>OX276452.1:2387789-4787789 GCA_946251905.1 Cryptocephalus moraei
TAACACAACCAATAATGCTGCATTATACATGTTCAGTTGAAATATTAATATAAAGTTAGCTGTGATGCTTAGTGAGTCATCAACATGTATGTTATAGGAACAGGAGAGTTGGAAGAATCGTCGATCAGCAATCTGATGTCGCCGACATCTTCACACAAAAGTAGTGGAAGTGTGAAACGTAGAAAATGCGATGAAGACCACCGCTCCCTAGAGGCCATGGTGAGAGCTGTTACGAACACGGCGACCCTACTGACGGCTCCCCAAGTGAACCCGAACACGACTAGGTTCGATTGGTTGGGGAAGTATATAGCTGCGACGCTTAATGAAATGCCGGCAGAAGCAGGGAATGAAAAAGCGAATGAACTGTTAAAAGTTCTAATGACGAAATAGATATTGATCAGTTTCATTTGTGTTTTATTCAATATTTCATTACATGTTCAATTTGCCATGGAACTCTTCCCTCATTGTTAACATAATTCATTAAAATATTTCTATATTCAGTTGAGCTGTTCTTGGCATTGCGAGCACCCAACCTACGCTGCAGTGGTATCAGAGCATTGGTGTCTGGTATTTCCGCTCTCCAAGCTCCTTCTTCCCGGTCACCATATTTTTCATTGCAATACCTTCGCATTTGCATATCTTCTTCTTTTGTCATTATGTAATTATGTAAACATGTACAGGATTTTATGATGTTGTCAACTGTGTCTGGATTTGCAAAAATTGTCTTGTGGAAAATACGCCACCGAGAAGCAAGAATACCAAAAGCATTTTCTATGCAACGTCTAGCGCGGGATATGCGATAATTATAAATTCTTTCCATTTCTGACAAATTTCGACCACTTATGGGTTTCAACAAATTATCCTTCAAGGGAAATGCGTCATCTCCAACGAAGTAGTGGGGAAACGGTTCAGTACCGTGTGGAAGCGGTTTGCCTCTCGGAATATTTAACATATTGTTATTTAGATTTTGCCCAAACGCAGAATCTCTCAAAATTCCTCCATCACTCTGCGATCCATATGCCCCAATGTCTACCACATTGAATTTATATTTGGCATCACACACACCTAATAGAACTATACTGAAATTCCTTTTATAATTAAAATAAAGGCTGCCAGAATTACTCGGTTGCTTAATAGTCACATGTTTCCCGTCAATCGCACCAATACAGTTCGGTAAATTCCACTGTAACTTGAACTGTTCAGCATTCCATTTCCAGTCCTCCTCCGTCATTGTAGGCATGTATAATGGTTGGAGTACATTCCAAATTATTGAGCAAGTCTCTTGCATAATTTTGCAGACTGTAGATTTTCCCATTCGATAAGCAGTTGCCACCGACTGTAAACAATCTCCTGATGTCTAAAATTGAAAACAATTTACAATAAAGTTAACTACAATTCATGAACACAAACCGAAGAGTAATTAGAAGTCTACATTCGGCTGGAATTGACGGTCTTATTGACTTCTTTGTTAATTGCTCTTTAACTAACGACAACAGTTCATCGAACATTTGAACAGACATCCGGGTGTAATTAAAGAAATAGTCGGAACTTCTCTTCGCATCTCTCTATACAAATTATAATAATCCCCTTGCAGGCGCTTTCGACAATTGATAGGCCGGACCCACCATCTTCGCGGTTTACGTCGTTTTCTTTCCTTTTCGTCCATTGCTCGTTTCAAAAGAATAGCAGCAGCACCCAACAACAGTACACAAGCACGTCGTTGTTGCAAATTGTATTCTTCACTTGCATAGTCCATCTTGGAAACTAAACTTGTTAAACTTATTGAAATAATTCACGCGAAACAAAACTGTGGTTGTAGTTGAGGTTTGTAACAATTTGTAAACAAAACAACACACGCCGATACGCCGACGCGGCAGACGTCAGTCCTCGTCTCTGATTGGTGCTTGTATGCACCAATCATATATTATGGTGCTTGGCATATGGTGCTTGTATGCACGTGGACGTCATCCCCGAGAATTTTCTTGACAAGATTGACAAAAACTACCCGAAAATCATTGTGGGGCGTTTTTTGAGGCGCTTAATCCAAATTTCACTTCGAAACGACCCCCAGTACACCTGGTGTACCGGAACCTGGACGCAGACCTCATCTCCGTTTGTTTCCTCGCACAATCGAAACGACAACGACCCCCCAAACATCTGGTGCACCGGACCCTGGCCCCGAACGTCTTCTCCGTGGGGCTCTCCCAAAATTGAAGCGGGAAAGGAGAAAAACTCAGCGCCCGGGGGTTTCTTGGGACGCTGAATTCAAATGTAGCATCGGCGAACACCCCCCCCCCCCCGGACACCTGTTGAGTCCGAACCTGGACGTGGACGTCATCCCCGAGAATTTTCTTAACAAGATCGTCAAAAACAACTCAAAGATCATCATAGGGACGTTTTTTGGGGCGCTTAATCCAAATTTCACGTCGAAAACTATCCCCTGAAGACATAGTGCACCGTAACCTGGACCTGTACGTCGTCTCCGAAGGGTTTCCTCACACAATCGAAGAAGACGAATCCAAAATCGTTTCAATAGCGATCATGTCTGGACAACTTTCGGAGACGACGTTCAGGCCGAGGTTACGGTGCACCAGGTGAGCGAGGGGTCGTTGTTGACGTGGAATTTCGATTAAGCGCCCCAAAAACGCCTCTACGAAAATTTTTGAGTTGTTTTTGGTGATCTTGTTAGGAAAATTCTCGGGGATTACGTCCACGTCCAGGTTCGGACTCTCCAGGTGCCCGGGGGGGGGGTTCCTATATGGCATATTTGAATTTAGCGACCCAAAAAACCCCCGGGCGCCGGGTTTTTCTCCTTCTCCGCGATTTGTGGGAGAGTCGCACGGAGATGATGTTCATCGGCATTCCTGAGCTCCGGGTGTTTGGGAGGTCAATTTGAACATCATATTCGTGATCAGCGACCTTAAAAACCCCCCGAGTACCCGATTTTGACCAGTTGTGACACTCACTTACAAAGTTTTGAAATCTTCCAAAAGGTGTCTCAAAAAAATTTATTTTTTGAATGCATTTTTGGCTGCAGCAAAGCAATTTCCGGTTTACCAGAGATACAAAGTAGCCACATTTTTTACAAAAAAATTTTGGAAGAGAATGCAAAAAACCGCATTCCGATCCCTCTTTATGAAAAAAATTCCGAACTTTTGTACTTCATTGCCTCGACTATATACGAGGCTTTCCTGCCGGATTTGTTCTGTGGGTGTTTTGGCGAAGGCGAGACACATCCCAACCGCCAAATCCGGCGATGGAAGCGAGAACGATCTCCCCATATTTGCCGTTCGGGGGGAAGCTGCCCAGCGTTCGCCGGACACGTTGAAACCGCGACGTAACGGATGTAGCTTATGACGGGTGGGAGGTCGAGGGGTCCGAGGGGGGCGCTCCATAGGTGGTTAGACTGTGCGGTCGTGTCATCATATGTTTTAACGGCGCCGCCGCCACCGCCACCGCTGACATCCGCCTAATCCATCACGATTTACGGCACCGCAGATACAACGCGATTTACAACGCAGGATAACGCACGCCTCACGTCGGGAAACCACACAAATCATCATCGAACGTTAATCCGGGGGAAAAATATAAAACACCGTATAATATATACCTGCCCGCACCGTATATAACGGAGATGGACTGGATTTTTATTTTCATGAAAAGCGGATGTGGCTTTTTTGATGGAAAAGTAAATTTGAAAATCATCAGAGAAATTATCGAATGGTACAATTGGCTCAACTCACTGAAAACAATTTTTTTATGGAACAATTATTTTGAAGAACACATTTTAGAAATTGAGCATTCTACAACGATTATTATAAAAACTCAAAATTAAGCCTTATGAGTCACGTTGATTAACAGAACCATAATCTCACAGTACTCACTAGATTCACGGCGTTTTTCATTCTACGGTTCAAACTATTAGTGGGGATTTCAAATTGTAATGGCACTCCTAATATTATTTGCGGTGGCTCGAATCAATTCGCTTATGCTTAATAATATGCAAATAATTTTTTCCTCCAATAATTCGTTTTCCTTAACTACTTCAAATTAATAATATACTCGTTATAAACCCTAGTTTTTGAAATTAGATACGAGGATATGTCGCATTCATCTCTCTATTGTTCTACTATCTATTATAACCTTATTTTTTTATTTAGCATACCAAACTGCAATGATCCAAAAATCTTTAAAAAAACTAATCTTGTGTTTTATAGTAATCTTGAATTCAAAGAATTGATCATTATATAATACCAAAGACAAATATGGTCACCGTATTGTCTTTGATAATACATAAATATTATTATGTATACCGAATCCACTTAATAACTACAGCTGACATTTTCTTCAACTTTCCGTTAAAGCCTCATTTCGCCGGTAATATTACATTTCCCTTACAAGACGGTTATCATTAATGAGGAATCTAATTCTTGAGCATAATATATTGGAAAAACTATTTGTGTAGGGGTTGTTTTTCCACTGGGGACCCTGTCTTTATTGAAGAATATCGCGGATTAATTTGCCGGTTGAATAGTGATCATTCTTTTATCCAATACATCATGACTAATGTGGATTAAATCACACAGACACACAAGGCCGAAACCCCCAGGGACCTGATAATAGAGCTTTTAAGGTAGCCACCAGTGGCGCAGCAGAAAGTATGTAATGATTAAAAGATGTAAAGGGTATCCTGCGAAATATTTCTTTCGTTTGAAAGTCGCGAGGACGCCCATGCAACACTTCATACTAATTTTTCGTGGCGCTGATAAAGCTGTAATCCCGCAAAGTCCTAAGAAGCGAGTACCTTAAGGGTCACAATGCCCGCACGGGAGCCAGATTAAATGTGTCAAAGAAGGTTTAATTTTCAGGGAAATTTTAGCGGATTTTTCAAAGAGTGGGGTTTCGCCGTTCACAGTACTTTGTGGAGATTAGTGTGCGAAATGGGTTTTGTTAAGGTTATACGTGTATATATGTATATATATATATATATATAGAGAGGGATATGTATATACGTCTGTGATGTTTTGTCTGTTCTCTGCTAAATGACTACGGATCTGCCGAGTGAGTGAGCGAGATAGTAGAGAAACAGAGGGAGGGAGAGGTAAAAAGAGTGACTGAGTTCATAATTAAAATTGCGCGATACTCTCGACTTGTGCTCGCTTTTCATTTTCGCGTATTTCTTTATCCGTCCCCCTCTCCTATTCAGCCCTGTGTGATTTCCCTGGATTTCACTTGCATGTGCTTACTGTACAGGTGATACGTTTTATTTTTAATTATTTGTTATTACGGGAGACAATCAGGACGTCGAAAGCTATACGGAGACGAGGTATAAGGAAGTTACTTATTGGCGGAGAAGTACTTCTACGAATTTCTCATAGCGCAAGTTTAAAAAGGAAAAAGGCCGTAATAGATGCGTCCACCAATTTGTATATTTTCTGGCGATATAAATTGTTCTTTCGAGATATATATCCTATATTAGGATATAGGTATGTAGTACGTACGGTCAGCGGACCACTTTTCTTTATCGCTCCATAAAACAACTTTTCTTATAAGTGCGTGTTAATATCGTCCATTGATGTGACATAAATTTCATTGAGTCCAGATACACTATGCACTCAGTGATCGAAATTTGGATGGGAGTAATAAAATTGCGTTGAAAGGAAGAAACCGCGTCTTGTAATAATGAAAAATTGGCAACCCCGGCGGAAACTTTTCGCAAATAGTAGAACGTGTAGCAATTAAAAAAAAAACAGGTAAAGCAGGAAGCAAAAAAAATGGTTATAATTTAAAAGACAGGATTTTATTGCAATTGCAACTTTTTGCAATTTGTGCAATTTCTGGGTGTTATTGCAATTTTTTGCAATTTTTGATGTTATTCCCATTTTCTGCCTATTTTGTTCATTTTAAGAAATTATGGGTTGAGATTTGCATTTTCGTGCCCATACAGGTAGGGCGTAATCGGTTAAAATTCTGATTAGGCCGGAGTTTCAAAAAATTTAACGAGATTAGCTCGATGTTGGAATTCCAACAATATCCTTTGTATTATTTATCATTTATCATCTTATGCAC
The DNA here is from genome assembly GCA_946251905.1 of Cryptocephalus moraei. Taxonomy (NCBI): domain Eukaryota; kingdom Metazoa; phylum Arthropoda; class Insecta; order Coleoptera; family Chrysomelidae; genus Cryptocephalus; species Cryptocephalus moraei. Next base: position 2,393,859 of record OX276452.1, read on the forward strand.
CCCCTCATATTTCACAATCTCCCGTCAATCTTTTTCGACTCGCACGATTATTTTTACACTCAGTATAACCCTTTTGAGAATCATAAGCCATAAGTCCAAAGGAACAAAGGCGCTCCAAATATTTCCTATTCTGTCTTTTACTATTTGTATCCCTTTATAACAACTTTATATTTTCCGAGTAGAATTATCCCATCGTGGCCCAAAAAAGCATATGTTCGTTGCCTTCCAGACTTCCCAGAAGGGCGACATTACCGAAAACCGAAAAGAGTAATACATGTATTTTTTCTCTCAGTGTTCCTTTTTACTTTCCAAATTTCATCGCATCTACTCTTAGTTACTCTTTTAGTGTGCATTTTAAGTTCAAAGCAGTATGACATCAATTTTCAATAAGCCTAAAGTGAAAGAATCGATTTCTGCTAAAATACGGTTGTGGATTGCTCCATATAACAAAAATGGTGAAGTGTTGATAACAGATGGGGAAGCAATTTTTTGTAATGCATGTAAAAAAAATGTAATTGCGCAAAGAAAATTCTCAGGACATTTTATGCCACTAATTTTCAATTATTTAAAGAAGTTGTGGTGAAAATTGAAGATGATGCAATTTCTGTAAAGAAAGTGAAAGAAATAATTCTACTTTGTAGTGCAAAATTAGCATACATTAAAAAACATTTAGGATTCCTCCCCGAAATTATAAAAAAATTGGAAATTCAAGGACAAACCCTTTACGAACAAATTAATTTAATAAATTCTGTTGAATCCCGTATAAGCAATTTGCCAGGGAAAACGGGGAAACAATTAAGCAAAAAATTTGTAAATATTGTAAATAATAATACAGGTTTTAAGGTAAACAAAAAATATGACGCAGATCTACGAGGTGAAGAAATCGATGAAGAATTTAAGTAGACCCAAATTTAGTTAGCAAATTCCAATACGCTCGAATCACGACAGTGGACATAGAGCGATCTTTAGATCTTTAGATTAGTAGACAAAATTTTGCTGCTGCCAATTTGGAGATGTACCTAATAGTTCATTTTGACAAATTGTGAATATATATACATATATATATATATATAATGGAGATATGTAATAATAGATTACGGTAAAAGAAAAAAACATTTTTCATACATTTTTACATTTCTTTTTTTTAAATGCAATTTTTGGTGTTTTTTTGGCCACTTTTGCAATTTTTGAAGTTTTAATTGCAATTTTTTTAAATTTTTACTGCAATAAAATCCGCTCCTTAGATAAATGTTATAATATTACACACCGCAGTAGATATGTAGGGGAAATGGTGGTTAAAAAGAGAAGGGTTTTACATTGAGCTAATTAGAACAGACAGACGGATGTATCAGGAGAGACGAGTTCAAATTGAACTGGTTGAGCACTAAAAATTAATTAAGGAACAAAGAATTGAGATTTTAATACAGAAAAGATTCAATGGTGACAAAAAAGTGACCTAATCTTCGTAGGAGTTTACGAGTATAATAATTTCAAGGATATAGAGATTGTTTTCAATAACTTCTGTTTCTCGATAAATCTATAATAGTTATGCCAGATTGGGAAGCTAATCAAAAGTATTATTTTCAAACAGAAAAATATAAATTATAAAATGTTCAAATCCATTAGTTTTTTACACAGTTATTTTATCATGTTTTTATCATACACGGTACTTTATCATACACTGTCGCTTCATTTGCCCCTCTATACTACTAAGGTTATTGTGTAAAAATTGATAGTTTCTGCGGTTTTTTGAGGTTAATTAAATACAATTACGGGTTTTCTAAATGTTTTCATCTCTCGTCAAATTTATTGAGAATAGAAATATATACGCAGTAATCTTGTAATAATGTAATCTTTGAGCAAAAACAGTGACATTCTTGTATTGCGACTTTTTATAATATCATAGTTTAAATTTTAAAATTGACTCATTGAGTAATAAATTCGAGCAATGCGAGACATGTCCTTGGCATCAAGCCCTCCCCTTCTCACATTTCTTAGCGCACTGTTGTATACTTTACAATACACGTTGCCGACAATTACAGGAATCTTCGTAACCGACACACCAACGATACTTAAAATTGTATTTATCCTACTTCCAAAGGACAGTTTCAACACTATTTCCAATTTCCTAATCGGAGACTTTAGTTTTAAGGGAAAACTAATTGGATCCCAAGAAAAAATGAAAAGATATAATTTCAAAGCCTTGAGAGAAAATAACAAAAAGGGAAAACTTAAAAGAAAAATAGAGAAAACTTCGAAGCACATAAACTTATTGAGGACCAAAGTGGAAGAGTATTGAGAAAATATAAAGTCGAACGTGAAGAAGCAACATAAAAAGGTATTGGATACAGTAAGCGAGAAGCAATAAATCTTGGATAGGAGAGGAGCTACTTGATAGAATGGAAGAACGACGTACAGCTAAACTAAAAAGTAACAGTCCAGTATAACATAATACATAGAGATATACTGTTACGTTTTTTTTTACCGTAAAATTAGCCAACGAATTTTAAGTAAATAAGATTCATCTGTTGTTATTTTAACTAAGTCCGAATATTAACGCAGCGCTGCGTTATATATTCCATCCCAATTAACTTAGTAAAAACCAGATCAGAAATTGTGTGCAACGTTAAATTTACCAACGTTACCAAAAAGTTAGACGGTCTTAATAATGGGGCCCGACGAGCTCAACTCGTCGGTGAGCGGTCATGGATGAACTACCATACGACCAGATACTCAATGGTAAAGAGGCGCCAACAACTACAAACGAAGCCCGGCCCTGACTGATGTCTCGAGCCCCCTCTAGTTGTTGAGGGGTGTCGATCAATATCTCACAGCTATCAAACGTCTCACTTACCTTGACGAAGGCTTAAACGAATCCGAGAGAGAGGTTGAGGTTAGATTCGTTGAATAAAACTTAAGCAGCTCTAATGAATGAATTTAATAGCCAGTACCCAACTCTCTGATATGCAACCAACTTATCGTATAATCGATTTCCCTAACCTGACTTTTAAAATAACTTCCAACCTGTACGGGTGCTTGGCGACGCCGCCAATAGTCTACAGTTGAGGATCGGTCGGCTCTATCGGGGACGACGTGAGCGTCAACAGAGCCTTCTGCCTATCTCGGTCGAACGGCTACCTCCTGCTGGGATCGGATGATAGCTCAGAATCCCCTGGACTGTTGAGCCCTGTCGCGTCTGGAGACTGGAGTCGGGACTCCTGGAAGGGTGCTGATGACACCGCAGACGACACCACGGAGGCGGACCTTTTCCGGAACGGAGGCTGGATCAGGTGATGGCTCGAATCCCCCCGGCCGGCTGATAGTTGGAGGTTCGGCCTCTCGGACACCCTGCTGGAACGGCTGCGACTTCTCTGGGCCCCCTTTGGTCGAACGGCGTAGTTTTCGCGTCGGGAAGATGGCGCGGCGGAGCTCTCTTGACAACGGAACGGTCGGAACGGAGAGACTCCACTTAGCTGTCGCCCGTCAGCTCACGAAACACTGTTTCCGTGACCGATTGTAATGGGTTCCGAAATCCGCGCACTCACTGAACTCAACTAGACTTAACTCGGAGACCGGGACTGGCTGATGCTCACTCGAACTAACGATAATACTCTCCGTAACACTCGGAATATCACTCGGAATAATAATATAACAATAATCGCAATAATACTGATACTCCTACTAATACTCGGAATCGGAAGTTATCCAAATGAGAGAGAGAGAGAGAGAGAGAGAGAGAGAGAGAGAGATTCAGGGGAACCTGTGTCCACTTTTATACTATCCGTTCCTTCTATAAAAACCAATCGAACATTCGAGAAGGTATTACTGTAAACTTAACGAATATTCGTTACCAACACAAATAAATGTTCCTAGCTATCAACCAATCCGGATCACGTGTGAGAAAGAGAGACATATTTGTATGAGCGAACTAAAACTACTTGTATGAATGGTTGCATACCCTTAACTTCTAGGAATAGATAGGAATTAATCAAATTATCCCTATTTTCTTTGGTACTGTTACTGTAGGGACTCACTATGTAATCCTAAAAGTCGCCCATACTTCCCAATAGACTTTGAGCCGAATTTTCCTAATGAATCTAACCTCTCATTCAAAGATGTATTCACAGAGGAAGAGAGATCAACCTAAGGGCTCAACCCTTAGTTATGGACTACGCGATAATCTATCATATCCCCTGTGAAGACATCCCGGGTACATCAGTTCTATTATCGACAATTCATTACATGTGTTATAATTGGAGGTTAGAATTCATAGATTACCTGTTCTCTACATAGTCCACACAATCCTAGCTAAGATAAGTTCGTTCTTGTATTACTACCCATTCTCCCGGAGCCTTATCTGATGTTATTCGTGTTTAAGCTAGTTCGCTCACATAACCTCTCATGAACCAGAAATGTGTTCACAAAAGAAGGGAGACGAAACTAATGACTTAACCCTTAATAAGGGACAACATGATACCCTATCCCTTGCGACACTAGTCCTGTTACACCGGCCCTATTCCTGATATTTAATTACATGTGGCCTCTTGGAGGTTATAATTTACATTTACATTCACTACCTGACTCCTGTTGGCCTTAGGGGCAAACGAGCTATGTCAACATGTTATTCTGGCTCCCGGGGAGGTGAATTGCATAAAATGTGTGAGTATAAAGTTAAGTGGAGTTGCTAAGTATAGAGGTAAGTTGGTTGCATATCAAAGGATCTTGAATAATTTCTAATCACCGGGCTACAGTTTGTCGATTCATGCTTCTTCTCAAAAAAATAACGTAACATGTGTTTGAGATAAGTCGAATGTTTTGTTTGCTTACGAGTACGTGTGGTAACTTTTACTGGAATGCTTCGATTATTTCGATTATAATTTCAAACTTCTTCAGTTATTCTACAAAAGGAAGAAATAGGTATACATATGTTATTTATATACGTTATATATATTATGCATATATATTATATATAAATTATTATAATTAACAAAACTATTACATCATTTCTTCGTTTTGTAGAGTAACTGAAGAAGATAACAATTATAATCGAAACGTTTTACTAGAAAAATGAGTTTTCTATCTCCTCCCCCAGGCTGCAGCCCCGATATCTCAAAAGGTTTAAGTTTTTAGACTATCAGCCAATATTATCTTTTTTGCTCTATATATATACAAAGGAAAATTATCGACTTACCCGTCTATTCCGTTAAGAAACGGAATAGACACGTGTTTCTGCTTATTAGCTTTGTCAGGGTGGTATAACCAAGCTCTGAATGATAACGATGTTTGACATTTTGGCGTTCTTTTTGAGTTGTATAATTTTTTTTCCATGTGTCAAACATCGTTATCATTCAGAGCTTGGTTATACTACCCTGACGAAGCTAATAAGCAGAAACACGTGTCGGTGGTTACCGTTTCTTAACGGAATAGACGGGTAAGTCGATAATTTTCCTTTGTACATTTGTTCAGTCGCGAATTACATACTATATATATATATATGTATATATATATATATATATATATATATATATATATATATATATATATAGTTAAAACCGCTTACAACGACATCGGCGTATAACGTCAAACCGGGTATAACGTCAAAATTCTTAAGGTCCGGTTATTTTCCAATGTACTCAATGGTAAAAAAATCGCTTACAACGACTAAAAAACCTTTTATAACGTCTATTTTTAATAAATCTAAATCAATACTATCAAAATTTACTGGCAACATCTTCGGTTTTTAAATGTGTAAGGACCGCTGAAAGAGGGAAAATCTGAAAGTTTCGTATTTAATGCCTTTACCTGACACTAACGACTCTAAAAATGGTTCATAACGACCAACAACTGATTTCGAGGTAATCTAAACTGTTTCATAGAAATGCCTAGAGATTAGGGCCCTGACCGACATAACGCAATAAAAACGTTAAAAATTTATTGTAGAAATCAGGATACTTCAATTGATATCATGAATAAAATTTATGAAATAGAAAATCATATTAATAATAATGTATTTAATGAAAAACGCGTTCAAACTAGAATTACTGATTTTTTTAAATTATTAATGTAACTATTGGTTTTGTTAGAATTATTTATTTGTATTATTGTGTATGTATACATTTACACTTCCTTATTTGACGACATATTACGTATAATATATAGTATTTTTAATGAAGTTTGAGTACCTCTTTTCAACGTGATGGCAATAAAATTCACTAAAATGCAAATGTATACTTTCTAAGCACTCGAAAAACAAAAAACCGGTTACGACGTCAAACCGGCTATAACGTCAAAAACCTTTGGTTCCTTCAATGTCGTTGTAAGCGGTTTCAACTGTATATATATATATATATATATATATATATATATATATATATATATATATATATATATATATATGGTACGTTCCACGCCGAAATTAGATTTTTTTTAGATCTGGCCTAAAATCAACTAAAACGGTCCTTTTGGGCCCCCGAAACACCCCCTAAATTTTTAGGGCCCCAAGTGGAATAGAACTCAAGTTATGGACAATTGAAAATTGAAATTTTCAGGTTCGGCTCCAAAACCAAAAATTTTCAACCATCCATAACTCGTAAAAATACCCATTTTTATGAAAAAAGTTTCAAACAAAAGTTGTTTGCAATCCTTTAAACTTTTGGAAACTGCTAAAAAAAATTTCATTCGACGTGGTTCACTGTTGACAAGTCTGGGCGCCATTATTCGTCAGGTCGCCAAAAAAATACATATGCAGCGTTCCTGACCAAAAAAATCAGGAGCATAGCTAGACCCGACACAAAACTTTTGAGCCCAAACAGAAGTTCGTCAGACCCAAGGCCTGGCCCCAAATTTCAAGAATTGTGTTGAAAATTCAAATTTCCAGCACAATTCTCGTGGAAGGTTGCTTCAGCGTGGTCTTCAACCGTTGTGGACCTTCAAAAACATCAACAAAACCAATAATTTGGGTGACAGTCGCTTCTTGGATAAAAAAAGTGCGTCAAGCGAAGTCGTCTGTGCTCCAAATTTAAGTATTTTAGTGGATTTTGAGTTTTTGAGCCGCCGGGGACTTTGGAAATGCTCTACTTATACAAAAATAACATACCAACCTTAGTGACATTGATCCCCAGTCAAATTCAAGAAAATATGTCGCTCATGGTTTGATATTGACTGGCTAACAGTGGATTTCTGGGGGCTCAATGGAATTTTTTTGGTATCAAGGGATTTTTGCCGGATTTTACTATTTTTTTCTTGGAGCCTTTTGGTCTGGCTAACTTCTGTTTGGACTCAAAAGTTTTGTAGCAGATCCAGCTACGCTCCTGATTTTTTTTGGTCAGGAATGCTGAATATGTTTTTAATGGGCGGCCTGACGAATAATGGCGCCCAGACCCAACAACAGTGAACTGTGCTGGATGAACTATTCTTTAGCAGTTTCCAAAATTTTAAAGCATTTCAAACAACTTTTGTTTCAAACTTTTTTCATAAAAATGGGTATTTTTACAAGTTATGGATGGTTGAAAATTTTTGGTTTTGAAGCCGAACCTGAAAACCTTTTTTTTTTCTCGGAGCCCTTAGGTCTGGCTAACTTTTGTTTGGGCTCAAAAGTTTTGTATCGAATTCAGCTACTCTCCTGATTTTTTTGGTCAGGAAAGCTGATAATGTTTTTTTTTGGCGGCCTGACGACTAATGGCGCCAAGACTCGTCAACAGTGAACCATGTCGGATGAGCTTTTTTTAGCAGTTTCCAAAAGTTTAAAGCATTGCAAACAACTTTTGTTTAAAACTTTTTTCATAAAAATGGGTATTTTTACTAGTTATGGATGGTTGAAAATTTTTGGTTTTGGAGCCGAACCTGAAAATTTCAATTTTCAATTGTCCATAACTTGAGTTCTATTCCACTTGGTGCCCTAAAAATCTAGGGGGAGTTTCAGGGGCCCAAAAGGACCGTTATAGTTGATTTTGGGCCAAATCTAAAAAAATTCTAAATTCGGCGTGGAACCTATACCATATATATAATATAGAATCATTAATATCCTTAAACATGAAGAAAATTTAATTATAGCTAATAAATCCATCAAGAAAATACAGAATTTATTTACCAGGCTGAAAGACCAAACCCCTATTTTGGATAAAACTAACTCAGTTTACAAAATACAATGTCTAGATTGTGATAAGTCGTATATAGGCATGACGTCCAGAAATTTAAAGTTAAGGATCACTTCACATAAAAGTGACACCAGGAGAAGAAAAGATGCTTGTGCTCTTTCTCAACATGCAGCTAATACTGGTCACCAACCTGACTTTATTAACGCAAAAATTTTAACCACCGAAAGTAATTTGTTTAAAAGATCTTTTCTTGAAATGTCCTATGTTTTCTGTGAAACTAACCTCTTGAACAAATATTCAGACATCAAGAATCTTAACGTAATATATTCAAATGTGTTGTACCAAGATACACAACTTAAGAAAGCATCAGGGAGATACAATGGAAGGTCGAGGTCGTCGTTGACTCTCACCAGCCCTTAGTGGTAATAGGGGATGGAGGGAATCAGGGACGACTTCTAATAGTTTCCAATATCACCCTTCCTGTATTTCCTTAAATATTAATATATGTTTCTGAGTAAGTTTCACAATATTGCCTTGTCAACTTTTTAGACCAATAATTGTTTAGAGTTGAGAGAGAACAGGAATTAATAATTACGCTCCATGGTTTGGCACCCATGAGTAGCAATTCTATAAAATCAAACATCACTGAACTCATAGCATTAAAGTGAAAGGTTCTCTTTGTTCCTGTATCAATTACTTGTTTCCATGGGTTTTGTCAAATAATTTTTGAAATATCTTTGTAACGTCTCGGAACAAATTTAACCTGCCTCTTCCACTCCAATATTGAATTTTTTTCTGGATCTGGTGTGTTATATAGTTTTAACAGCAATCTCGTTTTCTGTAAGTATATAATTTTCATCTTTGTATAATAATTTTTAACAAACATACCATGTTCACAGTTGCAGTTGATAAAGACAATAAACATTGTCGAAAGCTCCTGTATTAAAGGACTAAGAGTGTTCTTTTAAAAAAGTCCCAAGATAAGGCTGCATCCCCGTTAAGATTTAGTTTATTAACTAATTCAGCCGTGAATACAAAGTTCTATATATATATATATATATATATATATATATATACATATGTACATGATATATATATATATATATATATATATATATATATATATACATCATGTACAGAAACGATTGGTGGCTGGGCGGCGCGATAGCCACCGGAAGTTCCTCTAAAGCCGGTGCCAGACGATGCTACGAACATGTTCCAACGTTGGACGCTTGATGGTTCGTCGCATCGTATGGCCGATGATCGAGCTACGAGCTACCAATGTCGAGCGTCCAACATTCGTGTTGGAACATGTTCCAGCTGTTGTCGGTATTTTGCCGCGAATCAAAGGATTTCGTCCAACGTTGGAAGGAAAACATTCGTTGTTGGATGCACAGCCACATGATTTGGTCGAATGTTTCATGTCATTTGTATAGGTAGTAAATGTCACTAGATACAATAAATATATGTATAAGTCCCTTTTTTATATTATCTAATTGATATATTTGAAGTAAATAATTATTGATTGTTACTTACCGGGTTCTGCTTTTATTTAGGCTTAACATCCACCATCTTCTAGTACGACGCCTTTTATTTTTTATTTTTTTCCACTAATAATAACTTGGAACAAGACAATACCACCAACGCTGCCGCAGTAATTGCTACATCGGTATCCTCCATGTATATTAACAACCCGTATTAACACTTATCATTACGTTTTAATTCTATTTTAATAAAATACACGAAAATTGTTTTTTTCACAAACGTTTGTGTCAACTGTCGAATCAAAACATTTGCCACACCGTGTAGCCGATCAGCATTTGCTCCAAAGGAACTAGCGAATCATTGACTCAAAGATTCGCTCCAACATTCGACGAATCATTCATAGCATCGTCTGGCACCGGCTTAAGCTTAAAATTCCGTAAGGTAAAACATTATACATGTCTCATAATAACATACGGGGCTGAAACATGGTCACTCAAAGTAAGATCAATTAATCTAAGAAGCGTTCGAAACGTGGACCATTTGTAAACTACTGCGTATCTCATGGGTTGACCATGTGACAAACGAAGCAGTGTTGCGAAGAGCTGGAACTGAACGTGAACTGTTAGAATCTATAAAACACCGAAAAGTTTCTTATTTGGGGACATACAATAAGAGGTGATAAATATGAGGTATTAAGATTAATTTTAATTGGTAAGATAGAGGAAACAAGAGGCCTAAGGAGAAGGCAACATTCGTAGCTTTCTGTTGCGGGATATAAGAGTTTGGTGCGGAATTCGAAATGAAGGAGAAATCTTTAAATTTGCTGGAGAGGGGCACCTACAAATAAATGGCGTTTGAAGAAGAATAATTTATAATTTAGTGCATTATCTTATTAAAGTGTCACATTCTTGCTTGATTCCTTTGTATGTTGACATCCGCCCATATAAATTTCTGGCTATTCGATAAAACTCATTTATTTTAGAATATTTATTCTCGTAGAAAATTTCGATAGAATGATTACTTTTTGAGATGTAAAAAGTAGTGTTTTTAAAGTATAGTCTTGACCACGCAGCTTACGTTAATCTCAATATTCAGATACTGTAACAAAACAAAGAAAAAAGAATTAAATTAGGCATAACAATTTCACAAACAAAAGACGAGCAAAAATAATCCAAATAAGAGAAAATACCTAACCATTCTGGACATGACTGAACAAGTGAACTTAATTAGTCTGTTGACATTGCTTTTGACAGTTACAATACTATGTGATGAGAGATTAGTTGAATTTTTCCCTAACTTTCTCAAAAATCCCAACAAATCCATGTCTTAATACCCCTTAACTGGTAAACCAACAATTAAACTAATTCCTCCCAATCTGTCTAATAATAGCAATCATCGTTGCTCGAACAAACTTTCTCCATTTAACTCCCCATCGGGGTTGATTGATGATTTTTTTTATTGAGGCTCCATACCGTCTCCCCCTCCCTTCTTTCTCTTTTCCCCGTTTCTCGATCCATTCTTCTCATCCGGCGAGATGTCCCTTGATCATTTGCAGCAAGGGCTGGTGCATTATTATGCGAATCCTTCTGTTTTACGATGACACACAAAAAACGTGCGCATATAGAGAGAGGAAAGAGAGAAAAGGATAGATAGACGGACTTATTGTTCCGACGTTTTGGTGCACATGTGGTCTGTTTTTCGAAGAATTAAATGACATATTTTGATTGAGGAGAGGTTAAGGGTCGCGGCCTCCGGAGGGACCGCTCCAATCATTCACGATTAGGGGATTTAGGCGGGAGTAATTATTCGGTAATGAAAGCGGGGAGTAACCGGAGATAATCCGATGGTATCAAAAGGCGGAGATGTAATAAATTCAAACTGTTGCGAGAAAGGAAACATTTTTTTTTCTTTCGCAGTCCTCCTTTCGATTTCTCACTTTAATCCCATTGAACGGCGGAGGTGTCGAATTAGGTTTTTTGTAGGGCGCGAATTGTATGTGTGTGCGCGTCATTTGTAAAATTGATCACCGACAATGGGGAAGAGACTCGGAGAAGAATCGGGAGAAAAGCGTGCGTATGTGCGATTGGAGAAGTGGCGACGAGAGGATTCACTCTCGTTGCCACTTCGATAAAGACGAGTGAAGTGTGCACTGCGATAGAAAAACCGTTGACGGCACTGGTTGAGTGGTTGGTGTTGTACGACTTGACATTCTGAAGATTTTATGAAAGTTGCAGAAGGATCGATTGAAATTTCGTGGAACGTTCACTCTATCATATCTATAAATCTATCGAATATTTCACGAAGTTAGGTAGGGTTCAAAATTACGGAGCCCTACCTGTTATAAAATTAAGAAATGCCTGGTTCGTTTTTGAAACTTACCCAAATGTACAAATTATGAATAAAATAGGTATTTATGATACAAGTGTGAAAAGTGCATGTTTAAGGCACGCGTTTAAAAGTTTACAGAACGTGGGTAGGGAGTTCTGTAATTTAAACAAGGTAATGAAAGTTTGTTTCGTGAAAAAAAAAAGCTCAAGCTGACAGCTACTTGTGGTCAAATCTATTTTTAACTATTACTTTTCACACAAATGCATTAAAATTACACTAAAATAACGATCAAAAAGTACAATTTTTCAATCGTGTTCATAATGTTCATTTATGGAGGTGAAAACTTTGTATCTTAGCAATTTTAATGAACTATATTTAAGTACTGTGTTGCTTTATGACTTATATTAGTACATCTTTAGTACCTTATCTAGACGTCTACGTAAAAATCTTTATGCAAACATGTGATTTCTAAGGAGAATCCCTTCTCTAGTCGTTAAAACGTTGTTCAAGCTGATTGAAAGTGTGATATGCGATAGTATTATTGCGATTTAACTATATTCAGAAATCATTACATTCACAATAAAATGTGAATAATAAACTAACCAGATGAATTTGTTTAGAGGATACAATCAAAAGTATTTATTGTGTTCCGTTGTAGCAGTTGAGGCAAAGAGCAATAAGGAACTACCGTAACTGGACATACAAATGCAGAAGTCAACCAGTTACAACTTACTTACCTAGATAGAGGTAATAATAAAAAAAGTGTCCTCTGAGAGTATTTACAGGATTACTTTTCGTCCTATTGTCCTTAATAAATTGTCCTGTAAAAATAAAAATGCAATATGGGCAAGATTATATCCTTGGTATATTTTCAGGTGGAATTCATGTAATTCGATTTGATTAATTATCATTGCCACAATTATTTACAAAACATAACTAATATCTTAAGATCTCCCAATGTGAACATAATGATTTCAACGAGTAGATGTTTTTGCAAGGTGTTTATTTTGGTATCTTCTGATTCAGTGTTTGGACTAATGATATGGATAATCTCATTTATATTTTCTTTTACATTACCGTAATACATACAGCACGTTATTATATACAATCTACCAATGTGGAATCAATGCGTTCCACTAAAATTGTTAGAGAGAAAGCAAGCCGAAGGAGTTTACTATTATGTATCATATGAAATTCTAGAATGCATTGGAATCATGCTTAAATTCTTAATAACAAAAAGAGGGAAAGTACTTTAATGTACAACGACTACGTTAAGGAAAATCTCACAAGTTGGGGTCTTCTTATTCTAAAACAATAACAACAATGAAATGAAACCAACTGTCAGAATAAGCCGTTTTCCAGATAGAGCTTCTGCTATCACTGCCGATGTACTATTATACTTATTATATTCTTCTGTATATTCCACTAAATCTATGATATTCCCTGAAGTGTCCCTTTCACATATATAATAAATGAATTACACAATGTACAATTTTATTAACGCTATTATACCTAGTATTGTAACGCGAAATGTAAACAGCGCGATGCGTGTTTCTTATCTGACACAGGCGGCATAGTTCAAAGCAGGAGGCCGCTCCGCATAATTGGACCATAAAAACTCCTCGAGAATAATCGCGAATATTTAATTAAAGAAAGAATGATCTACTACTTTTCGGGCCTTTCTAGAACAAAAATTATTAGGGAAAGAATAATCGAATAAGTGCTTGAGATATAATTGAGGGCTATAAAAACGAACACTGCGGTCGAAGAGACAGACAGACGAGAAGCCGCCGACTAGTGAAAAAGTGCAATAAGCGGACAAGTGAGACGTGTACAAATAAATTAACGCTTTAAGTGTGTAATATAAATTAATTAGATAAGTAATAGTGTAGATAAATTAAGTAGTGTTAAGAACTGTGTGAAAATAAATTAGAATAAACGTTACACTATAAAATGTATTCGAGCTTATTAATTTTGATTACCTTTTTGATTTTGGTTTTAGATTTTTCCAAAATAGCATAAAAATAAAATTAGTTAAAAAACCGTTTACCTTCCAAAGTAGCAAATAGTAAAAATTGTAATAGAATGTGTAAAATAAAATTCCAGCAGCTCCATATTGAGATTAATCTCCAGCGTTATTCTTTAACAATAGAGGTTATATGAAGAGACGGTTTTCACCTGAAAACATACAAGGACCTCAATGTGCGCGCTATCTTTATAAGGAAGCCACAGTTCTTTGTATGGAAACCATAAGCAAAGTCTGCCCGTGAGACGTCGGCTTCTCAACGCCACCAGAATCAACACTGAAATGGATGGAAAAATCTACACATCCACGGGAGACGCTTGAGTATCCGGTATTGTCTTTCTCGCAGAACGGCAAGGACCAAGTTTACCAATAGTGGAGCAATGGAGATGCGGTTCAGGATATGTACATTGGAAAAAGGCTAGCTCATAAGGAGTGTCAGTCTAAATCTAAAGAGTGCCAATCATTGAGGATTATCCTAGCTATTAAACTGTAATTTTTTGTTTTCTTTTTTAGGGTAGTTAAGAATTTCTGCGACTCTTCCCGGTAGAAGAAGTTGTTGCGATTAACCCAAATTAGTTGATCGGTTCATTAACCCGGAAGCACGAGTTTGTGAACATTAATATACAACGATATGTTAATTAGACCGTCGTATTAATACTGGTCGTTTGAATTCGGTGATTAATACTATTCATTTGCTAAATGAGTGTCGAAAGTTCACTAAGCTCGCCAGGATAGCTTTGCGACGCTCCCGAAATAGTGGTGTTTGTTGGACACCGGACACTGGGACACGTGTGTATGGCCCATAACATGCCCTTTACCAACGATAGGCGTAGTTTGTATTTTCGGTTAACATTTATTCGGGCTGGGGCCGACATTACATTTTTGTAATTGTTTATAAGTTTACTTCAATTTGGGAACACAAATATTGCACAAAATACACTTATTGTTACTTAAGGCGATCTATCCCCACAAATGCTCTATATAAACACACGAATTACTTCGATAACACGTCCAAGCCGTGAGTTACGGTGCATTGAAATGAGGGAGAGCGCCTGTTATGGCCGAATTCCGCTGTGCCCTCTTCACGTTAACTTAAACTCGCATAAGTGAACTGATCGATCGCAGAACACCAATCCCAGAAAACTAAGAAATAAAGTCACATCTATAAACCTCCTTAAAATTTCCAAGTCTTTCTTAAGCGCAGTATTAAAATTATCTATCTCTAACCGATGCGTCCATAAAGCTAAATTTTGAATATTTTCATTTTGTTTTCCAAAACGAGTACATTTTCAATTAGAAGCGATGTGCGATTTGCACAGGGAATGCTCCTCTATGGATCGAGAGAGATTTTTCATGTTGCTATACCCGGCAACAAAACAACTTATTATGAATGTCGCTCCCGCTCAACCACCAACATTTTTTGAACAACGAAAAAAATGGTATTTTGTTTTTCCAAGGTATTGTAACGCGAAATGTAAACAGCAGCGCAAAACGTGTTTACTCTTATCGGACGGCGGCATACCTCAAAGGAACGTCGCTACGCTTAATAAGCGCAGCGGAGAGCAATAAAAACCGTCCCGAGCGTTCCGACAACATCTTAGTAAAGGAAGAATGATTTATGACCTTCTGGACGTTTCTAGGTAAACATTATTTGAGAAAGGAATGAGCTGGAATCATTGCGAATACAATGGAAATATATATATATATAAGCGGGCTTGCGGTCGGAGAGAGGAGATTAGATGTGAAGCCGCGAGTGAATGAACAAGGCGAAAGAATGACAAGTGAATTGTACAAATAAATTAAAAAAGTTAAGTGTGTTAAATAAATTAATTAGTTCAGTAATAGTTAAGATAAATGAAGTAGTGTGTAGTGTATAATTAAGAACAGTGTAAATAAATTAGAAACAAACGTTACAGTATTCACAATTAATTTCAAATTTGGTTCCGGCCGATTCCATTCTGTAACAAATATTTTATCATCAAGACGGACGATTAAACGATTTATTCACAAGAAAATCAACATTTTTTCAATTGATTACTGTAAAGGCGCCTTAAGAAATTGCGGTACATAACCACATGTGTAGAAGGAGATCGAAAAATCTGTTAGTTCTTGGCAGGTAACTCAAGCCAGTATAAATATACGGCTAGGTGTGACGGAAATATCTTTGCCCTACTGTAAATAAAAGCGATTCGTATTATTTTTGAAAGGCATCCTACAGTGGGACTACACTATTGTACTCATAAACTTAAATAGAAAAATAGAAGAGATAAGTACAGAATGTTAGAATGAATTTTCAAAATTAAAAACACTGCAAAAATCACTATGACCGAAATATTTAAATCTGCCTACCTCGACTGGCCATCACGAATCTAGGGGCTTGCATAATCGGCGGATGTCATTTCGCCGGTCCCGGAAAACCATTGCCCATAATACAAATCACCTGCTGACGGATATTCCCTGATTAACTACTATTCCAATAGTAGTTAGTTAAAAGTTAGTAGTAGTTAAAATACTAATAGTATTTTACTATTCCAATAGTAAACCAGTTAGGTTAACTTCAGCAAGTTTGTGAATCATTAATTTGTGATTAATATTGTCGAAAGCTTTCATATGACCTATATAACGATACATATTTTAATTTCGTTATTAAAATTTTTCATTATGTATTTCGTATACTCATACACCTTTGTTTCGATGGATGTTTTACTGATACATACTTATAATAAGTCCAGAGACGAAGTATATGTTTAGAGCAATTTATTTCTTCAAACTTTAGAGTTGCAATTTATTGTATTCTTTATAGCAGTATAAAATATGAAAGCTAAAAGACCCTGATAAACGGTTTTGAATAAATGATTGTGTTTGGTCAAGGTTAGATAAATCTGCTGTTTTACACGTTTCTGATCTGAGTACAATTCATGAAGCTAAACTGACAAGTCTTGCCTAAACCCCGAAAAATTAAACTGGCTTACATATCGTACATAGGCTGTCGTATTCTGAAGGGAAAAAAGGTAATATCAACCGCACACATACCTTTTATCTCATTCGGTTGGTACGCTTGATCCTACGTGTTTCCCAAAGAAAAGTAGACATAATGCGATAATTCTCTACGCATTTTACGGGGGCGTCGTCGTCGTCGACGACGCAAATCGAGAGATGGGAACATTAAAAGGTCTCCCCCTCTATAACTCCGACACCCTCCCTCTGCACACACTCTCTTTTCCACCCCTCTCTCTGTCTACCCCCTCTCTTGCTCCCGGAATGATATAAATCCTGTTGTCAATTCCAGACCACTCCTGGGATAGTACAGTACACCTTCCTCCTCCTCTCCCACTTCTGAACCTCTCTAAATTCACATACATTCTAATGGGTAGTACATACATTTTTACTCCCGGCTTATTAGCGACAGATCATCGCGATCCGGGCACAGGTCTCTCTCTCTCTCTCTCTCTCTCTCTCTCTCTCTCTCTCTCGCACGTTCTCCATCATAATAAAAATGGGGATGTATGTTATGTGAGTGAAAGCATCGTATTTTTATTAATTCCCGTTCCATTTTTAACGCTAATGGCCGAAATATAAACGCTCGTGCCAGAATAGATGGCCCTATGGTAATGCCCGTCTGCTTATGTCGGATGGATATTGCATTTGTTTTAATCCGGTGGTGGTTTATTGTTGTTTATGTCCCGCTACGGGGATCCCGGACGCGCTTTTTTATAAACATTTTTTCCTATCATAAATTTTTCTCTGTCGGCACGTACACACACACATACCTGCATACATTCCATATACAGATACGGTTCCGTTGGTTTTGTTTGCTTTGCCTTTATCACACCGCTGATTGCTATATATCACAATTTAAACGCCGCAAATCAACTTACCTACAGCAAAAGAAGATGAATATCTATCCACTGACTTCGCCAATTATACAACAGGTAGAAATAGTGCCCATATCTGATGGTTAGAGATTTAGAAAAGCCATAGACGGAATTAACTGATATTAATTGGATTAAATAACCAGTATATTTCTCTCAATCGATCTGATGTAATAATTGGGTATTTTCACATTTTTTGCAAATTGGTTAAATGAGAGATTATATGCCTATAAATCTCAGGTTAGTATTAAAAAAAAATAAATCGAACACATTCAGGCAAAAAAGTCATTTGAAATTCAAACGCTAGGAATTGGCGCCAAAACTAGCTTTCTGAAGGTTATAGCCCTCTGACGTCACATCGCGTGTAAACATTGTTTTAACCTATTTCAGTCCTATTGTAGTTTCATTAACCTAGGGTAATCTGTGCTTTTATTTACGTGGCTACAAACAAAAGCTTGCATAGAAGCAGTTTAGGACAGTATTTTCAAGTTTTTGAAGGACTACAAGCCACAAGGTAAATAAATGGCTATGTTCGGACCTCACAACAAGTGCTGTTTTGTACCCTGTTGTACAAGTACATCTATAAGTACACCAAACAAAATATTTGTTCGTGTACCTCGAGATTATGGGCGTAAGAAACTGTGGTTTTCAGCAGGAAGACGTGATATGCCCAAATCCAAAAATGAATTTTTCTGTTGTGAAGACCATTTTAAAGGAAGTTAAAAGTAAGGTTATGTTATCTTATACAAAAGTAATAATTTTTTTTATTTAGTTTAAAAAATACATGGAAAATTATGTACGTTTTAAACTGATGGGTGGAAAAATAATAATGAAACGAGACGTAGTTCCACATATTTTTGAGTGCCAACGAGCTCGGAAAAGAACTGGGACTAACGTTCTACCACGTTCTTTGTCTATAAAGAGCGAACGAAAACGTTTAATAACAGAAGCTACTATCAATAGCTGTGTTAATTTTTATTGTTAGCAACAATAATTATAATCTTAAACGCCAACCAGCATGATATAGATTTGGCTTTGTTCTGAACTGTTCTTATAATTTACTTATAACAATGGTCACATTGTCTTTTACTAAATGCATATTTTGCACATATGCTGCTTTTATACATCTGATTTCAGCTGAATATAAACTTTCCTCCTTTTTTATGTAATCCATTACCATAAACATATCCACAGATGGTAAATTGTTCATGGAAGCTTTGACAAATCCTACGGCGGCCATAACTAACTAAATAACTAATCAAAAACACTATTTTACGACGCGAATAATACAAATTACTAGATTTGGTCGCAATTTAACTCATAAAGTCCAGCGGAAACAACTAGAAAGTCCAAAATACTCGAAAACACAGATTACCTAGGTTAGGCTTCGAAAAATCTATTTGTGGACTGCAAAACGGACCCGTGTTTACACGCGAAGTGACGTCACGACCAATGAGCAGCCGTTTCGCTGGTCCTTTAATTCATCGCACATTTACTGCTTTTTATACCCTGAAATACTTGGTACTGGGTCTATTACAAGATTTTTTAAGATTATAAAATTTCTCTGAGGGTTCGTCCCTATGAATTTAGATACATTTCGTTTAATTTAAAATGGCAAATACCCAATTGCACAGGTTGCTTATTTCTATTAGGGTAATTATGTCTTATTTATTATTATTACTCATTCAAATGGCACTGGCACCTTCAACGATTGAATCTCCGGTTTGCAATTTACTTATAGTGTCTATAACTTATAATTATTAACACAAGGTTGTTAATAAACAAAATCTTGTTGCGTGCTTTTTAAATTTTTCGTTAGAAGCCTACAAGAATCAAAAGATCAAAGTTACAAAGAGTACCAAGGGCGAAAACAATAATAAAGTCAGGCAGAAACATCATTTAACGGTCTAAATGTAACGGGCGGCCGAATGTAACTAGGTATACTTTTTAAAATACTTTTTTCAATTTAATTTTAATAAAGATTTTTCAAAACACAATCATGGATTTGTATGAATATTTTCAAATACTTGCCTTTCATTATCTACCTACCCTTAATATCCCTCCACGTGCCATTTTCCTTATCGGTATCCTTAAAAAAAATGTGTATATCAACTTGTATTATTCGGGGTACAATTAAAGGTAACAGTATTGTTAAATGTCGATTGTGCTCATGGAATTGACGTTGTTTTGTCAAATTTTTTGGTGAATTGTGGTGGTATGCATAAAGTCTTTTACTTTTTTTGTGGTTATGTCGTTTGTGGGTCTCGCTCCAGACTAGTTCCTAGCTCAGATCGTTATCGCTTACCTCAACAACTCCTGATCACCGTCGAGGATAACACTGGTAATAGACCAAGAGCTGGGCACGAGATTTCAACATCATCAGTAATATGGAATTCGTAAACAGGAATAAATTCTATTACCATCAGTTATTAAAGTTCCGAGCAGGCGGACAGCTTACTGGTTGCGAAGGGTAGTTATAAGGGGTGAAAGTGATTAATTTTTAGGGGAAGTTTTGGCATCGATAATAAGCTTAAAAATCTATGTAATAATAGTTCTTACCATACCTAAACTAAATTCCAAGCGGCGGACACATAAGTAGGTGCAAAGGGGGTGGCGGACAATAGTAAGGGGGTGAAAACGCGAAGAGCTAGAGCCGAAATTTCAACGTCATCGTCATCAATAATATGGAATTCGTACACAGGAATAAACTCTATTACCATCAGTTATTGAAGTTCCGAGCAGGCGGACAGCTTACTTGTTGCGGAGGGTAGTTATAAGGGGTGAAAGTTGATAATTTTTCGGGAAAATTTCGGTATCGATAATATGCTTAAAAATGTATGTAATGATAGGTCTTACCATACCTAAACGAAATTCCAAGCGTTGGACACATGAGTAGGTGTAAAGAGGGCGGCGGACAAGGGTAAAGGGGGTGAAAAGGCGGAAAGCTATATAGAGCCGAAATTTCAAAGTCATCAGTAATATGGAATTCGTAAACAGGAATAAACTCTATCACCATCGGTTATTAAAGTTCCGAGCAGGCGGACTGATTACTTGGGGCGGAGGGTAGTTATAAAGTGTGAAAATGGTTAGTTGGTTGAGGAAATTTCGGCATCGATAATACGCTTGATAATGCATGTAATGATAGATCGTACCACAAAAAAACGAAATTCCGAGCCTTTTCACCCCCGTCACCCATGTCCGCCACCCCCTTTGCACCCGCTCATGTGTCCGACGCTTGGAATTTCGTTTAGTTATGGTAAGACCTATCATTACATACATTTTAAGCGTATTATCGAAAGCGACATCTTCCCAAAAAATTAACCATTTTCACCCCTTATATCCGCAACGAGTAAGCTGTCCGCCTGCTCGGAACTTCAATAACTGATGGTAATAGAATTTATTCCTGTTTACGAATTCCATATTCCTGATGACGGTCACGTTGAAATTTCGGCTCTAGCTCTCCGCGTTTTCACCCCCTTTACCATTGTCCGCCACCCCTTTTGCACCTACTTATGTGTCCGCCGCTTGGAATTTCGTTTAGATATGATAAGACCTATCTTGACATACAATTTTAAGCTTATTATCGATGCCGAAATTTCACCTACAAATTAATCACTTTCACCCCTTATAACTACCCTCCGCAACAAGTAAGCTGTCCGCCTGCTCGGAACTTCAATAACAGATGGTAATAGAGTTTATTCCTGTTTACGAATTCCATATTACTGATGACGGTGACGTTGAAATTTCCGTCGGCCTCGAACTGCACCGCTTTGACTTTAGCCCCCCCGCTGCGTTAAGTAGGGTCGCTACCTAACCACGGTCGGTGAAAAATCTAAAGAAATCAAGGAAGTGGCTATGCGTACGCCGTACGCCGTACGGTCGCGTAAATTTTTGGAAATGAAATAGATACTCGTGATAAGAACTGTTACCAAACTGCTTTGCAATGACAAAAAGTATTACTTATTATTTGGTTACGAATAAATACTCTTCTTCTTGTGACTAAATTACATGGTATTTATACGTATAGGTCGTAGGTAATAATTAGAGCTGGAAAAATATGCTCTGAATACCCGTTTAAATATGCATCCAATTTGCATTCCGAAATTGAAAGATATGCAATATGTAGTAAGTTTAGTATTAAACCTATTTCGTATTAAATAAAGATAGTTTCTTTTGATTTATATAAGTTGCATTTTAGAAAGTAAGACAGTTAATTTTTTTTATTTGACAAGGTTGTTTTTAGCCGCCAGAAGTGTTTATTTTTAATATTATATAAGCACGTTTGTATATTATACGTAGTAAGTAGTATTAACTTTTGTTATTTTTTTTTAATATGACAAGGACTACTAGTCCGCCAGTGGTATTGTTTTATCGAGATGTCCCAAGTATAATATTCGCCCGATATTTCAATATCTTTGGCGGCAATATGTCCAACCGCATTTTTCGTCACCGATGAGCGTACATTTATCCACCGCTTCGCCTGGTTTCCGAGAGCGGTTCGTAAGTAATTATCCCTACTTAACGCAGCGGGGTGGCTAAAGTCGATTCGGTGCAGTTCGGGCCCGTCCGAAATTTCGGCTCTAGCTCTCCGCATTTTCACCCCCTTTACCATTGTCCGCCGCCCCCTTTACACCTACTCATGTGTCCGACGCTTGGAATTTCGTTTAGGTATGGTAAGACCTATCATTACATACATTTTTAAGCATATTATCGATACCGAAATTTTCCCGAAAAATTATCAACTTTCACCCCTTATAACTACCCTCCGCAACAAGTAAGCTGTCCGCCTGCTCGGAACTTTAATAACTGATGGTAATAGAGTTTATTCCTGTGTACGAATTCCATATTATTGATGACGATGACGTTGAAATTTCGGCTCTAGCTCTTCGCGTTTTCACCCCCTTACTATTGTCCGCCACCCCCTTTGCACCTACTTATGTGTCCGCCGCTTGGAATTTAGTTTAGGTATGGTAAGAACTATCATTACATAGATTTTTAAGCTTATTATCGATGCCGAAACTTCCCCTAAAAATTAATCACTTTCACCCCTTATAACTACCCTTCGCAACCAGTAAGCTGTCCGCCTGCTCGGAACTTTAATAACTGATGGTAATAGAATTTATTCCTGTTTACGAATTCCTTATTACTGATGATGTTGACATCTCGTGCCCAGCTCTTGGTCTATAAGGGGCACGAGGATCTTGACTTGAATTGTCCGGATTAAGGGGATGAGGTAACACAATAAAAATATCATCAATTTCGCGGTATTGTGCGGGCCTAGGGAATATATGGTTAAGGCAGATTTTTCGCTCTCGGTCATTTCCGGAGTACCTCATTTCGTTTTTTATATGTAAAAAATCAAATATATTCCCTTCCAACCACCTGGAAGAAGGATTTTTCATTTTTTTTATGTGCTTCCAAGCTAGTTTAATATTTTCTTTATTTTTTTATCTTTTTATCACTTTTTAAAAGATTTTTTGTTACACAGAATTTTGTATCTAAAGTTACAAATGTTAAATTTTATATATTGATTATGATCAAGAATATGTTGGTATGACTTCGAGAAATTAAAACTTGAGAGTCAAGTACCACAAGAGTGAGATTCGTAGAAGAAAGAAGGATACATGTGTTTTATTGTACCATATTGCTTCTATTAGCCAACAACTAGATTTTTCTAACACAAAAGTTCTCACCACTAAATATAATTTATTTACAAGATGGCATGTCTTCTGTTAGCCCAACCTCTTAAATAAGAATTTGGATATAAAAAAAATTGAATATATATTCCAATGTGCTGAACCCACATTCTTGCCGTTCCAGTGAGAGAGAAAGAAAGAGAGAGGGAGGGTGTGTGAGTTTAAGTTTGAGTTTCAATTCGTAGACTAAGGAAGCAAGGGTCCTGTATAGCCAAAAATACATTGCAAAAAGGTGAAATAAATATATATAAAACATAACAATTTATGTGATCGCAAGTCTTCCTTAGTATATATGCGAGTAGGTACATTTTGTATTTCAAATTAATTTATACAAAAGAATTATAAAAATAGCATTGCCATCAAAAGTCATTTACTAATATTGTATTGTGTAATTTATACATTGACTTCATTTGTTAATGCCGATAATCGTATAATGTAATGATTTCTATTACATTTATAATTTTATTTGGCTGATGAAAAAGAAAGGTGGGAGAAACAAAAGACATTTAATATAAATTTACCGCTGAGGAGAAGCAACTGGTTTGTCCTTAAATATCAGCAAGCTCTAGCCGCGCCGCTATTTAAAAACAATACAGTTCCCGGTCTATAACCGGTGTCCTATGTTTATTGCGTAATGTCTAATTTGATTAATTTCGTTAATAATTTTTACTCAGATTTTTTATTTGCAGTTTTATGTAACGTAGACTTGTGTCATTAGTTGATCTGTATTCTTACTTACTGGCGGTTGATTTGAGGTCCATCGACTTGTCATTCTATCTAACGCAGACTTGTGTCCTATGTCGAATGTTAATTTGTTAGTTTACTGATTGACTGTTGTTTTACTATTTCTTTCTATAATTTTTTTAATAGATCACACAAACCATAAAACTATTGTTTGTATATGTCATTCACTTACAGTTAAAATAGATTTGTTAAAAGGATCTTAAAAGCTTAAGCGGACAGTAGGCATAGTATAAATTACCGAGGTTTACATAGTTTACCGAGGAGGCACTAATTAGGCCCGCTCTTATTAGAAATCCGAAAAACTTCTTTTTGGAATTATTTCTAAGCAATCGGGATAGAGATTTTCCGCCCGTTTATTCGTTTGTCTGTGGTCAAATTCTTTCAAAAGTGACTAAACAGGTTTTGATGAAATTTTATCTTTAAACTTCTATTCGACATCGCAAGATCTGAAGCACTCATGTCATTAATTGTTGTTAGGAGCACTTCTAAAGCAATATATCTTTCGAAAATACTTGGGATGATCATGTGTTAGTCAGGTCAGCTAGTTTTATTCTATTTTATCAATCATTTTGCACTGGGAACATTTCATGTCATTCTTTGCTCCATTGTCGAACTGTAATAAAACTAGTTAAAATTTCAGGAAGTATGCTACCAACGAATTAATACATTAATGTTACAATGCCATGCGTTAAATACGCAGTTATAGTGATCAGGGCAGCAAATTTTACCATTTACCGTCCTTGCCGGTTTAGTGGTCCTTAGAATGAGCTTTCCGGATATCGCTTTTATCAATCTTTTACCCGCACTTTGATCATTCATTGATCCAGGGGTTTTACAAAGAGCTAAACGAAAATACAAAATTCTAGACTCCTAATTTAGGGACGAGATGAGATTGAGACAAGTCTAGATCTCGTGTCCACCGCTTCTCTTGATTTTGATTTATGACATTTCAATACTGATTACTTTCTTGATTAAAGTTACATTAATTTTAAATTTACTTCTAATAGACTCTCAGTTGCAATTTCAACCAGTCTAATTCAAACAATTCTTCAATAATCGTAACCATGTAAATGGAACACCAAAACTTGCGTTCCCTTTTTCGTAATCTCTCCATATTATCACAGATCCCTATCGGTTCGCAATATTGCGGACTCGTCCACGACTAATTAATACCAATGTTAATGGTCTCTTGTGAGTTTCTTGTGTCCGACACTACGCACCAACCGCCGAATATTACTTAACTTTTTACAACGACATTTTATTTTAATTCGGGTCCTTTTTCTAATTAAATTTTGAAATAAGAGATTTTTATCTGGCCGAGGGATACCGAGGGCCCCGGTTAACTTTAAATTGAAACGTTTCGATCGTTCAGATAAGAGGAGATCGAACGACGGAGATAGTGGAATTATTACGTCGATGTGTATTAAAAAAATGTCTATAATTCGTTTAGTATCTAGCTATGCCTAGCATGCCACAGGTGACAGGGGACAGGTTCAGTTTCATTCCAATTTCAAGCAACACCTAGAAAGGGGAGTTTTTTTCAGCAGGATTTATCGAGCAATGGTGACAATTGCTTGGGTAATAATTGTTTACTTTATCATAGTATCGTAATACCCGAGCATGGCGCA
The DNA here is from genome assembly GCA_946251905.1 of Cryptocephalus moraei. Taxonomy (NCBI): domain Eukaryota; kingdom Metazoa; phylum Arthropoda; class Insecta; order Coleoptera; family Chrysomelidae; genus Cryptocephalus; species Cryptocephalus moraei. The sequence goes on from OX276452.1 coordinate 2,419,734, forward strand.
TCATTTTATACTTAATGGTATAAAAATGCGGCTGTGACGTTGTTACACACCAAAGCATTTACAGATTTAATGTACATAGTAATTTAATAAATTCTTATTGACTAAATAGTTAAACTATTCAAAAAAATAATTAAAGTTGCTTGACTACATTGTTTAGTTATTTGTAGACAGCTGTGTTTTTTATAAGTCATGTATTTAAGATGATTGCAAGTCATCACCTTCATCATATTAAGGGATTAGGCCAGCGACCTGTCCCTATTCCACAGTCCAACTCATTCTCGGTCGACCTACGTTTTTTTGGCTTATATTTGAGAGCCATTTTAGGAATACGTCTACCTTCCATTCTGTTTACTTAATTGAACCATTTCTGTTAATATCCTTTATTTTGTAAGTAAGAGCATAAATCTGTAGCTGATGTCACCATTGCGGATACGATTATTCCTGGTGAAACCCTTTACTGCTCTTAAAAATTTTATTCCGTCCAATTGTATGCGGTATGCCACTTTTATCGCGTTTCTTGATAACTCAGGCTTCACTTCCATATAATAGAGTTGACACAGCCTTTGCTTTATAAAACTTAAACTGGGTATCTCGTTTGCATTGGTTTAAATTCTACATTGTTATAAAATCAGTATATTACTCCCCAACCGAGGTATGTAAATACAGTTATCTGTTCTACAGTTGTGTTTTTATACGTATTTTCGCTCTTACTGGTTCATTTCTTATGAAAGCCATAACTGTTGTTGTAGACGTCGATATATCACAGTTATATTCCATAAGTGATATTATTCAGAAGATGCATATCCCTTTGGAGGTCGTCTTCAGATGAAGTAATGATCATCTGTTCATCAGCAAACAGTAAAGTTTCCAGTGCTGTTCTAGCGTATATTTGGATTCCTTTAAGGTGCGCTTTCTTTCCATCGTTTAATTATAATCATCAATATAAGTATTGAATACATTGAAAGTAAACTGCAATTTTTCTACGAGTCTAGTTAGAAATATTCTTATGCGTCTAATGAACCAAGATAAGCAACAAAAAAAAAGAAGGACAAGTAACGTCGCTCAATTAATGGAAATTCCCAACAAAAAAACATATTTGAAGCCTACAAACAAATTACTTTGCTTGACTGCAGCTTATATATTCAGAAATCAATATCCTCTTTTTCTTCAATCCGTTTCTTTCGACTTCTACAAGACAAGCCTCCCCAAGCAGTATCCAGTTTGTACGATCTCGTGTTTGTCTCTACTCTCTGTATGTCATCAGACCAACGTATTGGGACTCTGGCCCTATTCCTTTTATTGATGCGTGGTCTCAATTTATAATAAGGTAACAAAATTTTAAATGCAGAACCGAAGAGAAGAATAACTGTACAGTTGTGTTCTGCGATGTGTTGTATCTTGACAGCGTCTCCGGAGAGCCTGACAACAGATAAACTTGACCAAAGAGTCATGTGGTGTCGTTCTAGAGTCATTTCTAGCTGTCTTTATTATTATTATTATTCTCCCATTTCTGAACATACAAGTTGGTGCGGTTATTAACTTTGCTATCTATCTAGGTGAGAAGGTAATTCAACTCCTCTCAACTAGCTTACGAACTTTCGGACTATATGGCACGTTTGTAACAATACTGCGCGTTGGCCTAGATTTACAATGTTATTGGGGAGTCCAATCTTTGCTTGATTTGCAATGACTTTTTTACTGATTATAGATATAGATATAGATATAGATTATTATTATTATTATTATTATTATTATTATTATTATTATTGTAACTACAATTGTATTAGAAAATAGACCATGAACCATGTGGTTGTAACCATGGAAATTCAAGATTTAGCACATTATAAGAATTAAAAATATTTTACGCATGTAATTGCTAGAGAAGGAATTGGTTCTACTGGACAGGGTAACAATGTAATAATTCTACGGAAAATTCGCCAGCAGATTTAAATAGTCATCTGGTGTTTTCGTAATACGGCATACACTTCCATACGAAATATTCACTATTCACATACTCAATATTCTAGTGTGTGTTAGGTTAGGTTAAAGTTTTAGAGCTATCTCGAAAAAAAAAAACTTCGATATCTTTATAGAAGATAAAGATATCGATCCAATCAGAAGACGTCGTAACTTACGATAATACTGAATTTCGTAAAATTGGTGTTCTCAAAGCCAGTGGCGTATCTAGCAGTGTTCCGTGTGTTCCAGGAACACGGGCCCGGGCCCCGTCAGGGGCCCGGTCGTTTGGGGGGAAAATTTAAAAAAAATATCATTGTGTGAGGTGGAAATTGTTGGAACACAGGCCCGGAGCTGGGTTAATACGCCAACTGCTCAAAGCTTACAACACAATGCATTTGATTTCAATTCGTGTTCTTCTTCTTATGACGCCCTCTCCTTTCGAAGGTTGGCGATCCACATAGCTAACACTGTTCTGGAAACAGCAGCTCGAAAGATTTCAATGGAAGTGCACCCATACCATCTTCTGAGGTCTTTCAACCAGGAGTTCTGACGTATACCGATAGATCTTTTCCCATGGATCTTTCCTTCAATTATGATTCTCAGCGGTTCATACTTGTTGCCTCTCATAATATGGCCTATGTATGTAGTTTTTCTTTCTTTAATGAGGGCCATTAGTTCTTTCGGCTTCCTCATCCGATTAAGCACTTCTACATTCGTAATTCGTTGGACCCATGAGATGCGGAACATGCGGCGGTATGAGTACATTCATTCGTGTTAACAAACTATTAATATATAAAAATTTTCGGACGAAACAAATCGCCGATAAAGAGGAAACGGCTATGCCATAGATTGCTTATAGGTATCTACGGACACTGACAGAAAATATTGCCTGGAACTTTACTTCCAACTTAAAACAGACCACAAAGGTGTGGCTACGTCGCAACACTCAATGCAAAATCAGATCACCAATTGCCTATTTCAATAACGTTAATTAATAATAACAGACCACTAATAAAACAATCAATAATGATTAATATAACTAAAAAAATCGTGATGATATGTTCCTGCTTTTGGATTATGATGTAGTTGAAATTTTCAGTTATGCAAAAATGTAAAGGTATACATAGCTTTAAATAGATCTATTTGAGTTTAGAGATTGTGTTTAGTACGAAAGCGTAGAAGGGCCACATCACACACTGCTTTTTTTTCATTTGGAATTCCGACTTTTTTTACGGAATTCCGACTTTTTTTACGGAATTCCGACTTTTTTTACGGAATTCCGACTTTTGAACGGAATTCCGACTTTTTTTACGGAATTCCGTCTTTTTTTACGGAATTCCGACTTTTTTTACGGAATTCCGACTTTTTAACGGAATTCCGACTTTTTTTACGGAATTCCGTCTTTTTTTACGGAATTCCGACTTTTTTTACGGAATTCCGACTTTTTTTACGGAATTCCGTCTTTTTTTACGGAATTCCGACTTTTATTACGGAATTCCGACTTTTTAACGGAATTCCGACTTTTTTTACGGAATTCCGTCTTTTTTTACGGAATTCCGACTTTTTTACGGAATTCCGACTTTTTTTACGGAATTTCGTAAAAAAGTGTAACTTGCAACTGGCCGTTATATTCTTTGATTATTGCTGTGGAAGCCCACGTGAAACGCGCATCGCATGTGATTTTCAGAGCATTTTTGTGTAGTTTCTTTTAACAAAGGATACAAATAACGCAATGGAGGCGGTAAGTGTATGAAATTCTTATAGCTTTCTGTAGCTGATTAAAATGTGGGTACATTCTTTATTCTGTTACATTATGCAAACGAGCTATTTATGTCTGCTGTGCCGGCTAAAACGAGTGTTTAAAAATTTAATCGAAATGTATATTTTCATTTTTCAAACCAATGTGTCTAAAATGTCATGCTGATCTTAGCCTGAGCTCCATCGGACATGTAAGGGTTGTAAAAAAAATAACTCATGCGTAAAGTAAATGCTTTCCCGCATTTGATTTGACTGGTTATCCGAATTCCCTTTGCAACGTTCGGCTGAAAGCATGCCAGACTTTCTGGACTAGTTACAAAAGTAATACTGTTATTTTTTTAGGATGACTTAACGACCAGCAGTATAATAAAATATTTTTCTTACGGGTTTCACCAAAAAGAAATTTTATTAATGCTGCGAACTTTACATGGTATTAATATCTCACACAGAACCCTTAAAAGAATACTACAAAAAGCGAATCGCTACCGAAGAAAAAATTATTCCTCTATTAGGGACATAGTTCGTTTTATTGCGGACGAGATAAAGGGATCTGGACAGTTACATGGTTATAGGTGGATGCATCTTAGATGTATTCAAAATAACTTAGTTGTTACTCAGGACGTAGTCGCTGAAATTTTGCGTCTTTTGGATCCAGAGGGACACGATATACGTAAACGAAAAAGACTAAGGAGGCGCCAGTATTTTAATAAGGGACCCAACTTTTTATGGCATATAGACTCTTATGATAAATTAAAACCCTACGGGATATGTATAAACGGATGTATTGATGGATTTTCCAGGCACATCATTTGGCTAAGGATGGGGCCCACATCAAATGATCCCAAAGTAAGTCATGAATACAAAATTCACCTAAATGTTTCTTATGTGTTGTACAGTGTTGTAGTGGTTGACTATTAAAACATAAAAAAATAGACAAGGGATTAGGGTTTGTTCTTTTTAATAAAGTATTAGGGCCAGGTAATATTCATTTCATTTTGCCCACATGAAACTCACTTGCCCAAAAGTATATTAACAAATTAACATTATAAAAAAAGTAAAATTAAAAAACAAAATACCTATTTCTTCAAGTAGTAATTATTTTTAGAAAATTATCTCATTCAAGTATTTTGTTAAAATGTTTAATTGTAATTTGCTTCGCTATGTTACTTTACTCTGATACACCGTCAACATGAAATTTCGTACATTTTTTGTGACTCCATAATTTTTAGGTTATTGGTGGCTATTTCTTGGATGCTTTAAGAATCACTGGTGGATGCCCTAAAACTGTACGTTCTGATATGGGCACGGAAAATGGTGTAGTAGAACGTCTTCAAAAAACATTGCACGAAACCTTTAATACTGGAGGAAACGATAGACCGCCGCATTTATATGGAAAAAGCACCCATAACCAACGAATTGAATCTTGGTGGAGTATGCTTCGAAAGCACTGCGTTCAATTTTGGATGAATATTTTTCAATCTCTAAAAGAAGAAAATTTTTTTCAAGGAACTACCCTTGACAAAATGTTAATTCAGTTTTGCTTTTCTGCCATTATAAAGGTAGGTAAATGACTACTCCATTTTAGATTTTAGGAACCTGTTATAGTAGGTTTGATAATAGGTAGATATAGAAGTACAGAAAATAAGAAAATATTCTTTTGATATATGCGACACATCCGAGGTTCGGGGATTTAGATAAATAGGTTCATACCTAAATAAATAACGCACTTCTCTCAAGAGAACTTATCTCGGAATTGCTCCTATTGTAAGCAATTTTCTTTTGGATCACGATAATTATAATTTGAATATTTAATGACGAACGAGGGGATTTTGTATATTTCATAGGAATTTCCTTAGCGAAGAATATAAAACTGTTTTTTGTGCGTGACTAATAAGAGTAAAGTGAGGAAACACTATTTTCTTTAGATGTGGCATTCAATTTTCTAAAAGAGTAAATGGATTAAGTACAGAGTGCTCCTGCTCCTCCTTCACTTTCTCACACGCACACATAAATTCACTCTTTGTCTCTCTCAACAACGGACTCGTCAGTTACATGACATATGTATATGATGTATATCTAAAATCGCTTATTTATTAATTATTGTTTACTTCTACAACCATAATGAATCCCACTTAAATTTCATTTCTTTCTAGACTGAACTGGAACAAGTTGTTCAGGAATGGAACATTCATAAAATAAGTAAGACAAGAAACAGTATTTCTCCAACTGGAAGACCAGTGTTGATGTACGAGGTTCCGTCTGCATATGGAGCTAAAAGTTACTTAGTGCCAGTACCTACATTTGCTATTGAAGTACTTTCCTCAAATTGCACATTTTCAACTTATCCTTGCAACGAAGATTTTTATGAACTCTGTACAATTTTAATAGAAGAACAGCAATACAGCCAAAATACTAACCCCACAGATTGCATAGAATTGTATAAAAAATTAAGAGCTGATTTACATAATATATTTAACATTACTGTTTAATAAATTTAGTTTATGGTCACAGCATCATAAAATCAACACGCAGTGTTCGTGATGCATTGACGCTAGATTAAGTATAGGTAAATGGGAACTTACCTGCAATACTTTGGTCTTGTTGATATTAAAGCAGTTTGTAATTTCTGTTTGTTTGCAAAGAGTAATAAATAAAAAAAAGTTTTTGATGAAGGTGCAATGTGTAATGTAATGTTTTTGGAACACCCTACATTATTACATATAACTGGTGTGAAGTTAGCAGCCAAAATTTCAGCAGCCGATTTTGCAACTTAATATTCTCAGCAGCCATTTTATTTTCAGTAACCGTTTTGCCAGTGGCGTCGAGAACAATTATTATAATTAAAAATAATTTCAACAAATCGTATACATACAACAAGTAAATATTAAATATAGTTTCGCCACAATTTATACTTATGTAAACAAATGAAATAGTTTTCAGCAGCCATTTCTCAAGAGTAAACTAAAAATAACCAATGATGTTAAAACGAGAAGGAGGTTGAGGGAATTTTGGCCAAGGACTATAGTGACTACATCAAGGATGGCCCAAAATCAAAACAATGATAAGTACCCTGAGAACAATTCAGAAAAAAAATTTGGTTCTTTTAGTCCGTCAGGAAAGGGTAGTTCACTCTTGAGAAATGGCTGCTGGAAAATTTTAAATGGAAAATAATCGATCTAATTGTCAAAATATAGCCGTGATGTTATGAAACAATGATAAGTACCCCTAGAACAATTCAGAACAAAAATTTAGTTTTTTTAGTCCGTCAGGAAAGGGTAGTTTACTCCTGAGAAATGGCTGCTGAAAACTATTTTGTTTACATAAATATAAACTGTGGCGAAACTATTTATAATATTTACTTGTTGTAGGTACGCGATTTGTTTAAATTATTTTTTAAATTGTTCCCGACGCCACTGGCAAAACGGCTGCTGGAATTAAAATGGCTGTTGAAAATATTGAGTTGCAAAATCGGCTGCTGAAATTTTGGCTGCTAACTTCACGCCGGTTTACATATAATACTTTATGTTACTGTAATATCAAAATTGAATCCAGCAATAAAACAATGTTTTTAGCATTTCATATGTTATTTTACTGTTCCTACTCCGAATTCTGCAGTAATAGGTCACTTTACTACATACTAATGTACACTTTCTCGTATTTTTCTTTACAGTTTATAGGAAGTCCAGATTTGAAGATGCTCTTAGAGCAGCATTTAAAATAACTTATTATTTCCACGCTACTTTTGTCATTTATCATGTTCGCGTTCATTTTCAATGGAGTTTCGAATTTGTTTGTAAAAAATCATTTTCTCTCAGTTGCTATAGTATTGAGACGACACTGCCTTCTTCTTTTTTGTTTGAACTGACCCTTTCATTTAGAACATTTTATAGTTAAATTTTTAATAAACGTTTAAGAAATGCAAACAAAATAATAAACACATCCTCCTCAAAGAAGTGACTGAAATAAACTCGTATGGCCTTTTAAGTTACTCGTTGGCTGCGCTTCCTCGCACTTTAACGCCAAAACGTCACTTTTCGGAACTTGATACGTAATATACTATTTCACACTTTATGGATGAAAGAGCACTTTCCCACCTGATTTTGGGCATCAACATTTCACTGCCTATGTCCAAAATTCACATCAAAAATAAATATGAAAAGGGAAAGGGAACCTAATTTCAAAAGCACAGTACTACTTGTAAAAAAATACAAACCTTTTATAAAATAAAAAGCTTTTATTGGGTAACTACACAATAAACATAAATGAACACAAAATCTCAACAACTTAAAACAAAATTTCTCCACAGTTAAATGAAATAAAACAAACAACTTAAAACAATTTTTTTCCACTAAGTTAAATGAAACAAAACCCTAAAACTGCTAGGGGAGAAAGGCACAATGCAAACAAAATGCACTCAGTGCAGACTGGTGCAGTCTAAACAAAAAGGCAAGTCACGAGTGTGACAGTGTTTATTATTTTAAAGTATGTCCATCACCCAAACGCCTGCATCTAGAATATTGTTCAGTTCTGATCTGAAAATCATAAAACTTTCGTAAGTAGTTGGAAGTTCTAATAAATTGTTACAGGTATGCGCTAATGGCGCTCGACTTAAACCCATACTTGAATTGAAATCTACATTTATTTCACCATTCGCCAAATTTGAACCCGTGCAAAACCGCAGAAAAGCAGATCTGCATTTTTCATCGCTTTCCTTGATAAATTTTTTTAGGAACGAGACAACCCTCTTCTTTTCTTCATTTAAGTTCTCCGGGATTTTTAAGATAGACAAGATGTTTTTATCCGTCGGAGCGTGTTTTGAATATATTGTACCAAAATCTAAGTGATTTAATTTTTTTTTAAAATCATTTTGCCAACAGGCTTGAACATAGTTAGGTTTTTGTATTAACTCTTCTATGGCTATTTGCGTTATTAATTTTTTGAAGTTTTCTTTATTTGGAGCCCATTTTCCGTCATAGTTTGAACAAAATTCTAAGATGTCATCCAACTCTACCGCATCGAAGTCACTTAAAGCATTTTTAAGTAGTGAAGAGTCTGACCGAGAAACATATTGCAAAAAGTTCTCCAAAATTTCATCATCGTTGTATGTTTGCCCCAAACAACTTTTCACGAAAATTGGTGCAATTTTTATAGGAAAATAATTTTGCCACAAGCAACTTTCGACAATGATTTTTCCGATGGCTGTCCACTCCTTATCTTGAAAATCGTGACGTAATGTGGGTATTTTCATTTCGGTGCCCATAGTGCACACTTCATAGAAGGTAATAAAGAATTCGGAAATGGCGTCCCGCAGAACCCCGCCGACGTCTTCAGCCTTTTCAGAACTCCCATTAGGAAGAACCATTTCCACTTCAATATTCTGAAATGAAATATCGCGATGTTTCATGGCATCCAGGATTTCATAGAAAACGTGCCCTCGGTGAATAATTAATGTATCCTTTCCTTTCTGGACATCGGAAATAATATTATTGCTTGCGCTTGATTGTATAGTTTCTGGTATATTGTAAAAATTATCTTCGTCCAAATCAAGTAGTGATGAATCCTAGAATAGAAACACATTAGAAGTGATATTTTTTTAGTGTCCGCGTAAACGAAAGATGTTGAAAAATGACACTGAATTTGTTTTTATATTTTTACTCACCATTAAAAGAGGTCGATTCCCCATGAAATCTTCATAATATGATCTTACATCTGCTTTCTCTGATCTCTGATCTGATGTCGAGTTAGATGGTCCAGATATGGAATTATCCTAAAAAATGGAATAGTAATAAATTTTTAGGCACCCTTCTGACTTCGTTATTATAGGTGTGCAATAGGAACATAATTTTCAGCATCTGGATGAGTAAACGCATTAGTATCAAGCGACTAATCAACAAAAGGTATGAGGCACTTCGGCTTTTCGTCGTTACTTCTTTTCGCGGTTACTTATAATATAAATGAATAAAACCGCAGAAACTAGTTGAACAGAAGCTTTAAAGCAACAGAAACCAGTGTTAAAATTTTTAAACGAACGTTCATTGACAGAAACTTAAAGATATCACTGGTAAATAGACTTCATTAGGGTGCCGAGTAACTAATAAAAAAAATGTGCATGTTTTCTCCTTGCAAGTTGCAATATTATGTATGTAAAAATGTAATGTAAAAAATCGTATTTACCGTTTGTAGCCCAAACGAATAGTAAAGCCAAACCGAAAAGTAATTTTGAGTTAAATGTGTCCAAACGTAAATTTACCAACATCCAAGAAGTACATGGCATTTTGCAAAGTTTAGTAGGTACAAGATTTTAGTATCATAGCTCATGCCGTTCGATTTCAGAAGGAAAATACGATTGAATAGGGTATATACCATTGCGCCTTAAATAATGTAATCAAAAAATACAAATGTGCCAAAATTTACAGTGACTATACCGTAGGGTGTGTACTGCATGTCAGTTTTTCTGAGATGCAACAATCCTACACTGTCAAGTTTAGTAGTGCCATCCATTAAATGCTCACGGGTCATAGGACTAGAAGATCTCTAACTTAGAACTCCTTTGACCATATATGTGACCGATATGAAGCCATTACTTACCGGATTGTTGATAGGTGAGGATAGGTCATCTAAAAGTTTATCTAAGCTTTGGCTTCTTAATCTCATTGCCAATTTTGGTGGGGTTTTTATATTTGTTGCGTAATCGTCTTCATTTTCCGGGTTTTTAAACGATGCCTTCCGTTTGGTTGCAAAATAAAATCGAACAGTTGTCAATCCAGTTAATTTGTAAATTTCATTAACATCAATATCATCAGTAATTTTATGACACTTATAATCCTGCAGCTCAAAATCAAAGTCATTAATTTCTCCGTACGGGCTAGATCCACCTGGAAAAAATAGTTGGATTGCTTTTTCAGTGATGTCTTCGGCCTTTGCGATTTTTCGTACAGGGATCCTTCGGTTTCCCCCTATCGGCCCCCTCACGTGTTTATAACATTGTTTCTTGTCACAGTAGTGCCTCCATCCAATTTCTACAATTCTTGTTGTCTTTTGCGGGGTTTCCTTCTTTCTTGATGTTGAGGGTACCTTTTCTTTGTTGTTGTCACCAAAATTATTAAATGATGTTCTTAGTTTCTCTATGAGAGACTTTCTGCGAGTTTTTAGAGCAAAAGATTTTAAGGCTATTCTATCTCCGTGTGCAGGCAAATAACTTGCAAGCTCTTCGTCTGTCATGACTTTAACTGCAGCAAGATCAATCTAAAAGAAAAACATACAGGAAAATGAAAATAGGGAGGTCACTATGCTTAAGAGCGAAGTAGTGACAATTGAACAGGTAGGCAGAATCTCTCAAGAATTATTTTTTTTATCCAAAGAAGCAGTATGGTGTGTGCTTCGTTTTTATTAAAATGATCCAAATCCGTTCTAGTCCTGTTAATACGGCCAAACAATACCTGTAATGGTAAAACGGAATACTGGTAGAAAAGTTTCATCCTGCAGAGCAGGAAGAATGTATAAAAGTTAGAGTTATGCCACATTAAAAAGGGATCGACTCAGTAACAGGTTTTCGTAATTCTACCGCGGTAACAGGCGATCGAACAGGGCACGCTGAGATGACTTAAATAAAAGGCAACATGCAAATATTCTCCGAGTGCTACTCATAAACGCTTTTTAACGGTTAAATTCTTAAAAATTGTAATGAAAAAGTTATGTCTGCAACCAGGACTTGAACCTGGATCGTCCAATGTTATTCATGTCCTGATTGCAGACGTACCTTTTTCATTAAAAATTTTCAGAAGTTCAAAAATTTCATTTGCCTTGAGCGAGAAAACCTATAAGTCAACTCGTGTAATTCAATGCTTATAGTGGTATTAGCCATGGGAGTAGTTGTTTCGAGTTGACTTATAATTTTCAAAAATTAAAAAAATTAACGCTAAAATAGAAACTAAATAACTAATAATATCTATATTTGTTACCTTTGGAAAATCAGCAAGGTTTACAGAAATATCGGAATCAGTAACACAAAAAGGGTGGATATTGTTCACCACAACAATGTTCTGCCTGTATCGCACTACGATTTCAGGCCATTCAGCGTTTATTTTCGCAAGATAGTCGCTTATATTAAAACCTTTTCGAGGTTTAAAACTTCTTGAAACAATTTCAGAACGAATGCAGTATTAAAACACCGTTTAGTAGGTAAAAAAAACACTAGAACAAATCAAATGGTCATTCGTCATTCGCTTTGTTTACACTACAGCACCGATTTGAAGTTTATGTTCTGAAAAGGCCTATTATTAAGCATAATAATTAAGTATTAAAAATGCTTAATAATTGTATGTGTAATCCACCCTTATTCTAACTTATATTTCATCTGCTCTGCAGAATGACACGTTTCTAACAGTATTCCGTTTTACCATTACAGGTATTGTTTGTACCACTGATGATCCCCTGTTAACAGAACGAATCATGTCTGGTTCACTGTAATAAAAAGGACAAACCATACAGCGAGGCTTTCATTTATTGGTAGGATAGACATCAAGCTACCTCATCAGAAACCGGGAAATAATTTAATTTGAAGAATTTTTTTCCGTGTCCAAAAAGAAACTGCAAGCATAACGGCGAAAGGAATATGTATCAGCACCCTATATAATATCTATTATACAGGGTGTTAATGTGACTATGTTACAAACTTCTGGGGTAGGTATAGTACACATGAAATAAGAAAAAACGCACTCCCTGGTTAAAATATACAGTGTCCAATAGTCTCAAATAATAAACAGATCTCTTTCAAAATTGGTTGTGGTGCTCCCGGAGCTACAAACGAAAACCTAATTTATGAATTCTATCTTCAAAGGGCTTTTGCTCCTTGAGAAAGCGTTTCCGGACCCATGTTCACGTGAACTTTTTTTTATTTCATGTGTAGTATGTACCCTAGAAGTTTGTATCATGGTCATATTAATAATACCCCGTATTTACAACATACAATATCCATAAATGCAGAGAGATCCCGATTTCCTAGGGGACGGGCCAAAAGTCTAAAATAAATCCTTATTCGATGTTTGGAATAGAAAAGCTATGAATTGAACATAATTATCAGTGCCACTTGGTGCATCAGGCGATTTTTTTTATTAAATCTTTACAATAATATATTCGTTCAACATTATCATTTCGATCTTAAAAACACACAAAAATTCACACAATTTTGTTATTGACCATTTTATTCAGTTAGGTTAGATAAGTGGGGGCGGGGGTATGAACAGCCCCCCCCCTGGATCCGGCACTGTCCTAGGATAGGTTACTATCTACTCATACCATTTTTTAAATACACTCACCTTTTCATCTACAAATCTCTGTATGGTCTTGGCGTCAATGTTGCGAGTTTTCAGAAACTCCTCTAACGAATAATTTTGTTCATCCTTGAAAATAATACCTATATTAAAGAGCAGTTCCTAATCCTAAATTTCTAATTGTTAATAAGAGTGAATATTTTATATATTACCATTTTCAATAAGCTGTTATAGTTATAAGGGTTCACAATACAAAAACAAAGACACGTACTTAGTAACTAGTTAGTATGTGTTAGTTATTAGTAGTACGCATCGCACAACGTCGCAAAACAAAATGCCCCCGGTAACGCGGTAAGCGTTAGCGTACGAGACGGCAGACGCAGACGGCAGGCGACGCGACGACGCCGGCACAGTTTGTTCCTTGTCGTTGTCAAAACAAAATATTTTTGATAAAGTGTCAGTATTTGTATGTGGTTGAAACTAGAGTCAAAAGTGAATACAGATACAGTAATTAAATTAACAATTAAAAGAAAAGAAAGTTATCTGAGCTGTGACCCTTGAGAACGCATGACTAATTACCTAATTTTCATTAAAATTGGTTAAGTTAAAAGGGCACTACCACTACATTTTCGCTAGAAAGACCACTATTTGAACTTTGTCACTAAACTTCTGTATTCAAAGGCTACAACTATTAATAAAAATTTTTTTTTTACTAAAACTACACTAAAGGGCATTTCACTCATGAGAATTTTCAGGTTTTCGAATTTTATTTCTTACTTAATCATTAATTCACCCTCTATATATGAAAGAGTAATGGACGTAAAGTAATTAAGTTAATGGATAAGTCGGATAAATGATGACAGAAAAAATAACCTAAGGGTATTGGAGGTCTCCGAAGACCATATCAAAAACCATTTTTAAAATCGAAGCAATTCTTTTGAGTATCTTTGTCTCACTAGTGAGAAAAAGTGTCAATTTGCTCACTATTTTCAGGTGAATAATGGTGATCAGTTTTGCTCACGATTGTGGAAAAAAGTATTTGAAATAGTTTCCCTTATTTGTTTTTTTTTTTTTTGGCCATTTACTGGACACCCTGATACTGAGTGGCAACGAAACGAATCACCTGGCTGCCTTTCCATTTATTTTTCCACGATGTACAATAAAAAGTAGTAGATGTAGTGGCGTAATAGTAAAACAACCTTAATTTTCGACATGTATATGGGTCACCAGGTAGATTATTACCTAGATCGAAATCCCTATTAATATCAATTTCAGTGATCAGATGATAGGTTTCTACTACTTGAAAAGAAAAGCAGCGAAAAATCTTCTCGCAAGGGCCAATACTCTACTTATGTTAAATGCATCATGCGTTCGAAAATCGTTTTATCACGTGCACTAAACATAAATAGCTCGTTTGCATATATAACAGAGCAAAATGTACTTACCAACCTAACTAATCATTAATTTCATTCTAATCAGCAAATCAGCTACATAAAGCTATAGAGAATAATTTTATAGTACACTTACCGCCTCCATTGTGTTATTTGTATCCTCTGTTAAAAGAAACTACACAAAGATACTGTGAAAATAACATGCGATGCGCGTTTCACGTGGGCTTTCACAGCAATAAACAAAGAATGTAACGGCCATTTGCAAGTTACACTTTTTTACGAAATTCCGTAAAAAAAGTCGGAATTCCGTAAAAAAAGACGGAATTCCGTAAAAAAACTCGGAATTCCGTAAAAAAACTCGGAATTCCGTAAAAAAAGACGGAATTCCGTAAAAAAAGACGGAATTCCGTAAAAAAGACGGAATTCCGTAAAAAAAGTCGGAATTCCGTAAAAAAAGTCGGAATTCCGTAAAAAAAGTCGGAATTCCGTAAAAAAAGTCGGAATTCCGTAAAAAAAGTCGGAAATCCGTAAAAAAAGACGGAATTCAGTAAAAAAAGTCGGAATTCCGTAAAAAAGTCGGAATTCCGTAAAAAAAGTCGGAATTCCGTAAAAAAAGTCGGAATTCCGTAAAAAAAGACGGAATTCCGTAAAAAAAGTCGGAATTCCAAATGAAAAAAAAGCAGTGTGTGATGTGGCCCTTCTACGCTTTCGTAGTTTAGGGTTTTAATTTTATATTCGTTTTCTTATCCAAATTCTCACTTCGTAATTGGTGAATTGTGGAATTTTCAAGTCGTAAAAATTTCTGGAGTTATATATCTCTAGTGACTAGCCATTAGATTTAGCGGGAATTAAGTACTAGCTGCATACAAATCGAATTTAATTATATACATAGATTATACATTTTCCTGCAACGTAGTATGATTCCTTGTTATCGTCGCTATCCCTTAATTTTCCGAGTGAAGGATTGGCCCCGGCAAGCGTAACTCTAACATAATGCTCGGCGTTAATTGCGCTACACGAATACGCGGACAAACTCCGCTTGTAGCATCGTATACGTGCAGGTCTATAGGTGTATATAAAGCATGTTTAACATCACGCCGAATATAATCCGACCGCCATCGCACCACCGCCACCATTTACCGCGTTCTATTCACTCAAGTAATTTGTGTAATTTCTGCCTGGCGTACATTTTACCTAATGATTATACATTAGGCGGTAGATTAGCCGCAAGTTCGGAACGTTCCTCAGGAGCGCGAGGCAGAAGGGCGGAATTTCGAACCTACACCGAAAATATATACCTACGTATAAAATGGATACGGGGATTCATAGCTTTTAATAATTTCCTTCTGCGCTCTTTCATTTCTAGTACATTAAACCTTTTCATGTGGAATTTTGTATTTTGTGTTTTTCTATTTATTTAATTTAGGTTTGTTTTAATATACATTAGGGATTCAAGATTGATGTTAGTAATGGTATGTTAATTCGATTAAGTAATTTATAGGTAAATGTGTCTTGAGACGTATATAGCGTTTCGTCTACGACTACTTTCGCGTACGAAGTGAATATATCGAGGACAACAGACAGTGAATTAAATCACCTACATTAAAAGTTAACATTACATTACATTAAAATTACATTAGCATTACAAAATTACATTACATTAGTTACATTAAAAGTTATATATATATATATATATATATATATATATATATATATATATATATATATATATATATATATCGATAAACTAAACCGCCGCGCTTTGTTACACCTAAAGTCCAGAGAGGGTAGACTGAGTCTAATGTACCACTTGGGCACAGTGATGATGCTGTGGAGAACACGAATACGGGATGGCCCCGTCGAAATCAGAATAAGCCCACCTCGACAGCTCACCAAGAACCGAAGGGGTTGACATGGTTCCGGATAGGCTTTACATGAACTGGACGACAAATAGGACAGTTCAACGCACATGTCAGAGTTGTACAAGCTCCTTTTCTGTTTAACTCGGAGAGGCATTCAAAACTCTAAATACAGAGATTTTTCAGATAAACTCAAACGATAATCATTACAACGTTAGACTCCAGTCTCTTCAACGTCAAGCCTCAAAGAGGAGAAAGAAAGACCCAAAGTCTTGCCACTAACGTTTTAAATGACCAACTTAGAGCTATGGGGCAACTAACTACAGTTGATCTCAAAGAGGATTTTTAAATTTAGAAATATCCAAAAGATAATTATTACGACCATGAGCTGATTTTCTATACACTGAGCCTCGAATTCGGCTCCGAGGTCTAGGTCAGTCTATCATTCTTTAACTGGCTTTTCCGTTCAGATCTATTTGCTCACCAGGTCGGGTGTACTATTTGACCAATTATATCTACATGATTTGCCCGAAAATAATGCCAGTGTATCGATTAAACGAAATATTGATTAGATCAGTGCAGCCTTAAGTGCAATATTTAAAAATTAACACTAAATGCGTTGATACATTTCTTACAGTGAGATATCGAAGCATCGAAAACGTCACGGTGGACCTCCTACGGAACGTATTTGGAGCCTTGGTGAAAGCCTCCTCGACTTTGTCGACTTTCTCGAAATGGTGTAATCTAAAGGGTGTTTTCAATCGCAGAAATGGCAGGAAGTGTGACGAATGCAAATCAGGACTGCAGAGCGGCTGATAAAAGTCAGTAAACGGGTAATGAGAAAGGTGGAGTGGGCTAGCGCTTTGTGGCGTTGAAGTTTCCAATCATTAACGATGTCGTGTTGAAAACAGTGAAGCATTCGTTTGAGTCCATTCATAATTTTTATAATTGTCCATTCAGCGTAATCATCATCTTTATTTGCCAAAAAATATACATGCCTATAGTGTGAAAAATCGTCATAAAACAATAGTAACTAACTTAGCCTACCTAATGGTTTTTCTTGCATTGGCCTAAAATTCACCAATTCTACTAGTGTGGTTATGGCTACTTGAAAACGACAGACGGCGAATCTTACCTACTGCACAAGCACTACAAGTTGGTTTTTCTGATATCGTAATATCAATCTAAATCTAAAGTATGGAAGTAGGTACTTTCTTGTCATGAGAAAATTTCTGATGCAAGTTATTAAGCTTGCGATGCCATGTTTCAATCGATCCTGTTGTTAGAGCTGCACCTTGTGGGTTTGGCAGAATCGGCTGACCCTATTACAAGACATTATACAATTACAAGATTACAAAGAGTTCATTATGAGCAGCTATTACCATATTAGTTCTGCAAACTTTCATTAGGTGCTGTGAGAAGTTGTAGTCAAACTTGTATCCTGAATTACTCTGTAGCAGTAAATGTTGTACTTGAGTTTTGGCATGCAGATTTCTGCTGATAGGTGATTCTATTTCTACTGTTCACCGTCAAAAACGTTAAACATTATGTAGTCAGTAACCATGCCTTTATACATATACGCCCTATTTCCAATACGTATAAATTTTGCTTGTTGCAGTGATGTAAACGAAAAGAACTAGACCTTTCGATGAGCCATGTCGTTGTCCCCGAGTCCAGGTAGTGAGCTTGTGTAGGCACTGCTTCTCTAAAACGCTGCTTAATCTTCACTCATTATAGCTTTCCACTGTGACCATCACCTTCTTCTTCTCGATATTATTCTAGATTATCTAGCCCAACGTTCCGGTTTTTGGCACTTAAAACATTTACCAGACTTTTTACTTTTATATGAGTAAGTTGATAGTTCAGGATTGTGGGAGGGGGAAAGGGTTAAAGGTTGGTAGCCGTTCAAGAGCGGTACCCAATATAAAACGTGTTTTGTATCTATCTACTCTTGTAAGTTGGAGTAAACTTTGTTTAATATTATATGACATTTATCAGATACTAATACATTTACTTTTAGTTTTCTTCTGCTTGTATCTTATGAAACTACAGCACTTTTCGAATGCCTTGACTCACCTGTTTTTTTTGTGTCCCTTTCCAATCGAAGCCTAGCGATTAGGCTAGAATTTCTCGACATCCGTATGGATCTGCTATTTGAGAGTGTATCGCATTTAAGATGAGACGACCGACTAGAGACCGAAAAAAAAAGTATAAGAAACATTTGTTCAAAATACTATTTCAACCCCATTTGCCAAATTTGATGATAAAAGTGGGCGTTATTAATTTTTTGATGGTTCTATACAAATTTATTACGTTTACTTTTTAATTTAATATTAAGTCTGCCATGGAAAGTTAAAACTTGGCACAAGTGTTAACTGTCACTCAGATTAAATTTTTAAGTGTATGGCGTTAAGTTCTAGTCAGTGATCACATAATTAAAATGCCTAAGACAAAACAATCGTTGGTTTGGTTTGGTGTTGTTTGGCAGGGCCGTAACTAGACAAAAATTTACTAAAGGCAGCTCGAATTTTGGCGCCCCCTAATAGTTTCTTTGTTAGCGAGTTTGGCGCTCGGCGCCCTTCGGCGCCTTGCGCCCCTAGGCAAGGGCCTAGTCAGCCTATGCCTAGTTACGGCCCTGTTGTTTGGTGATAATGCTCGTAGTAGCAGAGAATTTTCTACACGGTTTAACTTAAGAGATCCCAACGTGCTCCCATTACTCATTGAAAAGCAGCCGCTGTAAATGCTCCTTCGAATGAAATTGGTAGTATTGTTATTAATTGGAATGATCGACCTCGTTGAATACAAACGCTTCCTGAGTGGCAAATCGAGCACAACCATACATGCATGAACTTTCGAGATTTATCCTCTTAAATAAATATTGCCGAGGATAAAATCAGGAGGTGTTTCGTTCGTCTCAAGATCAACCCTTATAAACCGAAGTTCTTACGTACACTAAAAGGTGGTGATGAATAAAAGATCAAACTATTGTTATTGGGCCCAATGTAATTTTTTAAATGACAGACATAATCAGAAGACGATTGTATTTACTCATATGGCTACATTCATCACTAATGGGTTATATCATCCCATGAAAGTGGATACTTTTTCAAAAATAATCCTCACTGGGGTAAACATTTTAAGGACCAATATTCTCATAAGGTTAGTATTTGGTGTGTGATTTTAAGGAACAGAAAAATTGGTGCTAATATATAATAAATAATAAATCCATTAATGAACATTGAATGCTGATCGCTTATTTATCTTATTCGAAGGAGAATATTGGGAAGCAATGGAAAATCTCCCGCTTTAATAAAGTTTATAAAGCAAGACCCAGAAATCGAAAAGAACTTTGTGCCAAATTAAGGCTAGCCTGTCAAGAAATCATGCCGGAACTTAAACAAGTAGCTAAACAGAACCTTAAAAGAACTGAAAAATATATTCGGATAGCCGGAGAAATTGCATTCGATAGGTAGTTAATTATTCGTATTATTAAATTATTGTTTATACCTCTATCATTAATTCCCAATCATTTCTTAATCCCTAATTCCTTCATTAATTTTCTTCGCGTAATTCAATTACCAAAAAATGTTTTCTCAGAGGAATTAAATGATTTTTCCTTTGTTGATGCTATTCATTTTGCTGAAATATTTGAAT
Source organism: Cryptocephalus moraei (assembly GCA_946251905.1). NCBI lineage: Eukaryota > Metazoa > Arthropoda > Insecta > Coleoptera > Chrysomelidae > Cryptocephalus > Cryptocephalus moraei. The sequence goes on from OX276452.1 coordinate 2,439,627, forward strand.
ATATGACGTTGACAATATCAAATTGATATTTCAAGTTTTCACTTTCAACGGCACATTAAGTTATAAAATGAACAAAACTATTTTGTGTAGAAAAACATAAAACTAAAATCGGAATTTGGTAGAAAACTCGGTATATCGGCCTGAAATAATATTTTCAACAATTTTTTTATATGTTTAACGCGAAGCACAATATCGTGAATTGACCCTGTTCGTGAATTCGTAGCAGGCTGAGTTTATGGTTCAGTTTTCAATTGAGTCAACTTGTACTTAACTTGATATGTCTAGAAAATAGGAAGTACATGTAGACAGTATAGTGTAAATATGCCACATTAATAATGTACAACGACGAATTAGATGAAAATGGGTACGGAAGTGACGCTTTCTTGTGGCAGGCTCATTTTGTATGCATTGTGTTGATGTTGACTAGTTTATAAATTGTTGTTATTCCGACCAGTTAGGTGATGTTTTTTTTATGTCATCAACCAATTTCATGATATTTTCACGCCCTCTCCACACGAAGGTTGGCGATCCAAAGGGCATTGGTTTCTTGGAAACTGCAGCACGAAAGATTTCTATAGATGAGCGATAAAACCATCTCCTCAAGTCATTTAGCCATGAGTTCTGGCGTCTTCCTACTGATCTCTTTCCCGCTATTTGCCCCTCTCTTATGAGTGGAAGTAATTCGTATCTCTCGCCTCGTACCACATGACCTATATATTGCAATTTCCTTTCTTTATTGGTTTTCAATAATTCTTTTTATCGATGCATGCGTTTAAGTACTTCATTTTTGGTAATCTGTTGTACCCTCGAAATTCGCAGTATTATTCTATATAGGTACATTTCGAAAGCCTCTATTCGTTTTTTTGGCTGTTGATCAAGGGTCCAGCTTTTACATAAAAAAAGTAAGCCAAAGAATATATAGCACCGAATCGTTCTAATTCTAAGCTCCAGAGTGAGAACTGACCTTGTAAAGAGTGTTTTCATATTCATGAATATTGACTTAGCTGTTGTTCATTGTAGTTCCATTGATATTAATAACTTCTGAATATAAATTGAAAATCAGTGGGGATAAGACGCACTCTTGCCGAACACCTTTTTTAGCTAATATATCTTCTGATGTAGTTTGTTTTATGTTTATCACCGCTGTTTGATGCCAATAAAGTTCTAAAATGATGCCCAAATTTTATTTGTCGACTCCAGTTACTCTAAGAATCTCGATTATCTTTCGATTTTTAACGCCCTGAAAATCCTGGTAGTAGCAAATACCCAATGATAAATTTTTGGATGTATTTGAGGTTACAGTAGGATATATTTATACCTATAGTGCAGCAAAGGGTAAAACTCTCATGCATACAATATTGTGTTATTGATATGGTATCTTTGATATTCTGATAGTTTGGTTCTGTTTTCAATTCCAGTTCTAATAACATAAAATGCATGACCGAACGTTGATTTAGATTTCAATTAAGTTTCGTGTGTCGCTCAGGCTTATAATTTATTTCCCCTCGTCGAATTTATATTTCAGCTTGAAACGGTGAACCCTTCAATTATCACCCTATCCGCCACCATTAAACCCTCATTGTTTAATCCTCAATTAAATCTTCGACTTTTCCCTCTCCGCGCCCCGAGACCTCTTTCTCGTTCTCACTCTCTCACTCTCCTATACGTCCCTTCTACCTACTAGTTAAACCGAGACGGGAGGTCACATTTGGAAAATTGAACATTATTCCCTCCACAAAGGGTCTTTATGAATGCGATCCCTCCGTCGTTTCATACAATATCTCGAGCACACCTAGAAATCTCCAGCTTATAATTTTTTTAAGTTTCAAAGTGTGTTAATTACATCTCTCGGGGGGCCGATGGGCGTACGTGGGGGTCGAATAGTATGAAATGGGCGTTGTCGTGTAAACACGTCGGAAATAGCGATTGTTGTTATGGATTTTTTCACTGGCGTTTTATATGTCGCGTTCTGGCGACCCCAAGGGACAACTCGACACCTATACATATATAGCCCGTGTTTTTGTTATTCATAGATTGGGACTCTTTATACAAACGGTTCTATACAGGGGATAAATTCAGTGCGTATACTACATGAAAAACTGTTGATTTTGCAACAATTGTGACAAATTCGTCTGGAATTATTTTTCAATATTATGAGGTAGATGTTAACGAGGTGTCGCATTGTATTTTGATCAACGTTGAGCTTCAAATGTAGAGTCTGAGCTCCTCTGGAAATAAATATGATATTGGAGCACATGAAAAATATAAAATGTAAATATAAAAATACAATTATTTTGTAGTGTCATGAAAAATTAAGTATTAAAATTCATTTTAGTCAAGGTGGACCTAAACTGCAACCCGTTCATCTCAACTTCTTTCGAAATAGTTATATCAGAAATTGTCAGGTTACTTGCCACCTTTATCACGTAACAACAGGTTGAGAACAAGTTAAGTCTAAAAAATCGAAAGTCATATGTTTGGTAGTGAAATGTAATGCAAGCACAATTAACGAAATGGAAATGAAACTTTCAAGAAAAATAGGGAGTAATTTAATAATTAAGATTGCTTGGTGATATATTTATATTAGATACCAGATTACAGAATAACTTAAAGTGTTTTGATACTAGATGTAGGTTAGAAATGAACCAAAATGACCGGGAAGAACACGATGAGAACAAATAAAGTACGAACGGAAATAAAGGAAAATATCTTAGGCAGGAACAGTAGACAAAACAACAGGCAGAAAAGACAGGAACAGAAATGGTGACGAAAAATGTACACACCAAGAGAATAAACTACAACTCGGAGATAAAAAAGCATATGAATGCAACGGAGAATTCCAAAGTCAACTTAACGACGAACTACAAATTATAATGTAGAAAACAAGGATTTCTTCTACTTTTTATGGACTCCACTTGTTCAGTTATTAAATTTAATTACCTTTTGACCATGCTGAAGATGTGTCGAGATGTGAGTACCTAATGTGATTTTTTTGTGAAAAATACTTGTAAACTCTATAGAGGTAAGACACGGATGGAAAATGTATTTCAAAGAAGTCTCGAGATGAGAGATCAGAAAATAATATTATTGTATTTACCTGGTTTTATTCTTGAAAGTAAAATGTTTGAAAGGGGGTGCGTTCATTAAAGTCTAGTAATAAGAATAAAAATAGGTCTTGTTTATTTCCAGTATTTTAAAAGTGACATGGCGATGCGAATTTTAAGGCTTGCATTGCATCAATTTGTAAAAGTCCCTTTTCTGGTTCATGCTTTTTAATTAAAAATAAAATGTTACCTGGTTCGTACAATTGGATTGGTATTGTAACGGAATGTCTGGCAGTAAAATAAGCACAACTCGAGTGTGTCGCTTCGGAGAAACGATATGTATTCTTGTAATTTGAAGCGACAAGAATATTCCCGAAGCGATATGAGTTCCTGGAATTCGAGATTCTTCGAGGCGCCTATAAAATTCCCGAAGCGATATGCGGTAGACCGCCAGCCAAGAGGAGTCAGTCATAAAACGACGATAAACATCGAACGGTCAACCTAAGCGACCGGGAGCGACAGAGAAAATAAACAGCTGTGTGAAATATAAATTAGATAATATGTGTTGGTGTTAATAAAAACAAATTATAGAAGACATTTCGCGTAGTGGTTTTAGTATGACCAATATAAACGATACTATATGGTGACATATTGTTTGACGGTATTGAATTCTTTAAACCAACATTTTTAACAACCGATCAATAAATTAAGTCTTATTTTTCCGCAATTTTTTTTTACCTTTTAACCTACACGGGACACTGCGGCCAATTCCTCTTCTCATTAAATTTCATAATAAAAATGCTAATGGTACTTAAAAGGCCCAGAATTAACATATTACGTGGTAATATTCCTTATGGCACATATCTCGACAGCTGGATCGCTCGTCATCGAAGGCGTAAAACGACATAAATCAAGAAAATGAAATGATAGACAGCGCCCGTTAAACATTATACACACCCCTTCAACCACGACATAATGACCGGCTTCGGTTACGTTATTTGTTTTTGTCGGGAGAACGCTAATTAGCCGAGGTGGGTCGTATTAATTATCTTTAGTTTTCCATGTAGAAAGAGATTAATTTTTATTATTCTAATATTAAAAACGGATTATAATATCATGGAACAATTGTTGAAGTAAATATGCATGCGGATGGTTTTGTTTTAACATTTAATACTTCTTGAAATAAATAGTAAGGGAAATGTTTACTGAAACCTTTTCTGAAGACTATTTGCAATTATCCCATCGAAGCTTCAAATAATTAAGTATTTTAATCAAATTTAGCCACTGGTAAGAGCTCAAGACGACTTTTTTACGTTTAATGAAAAGTGCATCCGTCAATTTTTTAAATCGTTTCATATTCATGAAAAGTTTTTTCATGTTAATCGGAATTATTTGATTAGTGTTTTGGATTATACATAGTTGATTTTGTAATTGTTGTATCATTATGTAAAACTGTGAGCTTGTATACAATAAATATGGATAATAATATATTAAGTACCTATATTATAAGTTAGGTATTTTACATCGTGACATGTATTGTTAAAGTATAATATTGTTGTGAATGTTCTCGGGGTTGTGTAGCCGATAGCTTGAAAGGTTTATCTAGGAGCCCCAATGAAAAGACGAATGACGGTGGAAGATGTCTTTTAATTTTTTCTGTTTTAATTAAACGACGTTTCGCTGGCAATTGCGAGCATACTCATGTTCTATAATAATAAATTACAACAGGTAAGTATGTGTAACGTAAAAAAACTCTCAACTTACACTTTTTAGGTGAAGGAAGACATATAGGAATGGATGGTCGAAATCCTAGATGTTGATGTTTTCACCTCACCACTATATATGGTCTATTTGTGTAGATATGAGGGAAGGCCGTTATTAAAGTTAATAGAAACACTTCCCTCAGTTGATGGATCGATGTTAAGATCCGAACTGAACACGATGGAATTTTCTGGTACCATTTTTTGGTAGTGTTTTTTTTATTTGTTTTATAAAAACAAGTTTTTATGTATTTTTATTTTTATGTAAATTAAAAGACATCTTCCACCGTCATTCGTCTTTTCATTGCGGCTCCTAGAGAAACCTTTCCAGCTATCGGCTACACAACCCCGAGAACATTCACAACATCGTTGACTCCAAGTAGTATCCAGAAGAAAAGGAATCCAACATCTCTTCCTCGTGGACATCAGCAAGTAGTAATAGTATAACGTACTTTACGTAATACTAACGTATTTTACCAATATGTAAACGTTAGATATGGTCTGCATACCAGGAACGACCTAAAAACAGTTTCAAGAATAATGGTATCCATTACTAAACTAAAAAATAAGATTATATTTTTACGTATGTGCAAAACCGAAGGAGTTTTCCCAACCTTTTTGAATTTCAGAACCGAATTCTTACACCATCATACTAGGTCCCAACAACACTACATCTTTGACCTAAAATATAAATTAATCACACATGAGATTAATGAGTCCGAAAAAGACCTCAGAAGCCATAATAGAACTAAATGTAATATTATAAACAGACTGAGCTATGTTCTGAATCCCTATGAATTAAATTAATTTCTGGAACATGAAGAACATAAAAATGAAACAATTTTTCTAACTATCAAAAATAAAAACATTAACAAACTTAACTGGTTAATTAGAAAACAAAATACATTACACAAAACATTCATGAATACCATTCTACACAACAGTGACAAGTGGTTTAAAAATATTTCTAATGTGAATGTACCAGACAACATAAAATATATCCTAGCACTAGGTCCAAATTTCACTATACCTTGTTCACAAAAGAATAGAAAAAGATTTCTCATTTCATTCATAGCATCCTTAGAATACTCTCTCAACAAACTTAAGACAGTTACTCCTGAAGAACAGTTGTCTCAAACCAATAACATAATTAACAATACAAGAAACAAATTTACAAATCTTCTCTCAACTTTTAAATCATCTCTTTTCAACCATGAACTCAACATTTTTTACAATAGAATTAGCATTGATGTATCCAAATCTAGAAGGTTTTTGAGGGAAAATCCCCAAGTCATCTTAGTAAAAGCCGACAAAGGCAATGTGTCAGTTTTAATGAACGCACTGGAATATGAGGAAAAATTACTAACTCTCTTACAAGACACTGATACATATATACAATTAGACAAAGATCCAACACCTTCTATATAAAACAAAAACAATGAAATTGCCAAAAACCTCCTAGATAATGGTTATATCGATTTAAAAACCTACAGACACATCAGATGCCACAACGGTAATATTTCCAAAATTTACGGTTTGGTAAAAATACAAAAAAATTCCTATCCACTAAGACCTGTAGTTTCTAATATCAATAGTCCAACTTATAACTTATCTAAATTAATTTACCAGATCATTTCACCGTTAGGCCGCAATAAATATAATATAAAGGATTTGTTTGAACTTGTCAACAGGTTGAATAACTTCAATTTCAATACATACACAGATCATCATTTCATTTCGTTAGATGTCACTGCTTTGTACACCAACACCCCGGTTAATATGGTTTTAGAATATATCTCACGGGAACACGTAAATTGGTTCCCAAGTTAATCAGGGTCAAAAATAATATACCAATTGGTTCCCGCAATTTTTGGTTTACCTGACCTGTAAGTGTAAATTGGTTCCCAACGTTTATAATTACCTGAGCTTTACAAAAAACTGAAGTAGCTTATTTTGCGTCTCTGCATTGTAAGCAGAATGAAATATTTTTTTACTGTGGTAAAAAATAGGCAATTGGAAGGGGCAAGGAAAAACCTGATAGGCAATTGAAGGGGCAAGGAAAAACTAGATAGGCAATTTAAGGGGCAAGGAAAAACCTGTGTGGGTTCGAACTCGCCTCCTCCGATAATATCAGGTAAACGAAAAATCCCAGGAACCAATTTGTACATAGATAAGAGGCACTAAGTACTACCTTTTAATTTCTTACCTGCCGGGAACCAATTTACCAACACCGTATCTCACACAGATTCACACCGATACCTTCAGATGCATTCTTACAAATCATTTTGTTCATTATTGAATCATCTATATTTACGTTTAGGAACAATATCTATAAGATATAAGATATCACAATAATCTATATCCTTATCGCCCATCCTGGCGAATCTAGCCTTGATCTGCTTGGAAGAAAAGGTTCTTGCTAATATATCTCCACCAATCCCTCTATATGTTATATACGTGGATGACACCTTGCTTTTCATTCCTCAAGATACACATCACCAAATCTTACAAGAATTTTATATTTTCCACAATAGGATTCAATTCACCTTTGAGCTTCCAATAAATAACAAAATCCCGTTCCTATATGTAACTGTAGAATTCAACAATAACTCCCTCACAACTAACTGCTATAGAAAAACCACTTCTTCCAATAGATACTTAAATTTTTATTCCTTCCAACCTATTAAATACAAAATAGCTTCCATAATTTCACTTGTTGACAGGGCCTGTCTTTTGTCTCACAGAACTCATTGGAACGAAAACATAGAATTACTTAAGCAGATAATGCGTGAAAACTTATACCCTCCATCACTCACACAACACACAATACATAAACGGTTACAATACTTGATTCTGAAACAAAATAGGAATAATAATACCAACACAATCATCTATAACTTTCCACCTACAATTAAAGAAAATGAACTTATGTACGTCAAACTACCCTACCACAAATCATTAGAATCAGTTACATCTTCACTATTGAAACCTCTTGATATGTCTGCTGCCTGGTATTCTATGTTCTCGTTCGACAGAGTTATTTTCGCAAAAATAAAAGACCAAACAGACATTAACAATTTAAATAATATAGTATATCAAGTTTCTTGTAATGATTGTAATCCCCCATTGGTATACATAGGTGAGACACAACAATACATTAAAAAAACAATATACCAACACAAACTACACATTAAGAACAACAATATATTACATTCAGGTTTAGTTGAACATTCCATTTTAAAAGGACATTCATTTGATTTCGACAACATCAAAATTTTAGAATACGAAAGTAACTGGTTCAAGAGAATATTCTTTGAAACATATCACATCATAAGGACATCTGACCACAATTGCAATAGACAACAGGATTTTCAGAACATTGCTCAGTCTTACAGAAATGTAATTACATCATAATAAACACTAGTTGGTCATTTCATCCAACTAACATCTAAAACAGATCATGACTCCTTAATCAGAATTCTAACATTTTCTGTCACATCCCATAGAGGTCCCTAAAATATACAGAGAATATTTCAAAAAGGCGGTAAATACATTAACAATATAAAACAAATCCAAAAAAAAATCGCTACCAAAAAATGGTACCAGAAAATTCCATCGTGTTCAGTTCGGATCTTAACATCGATTCATCAACTGAGGGAAGTGTTTCTGTTAACTTTAATAACGGCCTTCCCTCATATCTACAGAAATATACCATATATAGTGGTGAGGTGAAAACATCAACATCTAGGATTTCGACCATCCATTCCTATATGTCTTCCTTCACCTAAAAAGTGTAAGTTGAGAGTTTTTTTTACGTTACACATACTTACCTGTTGTAATTTATTATTATAGAACATGAGTATGCTCGCAATTGCGAGCGAAACGTCGTTAAATAAAAACAGAAAAAATTAAAAGATATCTTCCACCGTCATTCGTCTTTTCATTGGAAAAACCTAGAGAAACCTTTCAAGTTAAAGTATAATAGGTATAATAGCTATTTATGGTACAAGTGTTAAAATTGCGTGTCCCTCGGTAATGTAATAAATAGTTAAATGGTTAGTGAAATTAACTCATGATCAGTAAAATATTAAACGGTGAAAAATTTATGAGCGGTAAGTACAAAATTATTAAACCGTCAGATAAAAATATTTCATCAATAATATAACTAATGATGGGTCCAGTGTAAATTGATAAACTGGGAATAAAATAACGAGTTGTCAATAAACTTAATAACCGGCTAGTAATAATGTAATAAACCGGTGGCAAAATAATGTAGGAAAAATCGGCTAAGGAGTTCTTCTCGGTAAACATTTGACTTACTTCTTACTTATTTTACATTTCAATTATTTGAAATTTAACCATTAATGGACTTTAAATAATTATCTTAAAATGCAATACAATTTATATGTTTAAGAGATTTTAAAGGATTTTATTTATGACTTCAAATTAATTACAATAAATGAAATAAGTAAAAAATATTGAAATTGTAAAAAGTAAAAACAACAATTAAAGCGGTTAGAAATCGTAGTATTTAAATCATTAATGAAATTGGAATACTTAATTCATATTTTCAAGGATTTCATTATTATTATAGATTTTCGATGGAGTGATATTACTAAAACGATTCACCACTTTCATACCACACAGTCATACTTAAATACTATTGTAGCATATGAATGCCAACTAATTCAAAATTTTGAACTTGAGCCGGCTGGATAGTCATTGCAAAAGCTAGATTGGCGAGATATCGATGGCTTTACAAAACGCATACAAGTTTATTTTTGTTAGAGTCTAAGGCGACTCGTGGGAGGTATGTGGGATTCACAGTCTGATAGTTCTTCTGTAATAATCTTTGCTCTAATGATATTGTTTCGTAGTTTAGTCAGAATCCGTAGAACCATTATTTTGATTGTATTTTCTTAAGGTTTAAATCAGGGAAAATTATCTATCTCAATTGAAAAGAAATTCTCAAGTAAATTGAAGTACACCTTCGGGCTCGTCTTTAATAGGTTAAGATTAGATTTATTGCACGACTTTGTTTTCATTGTTGCTCCTTCACGTACGTTTTGTAACACCTCCATCTTATCTTCATCGGCTCGTTCTAATCGATAAGCTGCATATTACCTCATTTGTTGCAATCGCAAATGATTCTTCATTGCTACCGATGCTTGCACGATCATGCAAATAATGCCGTTAACGATTTTCAGCACATTTCAGTTAAAGTCTTCATCTTTTATTACCTTCAGTTTCTTGTGAAATGATGGTTCATTTGATTCCAACTAATTTATTTACTTCTATCTTGAATATTCTTTATACTATGTTGTTTCCTTTCTTATAATTGTTTCGTCACAATAAATAAAATTTTTGGTTCTTCCATTGTTCATGTGACCCAACATGTCAATTGTTTTGCTAATATTATTACCTTCTAACCTTGTACCTTATTTGTTCTACTCATATCTTGTGGTTTTCCTCTTGATACTTTTACACATTGGTATGTTTCTTTCGGTGAATATCCAGCTATACCACTTCTCGCCTGTGGTCCCTGACAACTACCAATAATTTACGGTAAAAAGAACCAAAACATATGAATTTATTCCATATGATGCAGCTACACATTTCCAATGGTAAATAACAAAAAAAGTCTCAAACACCACCATTGAATATAGTCCCTTTACGATGCCGATTCTTTCACAGTCAACGACTGTTACGTCGCTTTATCTCTCGCGTTAACGATGTGTCCATTTAAATTGCAAATTCTACCAACAATACTATTATGGGTGTTGTAGGTATCTATTTCGCTTATTATACACATTACCACCTGGCGCATCGCGATACCTATACAAATCATCAATCCTCTTAACTTTACGTACGGTGCAGTACCTATAGATCCTAATGCATTTCTCCAACCATCAGTCCAACTAGTATGCCGCTGATAATGGCAAAGCGAGTACGACTTCCTTCTCCGATATTATTTCTCCAAGATATTCATAGGATATTCTTGACAACTTCGGTAATGCTTTCTAAGCACGCACACGTGAGATACTACCTGTTGATTACTAACACTTGCACGTAGCTTCTTGCGCTTCCATTTACATAACTAATATTACTTTAAGTATATCCGAAGAAAAACTCTAAGACTTCGTCAACAAATTTATTGGAAATGAGCGACCGGTTTCGACTGCTTAACAGTCATCATCAGGCTTTCGAACAAAAGTTTTTAGGGCTCCGGTTATGAGACATGGGAGAGGTCAAACGGTAAAACAACATGAGGTGTATTTTTTTGCTTCAGCGTATTAGAGGACCGCTAGGTAGCGTATTAAAGTATGACGTCATGAATCGTGAGATCAAAAAAATTTTAACGCTTAAGCGCTGCAATGATATTTTATGTTCTGTACTTTGTTTATTAGAACTTAACCTATTTATTGTGTTTTTGTTCTATTTGATCATCTTCACCTTTTGTATAAGAATGGAGTCTTTAGCTGCCCTCAGACGATACTACAACTTTTTTCACAAGTAGATGGCTGTTGGATACCCCAGTGAACAGTATTGCTAGTTTAGTCTTATTATTTGAGCAAGAAAAGCACGCCCGCATACATATATTTTGTGAAGAAGGGTTGCAGAAATATTTGGATTACGACTTCTTTCAAATATTTCGAATGTCGAAAGATACATTTCGGAAATTAATTCAACACATCAATCATCCAGAAATAGGAAAGGTATATGTGGGCAAACGTGGAGCGCCTGTTAGTAAAGAAAAGGCTGTGCTGATGACTTTGTGGTACCTGAGTAAATGTAATCAGTTTGTTGTTTCCGAAACATTTGGTGTTGCAGCTTCTACATCAGCTAAATATATTAATTTTGTGATCGATGCTCTGGAGAATGTCATAAATGAATTTATTGTTTGGCCTAAGGCAGCCGACTTGATCTTACTTGAGCAGGAATTTGAAGCAATATGTGGTTATCCAGGTATGCTATATAAAATTCTTAATGCTGCATGAAACCAACCATCTTTCATTTGATGTAGGTGTAATAGGGGCGATCGATGGATGCAGTGTAATGTTTAAGGCCCAATTAAACCAACAAGACAGCTACATAGATAAGAACTCCAACCACAGTATTAAATTTCAAGCTGTATGCACGGCCAAAAAAATTTTACCAATGTTGTAGTAGGATTTCCCGGATCAGTACATGACGCAAGGGTAAGTATTATTACAATAATTAGTAAGCAGGAAATCATGTATTGAGCTATTCACTAATCATATCCACTGTTCGGTAGCCATTTCAAGACGGTTCGTTTATTTTTAACAGCATTGCAGGTCGCTTCACCAGGTAATGTTTCACTCACAATTGAACTATGTTTTTCTGATAGATCATGAAACATTTTGTATTGTAGTTAGTTAAATTTCATAACTTGCATTATGTATGAATTGAACGAACTATCAAAGTAGACATATGAGTCTTTTCACAAGTAAACCGTTACCATAAAAAAATAGCAGTATTTCAGCAAACATGTGGATAAAGCAGTAGATCACAGCATTTTGACATTAAATTACTTTTCAGATGTTTCGCAATTCCCTATTATACAGAGATGTTATGGAAAATAGGAGAAGATTTTATTTCCCAGATCCCTTTCAACTATTAATATATGACAATGTCTATTATGTGAAAAGTGAAAATGTCCTAAAAAATATTAACTATGACATTGAACTCCGTCAATGTTTATTACGATTCATTATTGAAACTAACAATTTGTTAATACCTGCAGTTAATTGTCCTTTTACTGTTTCAGACATGAGGCAGGTCAACGAAGAAGACAGTTGAGACATAATAACAAACATAGTAGGACTCGCATCGTGATTGAACATACCTTGGGTATGATGAAATCAAGATGGCGAGTATTGAAAATGGTTGATGTAAATACTGTACAGAAAGCAACGCAAATCATCGCAGCCTGTTGTGTTTTGCACAATTTCTGTCTCATCAACCTTGACGAATGGCTAGAACAAGCAATAATAGAAGAAGTTGGCAGAGTCCAGGAAGTGGATAGATCTGGGGCAATAAAAAGGAATGATATAGCAATGTTGCTGTAAAAAATTGTTGGGTGCATAAAATGTTGTCTATAACACATATAATAAGTTGCTATTATAAGAGATAGAGTAATATAAACATTTTTAGATCATCAACGAAAAAAAAACATATATTACATGTAATAAACACAACATAAACAATTAAAATCTTTAGAACTACAATATTAACACATATTCAGACTCATTTATTGCCCGTCAATAAGAAAATAAAACAACAAATGTAAGAGATATTTGAAAAAGGTGTTTGTAGCTTTTTCAAATATCTCCTTCATTTGTACATATACCTATGATTTCAGTCGAGAACTTCCATCTATTCATACATTTGCATAATGAGAACACGTAAGAGTTCACAATATTAACGTGAGAGGAGGTGTGGTGTGTTGCGTACAACCCATTCGTCCTCCGCATCATCCTTTCAATAGCGTTTAACAGGAACATCAAAAATGAAATTGGTACGTGGCTCGGTAGTTTAGTTGGCCAGAACACCTGATGCGAAATTGGGAGACCCGGGTTCATATCCCGGCTGAGCTACAAACACCTTTTTCAAATATCTCTTACATTTGTACATATACCTATGATTTCATTCGAGAACTTCCATCTAAAAATAAAACAACCAAAATATATCTAATGCTAATATGAAAAATAAATTGGACTTCTTCATTTTATCTTATAAACAAAACATAAACACAATATAGGTAACCCAAGAGATAACACTGAAAACACTATGCACTAACTTATATAAACAAAAAAAAACAAAAAATATATAAACAACAAAAGGGACTACTATTTAAATACTTCACACACTAGTCACTTTCTTCACTACTACTACTTTTTTGCGTTTCCTTCCCTTCTTCTTTCCAGCAATTTCATTATTTGTTGATGTCTCATTTCTGCCTGTTTCTCCATATAGGTCATCATTCGGTTCAATTCCTGCCGCCTGTTCAATGATTCCTCTTTGGACAATGTAAAAAATTTTTCTAACAAAACGTTTTTATTTGGTCTTACAGAAGTTGCCACTTTTGTGAATCCACTGTTTCTCCAAATCCAAATGATTTTGAAGTATCAGATGCAGACTCGATTATGTATGTTGGGGAAACTTTATCTTTGTCCCCTAGAATAGCGTGCAGTTCATCATAAAATGGTGGTGGAACAATTTTTCCTTCACCATTCCTTTTTATCTTATCTTCATATTTTAGGTAGGCCGCCTGAAGGTTTGCAAATTTATGCCTTACTTTCTCTCTCCCTTCAATCCCATCGCCTACATAAAAACTTCTTTCATTAATGCGGTGAGCGATTAAACTCCAAAGAGAGTTGTTCCTACATGTTTTGTCACTGAATTTAGTATTGTACTCCAAGCGAAGCTGCAGCAGTAAAAGTGTGGCTTCATTATCCCGATGGGATGGCATTGCAGTCTTCCACACGATCGCGTCACAACTTTCCTCTACTGGTGAAGTAATGAAATTTTTCGCCTGCACGTAATACCGATTAGCCGCATTTGGATCTGTAAAACCGTAAAGTACAACATTGCGATTGGAATTGTATTAATGTATTAATATGGTTACAAACCGTTTTCGATTACTTCTGCGGGTTCTTTTTCGACAACCATTGTTAGGTCGTTAATTTTAATTTCAATGAGTTCGCATTTATCCATTTTGTTCACAATTTTTCCAGAATGCACATACGACACATACAGATACAGCAAACAAAGCAAAAACTGCAAAAAGCATTTAACTTCTGGGCTCGACGGAACACTAACACTGACAGTTGACAAGAGTAAGCGTCTTTGAATACATCTGCGAAGCCGCTAGTAAGCGATAAGCAGCGTATTCGTTGGTGACGTCATTACCATGGACCTAGAGCACCTTTGGACAAAGACAGTTAAATTTTTTTTAACACATCGAAACACAAACTAAAAGTGTATTAAGGAAGCCTTAAGAGATTTCCTTCATAACGTCCTCATTATACAAAGGTCGATCAACCTATACCATAACCGGAGCGCTAAAAACTTTTGTTCGAAAGCCTGAAGATGACTGTTAAGCAGTCGAAACCGGTTGCTCATTTCTAATAAATTTGTTGGCGAAGACTTAGTGTTTTTCTTCGGATACACATGACCATGGCCAACTTCAAGAACTTGGACAACTTTCTGTTCTTTCTATTAACAACATTACCAAACAATAAAATGTTTTCGTACCAAGAATCATCGACCATCGTCCAAACGGACGATTCCCATTGGCCGCGTAATATAAACAATATGCAACCCTAAGCACTTCTTTTCGTTACTCCTAGCGAAACGTAAACAGTTCCTCTATTCAATTCGAAACGTATAAAACGTTTATGATAATGTCTCATCAATCGCCCTGAACATCTCAGATATGCCGCGGTTCCAACCCCACAACGACTACAGGGTTGTTGCTGATTGTCGGTGCGTGCGATGCCAGCGAAATAGATGATCGTCAATAGTCCACCACGGTCGTCATTGACAATAACGCACGCATAAGCTTTTATTGCCTCCATGATGTGTCGCGTACGACTCGTTACTGTACGGACTGTAGGTCTGTTGGAGTGCCTATTCATGATGTGCTTCCAGAAACACTTACAGACACTATGCCAGTTCTTTACGCTTGCTAGAGAACTGTATCCTTCCACAACTTAACATTTGTAAGTTCATGATTCATCCTTGCCCTCTCGTACCTACATCACACTTTCTGACAACACACGCCATTGACAATTCAAATACCGTCGAGACCTTAGACAAGGTAAGAGCTGTGGTAAGAGAGTGGACTGTGAATGATAGCTATGGCAGTGAAGCAAATTCAATCTGTTTGCCACCAAACGGCATAGGCGTATCACGCAGGCCATAGAAATACATTAGAGGGTTTCGGGCTACGCACTCCTTGTCGCTCTTTGTTACTCTATTTGACGACTTTACTGCTAATAGAGTGAAACTAAAATAATACAGGTCGTTTTGAAGCATTTAATGAAAATGAAATAGCTACACACATTTATTTTATTTCTAGCAACAATAATTATTTGTATTGCGATAAAATATTATTATTACTATTATTTATTGCCAATAAAAATTACATAAATACATTATATGTCAGATTTTTAAGTGATACATACCATAGATTTTACCTTGCTTTTAAATAGTACCTTTCTAAAATATGGTCCCATTCAGAAACATACAACATTGGTAATATAATGTACGCCTAGAAAAGCCTAAGAGAAAAACCATTAAAACATACAAGAATTATGGTTGTTTAGGTGTCGAAGGGAAAATTTAACTTTTACATTTCAAAACTACATATTTGCAGTAATACTTACGGATACTTGAGTTAAGGCTTCAGATGACATTGAAAATATAGTGGGTATAGCTTCTGACAGGAGTCGTCTTTTGTTTGATAATTGGTACTTGGTAAAACCATTTTTCTTCAAAATGTACTGAACTTATTCGAATAAAACTCGATGGCCTCCACCCTTCTCTGTCCATAGATTGCACCCATAACTTTTGCCTCTCCTGATTAACAAGAAATCTGAAATTATATGCTACAATATTAGGTACTTTTTTAATAAAACAGATACATTACATTCTATATAAAACGTCATTTAAAAAAAATACATACCGCCGCCTCTGGTTCCACCTTGAAAAACGAATGATTGCGATTGCAGATTGCATACAACTAACCTGCAAATTTTGACTATTTTTAACTGTGAAAACTTACTCCTTCCATATTTTTCTCACTTCGGTTGTCACAATGCAGTACACAGCAATTCACCATCGTAATATTATACAACGGAATACCGAATTTTTAAACATGCCCGGTTGCCTACCCTCACCGCCACCAAAATGTCAAAAATACATTAGATTTTGCTTCACTTCACAGTATGCACACATGGGACAATTACGAGTCCACTCACTTACCTAGTCTAAGGTCGAGACCATCCATAGTTGAATTTAGATTGCATCCTTCCTCTCACATAAACCCCCTACCAGAACGAAATAGACGCCATTCACGAAACAACATACTTTCCGTAATACTTGGCTACATCGCAATAAACAAAATACGAGCTTTTCCTACGGAAAGCCCATAAATTACACGGATTGATGGCACGCTCAATACGTGGTATCTTACCTCAGCCATTTTTAACAAAACACAATTTTTTTACTCCACCATCCCATTGGCGCCTTCATTACTTATTGGTATAATACTCGTACGTCATTACTTACTATGAAAATTTATGAAAAATTTGCAAAAAACGCGAAATGGCAGAACTAGACATTTTCTTTTCTTTCAAACAATTAATAATAATCGATATGTCTAGGAGCACATTTCAGGAAAAAATTCCATTTCCTGAAATTCTTGGATGTTAATTACTTTATATAGATACCGTTCTATCTCGTTACACTCTGTATATCGTGATTTTTCAAAGGTCGATGAAATGCAGGAGGCGCACATTAAAATATGAGTCAGTTTTATAAGTAAATATGTGGAAAAATGTGCAATCCAATTAATTTGATGGATACGCGCCTTAGCAATATTGCTATTTTTAAAAGTTTGCGTTTTGAAGACCGCGACAGCAGTTTTTTTTGTTCCATATACAATTAGGTGGTATGTATGCCTGCTTTGGGTATGCGTTTGTGCCGCGATAAAATCTTGTTGGATGTCCATGTTCGATTTTATCAGCCCGATAAAATCTGCCGAAAAACCCTCTGTACTTCTTTCCATCGCGCTTAATTACATATCGCACAAAACGCAAACGTTCCCGTTTCCATCCAAGTCTCACGCTCGTAATTAATGACGTCCGTCTGACGTGTGTGGTCCTAATTTCTGAATTATGCCGTTTTTAGTTCCGTCCCGGATAACGATCTTCCCAAATTTTTTTACACAATTTTCTAATTGATTGTTTTCATTCCCCTGGGGGGTTCCTTTGATGGATCGGAACCATTTAAAACGGTATTAGTTTCAGCGAACTTTTGTCAGTTTTTCGGCTTCTGGAAATTCGACCCTTCGACGTTGAGTTGAACGCGAGCATTTTCATCACGAGCTATCCAGTGTCGATTTATTGTCGAATCAGTTAAATAGAAGTGGTCCGTTATTGGAAGCGTTTTTAAACTGAGCGCGATACAATTCGCCCATTAATAAAAATAAAAAAGAAAGAACCAAGAAAGAGGGAAAAAGAAACAACTCCTCAAATCAATTAAATGACTTTTCCACCTGGTCAACATAATAAAATGTTGGCTTGTAGATCGTTGACGATAATACGTCCGATCTGATAATATAAATGAGTGTTAAATGTGACCACGTGTCTAGTCGGAAATGTTCCTTTTTTTTTCGGGAGGGGGTGAGTCTCACCCTCTTTCTAATGTTATACTTTGGAGTTTTTGAGAGGACAGATGCGGGAAATGTATTGACTGCGAATTATTATACACACTAGATTAATTAGAGGACGAGAAAGAGGTTTGAAAAATTATTTGAAGGTTCACGTGAAATTAATACTTTTAAGGAATTAGTTAAATTCAGTTCTAGTACAACACATTAATGGTAACGGTTCGAAAGGTTACATTACGAAAAATCTTTTTTTACGATTATCGACACATTCGACCTATTTTTTGTGGCTTCTGTGGATTTCTCAAGAGTAATTTGTGGGTTTCACGAATATTGGTTTTGTATATTTTACCTACTTATTAAACTATTCAACTGTGAAAATACAAATACAGAAACATAACTCTGCTCAAAAATACTACCTAGTCAACTGACAACTAAAAAATGTTTTTTGCGTTAAAGGATATAACGTCAATTATACTTATGTACAACCACAAGTTTAAAGCCCTTGTTTAATATTTACATTACTGCTTGGTAAGTGCAGTCAACAGTAAAAGTATTAAAAATGACTGACAATTTTGAATTGCGAAATAGAACACAGAGATGGCGTAAGTAATATAATATACTGTAATGCGAGAAGTAAACAAAGCGACACATGTTTACTCCTTCAAAAGAATAACTACGACGCGTGCAAGACAGGTGCATCAACATTTGCTGCGTAGGCGTTCTTGAAGGTTCGAGAATGATCTCGATTATGGTTGGGGGTGTATATATAAGGGGGCTTGTGATCGAGGGAGTTAGTTAGAACTAGAGAAGCAGACGTGAACGCGACATACGATCCGAAAGCGGAGCAGTACAAATAAATTATGTAGTGTCTAGTCTAGTGAACAAGTAGTTTAGTGTGTTAAATAAATTAGTGTTCAATTAATGTAAATAAATTATAAAATAAACGTTACATTGGTGTCAGAAGAGCGGATCATGAAGAAGTTACGCGAACTAAAAGTGGCCGAGTTAAAAAAAGAACTCGAGGAACGGGAATTGGAAACGGGAGGGAAGAAGACCGAACTCCAGGACCGACTCTCGGCATTTTTGAAAGAAAATGGCCAGGACCCGGAAGTTTTCGAGTTCGAAGACGACGACATAACGAAGCAGTTCGCCGCCCAGAAGGAAGATATCACTGCACAAATCGCCGCCCAGAGGGAAGACATCACTGCTCAAATCGCCGCCCAGAGGGAAGACATCACTGCTCAAATCGCCGCCCAGAGGGAAGAAATCGCCGCCCAGAGGGAAGAAATCGCCGACCAGAGGGAAGACATCACTGCTCAAATCGCCGCCCAGAGGGAAGACATCACTGCTCAAATCGCCGGCCAGAGGGAAGACATAATTACTCATATTACTGATCAAATCGCCGCCCAGAGGGAAGAGATAACCGACCAGATGGAGGCTCAGCGTAAGGAGATTGAAGAGAAGATCAAGCAGTTGGAAGAACGACTAGAACAAGTCAGTAGTGGCGAGGGGAAAGAAGGCGAAATTGAACAGAAGACGAAGCAGTTGGAAGAACGACTAAAGCAAGTCAGTAGCGGAGAGACGAAGGAAGAAATAAAGGCGGTCGTTCAACAGAACTCGATATCCACCAATCGAGTGACGCCCCCAACGTTCGACGGAAAAATTCCGTGGGCCAGTTACAAGAAGCAGTTTGAGGCGGCAGCGGAGGCTAATGCTTGGTCCCCTCACGAGAAAGCTGTTTCCCTAACGGTAGCCTTACGTGGAGAGGCGTTGGAAGTTCTTCAGACGCTATCCACCGAGGAAGCCGGGAATTACAATGAGCTGCTGAGGCGACTGGAAATGCGGTTCGGCCAAACACATCTGGAGCAAGTTCATCAATCCCAGATGTCCAATCGCCGTCAGAGATCGAACGAGACCCTGCAGGAGTTCGAAGCGGACGTGGCCAGACTAGTGAGGTTGGCGTATCCTACGGCACCGGAACAGATGATGGAGTGCCTCGCAGTGCAGACGTTTGTGAGCGGGTTGCGGGACCAGGAACTGCAGATGGCCCTGAGGCTAGCTCGACCGAAAACAGTAATGAACGCGCTCGCCATCGCACTAGAACATGAGGCAGCAATGGAAGCCTCCCGCATTCACGGTTGTGCTCGAGCTGTTACCGAGGAGGTAGGCACAGAAAAACTCGTGGAGAAGGCCGTCCAGCAGATCATGGAGTTGCTGTCAGCACAGAAGACGCGGCCCAAAACAACGGTGCCGGCAAAGGCCCCGGAAAAACTAATGCGGGTCGATAAAAGGGAGGGGACGTCGACCCGTGGCAATAGGAACCCCCGTGCCAGTATAGCCTCGTTTTCCCACCAATTGGGGAGCGCGTACGTCGATGGCACTATCGACGGGAGATCCCACGCCATGCTTGTGGACACGGGAGCTACGAAGACGATCGTACGCTCGGAAGTTGTGAGGGACCGTAGGAAGATTAGGCCAAGTAGGTGGCAATTGAGAACTGCCACTGGGGAGAAGGCAGTAATACACGGTGAAGCGACGGTTAGCATGACGTTGGGACGAGTAAAGTTTGACCATCCTGTTCTCATAGCCGAAATTGAGGAAGACGTCATACTGGGGATGGACGTCATGAGGAATCATGGATTCCAGTTGGATTTCGGACACCGAGTGTTGAGGATCGGTCAAGAAGAATTACTGCTACACAATCGTGACAACTTTGTGTTAGACGTAATAATGGCAGAAGATGTGATTCTCCCGGAACGAAGCGAAACGATCACCTCTACCTGTCTGAGGGGTGTTGTGGAAGAGGGAATTCCAGCCGTGATCGAACCAGAAAACGATGACAATCGACTGGCTCGGGGGGTACTAGTAGGAAAGGCGCTCGTTACTCTCTCAAGGGAAGTGCCTGTGCGGCTACTTAACATCAATCAGTACCCGGTCACCATCAAGAAGGGTACGAAGCTGGGCACATGTATAGCCGCATCAGCCATCGTCAGGGGCGTTAGTGAGGAAGAAAGGTCCAGACACACTCCGCAGGACTTGAAACAAATTCTTTCCCAGACCAGTGCGTTTCTCTCACCCATACAGAAACAGAAGGCCAATGGATTAATAAATAAGTACCAGGATATATTTACCACCGAGAATGGAAAGCTGGGAAAGACCAAGGTCGTGACACACAAAATTGACACGGGCGAGACACGACCGATTCGACAAACAGCAAGACGACTACCCTTGGCCAAACGGGAGGAAGCCGAGAAAATCATCAAGGACCTAGAGCGGGACGGGGTCATCGAGCCGTCAAGCAGTCCATGGGCCTCGCCGGTAGTACTGGTGAAGAAAAAGGATGGAACTACTCGATTCTGTGTAGACTACCGGCAGGTGAACAGTGTCACCAAAAAGGACAGCTACCCGCTACCACGTATCGACGACACACTCGATACCCTTGCTGGATCCACGATATTTTCGACCTTGGATTTAAAAAGCGGCTATTGGCAAGTCGAAATGGACCCTGCCGATAAGGAAAAGACGGCATTTACCTTCGGTAACGGCCTGTGGCATTTTACAGTCATGCCATTCGGACTTTGTAATGCCCCAGCGACGTTTGAGAGGCTGATGGAGAGCGTGCTAATGGGTCTGACGTGGAAAACGTGCCTAGTCTATTTGGACGATGTAATCGTGATGGGCAAGACCTTCGAAGGACATCTGAAAAACTTAAAGGACGTCTTCCAGAGACTGCAAGGTGCGGGACTGAAACTGAACCCTAAGAAATGTCAGCTCTTCAGAAAGAAGGTCTCATACTTAGGGCACGTAGTGAGCAGAGAGGGCGTCGCCGTTGATCCGGACAAAACAAGTACGGTGAAGGAGTGGCCAATACCGGTAGATAAACACCAGTTGAGGAGTTTTCTGGGCCTCTGCACGTACTACCGACGATATGTCCGGATGTTCTCCGACGTCGCTAAGCCGTTGACAAGGCTCACGGAAGAAGGACGAAACTTCTGTTGGGATGAGGAATGCCAGTCTGCCTTCGACGAGCTGAAGAGGAAGTTGACCAGTGCCCCAGTGCTGAGTTTTCCTCTGCCAGAAGGACAGTTCATTCTGGACACCGACGCGAGCAATGTGGGAATTGGAAGTGTTCTGTCGCAGCGTCAGGAGGGACAAGAACGTGTCCTTGGATACTTCAGCAAGGTACTCTCCAAACCAGAAAGGAATTACTGCGTCACCCGACGTGAATTATTGGCCATCGTCAAGTCCATCGAGCACTTCCATAAATATTTATGTGGAAGGAGGTTTTTGATCCGGACCGATCATGCTGCTCTTAAATGGCTCCTCCAGTTTAAGAATCCCGAAGGACAAATCGCTCGCTGGATCGAGAGGCTCCAGGAGTATGACTTTGTTATAGAACATCGGCCAGGACAGAGTCATGGAAACGCAGACTCACTCTCGAGAAGACCATGCCCTGATGAATGTCCTCATTGTCATAGAGCTGCGGAAAAGTCCGAGAAAGTCTACCGAACCACCGTGGTCGCCGAGGAATGGACACCATCCTCGTTACGACAAGAGCAAGAAAAAGACCCGGTTCTCAAAAAAAACCTGGTTTGGAAGGAGGGAGGAGAGCGTCCTGAGTGGCAAAAGGTATCACCTGGCTCGCCAAAACTCAAGAGCTATTGGGCACAGTGGGACTCGTTAGTGGTTGAGGATGGACTACTAAAACGCGTACTGGAGAGCCAAGACGGGACGGAGGAAAGACGGCAGTTGGTAATTCGCTCCAGTAAAATCCCGGAGGTCTTGCGGCACCTTCACGACGAGTCGTCTGGTGGACATTTAGGGATCAAGAAAACCCTGCAGAAAGTACGAGAGCGATTCTACTGGATCAATTGTTCAGACGACGTGAAGGACTGGTGCAAGAAATGTTCTACATGTTTCGCAAGTAATGGGCCACAAAGACGACCGAAAGCTCCCATGAAACAATATAACGTCGGGAGCCCCTTCGAAAGGATCGCTATTGATATAGCAGGACCCTTCCCTGAGACCGAAAAGGGAAATAAATACATCCTGGTCGTAATGGACTATTTTACGAAGTGGGTAGAAGCGTACGCTCTCCCTAATCAGGAGGCAGAGACAGTGGCCGATGTGCTCGTGAAGGAGCTGATCTGCCGGTTTGGAGTACCCATGGAATTACACTCGGATCAAGGAAGAAACTTTGAGAGTGGCCTATTCCGGAGGATATGTGAGAAGTTTGGGGTACGAAAAACAAGAACCACGGCCCTTCACCCTCAGTCTGACGGCATGGTGGAACGGATGAATCGCACCCTCAACCGCTATCTAGCGAAAATGGTCTCGTCACATCAAAGAGACTGGGACGAACACGTGCCGTTCTTCCTGATGGCCTACCGCTCGGCCGTTCATGAGTCGACAGGACAAACTCCAGCCAAAGTCCTGTTCGGGCGAGAACTTAAACTGCCCTGTGATCTAATCTTTGGCGCTAGACCGGACGAGGACGTTTCGGGGGAAGATTACGTTTCCCGGATGCGGCAAAGGATGAACGAAATTCACGATCAAGTCCGGTACCAACTAAATATTTACGTTACGACATCAACGCTAAAGAGGGTGGCTACCAAATGGGAGATCGAGTTTGGCTGTACAACCCACAGAAGAAACGTGGTTTGTCCCCTAAGTTACAGACCAATTGGGAAGGTCCCTATGTTGTGAAGAAACGAATCAATGACGTGGTCTACCGGGTAAGCAAACTACCAAACGGCAAGCCGAGAGTGGTGCACTTTAATCGGTTGGCACCCTATGAGGGGTCGCACGATGAGGCGGAGGTTCCCCGAGTAAGAAACACATTGGCGCAGGAGAACGAACTTTCGTTCGAAGAATTTATGAGCGCCTACGGGGGTACCGGAAAAGCACGGTATGGGGTAACCTGTGAAAAACAACAGGATTTGTTCAGCGTACCTGAAGAATACTCGCTGGCCCATTGTGTGTCCGCCGACCTGGTAATGTCACGAGGTATCGCCACGGTTTTCAAGAAGACGTACGGGCGCTTGGAACAACTCAGAGCGCAACTCCCGGGAATTGGCAAGGTTCTGGAACTACGTGACAACGTAAGACACATCTTTTATCTGGTTACGAAGGAGATCGGGTCCCTTAAACCATGTTATCACGATGTATGGCGAACCTTGCATAGGCTACGAGACCGACTGCTGGAGCTCGACATCAGGAAGCTAGCTGTCCCCAAGTTAGGTGCTGGACGAGATCAGCTGGACTGGAGGGTTGTCCGGAACATGCTGGAAGTAGTGTTGAAGAATACCGGAGTGGAAGTTTTAGTCTGCTGTTTTGGGCCTGCACCATGTCGACTCGGGAAGACGGTCCCCTGTTATTTTGACGCCACGTCTCGCTGTAAGCGGGGGGCTAACTGCAGGTTCCTGCATGGGCCTACCAGGGATACGTTCCGAGACGAAACGTCTCTAAGGCGGGGGCAGTGTAATGCGAGAAGTAAACAAAGCGACACATGTTTACTCCTTCAAAAGAATAACTACGGTGCGTGCAAGACAGGTGCATCAACATTTGCTGCGTAGGCGTTCTTGAAGGTTCGAGAATGATCTCGATTATGGTTGGGGGTGTATATATAAGGGGGCTTGTGATCGAGGGAGTTAGTTAGAACTAGAGAAGCAGACGTGAACGCGACATACGATCCGAAAGCGGAGCAGTACAAATAAATTATGTAGTGTCTAGTCTAGTGAACAAGTAGTTTAGTGTGTTAAATAAATTAGTGTTCAATTAATGTAAATAAATTATAAAATAAACGTTACAATACTAAAAAATGTAAACTTAGTAACTGCTATTGCCACCTGTCCTTATTGGTGCTAGAGCTCTTCGTCCCTCCTGTATAATGTGATGCGCCGATCTGTCCCATAGAAACAAAATTTTGTTATAGTTTTAAAGAGAATATCTCCTATTTTCAAATTAACTATCTTTGTGATCTGTTGTCATTCTTAGGTAAACAATACATACACAAAATTGTAGACTCTGGAAGTATGTATTATTTCGGGACTCCCTTGCAGAAAGAAATCTGATATCGTCGTTTGGAGTGAAATCGCTCACAAATAAACACATGTTTTTGTTATTATATTATATTGCTGAATTTAATGTTACTTTAAATAAAATTCACCCGATTTTATAAACACCGGATAATTTTTTTGGGCGAAAATATATTTGTTACTTTTTATTACATTTACATAGCGTGATATTAAAAAACTATTTATTCATTTAATATTTCAGCAAGTATGATCGATTTCGTTGGAATCATCTGTTAATGCATTTCCAATTCTTCGTGTGCATAACAAACTGAATTTTAGTGTTTCTATTGAGGCTCTTAATTCAGTTAAAGAGAGTTACTAATATTAAATGCGTTTCGACCGCAACGTACCCGTCCTCAGTTGAGTCTTCAAATGTTCTATGGCGTTTATTTTCTTATAAACATTAAACAAATCACTGCATGTATTACCTATATACTTTTCATGCATATGTTCAAAAGTTACATGATAATTCAACCGAATAGAATGTCCTGAATACAATTCAAGATTTCCATTATCACATTTTACAATTACCACATTAAAATATTTGCAATATATAGGGGCATTTGTAATGGTCTAGAGCAGAAGTGTACCTATAGGATTTAACAACTATCTAAAGGTTTAATACGATCACTAATCCGTATAATTTCCAAAGAAATTGTTTATTTTTCCATAGTTTCAATACCTTTTTCATTTAAAATCTACTAGGAATTTGTAGTATTATACTTTCAGAAATAAATAACCGATTAATACCAAAGTTTTTGTATTTTGTGATGTCTTTTAGTTTCTCATATAATGAGAGAAATTATTGTAACCGTGCTGATTTTCGGAATTTGAGATATTGGCATTTATGAACGTTTGAGGACCCATGAGTTCGAAAAACAAGAATTTGGAAACATGTCTGTGTGTGTGTGTGTGTGTGTGTGTGTGTGTGTGTGTGTGTGTGTGTGTGTGTGTGTGTGTGTGTGTGTGTGTGTGTGTGTGTGTGTGTGTGTGTGTGTGTGTGTGTGTGTGTGTGTGTGTGTGTGTGTGTGTGTGTGTGTGTGTGTGTGTGTGTGTGTGTGTGTGTGTGTGTGTGTGTGTGTGTGTGTGTGTGTGTGTGTGTGTGTGTGTGTGTGTGTGTGCGCGCGCGTGCGTGTGTGTATGTAAGGTGTATGTGGTTAACGTTTCCTCAGAAACTATAACTAAACTTAACTACACATAGCTATATAACTTATATAACTATAACAGAAAATAATCTCACGAACTACATAAGTTCCTCCTAAACTCTTTCAACGGTCAGTGGACAGTTGAAATTTTGCATTTAGGTGCAAAAAATTTTTGTTTTTTTTTGGATTACCTTAAAAACTTGCCAAACATTTTTTTTCAACTTTGTTTGTTTACTTTATTATTTAAATATTATTGATTACCGTTATCGTTATCTTAACTGATCTTCTGCAAAGGGCCCTTTAATGTTGTGAATTTTCAGTTTTTCTCAATTTTTTCCAAAACGGCTTCACCGATTTTTACCAAATTTTAGATTTGATCTGAACTAACTAATGGCTACAACTTCTATTTAAAAGATTTTTTTAAACCTCCTTAAAGAGCACTTTAATAATGATGCCATGAATAATTGGTCAGGCCTTATGAAAATGTTTTCCGATGTTTTTTAAGTCATAAATGCAATGTATAATCTTGGAAAAGCGACAAATCTCATCGTTACTGAAAATATTGTAGTGTTTGTTCTAATTTATTTACACAGTTTTAATTACACAATACACACTACTTAATTTATCTAGACTATTACTGAACTAATTAATTTATATAACACACATAACTTTTAATTTGTTTGTACAATTCTCACTTGTCCGTTTTTTGCACTGTTTACTCACTCGCGGCTTCTCGTCTAATCTCCTCTTCGTCCGCAGCGTTCGCTTTATTATAGTCCTCCATTATGTTTCCAGAACCTACTGGAGAGAACTCGATCCTTCGTTTCCCTAATAATGTTTATTCTAGAAAGGCCCGGAACGTAATAAATCATTCTTCCTTTAATAAGAGTATTCGGGAGCATTTTGCAACTTTTATGACTCAATTAGCGGCCTCCCTTTGAGATAAGCCACCCTCCGATAAGGAGAACGCTTACGCTGCTTGTTTACATTTCGCCTTACAATATCTAAACTGGTGTTAACATCTAGAAAATAAATGGCAGGAAATAGTCGTATGGTCGTGAGCTTGGCCTCACAACTGTTAACAATATACTTTAACAAAATATGTTGTTTCTCCCTAATTTTTTTTCCCAAGAAATTGTCCCCCTTACATGAATGGTCAGTGTTGAACGAAATTAGCTGAAACGGATTACATATAAATACTTCATAGGATTCTTATATCGTATTAATGTTGCATTTGCACAACGTAGTTTTATTGCAAATACGTAGATTAAACTCAAATTACCCTGATTACTCCCACCCTCTTTTGCAGCATACAGAGTGTTGAAAGCATCCGCATCCCTTGCTGCATAAAGATAGAGGGGATGATTACTGTTAATTTTAATTATTGGACGAAATTGGGAATGCGAATGCGTTCGTATGCACCCAAACTGCAGCAATTTTGCTTTAAATGAACTGATGTTGAAAGTAATTAGCGCATAGTTGAGTTGGGGCACCGCTCCACGGTATTTACGCAAATATGTAACATGCCGCATAATCATGTACCACTGAAAAGAGGATTTTCACGCTTTCGAAAGAGATGGTGGGGATTAAAATCATTTTTGACGCGAATATATTTTTTATTAGCACATACGTGGTATGTGTTAACAAATTCCAACATTTTACCGAGTCTTTTAAATTCGCTGGCATTAATGATTCGTGAATATTTCGCACCATCATCCAGATTACGATAAAATCTCTCTTTTGCTCCGTACCTATCTACTCGTCTGTATTTAGGCATAAAAACCGCAATGACATTAAATTAAAAGCCCCACCCATTAACTTAATTTCCACCCGTGTGTGCTTTCTGTATATGTTTAATTTCGCACGAATACCATATTTAATTACGATTTTAATGGAGTAATTAAACGAGACCATGCCCCCTCAGGCGATTCTCAAAACGTTATTGTTCTTAGTTTCGTAATGGCAGACATGTTAACCTCTATGCGCGCTTAGGAAGTTTATTTCAAGTAATTTGTTCATTTATGTTTATTAACAGGGGGCTGAAAATTGACGCAAAAATACGTAATAACGTAATAATATTGTTATTTAGCTTGTTGTGTCAATCACATTTTATATAGACATCATTTGAAAACTGTATAGCAATGTCTGAATATTACTCACTGAAATTTATAGAGGAAGAAAATACGCACTTATGAGATTGATAATGACCGGAATCAAATATATATATATATATATATATAATAAATAATCAAATAAATTATTATAGAACTGTCATTTTCCGACAATCTGCTAATTTACGCTAATAACTGTCTAGGTGATATAGTGACGTTCTGTTATCAAACGCATAAACACATTTGTCTCTAAACAAGCAGTATTTTAGTGTTGTCGAAATTAAACGTATGATCAGACTTTAGAGCGTGACGAACCAAACCTGATCCATTTTTATTTTATTTTTATGGGCAACTGGTGTTTAATCATATTTTTCATATTTTTTTAGATTGAAAAATTGGAAGATAATCTATTTATATAAGACCAAGCAGGAGTGAGGGTGGTAGAATGTTTCTAGTTCTACTGTCGATGGTATCATCATGGGGATGTTAAATATATGAGGTTTGGTTGTTTAGGGTAGAAAGGATATCGTCCAGTGTATTTGGGAGGGTTTCGGGAGGGCAAGGTAGAAGGAAGTGGTCAGGGCTGAAGAATACAAGAGATAAGACTGATCTAAACTTTCAAAGTCATTAAGAACACAATAAAACATAATAAAAAGAGGACCATATTCCGCAATTGTTAACAGCTTACATTATCAAGAGAGTGCTTGAAGAAAAAATGCACCGGAATTACTTGAATTTCTTTTCTATAATGAGCTATTATACGTATTATATATATATATATATATATATATATAGATGAGTTTAACACCATAAAGTGGTAATTGGGGATGCAGTCAATGATGGGAGAAAGAAAAGCCAATCATTAATCACTGAACTTTCGCAGCCTATCGCTGCTTCATCAGAGCGTCTGAAAGATGAGAAAGCCCGTTAGTTTATTGGTCTGTTAAAAAAAAATAATAATAATAAAATACAAGGCGAGAAACAATAAACTAAGGACAAAAATTAATACAGTACTTACTAACACAAGCCAGTTTTGGAAATTGCACAAAAACACTATAGCGGTCATCACGGTATATACGGCCTTGTACTTTATTATTATTATTTTTTTTAACAGACCAATAAACTAATGGGCTTTCTCATCTTTCAGACGCTCTGATGAAGCAGCGATAGGCTGCAAAAGCTCAGTGATTAATGATTGGCTTTTCTTTCTCCCATCATTGACTGCGCATCCTCAATTACCACCTTATGGTGTTAAACTCATCTATATAGATACAGTTAAACATGAAGGATATATATATATATATATATATATATATATATATATATATACTCCTCCCAAGGACCATGTTATTTGCAAATAACTTTTGAATATTATCTGCACCATCTGCCCTCCCGTTGAAAGTGCCAATCAAGACGGTCCGAAAATAAAACGATAAAGTGTCGAATTCAACACCTTCGTTTGTCCCACAAACACAAAAAATCCCTCTCGAATAATTTAATAATAAAACGAAAAAACATCCTAACGATTATCGCTTTGCCCTTTCTATTGTGACCTGTTACAGCAAAAAAGACAAACATTCGTCTCTCTTTCTAACTCTCTCTATCTACCGTGGCGTTAAGAGCGAGATTTGTCATTTCGCCGTTGTAACTCCATAATGAAACGTAACGTTACACCGCTGTGTATTAAGGGTGAGTCGGGACGAGATTTCTTTTGTGAACGGGTCCCACCCAGGACTGCTCCGGTTACACATCGGTATATAGCCTTAATAGCTGAAGTTTGCTCGATAAAAAACACATTTTGAACAGGCACGCACACACACACACACAGGGCCGTCTTAACCATACTGGGCGCCGGGGTGCGAAAATCAGTCGGCGCCCCCCATTACAACAATTAAAATAATGCTTAATTTTGTGTTCCATTTTTTTTATTTAATACCATCTACAATAACATTACGTACATTTTTAAATTTCAAATTCAATTTTTCTGGCTTTCAAATGGGCAAACTTTTTAATAACATTGTCGGTTTTGAAATCTACATTTGATACAATACTTAAGGGGGTAGTCTGGTTCTCGATTTTGAAAAAAATCGATTTTTCAAAAAAGTCATTTTCATATACAATACACCTTTAAAAATAGTGTACTGTAGTTTATTTTGCTCAAAGAGCTCGAGAAATTCGTATATGAGCTTTACGCCCGGTGCACACGGACGTATTTTTACGGTGCGGTACCGCAACGTGAAAATACGCACGTCCCACAAATACATTGATACCAATGGAGCAGTTCTCACTTGACGTCGACGACGTCCGACGACGTCCGACGTTGTTTAACCGCTCGACGGTAACGCAGCGGTGAAATGTGAAATTCCCCCTTGCGGTGACTGCTAAACCGCTGCGGTAGTACGTCGTTCGCGCGGCGAAGAAGTACATTACCGTATATTGTCCAGTGCACACGAGCACGTGCGGTAAAATGACGGAGAGAGAAATCGACACAGAGTTACTCATTAAAGAGGTGAGGAGACATCCACAACTCTGGGATCCAGGTACTGAAGAGTACAAAAACAAAAATAAGAAAACTGCTGCATGGATAGAAGTTTGTTCTGTCTTCATCCCCGACTTCGAAGCCAAGGAGGAAGGCATTAAAAATGCATTAAGTAATCATTTGGGACTCAGACGAAAATATTTAAAAAAAACTTCACCTCGTCACCTCTGAGATCTATAAAATCACAAGCAAATGCTCCTTGTAATGCACGAGTGCTCACATAAGGATGTACCTAATATTTCCTTTTTTTTACTTTCTCATATGGGATACCCATATAATAAGAGAAAGTATTGTAATCGTGATGATTTTTGAATTTGAGATATTGACATTTCTGGACGTTTTAAGGTCCCCTGAGTTCGAAAAACATGTTTCTGGAAAATGTCTGTGTGCATGTATACATTTATGTGTGTATGTGTGTATGTTGCCAACGTTTTCTCAGAAAGTATAAATAATGGAGAGTTGAAATTTTGTACGTAGGCTTGGTCTCGTGAAAACTCGAGACCACATAAATTTTATCAGAATCAGTTAGGGACAAAGAGCATTTTACTCGTAATTTTTAGGTATTTTTAAGTTTTTTTTTGGATCATCTCAAAAACTGGTCTAACGTTTTTTTTAAACTTCGTACGTTTACTTTACTATTCAATCCTTATCGATTGCCGTTATCATTATCTTGACTGATCTTCTACGAATGGCCTTTTACTTTTGTGAATTATCAGTTTTTCTCAATTTTCTCCAAAACGGCTCTACCTATTCTCACCAAATTTTAGACTTGAAATGAACTAACTAATAGCTCTAGAACTTTTATTCGAAACCTTTTTTTCTAAAACCTCCATAAAGGGCACATGAATGTTTTCAATTTTTCAATTTTTTTAAGAACGCTTTTAATGTTTTCATGTAACTTTATACTTGAATTAACAGATTAAATGTATATAATTTTTATTTCAGAAACCTTTCCCATCTAACAAACAACCAAAAGAAATATTTACTAATATAGGAGATAATCGGCCCTATTGCGTATCAGATATGTTAACTTAACGGAGATGTTAAAAGCGACCTTCGACGCAATACCGTTTAATTTTCGAGAATGCGATTGTGTATCATCACAGTTAAAATTTTGAGAAGCAGTGCTGTTTATTTATGTACGTTAAATGATGAATAAACGGTTCAAATTAACACCAGCGGTTGACATGCCGTTTAGGTAAACGTTTGGCATTTCGTCAATTTCGTATTTCGTATTTCAATATTTATAACTTTAAAGTGAAAGGTGAGTGTGGTCGTTTTCTTGTTTGAGGAAAATATAAAATGGCTTTACAACCATTTGGTCAATTTTTAAATCAAATGAAAGGTAAATAATAAAATCTGGTAGAAAATTATATAAAAGTATTTCAGCTGGCATATTTGTAGATATGTCCCTAAGCAAGAAAGGAGAAAACTGAGAGATGCTTCCGATCCGTTTCAATTGGAAGAATATGCTTTCCACCAGCAGTTCGGTATGTATATAATAGTTAAGGTAATACTAGAAGATTATTTCGAATTATATTTTTTAATATTTTTATATTATTTATATAAAGCAAAAATTTAGATGCCTTTTTAAACATCGTACTTTGTGATCCAGTTAAGCTAAGAAAAATTATACACTTGTGCTGTTCTGCATAATATGAGTATATTTGGAGAAGTTCCTGAATTGCCCGAAGAAGTGATAGAACATGAAGACCATATTGAAGGAGCAGGTCAGGACATCGATCCCAATCAACCGTGGTTGGCTCAAGGAAGACTGGTGCAACGAAATATGCATAGAAATCATTTTACATAATATAAAATTATATAAATGATGAACTGAAACTATTGTTGATATTTTTAATAGTTTTTTTTATTCTTCTGTTGAAATTTCCAATCAGTAATTATTTATCTATATAAAAACAAAACAAAATAAATTCTTGGCTCAATTGGACGCTGAGAAAGGACGCTAACTTCACACCGGTGTACCCACTTATCGCAACTCTAAGCACGAGTGATAACTGCGGTTTATCAGATGCGTGTCATGAAAATGTAATTTCAATTTTGTTCCTAATTATTTTAAGATTAATCACGTCTGTACTAATAAATAAACGCACCTCGCACGGCTCGCACAATACCGCAGGGTCCGCAGGCAAAGCGCGTACCTACACGATCTAATGTTCTATACGACACGACTTATTTAACGTTAACGTGGCCTGTTAAAAATATTTCCTATCCTTTTCCCCCTTATCATTTTTTGCATAATGCTATCTCTCTTACGCTGTATCAATACTTTCGACCATTTTAACGTAACGAAATTAACGTTGTCTTTTAACGCATTGATACGTAATACGTAAAACGTACAAATTGCTAAACGCACATGTTAATTTTTCACTGTTGAATTTACTAACAGCGACCGTTTACATAAACGTCAGATGATACGCAATAGGGCCGAATGTTAATATTCAATACTAAATTTACTTTATAAAACGGTGATAATGTTGTCATGAATAATTTTTTTTTTTTTGGCCATATGAGGAAGTTTTGCGATGTTACACATCGCCATTTTTTACAAATATAAAACTGGTATACGTAATATGCAAACAAAACGCGTTGTTCATGTTCGATGTCCATCTTTACAGCGCGCCGAGAGAATAATACTACGTGCGACGTGCGTTGTACGCTCCTCGTGTGAACTGTACTCAAAAATACTTCTGCGGCACCGCAACGTCGACGTTGCGTTACCGCACGGTAAAAATACGTCCGTGTGCACCGGGCGTTAGAGTGTGAGCGCGCGCAGGTGGCTTTTCTGCAGGTGTTCAGTTTAGCCGCGCTTATGCTAAAGTTTTGCTAATTTTCTACTATTCTATACAATTTCGGCATTTACAAATAGTATTGTTTTATTTTGGAGCAATTGTAGGTTGGCTTTCCACTAGAAAGTTTGTATTTGTTGTCTATAACGAACATACAAGATTATTTGTTCAGAAAAGAAAATTTGGGCAACATGGATAAAACCAGTAATACAAGTGATAATCCTAGACCATATCGTTCAAAATAAGACATTTTCGTGGAAATCGACATACCAGTAATTGTGACACAAGCAGAACAAGTGCATCTGTAAGAAAATTTTTACAAGAAAACCCTGATTTTCAAGCAAATATTAAACAGTCTATAAGTAAAATGATATTTTTGAAGAACATTAAGGCATAATATATGAAGCAGTCATCGGTGACTAACGTAATATGCTTTTTTTAACATTTTCTGTAATTTTCGAAAAAAACTTTAAACGCGTTTTTCTCGAAACATTTTTCGACCTGGTTGACTCGATTTAACAAAAACCACCATACCGATTTCGCTCAAATTTTGAGAAGTTACTCCAAACACGTGTAGTTTTCGCTCGAGCTAGGATTATAAAAATTGATTAATATTTACACCTTTTTTTAAACAATTAATATAAAAAAGTGCAAAAAACGGGTCGAAAATTTTAAAAGTCCGCCATTTTGTGTCTTTTCAGTCAAACTGATTTATCCTAGTTCAGGCGATAGCCGTTTACTTATATTTTAATAACCTTTTGAAATGTTTCGTTTCAGATGTTTCTGAATGGAGAAATCATGTCAACCAGAAAAAAAGGGGTCGTTTTGAAACCGCCCATATCGAGGCCTAAAAATCCAAAAACAATCTTTTTGTAATACTAGATATCTATATCATCATATGTAAAAAAGACAAAATGTGAAAATAAATTTTTGTACGAAAAAAAATTATGCAAAAAGCTATTGAGAACCAGACTACCCCCTTAATATAGCCATATTCGTCAATCTCTCTTGTATCATGGATGATCGTAAGTAGTTTTTTATTTAAAGTAGGTATCTGGTTCGTAATGATTGCCCAACGTGAAGTTGATGCCGAAAAAAATACATATATTTTCTGAACAATAGAAAAAAGTTTGATATTTCCAATGCACTTTTAGCGACATTATTCACTACCAAATTAAGCGTGTGAGAGGCATACGGGACGTAAAACGCATGAGGATTCATGTCCAATATTTTTTTTTGAAGTTTATATTTTTTTCTCTCATGTTTGCCCCATTATCATATCCTTGGCCTCGTAAATCTTCTAGTGCAATATTGCGTGATTTTAAGAAATCTAACAATCGAGTAGTAT
Source organism: Cryptocephalus moraei (assembly GCA_946251905.1). NCBI lineage: Eukaryota > Metazoa > Arthropoda > Insecta > Coleoptera > Chrysomelidae > Cryptocephalus > Cryptocephalus moraei. The sequence goes on from OX276452.1 coordinate 2,474,877, forward strand.
CAGTTACAGGTAAAAAACCTAAAAAATGCTCTCTTATCTCAGCAAGTTTTGTTGACGGATTAAAATAAACAAACCTTACAATAACAGTAAGTTGTTCTTTGTGTGAGTGTGTTAATTTTTTCGGAAATTATATTAATCAATTCATTTTGAATATTATGGCCAAGATAATGGGGCATTCGATGCTGAGCACTTTGAATTCGAGCAATGTGTTCTGACAGTATGTTATCAAAGCTAGAACTACATTCTACTAACATTAAAAAAATTTTTGTTATTTGGCTCTAATATTTTTTCAGTAGAGCCTCTAAAAGCTAAATTTTGACACACACACACACACACACACACACACACACACACACACACACACACACACACACACACACACACACACACACACACACACACACACACACACACACACACACACACACACACACACACACACACACACACACACACACACACACACACACACACACACACACACACACACACACACACACACACACACACACACACACACACACACACACACACACACACACACACACACACACACACACACACACACACACACACACACACACACACACACACACACACACACACACACACACACACACACACACACACACACACACACACACACACACACACACACACACACACACACACACACACACACACACACACACACACACACACACACACACACACACACACACACACACACACACACACACACACACACACACACACACACACACACACACACACACACACACACACACACACACACACACACACACACACACACACACACACACACACACACACACACACACACACACACACACACACACACACACACACACACACACACACACACACACACACACACACACACACACACACACACACACACACACACACACACACACACACACACACACACACACACACACACACACACACACACACACACACACACACACACACACACACACACACACACACACACACACACACACACACACACACACACACACACACACACACACACACACACACACACACACACACACACACACACACCACACACACACACACACACACACACACACACACACACACACACACACACACACACACACACACACACACACACACACACACACACACACACACACACACACACACACACACACACACACACACACACACACACACACACACACACACACACACACACACACACACACACACACACACACACACACACACACACACACACACACACACACACACACACACACACACACACACACACACACACACACACACACACACACACACACACACACACACACACACACACACACACACACACACACACACACACACACACACACACACACACACACACACACACACACACACACACACACACACACACACACACACACACACACACACACACACACACACACACACACACACACACACACACACACACACACACACACACACACACACACACACACACACACACACACACACACACACACACACACACACACACACACACACACACACACACACACACACACACACACACACACACACACACACACACACACACACACACACACACACACACACACACACACACACACACACACACACACACACACACACACACACACACACACACACACACACACACACACACACACACACACACACACACACACACACACACACACACACACACACACACACACACACACACACACACACACACACACACACACACACACACACACACACACACACACACACACACACACACACACACACACACACACACACACACACACACACACACACACACACACACACACACACACACACACACACACACACACACACACACACACACACACACACACACACACACACACACACACACACACACACACACACACACACACACACACACACACACACACACACACACACACACACACACACACACACACACACACACACACACACACACACACACACACACACACACACACACACACACACACACACACACACACACACACACACACACACACACACACACACACACACACACACACACACACACACACACACACACACACACACACACACACACACACACACACACACACACACACACACACACACACACACACACACACACACACACACACACACACACACACACACACACACACACACACACACACACACACACACACACACACACACACACACACACACACACACACACACACACACACACACACACACACACACACACACACACACACACACACACACACACACACACACACACACACACACACACACACACACACACACACACACACACACACACACACACACACACACACACACACACACACACACACACACACACACACACACACACACACACACACACACACACACACACACACACACACACACACACACACACACACACACACACACACACACACACACACACACACACACACACACACACACACACACACACACACACACACACACACACACACACACACACACACACACACACACACACACACACACACACACACACACACACACACACACACACACACACACACACACACACACACACACACACACACACACACACACACACACACACACACACACACACACACACACACACACACACACACACACACACACACACACACACACACACACACACACACACACACACACACACACACACACACACACACACACACACACACACACACACACACACACACACACACACACACACACACACACACACACACACACACACACACACACACACACACACACACACACACACACACACACACACACACACACACACACACACACACACACACACACACACACACACACACACACACACACACACACACACACACACACACACACACACACACACACACACACACACACACACACACACACACACACACACACACACACACACACACACACACACACACACACACACACACACACACACACACACACACACACACACACACACACACACACACACACACACACACACACACACACACACACACACACACACACACACACACACACACACACACACACACACACACACACACACACACACACACACACACACACACACACACACACACACACACACACACACACACACACACACACACACACACACACACACACACACACACACACACACACACACACACACACACACACACACACACACACACACACACACACACACACACACACACACACACACACACACACACACACACACACACACACACACACACACACACACACACACACACACACACACACACACACACACACACACACACACACACACACACACACACACACACACACACACACACACACACACACACACACACACACACACACACACACACACACACACACACACACACACACACACACACACACACACACACACACACACACACACACACACACACACACACACACACACACACACACACACACACACACACACACACACACACACACACACACACACACACACACACACACACACACACACACACACACACACACACACACACACACACACACACACACACACACACACACACACACACACACACACACACACACACACACACACACACACACACACACACACACACACACACACACACACACACACACACACACACACACACACACACACACACACACACACACACACACACACACACACACACACACACACACACACACACACACACACACACACACACACACACACACACACACACACACACACACACACACACACACACACACACACACACACACACACACACACACACACACACACACACACACACACACACACACACACACACACACACACACACACACACACACACACACACACACACACACACACACACACACACACACACACACACACACACACACACACACACACACACACACACACACACACACACACACACACACACACACACACACACACACACACACACACACACACACACACACACACACACACACACACACACACACACACACACACACACACACACACACACACACACACACACACACACACACACACACACACACACACACACACACACACACACACACACACACACACACACACACACACACACACACACACACACACACACACACACACACACACACACACACACACACACACACACACACACACACACACACACACACACACACACACACACACACACACACACACACACACACACACACACACACACACACACACACACACACACACACACACACACACACACACACACACACACACACACACACACACACACACACACACACACACACACACACACACACACACACACACACACACACACACACACACACACACACACACACACACACACACACACACACACACACACACACACACACACACACACACACACACACACACACACACACACACACACACACACACACACACACACACACACACACACACACACACACACACACACACACACACACACACACACACACACACACACACACACACACACACACACACACACACACACACACACACACACACACACACACACACACACACACACACACACACACACACACACACACACACACACACACACACACACACACACACACACACACACACACACACACACACACACACACACACACACACACACACACACACACACACACACACATATATATATATATATATATATATATATATTGAGAGAGAGAGAGAGTGAGAGAGAGTGTACATGTATATATACCTAGAAGATTACCATCAAAAATGCGAAAGAATAAAAATAATCCCGCGTTAAGGTTGGTCGGAGATAATTAATGATAAGTCGTGTGTGTGTTGTGTGTGGACCTTAATTTCGTCGATCAGATAAAAGGGCGAATGCTCATTTGAAATTAATCTATCGGCCATGCCATATGCGACTCATATCGTTGCCATTAAGGGTTGCGCCCGTTAAAAGTGACCAGAAAATAAATTTCTCGTCGCTCGGCTCATATCTGTAGGGGGTCTCGATTAAAAAGTGGGCGACTTGTCGGGTACAGTCTGTTAAAAAGTATTTAACGAGGAATGGGGTGGAAAATTCGGACAAAGGTAAGTAAGACATGTTTTTTTATACCAAGTTTATAAGTGCTCCGCTGGGATATTATTGTGTACTCCTCGAGAATAAATTTAAGAAGCATTAAAAATATTACGACCTTATAAGCAGCCTTGTCCTTTTGGCGACAAAGCTGCACACGCTGTGGTTTAGCGACAACTACTCACCATAAAGATGATTAAATTTATTACGTCTCATAAGACATAACGAATTTTTGTACACTTTAGGTTTAGGTACAGAGTTAAAGAGTACATAATTTTCTATTGTAATTTGACCAAAACAAACTCACAGAAAGAATATTGTCATATCCTTCTTAAGACAAGATTTGCAAGTAGATACTTTTTCTTGCACCTTTATACTGCCCAATTCCATCCAACGACTACAATAAATATGTTCAATTCACCCTGGAGTTAGAAAATGACAGGAAAATTCCTTACCTTGATATGTTGCTTATCAGATGTTCTGATAACGTAATAAGGACTAAATGGCACCGTAAACCAATTTGCAGCAATCGTTTCCTGCATTTCGCATCGTACCATCCTTTTAGAATGAAGGTTAACCTAATGAATGCCCTGAAAGACAGAGTGTTAAGGTTATCGCATCCCCATTTTAAAAAAGAAGATCTCATTAAATTAAAAACTATTTTATTACATAACTCGTACCCTGAAACATTGGTTTCTAAATTATTATTTAACAATTCATCCATAGACGCAAACGGATCTATTAGATCCAATAAGTCTAATAGTTTAGCTTTAGAAGAGATGGACCATCATGGTTCGGTTAATACTCCATTGGAGCCCCCAGAGATTAGTTTGTTCAGATCGTTACCACACATAGATGAACTTACATCCAAACTTATCAATATTATTAAGAGACCTAACCTTAAAATAGATAGAAAAATTTTGAAATTAGGTAATAGCATTTTCACTAGAGTAAAAACTCCTTATAGTATAAAAGAGAAATCTGGGTTAGTTTATAAAATCAATTGTAAAGATTGCAACAAACCTTACATAGGTCAAACATCCAGGACGTTGTGGGGTAGAATGATCTCACATAAGAGTGACATCAAAAATTTAAAGAAAACGTGTGCATTAGCTGAACATACATTACAGGTAAATCATAACTTTGATTTTGCAGATCCTAAAATTTTATTATTAGAAAACAACGGTTTTAAGAGAAATTTTCTAGAAATGGTACATATCAAACTGGACAATACCTGCATCAACAAAAGATCAGACATTAACAACCTGAGTAATGTTTATGAATATATCCTAAAATTAAATTTAAAGGCTAACATCTTAACCTCTCATTAATTTGTATATGTTGATATTTCATACAATTAAAATTTTTGATTTTCACTCTTACCTAAATGTAATTTTGTAGTAGTTCCATGCATTCAGTTTCCTAATGATGGATTTATTCTATTGTTGTTTTTAAGACAAACGATCCCAAAATCATGCATTTCATGTTCCATGTCAATTGTCGTGGAAGCCATTTTTGTTTTCCGTTGGATTTTAAAGCATCTGTCCTGTTTAAGTAACAATTTTAACTTTTATCCGGTAACATCCGTCATATCTTGCAAATTTCTGTAATAGTACCTACATGTAACTCTTCAGTCTCTTAAGTGACTCATTGTAGTAGGTTACTTTTATTTTGTTCTTCAGATTACATTGTGTTAACATGACTACAATATTTGTAGATTGTCCTGAAGAAGGGTATGATAACACTTGAAAGCTTGACATTAAAGAGAGTACCACTACATTAGGCCTTCTATTTTATGACTGCATCCCCACATGATCCATCTCGTCACATTCCTTTTTGGGAGATTCAGTTATCATTATTTTTGCGTTTTTTCAACTAGTCAGTCACAACTACCCATTCGGTTTATATATATAAATGAATTGCTGTTCGTTTGTCTCGCTTAAACTCGAGAATAGCTTGTCAGATTTTGCTAATTTTGACCTTGAAATATCTGTGAAAGTCCAAGGAAGGTATAATAGGCGCGGAAATGAAGCACTAAAATCGGCATAACGATCGAAATTTTTGCAGTCAGATGGATCGAGATGCGGTTTTTTGCAATCGGTTCGTGGAAGCGTCTACAAATTTTGTGAACATTTGTTATGAACGAGAAATGCAAAATTGAAGAGGTGCAGAAGAAAAATGCTTTTTTATATGTGCATGTGAAGGTGTCGGTTGTTAAAAAATTTACAACTCGGTAAATAATGACGACAATGAGTTCAATTTTGTTACCCGGGGGTTTTTGGGGTCGCTGAAAACGAATATGACATCGCCAGAGGTCTCCGAAGTACCTGGTGCTCGGTACCGCTCGAACCAACGTCGTCTCCGGGAGTTTTAGGGGAATTGATTGTATAATTAGCCGAAAGGTCTAAACTCGGGGGTTTTTGGGGTCGCTGAAAACGAATACGACATCGCCTGAGGTCTCCGAAATACCTGGTGCTCAGGGCCGCTCGAACCAACGTCGTCTCCGGGAAGTTTAGGGGAATTTCTTATATAATTAGCCGAAAGGTCTAATCTCGGGAGTTTTTGGGGTCGCTGAAAACGAATATGACATCGCCATAGGTCTCCGAAGTACCTGGTGCTCGGTACCGCTCGAACCAACGTCGTCTCCGGGAGTTTTAGGGGAATTGATTGTATAATTAGCCGAAAGGTCTAAACTCGGGAGTTTTTGGGGTCGCTGAAATCGAATATGACATCGCCAGTGGTGTCCGAAGTACCTGGTGCTCAGGACCGCTCGAACCAACGTCGTCTCTGGGAGGTTTAGGGGAATTGATTATATAATTAGCCGAAAGGTCTAAACTCGGGGGTTTTTGGGGTCGCTGAAAACGAATATGACATCGCCAGAGGTCTCCGAAGTACCTGGTGCTCAGGGCAGCTCGAACCAACGTCGTCTCCGGGAGTTTTAGGGGAATTGATTGTATAATTAGCCGAAAGGTCTAAACTCGGGGGTTTTTGGGGTCGCTGAAAACGAATATGACATCGCTAGTGGTCTCCGAAGTACCTGGTGCTCGGTATCGCTCGAACCAACGTCGTCTCCGGGAGTTTAATTACAGATTAATATACGTTATTAACATTTGTGTTAATTTGTTGTTTTGAAATAATTTGTAGGTTACATATTTTCTAAAGAAATAGTTGAAATAAAATTTTGAATAGGAGTGTACTTTAGAGATTTTTTTAATACAAACTTCAATATTCAAACTGTAAAAACGTTTTCGGTAAAATACGATTTAGCTACAATGTCAAAGAAATGTATAGGTGCCGAGTTAGGATCAATTTTTGAAGAAATTCTCCTAAAACTTCCCCGAAGACGACGTTGGTTCGAGCGGCCCTAAGCACCAGGTACTTCGGACACCACTGGCTATGTCATATTCACATTCAGCGACCCCAAAAACCCCCGAGATTAGACCTTTCGGCTAATTATATAATCAATTCCCCTAAACCTCCCGGAGGCGAGGTTGGTTCGAGCGGCCCTGAGCACCAGGTACTTTGGAGACCTCTGGCGATGTCATATTCGTTTTCAGCGACCCCAAAAACCCCAGAGTTTAGACCTTTCGGCTAATTATATTATCAATTCCCCTAAACCTCCCGAAGACGACGTAGGTTCGAGCGGTACCGAGCACCAGGTACTTCGGAGACCACTGGCGATGCCATATTCACATTCAGCGACCCCAAAAACCCCCCGAGTTTAGAACTTTCGGCTAATTATACAATCAATTCCCCTAAAACTCCCGGAGACGACGTTGGTTCGAGCGGTACCGAGCACCAGGTACTTCGGAGACCTCTGGCGATGTCATATTCGTTTTCAGCGACCTCAAAACCCCCCGAGTTTAGACCTTTCGGCTAATTATACAATCAATTCCCCTAAACCTCCCGAAGACGACGTTGGTTCGAGCGGTACCGAGCACTAGGTACTTCGGAGACCACTGGCGATGTCATATTCGTTTTCAGCGACCCCAAAAACCCCCGAGTAACAGAATTGAACTCATTTCCGTCATTATTTACCGAGTTGTAAATTTTTTAACAACCGACACCTTCACATGCACATATAAAAAACATTTTTCTTCTGCACCTCTTCAATTTTGCATTTCTCGTTCATAACAAATGTTCACAAAATTTGTAGACGCTTCCACGAACCGAATGCAAAAAACCGCATCTCGATCCATCTTACTGCAAAAATTTCGATCGCTCAATGCTTCATTTCCGCGCCTATAAGCGGCGAGAAACATAAATAATAAGAAACGGAAATACTAAAAAGGTACGTTTGTTAGTTTTGGGTACAAATCGCCTAGGCAACCAATCAAACAAATTGAGGTATAGTGTCAGTTGGTTGTCAAATAAATAAATGTCATCTGTTTGACGGTGCGCGAGAACTTTTTTGATTTTAAAATTCCAAGAAGAAGACGAGCTGGACGTTGAAGTCAATCAAATGTACGACGAGCTACCTCACGTACCAAATCGAAAGACAGATAATGATGACATTCGTATTGGTATGACAGAAATGCGTTCTATAGTAAATAATTATGAAGTAGATAGGATTACAATGGAACGAGTTCGGGCACATCAAACACAACAGCAGCGAACACGACACAATGAAATAGAGCGATTCCGCAGACGCAGTATTCCTGTAAACCTGGAATAAGTAGCATTCCACTACGTCCCGGAAATAGATTATTGTGCCGACCAATCCGTAACGATTGGAGAAATGAAATGGGGTGTGAAATGACTCTAAACTTTGCTTGGCCAACATCCTAAAATATAATAATTGCTTTGAAATTATGTTGTTTGGTGCAACGCATATTGTGCAGGTAAGTTTCATGCCTAATTTCATGGTTGCTTTTGATAAACTATTTATTAAGAACTTAAGAAGATAATACACAATTGCAGATATAAGGACAAATTTATCACTTACTGGGAGCGCTGCTGTCATTGCCAGATGCGGAACATCAAGTTTTGCAATTTATTTTATGGGAAATCATGATGCTGAAGTTAATAGGCGTTGTGCTCATAATCCAACACTGAAACAAAACAATGTCCAAGAACTGCAAACGTTTCTTCATCAGAACAACGACTTAGTCAAAATGTTTAAAATGGCGTTGAATCGGATGCCATTGGACAACAATAACCTAGTCATTAAAGCAGACAAAATGCAAGGAGGTTCAATTCTCCGACAATTGACGAAGTGGCTATTGTCGCTTTTGGAGAAAATTTGCAGTCTACAGATATTGTGCCTCATCGTATCAATAATGATTTAAAACGTGTGTCAGGAATTTATCATTTTTTTAAGTTTACGTGGCATTGCAACGCATGCCGGGTACGGCTTGTGTTTGATATAAATTCCAATATATTTGATAAATGGTCTTGTACTATTGTACTGACTAAACAACAAATTAAGTTAATTTTCGATTAAAACCGCCATCCAACTAAAGTATGAAAATATTTGTCGGTACCGTATTTTGTCTGTAAATTGTATTTTTAATTAGATAATTATTTTATTTATATCTTCGTATAAGATTTATTAAGAGAAGGAGGATATTGAACAAAATACAATGAAGACGTTTTGAACACCTCTTTCAATAAGTAATTGTGGGTGAAACGATAACAGCCTTATTTGTACAAGTGATAATTACCCACACACTCTTACGTTCAGTTTAATATCCCCATTAATTCCCAGCTATGCTAATATATGTCCCGAGAACCTGGTAATATATTCATACCGGCGACCACGTCTCCCTTACCTTTTCCGAAACTTTAAACTATTTTACGAGCCACATAAATCAGCTGGAGCGTGCTCACCGTAAAAGCCAATTAATTCAGTCTAGCCCTTACCGAAAATATAAAAAAAATAAAGGACCTTCCCTCTAATTAATTGTCGGAGATAAAACCCTCTCATTTGCATAACGTAACGTATGTCGGTAGATAAAGAAATAAATTCACGGGGAGGTCCTTCTCGCGTTCCGGATCTGCGGCCGTGTGATTTCCGATATCGAAGGGTATTAACCCGCGGGTAGGTTATTGACTGGGCGGAATCCGCATATGTGCCCAGTGTATAACGATTCTCGCTCGAAATTCGTTAATCTGCCCAAATTTATCTTAGGCAGTCACGTGAGGTCGTGTTAATAGTCGTCTGATGATGTCCGGAAATCGTTATTGAATCGGTTTGACTCGTTTAATTATACGCCATTCGAAACGGCTGTGAGATTTAATTAAAATAAAATTTAAGAAAAACTTGCGGAAAGGAGTGGAATACGGGAAGGTTTCAAAATTGCAGAAAGGTCTTGTAATAACCTCTGTAGAAGTAGAATAGAAACTATTTTAAAAATAAATGTAAATATACTGGGAACCATATGATATAGAATGTACTTTCTATTTAGTTGACATGTAGTGGTTAATATCACTGCAATGTGTATATTTTAGAATAAAGATTTTACTTGGGATAGGTTTAACGTGAGTTTAATGGTAGGGTTGCATCACCTATTGAGTAAAATTAAAACTGCTTTTAATAACATTCAATACCGAAACAAGTCGCTTACAATAATCTTTGCAATTTTACCAAGTTTTTTCGGGCCATAAATGTTAGCTGGATATTAAAAGTGCCTTGTCAGGAACCTTATATTGGAAGACGGGCGAACGAAAAATATTACGCAGATAAAATTTTGGCACACTTTTACACCCTTATTACATTACCGTCAAAATACAATAAAAGTTATTGTAGACTTGAATCGTTCGAATGCTTATTTTTATTAATAACCTCTGAAAAAAAAATTTGTGGTTGGTCTATACATAGGTAATGACGCCTGTGTTTTTTTAAATTGAAAAATATGTCTCTTTCTATATCAGAGAACGCACCAAAACCAAAAACAGTTTATAGAATGTATTTTTTGAAGCTCTTTATGATTTCGCTCCTAGATTTCACATAAATATATTCGGCCATTAAGATATTCGCAAAAACTGTTTTTTAAATGAATGTTCACTATTTTATTGTCTCACAAATTTTAAAAGCTCAGTGCAGCATATTTTTTCTATATTTTCACATGGAATTTTGTGATTAGTTTGAAGAGAAGGGCCATTTTCGTTTCGCGTAGTATTAGTTATGTTCGAACAGTAAAACTTTACAATATAATACTTCAATTTTTAGTGTGAAATGATTAAAATCACGAATATGTGAACCCATACAACTTTAATAGAACATCAGTACGTTTCTTCATTCATTTAAATTATTTGGTAAATCCGAATAAGATGATCCGCATAATAGAACATCAGTACGTTTCTTCATTCTTTTAAATTATTTGGTAAATCCGAATAAGATGATCCGCAACCTTCGTAGTCAGAATCAAGTTTTTAACGAGAAGATCTGTACAAAACAGGTAATAAATGCGAGTTTTGACGTTTTTAATATTATGTTCCACACCATAAAAAATCACATAAAATATTATTTCGATTACTTGCATAAAGATCATTATTTTCGACTTTCACATATAGTAGTTTGAAAATTGACAACTACTTCAATAATTTCAATTTCGTGCCATTTTTTTATATCATATTGTATGCAATCAAGACTTTTAATTTAGAAATAGAAGCGTGTTTATGATGAAGAGAACCAGTAAAAATTTAACATTACTTTGGGATATTTGTGAGATTAGCAGGGCCTAGGGGTCTGAAAAATCGGACGAAATTGTACTTCTTGGCGTATTAAATGAATGTAGGTTTGTTATATATTGTTATAATATAACATATATTTATGTTGTGTTTTATAAAAGGATCACGGTCAATTTTTACTGCTTAAACATACCAGACACTTTTGCGACCCTTTTATTTGGGTTCTCACGTTTGGGCCTCTGTTTCATAGGGCGGCGGTCATTTCGTACGTAATTTTAATCCCCAACCCTAAGATCCGTCATTTCGTACCGCTCTTCTCAGGTAAACTTTTGAGTATAAAATGAGTATCGAGATGGTCATCGATCCTGTTCGTTTTACTTTTTACTAAACCTCAATTGTTTATTCTTGCCCTTTATCAAGCGATAGCGAATATGTTTGATCTTGGGAGTGGATGTAAGGAACAGGTCCGTGAAATAACTGCACTCTCGATTATTAACAAAACTAAATGATTATTTATTCACCAGCAAAATTGATTTGAGGTGGGGGTTAACGTGTATGGTCGAGACGATCCGACGAGAGAGACTGAAACACCTGCAGCCTGACGCGATAGAGGCGCTCGGCCTAACAGCAAAAAGTGTATGTGTGTGAGTGAGCGATATGGTAACTGTACAGTGTGTGAGATTACATAGATGTATGATGTATTAACACTAACATGATCATAACATATAACTAACATTACCGCCCACCTCATTTTAAACATTTTAAAATGATATAATTTCAAATAAACATAAGGAAGGTTAGGATCAAGCTGAAATGTAAAATTTAAATTATTTTTTTTTATGTGAATTATGTGACTTGATCTCAACCTTATAAAATTTATCAAAACTTTAACGTTATTAATGAATCACGCATCACGAAATATATTTTAATCTAAATAACTTCATGGCGTAGAATTCAGTCTTCTTTTCTTCAATCTTCCAACGTCGCGCTGTCGAGAAGTTTCACTAATTTGGTGATTGGACGTCGAAGCTTCGTAGTAGCGGTTTGGACATCTACCACTCGCACCAGATCGTCATCACCGGGAAAGGTCTTGGTAACTCGACCTAGTGGCCATCGAGTAGGAGCAGTCGTCTCGCTTCTAATCAAGACTAAGTCGCCGACGTGAAAATCGGGCTGACGATCGTTCCATTTACTGCGGCGCTGAAGTTGAAGAAGGTAATCATGTGACCAGTGCTTCCAAAATTGTTGGACGAACTGAATCATGCGGAACATGTAAGGACCTGCGTAGTCGACTCCGGAGTTGGAAGAAGGTCGAGCAGGTTGAACACGACTGGCTGGAAGATCGCCCATCATCTGGTATAAACTTGATGCTTGGTACCGCTTGCACGTGACACAATTTCGGACGTAAGTTTTTATTCGGAGCTTGGCTTTGATAACCCAGAATCGACGTCGGATGTGTACCAAACACAACTGAGTCCCTCCGTGTATCGTAGTCTTGTGTGCGTCCGCGATTACCAGATCCGTGAACCGGGAGTTCGTAGGGAGGATGATCGGGTATTTCTCGTCGTAAGAGAGAAGGGCGTGTTTTAGTCGACCGCCCACCCTGATGACTCCATCATTAGCGACAGCGTTAAGCGTTTTAAGGTAATGAGTCCTAACTAGCTCCCCACCCTGTTGAAGAATTTTCAATTCGTCGGGCAAGTGAGAGAGCTGCGTCAGTCTGCCCCACAGTGCAGCAGATGAGCGAAGTTCGAGCTGTGTGAGCTTCGAGTCAGCAGAAAGTGGTCGGTTGGCGAGAAATGGAGACACTTTATTGAGAAGCTCTGCTCTTCCGATCAAATTTCTTATGAACTTGAGGATGTACGTGGTTACACGTAGCATGCGACCTAAATCTGAGTACTGGTTGATGAGATCCCTGACCGGCGGTTTGGTTGCCGTTGAGCTAACTTGAAGTGAGATCACCGGCGGTTGCTCTGGCTCTTTGACTGGAGTTTTCACTCGAGATTTATCGGACGCAATGTCGTGTGTTTGAGACCATGTCAACGAGCTCTCAGACAATCTCTTGGGACCGTGACACCAAATTTCATTGTTTTTGAAGTTCCAAGCCTCTGACCCAACAGGAACTTGATTAGCCTGAGTGGCAGGATCAGCCGAATGACCTGGAGTTTGAGCCTGAAGCTCAGTGAGGTAATCCTTGAACTGCCCATTAATAGTCAAATAGGCTTCTTCTGTTGCATCGTAAATATTCTCCCTGAAGTATTGATGCGTTGGGTCAATGTCCTCGCTATCGAGGAGCTCCTCATGATTTTCGTCAAATTTGACCCAAAGCTCACGCAACATCTCCATTCTCGACACACAAGCTCCAGCTGTCATCTTGGCTTGACCAAGCTTTCTAAAGTTTGCAAAAATACGGCTAATGCGCTCTTGCAGCACAATCTGTTTGTCAGGTGTAGCCATTGTGTCAACACGAGACAGGGGATTTGTGTAAGAAGAGGAAAAACAAAAAAAAATTAGAAAAAAAACGAAAAAGAAAATTCAATATTCCACCCTCAGGTGGCTTCGTGTATAGCTTACACCAAGCCAAAAAATAAATGAAAGATGATTGAAAATAAGTGACAAACCAAATCAAGCAAAACCAATCAATTATCTACAAATGTTATGGCGGGAAGAGATTTTCCACTAAGCCAAGCAATGTAATGCGTGCAGGAGAAAAAAAAGAAATGCTCAAAGTTTAAACCAAATTTACACTACCAAGTATTGAAATGCATGAAAAGATGAAAAAAGAAATGATAATTCGTTATTGTAAACGACCAAAGGAAAAAAGAAATGGTATTTTGTACTATTCCTAGATAAGCTCCATGAAAATAACCAAACCAAATGTAAAGCGAATACTTGACACTTTGACAGGCACCAATCTCAAAACTTGATGCGAGTCCCAGTATTCGAATGAGAAAAAAAAATCAAAAATCAACACACAAGTTCAAATGATGTAAGTCTGTGATTTTAGATCCTTCACACGAGTCAAATGCACAACCCACTGTTGTGTATGACAAGAAAAGCAATTGAAAAACAATCTTGATGCTATGCGATACTCTCTCCAATGTGAAACTCAATTTTCCAATGATTCTGCAAAAATAGTATCGACCAAACTCAAAAGTACTCTTTGTTATGAGTTATGATAAAGCCAATCTTTACCAAAACTCTGTTTTAAATCTCTGATGGATGAAAGAATCTTGTAGCGTTACCAAATCACCTCAGCAGTAGACATACCCAATATATGTCAACAGGTATCCTTGCAAAACTCCAATTTTTCATCGTTGAATTTGGAAAAAATTATATGTCAAGTTTCCACAAAACTTGATTAAACTATTTTTTGCTTTTTAAAAACAATCTGATTATTTAAAGTTGATGTTTACCAAAATAAATAGAGTTGATTTCTCATATGCACGTGATCAACATACATCAACACATATATTGCTAAATTTTATAGTATTTATTTTGAAAATTTGAAATAAATTGCATAACCAGTCTCTACTAGTTGTATTTTAGCTTTTTATCACTTTATTGTAAAGCTCTCGCTGTCCAAAGAACAAATTGATAGAAAAAAGTTGTGTTTTTGTGGCAGCAGATGAAAACTCCTGCGTCTCACAATGTATCAATATGAACAATTTACTGAGTCTCTTCATAAATATTGACAAAATTGCATCTCCAGACTCCACACAAAATTTCACAACTTATTTGAGCTTTAGAATTTAATTTCAACGACTTCCAATGCTTGAGCTGTTTCAAAAGTTGTGATTACCGATACAAAAAATGAGATATCTTAATTTCTCTTTGAAAAACTTTCAATTTTGATGTGAATAGTTAATATTTATCTTGTGGATGCTCAAAAAAAAAATATAAAAAATTATTGGTACTATTAAAACCTAAATTTGGCTTTTCACAGTTCTCTTGAAAAATTTTCAGCGTCTCAGCTCCAAGTTTTTTTTTTCCAAAATTTCACCTGTCCAATTTGTCGCACAGAAATTTATTTACGGTGAACAAGCAATGTATAAGGGACCTAATCAGCTAGTTATAACGCTTGAAAAAACACTTGATTGAAAAAGGGAGTGCAAAATGATATGTGGAAAGTAGCAGTCCAAGCTAACTCTGTGCTCGAGTCCAGCATGCAAAGGCCAAAGAAAACAAAAAATTGAAACGACTTTACCAAAGCAGCGCAGGTAGAGTGTGTATGCAGGTGAAAACACTCTTCTCCAGTCTCATTGCCAGATTTCACTTGACTTTCTTGATTGTGGCAACGTCGCGGGTGAACAGCGCTCTGCTGTGCCGACTTCTCGCTGCGATACTATGCTGTTGCTGGCTCTCTCCGCTGACCGCTCTCGTCCGCGAAGTGGACTCGTCCTCTCTCGTTGGCGGGATGGATTGATGAACTCGTCTGCTTACTTTATGTGGTTGTTGAGCAACCAATTTGCTCCTTGACGCCGTCAAATGACGTCACTCGTAGTTGTTGAGCAACCAATTTGCTCCTTGACGCCGCTAAATGACGTCACTCGTAGTTGTTGAGCAACCAATTTGCTCCTTGACGCCGCCAAATGACGTCACTCGTAGTTGTTGAGCAACCAATTTGCTCCTTGACGCCGCCAAATGACGTCACTCGTAGTTGTTGAGCAACCAATTTGCTCCTTGACGCCGCCAAATGACGTCACTCGTAGTTGTTGAGCAACCAATTTGCTCCTTGACGCCGCCAAATGACGTCACTCGTAGTTGTTGAGCAACCAATTTGCTCCTTGACGCCGTCAAATGACGTCACTCCGAATCCTCTCGTCCTCGTTTGAAGGTGGATCGCCTGTTGTAGTCAACCCGCGAGATCGTGATCGTGATCTCCGATTCCGACTACCTTGGAAGTTTGCGTGTGTACGGCTGGCCTTGAGAACTTCGCTCCGAAATTCTCTGTGTTCTCTCTTGAAGAGAAAACCGTCAGCACACACAAACAACACACACTATCACAGTACCACAATGATGCAACACACTGTCGAGTGCACAGGAAACTCTTTTTTCTTGCAGCTCCAAAACCAAAAGGTCACGATTTGTTGCGATGGCTGCGATCGACGTTTTTCTCCTCCTCACTCGATTTTGATTTTCTCTTGGCCGCTGATCCGGCGTTCGAAGGACCAAATGTTTGATCTTGGGAGTGGATGTAAGGAACAGGTCCGTGAAATAACTGCACTCTCGATTATTAACAAAACTAAATGATTATTTATTCACCAGCAAAATTGATTTGAGGTGGGGGTTAACGTGTATGGTCGAGACGATCCGACGAGAGAGACTGAAACACCTGCAGCCTGACGCGATAGAGGCGCTCGGCCTAACAGCAAAAAGTGTATGTGTGTGAGTGAGCGATATGGTAACTGTACAGTGTGTGAGATTACATAGATGTATGATGTATTAACACTAACATGATCATAACATATAACTAACAGAATAGAATGAAAATTGTGTAGCCCACTTCGGGAGGTAATAATGTACTACCATTTCCGGAAGTTCTATACATTATTTTTTTATAAAATCAGACAAGTACGAATTTATCTATCTTGGGATGTACCCCCGTACAAGTTGACCTGTCTCGGTAATGGTAAATTTCAGGGATTTCTCTCACTCTCTCTCTCTCTCTCTCTCTCTCTCTCTCTCTCTCTCTCTCTCTCTCTCAGCCACGTCAACTGTACGAGATTGGCTGGTAATACGAATTACTTATTACCAATTACAGCCAATTGTTTCACCTGGTCTTTTACCTCTCGTCTGAACTCCAACTGTCGAACCGCGCACCCCTAAGTGCCCCTTAGGCCCTAGGCGTGACAGAATCTAGAGACTGACACATATTTTATTAAATCATATTGATCCGGTAAGGATTTGCAAATTTTCTGAGTAGCAGAAAAAATGGATATAATAGATTGGGTACGGGTTTCTTTGTCGGTTGTTTACCGAAGTACTCATATTATAATGGAACTTGGCTATGAATTGTCTCCAGTAACTACAATTTTTTTTTCAAACTTCAAAAACATGTCAGTTCGGTAATAAAAATATATGAAGTATATATGTCCTGGGTGACCGCTATGGTTAAGGGTAAGAAATTAACGGTACCCATTTTATTTAGTTTACAACCTGCCTTAGCGAGTTTCCTTCTGTATGAGGGTCTAGGACAACTGGGCGCCGCCGACTCGGCGCCGCCGATTGGCCGCCGCCGATTGGGCGCCGAGGGCCAACTCGGCGCCGCCGATTTGGCGCCGCCGTTTTGGCGCTAGGTATACCTATTAATGTTTTTAATAGATTAATTAGATTAATACATTAATAGATACCAAGTTAACTAGTTCAGAGAATTTATATTATATCCATGCCACTGCTGAATCTGGAAATATGTTCTTAAGCCGTGCCGTTTAATCAAGCATTACCGTTGGTGGTAATTAAGTCCTAGAAAATTTTGCTCTTTTTGATAATAAAATATAAATATAATTTTATAAATCATCGTATGTATTTGTTATAAAAAATGCAATATTTATGTATAATTGACTGATATTTTGCTAAAAAAGTACTACCTCAGTTATGTACATACATTTGTTTGAAAATGTATCTATTTCAACAAATGAACTTAAAATAGCTTTTTTATTGACTAAAATATTAATTTTGTTAAAAAATGGGAATTAAAACAATATGAATATCCAGGTGAATTTCCATCCAAAAAACTTTTACCACCTACCATTTTGAAGGTATTTTGTTAACATTCTTTTCTATAAATTAATGCCTATACCTATTTCTAACCCCAAAAAATTATAGGCAAAAAAGAAAAAGAAATCAAAAAATAGAATTTTTCTTGTTTGTCTCTTCCCTTCTTTAAACATTTCTCGCATAAAAACAATATTCTAATTTTTTTAGAGATATTTCGCTGGGAAATTTAATTCTCTACAAACAGTTTCATACAAGGTATACCATATTTTGCTTAGTTTCCGAGATATATTAAAAAATTTAAAGAAGTGCATTTTCCTCCCAATCTCTCAGTTCCACTCTTTAGTTTAATACCACTCCGCGTTTTTTTATCACAAATGACCTACTTAAAGATTCGTATCATAAATACCCGTGAAGGTCTTAGATCCTTGGCGCCCTGATTTTTAGGGCATAATCAATAGCCCTACTGTATTAGATTTTCATAGAAAAACTAACACCCTAATCCATTTACTTTTCACCCCAGATTAAAAGCATTTTCAACAAATATATGTTTTAAATTTTACCAAAAAGATCACATTTGGAATCAAGTTGGCAGCGCCCAATCGGCGGCGCCGAGTTGTCCGGCGGCCAGTCGGCGGCGCCCAGTTGTCCTGGCGGCCAGTCGGCGGCGCCGAATCGGCCGAGCCAAGTCGGCGGCGCCAAAGAGTCCCAATCCCCTGTATGACCGTGTTAGACTGTACTGGTATAAATCGTACCTACTCTTTGTGATATACTCCCATTTTAATACATTTAAGATGTTTAGGTCTAAAGCTTGTGAAAATCGTTACTTTTTGTTACAACAGATTTTTAAAAACATTTTCATCTATCTGTTCTTGCAATTAGACTTGTTGAACGAAAGAACCCCTTAACAGAGAATCGAGAACATAACCGCCTCCGATCACTTTTTCCTTCTCTCTTTGATTTATTTTTGATAGGGTCTTATTCGCTTTGTTCGCCAAAAAATGAACACAATGTAACACTCTAGCTAGACGTATTATTTATTCCCTCTATATGTGTGTTTTGTATTACCAGCTATTGTCTTTATCAACATTTTTAATTGCGCTTTTTCGACGGCCATTGTGTTTTTAACCATTTTCACGTCTAATGGTCGGTTCGGTTTAATTTATAATTGAGAAAGCTCCTTTCCTCCCTCATTCATTCTCTCTTTCTTCCTCTCATACACATACACACACACACACACACACACACACACACACACACACACACACACACACACACACACACACACACACACACACACACACACACACACACACACACACACACACACACACACACACACACACACACACACACACACACACACACACACACACACACACACACACACACACACACACACACACACACACACACACACACACACACACACACACACACACACACACACACACACACACACACACACACACACACACACACACACACACACACACACACACACACACACACACACACACACACACACACACACACACACACACACACACACACACACACACACACACACACACACACACACACACACACACACACACACACACACACACACACACACACACACACACACACACACACACACACACACACACACACACACACACACACACACACACACACACACACACACACACACACACACACACACACACACACACACACACACACACACACACACACACACACACACACACACACACACACACACACACACACACACACACACACACACACACACACACACACACACACACACACACACACACACACACACACACACACACACACACACACACACACACACACACACACACACACACACACACACACACACACACACACACACACACACACACACACACACACACACACACACACACACACACACACACACACACACACACACACACACACACACACACACACACACACACACACACACACACACACACACACACACACACACACACACACACACACACACACACACACACACACACACACACACACACACACACACACACACACACACACACACACACACACACACACACACACACACACACACACACACACACACACACACACACACACACACACACACACACACACACACACACACACACACACACACACACACACACACACACACACACACACACACACACACACACACACACACACACACACACACACACACACACACACACACACACACACACACACACACACACACACACACACACACACACACACACACACACACACACACACACACACACACACACACACACACACACACACACACACACACACACACACACACACACACACACACACACACACACACACACACACACACACACACACACACACACACACACACACACACACACACACACACACACACACACACACACACACACACACACACACACACACACACACACACACACACACACACACACACACACACACACACACACACACACACACACACACACACACACACACACACACACACACACACACACACACACACACACACACACACACACACACACACACACACACACACACACACACACACACACACACACACACACACACACACACACACACACACACACACACACACACACACACACACACACACACACACACACACACACACACACACACACACACACACACACACACACACACACACACACACACACACACACACACACACACACACACACACACACACACACACACACACACACACACACACACACACACACACACACACACACACACACACACACACACACACACACACACACACACACACACACACACACACACACACACACACACACACACACACACACACACACACACACACACACACACACACACACACACACACACACACACACACACACACACACACACACACACACACACACACACACACACACACACACACACACACACACACACACACACACACACACACACACACACACACACACACACACACACACACACACACACACACACACACACACACACACACACACACACACACACACACACACACACACACACACACACACACACACACACACACACACACACACACACACACACACACACACACACACACACACACACACACACACACACACACACACACACACACACACACACACACACACACACACACACACACACACACACACACACACACACACACACACACACACACACACACACACACACACACACACACACACACACACACACACACACACACACACACACACACACACACACACACACACACACACACACACACACACACACACACACACACACACACACACACACACACACACACACACACACACACACACACACACACACACACACACGGCCGTAGTAATCAGATGAAGTTTTCAATTTCTCTTTCTCCCTCACGTTTTTCCTGTGTGCGGTTTTTTAGTTTGAATATTTTCGGTATTCAGCTATCGCTTTGCCGCTTTCAGTTTACAATTATCCGCTTGGGTTTTAATGGACTCGCCTCGTTATTTAAATTATATTCAGCTATCGCTTTGCCGCTTTCAGTTTACAATTATCCGCTTGGGTTTTAATGGACTCGCCTCGTTATTTAAATTATCTGTAAGGTTTTTTATGGTTCTTTTTAACGAGGAAATCATTAGACAGGCAAAATAGTTACAAAAGTTCCTAGACAGGGACTAAACCGTCGGGTGTGGTATGAAATTGGTCAGAAGCAAAGTAGTAAGGATGCTGCTTAAAAATAAAAATAGAGCTACGCAAGTGAAGAACGACTTAATCTACTTGTAACTGTTCGATACTCATATAAAATTTTGCAGATCGTACAGACATATAGGAGCCTCTAATACAAGTGTTCATTTTAGCGAAATAGGCCAATATCGCTCTCTTATTGTACCGTAGTAACTTCTTAACTTGGGAATCATTAAATTGATATACTATATTATCGGCAGGACTTTTTTTTATAAACTTTCAATTCACCCTAGAAAGATTCGTGTAGTCTATGGGCACTTAATACCTAAAGAGCAAAAAAATGTCTTCAAGACGTCGATAAGGTGACTGTAATAGACATTCAAACATTATACATATCAAATTTTTATCAAAAACTTCTTAAGGCCTTCATATAGCATTATATAGTTTACGAGTACGAGTGTACTAAATATGATCAACAGCAAATTTATTTAATGAAATTTTTGTTGAAATCTACTCATCATAATTCTTCTTTCTGATGTTCAGAATTAGCTCAGAGAAATCAGATTTTTCGATGACTTGCGCTCATCCAGGTAACCAAGCTGTTCTTGGTATAAAATGGGCTTACGGGAGTAAAACCTATACGTTATCGACCAAAAATTTTGTTCTGTTGTTTAATTAATAACAAATAAAGATCGAAGACGTACCTTTTTATGTGTTTTTGTTTCCCTGAAAAAAATTTTAGTATCTGATGAATAATTCAAAGAAACAATCTTGTAGGAAATTGAAAATTCTTCAAAATGGCGGTTTTCAAAAGTTGATTAAATATTTGGTTGCTTAGATAATTGTAAATAAAAGTAAACATATGCATATTGTTTATTAACAATACCTATTACAAAAATTAACGTACAACTTTGAAATTGTCTAAGAAGTTGTGTCCTTTAATACTTAATACGTGATAAACATTTCAACATCATAACAAAAACATTATCATTTGTAGCTTATAAACAATTACAATAACTTTGTTGATGTTATTTTTAGTTAACTAATATTTACATATTTAAAAAGATAGAATTTTTACCTTTCTTTAAAAAAAAATTACCCTAAGTCTACTTGGGGCAAAGTAAGCCATTTTTTTTTAAAAAAATCACAGCTAATTTGTTTATAATAATTAAGAAAACTACCGCAATTTTAAAGATAAAGAGTAAAACTATTTCTTAAAAAATTTGGAAAGTATTGACATTGAGTTTGGTGAAGTTCTAAATATGCAGCTAGACTGAAGGCGGTTCGGAGTCGGTGGTGGGGGAACTTGAATTCTATGAGTTCAAGAAATGAAAAGATAACTTCAAATGGAAGTAGTAACCAATTAATAGAGGTCTCTGGTAATTATTTTCGAATTTTCATGATTCTTTTTTTAATTTGGGGCATCTCTTCGAGTACGTTACCAATATGTAACTTGTTAATTAAATTAATAACGCTTAATAAAATAATAAATAATAATTAATAAGTTGTTAACCTAACCTAACCTTTTAAATAAACAAAGTAATTTGTTTAAACATTTTTCCAATTTTTTTAAAAATATTTTCAATGATTTTGAATATTATTACTAACGGAAAATATTGAAATGGCTTGTGTGCACCCCAAAAAACAAAATTGCTATATAAATAAAGTAAAATAAGTATATAAAAATAATTTTCATAGTATAAATTTTTTGTTTGCTTTTTATATCTAAGATAATTAGCAGGTTTATGTACAAACAAAAATGCATATTATTGTTATAAAAAACGATGATTATTTAAAATAAAATTTACATACAAACGTAGTACAAAATCAGTATGTCACATTATGAAATATATTTTTATAAATATAAAGGAAGAATGTTTTCTCATTTGGATACGTTTACTAAACTTATACCTACTATATTTTCACTTCCCAATAAATTCAAAATAAATACCACGAAAGAGATCGAGCAAAAGCGTTCTCCTACTTCGTTACATATTCACTATAATTGTACGATTCCTAATTATTTTTCATGAATTGAAAAACCAAAGTTATTGTTTTTTATTTGTGAATAAAAACTTCATTATCGTTTAATTATTTATTATACATTTTTAAATAACTCTTAACGGGTTTGAAAAAACCTAATTTAAGAATGATAAATTGTGGATAAACAAATGCAATGAGAATTATTACTGTATATATACAATAAAATAATATAATTACTTGTTTATTACATGCAATAAAATAATTATTAACCGTTTTTAACAACATTATATTTTTTTAGTTTAGATAAACATCTGAATACTCTTATTTAAAAAAAATAAAGTTAAGAACTCCAAAAAATGTTGTCATTTCTGTGTTTTCCGTTAGCAATAACATTCAAAAGCACTGAAAATATTAAAAAAATAAAAAATATGTAAAAAATTACCTAATTTATGTAAAAGGTAATTATTTAACATGTAACATATGTAATGTACTCGAATAGGTACCCCAAATTAAAAAACGAACCATCAAAATTTGGTAATATTTGCCAGAGATATCTATTAATTACCTGCTACTTCGATTTGAAGTTACCCTTACATTTCTTGAGCTCGCAGATGTCAAGTTTCCCTCACCGCTGACTCCAGGCCGTCTTCAGGAAAACTACACATTTGAAGCTTCACCAAAGTCGATGTTAAAGTTTAATGCTTTCCAAATTCTTTTAACAAATAGTTTAACTCTTTATCTTTAAAACGGCGTTAGGATTCTTAATTACTATAAACAAAGTAGCTGTGAATTTAAAAAAAATGGCTAACTTTACCCCAACTTGACTTAGGACATTGATTTAGGACATTAGGACATCTTTTAAAAGAAAAGTAAAAATGTTAGCTTTTCAAATATGTAAAAATAATTTTCATAAGCTAAAGATGACCATGTTTCTGTTATGATTTTTAACAATAGTGATAATGAATTATATCGATATAAAATAATTAATTTTGATGAAATAACTCTTCCCGTTTCATTGGGTGTCCGTAGATTTATTGTACCATCTTTATTTTGCGCATGATTTTATGTAAAGAAAAATTCCTTGGGAAAAACCTTTACTATGTTGCAAAAACTATTCTATGCATCGCTTGGAATTTTTTTATCACATATTAAGTACTAGAAGACACAACTTCTTAGACAATTTTAAAGTTGCACGTTAATTTTTGTAACAGGCATTGATAATTAAATAATATGCACATTTTTACTTTTATTTTCAATTATCTAAGCAACAAAACATTGAATCAACTTTTGAAACTCGTCATTTTGAAGATTTTTCAATTCCCTACAACATGGTATTGTAACGTTTATTTTAATTTATTTACACAGTTTTAATTACACACTACACACTACATAATTTATCTAATCTATTTCCAAAATAATTAATTTATGTCGCATTCTTAACTGCTAATTTATTTCACTTGTCCGATTTTCGAGCTGTTTCACTCGCGGCTTTTCGTCTAAACTCCCCTTCGTCCGCAGCGTTCGCTTTCATTATAGTCCTACATTATGTCTCCAGAACCTACTAGAGAGAACTCGTTCCATCTTCTCCCTAATAATGTTTATTCTAGAAAGGCCCGGAACGTAATAAATCATTCTTCCTTTAATAAGAATATTCGGAAGTATTTTGCAACTGTTTTTATGACTCAATTAGCGGCCTCCCTTTGAGGTAAGCCGCCGTCCGATAAGTAGAATGCTTACGCTGGTTGTTTACATTTCGCGTTACACTGCCCCCGCCTTAGAGACGTTTCGTCCCGGAACGTATCCCTGGTAGGCCCATGCAGAGACCTGCAGTTAGCCCCCCGGTTACAGCGGGACATGGCGTCAAATAACATCCTGAGTTAACATGGTGCAGGCCCAAAAGAGCAGACTAAAACTTCCACTCCGGTATCCTTCAACACTACTTCCAGCATATTCCGGACAACCCTCCAGTCCAGCTGATCTCGTCCAGCACCTAACTTGGGGATAGCTAGCTTCCTGATGTCAAGCTCCAGCAATCGGTTTCGCAGTCTATGTAATGTTCGCCATACATCCCGATAACATGGTTTGAGGAACCCGATCTCCTTTGTAATCAGATAAAAGATGTATCTTTCATGGTCACGTAGTTCCAGAATCTTGCCAATTTCCTGAAGTTGCCCTTTGAGTTGTTCCAAGCGCCCCTACTTCTTCCTGAAAACCGTGGCGATACCTCGTGACATTACCAGGTCGGCGGAAGCACAATGGGCCAACGAATATTCTTCAGGTACGCTGAACAAATCCTGTTGTTTTTCACAGGTTACCCCATACCGTGCTCTTCCGGTGCCCCCGTAGGCGCTAATAAATTCGCTCTCTCGCGCCACTGCGTTTCTAACCAGGAAAACCTGGATGCCAAACGATTGAAATGCACCACTCTCGGCTTTCCGTTTGGTAGTTTGCTCACTCGGTATACAACGTCGTTAATCCTTTTCTTTCGACATAGGGGCCTTCCCAATTGGTCTGCAACTTAGGGGGCAAACCACTTTTCGTCTGTGGGTTGTATAGCCAAACCCGATCTCCCATTTGGTAGCTACCCTCTTTAGCGTTGATGTCGTAACGCTCTTTGATGCGGACACTTCCCCCGAAACGTCTTGGTCTGGTCTAGCGCCAAAGATCAGATCACAGGGCAGTTTATGTTCTTGCCCGAAGAGGACTTTGGCTGGAGTTTGTCCTGTCGACTCGTGAATGGCCGAACGGTAGGCCATCAGGAAGAACGGCACGTGTTCGTCACAATCTCGTTGATGTGACGAGACCATTTTCGCCAGATAGCGATTGAGGGTGCGATTCATTCGTTCTACTATCACGTCAGACTGAGGGTGAACGGCCGTGCTTCTTGTTTTTCGTACCCCAAACTCCTCTCAGATCCTCCGGAATATAATACTCTCAAAGTTTCTCCCTTGTCCGATGGGTACTCCAAGAGATCATCTCCTTCACGAGCACGTCGGCTACTGTTTCTGTCTCCTGATTAGGGAGAGCGTACGCTTCTACCCACTTTAATAGGTAGTCTATTACGACCACGATGTATTTGTTCTCCTTTTCGGTCTCAGGGAAGGGTCCTGCTATATCAATATCAGGACCCTTTCGATCCTTTCGAAGGAGCTTCCGACGTTATATTGTTTCATGGGAGCTTTCTGTCGTCTTTGTGGCCCATTACTTGCGAAGCATGTAGTAGATTTCCTACACCAGTCCTTCACGTCGTCCGAACAATTTATCCAGTAGAATCGCTCGCGTACTTTCTGCTGGGTTTTCTTGATCCCTAAATGGCCACCAGACGATTTGTCATGAAGGTGCTGCGAGACCTCTGGGATTTTACTGGAGGGAATTACCACTTGCCGTCTTTTCTCCTTCCGTCCTGGCTCTTCAGTACACGTTTTAGTAGTCCATCCTCAACTACTAACGAGTCCCACTTTGCCCAATAGCTCATGAATTGTGGCGAGCTAGGTGAGACATTTTGCCATTCTGGACGCTGTTCTCCCTCTTTCCATGCCAGAATTTCTTTCAAAACCGGATCTTTTTCTTGTTCTTGACGTAAGGAAGATGGTGTCCAATTCTCGGCAACCACGCTAGTTCGGTAGACTCTCTCCAATTTTTCCTCGGCTCTACTTCCTCGGTATGGACTCGAGCACGGCCGTGACTGCGGGAGGCCTCCATTGCTGCCTCATGTTCTTAATACGATGGCGAGTGTATCCATCAACGTCTTCGGTCGAGCTAGTCTCAGGGCCCTTTGCAGTTCCTGGTCACGCAGCCCGCTTACAAACTTCTGCACTGCGAGGCACCCCATCATCTGCTTCGGTGCCGAGGGATATGCTAGCCTTACTAGTTTGGCTACATCCGCTTCGAACTCCTGCAGGGTATCGTTCGATTTCTGACGACGATTCGACATCTAGGATTGATGGACATGCTCCAGATGTGTTTGGCCGAACCGCTACCGTTAGGGACACCGCCTTCTCATGAGAAGACCAAGCTTTAGCCTCCGCTACTGCCTCAAATTGCTTCCTGTAGCTGGCCCACGGGATTTTTCCGTCGAACGTTGGGGTGTCACTCGATTGGTAAAAACCGAGTTATGTTGAACGGCCGTCTTCACTTCTTCCTTCGTCTCGCCGCTACTGACCTGTTCTAGTCGTTCTTTCAACTGCTTGATCTTCTGATCGATCTCATTACGCTGGGCCTCAAGCAGGTCGGTTATCTCTTTCTTCTGGGCGGCGATTTGAGCAGTAATATCTTCCCTCTAATAGTTTGGGTGTAGGGTTGTGTCGGAGAGGGAACAACCTCGATCTGGAACTGTCACTCCAAGCGTCATTGACAGGCGGAGGTTTCAGATAGCAGGTCCTCATGAAACACCCAATTCTCACTTGTTGGCTCCAAGCGCCACACCCTGGTACACTGTGTTGACCCACAGGCTAAACCAAGTGAGGGGAGCCAGATAGGGTGAATTAGCAGCGTCTGATCCAGAGTGGGCGGCTGTAAACGGCATCTGTACTACATGTCAGGAGCGGACGAATTAAAATACAGGGGAAGGCAATGGAAAACCACCGCAGTGATCATTTTCCCAAGATAAAAAATGGCTGAAAACCTAGAAACAATGGCCGTTAGTCCGCGGCACTCCTTCTGTGGAGAAACGGTGCTAAGAATCTCCCGTCAGCCAATTATCAATGGAAGTGCTTTAAAATGCATAGGAGAAACACCAGAATATCAACATGGAATGTATGTAGCTTATACCAGGCAGGAAAGATGGACAACGTTCTTGCAGAGATGGTGAGACTAAAAATTGATATAATGGGTGTAAGCGAGGTTTAATGGCCGAGCTCTGGTAGATGCGCGACTAACGACGGTATTCTGTACTACTCGGGCAACGATGGAAATCACCACTATAATGGAGTCGGAATTATAGTGACGAAGGACTTAGCCAGATCAGTAACCAATTTCTTGCCATACTCTGATACAATCATAATGACTCAAATCCAAACAAATATTGGTAAACTAAATCTATTACAAACGAAGAGTAAGTTCTCGGGGTACACGAGCGACTCTAAACGACGAAAGTTCTCTATATCCTCCAAATAAAACAATTCAATAAATGTGGATGATGTTTAATCCAACAGCTATTCCGACTTTTCGTCTACGATCGTAGAGATAATCATGGATATTTCCAGTGAGCTGTTGAGTCATATGTAAAAAATGAATGGTGAATTGAACAGGTGATGAAGAAGTCCTATTCAGTTCTTCGTAGGTCCAATCAAGGTCGATAAAGTTAGTATGACCATTACGTGAACAATTGAGATATATTCAATTCTATAATGTGTTACAGGTGAACCGACGATGTGGGTCATTATGGTGTATGAAGAATTTGATAGGCCATTATAATGAATTATAGAAACACTCTACAACACAAACTATCCACCCCGTCGTGACCTACAGCAAGGACTAACATATAATAAATTATAGAAACACTCTACAACAGAAACCATCCACCCCGTCGTGACCTACAGCAAGGACTAACATATAATGAATTATAGAAACACTCTACAACACAAACCATCCACCCGGTCGTGACCTACAGCAAAGACTAACATATAATGAATTATAGAAACACTCTACAACACTTACCATCCACCCCGTCGTGACCTACATCAAGGACTAACGAAAGCTTCAAAATCATATATGGTATCTACTTGAGTTGTGATATTTGAGGGTAATTGTCCGAATTTTTCAAATACTAATTCATACACACAGTATCGGTTTTCTGTATGTAAAGTATTGATGAACGCATGATTTTTTTACTACTTACGTATTATTGCTTATTAATCCTTGGGCCGGCTAGAACAATAATAAAAGACTCAGGTGTGGTTGAAAATAAAAAAAATCTGATTATAGCTGTTTTTAATTGAGTATGTCAGTTAACCAAAACAATAACTCAAAAATGTCGAAATATATATTCCAAAAATACTTAATTCTGTAATCTACACACATACCAAAATACTAAACTACCGAAGAGTAGGCGAGGGAATAGCATGAATACTTAAATATTAATACAAACAAATCCATTAATTTAATCTTAATAATCCAGACTTAATTATTTGACGCAACTAGAGTGTTCTGTTTACCAACTTCTGAATTACCAAGAATGTTTTAAATTAAAGGATTACCAACACACAATTTACTAAAAAATTGTTTTTCGTTTATGGGGAGATCGATCGATTTAAACGTTTCGAACTAAACGCTTTTAAGTGGGGAAAATACCTGTCACTTCGCGCTGATCACAACACACATGGTTGGAAGCGGAGAGGTACTTCGAATCTCCACGTCACCGGAGGGTTCCGTGGAAGTCGCCAAATGGCGTGCGCGTGGCGGAGGTGGTCGTCCGGGGAACGAGGTGGATCGCCCTGTAAGTTGGCGCTCGCAGAGGTTGGCTGGACAAAAGGCGGATTGCCCTGTTTGCTGGCGCCGCACAGAGGCACCTCACGTTGCAAACTGCAACTCTTCGTTGGCGGTTTGAGCAGTTAATCACTCAGACAGGCACCCGAAATCAACGCACTGATTTAGCACTGACTCAATTTTAACACTTTGCCCCTCAAATTGTTGGGGTTCATTGGTTAAAAGTTTGTCAACAGAACTGATCAACGCGGATTTTGATTTCTAAACTGATCAAACAAACACCAAAACAAACTAACCAATAACAACCAAAATAGAAACCAACATTAATTTAACTCAAAATTGGGCAGCCGAACCCTCGAGGGTTCGGCCGTCCTACCTCGTTTGAGGCCCAACGCTAAGTCCCCTCTCTCTTCTCACTTTCCTTCAACTCACCCCACTTATCACCAAAAAATAAATCCTGACCTATGACTGAGTTTCCAATTTCCCTTTCTTCTAATTTCCAGCCTATCATTACCCAGTCAAATCTCAACGGGGCGTTAACAATCTCCCCTCTTCACGAGACACATCATGTCAGGAGCACGTGATCCTAAAAATCCGTTTTCCAATTCCAAAAAATAATGACCGCGACAAAAAAGTCTACACATCTTCTTAAGTAAATAAACTAAAACTTCGCTTCGAATTCAGTTGCTATGCGAAATTCAAGCCGCATTTAAGACCAAACCAAATTGACGGGGGAAGGACATTGATCGTTAACCCGGGATATTTGAAAATCGTAACGTAACAGTATTATTAAAATTGAATCACCAGTAAGAATACTATGTAATATAAGTGGGTATTGAGAATCTTTATTACGTAAATATGCACCTAAATGTATCTGTGAGATTTCCAGAAGTACAAGCATTTCATAGTGGCATGCTCTTGAATTTAAAGTTTTCATTTGTAACAGTTTACAAGAATTATTACATTCGCAATAAATTCTTTTCCTCGATACGTCACAACTATATTTGGTATTCCACATCGTTCTATCATATCATCTTATCATCATCGTACATCCATATTATCGCTTAGGAATATTTATGTCTTTGGTAGTCGTCCCATTTTTTGACAAAACTACATCACTTCTCAGTTCAGGCCAAAACAAAATTTTTTTAACATTACCATATATTAAGTTTATGCTGGCGTGCCTTCTTATAGGTAACGTAAGAAAGTCATTAAGTATTAACTATCCTAAGTCTTTATTCTCTACCATGTTGACATCTCTAATTATCTATATTTTCATAACCAGGTTAGAAATTTCTTATATATATATCGCGATACTTTCTTTATAAACATATTACTTTATGAATTTTTATAAATGAACAGCATTCTGGCCGCCGCTCTTAAATCTGATTGAATATGTTTAGATGCCTTATAAAGTTCAGTGATCTTTCAACGTTTTTCAAATATTTTAAAGCATTGTCGATTGAGTGCCTTATTCCAAGATGAATTCTTTGTTGGAAGCATATAGGACAATAGAAGATGTATGAAATGGCAAATCTGGTGTTGCACTACTTGCATTGAGGTCTAGGGTCTCCCGTTAGGAGTTAGGAATGGGTGAGGTGAGTAAACCCAAATCTCAAGCAGCAGGTAATATGTAACTTGTTCTCGTCTGTTCAAGGTTTTCGGGTGGTTTTCTATTGTAGGTGTTATAGAGTTCAACTGAGTGCCATCCGTCGTCCATCTGTCTTGCCACATTTCGAAGATTTTCATTTTAATTGTTACTTTCATGTCCTCTGGTGTGATAGCGATTTCTTTATCACCTGGGGAAAGAGTACCATGTTTTGCTGCTGAGTCTGCCATCTCGTTTCC
The DNA here is from genome assembly GCA_946251905.1 of Cryptocephalus moraei. Lineage (NCBI taxonomy): Eukaryota > Metazoa > Arthropoda > Insecta > Coleoptera > Chrysomelidae > Cryptocephalus > Cryptocephalus moraei. The sequence goes on from OX276452.1 coordinate 2,508,614, forward strand.
AGTAATATTACAGTGGCTAGGTCTACATGAGTGTGCACTGTTTACCATTTGATAATAGGTGAGTCACTAATTTAAGGATTTTTCGGCAAAATGCGTTTCTAGTGAAATAGCACATTATTGATTGGACGCCACTCAATAAATCTGAATAAACTGTGCAGTTTTTAAATTCGTAAAATGAGAAGTACACAAGGGCTTGTCAGACGGCATGTAATTGTGCAGTATGGGCTTAATGTCCAGCTGTATTTGTTTCCTCCTATAGCAACTGCTGATCGCTGCTGGTTGCTGGATTATTTTTGTTGTATGTTGCTTGTATTGTACGACCTACTATTTGTAGGGGTTTTGAAGAGTATATGCTGAGTGAGTTTTTTTGTAAATAAGGATCCGGTAGATGGATTGGAGAGAGCTAGTATTAGCATCCGTAACCAGAAGACAGTTTCGAAGATCAGAGGGTGGCAGGGGTAGTACTTCTGCCAGTCCAGAAAAAAGGGTACTTTGGGGAGAAGCCATTTCAGCGGTAGAAAATTGGACAAGAAGTAATAGCATTTTGGATACAATACAGTTTAAATCATGTAGAGAACAGAAAGTATCTCGCGCCGTAATGCGATAGGTTAGTTTAGATTTTCTTTAGGAGTAACCAATGAACGAGAAAGGGGAGGCTAGTCTGGCTAGTCTTCAGTATTCACGGAGAACATATAAACAGTTTTAGTTTTATTGCATTATTGTGCCTCACACCCAGTTGTGTAGTGGTGGACTCCATTGACCTTAACTGTAAGAACAATCAATATGAAAGCATAACATTGTGGTTTATTTATAAGAAGTGTTCTATTAAATGTTCTGACCAAAATTAAGCTCATTTGAATAGAGTAGAAATTTGCTGTAACTACTTTACTAAAGACGAGTCACTCTTGGAGAAGTAATGGGAAGACCATATCTGCGAGAAATATGAATTTAGGTGCATAAAACGTTGTGGTTTAATTAGAAACGTCGCAGTTAATCGGTGATGGTTTTCTGTGCAAAGGGACTCCCCTCTTCTAATGATTGTATTCAAGACAGCCTAACTCTCTCTTAGTTTCTGAAAGAATTTCCCTCATTGCTGTTTTTCGCCATTTCACCTTTCCAACATTCAGTTTCCAAATAGGAATTCGTAAAGCCCGAAGGACAAACGGCACAGGTCTACACAGATCACAGGTTAATATAGTGAAGTTAAAATTGACAACTGATGGCAATGCACCAGACTCAATATGTATAAGTGAATTTAAAGAAGTGTACCTAACATTACTAGCTGGTGTTGATCAATGCTCTTTTTGCTTTTGCTGAAGTCGCGTCTTTCAAATGAGAATAACCTGAAAAGTTTGGTGTGTGTTTTAACACACAATAAGAGATTATTAAGAGTTTTAACCAATTTGAATGTTCTGGATGAAACAGTTTGATATCGACATTGCATCTCCATCTGGCGAACGGTTCTACAATTACCACTCCATATCGAGGATACTTTCCTTTTTGACCTGCCATTCGGCAATTAAATTCGTCGATCCGATCGTAATCGAAGTAATCATACATTAAAAGCCAAACAGCATCGACAACAGCTTTTTTCTCCTTTCAAATTGGTATTATTCGGAATGGGGCGCGCGCGTGCCCCGATAACCATCTAACGCCGGTGGTATGGGGCCATAGATCCCTTATCTCTCAGGGAACGAGCAGGGGAGGGTAACTAGGCTTACGAACGGTCTATTAAATGATTATCTAAGCAAACAAAAATCGTCTATTTAATTAGAAAGCGGAAGCGATAGTTTACGTACCCGTCGCCACGGAACGCGCGTCCGGGGGGGGTTCGCCTGTTCGCTAGTTGATTTTTGAATTAAGTCGGAATGACGATTAACATTTTTTTACACCATGGCCGAACTCTGAAAGAATTCTCAATTTCCATAGGAGATAAATGATCACCCGAATTATCGAGTCTCTGTTTTGATTTTCTGCAATAATTGTCCGTTTAAAAAGTGAATATCCAAGAGTTTAAGGTATTATAAACGGTAAGAATGTTATAAAGTCTTAAGTTTTGTAATATCTTAAGTGTTATCAAGAAATAGCAGTAGAAATATAATGATTTGTTAAAACAAGCTCTTATTGTAAATATTGTATTAAAAGTACTTTTTGATATATCGTTGCAAAAGGTCGTAAGCGTTATACAAATAGCATGTTATAAATATATTATGTTAGCGATTAATTGGCCCATTCTGAGTTGATAGTATTTTTTAAAGTGCAAAAGAAATTTTTTTTTCCGCAACAAGGCAGTAAATATGGAATGTTTTTTTCCCGTTTCTGTGTTATTGCTTTATCTATGTTTTTCAATACACATTTCTTATCATATTGTATGCAATATCGTGTTTCTATAACATGTTTGGTTTAGCATATTCAGTATATGTAATGTCGTATTTCTCACAAAACCCCATTTTTAATAATCCTCATTTACTAACTCCTCTCTTTCCCGTACTATTCCTCACAGTATTTGTTAACCATAAATGTCTAGTAGGTAACCTTAGTTAGTTCATTGTTTGTACAAGCTTGAACATCACTTAAATATTATATTTCAAAACTTTTAACAACACGTCAAAATTATTTTTGCTACATTTATTTATATTATATCACTGTGTGCGGGTAAAATATTGAATCTAATATATTGCAATCTGAAATTATGTCATAGTAGGTTGTACAAAACTGACTAAACTTTTCCGTTTAATTTTAATCTAATATCGAATTGCCCATAATTATGCCGTTAAATATTTCATAACACTACATAAGGAAAAGTGAGAAAAGAAAATGTTTTATATTTGAATTAACAATTTTATTAAAACCCAAAAAATAAGCAATGATTCTTAACATAAATAAATAATAAAAATGAGCTGAAACCGTTGACATAACCTGTATTATGATGCCAGAAAATTGACCAATCCTCCCAAGGACTCTTGGCCGATTTATGGAATTATATTAGCTAGGAGACATTCTCTCCGGCATCGGATTTTCCGGTGAGTTTCATAAGTTTCATGATACTACCAGTGGAAGTAATAGCATTGGCAATTCCCAGTAAAGCGAACAAAATATGTTATACATATCAATTTCCTCACCTGTAATTTACACTGTGGCCATTTAGCTTGCCAATTAAATTGGTGAAATTTTGATCATTTTTGAAAGTTCTATTCTTCCATGTATGTCTCAAAATTTCTTATTTGCTACTGTGTAGTATATTGTCATCGAATCAAATACTTTTTGAAAGTTTTAGCCCACTGGATATTCTGAAAGTAATTTTATTTTAAAGTGCAAAATTATTCAAATCCGACAACACAAATAGATGTAAAAAATAAAAATACCCAAATAAGTAAAATAAATTGGCAAATGAAATGAAAGCTTGTTAACTACTTGCAAGTAGTTAAGATAAATATCAGTAGACGTCTCAAAATCACATCCCATCAAAAGAAACACATCGATGTTCAATTTTTATTAACAAAAATGGACATGTTTCGAGCCCCTGGGACTCATCATCAGCAAAAACTCAGCCTGTAAGAGAAATTCACCTTAGTGTCTAGATACAATAAACGCTTATTATTGTTACCCACATCTGTAGCTATCGATCCGTACGTCATAATCACAATAAAATCACAGTCATCAAGATAAAATTAAACAGATTAACAGGAACAATAAAATTAAACGTCACCTACTCGATGGGACAAGGTGACTGACAAATCCTCTGAGTGAAAGGTATATATAAAAAAATGTATATAAAAAAACAATAATAAACAAAGTAGACTTTTACAAAATTCAATGAAACAGAAATGAAACTAACTATGCAACCGGCACAATGATGGACATCTATGAACAACAAAACGAAATAAAAACAATCAAACCAAGAGACCATGTGTATGAATTTAAAAAATTAAAAAAATTAACCGAACTCATCAACAGGTGGCACAATTGGGAACAAAAGATAATACATATAATGTAATAACAAATAAACAAACTACAGCGAAGCAAAATCAAGGAACCCAAATAACCAAACCGTAACACCCCCAAAGCCCAAAGGACGCTAGAAAATACAAGGAAGCCTACTCAGGATCAGTACAGGTTAGAGACCTGAAAAAATCTAAACAACTCCAAGGAAGTTGCTCATTGAGTAGTAAAAGGTGAGGATCCTTGGACGCTTTAACAATCTCAATATACTCTAACAAGTTAAGTTTAATTCCTTTATTTTCAAAATGTAAAGGTTTTTATTCTAGGGCCGGTGGTAGAGGAGTAGGGAAATGGTGGTTTTCAAGCACATGACTTGCAAAGGTACTAGTAACAGGAGCCAATGGATTATTAACATTCTTTGCAACTAACTTCCAGTGTTCAGCTGTTCGTGTGGCAAGCCTTCGTGAGCCAATACAGATCGCATGGCGCTAATGTCACTTAAACAAAAGTTAGAGGTGAATAATCTAATTCTATCCAAGGCGGATAAGGGAAATTGCATAGTTCTCATGTCTAGACATGACTATAACCATAAAGTGTTAGACTTCATCTCTTCAGGACCTTTCAACCCCTTGAACTCTAACCCCAATTTGGCCTATATTAAGTATACTAAATCGTTACTGCATATGATGGAAGACACTATTAGACACTATGGAGGTAGAGTCTCTTCCCTCATTCCTATGAATCCGATGGTACCTAGACTTTATGGTCTTCCGAAGATACATAAAGACCAGATGCCCATTAGACCCGTTGTTTCCTTCAGGGGTTCTCCTACTTCTTTATTGTCGAAATGGTTAAATGATATTATTAGGTCCATCACGGACTTTTACAACCCAAGGTCCCTTAGAAACTCCAGGGATTTGGTAGACAAGATAGGTGATTTTTCTATCCCTCACGGGTCAGTCTTAGTGTCTTTCGATGTAGTCAACCTTTTTCCTAGTATCCCCACGGAGGATTGTGTACGTTTAGTGAGAGAGCTTCTTTTTGAGGTGGGTTGTCCTACTGAACATACATTGAACCTCTGTCTGTTGTTAGATACTGTCTTGCAACAGAATTACTTTGTTTTTAACAACCAATTCTACTCTCAATTACCAGGCTTAGCTATGGGTTCTAATATCTCACCTCTTTTAGCAGAAATTTTTATGTATGACTTAGAATCTCACCTGTCATCTTATCCTAGTTTTCAGAAGATTCTTTTTTGGTATCGGTATGTGAATGACGTTATTGTTCTATTTCAAGGTGATGTTAATGAGATCTCACATTTCTTGGACTTTCTGAATGCCTTACACCCTTCTATCAATTTCACAATGGAGGTGGAGAGTAACAAATGTTTACCGTTTCTGGACCTCATAATTGAGAGGGGTGAGAATAATAGGTTTTCGTTTTCTATTTATAGGAAACCTACGCACACGGACACAGTTATCCCCTTTTGTTCTGAACACCCTATGTCACACAAATTAGCTTCATTTAGGTTCTTATTCCACAGGTTGTTCAAAATCCCTTTGTCCCATGAGAATTTCAATCGAGAATTGTACACGATTTTTAACATTACAAGGAACAATTCCTTCCCGCTCCACCTGATTAACAAGATGTTCTATAGCTTCCGGGACAAGCATCTCAACGAGTCTCTGACATCCCTCCACCCTTCGGTCAGATCAAAAAGATATTTTTCTTTGCCATATTTCAGTGTTGCCTCGAAAAAAGTCAAACGCATTTTACAGAGATATATCACAGACATTAATATCTCTTTTTACTCTCCGAGGTTTAGCCTTAACTCTTTGGTTAACACTAAAGATAATGTCCCTACCGAGGAAAAATCTGGGGTTTACCTTATTAGGTGCCCTTATACCGCATGTAATGGGGTCTACATTGGCCAAACGGGTCGAAGGCTTGCCACACGAACAGCTGAACACTAGAAGTTAGTTGCAAAGAATGTTAATAATCCATTGGCTCCTGTTACTAGTACCTTTGCAAGTCATGTGCTTGAAAACCACCATTTCCCTACTCCTCTACCACCGGCCCTAGAATATAAACCTTTACATTTTGAAAATAAAGGAATTAAACTTAACTTGTTAGAGTATATTGAGATTGTTAAAGCGTCCAAGGATCCTCACCTTTTACTACTCAATGAGCAACTTCCTTGGAGTTGTTTAGATTTTTTCAGGTCTCTAACCTGTACTGATCCTGAGTAGGCTTCCTTGTATTTTCTAGCGTCCTTTGGGCTTTGGGGGTGTTACGGTTTGGTTATTTGGGTTCCTTGATTTTGCTTCGCTGTAGTTTGTTTATTTGTTATTACATTATATGTATTATCTTTTGTTCCCAATTGTGCCACCTGTTGCTGAGTTCGGTTAATTTTTTTAATTTTTTAAATTCATACACATGGTCTCTTGGTTTGATTGTTTTTATTTCGTTTTGTTGTTCATAGATGTCCATCATTGTGCCGGTTGCATAGTTAGTTTCATTTCTGTTTCATTGAATTTTGTAAAAGTCTACTTTGTTTATTATTGTTTTTTTATATACATTTTTTATATATACCTTTCACTCAGAGGATTTGTCAGTCACCTTGTCCCATCGAGTGGGTGACGTTTAATTTTATTGTTCCTGTTAATCTGTTTAATTTTATCTTGATGACTGTGATTTTATTGTGATTATGACGTACGGATCGATAGCTACAGATGTGGGTAACAATAATAAGCGTTTATTGTATCTAGACACTAAGGTGAATTTCTCTTACAGGCTGAGTTTTTGCTGATGATGAGTCCCAGGGGCTCGAAACATGTCCATTTTTGTTAATAAAAATTGAACATCGATGTGTTTCTTTTGATGGGATGTGATTTTGAGACGTCTACTGATAGTTCATCTCCCCATCTTTGAGTATGGACTTCTTCCGAAAGATAGTTAAGATAAATATGTAGTTGTTGCATTTATTAGTTAAATATTCCCATTTCAACTTCTCTAATTTTGTTATTTTACTACCAGTTACTGAGCGACGGTTAATAGTTCATTAAGAAAAATATATCGATTTACTCAGTAATACTATTTCATTCATCCAGTCTCTTATTTAAAGCTAGTCTGTTGCGTGCTGTTGTGCAGCTCTATCCTATGTTTTTTTTTTAGGAAAACTGCATTTTTATAATTCTTTGATGTTGATTGCCAATTGAAGGAGTTGAAATTTCTAGGTACGCCCATTGTGTTCCAGCCGTGTTGCTTTCCAGGTAGTTATTATCTCGAAAATTCTTTTATTCTCCAATTTTCTGTTTGGAATGGGAGAATGTTCTCGGGGAGATGAGATGAATTTTTTTTTCATCCTTCATTTTTCAAAAATTTTCATCCGAAGATTCAGTTCACATGTGAGCTTCCTAACAATAACAACCTACCACTTCTGGACGTCTGCATCTCTTTCATAATAGATTCATTCAAATAATAAATTCATAATAGAAACTTTTGTTAAGAACATGTATCCCATACAGTTTATATTACACAACATACATAAGAGAATAGATCACTTAACAAACAATCTTAATAATAATATCCCAACTTCTTCACAGAACACAACACAAATAACAAAAGATAAACTTTTTATAAGACTCCCGTACCATAACAACATAGAAAATTTCACTTTCAAAACCCTGAATGCCCTAAACATATATCCAGCTTGGTATTCATTATATTCCTTCAATAATCTCATTTTCTCCAAAATTAAAGACCCAACACCTATAAAAGAACAGAGTTGCGTAGTATATCAGGTCACATGATCTGATTGTAAACCTCCTAAGGTGTATATTGGAGAAACACAACAATATATAAATAAGAGATTACAACAACATCAATTGAATATCACTAAAAATAATTCATCACATTCCGGTTTAGTGGAACATGCAATACAGAACATTCACAATTTCGATTTTGAAAATATTTCGATATTAGAACGTGAATCAATTTAGTTTGAAAGATTATTCAAAGAGGCAGTACATATTAAAACATCAGATAACACTGTAAATAGACAACAAGATTTTCAAAATTTTGCTCATGCATATTACAAATTATTCAAATAAATTCAACATGAAAACTATCACATTTTCAACACAAATATACAAATTCTATCCTCATCTTTCATTTTTTGACGCTAGATTGGCACTCGCAATTTGAAGGTTTCTATTATTATTTGTAATGGCCTTCTAATAAATTTTTTAAAATAAAAAAAAAAACAATCGATATACAGTTGACAAATTTAAACATGTCATGTTTTATCTTATGACATGTAGGTAAGTGATATTTTTTGGTTATATAAGAAATAGGAAATATTTAACATATTTTTAGAGCCATGAATATGTTCAGGATTCTGAGCGAAACGTCAGCATTGTAAACGATTAGTTATTGTTATTATTTGGGGATCATCGAGAACATTTTTAATTTTCTGTTTGGTTTTCTGGCAGTTCACAGTGTCTTGAGAATTTCAAGTTATATAAAAAGCTTGACCGTTATTAACCTGTTCATCTAAATACTGATTTAAATTATAATAATTATATATAAATTTACCATGGATTTGTTCTGTTCTGCATTTTATTTCTGCGCCATGTCTGTTTTAGTGCCCTTTTTACATTTTCTTATGAAATAAATGCCTGAAAAATAATTTTCGATTGTAAGTTGATTGGTGTCGTGGTAAAAATCTTGTTGGTACTTATCATTTATGATGTTTTATTCCAGCACGTCTATACATAAATGTAACATTAACGTTTATATATTTTTATTTGGATTTGCTCATTTATGTTTAGCATATTTTCACTATAAAGTTACTTTCTTACTTATGTGACTAGCTTGGTGCAAACTTTACTGCTTGCAATGCATTTGCCATTCTACCACTCTGAACAAAAATATCACATCGAATTACTAATTCCAGACGGGTTTTGTTCGTGGTTATAATTGGAGTTTTGTTCTGTTTATTATGTAAAATGTAGATTTTGTTATAGGTTTATTTGATTTTTCTTGTTAAGCTAATTGCACGGTCAGATATAAAGTTATCTATTACTTCTTTGAGCCTGTTTCTTGGATGGTTAAGATATTAAAGGTTAGGGTGTTATGAGTCTGTATTAATTGAAACTGTTAAAACGTATAAAACATTGGTCTATAAACATTTAATGATAATTATTGTTAGAATTAATACAAATCATTAGTGTGGTTATGTTTCTTCTGGTCATTTGTCAGGTAACGAGCCATTTAGCATCTGTGAAAATTAAAAATTTTTGGCTATTGAATTTCTTTGAACCGTTTGGAGGCCTAATTTACAATAGTAGATATTTCAGGTGTACATTTCTTGAATTAGTAAAATTTGATGTTTTTAATATTTTTTAGGCTTTCAGAGTTAGGTATTATGTGTAATTATTCGAGAAGTACCTGAGGATGAATCCGAAAAACTTAATACCATTCCAATTTTATACCTATTAAATAGAGAGAAATTCGGGATTTTCGTTTTTTTTTTAGACATATCTGGCACCGAGACTATAAGCTTACAAATGTTCAAGTTTCCAGGTAATTGGGAAGTACCCGAACGTTTCCGCCATACACTCGAATGCTATAAGATTAAACAGCATTAACCGGGGTTTTATTGAACAAATGGATATTTTCGTTAACCAATCAATATTTTTTGATGAAATTTTCATCGTAATTTCAAAATTATACGAAACCTTTTTAAACGATATAAAAAATATTTTAAAGTTTTGAAAAATTTGATAACATTTTTTCGTTAATTTAAGGAATAATTAAACAATTTGTACTAACCATTTATTACCCACACGATAAGGAAAAAACGAATAGTCCTATAAGGAATCGTTTTAGAGCTAGCAAAAAAGTTTTCCATGGGTATTGTAGTTTTCGTCTATTTTTGTTTATTCCATGGGGTAAAGTGAAGTAAGGCACCGCTGACGCGTAAATCGCGTAGAGATCAAGGATCTGGAATCCTTAATCACTGCATGGTGAAAATGGAACATACGGTTGTGACAAGAAAAATGAAAAATTAAATAAACTACTTATCCATCCTCCTATTAGTATTTATAACGACGTTCTACGTTTTAGTTGGGTGTTGGTTTCGTAGAGTCACTGGTAGCGGCATACTGCTCTGCTCATGTCCACTTAAAAAACGTACGGACATCATGCTGTATAAATATATATTTCGTTTTGTTTTGTTCTTTACTTATGTTGTAATCAAAGAATTTGAGGCACACTTCCACTATCACTTCAAATAGTTAGCTGTTACACTTTCAAAAAAATTGTATCCCAGGTGTGTCATTCTTTAAACATACCTGTAGAAATGTTTCCAATTATTGCTTAAATGTTGCTTTCTAATTATTCTTCCTCATAGTTTACATTTCTTTCTTATTGTGTTCCAGTTAAAGGCACTACTGTGTTTTGAATTCATATAAAAAATTATATCTTATTATTATAATTATATATAGTCATCCATAAAACGCATACGGATGATCATCTCGTTTTATAATGTCACATTTCTTGCTCCGACCAAACAAAGCAAAGTTCTCAAAATTAGAATCTAACAGCACTCACTTATAAAATTTTGTTTACTCTCCCTTAGTTCTATATACATACTTAACTACAAAATTTATAGGAAATTTTTTGGCAAAATTAATATTTGAACCACTTCAAGTTAGTAATAGTACATTAATAATATTAGTAATAGCTTGGAGCGATTAAACGTTTCTCTTATCTCAAAAATACGTTATTAAAGCAACGGACTGATAGATGGGGTTAACATAGTTGCGGAAACTATACCATTTTTCAGGGTTTTGCGCTAATCGTAAGTAACGATCATATTTTTAAAAATAAAATGTCTAAATCAATATACAACATAGAATCGATATGAAGCAACTAGTAGAATCCATGATTGTATCTAGTTTTTTCCAGTATTATTTTTATTAGTCTCTTTTAAAATATTATGTAGGTTGTCAAAATATGTACCTATATTATTAACAGATTTTCTAGTGGTTGTGCCAATTGACCCCACATGTCCACTTTAAATCATTATCAATAAATGTTATCTGAATCGATCCACAAGACCATCTGCAGCCTATTGTTACCAAATTGCGAACATTATTGTGGCACTCGTTAAAATGGGATTAAAGTTGGATTAATCATTTTATAGTAACGGTGACAAATGGCAGCCGACAAATCAGTTTGCAAAGGAAAAGATGTTGATTGAAATTGGTATAGAGAGGCAGTAAACTAATAAGTAAACTTATTAGCATCTAAAATTTGACTAATGGGAGATGCAAGTTACGTAAGTACAGAAATATAACTTTAGATCTGTCTAAATTTGTGATTAATGCTAGAGTTTATGAAGGACATATTTTTTTAGTGGTGGATAAGCTAAGATATAAGCTAGGTAGGAACTTGCGCCATCTCCAAAATTGCCCCAACATTGACAATTCAATATAATTTAATTTTTTCTTCTCTTGCAATGTCCTAGTTTTAAATTGAACATTATCCGCGTATTTTACAAAATTACTTGGACCACAATAGTAAAAATAATGAATGTTTAGTAGGTGCATTCTACGATCAATTTCTATATGTTTCGTTTTCAAACAGAAAAACATGTAGTGGAAAAATTGAAATAAAAAAGATTTTTAAAAACATGCTTCTGGGATATTACATAAGTACTTTAATAATAACAAAACAATAGTTCAAAACTAAATTAATTAAAATAAAGTTCGTTCCTAACGAACCCATTTAATAATAAATTAAGCTACGATTTTAGATTATAATGACTTTTTTCCGTTCCGTACTAAATAAAAACAATATCCTGTATTAAAATCTGGAACGAATTTATAGTTAATTTGTGTATTCCTAACTCCACCATCTGTGTACTTCAGAAAAAGCGGAGAGTGTTGTGAAGAAAAATAATACATTTATTTATTTAGTGATTTTCAAGAGGCAGTGTAATTTCTCGTTTCGAGTCCACATACTAATTTTTGAACGTAACCACAAAACTGGCTAATACATTATAAGAACTTGATGCTCATAAAATTGATAGGGATGTTGTATGCCATTTTTCATAATTTATTATTGAAATTGTGTATTTTGTAAATATTTTTTGTTAATGTAATACTTCTGTAAATTTTCTGCTAATTCAACATAGTAATCACCATCGTAGTTATGGAAACGACAACTCGGCAGGAGTGAAATCAGTAGTCAATACCCTATCAACGCTAATGAATTGTACACGAACTGTATAACATATTATTTTGTAACAAAAAACCTTGGCGGTCATTAGGAAAGCCCCAATTTCCTCAGTCGTCTGCATGTATACAGCATATGTACGCGTGTGCGTATTTTGAAAAGGGAAAATTGCTGTATTACTTGTAATTCGAGTCCCCATTAAAGTACGAGTGTATTCAAATCCTAAACGAACGGGGCCCGCCAGCGTTGCCACCGAAGGGGATAGTTGTTCAAATTTATTTCACTTATACAGTCTGTCTCCGAATGCCACAAATATTAAGTGGTTGTTAAAACTGTGCCATTTATGTAAATAAAGCGTACTATTTACATACATAAGAACCTAACTGAAGAGTGGTAATCCACTTGTTTATTTCTATGGGGTGAGTAATATGCTGACCGTTAGATAGTAACGTTAAAAAACAAAGAGTAGTTAATTAGATATCCAAGTTCATGAGACCATATATTTAAATAGAGCTAGATGGCCACCTACATATATACAATCGCTAATTTTTGTTTTAATGCCTACAGAATATCATCAGAAACAATTATTGCGATATACGCTTCCTATCTTTCTAGACGACCCGATATGTTAATTATAGAGAAGCGATTGAAAGAAAAAAAAGTTAAGTATTTTAATTTTGCACACAATATTATTGATTACAAATCGAAAAATACGTTAAAATTGATCAAAAAATTGTAATATTACGGGTTAAGGAAATGAAAAAATACAAGATTTGTGGGAATTCTTTTCAGTAGATATATATACAAATCTTCTCATTTTTACTCGACCAACTTTTTGATACGATAAAGAAACCCGCCAGATTTCGATAAAATCGACAGGTTTTGCGCTATAATTTTGGAATCCAGATTTAATTTGAAAAACTTAATTTTTCGAATTTGTGCAGAGCCTAATTAAAAATTCTATACGTAAAAATCACTCGGGGGGCACTGACGCCACTAAAACCTATTACTAAAAATAACACTAAAATACCAGTTAGTAAATGTTAAAAGTTACTGAAGAGTAAAATACTATTTTACAACTTATGTTCAATGACGAAATATCACAAAAATATAGTTGTTGCATAATAATATATCAAAATTGACATATTTAAATATATGTTATTCGAATCTTTATTTTTTCCCAAAATTTTAACGTAACACTTGGAGAAAACTCTTGAGTTGAATTGAAACCTCTTGGGCTTACTCGTTATTACCCTCAGGTCAGGCTGTCATATTGATCCCCCTTTTTCATGCAACAGAGAGCATGGTTCATTTTTAAATGTCATCGCTTCGCGTCCCTATTCGTCGCATTTATAGCACCTGAGTGGTTTGAGGGTACCCACTTTTGCCCAGGTTTGCGCACTGACTTTCCAGAAGTAGCTCCAAAAGTCTGGTGAGTTGTTTGCAGTTTTATGGTGCGACGTTTCCTACTGACCCAATTTTTATTTTCCAACATCACGGTGTTTCATGGTTTGTTCTTTGCTTGTTTTCACGATGGCTGTTCCATGCCCCCTCACGATATGGGTATGACTTTTACTTGCACAGACTGGACGACACTCTAACGCATGTGTAAGACTCTACGTTCTCCTCTGTGTCTTCTGGGTCCAGTCTGCTGTTCAATATAGTTTCTGGCTTATCATGTCCGCGTACTGTTGTATATTAGCGCCAGTGCTCACCTTATCTATGCCACTTGGTTTCCTGACTGGTGCCGTGCTGTTCCCCAGCACTATTCCATGGGGTTCTCATTTTCTCATCTCCCTCAACTCTTGATGAAGAATCTCATCTAAAACCAATTAATTTTTAAGATTTTATCAACCCGTTCAAATGAGTAAGTAACGACTGGAAATAAAAAATTGATAAAAGTATATGTGAGAAAAAATATTTTTAGAAAAGTATGTTAAACAATTCTTTGATAAATCCATTCTTTTTTATTTCGAAACGAATTTCGAGCGAAATGTAAAATGCCTCGATTTAGCAATATGAATGTTGTGTAAATGTTGTGTAAAACATTATAACGAGTTTTAATCCGTACTGTAAAACATCAGTCCAGTCGTAGTAAAGCTAATGTATTTACACCTACTGTTAATTTAGTTCCATAGTTAAAGGGTTGTTAAAAGCTAACTTACATTGATTTATGTATCAGTATTCGAAGTCGCAGGCACTTTCGCTTCTACTCTTAATGACCGGCCTGCCTCTCTCTCTCACTATCTCTTCCTCTCTCTCTCTTTTTCGTCCTGTAATATTTCTGTTTGTATACCTGTGCGCCTATGTTTCCAGATCCATCTGGTCGACTACAATTGTTTCTTTCTCGCGGGTGAAGCTTCGATACCGCTTCAGAACCATTTCATTACTTTAGAAATCCAGGCATAGGTGTCGCATCGGGAAAATATTTTGTTATATTATCAGGTATGACGTTGATTTCTTTTGGAACATTTCGGCTTGAAAAAAAATATTTGGACGAAACTTCGGTAAACAATGGCAATGAAAATTATGGCAAACAAGGGGTTTCAAAAGTATTACAAACTTCATCTATTAAAAGATCGAAGGACACACGGGACAGGTGACGCATATCGAAAATAAATCGGGTTTGTCGTTTTGTGCAAACTTGGTTTAAATCTTCTGTTTCGCTTTTGGAACAGAGTTTAGTTATTGTAAATATTAGTTACTTCTTCTTTCTTCTTTTTCAGCCCGTATTCATCCACTCCTGGATGTAGGCCTCTTCCATATTTTTCCACAGCTTTCTGTTATGGGCTTTTTGTAACCAGTTCTTTCCTGCGATTTTCTGGACATCGTCTCGCCACCTTTTCTGGGGTCTTCCAACACTTCTTTTTGTTTCTCTTGGACGCCATACTATTAATCTGTTGGTACATCTGTCATCCTTTTGTCGTGCTATATGGCCAGCCTATCGCCATTTCAACTGTGCTGTTCTTCGCACAACATCCGCCACTTTTGTTCTTCTCCTGATTTCGTCATTTGGTACTCGATCTCTCAAACTAATTCCGAGCTTGATCCTTTCCATTACACGCTGTGTAACCTGGAGGGTGTGTATAGATCTTCGGGTTAAGGACATTGTTTCCAAACCATATGTAATAACCGGAAGTATACATGAATCATAGACCTTTCGTTTGAGATTTATTTGTATATCACCTGATCCGAGAATAAACCTGAGTTTACCAAAGGCTGCCCAACAAAGTCCCTTTCTTCTAGAGATTTCGGCCGTTTGATTTTCTTTACTTAATAAAATTGTATTTTATGCCCCAGGTATGTGTATTCAGTTACATTTTCTAGGGTACGATTTTCATGTATATTTCTGTTGATAAAGGGCTCATTATTTTAGTTTTGCTCAGGTTCATTTAGTAGCTAGTATTCGATAAATATACTAATAGCTGTAAATATACCAATAGCTGTAATTTCTCACATCACAGTTGAAACGCATGATTTTAACTTACTTTATGTTTTCTTACTCCTGGTCGGCTAGCAAAACTAAATGTCATCAGGGAGTGGTTGAGAGAAAAATCAAAAGTCTGATTATAGCTGCTTTAATTGAGTATTTAAAAAAACCACAACATTAACATGAATCCGAAATACCTAATTACATTATTACAAATATTCGACTCTTAACTACGTCAGTAATTTAAGATAAGTACTGTTATGTATACGCGAAAACTGTCTTGCGAACTGTTTTGTTCGACGTCTCGCGTATCTCACACCTTAACTTAATAAGATGTGACGATTGTTTTTTATGTAGTTTAACTAGCTTAATTGAATGAAAACCGATGTTGGAATATAACTATATTTAAATTAAACTGCTAAACTAAAATTACAATGCCGATAACCGAGTCAATGAGTGTATATAAAAAACGTGAAAGTACAACTGTTAGGTTTGGTGGTCAATTTGTAAGTCTTTGAATTTTCTTTCGTGCGTTAAAACGGCCCTTAGGTGGCGGGGGAATGTTTCACCGATACTCGAATGTGATTGGCTCTTTTATTACAGTTAGGAAATACTGAGTACAACCAACGGACTTTCCCACGCCTGCCTTGACAATTTACTAATCCCTTTAAAAACGTAAATATCACGTGTAAAGAATCTAATGTTGTTAAGCAGTAAACGCCAATAAACTGAAAAATAACCGAAAATAGAAAAGGGACGTTCGTTTGGCGAGTAGGCCTGTAATAAAAGATACGCCGACGCATTTATGGCCTAAAGGACGGCAACAGATGAATCAATATTTTGTAATTAAGTTAGTATTTGGAAATAATGTGAATATTAAAATAAAATACATATTGCGTCGCAACATACTCCCCACCTTGAACAATTGTGGTTGTTCAACAAAGTAAATGTAAACCAAAGTAAACGTAAAAACAATAAAAGGGAACATATTAAGTATAAAGTCAAAAGTAATCAAGTAACATAAAAAGTAGAAATAGGTAAAACAATAAAGGGAAACATATTAATTATTAATGCAAAAAATCAAGTAACATAAAGACTACAACTACTTATACAATACAATTAGAATAGAAACGTAAAAAGAATCATCAATAAATGTCAATCAACTATATCGAGAGGAAGAGGACACAATTGGCGTACACATCGTTTATAAAGGCCATTCGCGGTTTTCACATCCACTACCTGCACTATATTGTCACTTCCAGGGTGAACAGCGACGATACGTCCTAAGTACCACTGCATAGGTGGTAAGTTGTCTTCTTTCACGATAACCAAGGTTCCTACCCTGATTCTGTCTGCATCACCCGTTAGCCACTTGCTGCGAGTTTGTAGCAGGTGCAGATAATCTCGATGCCATCGTGTCCAAAAGTGTTGTTTAACCCTTTGAATGTGTTGCCACAAGGATAGTCGATTGGTGATGGTGTCCCTCCAGTCTTGGTCCGGTAGTGTTGTCAAATAATCACCAATAAGGAAATGGCTAGGGGTTAAAGGTAAAAGATCGTTTGGGTCGGGAGATAATGGGGTAAGAGGTCTGGAGTTTAAGATTGCTTCGATTTCAATCACAACTGTGTAAAATTGCTCATATGTAAATAATGTGTTGCCAATAGTTTTATGTAAATGACTCTTTAACGATTTTATCGAAGCTTCCCACAAGCCCCCGAAATGAGGTGAACGAGGGGGAGAAAAGTGCCAATTTATACCCAGTTTAGCTAGCGCATGCTTCATATGAACATTATGTTGGTTACTCAGTAAAAATTGTTTTAATTTAAGAATTTCGTTTTTGGCACCAATGAAGTTTGTGGCGTTATCAGAATAAATATTTTGAGCTATTCCTCTTCTGGCGAAAAACCTTTTGAGTGCTGCTAGACACGCCTCTGTAGTTAAGTCCGTTACAAGTTCGAAATGCACTGCCTTTGTAACAAAACATATAATCGCTACTACGTAGGACTTTACCTTATTTCGATTTCGTTCTTTCTTTTCCTTTATGAAGAAGGGGCCACAGTAATCAATCCCTACGTTTTGAAATGGTCGCGACTGTATTACTCTATCCTTAGGTAAATCACCCATAACATAATTTGATGGTCTGGGATTTACTCTAAAGCAACGAATGCATTTATGTATTATGTGTCGAATCGTATTTTTTCCATCTATTGGCCAATAATGATGCCTAGTAAAGTTTAAGGTGGCTTGAACTCCAGCATGCCAGTTTTTTATATGAGCGTTCGTTAGAATTAATTTTGTTACATGATGCGATCGCGGTAATATTATCGGATGCATTTGTGAATAACTTATTTTAGCTTGTTTTAATCTTCCCCCTACACGAATAACTCCATTAGGGTCGATAAAAGGATTTAATGATAGAAGTTTGCTTCTTTTTTTTATTGGTTTGCCTTGACGCAATAGGCATAGTTCTTCTGCAAACGTTTCAGCTTGAGTTAATTTGATAACGTGCAAATGAGCTTGATTTAATTCTTCAGCAGTTAATTCTCCGTGGTATTTTTTATTTTTTAGGTTTAACCACCGCAAACAATATGCCATAAAAATATTTAGCCTCGTAATTGAAGAAAATTTTACTAAATAATTTTCGGTTGTCTCGCGCATCGTCGTTAGAGAAACTGTAACGCGTTTTTCCGGTACTTCTATTGAAGGTACCGGTGACATTTTCCATTGTGACTCATGTTTTGAAAGCCAATTCGGTCCCTTCAGCCAAAAACTTGAGTGAAGAAATTCTGAAGGATATTGTCCACGAGAAATTATGTCTGCGGGGTTATCTAGAGAAGCTACGTGATACCAGTGATCTGGATTTGTTGATTCCTGTATTTTTGATACGCGGTTGGCTACAAATGTTTTTAATGAGTGCGGGGGCGTCCTTATCCAGTACAGTACTATAGTAGAATCTGACCAAAATAGAATTTTACTATAATTTAATTTTAATGCCCTAGCAGTTGTAGTTACTAGGCGAGCTAATAACACGGCTGCGCATAATTCTAGTCGCGGTAATGATAATAACTTAATGGGTGCGACTCTTGATTTTGCACAAACTAATTGAGTTAAATGCTGGCCCTGTTGATTAGTCGATCTTAAATAGATGCAAGCACCGTATGCCCTTTCACTGGAATCGCAAAATCCGTGTAATTGAATTTCTATGTGTTGATCTATCAGTGTTTTACGTGGTACCTTAAAGTTGTTTAATAGTGGTAGTTGTGATCTAAATTCTTGCCATGAATTGTATAAAGTTTGAGGTACTGATTCGTCCCAATCTAGCTCGGCCTTCCACAATTCTTGCAGTATTAATTTTGCTCGTATAAGAACTGGACCTAGTAATCCTAGAGGGTCGAATAGTTGTGCAATTTGCGATAGAATAGTTCGTTTAGTGACACGTTTCTCATTTGAAAGTGGTTGAAAAGAATAAAAGATTGAATCGGTATTTGAATCCCATTTGATTCCAAGAATTTTTTTGGAACAATTTGGGTCTATATAAACGTGTTCAGTTTCATTCGAAACTTCTAATTCCTCTATCAGAGTTGAGTTATTAGACGACCATTGTCTTAATTTAAACCCGGCTGAACTTAATAATTGAATTAATTCATCCCGTAATTGTATTGTTGTTTCTAAGTTGTCACTACCTGTTATTAGGTCGTCCATATAAAAGTCGTGTTTTATGACATGAGTAGCTAATGGAAAATCTAATTCATGATCTTCTGCTAATTTGTGGAGGCAACGAACCGCTAGGAATGGGGCCGAAGCTGTTCCGTAAGTTACCGTATTTAACTGAAATGTTTTGATTGGTAGGTTTTCATTTTCCCGCCAAAGGATTTTTTGGTAAATTGCGTCTTCAGGTGCTACCCATATCTGCCGATACATTTTTTCAATGTCCGCTGTCAGGACGTAAGTATGAGATCTAAAACGTAACATAATGGAAAAAAGATCGTCCTGTATAGTGGGACCTACTAAGAGTGCATCATTAAGTGATATATTTGATGTCGATTTTGCGGATCCATCGAACACTATTCGTAACTTAGTTGTTAGACTAGATTCTTTAAGTACCGCGTGATGTGGTAGGTAATAACCGTGATTTTTATCATCAATATTTGTGATTTCTGTCATATGACCTAGTTTAGCGTAATTGCTTAAAAATTCTGCGTATTGAACGCGTAAGGTTTCATTTTTTGACAATTTGTTTTCGATTGAATAAAAACGATTTAAAGCTGTTTTGTACGAATCTCCGATAAGTTGTATGTTTTCTTTGAATGGTAATTTAACTATATATCTGCCATCAT
Source organism: Cryptocephalus moraei (assembly GCA_946251905.1). Classification (NCBI taxonomy): domain Eukaryota; kingdom Metazoa; phylum Arthropoda; class Insecta; order Coleoptera; family Chrysomelidae; genus Cryptocephalus; species Cryptocephalus moraei. Next base: position 2,528,567 of record OX276452.1, read on the forward strand.
TACCACGTTTAGTATTTGCGCAAAAATGATCTTCACATAATCTTTCTTCAACTGACAAATGCTTTGTGAAAGGTACTTCTTCTACTTCCCAAAACTTAGTAATTTGTTTATCTAATGTTGTTAGATAACAATAGTGATTATTTTTGTCGAATGCATTGTTAAGGGAAGGGTTAATTTCGCCTGTAATAATCCAACCTAATAGAGTTTTTTGTAAAATAATGGAATTTGTTAATTTGATTTGCCCAATGCACATTAATTGATAAAAAAGTGTATTGCCTATTAAGGCATCGATTTCTTTAGGTTGATTAAACTCAGGATCTGCTAATTTTATATTTTTTGGGATACGAAATAAGTCCTTATTCACCTGTTTTGAAGGTAAACGACCTGTTATTGAGGGTATTGTTACGAAGGTAGCTTTCGTAGAAAACGGATTAGTTCTCGATGCGATATCGGCTTTAAGGCTATATTGAGCCCTTGTTTGTAATTGCCCTAGACCTGAGAACGGCATATTTATATTATGGCATTTTAAATTTAATTTTTTGGCGAAACTTTCCGTTATAAAGTGTGCCTGAGAACCACTATCTAATAGTACCCGGCAGATGTGTCCTTTATTATTGTTATCAAATATTGTAATGAGGGCTGTCCCTAAAAGCACTTCTGAGTCAAATGACGAGACGAATGCACTTGCCGCCCCTGCGGGTGGTGGCATTTGTACCTGAGGGGTAGATTGGGATGAATGACCTTCCTTGTTTTCGACATTTTTTGTTTGATTGAAATGTAAAAGTGTATGATGTCTTTTATGACAGGTTTTACAAGTTTGGGGCATTAAACACATATTCGTGGTATGACCCCGTTTGAGACAATTAAGGCACAATCCAATTCTCTTAATTGTTTCAAAGCGTTCGTTAACAGACTTCCCTAAAAAGGTTTGGCATCTATAAATCAGGTGATTTTGATCACAAACAGGGCATTGTGTATTAAATGTTCCTACATGAGCGCGATTTGACCTACTTGTATTGACATTATTAAATTCTACTTCCTCTCCCCGTGATTGTTTAGCTAAGAAATTTGTGAATGATTTAAAGGTAGGCATATCTTCGTTTTCCAACGTACGTTCCCAAGCCCTACGAGTAAGCTTATCTAATTTATTGCTAACTAAATATACTAAAAATGCATCCCAATGAGCAACGGGTTGATTTAATGTTCTTAGAGCCTCCACGTGTAATTGCGCCCTTTCGCATAAATTTCGCAAATTAACGGGAGAATCTCTTGTGATATCTGGCAATTCAATAAGCGACTTTAAATGTGCCTGTACGATTTGACGAGGCCTATTACATCTAGTTTGTAATAAATCCCAGGCCACCAAGTAATTTTCCTGGGACGCATTGAGAGAAGCGATTACTGTTGCTACTTCTCCCTTTAGAGAATTTTTCAAATAATGGAATTTTTGTACGGCAGGTAAATCATTGTTATCGTGAACTAACGATTTAAAAGTGTCGTAAAAGCTACACCACTCAATAGGATTTCCGTCAAAGGGGCGAATATTGATGTTAGGTAAAATTGCATTGGTTTGTTTTATGATGACTGAATTGGATGAGACGGGAGATTGAACAGAACTTGAACTGGATGATTCTGGGTTTACGGTTAATTCGCGTAGTTTTTGACCGATGTCTGATACACATTTGTCGTAATTGTTTTCAAATTCTATTCTCTCAGTTTCATCGCAGTAGTCTACATCATCCGGTTTATCCGCCAATTCAATTTCAAATTGAACCCTTGAGTATTCTTTCTCAATTTCGTCTAATTTTTGTAAATAATTTTTTAACACTTCAATGGAACTAGTTTTTATCGAGTTTAATATCCTGGTTAATTTACCCTTAAGTGTTGAACGAGATTTGAGCAATTTTTGATCGGCCATTATTGCGATTGAAATCAAAATCTTAGGAAATCTAGGGAAATTTTAAAGATTAGGAAGGTGATTGGACTTACGTTGATGATTGGACTCGGCTGGCAATGTTGATGTTGATGTTGGTGTTGGAACCACTGTCCCGTTGGTTGTAGACTTCCAGCGGTAGCGTCGTAGTTCCGATTTAGTGGGCACTCACGCGTTCACTAAATCCCTTGTAGTAGGTGCAACAGTCTCTGGGGCAGTTGGACACCGTGTTACGTAATCCGGGTGCACTTCTGGTGGATCCGGCGCTCGAAGGACCAAAATGTTATGTATACGCGAAAACTGTCTTGCGAACTGTTTTGTTCGACGTCTCGCGTATCTCACACCTTAACTTAATAAGATGTGACGATTGTTTTTTATGTAGTTTAACTAGCTTAATTGAATGAAAACCGATGTTGGAATATAACTATATTTAAATTAAACTGCTAAACTAAAATTACAATGCCGATAACCGAGTCAATGAGTGTATATAAAAAACGTGAAAGTACAACTGTTAGGTTTGGTGGTCAATTTGTAAGTCTTTGAATTTTCTTTCGTGCGTTAAAACGGCCCTTAGGTGGCGGGGGAATGTTTCACCGATACTCGAATGTGATTGGCTCTTTTATTACAGTTAGGAAATACTGAGTACAACCAACGGACTTTCCCACGCCTGCCTTGACAATTTACTAATCCCTTTAAAAACGTAAATATCACGTGTAAAGAATCTAATGTTGTTAAGCAGTAAACGCCAATAAACTGAAAAATAACCGAAAATAGAAAAGGGACGTTCGTTTGGCGAGTAGGCCTGTAATAAAAGATACGCCGACGCATTTATGGCCTAAAGGACGGCAACAGATGAATCAATATTTTGTAATTAAGTTAGTATTTGGAAATAATGTGAATATTAAAATAAAATACATATTGCGTCGCAACAAGTACTTCAAACCTTATAACTTTAGATATAAGATCTAAAACAGATTGTCTGAATTCGATCGATCGATTGATTTTTTGTTCAATAATGGGCCCATCGATAAAAAGATGTTATACTTTAACCACTAGCAATTGGAACACTCAATAAAATCTGAATTTACCGAGGGCAAAACCATGGGACTTATCTTTTTGCTTATTCAGAAACGCCCTGGTATTTTTAAAATCCAGGTGTTAAGTTGCCCAAGTGAAATAATATATGTGAATGTATGGATATGTACAGATAAAGAACTAGAGGGTCCATTGGACCGCAAATCCTTTTTTACTGCGGCGGCATTTCGTTTGTTTCTTCATCTTCTTCTGAAGTGGAGGTGTACAGTCGATCAGTGAAATCGTGTACGAGGAAGTATGCGAGACTCTACGGATACCGGATGGTCCACTGGACAGCGGCCACGTGTGCTTTCCTTGTGATCTCTTTTTCGTGCAGGTGTACAGTCGATCAGTGAAATCGTGTACGAGGAAGTACGCGAGACTCTACGGATACCGGATGGTCCACTGGACAGCGGCCACGTGTGCTTTCCTTGTGATCTCTTTTTCGGCACTTATACTCCAGAAGCAGTGGTGTGTGAATGTGTGTGCCATTTGTTTGTGCGATTTGGAAGTAAATTCATTGATAGAGTTATTATCCGTAATGATACGCCCATGGAGTACAAAGCGGCATCGCTCTTCACTACTTAAAAAGCCATTAAGTGTTTTTATGGCCGTTCCAACTCAGACTGGACAAAGTATACCAACACCGTCAATGAGTCGAGAAGGAAGCTTATATGTGACGGCATCAACAGGCGGAGGCGCCTGTTTGGGGCCACTCGCGTGGTGGTAGCGGCTCTCGGCGGCTTATCCGCTACTTGCGGACGGCGCTGGGGAAGTCCGTGGTAGCTGGTCTGTCTCCGGCGGGAACCAGGAATTTCTTCAGGACGTGGGGGGCGCAACGCACAGGCGGTCAGAAGCACAATAGCGTTTTACTCGCACCGGTTCACTCTCGTTTTCGCTGTCGATTTTGCACCGCAATAACTCTTACGTACCGATTACACTCTCTATTCTAACAACAGTGGCCCCTCGAATTATGGGGCTCACTAGTCAAAAGTTTGTCTACAGAACCGATCCACACTGAGTTTGGTTACTTAACTGAGCACATAAATACTCAAGCCAAACTAACTAATACCAAACAAAAAACCAACTTGAGTTCAACTTAAAACGGGGTGCCCGAACCCTCGAGGGTTCGGCCATCCTACCCCTTTCACGGCCCGAAGCTAAGTCCCTTTTCTTTCTGACTTTCACTCCAACTGACCCCCACTTATAATCGGAAATGACGTCCTAACCGATCACCGATCACAGTTTCCAATTTCCCTTTCTTCTATTTGCTAGCCTGTCATCGCCCGGTGAAATCTCAATTGGGCGTTAACAATCTCCCTCTCTTCCAAGACCCATCACGTCCGTAGTGCGTGATCAACAACTGTTTTTTTGCCAATTCCTAGAATAATTACCGGCCTTGAAATTGTGAAACAGAATCTCCGGTTGCAATTATTACACAGATAATTAAAACCAAACTGATTTGAAATTTGTTCTCAAATTCACTAGACCTAGTCACACATATCATTCCTTTATTTGTTCTAAATCTCAATCGCCTAGCTTAAGTAGTTTTTGAATTAGAGCAGTGGCGACACGATGGCGCAAACTTTCGACAAAAAGGTCTACACATCTTCTTGAGTAAATAAACGAATGCTTCACTTTAAGTTCGGTTGCTGTGCGAAATTCAGGCCGCTTTTAAGACCAAACCAAATAGAACGGATGGCGGGATGTCGCTCGTTAACCCGGGATATTTGAAAATCGTAACGTAACACAGTGCACAAAGGCAGATACATTCAATTATATAAGTGATCAAGAAATTTAGCTTGCGGCGATTAACTGGTTATACCTAGAACTGCTTCAAATTGCTCTTCAAGTTAATAAAGTGGCATAGTCTAATAAAATAGTCGATTTTAAGATTCTTTTAGAGAATGCAATGGTTGTTGTTTAATTGGTTTCTGAAACGATTTCCACAATTTATTGCAATATTTATTTAACACCATTTTACAGAATTATTATTATCAAATTCGAAGGCAAAGTCTTACATACTGCATGATTATGCTGTATGCTTACATACATGTACACAAATTGCTTTAAGCTGATTACTCACGGTTCCATCTCCTCAGTTGTTACTTTGTATCATTTTTTTTTCTCTTTACCTGTTTACTTTAGATTGCTATTCATGATCAATACACATTTAAATTTTCCACAAAACCTTATGTGGGTTTTCCGAAATTTAAAACTATTTGTCACTAATAGTTATGCAGTTCTGTAACTTAAAGTAATTTTCATTTACACTGCGCAGTTCTCAACTACACTCCCTCCGCTTTACTTTTTTTAGTAAAACACAACAAATGAAATGCAAAATTTAAATAACCATCCTGACTCTCTGCTTATACGCTTTGTTGAGGAACATATACGCTTTTTAAGACATAACGAAGAGGTAGTGGGTTATCTAATAAAGGTGCCAGGTGGACGAAATATCGGCATGATTTCTGTAAACATTTTGACTTTTTCTCTGTCAGTAGGTGATACCCAAGTTGATCTGCCTCCCTGTTTTATTCGCCACTGGATTCGGTGTCCTCTTATCCTCTTGTAACTGTAAGGCTCCATTTCTACTTGCTCGCGGTGGGTTGATATCAATCCCTCTGCGAATGATTTTTAGGTATTGATGATTAAAATTTTTATCAAATGTACCTTGAAAAGAAAACCTAAATTTCTAATGATTTAACAAATGTATAAACTGGTTAATTAGTGACATTTTTAATCATGCAATATTTATGATTCTCGACAAATTTAATACGTGTACATTAGTGAATGTATAGATAATGTAATTTAAAAAAAAATAGTGCTGTAATGTGTAATGCGAAATGATATATCTTTCACAGTAATGTGAAAAGCGTATTTTAAACTAATTTACTGTAAGGGCATTTCAATTTAGTTACAAATAACTTACTTAATACGCCATAACTGCTAATAACAATTGGTTATTGGTTACTAATAAGTTATAATTATTTTTAAACGTTTTCAGAAAATAGTTTTTTTTTTCGGGTTGCCAGTCGATGAAGGTTTTGCACAGTGCATGCTATTTACCTTTTGATTTCTCGGGTAATAAATTTACCCCAGCTAATATTATCAATTCGGACGGCGTGCAACTAATTTCGAACATTTTTTGAATACCAACAATAATCGTAACCTGACTTATCGACTCCATATATTAGTTAACTTAGGTTAGCACTCACGATACTTGCACAAGAACAAAAGTTCAGAACAGAACACAAACCAGCAACGCAATATGAATTAATCTATTTTCTGGTTGGTTGGATTTGAATTTGGCTTAAGGGTCCTAATAGGTGTTTGGCAGGAGTCCTGCCAAACACCCATTAGGACCGTCATGTAGTAAGCACCTAGCGATGAGGATGTTATTCCTATTAGGGCTGTTTCCATGTCTCCTATGATTGTCCTGTTCGATGTGTGAAGAAATTTTAATTTTTAACTGGTTTTGTCTGTTTTATCTGTGACGTCTCATATATTGTTCAGCGGGAGCCCTAAAATGTTTTGTTATTACGAGCCTGATGATGACTACTAGTTAGTCGAAACCGGTCGCTCATTTGGAAATAAATTGGTGGTGAAGACTTGGTGTTTTCTTTTTGTTTAACTACCATGGCCACCTTTGAGACACTGGACAACCTTCGGTCTTTAAAATCACCTACCCAAATTGTATATTCAATCAAGAAATTATTTCACTGTTCACAGTTGTAAATAAAGATATTTAATTCGCCCAAGAGCAGGAAAATACAAATATTTTTCAGTATGTTCAATAGTCCATCTAATTATCCAATTTAAATTTTAAAATGGAATGAGCAAGTTTGATTACTCTTTTATATTTCATTCAATGTACAAGTATGGAAAAACTTCATTTCAAGCTCTAGAGAGTTTTGAAAAATCGCACTGAATTATTTAAATCTACGAAAAATGTGCTTCAAAAAGATTTCTCGAAGCAAAATATCTACCACTTGTTACATTTGTACCACTTAAGTAACATGTTTTTGGTTTTGCATCCAATGTATAGGCGTGCTACAACTAACCGTTTTGAGTTGTTCTGTGAGTCTGTTAATTTACACATGTTTGCAAGATACATATATATAAGTCGGTTAACGTGAGAAATGTAATAAATCAGTTAGTTCCTGAGAAATTTTTCTTCAAGTTTTAAATTACCCTTGGCGTTCGTTATATAATTATTCGGTAATACTTTCGGTTTCAAATAGTGTCAATGCAATAAATTGCCTTATGAGATTTAACCACTTATTTTATTCTCCCGGTATCTACCGACGTATTTCCTTCTACCGTTGATTAGGTTCTATTTGAAACACATTTTTTGAAAAGGAACCGTAACTCCCATTAGAGTAATTAATGACTGTGAAACGGTTTTTACGTTGATAAATATTGAACGCTGGTATAAATTAATGGTTACGTTGGGTAATTTTATGATAGTGTGCAGCAAAGGCAACCCAAATCGGGACTTACAAATTATAGTTTGTTGTTAACTGAGACAATAAATTTTGGAAGTATCCAATTTTGTTAGGGTTTTAGACTGATTGATTTTCGACCGAGTTAGGGTTTGTTCGCTGACTTAACCACTTACGAAATATCAACACTTCCACTATCAAACCAATGCTAATAGTAGAAGAATAACAATAGCATTTTTCTAATTACTCCTTTTTTAACCTTCAATGTAAGTTGTAAAGCTATATTTGGGAATGAGTAAAGGCCAACAGAAATAACCCCTCGACAATCGCACCAGCACTGCTGCTGCCGTCGCCGCTATCCAGAGAAGTGAAATCCCTCTTTTCTGTTCCCCTCCTGGAAAAGTGAAGGTACCAGATGTTCGGAGAGGGACATGATTAAAGTTAAACTCGTATTAAAATCGCTGATGGTTAATCTGTTAAAAGATTCGATAGTGACAAATAAAGTCGGGTTCGGGAAAGGCGGGCGATTGTTCGGCCCGAAAACGCGACGAATTATTGTTATTGCCTTCCGAAAAGGAAAAGGACGGGAGGGGGAAAAGAGACCACCAAAAGGAAAGGGGGCGGCGGCGATTTTTATTTCAGGATTGCAACGGGATACGATTGAAGATTGCGGATGTTGGATTAATTGCGGTTAGGAAATACGATAACGACTGAAGGGGAGTGAAAGTGACTGCAAATCTAGCATTTTCATTTTGAAATAATTTACTAAAATACAATGTAATATTGTATTATAACGTTTATTCTATTTTATTTACACATTGTCTTATCACTACTTAATTTATCTAGACTATTTCCTAACTAATTAATTTACTTTTAACTCTTCACTCTTCAATTTACTCTTCTAATTCACTCTTAACTGCTAATTTGTTTATACAATTTCACTTGTCCGTTTATCGTACTGTTTTCACTCACGCGGCGGCTTCTCGTCTAATCTCCTCTTCGTCCGCGACGTTCGCTTTTATAGCTCTCCATAATGAATTTCGAAACCTTCTTGATAGTGCTCGATTTTCCCTAATTTGTTTGTTCTAGAAACGACCCGAAAGTAATAAATCATTCTTTCTTGAAATGAATATTCGCGATTATTCTGTGACTGTTTTTATGACCCAATTAGCGGAGCGGCCTCTCTTTGAGTTGGGCCGACAAGGAGCCCGCTTACGCTAGTTGTTTACATTCCGCGTTACAGTATTTTTACAATAATTCGTTTATCTTATCACAGATTCTTGATGTATCCTGATTGATTTATCTGTTGATCACATAACTAATATGCTTGTAAACGGAATTTACATCAAATCCTGGAAAGATGTACTTTGTTAAAATACAGGCAAGTCTTAAAATAGGACTTTAATACATTCAAATATTTACAGAATATCCTTCCCAAAATTCTTATCAATTCCACTACAAAAAGATTCATACAATCTTGTGTTGCAGAGAGTAGGATTAAATATTGTTTTTTTTTTGCCGCCCGCCACACATTATTCATTAGGGGGCCCATTCATTAAATATTTAAAATTTTAGGCTGATATACCTGCGTTGGATAAGGAGTAAAAAACGAAGATGCAATTTTTTTATGCCATTTATTGACTCGTAACATTTTTTACTACACAATTATACACATTTATAATGTTTTGTTTGTTTTAACTACTTTTTAATTTTTTTGGCTTGAAGGTAACTCGTTTCATATATTTTGTTTTCTTATTGTAGTCGCTTACAAATTTCGATACGGTTATGTACAAATTTGTTATCAGTTTTATTTATCTTTTAATAAATAATATGACGAGTATATAAATACACTATGTACAAGTTAATCTTATGTTACATTGAAAAACGATTAATTGGTTAATTTTCTTTTGCACGTTACAATTCCTTTATATTTCAGCGAAAACGTACATTCGATAATATAACATTTTCTAAGCTCAAAATCACTAAAGTAGATTTTTTAAATTTAGAATACTCCTGGCACAATCTTCAGTTATTAATATTTGGTTTAAAAGAATAACCATTTATTTATGCTGTCTAATTAACAACTTGTTTGTTTATCGAATGTGCATCTTCATATGTGAAAAAATTAAGGTGAATAAATGATGTGTTGTACGATGAAATTCAAGAATTTTTATACAATTTCTGAAACGAGAAGTTCTCAAAAGTAATGTTAATGGAATAAATAATATTTTTGGGTGACAAAATTACTAAAGTTCAATTTGTATCTAGCTGTAACGATCAATATCAGATAAGAATTTGTACAAATTTTTCTAAAATAATTACAATATTTCTTTGGAAAATAATGCATTTATGTTCAGAATTTTAAATAAAATAAATTTTCTTGAATTTCCTCTCTCGTGCTTCTGTTCATCTATCGCTTTCCTTGTGTTAAACGTCTTCATGTGCATTAACTAGTTCAAAATTTCTTTGAAATATTTATAATAAAAACAATTAAGGCCAATCGGGCGGGGATCTGATTTAGCCATTGAAAGCAAGGGGAAAAGTTTGTGGTTTGTGATTCTTGCATTTAGCACATCTTTGATTTGATATTAGTCGAAAAACATGAGAAAAGCCCAAATTATACGTTATGACACACTGGTGACATATAGTGAAGTGTAACTGCGTAAAAATAATTTTAATTATTTTGCATTAAAATTTACTGAAATGTGGCTCTAAAACAGTGGAGCAGAAAGTGCAGGTCAATGAGAATGTCGCTGGATACCAGCCAAATATACACTATCCTTTTTGGAGACCACCAAGTCGTTATTGCAGAAGATCAGCGAGGTGTGACATATATGCTTAGTAAATTGATAGAAGAGTTTAATAAAATGGAGGTGAACACAGGAAAGACACAGTATACGGTTATAGCAAAAAGTGGAGAAGACATTGGACTAGGAAAGTGGAACTATAAAGATGTGAAATGTTATAATTATCTAGGAGTTTACAATTTCTGAAGATGGGAGTGACGACAAAGAGGTAATGAAGAACATAGGTAGGATCATAATATGACATCCATTCCTGTGGACTAAAAATTTAGCAAAGAAAACGAAAAAAAAACCCATTAAAACTATAATAGAACTAGTTATGACGTATGGGTCAGAGGTGTGGGCTCATAAACAAAAATCTGAATCAGAAATTACTATCAGCAGAAATGACACTGGAGAAAATGTTGTGGTTTAACGTTTCAGGATCACGTGAGAAATGAAGAAATTGGGAATAGAATGTCAGCTATGAATACTATTGCGAATAATATATATCGAAAGCAGTTAAAGTAGTATGGGCACTTATGCCGAATGAATGACGAAAGAATACCGACAAGAAATATGGAACTTGACTCCAGCACAAAAGAATAAAAGAGGTAGACCACGAAAAAAATGGATAAGCAACATGACCAAGGAAATGGAAGGAAGAGGTTTGCACGAAGGAGACTGAAATAACTAGGACAGATGGCGTTTGGGATACGAGAAGCGGCAATAATGCTGCAAACACTCGCTCTTTCTCTCTCTCTCTCTGTTTCTCTCTCTCTCTCTCTCTCTATATATATATATATATATATATATAAAGTAAATAAACTAAATCTTAACGGGGATGCAGCCTTATCTTGGGACATAGTTAAGATTTAGTTTATTAACTAATTCAGCCGTGAATACAAAGTTCTATATATATATATGGTACGTTCCACGCCGAATTTAAATTTTTTTTTTAGATTTGGCCCAAAATCAACTAAAACGGTCCTTTTGGGTCCCTGAAACTCTCCCTAAATTTTTAGGGCCTCAAGTGGAATTGAACTCAAGTTATGGACAACTGAAAGTTGAAATTTTCAGGTTCGGCTCCAAAACCAAAAATTTTCAACCATCCATAACTTGTAAAAATACTCATTTTTATGAAAAAAGTTTTAAACAAAAGTTGTTTGCAATGCTTCAAACTTTTGGAAACTGCTAAAAAAAAGTTCATCCAGCACGGTTCACTGTTGACGGGTCTGGGCGCCATTATTCGTCAGGCCGCCAAAAAAAAAACATTATCAGCTTTCCTGACCAAAAAAATCAGGAACGTAGGTGGATCCGATACAAAACGTTTGAGCCCACACAGAAGTTGGCCAGACCTGAGGGCTGGTCCCAAATTTGAAAATTTGTGTTGAAAATTCAAATTTCCAGAACAATTCTTGTGGAAGGTTGCTTCAGCGTTGTCGTCAACCGTTGTGGACCTTCAAAAACATCAACAAGAGCAACAATTTGGGTGAGAGTCGCTTCTTGGATAAAAAATGTGCGTCAAGCGAAGTCATCTGGGATCAAAATTCAAGTATTTTGAGGAATTTTGAGTTTTTGAGCCGCCGGGGACTTGGAAAGTGCTCTATTTATATGAAAATAGCATGCCAACCTTAGTGATGTTGATCCCCAGTCAACTTCTAGAAAAAATGTCGCTCATGGTTTGAGATTAACTGACAAACAGTGGATTTCTGGGGGCTCAATGGAATTTTGTTGATATCAAGGGATTTTTGCCGGATTTCACCATTTTTTTTCTCGGAGCTCTTTGGTCCGGCTAACTTCTGTTTGGGCTCAAAAGTTTTGTATCGAATCCAGCTACGCTCTTGATTTTTTTGGTCAGGAAAGCTGATAATGTTTTTTTTTGGCGGCCTGACGACTAATGGCGCCAAGACTCGTCAATAGTGAACCATGTCGGATGAACTCTTTTTTAGCAGTTTCCAATAGTTTAAAGCATTGCAAACAACTTTTGTTTAAAACTTTTTTTCATAAAAATGGGTATTTTTACAAATTATGGATGGTTGAAAATTTTTGGTTTTGAAGCTGAACCTGAAAACCATTTTTTTTCTCGAAGCCCTTAGGTCTGGCTAACTTTTGTTTGGGCTGAAAAGTTTTGTATCGAATCCAGCTACGCTCCTGATTTTTTTTGGTCAGGAAAGCTGATAATGTTTTTTTTTTTTGGCGGCCTGACGACTAATGGCGCCAAGACTCGTCAATAGTGAACCATGTCGGATGAACTTTTTTTAGCAGTTTCCGAAAGTTTAAAGCATTGCAAACAACTTTTGTTTGAAACTTTTTTCAAAAAAATGGGTATTTTTACAAATTATGGATGGTTGAAAATTTTTTGTTTTGGAGCCGAACCTGAAAATTTCAATTTTCAATTATCCATAACTTGAGTTCTATTCAACTTGTGGCCCTAAAAATTTAGGGGGAGTTTCGGGGGCCCAAAAGGAACGTTTAAGTTGATTTTGGGCCAAATCTAAAAAAAAAAATCTAAATTCGGCGTGGAACGTACCATATATATATATATATATATATATATATATATATATATATATATATATAATTTTTTGCTCAATATGTATTATGAGATATGGCATATGTGTATGAGTGTATCATTTTTAGTTGTTTGGTTGTTAAATTTTTAAGAACTCGGATGAATTTGCCATTAAATTTTTATCAGTAACTAATACGTAATCTTCAGTTGTTTAAATACTTAAATAAATTAGACATTCGTATGTAGCAAAACGTTGGTACATAATATTGTTCTATGTCGTAGGATGTTTAATTCTCATTAATATAATTATAAGCATTTGCATTCTTTTGCTTGCACCCAATGAATCTCTCGTGATACTTGGCCTGAGCACGCATATTGTGGCCAACTTTAAATGCAAGTAGAAATTGACAGTCTAGGTTCCGTCTGATATGATTTCTTCTGATTATTCTTATAAATGTCATCATATAAAAAGCAGAGTGACAATTTTGTGATTAAACTCCTTTGGTGTGACAATACTCACATAGTATTGCTGTTTACATTACTATACGTATTGCACTATTTTTGGTAACAATTAAAGCAAGGGAACCCGTAAGGTATTATAATACAACAATACACATTAAGATTGCATTTATATTTTTGAATTTATATTTGGGTCGAATGGTCGGATTCACAAGCCGAAGTCAACAAAATGACGTTATTTGATATATGTAGATAACTATGAATTCTGGATATTAAAAGAGGTCTGGAACACGCAATAAGGATTGAAAAATTGCGTTGTATTCAATTCCTGTATACTCTAATAATTGGAAAAAATGAGTCTTAGTGGGCAAATTATATCCTTACCCAGATTAAAAAGAGTGCACTCCTCGCTAAGCTACCGAAAAAACTAACAGATTCTGTAGTATTCATAGTGATCTCCCAGCATCACCAGGGAGACTTCGTGAGTACAAAAGAGTAGGTATCATCGTATCCAGTGGTCTAAAGCATAAGAGGGAAACGACTCGTGTTGACTGTGCTTTTGTCTTTCGCCTGTCTTCGAAATGCAATACGCAAATTAATCATAATTGGTTTTATTATAGACCCTGAATATGCCTGGCAAGCTATTTCACCTGGTTTATCGTCAAATGATTAATTTCGTACCATGCCGCAGAGATTAAATATAATTAAATTGTGTGCATGTATGTATGTTGTATTACATATTGGTGAAAGGTTGACGGCGGAGTTTGAGAATGATATGTCTTCAGTTTTTGCCTTTGATCATAGCTCTCCTAATCACGAATCCTTCCATATGTGAAGAAATTCAATATGCTCTGTGTAGATATCATACTTTTCTGAAATTGTGAGACAGAGTTGGATACTATATTCCAATCTCTAAGGTTATCTTACTTTATAGGCAGAGCTCTTATTTGTATTACTTGACTGGATAGCGCTTCTTTGACAAGGCCGAATAGACCTTATCTCTTCCAAGAAAGATTCAGTTTATCTATAATATGATCCAGACATAGGATACAGAATTATTTATAGATACTATTAAAATTCGTAATAGAGGAACAGATTGATATCTATTTTCTGGGCTGTCACTTTTTAGTTGCCATTATGACTGACTGTATCGAGAATCGCAAATGGACACATCATATTCGTCCTTTCCACTTTCTAACTTTCGCTGTCTAATTTGTGGGACACATATACAGGGTGTTAGGGGTTTGACTGCTATTATTCTAATAGATGATAGTATTCATCAAAACAAACAAAAAAAACCTTATATAACAGGGGCCCTAAATCCAACCGTTTTCGAGAAAAAAATTAGCAAACTTCTAATATGAAGGTGTAAAAATTCAGTTTTATTAAAGAATTTTAGGAAGAAAGTTTTAGGTTTTTGTGTTTGTTTTGATGAATACTATCACCTATTAAAATGATGGCAGTCAAACCCCTAACACCCTGTATATTACTAGTATTACTGATAAAAACCTGATGTAATTCTTTGAAGTCATACTTTTCGGGTGAAATATTTATTCTGAATACAACTGCAGCATTTTGTTATATTCCAATTCCGTTTAAAATTTTTTTTAATGACATTGCTTGTCTGCAAGCTGGCAACTAGAATACATTAAATTTTTTGCTGGTTTTGACTGATTCTGATCTCTCGTTTCGATGGTGTCACACTAACTGACCTTACTCTAATTGGTTAGGATTGGCATAAAGTTTAATGTAAACAAGAATAATCCTGTTCAATTTTTCATGCATATGCCCGAGAACTGAACAACCACAAAATAGATGTAGACTAGCAGTAAAAGGTTGGAGACACATTTATGTAAAATATTATATCACAATAACCGAGTTTTGTCGGATGACATCATTTTGGCGCTAGGTAGAGAACTCTCTTAGAAAAATATTGATATACGTAATTAACTAATAAAATTCTGTTGTGCGTAATCTCAAGACAGTTTTGGAATCATTTTAGGAAGAAAAATGAGCAAAGCATTGAGGAGGTGAGAGCACAAATGGATGTCAGTTATGTTAGGAACAACAAAATGAGTTGATACCTGATAGTTAATGCTTGGGAGAAAAACTAAATAGCTGAGACGTTTAACTCAAGAAAATCGATACACATACTACTGAGTACTACTGCTAGTATTTCTTGTCCCGTTTTGCACTTGCCGTCATTCCCTGTTAGCCCAAACCGGGCCCGTCTCAAACGAGCCCCGACATCGGCGGTCTATTCACAGGACTCGATGGTAGGCTATGGACGGCGGCCGCCGCGACGGCCGCCTGATGATGGTAGTATAGGCTCGCCGGGTAACCAGCGGTTGAGACGACGGTGGGCGCGTTGCCGCCGGCGCCCCCGCCACCACCACCCTCCCGCCCCTCGAGCGGGTGGTGGAGGGCGAGCGAGTGGTTCTGCTCGAAGGGGTGCCGGATCGAGGCGTTCGCCGCCGACTCGTGGTAGAGGATCGGGACGCGCACGAGACGCTGCGCGGCGTGCGCCATATTCGCCGCCTCTAACTCTGCGGCCAATTGACGTTTCCACTTGTTGCGGCGGTTCTGGAACCAGATTTTCACCTGAAACAAATCGAACGCTCAAAACGGACACTCGAAGAATACACGTATTACCAATTATTAAGCATCAAGATCACTCTGATTTAAAGACGACGAAGCACATAGAAACAATTATAGCAAACAGCCAAAAATATACATCTTTGAGTTTCACACCAAACATTTTAACATTTGTATTTAACATGTTGTACCAATGTCAACGATGCGAAGTGCACTCCTTTCCTTCTCAATCTTATGCAATGTTAGAACGAGACGTGATCATTAAAATATTACCAAATTATCACTTCTATTTAACTCTACCAAATGAGTTAGTTATCTCGCGAGAATCTCTCCTTATCTGGCTCCTAATTTCCTTCGTATTACGAGTCCCTAGACGGTGTTCTATTTAACGTTTGTTAATGTTTTAAATTGTTTCTCACTGGATTCTGGTTTTGGAAAGCTTTTTCTTCTTC
This sequence comes from Cryptocephalus moraei, assembly GCA_946251905.1. Lineage (NCBI taxonomy): Eukaryota > Metazoa > Arthropoda > Insecta > Coleoptera > Chrysomelidae > Cryptocephalus > Cryptocephalus moraei. The sequence continues at coordinate 2,544,823 of OX276452.1, forward strand.
TTCCTTCTTTCTCCGTTAACTAGGATTGCTCCAATTTGTCTGCCTTTATTCGGTTTCGGTAGTGGTTGTTTGTGAGCTCTCCTCCTATCGTTTGGGTGGCCTTTTTCTGTATGGTTTGTCATCCCGGCATTTTTTCAGTAGTCTATCCATGCTCATTCTGTCTATATGTTGGTTCCATTGCTTTCCCCACGTTTTCACAAATCGGCTAATGCTTTGTATATTGCATTGATATCGTAAAGTTTTATTTCTTTGCCTATCCCTTAGTGAGAAACCTTTTATTGTTCTAAGTACTTTCATTTCAATGATATTTATTTTTTGTTTTGTTCTTCTGTTATCTGCTCTTGCTTCTGCTGCATGTGTTAGAATTGGCCTCACCACAGTTTTGTATATCTTCATCTTGCTTTCCTTCGACTTATATTTGTTCTTCCATATTGCTCCATAACGACATCCGCTCACTCTCGCTGCTATGTTTGCCTGTGTTATCACTTCTTTAATAATATTCCTACTGCTTGTCAGTTCTACACCCAGGTAATTGAATGTCATAATTTGTTCTATTATTCTGTTGCCCAATTCCAGTTTGCATCTTCTTGGTGCTTTACTTGAATAGCTATTTCACTTAAGACGGACTCATTCGACAAATTAATTCGGTCGCATCATTAATTTGTTTAAAGCTAAGCCAACCTGATATACTAGACAACTTATAGTAAGTCTTATTTTGAAGTTTTTGATATATTATACGGTGTTCTTCCAATTTCGTAATAGTCATCCCAACTTTGTTAGTCAGTTTTGTTTTTTGTTAGTTTTTTTTTTGTTTGCTTTGTTAGTCAGCCTACGAGCAGGCATCTAAATATTGAATTGATTAATATCAGGCAGTAACTTCGTGTATTGCTTCATTATAGCACACTCTATATTGGATAATAATCGAACAAAGCGTCTATCAAGGCGTTCGGAAAATCTTTAATATGCTGGCAGGTGTAAAATGTATGGATATAGTTTCAATTGTTATCTAACCAGGAGTTAATTAAATATAACAAGCAGAAATAATTGAGTGATCTAAATGTGGTGTCATGTAGCGTGTCTGTTCAAATTTATTAACAACAAATCGTTTTTTTCCAGAATGGTTTATTAAAAAAGTATTAGTATATGTGTATAATCTAATAATTTATATATATATATATATATATATATATATATATATATATATATATATATATATATTCAATAATTGAAGCAATTAATAACCTTATAATTTTCATTTAATTACTATTATAATGAGGTATACAGCACCATGAATGAATAGTGTTACGCGAAATGTAAACAACAGCGCGAAACGTGATTCTTATCGGACACAGGCGGCATAGTTCGCAAAGACCGCTCCGCTTAATTGGACCATAAAAACTCTTCGAGAATAATCGCGAAAAAAATATCTGGTCGTTCTAGAACAAACATAATTAGAGAAATAATAATCGAGTACTATCAAGAAGGTTCTCGAAGACATTATTGGGGATATATACTTACAGGCCTGCGATAGGAGAGATAAGACAAGGAGCCGCCGTGAGTTAAAACAGTGCGATAAACCGACCAGCGAAAGTGTACAAATAAATTAGCGCGTTAAATGTGTAATATAAATTAAATATTTAAGTAATAGTCTAAATAAATGATGTGGTGTAGTGTGTAATTAGAAATGTGTAAATAAATTAGAATAAACGTTACAATAGGTCTCTCGAAAAAATGATAATTGTTTGTAGAAGATGTAAAAAAAGCAAAACTGTTTCGTTTTAGTAGACTGTAATGTGTTATGTTCGTTTTCGTGGTGGAGAATGGCGTTATTCAACCGACAGCGTTGCCGCTAATACCGTCTCTGGAAGTATCCTAATGTCGAGAAGCGCCAGTGACAGGCAAAATTTTAAAGGTTAATTGCAAAGTCTATAATTTCATCTTCTTAAGAAAGTAACTGTCATTGTGGATTTCTTATGTTCAAAGAAAGACTGAAAAGCAATTAGAAACAGTAAATCTCATTTGGACTCCAATTTAGTCATAGAGTTGGTATTCAACTATATAAACCAGGAGCCGTTTGGAGTTTCGTGATATCTTATCGTAATACATTTTCTTTCGGCGATTTTAGTTTTATGACACTTAACCAACATGGTATAAAACGCGTTAGAATTTCATTCGCCAACTTTTTATAAACAATGCTTGAAAGTCAAAAAATACTATTTTTTTAATATCTCGAAAACTTTACACTTTTACATAAATATTCTATCCAATAAATCTGTAATTGGATTGTAGAATTTCCCCATTTGGTGATTAAACAGAACAGATTTGCACCACTGATTACAATGTCAATGTGAATCTTTGTTATGAAATAATTAATTTAAATACCTGGTTAGATTAATTTCTAATTGAGTTTCCGTTCTTCTTCAACTGACTGTTTCTAATTGTAAAATAAATGGTTTAGATCCACAGTAGCTACAATTATTACTTTCCGTAACCCTTTACACTTCTGTTCATCCTATATTCCATAACAAATAAAATACATTATTTGCCGTATTTTGTGACAAAAATATTTTCCGAAAAATTTTCGTACACAGTAACCAAGAGTATTCAAGTTTCTATCTCATTTTTAATGCTGTTCTCTTTAATTGCCGCAAATAAAGTAACCTAATTTTTTTTTTGTAATAGATGCATATTTATGTCATTTTTGTAATAATTAGTTGTTTTTTTCAATGCGATCGTTATTAAAATGTATTTTCGTTCATTTATTATGCCAAATTTCGGTAGGGATTTTAAGGATAGGGACAGTGGTGTGATTTGTTGGTTTATAGCGTCCTACCTCGCTGTTCAGTGCCCATTTGCTATTTTTTCCTCTTGTTTTACTCATTGTATGTATCTCCTCAGTCATTCCTCCTCCTCTTATCCAGTACATTTTGGGACTATACCTATCTCCGTTCTCTTTGATAGTGTTGAAATGATTACTTTTACAGTGTTTTACTTTTAGGAATCATCTGGACATATCCAAAATACAAAAACTTTTACTATTTATACACTGAAAATAATTCTTGCTCTCTTATTCTTTCCTTGACGGTATTGTGTCCGACCCCTTTGGAGTCTCACTGTCTCCAACGCTCTTTATAAGGTATCGGTGGATTCCATCTTCAATTTTACATTTTCTTTCACCCGCCAGGTTTCTGCTTCATAGGGTAGCACTTCTGATTAATACTATACAATTTTAATTTCATTTTTCTTATTGTTTGTTTCCTTTATCATCACGTAAATATTTCAATTATACTGTGCGCAAAACGAGCGTGGCTGCAACAGTGTCATTTTCGTTTGTCAGGGTGACGGGAGTACCCGTTTAATTAAAATGCCAATACAGTGTAAATACATGTAACCATACATATAATACGAGAATTGGACGATATTCTGAAAGAGACTATTTTTAATAATAAATAGAAACGCAATGAAAGATCAGAAAACAGAATGCCAACATTCTGTTTGTCAGTGCGATACCAGATGATGTATCGCTTAGGTATAGGTATTACGTCTTCTCTAGGTTCATTTCTACACCCAAATTTCAATGTTCTTTTTTCAGTTTCCCCATTATACATTACAGATCGACTTTAATCCTTGGCATAAATAATGTGGTCATCAACGATTTAAAACGAAACACACGTTAAAATGAACACTGGTGTATGGCTCGCAATAAGCGGCGTTAGAATGAAATTACCCTAGGAATTGTCAGTGTGATCCCATAAACTCTCTAGAAGTAAGAATAATAGCTAACCACTTTAAAATGGCGCTTGATATTCTTGACTTAAACTCATCGGTTGTCTAAGTATGGGCAACATAAAACATTTTAAACGTTGCTAGATCTAAATAAATAGTTGCAAACAGTTTATGTGCACTTACTTGTGTCTCTGTAAGGTGCAAACTAGCCGCTAATCCAGCCCTTTCCGATGAGCTCAGGTACCTCTTCATGTCAAATGTCGACTCGAGCTGGAACACCTGCGACCTCGAGAATACCGTCCTTGTCTTCTTTTTCCTCTTATTCGACAGGGAGTTGCCTGGGCTCATATTTGGGTTTTGCGATTTCTTCTCCTTATCGTTGTCGTAGTCGCTTTCGTCGTCTTCGACCTCCTCGTCGATGACCATATTCTCGGAATCCCTGAAGGGGCTCTTCGAGCGGTTCGAAGCATAGTTCTGGTCGAGGAAGGCCGGGTGCGGCGACGGGTGGACATTCTGGTGATGATGATGGTGGTGATGGTGGTGATGGTTATGCTGGGGGCTCGGCGGAGGAGAGCGATGGGTATCAGAGGGGGACGAGGGGCGGGAGGAGCGCGACTCCAGCGTCGAAGAGTTCGTGGGAGGAGGGTTCTCTCGGGGGGAGTGAGGTGGCGTCTGGTCATCGTTCGTCGAACCACCTGAAAGTATAAAGGATACCATTAAATGATGTATCACTTGGTATACAGTTTGAATTAACTGCAGTTCTATTTAAAATTATACGTGCAGTGAGATCAAATTAACAATTTTGAAAAAATCCTGTCGTCGACCAAAAGCAGTCGACTTTCGCTAATATATATTTATTAATGTCTTGAGGGATGTGTAGGTACAAAGAATGATGTTTGTGGTATCTACTCAGCAGAATGTCGCTCTTTGAATGCCACTGGAGTAAGAAGTAGCAAGGGTGGCATCGAGAAGTTGTGGCCAAATTGTCGGGAATGAGATTTGTGAGGAAGCCAGGAGGGACATTCTGGAGCAGGTTATGAACTCCGACAAGAGTTGGATGAAGCATGGAAAGTAGATATCTGCTAAGTGCTATAGGTGTAGACTCATCGGTCAATAAGGGGCACTACAGACGCCCTAGGGTGGGAAAACTAACAGTAACTCAGGCCTCGGAAAAGTAAAACAAGTCGAATTCCAGTCGACCTCTCTGATCCGATATTCGCCTCAAGGCACCCTCAACATTACTATACAGTGCAGGGCGAAGGTGGCAACCTGCACATGGACGGGGAGGTTGACTGAAGAAAATATATTTCACTCATAAGACGAAATCATGATGGGTGTCACGAATTTCATGTCCATCTATGTTGATGTCGAAGTCGACGTCAACATCGATCGACAAGTAATGAAAGTGAGTCAGTAGGAGATATTCCTGCACACCAAGTGTAAGATGGTTCGCCAATTAACGTAATTAAAAACGTCTAACCAACATAACGACCACTCGACTACCTTCATCACGGGATCGAAAATAACAAACTGATCACCAGCTGCTATATTTCACCAGATGAAATGAAGCACTGACCATAAAACATGGAAGTAGGAGGCAGAAATAACTGATTTGTCTGTGATTCTCCATCGGGGCCAGAAAAAACATGCAAATGCGAGCTACTTCCTCTATATCGAACTATTTTTTTGTCTGATATGGAAAATTTTTGGAGAACGAATTTTGTTCGAAACAAAATCAAAGTGAAAGAAACATAGTAGAAAAAATAATTGGAGATATGAGGATAGATGAAGTAATCGAGCAGTCTAGCTGGGCTCCTTCAGAAGTCCTCTTTTGAGATAAAAAAAAAGACCCTACATCCTGCATCGCTTACCGTTACTTAGCGTCGATTACCAAACAACGTGACAAAGGAAGAAATGTACCCTAACTTTTGGATAGGCGCTATTCTGGATAAGCTTTCAGGATTTAAGGATTTTCCAATTTGGACCTGAGGAGTGGCTATGTAGACGATATTACCGTAGTACAGACGATATTTGACGAACATCTGTTAAATTTCGAAGAAGACTTTATAACGACTCCAAACGACAAACCTAAAGCTTAACCCGAAGAGGTGCAACCTGATTCGGATATAGGTAAAAAATTTGGGTCAAGTGGTCAATGAGACTGGCATAGAATAAGTATGGGTAGTCTAGTAATGGTCAACGCTAAAAGACATACACCAGCTGTTTTCCGGGGCACTGCACTTACTGCCGCCGTTGGGTCCGAATTTTCTCTGATATCGTAAAACCACTGACATATCTAACTAACGAGAAATTCGCCATCTTCTGACAAATTGGAGAGGCATTTGATGATGGGCCCTGTTCTAGGGTACCATACTCAAGGTGGGCGATTTGTCTTTGATACCGATATCAGCAAGGACGAAGGGGTCTTGTCCCAAATAAGGTATATGCAGATATATGCGGGTCATCGGCTATTTCAGTAAGATCGTAAGTCCGATCGTAAAAACTGAAGTATGGTACTGAAAACGGTTAAATAAAAAAAAATCGGTATTCGGAATCCTGTATTCTGAAATATTTCTAAGAGCTGTTGCTGATGGCAATACTTTGCAGTAATTCTGGGTAAATCTAAATACTAATTAATGAACACGAATTATTTTTTATTAAGACAACCATAGAGGTGTTTAGATAATTCTCGAATGGCTGCAGTTTTTGAGAAGTGCGAGAAGGAAATGATAACAAAACAGTTCTATTAATTCGGCAAAATTCAGTCTTCGGCAAGTAAATACGAGAGTAAGAATCACTGGCACTCTCTTTCGGAGGCCTTTTCAAGTTTTGAGAAGTGTTTAACAAAGTATAAGAAACATTCATTATTATCCATCGGTTTGCTGACATTGGCTGCATTTTTATAACCAAAATATATGGGCTTGGTTGATTTTCATCGAAAATAAAAAATGGTGAAACCAAATCTGTGTTGTAACCATTCTATAAACATTTATAAGTGCTCCTCTTTCAATTCCAGATGTTAAATTTTTTGGACTTGGAACAGTTCGTACTTCAGCTCTATCGACATGTTTAATGATTAAAACTTAAATTTGCCCTAGACGATCCGTCGGAAGTGTTACCCTACCCTGCATCAGAACATACGGTTATAGTGGCTAAATAAGTCAAAATTAACACTGCTTATTTGCTTTATATTATATTTCACAAAAATGTTACAGGGCTATTAACCGTAATGATAGCCATATCATGAAATTATACAAATAATGCAAATTCGTGTATATTCAAATGTACATTTGAAGTTAGTTTTAAAGCAAAGAGTTGTGATGAACTTCTACAAAATAATTTTTTTTTCTCGAACTCGTTCATAATATTTTTAATACATTGGTGTTATCTAATGTACACCACGTTGAAATTGGTCATTTCTCAACATGACTTTCAATATTTGTAATTTTTTATCATTAATCCGAAACCTTTTGTTTTCTGAAATAGAAGGTACGGTAGTGCAATACATATTAAACATCCTTATAATTTTTTTTTTATTTACAAACACTTGGAATAGAAACTCCAACTTGTGATTGTAGACCTTATAAACACTTTTCTTATGGCGATGATGGTTGCAGTAGAAGGGCACCAGTCTGTTATTACATTTAATAGCGTGTAATATATTGTTTCTTTTTGTATGATAATAGAATCATATAAATATAATCAGATGAACATAATCAAAAACTTGAATGTCTGTCTCAAAATATGTGCTTCCTATGTCCAAACATGTGAAACTTGTAACGTGGGCAACTTTCTTTGTACGGCTCCTAAATATTTCTTCATTTAAAAACGTAGTTCCCCTTTGCAACAAAGGCAAAATATTGTGCTATCTATAAAAAATTACAAATATTGTAAGTCATTTTGAGAAACGACTAATTTCAACTGTTTTCACTGACCACTATTGACAAGCTATCCGATAGATTCTGTCCTCTGTCAGGTGCTCCTTCTTTTGTCTTTTGTTGCTCCTTCTATAATCTCCTGATTTTACATAAATTTGTTTTAATATTTGGAGTTTGGTACTTCAGCAATCAATTCGTAGTACTGTTACAATTCTTCCAATATACATATTTGAACCAACTGCATTTAGTAGTGCCTAATTAAGTTTAAACTGAAGAGGAAAATATTCCTTTTAGCTACTTCAAACTAGAATTTTGCGAAAAATTTTAATCAATCTTCAAATTGAGTGGTTATTGGTTTTATTTCCAAAACTTAAGAAATATCTTTATCGTGAAAATTGTGGCGTTACTGAAAAATCGCAACCAATTCATCTCCAACACATCGCATCATTATAAATTTTACATAAAAAATTAATCGAATTAGTATGGATTAAATCCCATATTCACCGACATTTGGAAAGAAAAATAACCAAGAATAATCGAAAAGACGGTTGAGAGCAAGAGCAAGAGGAAGAGATGTAGGTATATATTCGTCGTCGACATGGGGTTTCACGTATTAAATAAAATTGATTTTCCTCGCGTCATCATCCTCTCCTTTCAACTTCTCCACCTACTAGCATTTGGATTTTGTCGAGTTACTTGACTTTAACTTCTCGAGTTCGCGAAATGGTAAGGGACAGAGATAGAGAGAGCACTTCGATGGGTTCCCGAAAGGAATTTAAACGGGAAAGAAAAAAGTGAAGCGGGGACGATTTGAAACAAACAGGGCGGTAGTTGGATTTTCCTTCCATAATGTCGATGTTTGATTTATGAAGATTGATTTGTCAGGTAAAGTTATGAAAACGTATAAAAGTCTATTTAAAAATTTTTACTGCAATGATCTTATTCACACTGACACCGAAGTAGGTGTTGCTAATTTTTGTTAAATCATTAAACTCATTCAAATTGTTTAGGTGAATTATACTAGGTGGGCCAAAAGAAATCACCCTATTGGAAGATGCTCTAATTTTTGCATATGGCGGCCAATGTCAAATCTGTTTTGATATTTGTGAACTAGACAGATGTAGAATACAAGTGAACAAGCCAAACGCGTGTAACCTACGCCCAAGCTACCCTCAATCTCGAGTAGGACGAAGTGGACGATTTTTCGACCAAAATCATAATGATCGATGAGGCTCATTTCCACCTCAGCGGGTACGTGAACAAGCAAAACTATCGCTTCTGGGGCACCAAACTCCACGAGTGATGCACGAGGAGCCATTACACCCGATCAAAGTGACTCCATAGTGCGCTGTTCACGCTGGAGGAGTCTAGGGCCATTTTTTTTTTCGAGGAGGCCGCTGCTCGAACGACAACAGTGGACGGTGCGCGCTATAGGGCCATGTTAACTGAGTTTTTTCTGCCGCAATTGAACGAATTGGGACTGGAGGACATGTGGTTCCAACAGGACGGAGCAAGGGCACACATTGCACGAGCCACAACCGATATTCTGGAGGCGGCGTTCCCGGGTCGCCTCATCTCTCGTTTTGGCGATTTGCACTGGCCCGCAAGGTCGCCCGATTTAGCCGTTTCAGACTTTTTTTGTGGGGTTTTTGAAGTCCCGTGTTTACGTGAACAGGCCTGAGACCCTGGAAGACCTCAAGGACAACATTCGACACGAGTGCGGGAATCTGTCGCCCGAAGTTCTCGCCGAAGTGATGAAAAATGCCATAAAACGAGCCCGTAGAGCAATCAATTGTGGCGGCGCCCATTTGGCCGATATCATCTTCTCGACTTGACCAATAAAATTCTAAAGGTTCAAATAAACATGATCAAAAAACAGAATTGAAGTTTTTTATTTAGAAAAAAAATGAGAGCCAAACAACATCGGATGACTTCTTTTGGCCCACCTGATATAAGTAGATTGAAGATCTACTAGGAATTTGAGATATTGATGTATACCATAACGTGAAGCTTTAACAGTGCTACAACAAGCTTTTATCAATAAATACTTTACAGCTGGGCTCTTATTCCAAAAGTATTAGTGGTAATTAAAACTTACTGGATATAACGAACATTATGCTGGGGAACATTTGTGTAGATATATAACTTGAGCCTATAAATCCTGTGCTAGATAAGGGTCTTTCCCAATTATTTTCACTCTGACCTGGTGTGGTTGGAGTGAGGACAATTCGACTAACCGAATCTGCCAGTTTAACCAGCTATAGATATTATATCGTCGATTCACCTTTTTGCTAGATCATCAGCTGTCGTCTTATTGTTGTTGGTTTTCAATATTAAATAATTTTCATCCACCTGTCATCGTCTCTAATTGAGATGAGTCCCGTTTAGTTTCACAAGGATTAATCAATTCCTACAATATCATCGGTTACTTGTTCCTTGTCTCGTTATTTTATTTCTGATTTAATTGAGAAGTGAAATGACTGAAATAATGAAATACTCTCCATAGACATTGTTATGAGAAATCTTTCTGTAAGAACTTTTCTTCCCATTCGAGGTTTCCATGCTATATGGGAGAACTAGGAAGGTGTTTTCAATACTGTGTAGGTGTGTATGCGTATCTTTATGGTGCAAGAAACATCGTCATCACATGCTGGTAAACTTCACACATTTAAACGATCTGTACGATCTGATCTTTTAGAAAGTTCAAATGTATACACTAAGAATGAAAACAACTACGTTATAACAAATTGTAAAAATGTTTTCCAGAGTGTATATCTGTTATCAGTAACATCTTTACTGGCAGTGATTATCACATTGTTCGAACTTGAATGAAATAAATTTAAAAATATAATACATCGGTTGGAACCAATGTCGAAAAGAATTCAATTGCAATTGAGCATCTTACAATGTGCAATGGAAATAGATCTACTACCTACAACAAAAGCGACGCAAACGCAGTAACGACGAGAAAAGAAGCGACAAAGAGCAAGATCATCAAAGAGATACAGAAAGAGAAAATCAGCACATATTCGATCGTAATGCGAAATAGAAAGGGTCGAGATATCGAGGAAAACAGACATTGGAAGGATTTATTTATGGTAACAAAAATAATTATGAGTAACAACCAATGATTCTAGGTTGTAATAGAAGGAACTGATGTTATGCAGTTCTTTTAACGCATAAAATTTGAACCTAAACCTGTTGGAATACGATGTAAAATAGAAAAGTGAAATTCTCAAAGTTTTTTCACCATCTGATAATGTCAGCAGCTACTTTGAAGTCGAAACAATTTTTTCAGGATAATTTAAAGTTATTCCAATTTTCACGATCATTAAAATGACATAAACTTTGACTAGCCCTCTGTTAAACGACATTGACGTTGTAGGGTTAGGTGCATCGTTGTTTAGCCAATTTATGATGATAATAAAATTTATTTACATATATATTTTATGAGTGATGAAGGAATGGAAGTAAATAAACGAATAGATGTGGTTACATCTCTGTCGCAAGATGTGACATGGTATTGGAACCACCAAGGGTGTTTTGAGAAAAAAAGACTTAATAAAAACATTTGAGACACTGTAACTTACGCCGACGACAGACAATAAAGTTATAAATGAAGCAGATTTAAGAACTTTATTTAGTTGAATATTGATAACGAAATATGTGCACAAAATATACATATGTACAATATAACGCAATTTCCAATATCCTTATATTTGATGTGATTGTTGTATTGATGATCCGTCGTTGAATGCCATTGGTCCATACCTGCTTAACAATCATTTTTTAAAGTGTAAATTTTTTAAATCTATTTAATTGTGCAAACACGTAGGAATAAATTGCTTTCTTTGTGTAGAGAGATCTTTCACCATCGACCCTTCTATTCAGATACATGCCAAAGTACTTGGCTTCATAGCACTATGGTAATTGATAATCATGAGGAGTTTTCCTAGGACCGTATCCTGTTCGTGAAAGTTAATTGAATTTACTTCTTAATAATATCATCGCAATTCTGTTTCATGATCTTGTACGAGAGTTTTATAGAACGAGATTTTTATGACTCTGTGAAATTAGAATAACTATGACTATGGCATTTAGGAAAGTTACTACTAGCCGCATGTCGCTCATTGGCATTGGCAAATCAACGGTATACAATAATTGTAGCGCGATGCTATTTTGTGGAACTTTAGACTTGATGTTGTGAACTCGTTTTTGTTCCACATGATGATTTACTATAAAGTGGACGTCAGCACGAATGAAGTGTAAGAAGAAGAGTGGTGCTATTCACAATTTGGACAACAGTGCTGTATACAAAAGTTTATAAAATGATTTTGTTACATCAAAAAATTCTGTAATGCAATACTTCTCATCATCTCAATTTTGAAGTTCAGAATAGAGTATTACAATTCTTATATTAAACTGAATTATTGGTTTAAACGTTGACAATATTTATGATCAAATTTAATGCGTCGCTACACGTTCCACTTGGAAAATGGTTTAGGAACAACCGATATAGTTATAGTAAAAATGATTTACTTAGAACATGCAAGCTTTGTTATGTTGTATAATTTACTGCTTTCTAAATGGACAAACAGTCACAGTTATCGAAGACTAGACAACAAATTTTCGATTAGCTTTAAGCACTGATTGTTCAAAACGCGACCATTTAAGGAGGAGTAATGAAACCAACATCAAATTATAATTTAGAATTAGTATATTAATGAACAAAGCGATGAAGGGAGGGTTTCAGAAAAAAATATAATGATTGTTAAATATTTCAGCTCACTGACAGTATCACAATCAATGAACTAAAGTTCTTAATCTACCTTGAATAGTACACAGGGATATATCTAGTAAAATTGGGTTTTCTGACCTCAAAATCTATTCGGGGTCGGGTCTTGTAAAAACTCAATCTCGTTTCACTCCAAAAAACATCCAGAGAAATTACATCCGACGATCTAAGCGAACATTCTATACGTCATATATAGTATGAGTATATATGTAGTATAGTGACCATATAGTATGGTGGGACTCTACTCCGATATAACTACATTTCATCGTAGTTGTTGAAGTTGGTGTTTGAGGTAAATTCTGGCTCTAAAATAATGGTCTAACTACATTTCGTTGCATCATTCGCATCCACTTTGGGTATTGTTTTTATGGAAACTGTGATTGATTTTCCGTGATTCAATAAAGGTAGTGATTACTTTAGTACAAATTATTCCACAAAGTCATTTGGACAAATAGCTGTTTCACAAGAAACCAGAAATTTATAGTGGAAGAAGCTATGTCTCAATAATGCTCTTCCGATAGATCCTTCGATCATATTTCGGCGGTGGATGTCAGCTCTGTCACCAGCTATCTGCTTCCGTTATTTCCTAACTGCAAACTACGCCACGTACATTTTATAACGGGATTAAGTAAGTAACATCATTGGATGTCATTTTGGAATTTCTGTTTGATATGCCTTCCTAAATATGCATTGCCTTAAATAATTTTACTAATTAAAAATCTATTTTTGTTTTTTTTCTGGCGAAGCATTGAATACCTAAGATTTTCCAGTCAGTCCGAGCTTGTAGTTACTTTAAAGGTAGGTACTTTAAGCAGTATCGTTACCGCGTGGCGAAGTTTGTAGTCGCGCGTAATCTGACCCCACGCCCTCTAAGCCCATGAACGCAGGTAACGTGGCCCATATTTCGGTACACAGTTGGCTTAAAAAAGACAATTAAATTTTGGTGTTGTCTGTCAACAATAATAAATTGCCAAATCGCCAGGTTTAATTATATTTTGTTTGAAGTTTTATACCATTTCCTTTCTACAAAACGAAAGAAGTTAATATTAACCCTACGTAGGAACATAAAAGGCCCTTTTTGTGTCTAATTGGTTGTTGTGGTTATGAAGCATGTTGCCACGAATGACATTATTTGTAATGGAAGCCGTTCTGTCTTCGACATATTTAAAATTAAATTGTATTGATGTCCTTTAATAGTATTTGGTGCTAAACGTAGTTTTTCATCTATTTGTTTCTCCCCATTAAGTTGTTTTTAGCAAAGGACGTCAAAGGTTAAAATCCGAACGATCGCGCGTCCGCATTTGTCGGGGTGTCGGCTCCCGACAGATTTAGTCAGTTCACAACATCGCAGAAACATCAGAGCCCATCAGGGAGGGTTTCGGAAGCCTTACGCTAAGTTTGAGCCGTAATCGACGTAAGCCTTACAAATGCGGATCGGAACACCGAAAACGAGACGTCGAAATAAAAATCGTGCGGTGAACAATAAAAACTCAGCTACGACGTCGTCGGACCCATCCTCGACTACGACGACTTCATTCCGCCCTTAATCGCTTTCCCCGCTTCCAGTCATCCGCTTAAAGTTGATTATGCAATTCTTTTAAAGGCTTTGAAGCCCCGCGCGGCACGCCCGCAATTGGCTGCAATTATTAGATCGTGTTACTTTAGTCGATACTTGTTTTATAAACTGTGCCATTATAAATGAAACGAAGTTACACGTACGAAGCATTTTTCATGGATGGGACACTTAAAACCTGTTTAACATTTTTTTCATAAATACAGAGTTCATGTTGATCTAGGTACTTAAAATCCCCCAAACACACGCTGAATCACGAGTAAAAATCGTTTACAACTTTATAAATTGTGATTCCTGCATTGATATCTGGAAACATCACAGTAAATATTGAGAAAGTCGCAATGCGAACGCTAAACTAAACAAAAGGAGGTTGTCCAAGTTCTCACAGTTGGCCATGATGAGCATAAGTTTTTCCCTCCTGCTAAACTCAACGTCTCTGGGAAGTATGATTCACGGATAAATGTTACAATTGACACAATGCCTTTGGAGAATGATACAAACTATGGATCTGGTCTAGAACTACCTGGACAATGAAGATATAAAATTACATTTGAGGATATCTTAGATATTGGCATATATCCCCCTAGAAGACATCGACAATAGATCAATAATAATTCAGGTGCAGGCGTGAATGAACAATACATGTGGTAGAATTTCATAACTATAGTCAATTAGTTAATGAAAAACTTCAACATGACGGCCTCCCATGGAAGACTGAAGTCATAGCATATGTATGTAGTACGTTAAAAATGCGTCAGTCTAAAAATCTGTAATATCCATGGATAAAACATTGCCTATTATATCATGTATGTAGACGTAATATGAACGATAATTAAGCATTAGTAGAAGTAAAAATGGCTAATAAAACACATCATTCTTTTATTAGTAACTTGCGTATTGTCTATTCAAAAAATTGAACTTTATCTGCGAATCAATTGTGTCAATAACTAATTTATTAAATAAAGATTTCATTCCAAACGTTATGGCTTGAATTAAAATTTGCTCCAACTCTAACTCTGACCACAACTGATTCTGAATATTTTTGGGTACTCCCATCTGCAATCTGGACTGCATAATAGCTTGGCAGTAATGCACTGCCAAACTATTATGCAATGCATTCGTAAAGCACCCCGAGTGGGGTTGCTAGTCCTCCATCGGGAGCCTCCCCAGGTGGCGGATAGGGGAATGCCTCCTAGATATAGGTGGTACCGGGAAAATGAAATACCCGGGGCAGACCAAAACCAGCAAAAGGGAAAGATTAGTCTCCATAGTCCGGCAAGAAAACTAATCTAGAGGAAGAAACCTTGATCAAAAATACCTGGCCCTGCAGCTTGGGGGTTAAGGCGACAGGCTAGTTTCCTGTCACTTGTAAAAAAATGATAAATACTAAAAAGCCTAACAAATGCCTCGGAACGGACGGTTACAGGGAAAACGATAAAAGCTACGAAAAAGGAAATTGAATATTGGTACTTGGAGTGTACAGGGGATTAAAGGAAAAACAGAAGAAATATCACAAGAACTACTTAACATGGGTATGGAAATGGTAGTGCTAACAGAAACAAAACAATGTGCACGGGAACAAAAATCATAAACAAATTCTTACACATATTCACTGGAGTCCCAAAACATGAAAGAGCAAAAAGAGGTGTCTCAATTATGATACATAAAAAATACAAACATAACATAACGGACTTTGAGGCAATCAACGAAAATATTATAAAAGTCAATATTACCATAAAACAGAGGCCATTGACAATTCTTGGAGTATACGGAATATCAGATGAAGAACCAATATAAAAAAGGATGATTTTTTTAAACAGGTCAGTGATGAGATCTTAAAAATAGGAAAGTCAAGAGAACTTATAATACTGGGACATCTAAATAGCAGAGTTGGTCGTAGAACTGACGACGACGTCGTAGGCCCTTATGGAGAAATGAATATAAATGACAACGGGGAGAGACTAGTTGCAATGTGCCAGCAACATCAACTACGAATTGAAAACGGATTCTACAAACACAAAAAGATTCATATATACACATGGGTACAACACACAAGGAATCGTAAATCTGTAATTATTGACTATGTCATAGTAAGGCAAAATACTGCACTTAAAGTAAATGACGTAAGAGCCCATAGAGGAGTAACATGTGGATCAGACCATTACATATTAAGAGCAAAGTTGGTAGTCCCATTTAGATTTAAACAATGTTCAAATAATAGGGAACAAGAAAACGGTCAGACAGAAGAACTGTCTGAGAAAAAATATAATGTAGACAGCTTAATGGACGAAAGTACACGAATTCTGTAGCAACGTAGACTAGACGAGAAACTCAAAACAATACACCAACAAGCAGTAGAAGAGGTATATGAAAATATAATAAGTAGTATAAAAAACGCTGCGGAGGAGGCCGTCGGTCTAAAAACTGGACAACTTAGTAAAAAACTGTGGTGAAACAACGAAATTGAAGAACTGATAAGGCGAAAAAAAATATATATATATATATCACAAGTGGCTAAATACACAACAACAAGAAGACAGAGAAAAATTTCTAGACATAAAAAGAATAACAAGAAGAACAATAAATAAAGCGAAGAGAGAAATGTGGGATAAAAAATGTAGCGAAATCAACACATACTTAGGAGGTAAAAAATGCTCAGAATCCTGAAGGTTCATAAAAGCCGTAACGTCGAATTCAAAAAAATAAGGCGAATATTCAAATTATACCAACAAAGAAATGGGCCGATCATTATCAGATGTTGTTGACAGAAAATAGAGAAGAATATTTATCGAATTCACCAACAGAGGTGGTAGTAGAGGGCGAAATAATTTCCATAGACATTGATACAATCAAAAATGCAGTGAAAAAATTAAAAAACGGCCGAGCGGCAGGCCCAGGAGGAATTCCCGCAGAACTTATAAAATGTGGACCAGAAAAACTGTTTGAACAATTTACTTGGTCCATAAATAAATATGTAAACGATGCCCCTGTGCCTGAAGAATGGAAGGAAGCTTACATTACTTCCATCCACAAAAAGGAAGTAAGCTAGAATGCTCAAATTATAGGGGTATATCAGTACCCAGTACTCTAAGCCGTTTGTATGGAAGAATTATTCGGGACCTCATTGAAGACGAATACAGAGACAAAGAAGAAGAACAATCTGGTTTTCGAGCAGGAGGAACGTGTAACGGTAACATCTTGTGTTTAAAACAAATTATTGAAAAAAGATCTGCCACCAACCAAGAAACACATTCAATGTTCATAGATCTCCAAATAGCCTATGATACAGTTCCGGTGGGGAAACTATGGAAAGCATTACAAGAAATCAACATTAGCCATGCCGTCATAAGAGCTCTCAAAAATTTATATGCGGGTTCCAAGTCAAGAGTAAAGATTGGCAATAGAGGGTTAGAGAAATTCCTGGTGGATAAAGGATTGCGACAAGGCTGTTGTATATCACCAACACTATTCAAGATCTATGTAGCAAGAGCCTTACACAAGTGGAAAAGGAAATGCAAAGGAATGGGTATTGACATCGGAGAAACGTACTTATATACGCTACATTATATACGCTTATATACGCTGACGATTAAGTCATCATAGCAAACGATAAAGGTGACTTATAATATATCGCCCGGAAGCTTCAAGAAGAGTATAGTAACTGGGGACTGTAGCTCAACACACAGAAAACAAAATACCTCCCTATAGGAGCAGAACTATCTAATATCCAATTGGAGAATGATGAAGTGGCAAACTGAAGTAGGTATACATATCTGGGTGTGGAATTTGACACTTCAGGTAGAGATAACAGAGAGATTCAGAAAAGAATAACACAAGCCAGAAGAACAATTGGGTGTCTGAATGGTATACTGTGGAGCAGCAACATCGGAAAGAAACGAAAATATACTATATATGAAACTCTCATTAAAAGCAGTTTAACCAATGAAGCAGAGACGTGGAGAATAACGGAACAAAATCGAAGAAAACTTGAGGCGACTGAAATGGACGTTTCTAGAAGATTACTGGGTGTATCAAGAAGAGATAGAATACGAAATGAGGAGGTAAGACAACAGATGGGAATAGATGCTTCACTAATGACTGATATAGAGAGAAAGCAGCTAATATGGTACGGACATGTCCAGCGGATGGGAGAAACGAGATTGCCCAAAATAGCCATGAAGTGGATACCACCAAATCGTAAAAAACGAGGAAGACCTAAAAGAACGTGGAGAGAAGGTATAAACAAAGCCATGAGTGCTCGGGATCTGAGAGAAGACCAATGGAATAACCGAAACGAGTGGAAGTTAGGCATCGGACAACGACGAAAGACGTTTTAAACCGATAAAGAAGTAATGTACTGACCGCATCAGATCCCGACACTGATTTGAGAAATTACTGAATTTGCCGGAAGGCGCTATTAGAAATAAATTGAGAAACTGTTCAAACAGACGAAGCATATACACAGATATAGGCCTAATCAGAATATAGACGGAAAAGGATACACAATGAGATATTTATATATTTCAAGTTACAGCTTCTAGTCACTCAGTTTGACAACATAATTCAGAGAGGTAAACTTATTTCTATAAAGAAACAAAGCAGAGTTCCTAACTTTTTGTAACATTATTTAATTGTCTCACATGGTTTCCTCTATACGAGTCTGTTAAAATCTACTAATCTGGTTGTAGTCCTATAGAGTCAAATTTTGACGAATTACATATAAATATATTTATCATTAACAAAAAGTTGAAATTGCTTCCGCGGTCATACGAATGATTTTCGGAAACAAACAGTTACAGAGTCTTTTCTCTAAATACCTAACAACTCAATCTAATATAAGATGGTTCAAATCATATATCTCAAAACTGAACATATGCCGAGGATGTGATAAGCTGTGGTTTACTGTACCAAGCATTTTGGAGATATTGGTGTATATTGAGCGTATTCCAGAACCAGTTTTCAAAGCTCTTGTGAAGAATTTTGTATGCGTTGTAAGATTGAATTTAGTACTAAGTTTTTAAAGGAGCAGCAGGTTATACTGTTGTCAGAGGATGTTCCCTATAGAGAGGTGAAGAATATTGGTGGGAACTCGGCGAATGAAAGTGGTGAATATTTGAGTATCACAATGACTTTTAAATAATTTTAGACTTGTGCTTAAAATACTTAAAATACTTAACAATAGGTACGTTTGAACTCTAGAAGCGAGACGCTTCATCACGAATTCATTTCATATTAGAAATATGACATAATTGCTACTGGGTGTCCCAGAATACTTACTGGTGCATCATTACGCTCAGTACCCTTTGAAGTATCTAGTTGAGTAACTTTGTTCAAAGTAACTGACCAAAAACTAAATATGGAGAAATTGAATCTACTCATAGCAGAGTTAATGGGTAGTTCACAATTATAGAAGTAAACTGTTGTTAAATAGGTTACGCAACGAGCGCATATGCACCCAAATATCTGGAGTTTGTGCAACGAGCCAACATAACGAGAACCAAGATACAATATCCATTGCTTACGTTCCTACTAACAACAATGCAACAAAGAAATTACTAAAAAATGGACACAACTCCTGTAAATATATTTTCCAAATTTATGAGTAACTCTGTAACGTGTCCAGCTAAATTAACGTGTTCCTTTATAAGTTAAGATATTTCCACAGCTATTCAAGAAGAAAGCTACGAAAAAGCAATCGAAATCTCAAATGAATGCTAAACAAGAAATGAACCATTTATTCATGCACTGTTCCTTAAGCAAATTACATGGGTGACATGAATTACATATTTGACAAAAATTAATGACAATGGTTTATATGTAAGATTACATACATACACAAAGATAAACTACTTATTGGGATAAGGATAAATTAAGATATTTATGAATATGCTCCTAATTCTACAATGTTTCCTAATGTATGCGCTCGATGCACTTGCGCATGAGGCACATATCTATTACAAAATCACGAACACACTAGTAATGTCTTGTCATTAGAAACAGAGACAGAAGGACATGAGGTTATTACTTTAAGTAAATACTCATGAAATATTTAACTGGAAAATTTTACTACGCTTGCTTCTTTTAAAGCATATTTCATTTTTTATGTGTGTTTATTAAAGATTGTTATTAGATATTTACCAATTTATACTATCTAGCGATCTTCTACAACTTAATCACAAACAACTAATTGATCGAAGTTTTTGCGACTCGTTTTGGTCCAGATTTTTTCAGAAAATGCACTTTCCGACATAAGACCATTTTACGGAGACGATTTTAATTTTTTAAAGACCTGTTAAAAAAATGCATTCGCAATGACATCTAGAAAGAAGCTTTTTATTTAGAGATTCCATATTTAAATATATGTAAATGCTATTCATTTTAATCCGAGAAATAAAAATTTAAACACGAAACGTTATTATTATTATTTATAAATTTTAAAATAAGGTTTAAAACAAGATTGAAAAATTCTAGAAAAACAGGTTATATCAATTTCACCTTTTATTATTTCCTAAATTTTCACTTTTCAAACTTTAAATAAAAAATGTTTTAAGTTCCTTAATTATGAATTTTATTGTTTATAAAGCACCATTTATTGTTTAAATGTTTTATTTATTTTCTAATTCATTCTCAATCTTATACTCAGACTACTGAATGTAACAACTTTACTTTTAGACACTAGTTGAAAACATATGGAATCTCTATATATATAAAAATGAAATGCTGTTCGTTTGTCTGGGCTTGAACTCGAGAACGGCTGGACGGATTTTGCTAATTTCGATCTTGAAATATTTGTGGAAGTTCAGGGAAGGTTTTTCGGTAAGAAACATAAATAATAAGTAACGGAAATACTGAAAAAGGTACGTTTTGTAATTTTGGGGACAAATCGCCAAGGCAACCAATCATACTGTCAGTTGGTTGTCAAATTCTGTAATCAGTTTGTCAGTGCGCGAAAACTTTATTCATTTTAAAATGCCAGGGAGAAAACGATATGAATTAGGTCCTCGGAGTAATTCAAATGTGCTACGAGCTACCTCACGTGCAAATCGCACTGACGACCAGCGAGAGGCAGATAATAATAACGTTCGTATTGGTATGAGAGAATTGCGTTCAAGAGTGAATAATTATGAAGTAGAAAGGCTTTGAATGGAACGAGTTAGGGCAAATCAAACACAACAGCATTTAGATCGACAAGACACCGAGCCTACAAATTCTACAAGTTCGAAAAAACGGACGCATCGAGTCACTACAGCCGGAAGAAAAACCGCCAGTGATTTCAACTATAAAAACTTCAAGAACTTCGACGACAACACAAAAGCGGGAAGTAAAGTAAGCAAGAAGGGTCCTGAGTAAGTCAAAGCAACTTCACCAGGACACCGAGTGTACAAATTCTACAAATTCTAAACGACGGACACATCCAATCACTGCAGCCGGAGGAAAAGGCGCCAGTGATTACAACTCCAAAACTTCAAGAACTTCGACGCCAACACAACGGCAAAAAGTCAAGAATACAGGCAAAGTCCTGAGTAAGTCACAATCACTTTTTCGGAGAACTAAGTTACAAAGTTCACCACTTCAACTACGACAGGATAAAACAAGTAGATGAATTTATTCAAGAACAAGAAAAAATAGCCCAAGAAATCATATAACTACATAACAATTGCAAGAAAGACGGAAGGGCAAGAAAAACCAAGAATACTTACAAAAAAGGAATGATCACCTAGAAGCACTATGGGGGAAAGCCCAATGGAACAACGAGGCGTTCCATGAACTTGGGTTTGACGATCAGTACAATTATAAAAAATCACACTATTTCAAAAGGATGGAGGCAAACTACAAGACAATTCGGCTGTACCTGACGTCACACAAGGAATATAAAATGCCAAAGAAACAAGTCTATGAGGTATAAATAGAAGACCCAAAACCGGAAGTGAAGAAACCCAAACAACAGACCGAACAGGATTACCGACGAATGAAACTAAAGGCAAAAATAATAAACAAACAAAAAGCTATTTAGACAAGCTGAAGAAGACAAGGCAGAATCAACACCAAGATGGTCACACGTACGACGAGCAACAAATATCCAAAACATGGAGCGCACTTCAAGACACAATGAAATAGAGCGATTCCGCAGACGCAGTTTTCCTGTAAACCTGGAACGAGTAGCAGCCCACTAGACCCGGAAATAGATTATTGGGTGTGTCGACCAATCCGTAACGATTGGAGAAATGACAATCTTTTGTCAATATTGTAAAGCGTTAAAATACAGCGGTCAATCTACTGGATTCACCGCTGATGGTTCCTACCACCAGATCCATTACGCTCATTAGTTTCTGGGATGGGAAATGACTAAACATTTCTTGGCCAAAATCCAAAAATATAATAATTGCTTTCAAATGACATCGTTTGGTTCAACGCATATTGTACAGGAAAATTTCCTACCTACTTTCAGGGTAGTTTTTGATAAATTATTCATCAAAAATTTAAAAGATAATTGCAAATACAAGGATAGGTTGCGGAATCAACTTGGAGTTTCCCGGTTTCGCGCATGGGCAATTATACGTCGCGTGTTCGCGAGTCGTAAAATCATCATCTTTATATATTTACTCAGCGCAAAAAAGACAAAAATATAGTACATCAGAATGCCTTAAATTGATTATGTGTGTAACTGTTTTGCATTTAATTTAATGCAGATAAAAATTTTGTATTACGTTTTGACCATATTTTTCAAAAATATATGTAGGTGATACGAAGTTCGCCGGGTCATCTATAATTTTTATTTATCTTTTTTTTAAACTTTACGTGGCATTTCAACGCATGCCGGGTACGGCTTGTAATAAATGAATTATTTGCTTTAAAAATAACAACTTAACTGTACAGAGAAATAAAAAAACTCAACTTTCTTAAATAAATTGAAATATGTCATTAAATAAGGGACGACGAATTCAAGCCGACTTTTATGGTGACATGGTTTTGATTCAGTTCATTTCTGAATTCACTCTCAATCATTTTATAAAAATTCTTTTAGGAGCTTAAAATATTTCAAAAGAATGGGAATTTTAAAAAGATAGCTGGGAAGTCACTGGAGCAGTTACTAGAGGGGGGTTATTTTGGACTGAACTGATCTTTTGATAATGTATGAACTATTTTTTGATTTTGCCTTTTCCAATAGGTGTAACTTTTCATTTTGAAGTTCTGCACTAAATTAGATAGAAATATTGTATTAAATACCTGAATTATTTTAAACAAAGAAATTTATCACAGTCATAGTTTGGCGCCTACATGTCCAGTATGGATATTTGATATAAAAAATGGCATAACGCATTGACCATTCTTTTCGCGGATACTCCGTGTAAACAAAGAAATAGGTTAAAACAACACATAATTCAATTTAGTGAAAATCGTGCATTTCGTCAATATATCAATTTAGTGAAATCATAATATGATATATCATAACTTATCTCGAAAAATAATCTATAGTGATAAAAATCTGAAACTGAAAATAACAATAAACGGTTAATTAAACCGCAATACACGTTTAGCTCATTATGTCCCACCTCAATTCTAATCACAATATTACACAACAAATTTACTAATCATTCTAGAATTAACAATTAATAAACAGAAATTATAATTTCCAATATATACACAGAGTTATAGTTTTAAAATTAATTACATGAATTGTGCATCTGTATTGAAAGAAATAATATGTATAAAATAAATACCTATAGTAGAATTATTTATGAAGTATGTATATTGAGGAATAATTTTACTTACTTTGAAATAAGCTTGTATTATGACATAAGGTGCACAATTTTGACACTATTTTTTACTAACTAAATTTAAGTTGTGCATCTTAAAATTTTAATTTCAATTGATTTCAACATTTTTGCTTGTAAATTATTATGTTTGCTCCTCTATTTTTATTTGAAAACTGCCTATAATTGCCACCGAAAAAAATTAATAAGTTTCTAACCTATTGAAATCATATTCGAAATTACTATAATATATGTTATATGTTTAAGTAACATTTTTCATATTTCAACAATATCTTAAAAATTCTAACACCACATTGAACAGTTGACGATATTTGACGAGAAGTTTAATAAGGCCGAATTTAGTTCTGTCCGCGTTAAATTAAGCACTTAAGCGTTAAATTCTCTTCAGTTTTATAATGTTACTACAGGTTTTAAGAATGATGCACAATTCTAAAACTTTAATAGGTAAAGGTTATCAGTGTACTGTACCTGTAAAAAATACTACCCACGTGGAAGAAGCTTTCTCTGAATTCCCATTTTCATTGAAAGTGGTTAATTACAAAAGTAGAAAGTAAAGCTGAAATGTCAGAACTCCGACCATATGCAATGATCAACTGACACGTTAACCGATCATCGAAGTCGAAACAAGCATGGAAGGCAGAGATAACCAGAAGCCTTAATCCTAGTGCCAAAAAGAGGGTGCGAACTATGGCCATATCGTTCAATTTTCGACCATATATTGTGTGCATAGACAGGCTTGCCTCTTTTCCTAACAGTAGATTATTTGGCCACAACATTTCCCATGTGAGGAATACGGGATAGACCCTGGTCAAAGGCGCACACTGTCTTTTTAAAACGTGACAAGAACAATGAGATTAACTGACAACAAAACATGCGTCCTATTTTTTTGGTATTTTTTTTGGTATTTCCAAAAAACGATTAAAAATGTGTCAGGAAAGGCAATTTACTCATAAAAGGATTAAAATGTTTTCCATTTCTTTACAGAAGATACAATCCAGTCCATATGAACACTTATTACGAGCAGAGATTTAAATAAGTACTAAATAAAGCACTGACTGGTGAAAGTGATGACTGATGACAATTATTATTTCAAAAGCGTTCTCAAGTATCTGTGGAAGGCGGACTGATTAATAACGCGAATTCTTAACGATTACATTTCTATTTGCTTAATCTTACTTTAATATTGTACAATATAATGCGGCTTTTAGGTGTACGTATTCACTTCGTGCCAGTTTTCTTTAATTTTAATTATTTGGTCAAGGCAGGCAGTCGCCTATGTGTATCGTTAAACAACTATTTAATTATGACTGGTATTCTTGAGTGGTAAGTACAATAAACACTAGTTACTTTGGCAACATCGACACAGATACCGTCCTCTGAGATGTTGGAGCCATCGTTCTATGCAGTAAGGCCTGTCTATATACGTAATTAATAATAGCGTTCAATGTAAATATAACCAACAAATTTTCAAAATCCAACTTTCGAAAACATGAGGTGCCGCAGCGTGAAGGACAATATATAGCTTCTAAACTTCTTTCATACAGCGTTTCTCTACTGCAAAGGAATTATTTAAATTGGGTTGGCAGTTACTGAGCCACCATTAGGCCAACAAATTTTTCACCTTTATATAATATTTGTATACATATTGTTATAGTATATATTATAGTAAATTAATATTTAGTTTTGTATCTTGAGTAATAAAAGTTATACTTAAGTTTTCATAAGGTCAAAATACATATATAAAATCGTATTAATAAACATTGAGGTATGAAATCGTTTAGAATTTTTTTAAGATCACTAAGTCAATGAAGAATTCTCACTGTACACAAGAGGACTTTTATAATATTCGCTTAATCAGTCCATTACCTCTTAATTTTTTTTTAAATTGGGTTACTGATTAAATCTTAATTGAAAAAAGCGTATATATCACCTCTTGTTATACAGGGCGAGTTACCGTTATAAAAAATTAAAATGAACTCCTGCCGCATGACTGTGCGCGAAAAATAAAACAAGTAACCTCCCATCGACTCCCCAGAGCACTGACACGGAATTTTTGGCATATGCGTCCGTACACATGTGCCCCCCCTTCAGAATGTCCCGTGTCCGTGTCCAATGGTAGATCGTTATCTCTTCGGATGCTATTAATGACACATTAAAAGTTGACTCAACGTGAATACGTTAAGGGAGAGACGAAGAGGGACGTAGGTATTTAACATTATCACGTCGATCGGGACGCAGCTTGATGACTTCTTTCGTAAACGACAAATGTATGAAGAAATTAATACTAACTTGAGTTTTGAATTCCAAATGAAATCCGAAGAGAATAGTAATGTAAGTGGTATTTGCGAGTCGTATAGCGTCTCCTTCTTCTAGTCCCGAATATTAGATAAACACCAGTCCTTATCAAGAACAGTGTTTCTATGACCAGGAGGACGTTGTGTAAGTGAACTTTATAACGATCGTTGTGAAACACCATTGTCAGATAGGAAGAGAGAGCAATTCACCGCTCCGAGATGTCTTTTCTCTTCGGCGATTATATTGTTATCGTTATAATTATCGATCAAATTTTCTAAACGAAGCCCAATTCTATAAAATGGAGGGTGGTTATGTTAGAGATAAGTAGCTCAAAGCCAATGCGCCATCAAATGAAATAAATGTCTGAAGTCGAATTTTTATTGAAACATGTTTCGGGCTAAATTAAGGCCCATTTTAAAGTCACTCTAATAATATAATAATATAACATGTATATCAATGTGCAATGAAATACGTAATTAGCCATTAAAATAAAAAAAATACTAGTTCAGTAGCCCCTGACTCCTCCTAAATGAGATGTGGTTTGACAATTTTTTAAATATGGATTCAACGTATTTTAATTGTAATAGTTAGTCCATGTTTCATTTTATTACACGACTAATAACATATTTCATTACCTATTTATAACAAATGTAAGAGATATTGAAAAAATCACATTGTAGCTCAGCCGGGATTTGAACCCGGGTCTCCCAATTTCGCGTCGGGTATTCTGGCCAACTAAACACCGAGCCACGTACCAATTTCATTCTCGATGTTCATGTTAAACGCTATATAGAGAGGACGATGCGGAGGACGAACGGGTTTTACGCAACGCACTACACCTCCTCTCACGTTAGTTATGTGATCTCTTACGTGTTCTCATTTTGCAAATTTATGAATGGAAGAAAATTCTCGAATTAAATCATGATATACGTAACAAATGTAAGAGATATTGAAAAAGGACATTGTAGCTCAGCCGGGATTTCATCCATTCATACATCTGCAAAATGAGAACACGTAAGAGATCACATAACTAACGTGAGAGGAGGTGTGGTGTTGCGTAAAACCCATTCGTCCTCCGCATCGTCCTCTCAATATAGCGTTAAACATGAACATCGAGAATGAAATTGGTACATGGCTCTGTAGTTTAGTTGGCCAGAATACCCGACGCGAAATTGGGAGACCCGGGTTCAAATCCCGGCTGAGCTACAATATCCTTTTTCAATATCTCTTACATTTGTTACGTATATCATGATTTATTTCGAGAATTTTCATCCATTACCTATTTATAAAATGTATTCAGGTGACTGAAAATGTGGCCTAGTGTAGCCCTAACAGTGTTGCTGTTTATTACTCTCTCGTACTAAGGATCGATTACAAAATACCTCAAGGCTAGCCGGAGACGTCATTCATCAATATAGCTGAAAAAAATCTCATTTCTTTAGGTTTTCAGATTAAATCTGATCAATGTAAACTATACACTTCTTTTGCGACTTTTAGGGACCTTTTGTAGCCTTCTGATATCTAATTGTGATTACGTCACTTGATATGGCTTTGATTGCTAGCAATCAAGGCCATATCATAGACTTGTTGGCTTCGAAAGAAGCTTCTTAACTAGACATAATACTGTGTTTCCGGCATTGCTTAACTTACTAACTATTAATCGAATTATTATCGTTAATTATTCAAATCACCAATAAATATTCAGCCAGCAGCAAATCACTAAAGTTTGCGCACATCCCCATTGTTCTATAGACCTTTTTAGTATTATGTTTTTATAGTAATAGAATTAGTAATTCATTACTAGAGTTCGTCTCAGATGAAAATGGGACTGTCAATCAAATTTCGAGCAGGAAAAGAGTGGTCATAGACAGTGACGCTTAATTTGTGGGCGTAACTGGGAGGGACGAGCGAAAATGCGTCTTTGCGTCCATCCCTCTCTGATCTAAGACGAACTCTAACTCGGTCGTATTCAAGGATTCAGTGTGGGCAGCGATAGATACAAAAGAATGTGCGTGCTACCTACACTTCCCACAAACATTGTAACGTTACGCCAGATCCATGAGTGCGAGCGAGAGTGAGAGCGAGAACAATAGACAGAGTTCCACATTAGCGGTTGTCAATAAGGTATTGAGTTCTTGCATTCTAAGAGTTCGATTAGCTATATAATCTCATATATTTGTTCTTACATCGGTCAACGAGTGCAGTTATAATAGCTTAGGTTACGATTTCAACTAAAACATTATGATGAATGAGATAAATGATTGTGTAAAAAGTCGACTGCTTTCATTTAGTATTCAATGAAAACAATTGTCTTACGCAGCAATTCATGTAAGGTTCAAGATTAATGTTCAACTTCACACATGTCATAACAATGTGTCTAAAATGACCAGTTGGACCGGCCAACAGCAGCGCGAAAAAAACTTCTAATGATAATTTAGTGATAATAATTCTATCCAATTCATAAACGTATACCATTTTTCATTAATGTTTCCTTATGACGTTATCACGTAAAATTGTCATCCGTAAACCGACTTTACAGACAACCAAATTTTTTTAATAATGCTTACCATGGGGACTGTGTTCGTCCTTGGCAAGTTGAGATGGTATCCTTCCCCAATACCAAGGTAACGTCCTGGGATCCGTCGGGGTACCACACAAGGCCGCATATCTGCTGCTAGCTGCCGCTAAGGCGCCGAAATGTGACATTAAACCTAACCTGAAACAAACATTTGGATTACCACGAAGTTGTACATTTACTGGACAGTATCGTTTACGAGCCGTTTTATATACATGTATACGTAAAAAACGATTCCTTACATTTGCAACACTATTCGATGACAATTAATCTAAAAATGATTTAAATTTTACTAGAAATAAAGTCGCGGGGTACTGATATGTAGTTACATTATTTTCGCACACACAACTGAAGTTTCTTGTAATAAAGCAAAGAAAGCCTCTGTATTTTCAAAATATACACAGTAGCACAAAATGTCGCTCATGGTTTCTGTACCACAAGAGATCCTTGCAGATTCTCGGAATACTTGAATATTCTAGACGGATCTGGGATATGAGAAAAGATTGGACCTCCTAGAATCATACCTAAATATACTTACATAGACAGGTGCACCTGTTTTTTAGTAATTTTTAGTATTATTATACTGTTATTAATGTAGTAATAAAATAGAAAATAGGGACATCACCAAGTAATTAAAAATAAATATTTGGAACGTTAGCGTTTATCATTTGTTATTAATTCACAATTCGTTCATTTACCATAAAGTTCGTTCAATTAATTTCTAAGTGATGTTGGTTGTTGGGTTTCCAGTTCGCTCTCATGTGCCCTCATGGAACTATGTTCATCTGCAAATGCACTATGATGCATAGCCTTGCAAGCATTCTGCAGAACGCTCACTACCAGTTTTTATTTTCAATTTTTTTTATTCACAAGTTTTTATTTTTAGTTGATGGTGATGAGATTGTTTTTTACTTCTCAGTTTATATAATACTATTCTTCTTTCAAAAATTGTTTTTAATTTCTTCACTTACTTTTTCTACTTTTCAATTTTGTGTGAAATCAGCAAGCTAAAATGAAAGCCAATACATGAATTTATATATTTTCTATTTTCACTGGGCTTTACGAGACGATATCAAGGGCTACCCCAATCTCGGCCTTATTATTGCCGAAATAAAAAATTACCCTCATCTCAACCTTGCAGTACTCTTACTTGTTGTTGTTTTTGTCATGAAAATTGGTAATAAGTTCATTATAAATAAAATATAGTAGAAGAAGTAAATAGAAATCAGTTATAAAAATAAAATATAATATTTTCTTTAACAATTGTCGAACTTATACGAGTAAAATAAATTTGATTAAATGAATATTTGCATGAAATGAAATATGAAACTTGTGCGAAAAAGTTAAAGAGTTTCACGTTGTCCCAAAATTGAACAAATTTTAAATTTAACAAAGGTTTAATATAAATAATATATTATTACTTTATATAATACATCTTATTTAAAATTAATTACAACATTTACGTCGAACAAAACTATTGTAAAAGTTTTTTTTTAAATAATTAAAAATAGCAAAAGAAATAGTGGGTAAAAAATTGCAGTGAATACCAACATACTGTTAGCAATTCCGTGTTTCATTAAATTCGCTCAAGTAAACCTTGCATTACACTAATATTATTACGTTCATATTGAAATATTACCGGATTAGGAATTCATTTATTTTACACTCATTCAATACCTTAACTAAATTATTCAAAATACTAGCTTAAATACAATCCATGTAGATATTTATATATACAAAGATATATATTTTTCTATTTATTTAATAATGCAGGTGCAAATTTCTTGTGCCAAACCGCTATTAAACTATGTGATGCAGAGGAGAGATTTAATAGTCTTTTGTCTAATTTTGGTAATTATGTGACCGTCTTTGAAAGATTTCCAAAGTGTTGTTCTTATTGTAGCAGTAATTCCTAAAATATCTTCTGCCATTTTGGAAAGATTGCGATGCATTGTTTCTTGTTCTCGTTATCATTTCAATATATCTCATCATTTACAAGAGAATATACGTGGCAAGTGCCTACATGCTTATTAATTTAATGATTCCATTACTTATGGTATCAATTTTTTTGGAATCAAGATTTACAATTGATACTCAACTCGTTTTCTCTAGACAATTTATTATAGATATTTTCGTGGAACATGTAATTACACAAATAACTGCTCTCCGCGAACACCCTTCACTGGTGCCTTAATCTAAAATAACCCCAACGATGAGCCTATTTTAATGGTTAAATCTGTTGAATAAATAACATACTTTTAAGACAAAGCATGAAATTTAAACCTTGTAAAATCTTCCGTATGCTATTTTATCATCTTGTAGTGTTATCTTTTAGCTTTATTTCAGCATTATTCAATGAATGTTTGGACCAGACCAGAACCTTGGACCATAAGTGTTATCGCGACCTGACATCTTTGCCCGCCAAGTGCGGGTGGTAGCCTTTTATCACTACGACTAGTTAGTTGTTCAGCGATGCTTTAATTTTCTAAAATATGCAGGTACAATATAGGTATAATATTTAAATAGATGGGAAAGTAGTAAATTTTAAGCTGAGATTTATCACAGGTTGATGCGATTGCTTGTTAACTGAGCCCTTTCTTTCTCTTGGAAGTTTTTGAGAACACTTAAGTCGCTTCGGTCTCAGCCTTGGTCTCGTTACGAGATCAAGACGAGACCGAGAGTGTGTCTCAGTACCGTGTAGCCCTAATTTCCACTATTCATTGAAGCTGTTGATATAGCTAGTTAGTAAATTTCTTCATTATTTATCATGTTTCCTAATGTGATTTTACAACAATGATTTGTCTCTTTAAAATACACGTTGTTCTAATTTTCGTATTTCTGATCACACAGTGTAAGAATACCGAACTAGAAACGAATAAACGAAACACTCTCGATATCAAGAAAAATGAAAAATGATACGATCTGTAAACTCAACCCGATCCTCCCCCCTTCTATGTTCCTCCCTTTCTCTCCCACTCCTCGAATGATTCCCAAGAGTGGCGATCTCGGGAAAGTTGGCGCCATTAAATTTGCATCTCGGCCGGAGGTTGTTGGCGTTTTAGGAAAGAGAAACTCCTTAAGCGGAAGTTCGACGCTCGAGGAGTACGCAAGGAGAAGAAGACGGAGGAGAAGGAAGAACGGAGGAGGAAGAAGTAAAAGACGGAAACTTCCGCCCTATTCCCTAAGTAGCTTAGGCAGTCTTCGGTTTAAGTGCCTCGATATCGCTGCTTGATCAGCAAACAAGTTTGTTAGGAGAGGAGGGATCTCTGTCCGCCTCGCGCCCCGGAGTATATAACGGAAAGAAAGGGAAAGGTTGGAAGATGGGGAGGGAAAAAAAGGAGACGCGAAAGGGGAAGAGATTACTCTCTCTAACGGCAAAAGAGGTCGTTTAGGAATTGATTAATCAAGTGCCGCAAGGTTACGTTACCATGATTAAGTAAACACGATCTGTCTAATAAGTACCCGTATTGAAGCCTTAAAAATATTACTGCAGATATTTGTACAGACATTTAAAAAAAAAATGTTCGAAGTACTTTCATTGGGCTTCCGATAACTGCTGCTAATGGTTTCTTTCCAGTTTTGGTACGCGTCTGGGAACTCCTCAAGTGCAATGCAGTTGCGATGTCGCCTCGCAGCCCTTTTCAATTGTCGTATCCCTCCGTCTTATGTAATTTTAGGTTTCTCTGAATTTCGGGAAGTATGACATAAGTTACACGCATAATAAAGACTATAGTGTATCATGTGATAACATTTCTACTGCGAAAACTAAAATAATCTGTTTTGTTTATAACTTTCCTTTTCAATACTTATTGCCTCGATAAGTATTATAACGATTTAGATACGAAATAAATTAAATGTCGGTCCAAAAACTATATATGAGGAACAAAAAGAAAATATGTAATGTTTTGGGATTTTATGATTTCTTCCCTCTAGAAAATTTTCCAAACATTCTCAATAATTGTAACAGTTTGTTGAACTATTCTATAAAAAATCGAGAAATCTCATGAAACTGTCTCGTAAATTACCTTAAAATACATAGGAATAAAACCGCAACTAAACTTTCCAGTTTGTTTTTCAATATCATGTTTGTATTGATATACAATTGAATTTTTAAAAGAATGTAAAACTGCCGCAGCATATCACTTGCATTTCAAAATAAATAATATGCAGTGTTATTGACTTTCAGTCGGACGTTAATTTAATATTGATCATTGTTTATTACGTAGCCGCGCATTCGAACATATAATAGGGAGGTTATCTAAAATTACATCATGTAAATGTTGCTACTAATATTGATAGGTAAGCGGAATATGCCCTCATTGGTGTTGTTGTTTTAGTGATGGAAGTTTAAATAATTCCGTAAACGATATTAAAAGGTGGATCACCGAATATAATCTCATCTCGCTTTGTCTCTCTCTTCGACGTCGATTTAGATTAATGCCGATAAATTATTTAGAATTAAGACGAGATTAAACATAATTGCTACCTTCTTCATTACTTTACCCGTGGGGTCTTTATCGACCAATATAAAGTTTTAAGTATAAAGCGAGAGAGCGAAATCTCTTAAGTTTGACGATAAAAATGACGGAGTGGCTGCAAATCGGGAAATATGGGAACTTTAGGCGGAGTTCTTTAACTTTAACAGATTAAGGGATGATTCTAACTTCCTCCGAAAATTTGGTTGTTATTCTTAATTACCGACATCATTTTTAATTTTCATCCGAACGCTTCTTTCGATATATAAGTCAATTTTTGGCGTTTATGAAAGTTGATTTTTTTTAAATGTAGGAGATTCCGTAATGAGTGTTTGTATTAAGTATTAAGTAAGACCATTAAACTTCGTGTTCTCGATGGTAAACTTCTAAAACCATTAATCCGACACAGATATACACACATATATGATATTCGAAGACAACCTTCCCAATTACTGCTATATTCGTACAGTACACCCTTTCCGAAATTCGATATTTCGTCTAAATTTCCAAACGGGGCTCTTTTCTTTACAACTCCGTATACCCCTTCATCCCTCTTCCTCATTCTCTGAGACGATTAGATATCTCCTGACAGGGTATAAGGGAAGCTTATCTCTTCAAATGTCTTCTTATCCCGTTTGTTTACCTGATGCTTATTCTCCTTTGTGACTTTGTCTTTCTGGCTCTCGGAAACCCTTTTAATGATAAGTAACCCAATCAGAAGGGTTCTGGGAAGTGATGTTGATAAGGATGATGCTCTTCATTGTTACTAGTCAATTTGTTCGAAAGAGAGCTACGGAAAACATCGTTAATTTAAAGAAGGGGATAATGTTTAAAAAGAGTAATTGTTCTTGAACCCAATCCTTTTTCAGTGAAGCTATCACAAAAATTAAATAATAAAATTATTTTTGGTCTCGTAGATTTCTCCTAATGTATTGAAACATTAACAACACTTTAAAACTTGTTCAAAATAAAGTAATGTGTTAAAGTAAAGGAATGTTGGTTCTGCCACACACCCGTAAGGACTATCGTGCAGCAACCTCCTAACGATGAGAACGTTATTCCTATTAGGGCTTTTTCCATGTTTCCTATGATTGTTGCTGTTCGATGTGTGAAGAAATTTTTAATTTTTAACTGTTATGTCGGTTTTATCTATGACGTCTCACATATTGTTCAGCTGTAGCCCTAAAATGATTTTTTATTACGAGCCTGAAGATGACTGAAGAAGCAGTTGAAACCGGTCGCTCATTTGTAATAATTTGGTGGTGAAGACTTGGTGTTTTCTAATGGTTCAAAATAAAGTATTTGGTGAAGCGTCCTCCAAATTTCAGAAATGTGTAATAGAAGTAAATAAATATTATCTATTAAGATAATAAGACAGAAGCGAGAGAGAAAAAATCCATCACCAATTTTAATATTTGAAATGAGAACCCTTTAGAAAACAAAAAATTAAAAAACTGGATTATTACTGGACTATTAAATTATTAAATTTAATAAACGAAAAAATGATTTTGAATCACTGCTTAGAGAAAGTGCTGAAAACACTCATCCTCAAAAAAAAGAAACTCCTCTCCAGTCCACTCAAATCCTCCAACATACAGATAGTTTCTCGGTTTGCACGTCTTGTTCACATGACAGTTTAATTTCGACGTAATCGTTTTAAAAACCTGCCAAATTTCTTCCTACGAAGATTCCAATTTCTCAAGTTGCAATTCGTAAAAAATCGTTATGTAAACAATATGTTCCTATAATCCTATAAGGAGTAATGATATAATGGTATCAGACCGGGTGAATTTTCCGGCTACCTAAATGGGTCTCTATTGTCAAATCCCTTGTCGCAAAAATGTCGATTTAGATAGTTTGTCTATTATGTGACGGCACACCTTCGTTGAAACCCCATAACTTCTTTTTCAATGGACAAATGTCCACGGCTGTTAAGGTCTTCATAAAAATGTAGGCCAATAATATGGCCAATCCTAAGCGCCCCAAGTAGTTTAAAAAATTGCTCCTCTTGCCTAGCATGGATTTCATGTTAGTAATAATGTACGTTGTAGCGATTTTCTTCACATTTATTGTGAAAATTAGCTATGTCAGCCAAATCAGTCACATAATCTTCAATTTCGAGAAATCATCTTTAATCAAAATAAGAGTAACAAGAAGTAGCAGTAATTCTTAGTTTAAAATACATTGGCGAGAGATGGAAGTTATTGAATCAAAGGAATTTTAAGAGGGTGATATCTTGGAGTTTTCAATACTCTGCGTAAAGATGACGGACGTGTACCAATTTCAGCTGCCAACGTTCGAATTGAAGATTGCAGGTTAACAACCATACAGACAAGGACGTATTCGATTAAAAAATTTTTTTATTGGTACTCTATTTTGCCTATTTCAAACACGCTCTGGCGTGCGTAAATCGGGCTTTTTAGCACGCGCGGTTCTAAAAGTTCCCATAAACGCATCAACAACGGCGAAATCAACCAATAACAGAGCGTTTTTGGCCGTAACGGGGCGAGCCGATTGCTGGCACGACGGGCGACGGGCCGGCAAGAAGCATCCCGAGTGTCGTTCAAATTAATTATATTGGGTATGATTTTGGTTTTTACACTACTTATGATTTCAAAGGTAGGTACCAATAAAAAAAAATCGCGTAAAGTATTCGTGGATAACTACTCTTTCAAACACTTGCTCTATTTCGAGCACTCCAGCTACTTGCGCGTGTTTGAAAAAGAGCTCAATATCCTCTCATACTTTAATACACTATTTTCTGAAAATGCACATTGACGTTATTTGATAAATTTAAACAATCATTACCATTTTAATAGTTTAGTTTATTGTTTTCAATGTTTTATTTTCAGCCTTGATTTAATTTAGCTATATAGAATACACGGCATTGAACCTATATAATAAATGATACTATAATGTATAATTAAATAATGATGCCAGACATGAAATTCTGACACCCAATCAAAATAAAATTAACGCAGGTTTTGAGAAAAGTTCATAATTTCATTTCCTGCTTTCGTCGTTTGTTTATTTATAGAAAATTAAAAATGCGTTATATAAGGTAGAGTAATAATCATTTTTAAAGTAAAGTGGTGCCTTTATAGAAAATAAAATTGGTGATCATTTCATTAATAATGTCATTTCCGTAAAGAGACAACCGAATACAGGTATTGACTAATAAATATGAATCCTTCAAACATTTGAAATTTTGAATATTTTCAAAACAACTCCAACTAATCTATTACTGTCCTCTTCTTATGTCATCATATGTTACGTTAATCGAAAATTATCTTGTAACAAATTAACAGATAAATTATTTATCCGGGACTTACAGTTTAACGTGGGCTCCGAACCTATAGCTCATTTATTAAAGAAATATTGCTAAATTTAAAGAAGGTACCTATATAACTATATATATATATATATATATATATATATATACCTAGAAATAAAACATCTGTTGTAGTATTAGTATGAAATTATCAAAAAACGACCCTTACATTAAACTTCACAATGGAAACTCATTCTCTTTCCTCTTTTAAAGTTCCTCTTAAAGTTGTTCTGTTACAAATCCATTACTGTGTGAGTTAGGATATCGTGGTAAGATTATCCCAGAAATGGATAGATAACATTAAATTTCCCGCAGGCCAAATAAAATACATAGAAATCACCAATCACTTTAATACGGTGACGAGTAATATCCTCTGTCGAACAGTTCAATATCCATCAATATCCTACAAACCTCTGTTCGGTATTGGCCGACACTACAAATAATGAAATTCTAAACTCTGCTCCAGCAACCTGAACCCACTACGGGCTTAAACATTAATAAATTGAAAATATAAACGGAAGGATGTTTAACCGAACAACCTCCAAATTAGCATGTAGACCACCTAATTGCCGCCCAGTTTCATGTTTAAATCTCAAATATGGTAAATTTATTGTAAATCGAACTTAATTTAAGTTAACACCTACTTTCACCCTTATTTACAGAAAGATTGGTGAAGGATTTTTTTTTTAAGAAAAAATTTCGAAACTTTCGAGCTTAAAAAAGTTCTCCGTCATTTAGTGAATCCAAACCACAAGGCTGCAAAAGAAGTTTACTTGTTGCATAGCTTAATCCAGCTGAATCAATGCTTCAACTTTTTAATACATATATCAAAATTTGGGACACTATTATATCGAACTATAAAAAATCTACATTTTATGTTGTCAATTAATAAAGTTATTACATCAAACAACAACAGATATTTTTATTGCAAGTGTGAATAATATCTTTCCATTTCCAGACAGGTTGATACAAGATTACTGTATTAACTTATTTTTGATGAGTGCAACTAAGGGAGCTATTCACAAGTTAATTAAAAATTAATCTGTATGTACATTTGTACAACGTACATTGACATTCAAAACATAAGTAACACCATACGAATCGAATGTATAACTTTTTTTTGAGTAGCTGATTTTAAATTAATTGTAAAAGATGTAGTAAAATAAATGTTTAGGGTTATGCTGTGTCTTACAATTAAACTTATTCTTTGTCGCTAAGAATTCAAAGGGTTATATTTCCAAATTATTTGATGCTACAAAACAGAAAGAAAACTTTTTGCTGAAAAGTAATATATGTATAAGTTAAAATGGCGAACAATCTGTTTGAAATGAAACACATGACAATTGCGAATAATACAAATGTAAAAATAACAATACGTACATTAAGTAGGTATAATACACAAATGGCACGATAAAACACGCAGTACAATCATTAAGATTTAAAATATATTCAATTGAACGGTATTGTGTCAATTTTCAGGATTAATTAACAACTTATTATACGATCGGTGGAATTTTTATTGTATTTCCATTTTATGGACTATTTTCCAAAAGAATACATACTGTTAGTTGAATTTTGTCTGGAATACCTGTGAACTATTTTTGAAGGCCCTCTTATAGATCTACTTTTCACTGAATTGAAGTTTCCCCCCCCCCATAAGCCTTCTTAATATACTGTAAACAAAACCATTGGTTTTTGAAATATAGAACACTTAATAAAGGTTGTTTTATATAAAATCGAATCAAACGTTTAAAATGTTAGCAATTTATATTCTGGCGGTACCGTAATTGAAAGTAAAACTTGTTTCATATATTTGTAATTACCACTGTTTTCTTTATATTGCTTTTCCACTATACCAAGCGTAGTTATGTACGGTCGGTAGACAACTTAAGATATTTCTCTATAATTAAAAGGAATATTTTTTCTCAGTTCCTGTCCTATTTTGGTGACGTATCACATTTGGAGTTAAAGTCGATGGGTTTCGGATACGTAATAAGGTACATTACCTTGATGGAGAAAGATTGTGTCATTTGAGATTTGCGGATGATGTGATTCATTCGAAACAGTTGGGCTAAAGATAAAATTCGGAAAAACAAGAATTATTATGACAAACCTCGCAACAACGAATAACATAAATATAGACGAGAAGGACATATAGTTGATGAAGACGTATCAATACCTAGAACATGGAATAAAAATAGGTTCAGATAACCAGACACTTGAACCGAACCGACGAATTGGTTTAACATGGGCAGCATTTGGTATGCTCAGATCGGTTTTGAAGAGCGATATCCCTATGTATTTAAAAAGAAAGGTCTATGATTAATGTGTAATGTCGGTCCAAACATTTGGAGCCGAGACTTTAACACTTATACAGAAATCAGCAAAAAAAACTGAGAACAACGCAGTAAGCTGGCATTGTTGGGAATAACCCTTCGAGATCATCTACCGAACGTGGTACGATACGTGGTATATCGGGAGTTCATGATATTGTAGAAAAAATCACTACTTTAAAGTGAAACTGGTAGGCCACGTAGCAAGAACAGCAGATAAAAGGTGGACAAAACGGATCGTAAAATAGAGGCCCAGAACATCAAATAGAACGTGGACGTCCACCGACTGGATGGACCGACGATTTGAAAAGAGAAGCTGGCAACTTGATGGTGAGGGCTCAAAAGAGCGGAGAGTGGAAGTTAATTTGGGAGGATCTTGTTCAGCAGTGGACGCAAGTGGCTGCATGATGGTGATATATATATATATATATATATATATATATATATATATATATATATATATATATATATATATATATATAATATATATATATTGTCCTCATTTTTTAGGATGTTAGTAAACATGTATTTGCTGTTAGTAAGACATTTTAAGAACGATCGAAGTTCTTGGTTATATGTGTGCAATTTGTGAATTCTCCTTATTGGAAGTAACCTCTTAGTTAGAAAAGAATATTGAATATAATTGTTAATAATGCTTAACAGAAATTAAAGAATTTTTCTGTACTTGCTTAACAGGAACTATGTGTGTCTCTCAGTGGAGATACTTTAATAAAAGTGCTACAAATAAGTAAGTGTCTAACCATGAAAACAATTAATAAAATCAAAAGATAACATTGTCATTCACATTCAAAATTTCACAATAACAATTATTTCAATGTATGAATTTTAGTAATTAATCAGCTCAATATTATATATACAAAGTAAATTCAGCTTTTAAAATATTGTTCGCTGCTTGTATCCTTAAGTGATAAATCGGAACACAAAGAGTGGAAAAACAATCATTTATTTTATTTTTGGGATATTTTAATGATGAAAATGAAGAGTAAAATTTAGTAGCAGTGAAACGGCGTTCAAGATATCCCATTAATAAAAGGAGTTCCACTTAGATGTGTAACCGTTAATTTTATAATTTCATTTCAGGACACCTTTTATAAAAAAAAATATACACAAGGTGTTTATCTGCAAATGTCGACTATTCGACATTCGATTATTTCTTCATGAGAATAATTGCAACTCAATAATTCAATTTATTCCGCGCTAAATCCATTGTAATATATATAAGTTATATTACAAGTTCTACTCTATAACTAATTTGTGATTATTATTAACACAATCATATATCGTTGAAAAAAATTTAAACACTATTAAATTTGCACATATGCGTTCCTTAAAAACATCTGATCTTTTTCTCTCTATGCTAACTAAATAATTTTGAAATGCGATTATGACACAATATTTTATCAAGGACTGTTTTCCAAAACTAATACATTTCTGCATCATTGTAGTGCCAGATTATTTATCCATAACAGCATTTTTGCAAATTGGTTAAAATTATTTGTACATTTATATATAAATATTCTATACATAAACATCGCACGGATGTGCGATATTTCTTCAATGTCCAATGGATTTCTCTTCAAAACACCAGATAAATGTGATGCCAAATGGTAGCTAATTACATTGTTAGACTGTTTATTTAAACTAGTTTTCTGATGGGTAGTCATTTTTCTACATTTCTAGAACATTTGCTGTAGATGCATACGGAATATTGTTTCGGGTGGTGCGCGATCTATCTCTTACATATCAATTTGACTTACAGATAGTTTCCGCTTTATTAAACATTCGTAGTGTGCTATACAGTCTGTTTACTTATTACGTGACCTGCGGTTGGTGATTTTTATGTATTAATGATACACAATACACAACCATTGGATAAATTTCTTGACTCAATATTTCTTGCATCCTTACATGGCAATCATTTTTGTGTGAAATAATAATGAATGTATGATTGAGACCAAAGCTGAAGTATGTTCCAAATTATTTTAGACTAGGTAGGTATACCTGAACCGTGACTGTAAAAGGTCATGAAGGAAAGAAGATGAAGAAGCTTAGAAATCATTTATTGCCTATCAAGACAGGATATCTGCGCTTGGCATCTTAAATAGACAATATTTTGGCAAGTGATTTAAGAACTTATTAACTTTGCTAACACTAGAGGTGTGGGGTACATTTAAATTAAGTTTTAATGAGACGTATTTTTCAGAACCCATTAACAACGTTATAGGTATATATTCAGGTAATATTTACGGTTGAAGGTATAAACTTAAAATATATTTAATTAGATTGGAAACCCATTCTAAGACAAAGCTTTCAGAAGAGTTATCTACAAGGAAATTGGGAAAAAGCATAGTTAATGCTATGCATTTATGCATAGTTAATATAGTTAATGAGGCTAAAGGAAGGGGGCATAAAATTTCAACACCGCCCCTTACTATTGTTTATTCAGTCTCATCGAATTGATATGGGATTAGTTAAAGAGGGGGTTACGAAACGATAGTAAATCTCCAGACTTCAGTCATTGAATAAGTAAAAAAGTCGCTAATGAAATAGCTGCTGATCGTTGAATGAAAATTTTAAAAATGTGTACTGAAGTCAAAAAAGTAATAATAAGTGTATTATTATTAGGTAGATATTACATAATATTATATAGGTATTTATCACAGGTTCTTAAAAAATTAAACATTTGGGAACACAGCATTCTGTATTTTCTCCCTAAAAATTCATTTAGGTCATTTGAATAAAATATTTAGAACACACAATACCGTAAAAATTGTCTACGATCAGCGACTGAACGAAATTTCAGCGGCCCACTATCTTAGGCAGCATTTCGAAACCATTTTTTAATTGCTAATAAATTACTTCATTCTTCTCCAATTCTTCATAGTATTTACAACCATTTGGTAACGTTTTGAATACTGAATTATAGTCTCAAGTAGTGTTTAACAAACTAGGTATATATATTCTCGCTAGTACTTCTCAATTTTTTATGTGAAACGGCATATTGCACTTTGTCGTTGGTAGACGTGATGATTTATCATAGATAGATTACATACTACACCGGCATTGGAATGTTTTCCAGATTACTTTTCCTTTCGTGGGAAGTTATTTAGTACTTAATAAAAACTTAATGCTTATATAGATTTGAA
Source organism: Cryptocephalus moraei (assembly GCA_946251905.1). Taxonomy (NCBI): domain Eukaryota; kingdom Metazoa; phylum Arthropoda; class Insecta; order Coleoptera; family Chrysomelidae; genus Cryptocephalus; species Cryptocephalus moraei. Next base: position 2,586,747 of record OX276452.1, read on the forward strand.
TATGAACACCGCCATTATTAATATCAGTCGTTAATTTACCTGGAAAGTACGGCCGTATCTCCGGCTGCCAGTCCCGCGTTCTCCAGTATGCTCTGTCCTGGAACAAATCCATTCTTCCTCGCCGTCGGCTCGTTCCTCGCTAGTATGCTCGATATAGAGAAGTTGGTGGACGATCCGGACCCTTTCTGTTTCGTCTCGGCCTTCATCTGCTCTTTTTCGTCGTCCTCTCCCGTCTTGATGACGGGATAGCACGTGGTCACGTGGTGCCTGTAGGACTCCGGCGGCTCCGGGCTGTTCCTCGCGCTTGACTCCGGACTGGACACAACGCTTACTTCGATGTCCCTCGAGGGTGAAGTCATCTCTGTCTTTTTATCGAGTGAAATAACCGCCACCGTATATATCTCGTGTGTCTCTGTCTCTGTATGTGTGTGTGTGTGTGTGTGTGTTCGTTTTGATGTGTTATTTGTACTAAGTCGAATGAAAAGGAATTAAAAACAAAAACGAAATTTTTCCCGCACTCGTTCCTCCGTTAGTCCGTTCGACGTCTCTCGGAATTCCGGGACGCGGTTTTAAAGCGAAACCGCTCTATAAAATAGCAAACGCGTCTATGAGCGCGTATAAAGTGTTCGGATTTTAGGGGTTGCGAAAAGGGGGCGTCTAACGGCGTAGACACACCCCTCGCTTCGTTCCTGGTGGTGGTCAGAAACACACCCCTGAGTGATTCCGATATTTTCGGCTGTCCTCCAGCTATTTCCGTCCTTTTCGAGCTCTTCTATGATGGTCTCGGTGTGTGCTTCCAAGTGTCGCTATGTACACATTGTGTGTGTGTGTGTGTGTGTGTGTGTGTGTGTGTGTGTGTGTGTGTGTGTGTGTGTGTGTGTGTGTGTGTGTGTGTGTGTGTGTGTGTGTCCCTCTCTGTCTCACTTAAATGGTGCGGTGAATTTTGCACCCCTTTGTAGTACGGGTGATTTAAGGGAGAAAATGGAGAGAGATGAAAAGGGAATTCGAGGACGTTAAACGTGCCACTTTCTGACGCTTCTGATGTTAGACTCACAATTTTAATACAATGAACAGGGAAAGTATGTCATTTCGGTCATTCTCTTTATATAAATGGTTTCATTCATCTTATTTTTGATGTGATGATGATGAGCCATTCATGCATTACTGCCTTCAGAAAAATAAGATATTAAATTTGGAAATAAAATTGTACCAATGTAGTAGTACCTTTCTAATATTTTTTATATTGACTTTAAGTCAAGTTATGATAAGTAGATACCTACCGGTAGTGACTAATCCTAGATGTATAAAAATATAAGTCCAGGAAAAGCAAATAAATTGTAGGTTATAGGTGTAGAGTTGAGAGTCACCCTTCCATAGTTGGAGCGAATATGATGTAATTTTGGTAGTAATAAAGCGATTCGTGTGATTTCCAATAATAAACGAATACGAAACAATACGGAAATATGAAAAATATATTTGCCAGTGAATAAAATTAAAAGCAGACTTTGTGATTACATTATAATCAATAACTTATTATTTGTTTGTCCCAAACTCCAATCCCAACTCACTCTAACTATTTTTACAATACACGTAATTTATTAACTATATTAATATATAGTTTGTATACAAAATAATTGGACATAACATGCAACACAACGCGTCCTGCCTAATCCTCAACGTGCTATAGCCAAATAGAATCGCAGAACACTGCTCTAGATTTGTTCCGTCCACTTAAAACAAAAGGAAACGGTGCAAAGGGATACGTAGGTATACGACAGACTAGCTATTATCGTTGAAAACTAAGGATAGATTGAGCTCCTTCATCCCCATCCCCGGTCTACAATTAGACATCTCCATTAACAGACGTCGCGTGCTATATAATCGCAACCCCCTACTTCGCATCTTAAACACTGAAAAAGGATTGTATATCGGGACCACCTCTTTCCACCTCCCTCGCATCGCCTTAATTAGCACTTATTTCTCTCCTTCTCCGAGACAAGCCTCCCCGATTGAAAAATTAACAAGATAATCGCAATTAGAGTGAAACGCCACTACGTGTAGGTTTGTAGCGATCGATAAAAGAAAACAAAGGAGCCGGTACAAGCGTAGAAAAGCGAGCGAGTAGGGACGGGGGGAGAAAAAGGGGGAAGGGGACTACGGGTGGGAGAGGGAGAGAGAAGAGAAGGAGAGGGATAGGGAGAAAGAGATAGGGAGAGAGAGAGGGATGCTACCACCGGTGGCATGTTAACACAATGAAGCTATAGCCATTTATCGTTCTCCTATACTGATCATTTCACTTTACAAAGACAGCGCTCATAAAATCGAGTGAAGAAAACCTCAGGGCGGGCGGGGTGACTTCCTCGCCCTGTGATTGGTCGCGGTGGGGCGGTGGGAGCAGCCCCTGCTGCGCCCTCTCCCGCCACCAGCCGCCGCCCGTCCGACCGAAGGGGGTGCGTAGGGGAGCGAGAGAAAGATAGTGTGCTGCCGTATGTATATACGTGTCTCTCTGTGTATGTATGAATAGTAGTACTTCTTTTCTCCGATATGGTCCGTAATATATCCATCAAGTAGGGCTCGGTGTCGTGTTAGCGTTTTGTTTAATGATATTGGAAGCTTCGAATGTTTATTTGTATTTATGATCCAATTAGGTGATGTCGCAATAGGGCGGAATCGTTGAGGGACTGGGAAGGGGTATACAAACATATATCCACATACACAGACACATACAAAATGGTATCGATACCTTTGCTATACGACATAACAGGAAATTTAATATGCCTGTCTCTACACATTAAAACAAATACCCATTTCCACCTTCATCTTACTAACGAATGTTGGACGGTAAAAGATATTGTTAAATATTTTACAACATTATGTAGATGTTCTATTGTTTATCACAACCCCATAACGCTTTTTAAAACACATTAAATTTATATTGCATCTGATTATTTTGTTCATTCTACAAATCAATTTCTTTTATTAAATCACTGTGATATCGATCTCGAGAATATAGGTCGACATTTTTTTCGTACATCGTGAGGTCTAGCCTAGCCAGAAAGATACAAACGACGAAATAATCGTTATTAAACCAAACATACAAACAATACAATACAAAATACAATACCAAAATAAAAGTCAATTTCAGTTAGAACTGTGATGGTGTCGTGTGAAAATTTTTGTTTGAGAAGCGTTAAATTTGCTTCAATTGTCAAAGTTAAAGCAGTTACTTTCAGAATTGTCTGGGAGCAACTCCAATTATCCTATGATATTCCATTATTAATACTGAATTAATGACTTACGGTAAATCTGCGAAAGGTCAGGCCAAAATTTTAACGGTTCCACTACCGTTATATGGCCAGAATCTAATTACCTACGCCCGGTTTTCTGGTCAGAAAGGTCGTCGAGTCTATGACCAGAAATCCTGTATAGGGGTTCGGATCGTGAAAGGATGTTTGGCTTCAAAAATTTGTAAATATTTTCATTAAGAATTTTTATTATTTACTTATAGTCAACGGAATTGGTTATTCAGGCTACAACGCAGTTCCACTGTGGTAAAAGAAATGTCAGGTAATTTTCAATTATAAAGATTAAGGGAATACGGGTTCACCACCCAGTCCCATGAATGTTGTATGTAATTATGACGGAAGGCAAAACAGGATTAGGTAAAATACACCACAAATGATTAAATTAATAACAGACATTCTACTAGAGTTGATATGTTTTAATGTGTTTAGAAAAGGTATTTGGTAATGAATGATTACCAAAAACGATTCAGAAATTACTCAAAATGAATGTTTTTCAACTTATGAAATTCCACGTAAGTAAATGCGGTAAAATTCATTGGAAATGCTTTGGAAACTCGAGTGTCCCACAAAACTGTTAGCAATCGATTCGGTTGAAACGAATGGTTAGAAAAAGTAGGGGAACCTAAACGTGAAAACGACAAGGCGATCATTAGTCATCAACAAATGGAAGAAACGAAAATTTATCAGATAAGCTACCTGTAGTATTTTCGCAATATGCAATACATCCAGGGTTTATCCCAAAAACACAAGGAGTTAATCCTCAGGTAAAATTATAAAGAATATTACGATAAGTACGTTTTAGAATGTTTCGTTTATGAGGTACAGATGAAGGTGCAATTAATTCTGGTTCAAACGAAAGTACGATATTAATAAAGTGTACCCTGTGATAAATTTTTAATAAACAAGTTAAATATATAGTAGTTATTAGAAGTTACCAGGAGGCTGGACATAGTAGACCTATTTCCAAGCTCCTCAAAATTTTGTGGTTTTCAATCTCCATGGTCTTTGCACCTAATATGGTAGCGGTAGATATTGGTTCCCGTATTCTTTTGTCGTAGCTCACTAATCTAAGTCAATAATACGCATGTCCACATCCTCAGTTCACCCATATCACAACAGGTAAATTTGAATATACTAAAATTTGGTAATAATTATGTATAATTTTGTAAACTAAAAATTAAATTTCATATAAGTCGCGTTCAAAAGACATTAATAATCGAAGTTGGAAACATATAGCGATTCGAAAAACGGAGGACGCTATCTTATTGTATAAATTTTTGTATAATTTTATAAAGGTATTAAAAACTTGATTAACATATTATTATTGACAAGTACAGCCAAATACGTTGTAGCTAATTAATCAGTTACCGAAATGTACTGCAGCATTTACCGCGAGAAAATGTTTTAATGACTCTGTCGGAATATAAATTATAAATTTTTAAATTAGTACGAATTTAAGAACAAATGCAGAAAAGGCAGAGTTTTGTTTGGTAGTGTTAGTGTAGTGATCCAACATTATGCTGTGCACTACCTTGTTTTACGTATCATTTGAATTAAATTGAGAAATCGAAAACCAAACCACGATAGAAGAAATCAGTACTTACTCGCTTATCTCAGAAAGAAATAACTTGAAATTGGAGCAATAAATGAAAAATGTTATGATGCGTATACATCGAAAACTGTCTAAATTGAGTGCTTCAAAGTTTTGTAAGAATCACAAATATTTAGAATATTAAACAAATTTTCGGTTAATCGATCCTTTCAAAATCAGTTCAAACGAACTGTTTTTCCAAGAAAATTGAATTGCTAAATTGAAACCACTAACAGTTTAGAGTTAATATCTATTACTAGGTTTCTGCCATAGCTCGATTCTGCTCAGGCTCAGTTCTAAGTTCTAAGCTCTAATACTCTAACTAGTGGCAATTGGAACACTCAATAAAATCTGAATTTACCGAGGACCTTCGAAACGAGCTCGTTGTCTCCATACAAAACCATGGGACTTATCTTTTTGCTTATTCAGAAACGCCCTGGTATTTTTAAAATGCAGGTGTTCAGTTGCCCAAGTGAAATCATATACTATGTGAATGCATGGATATGTACAGATAAAGAACTAGAGGGTTCATTGGACCGCAATTTTTTTTTACGACAACGGCACTTCGTTCGTATTTTCTTCTTCTTCTAAGGTGCAGGTGTACAGTCGATCAGTGAAATCGTGTACGAGGAAGTACGCGAGACTCTACGGATACTGGATGGTTCACTGGACCATAACACAGCGGCCACGTGTGCTTTCGTTGTGATGTCTTCTTCTGCACTTATACTCGAGAAAGCAGTGGTGTGTGAAAGTGTGTGCCATTTGTTTGTGCGATTTGGAAGTGAATTCATTGTTAGAGTTATTATCCGTAATGATACGCCCATGGAGGACAAGGCGGCATCGCTCTTCACTACTTCAAAAGCCATTAAGAGTTTTTTGTGGTGTTCCAATTGTGACTGGACATAGTGTACGCTCGAACTTTCTAGCTTCTGAGCTTTATCGCTCGATTTTGCAGTCAAATTTGTTTTTTTTTTGCCTATAGAGCTATCGAATAAAAACCGAAGAGACATTCATAATAAAAATAAAAGTCATTTGAACAATAAAATGGGAGAAAAATTACTTGTTTTCGGTTCAGAATATGGATAGACAATTTTTCCTGTTTCTCATTGACGTAATGAAATTATAACGTGATTCTTAAATGCTAACAACTTCGTGGTAACCTGTAAAGACTTGACGTTACTTTATCTCTGATACAGCTTACAACGTAAGGTTAAAGAATGATAAATTAATTAATGTTACATTTACTGACAAGGAAAAAATTTTCGAATAAATTTTAAGCTATCGTAAATTTTTCTCCTGTCAGAGAAGCTGAACTATTTAACAACGAGCTTTCACATTTTTAATTTTTACTTAGGTGATCCATTTGATCGTAGTGGCTAGCGCCAATATTTCTATATTAATAACTTTTGAACGCTACTTGTACAAAACTAAATTTTTGTCCCTTTTAACATTAAACGAGAAGCATTACGTCGGAGGTCGCAATACAATATGTGTACATTTCCTTTATTTATTACCGACAATGCCAAGGGGTTTTTATTAAAACCTGTAGTATTCACGTTGTCTTTATTTTAAACAATTTCTACTAGATGATGGATATTAAAAATCATTACGTTGCCATGTTCTAGGTATATGTGATATTAATTAACTACCTATCATTAATTAAAGGAATAATTTAAACCAGTATTAATTAAATGCTTTTATTAGCTAGTGGTAAACTAACATAAGTAACAAAGCTTAGGGTAAATGTCTAGCGTATAACCCTCAACCTAATTTCAGTAGCATGCTACTCAACTTAATCTCAGTTGTATGTGCTATAATATAGTAACTGTTGAATACACATGGTGTACTAATACCGGGTGATTTTTAATGATTGAAGCAAATTTTGTGGGTTGGCACCCTGTGTAGTTGGTTAGCGTGGTCATTTGTCAACTTGTTTAGTTTTGATTCATTTTTAGTTTAGGTTATGTATAGTTGTATAGAGATAAGAAACAAGTTAGATTATTCTACAGTCAATTCTGAAAATGTTGACCTTCTTTTAGTAAGCAACATTCACTCTACGCGATAAATTATTAAAAACATGAACTAAAATTCCAGGCCAATATTTGCCATAGCAACTTTTCAATTGCGTGTTGCAATTCTTGCAAATTGTCCAAATGGTTTAGAAATACAACATTTTTTAAATAAGGGAACAAGAAAGTCCAGGGGCAGTCAAGTCTTGAGATCTACTAGGCCACAAACCAATGCTAACTAAACGGTCTTGAAAGAATTCCTCTAAGAACGAAGTTGTAGCTCGTACTGTGTGTGCAGTTGCATTGTCCTACTGAAAATAACCTTTTCTCAATTCTCTGTCATCCAACTTATTTATAAATGGCTCCAACAAAGGCCTTTGATATCTTTCAGCGTTAATCGTTTCATGAAAAAATATTGGCCCGATAATTCGTGTTCGTGATATTGTCACCCAGACACCAATTTTGAATGAATGTAATGGGACTTAGATAATATTGTGGGGGTTATGTGCTGACCAAGTTCTGTAATTCTGTGAATTAATAAATCCAGAGAGATGAAACCATGCCTCATCAGAAAAGAAAGTCATAACCTGCTGGTCAAGGTTGTTGAGTAGGTTATTGTTATACCAGTGACAAAAGTGGATTCTTTGGAGAAAATAAGGAGGGCGGAGTTGTTGCACGACTGTAAATTTATATCGTGGTAGGTGCAAATGCTTTTTAAAGATTGCACTAGAGGATGAATAGGAAAGTCCTGAAATGTAAGAAATGTATAAAGTGTAGAATAAGGTTGATACACGGCGTATGGAGGCATTTGGATTTTGTTGTATAATTTGATCTACATTTTGCACAACATCCGGCGTGACAACAGTTGGACGTCCAGTAGATTTACCCTTTTTAACGCTGCCAGTGCCTAAAAATCGTTCAACGATCCTACCACAATGTTGTGCAAAAACACGATATTCTGTTTGTTCCTCTAGGTATGTTTCGAGAAACTGATCGTAAGTTAATTGCTGGAAATATAACCAGTGGCCATTTTCATGTTGGAATGCGCCTCGAAAATACGCCATTACAATGAACGTATCATGTTCAGTTGTAAAAACCATTTTTCAATAAATAAATCGTGATAAATATAATTTTATTTATTTTGAATTTCGATGTCACATTTGAATTTAGAAATCGAGTGCAACAACTTCGTACCGTAAACAAACTGTAAAAATATTGCCAATCTAACGAAAATAATCACAATCATTAAAAATCACCCGGTAGTTTACAACTAATAGTTGTAAACTATCAAATGTCAAAAATTGGTGTCTATTATTTAATATTTAAGAGTATGTATTAAAAAATTGCTAGGGGATGAATTACCGATGTACCGTTAGACATGAAGAAATAAAAAACTGGTTCAGTGTTCAACTAGTTGATCTAAATGAAACTATATTAACAATTAAAAAATTAGGTAGAATAGTCTTTTGAAATATTTGTGTATCTCTAATCGAAGTTCACATACACTAAAGATGTAATCAATATTAATCAATAATAAGTAATCAGTATTAAAGAAGGGACCATTAATATTATATCTGTCATGGGTCTAATTGCCATAATAATGGTAAACATATACCATAGAAACGAAAATCGGTAGCATTCAGACGGTAGGAGCGGCGGCGCCACGGCCTAACAAAGTTAAAACTACCGAAAAATGAGCATTTACCATAATCCCTGTAATCTCTATGTATTTACCAAATACCTGTAAAATTGAAGTTAAAAACAAGAAAGCCGAATACTCCTCGCCGAAGAACGTTTCCCATAATTTCTGCCCTTCCGAGTGGAATAAACGTTGCGCATCTCTCTCGGACCGAAAAAGGAAAGTAAAGAAAATAGCCGCTCTTCCACATGATCGACCCTTTTCTCTCTCTTGCCATGTTCCCGTGCATGCGTGTAAAGATGTTGACGCACAACCTGAGCGAAAAATTATGTTGTTATTATCGTGAAAATATGTATCTGTTTTCGGTACGAAACATCTGGACGTATTAAAAATTTATCGTCGCTTTGTCCGAAGCGGAAAAAATGAACGGGGAAGCTCGAGTAGGAGCGGAAGTAAGAAATGCTTAATCCTTTAATGCACACGATTTGTCATTTGTCGTTATATCGGTGCCATCTGTACTTTGAAAATATCTCTGTCTCTCGCTCTCTCTCTTTCTCTAAAGTGCTGGCGGATTACATTGCAGCCGTTAAAAAGTGCTAGAAAGAGCATTGTCAATTTGTCGGAACACATGCAGAAGATTTCAAAAGATATTGTTATTATTAAATCTTAATTATAAATATCCAAACTTACATATCCAGGTATTTGTGCCAAATTAAATTCTAGAAATTTAAATGTGACGCTTATCGCATCCAATTGTTAGCAAAAATGGAAGATAATTGATATTAGTTACATTCGTTTATAGGTGGCAAAAAGTTTGAGTGTAAATGGATATTTTGGAGAAAATGTATGAGATTTCGACATGCGATGAGGAACAAATATTTACGAATAAATCCGCACCTGTCGTTAAGGAGAATGTTAATATAGCTAGTTCGTACGCTTCGGTATAAATTAATAACTATGAAAGTACTGACATATTTTTTATTCAGCTTTAATTTACTACAACGAGGAAGTTGTAGGCATTGAAAAGGTCTTCAATTTAAGTGGTTGTACATAAAAATCGGTCAATTATTTACCTATACATTTGTAGAAAACCCCTTATCTCTTAACTGTACAGTTAATTCAAATGTTTATTATTTTGAATGAATCAACTGAAATGATATTTAGTATATTTTCCAAGCGCTATTAAAGGATTTCAGAGGTAATGTAAGGTTAAGTAATTATTAAGTAAATTCTAAGCAAATCACGTAGTACGCTTTCCGATAAATGTAATTTATTATTGATAAGTAAAGTAGTGAAATCAATATATGACAATTACTGTCACTAATCGAAGGAAATATTATAATCATTAAAGAGAAAAATATAAATGTAAGACGTTAAATTTCGTACCTATTATCTTTGTATCATATTTAAAGATTTGAAGAAGAACCAAAGTTAAGGATATAATCGAGAAAATTGCAGAACTGAAATGGCAGTAGACAAAAACATCTGGCAAGAATGAAGGATAAGAGATGGGCGTCAAAAATCGTTATATGGAGACCGAGAGAATCAAAACGGAGTATAGGCACACCTCCACTACGGTGGATGGACGACATAGAGAAAAAACCAGTTGAAAATTGGTATCAGAAAGATCAAGTCAGGGATCAGTGGAAGGAACTTGTAAACACCTATGACCAGGAGTGGACGAGAAGTGGCTGAAATAGAAAAAGAAGATATTTCGAAATTTTTGGATGAGAAAATAATATGTATTTTGTTTTTGGGGCAAATAAACGTTATAGTATACGTGAATGACAAGTCTCTATTTCAATGAGTATGTATGTGTACATATCTTGAATAAATACATACAAATATATATAGTATATATATATATATATATATTGTTTCTCTTTCGTTTTCTATGTTTTTGTATTGTTTCGACGAAAAGGTGAATTTTAGAGGTTAAATCGGTCATTTTCAAAGTAACGTCCCACACGCGAGATGTAATCCGTTAATTTGAATAGCATCTTCTGTTTAATGTTGTTTTGGATTGCTGGTTTTGAGATATTTCTCACGTACCGTGAGTATTGGGGGTGTTGGGGGTTGTGCTGTAGAGGTAGTACCTTTCATCAAAGACGGTCGTGCTCAATGGTATAACCGGTGAGTAGTCGGCGATGACTGGTCCTCACAGGGCACCCAATTCTCACTTATGGCTCCACGTGCCACACCCCGGGCAACTGCATCGACCTGCAGGCTAAACTAAGTGAGGATAGCCAGATATGGCGAAAAATTCGCAGCGTCTGACCCAGAATGGGCGGCTGCAAACAGCGTCTGTTCCCAAAGTGGGCGGCTGACTCAGACACTCACCAACACGCCCGGCCAGCGTGGTGTTTTAAGGCTAAAATCCCGTAAATGAAAGAGAGACAAGATTCCGAATGATCGGATACGTCAGAGAACAGGGGTTATCGATGCAATCCAGCGAATAACATATTTAAAGTGGAACTGGGCTGGACATGTCGCAAGAATGACCAACGAAAGATGGACCAAAAAGATCATAGAGTGGAGACCTAGGCAAGATGCGTTCAGGAACAGAGGTCGTCCGCCGACCCGGTGGACGGACGACATAAAAAGAGTAGCACCAAATTGGATCCAGGATGCCCAGAATCGAAATAAATGGAGATCGTTAACGGAGGCCTATGTTCAGCAGTGGACGAGACAGGCTGTTTGATGATGATGATGATGATGATGTGAGTATTGTTTGTATATTTTTATTGTTAATTAGAAATAATTTGTCCGTTAACTAACTCCTCTGTATTCTTGTAGATGATATGATTCTTCATGATCATCATGATATGATCATATGAATCTTCTTATGATTGATAAAGCCGACAATAGATTGGCGAAAGCTATCGAAGTACAAAGAGAGTTTACTTTCATTTGAACCCACTTACATTATGGGGCGGAAGAAGTTTCGACGGGACCAGATGTTTTACGATGGGTTGATGCGGATTTTCGACGGCATGACTGAAAAGGTCATTAATTAATTAATTAAAAGGTTTTATTGTACGGGTATTTTCGATGGTAAAGAAATTTAACAAGCTCGCGTATTGATGGTTGAATTAGGAATGAAAATAAAGGGATAGATACATTAAAACAATTTATTTGTTACTACAGGTTCAAGAGGGCAAGGACAATCTCCGGGGAAATCCCATCTTTATCACGAAAATTCACGAAGGGCAAGGAAAATGGGTAGGGGCAAAGGAATACGAAAATTACGGAAAATCCCATCTTTATCACGAAAATATTAAAGGGGCTTGAATTTGAACCGTTCCTACCGATACACTTCCTATATGTTTGCCTTAAGCCGACCGTCGAAATTTCTTGTAAGATTATTTGACCCTTCGATTAAAGCAGGTACCCTCAATATTTGCCGTCGAAAGTTCGCCCGCCGCCAAATTGGTTAGTTATAAATCAGGGTCAGTTTCTTCAACAAAACATACAGTAGAGATATATACAATACATATGTACCTATACAGAAATCACGGCTTACTTATAAAACATAAATTTTTTAAAATGGGAAATACAAATGTGTCATCCAATAACTACCTACTGCTGATTTGTAAATTAACGTCCTTAAAAAAGCTTTTTATGAGCTATGGTGATTTACTCCCATATTTATTATTTATAGTTCAAAGATAAGTCAGCTGCAACGAACTCTAGAATTTTTTTTTTGCTAAGCGAACACTCTTCACTGCTTGTTTTAAATCAATAAACTAGGGGCCAAATATGTTTAAGATATTATTCCTTTCTACAGTGTGAAAATGCAACCCTTAAAGGCGAAATTTCACTATGAAAAATACGTTTACAATTATATATCGCTAGCCAACTAATATATCCCGACAACTAATTAACCAATTGAATTTTACAGAAGCTTTATCGATTCGAAATGAAAGGAGCTTCTTCGTAAACCCATAAAAATAGGAAGGATTTATTTTTAAAATAGTCATTACAATTTCAAAAATCGTTGATTATTAACGGTTTTTAGCGATTTGTGTCATAAATTAATGAAAAAAAAGTACTTGAGCTCAAATTAGGTGCATTTGAACTATGTTGCTCTTTTGACTGAAGTTTTCGGAGATGTTTAAAATGGGAGGTGAGGTTATAATAGCAGCTGTAAACGTATTATTGAACAAGTGTCTGATGAATGGAATAATGCGGAGGTGGTACTCATATACAAGAAGGGAGACAACACAAATTTGAAAAACTACAGGCCCATAAACTTACTGTCACATCGCTATAAACTTTTTACACGAATTATAACCTATCGGTTAACCGCAAAAGTATACTCATAACAACCAGTGGAGCAGGCAGTATTTCGAAAGGGATTCAGCACTGTCGACCATATACAAACAATTAAAACAATAATCGAAAAACAACTGAATATAATATTCGCATACATCTAGAATTTGTTGATTACCATAAGGCATTTGACAGTATTGAAACCTGGGCATTTTGGACAGCAATGGAAGACGCCAGAGTGGATTCGAGATATTCTATCATCATAAATATCATTTATGACAAGGCAACTTCCCCGTATAAATAGCTGATAACACTAAAAAAACAAAAAAAAACAAAATTAGAATCGGCAAAGGCATACGACAAGGCGACACCATCTCGCCCAAATTATTCACTCAAGCGTTGGAAAACGTCTTCAAGCAGCTACATTGGAAGAATAGAGGACTAAACATCGATGGGATGTATTTACGTTATCTACGATTTGCCAATAACATTGTTCTAATTAGTACATGCATGAGCTGAACATTATGCTCAGTGAATTAAATGAAAAATCTAGAAAAATTGGTTTGCATATGAATTTAAACAAAACAAAAATTATGAGTAGTAACGATATCCAATATTACATGACTGTGGATAAAACCATCATAGAAAACGTGGACCACAATATATACCTCGGACATAGAATCAAACCGGGAAAAGAAAATCAAAACGAAGAAATTAAACGTAGAATTTATTTGGCATGGGTGGCGCTCGGGAAACTTAGCTATAGAAACAAACGAGTACCACTACATGTAAAAAGAAAAGCTTACGATAGTCGTTTACTACCCGTGATCACATACGGCTTGGAAACCATTCCTATAACAAGAAAAGTAGCAGAACAACTAATAGTTACACAACGAGCCATGAAAATGGTCATGTTGGGCGTCACCTTCAGAGATAGTGTGCGAAACAATCAGATACGAGATAAAACCGAAATAATAGATGTTATTGAACGAGTGGCTGGCTTGGAGTGGCGTTGGATCGGTCATGTAGTGAGACAGGATTTGAGGAGGTGGACACACAGAGGAGTTACATTTTGGAGACCCAGAGAGACACGGAAAGACATGGAAGAGCACTATATCCGCACTGGATGAATCCGCGCTGAAGAAGAAGAAGAATGTATATATGTAATTGGTATGATATGGTAATTTATATGTTTACTACTAGACGTAATGTAAATGCGAAATGTCCTGTACTTTTAATATGGCGCATTCATTATACATAAAACCTTTGGAGTTGTTAACTAAATCAAAAATCAGTTTTAAGGTATGAATACCGTTGTGGATAATGTTAAGAAAGTGTTGATCCTCCTTGGACCAAAATTATCTCCAAAAGTATTCAATAGTTGTTGGGGTATGTGTATTGACGTGGAGTGTGATTTCAATAGCCTTTGCGATGTTGTTCGACGGTCCATTTCTACAATCCTCCTTTCAGTGACGCCATTTTAAAACGTCACATAGTAGTGGTTTATTTCAAGTCACTTCAATATTATCTCCATAACTACTTAAAATTTATTTCCTCATTATATCAGCACACAACAAATGCTCCAATGATTAAACAGGTACTAGTGGCAATTCTGTAAGTGAAATGTTAAAATTAACGGATGCGGTTAAAAGGTAAATTTTAACCCCTATTTGTATTCTGTATTGAGTAATTTTGAGTTATTTGAGTAACTCATATCTCACGCCGAACTTACATTCGTCGCCTACTCTCGTCATTTTCCATTATCATTAAGTGTAATAATCCATCAAAAGCCGTTTTAACTGGTGTTACAAACGATCTGTTAAAGTTAACCTCACAAATAACTTTTACCTACTGAATTTAAACCATTCCATGTGATGCAGAATACCATTTTATGTTAAAAAATAACGTTCCGTTAAAATTAACGGTTTTTTCGAGTGCAGAATCGTACCGCGACAATTAACGGTGGTTATTTTTTTTAACAGCCGTTAAAAATTAACCTTTCACTTGCAGAATAGACCTTACTGCTAGTTAATCTATTTATTGAAGCGAAGTTTCTACTATTAGCTCACACTGAGCGAAGTGTAGGAGAGAAACGAATAAAAAAAAAGTTACAGAAAAATGCGACCAACCGACGAATCGACCGACACCGGTGTCACTACCACAGAGAGAACAGAATCTCTCTCTCTCTCTCTTTCTCTCTCTCTCTCTCTCTCTCTCTATATATATATATATATATATATATATATATATATATATATATATATATCTCTCGCTCGATCTCTTATTTTCGCAACCTGTATATACTTTACTTTACAATATGAATAAAAGTAATTTTTGTTGTGGTTAATTCAAGTTCCACATTAACTTCCTTCCCGAATTAACTACCCGAATTCCACATTTTATTTTTCTCTCTTAAGTTATAAGATAACAACCACCAAAACGTTTTACTGAAGAATTTATTTTTGACCTTGGCCAGGATTCAAACCTGGACCTGCCCATTTCGCATCAGTTGTGCTAATCAGTTATCGTGCGAAATCTGGGCAAGACTTTTTTCATTAAGACATTTTATAGGTGTTATAGGTGTTATTCAAAATTTGCAGCTTTCATAATTACAATTAGCAAAAACTCACCCACTGATTTCTCCAAACGGGTTGAAATTTCCACTTGACGAAATATTACAATTGAAGCATTCGTTTGAAACTTTTCTTATTCAGTCATTCAAAGAGAAATCGTTTGAAGTTCCTCAAGCTCTAACAGTAGAATTCTAACTATTATTTTCAGTTTGTCCCACGAATATAATATGTAAACTGTGAAATAACTTCTAAGTTATTAGTTGTTAGTTATTGTTTATTAGATGTAGTCTTCAATGCAATTTATATATGTATTGTAACGTTTTACTGGTTAAAAATAACTTACACTACGCGATAAGTCTATTATAATTTATTTTTCACTTAAAAACTTACACTAAGTACTTGTTATCACATTGTTGATTATTTATCCTCTGCGCATGGACGCTCAGGTCCAGTATTCGTCGTGTTCGCTGTTCTATGACTGCTGTGTTTTCCGTGTCCTCTTTTATCTTGCCGCATCCCGCTTCCCGAACATTATGGCCGTTTTGTCGGCAACGGACTGCTCCCGACTTGTGTTTATTTTGTGGCGAGACTTTTCGTTAAATTGCCCCGCCTTAAAGATGTTTCGTCCCGAAACGTGTCCCTGGCAGGCCCATGTAGGAACCTAGAGTAGATCCCCTGTCTCTGCAACACGAGGTTTGGTGGAAATAGCATGTTACGGTCTTCTTATGGGAACTCCCAGGATTCCAACAACACAACAAAATGTCTACTCTGGTGAAGCGAAATAAGACCTCCAGCATATTCCTGACGACCCTCCAGTCCAGGGTATCCACACACCAGTTTCGGAATAGCTAATTTAGTTAGGTCCTCGCTCACGGGGGTATCCCTAAGGTCGGTCACATAGCGCGTCCCAAAAGTCCATGTAGGTTGGTTGTGAAAGGGCCTCATCTGGGTAACCAGGTAAAAGAGCGACCGTTGTGATCAATCTAACTTAATTCTTAGCGCTCCAATAACGTAGGTCCCTACTGATGGTTCGTCAAGTTTGCCAAATCTCGTCCGGAACTCCTGGGCAATTTTTTGGGACATCCGTAGACCCTGTGTCACTCAGTGAACCAGCGTTTACTCAGCCGGTGTTTCGAAGAGATCTCTACTTCCCTACTTCCTAGGGAGCACTTCCCTGGTCACAGCGAATCTTTCCTTCCAGGTATAGCAGCAAATATACGCAGCAATAGTTTTTTCAACAGAATGCTTCTCTTCATGATGCCGAAGTTGACGCCCTTGTTGATCATGGTCGTGGTCTTCCTCGACAGGTGCTAATCAGTTGTTCTGCAGGATCCTTGGTTTTCGATTCGGAACTTTGCTAATCCGATAGATGATGATATTCATCTTAGTCTTCACCGTATACGGACCTTCCCAGGCTTTCTGAAGCTTCGGAGATAACCCGTGTCTTCTTTGCGGGTTGCAGAGCCACACCAGGTCTCCTTCTTCATATATGCCGTTGTCATAGTGATCCTTCATGATGTCACTGACGACTTGGAGGTTCGTCCGTACCATCTCGTAAATATGGTCCATATTTCTGCGCAGTTTGGCGACGTAGTCCTTATCAGCCAGATCTTCTCCCGGTTTGCAACCGAAGCACAAATCTTAGGGAAGCCTCATCTCTCGCCCGAACAATAGCCCTGCTGGAGTTTGGTCGGTGGATTCGTTAATGGCAGGACGGTAGGCCATCAGGAAAAGGAGAAGATTTTGGGAAGATACAGCGCCGTTGTCCTGGTTTTGCGAATTCAAAATCTTTCGCATATTTCCCGGATCAGCCCGCTCTCGAAGTTACACCGCTCGTCGGAATGCAGTTCCAACGGTACTCCGAAGCGGACCACGAGCTCTTTCACCAGGACATCGGCGACAATTGCGGGTCCTTGATTGGGAAATGCGTAGGGCTCTACCCATAGCGTAAAGTAATCAATCGATACCAGGGTGTAGTTAGTGCCGCAATCAGTTTCAGGGCGCAATGTCTAGGGCAAATCTCTCGAATGGACTTTCCACATTGTACTGTCTCATTGGGGCGTTCAGTTTGCGGTGAGGTACTTTGCTGACTGAACAACCTGTCCATTTACTACACCATTCGCGAACATCCTCGGAGTAACCGACCCAAAAGAAACGCTCGCACAACTTCTGCAATGTCTTCTTCACTCCCAGGTGGTCTCGAAAGGTTCCATCATGGATGTGACGTAGCACTTCCGCAACCTGGGTCTTGAGTACGATCAGTTGAAGTCATCTTTCGGCACCGTTATCTAATTAACGCACCCTCTTGAGCAGTCCATCCTGTAATACCAGGGAATTCTACTGTGCCCCCTACGATTTCAAGGTTCTAGAGGATGGGGCCACTTCCTGCCATTCCGACCGACGTCCTCCTCTCTTCCACTTCGAGTGACCTTAGTGAGCTCGCCTCAGCCCGGCTGGTGACCAGTCCTCTTTAGTAATGGTCTTGTGGCAGGTAGAAGCCTCCTTCATCTTCCTGTCTTCCTTGTCCGCCTTGGAGTTGTTCGTCCTGTTCGTTGATTGAGACCAACCTCTCCGCCACATTGAACTTTCTGATCCTTTTCTGTTTCCCTTCAGCAGCCCCTTAATGGCGTTGAGAACCTGCTCCAGGGTGTCCTCCTTCCGTTTGGTTTCCTCACATAGGTAATCACCAACGATCGTTTGGACCCGGTCATAGCACCTCGACATCTCCGTTGCCACTTCATATTCCAGGGCCATTGAGAGGGCTTCCAATGTGTTCTTAGGACGCAACAGACGTACCGCCATCTGCATCCCCACATTCCTCAAGCCGCCGATGATGGCCGAGTCTTCGGCTCGGCCAACTTAACCAACTTCGCTCTGTTAGATTAGAACTTCTGAAGGCTCTCTTCTTGTTTCTGTCGTCGATTCCTTATTCGGGATTGGTATACGCGCCCCTGGCGGATACCTGGCCCCTGTTTTGCTTGCCCGTATAAACTCTCCAGCCTCTGGACGAGTAGCTCGAAGTTGTGCATCTCCCATTTTTGAACAGTCTGTAGCATGCCGAGGGCACTTCCCCGGAGAACGGCCGTCAGAGCCACTGCTTTATCACTTTGCGCCAAGTTGTTAGCGTTCGCCGTTGCCTTGAACTGCCGGAGGAAGTTCTCCCCGGGAATTTCCCCTTCGAAGGTTGTCGGCTTCATTCGATGACTCGCAGCAGGGTCTGCCTCAATCCTGGTTGCCTCCTCTGTGTATTAAACGGATTACCTGAACTGGACATATTTTGCCAACTGGGCTGGACATACATTGATTGTAAAGGGGCTTCCAATTCTCGCAGTTGGTTTTCCAGTTCCAATCACTGTATTTTGTCGGTCTGAAGTGCGCCGTCCAGATTTCCATTTCTGCCATCCTGCTCACCGTGTAGTTTTTTATTTCCTTCATTCAGTAAAATAACTCGCCGTGGGATTTGCCCATTTCGCCGTTTAGTTGTTTTATGTTGTTATCCAAGTCACCATGGAGTTTTCCTATTTTGTTTTCCAACACGCCGTGGAGTTCTTATACTTTTTATGTTGATTAGGAGCCGCTTTTCGTCTCCTTCAGAACCGAGTTTCAGAGTCGTCTCCATTGTTGGGTAAATTATCCTCCAGACGTTTTTGCAGTACAGCTTTCGACCCTGAAGTATCGAATTCTCGATCTCCCAAATCGCGTTTTACGTCAGTAATTTTCAAGCAGCGGAGTTTTCTCATTGTTCTTAATATATGTCTCTAAAGTATCCCACTTCTGACACCAAGAGCGAGTATTACTCGCTCAAAATAACTTGCACTACGTAAATTGTGTTAACTAATTTATTGTCACTAAGAAATAACTCTTACTTATTAATTTATATCACTCTTGTTTATTGGGAGAACTCCGCGGTGAGCTGGATATCAGAAGTCGAAATTTTGACAGCACACATCAGATTGAGGAAATCCAACTATTGAAACTGGGGAACCAACTGCGAGAATTGGGTCACGAATAAAAATAAATGGATTTCCAGCCCAGTTGGCAAAACATGTCCAGTCCAGGTAACCGTTTAATGACTCGGTGGATGGAACCAGAGCCATCGAATGAAGCCGCCAACCTTCGAAGTGGAAAACACTGGAAGAATTACTTGCAACTGTCAGAGGCAGCGGCGAACGCTATCAACTTGACGCAAAGGGATAAAGCAATGACTCTGACGGTCGTTCTCCGGGGAAACGCTGTCAGCATGCTGCAGACTGTTCAAGTAGTGGAGCTCGATAATTTCGAGCTACCGGTCCAGAGGCTGGAGAGGCGATACTGGCACGCATATGTGGGACAGGTCTAACAATCTCGAATTAAGAACCGACGACAGAAACAGGGAGAGAGCATTCAGGAGTTAGAAGCCTATATAGCGAAGCTAGTCAGATTGGCCTACCCGTAAGCGGCGGAATCTATGAGGGATGTGGATATGCAGATGGTGGTGCCTCTGTCGCGTTCTAAGAGCACACGGAAGCTCTCTCGATGGCTCTGAAATATGAAGTTGCAACGGAGGCGTCGAGGAGCTTCGGCCGGGTCCGGACGATCGTCCGGGATGACGTGTGCGTGGAAGCCAAAAGAAAGGATGACACCCTGGAGCAGGTTTTCACCGCCCTTAAGGGCCTGCTGAAGGGGGACAGAAAGGAACCAGCAAAACGCTGGAGGTGTGGTAGGTCATCTTCGAAGGGACTGCAAACGCTACAGGTTGGAGAAGCCAACAACAACCTAGACGTCGGAAATTTGAGATAGTAACACAGGGAAGTGAAGGTGGAGGCCTGTACGTGGATAGCGAGGTTAACAGTAGGAAGTACATCCTAATAATATACACCGAGGCATCCGAGACAATCGTGAAACCAGGCCTGCTGAACACGCGAGGGAAGGATTTGAAGTCAAAGTGGACGGTACGAACGGTTAAGGGCGAACCTGGCGTACTCAATGGAGAATTCGACGTCGAAATCAAGATCGGTAACGCAAAATTCTCGCCACACCGGGTCCCGATGGCCAACATTTATTCGGAATTGCCATCTTTGCAATCGACGTCATGAAGACCTACTGTTTCGATGTCAATCAGGAACGACAAGTAATGCAGGTCGGCCCAGGGATAATTTTCCTACACACCAGGTGTAAGACAGTTCATCAGATAACGCTGACGGAAGAACGGAAGACACGATTCCGCCGAAAATGGGTGAATCGATAGTGGTGAACCGACTTCAGAACGTCACCGAAAAAGGGAATCCTGCTGAAGTTAAACCCTGGAACCAAAACGTGGAGGTAGGCCAAGGCATCCTAGTAAGGAAGACCTTAGTGACATTGGGTGATGAAATCCCATTCCGGCTCATCAACATTAATGATTACTCAATTACCATCCGTAACGAGACAAAAGTGGGAACCTGCTCACCAGTGACCTCCTGATTCACCAGGTAACGGGGAGCGCTGAATATTGAGCAGCAAATTTGGAGGGAAGGAAGCAATAGTGAATGCCTCTGATAGTGGATAGTGCAATAGTGGATTCTCTCGCAAGAACTGAAAAAGGGGGCTTATCACCCTCTTCCATGCATAGACGATACCGTGAATACTCTGGAAGGATCGAAGGTGTTTTCCATTCTGGACTTGAGGAGTGGCTACTGCGGGTTGGAAATAGACCCTGCAGACAAAGAGAAGACGGTTGTCGCAGTAGGATCTGGACTGTGGCAATTTATTGTAATACCATTCTGATTGTGTAATGCGCCTGCGAATTTTGAGAGGCTCATGAAGAAATTACTCAGAAGGCGTTCCCGGAAAATGTACCTCGTGTACCTAGATGACATAATCATCGTAGGGAGGACGTTTGCTGAACAACTGTCAAACTTGGAGGAAACCTTCAAGAGACTCCGACTGGCTAACCTTGCACTCATCTCAAAGAAATGCTCTCTGTTACAAACAAGAGTACACTATCTGGGTTACGTGTTCAGCAGTAACGGCGGTGGACCCAGAAAAAGCGCGAGCAGTCTTAGAATGGCCAATACCGAAGGACATGCACAAGTTTCGATGTTTCCTAGGGATTTTCACATACTACCTTCGTTACGTTAGAATGTTCTCTGATATCGCAAAGCCGCTGACACGACTAACTGAGGAAAGACAAGCATTCCTTTGGGATGAAGAATGCCAGGCAGTCTTCGGCGCAGTAAAAAAGAGCTTAACGCATTTTTTCTCGGGTTCCCGACCCAAGGGACGATTCATGTTGGATACAGATGCAATCAACGACAGGATCGGAGGAGTCTTGCTCCAACTGCAGTATGAGCAGAAGCGGGTCGTCGGCTATTTCAGTAAGGTCCTGTCAAAGCCCGAAAGAAACAACTCTGTCACCAGGAGGGAACGATCAGCCGCCGTGAAGTCAGTGGAACATTTCTATAAGTAGTTATACGGGAGCAAGTTCTTGTTGAGAACGCACCATGCGGCGATCAGATGCCTTCTGCAATTTAATAACCCGGAAACTCGGAGGTCAGGTAGCTCGGTGGTTTGAGCTTCTTCAAGAATATGACTGTGACATTGAACGTAGAGCAGAAACTAGCCACCGTAATGCTGTCGCTTTTTTAAAAAGACTGAAAGCAGAGGAATGTCTCCATTGCAGACCTGCAGTGTAAAGGAGGTTTGTAACTGCCGCACAACGGTTACTGACGAGGACCAGTGACCAGACGGGCTGCGGCGAGCACAGCAAGGCGACTCGCTGCAACTTTAATGCATCCTGAAGTGGAAGGAAGGAGGACATCGGCCGGAATGGCAGGAAGTGGCCCCATCCTCTAGGACCTTGACATCGTTCTGGGCACAGTAGGCCTCCCTGGTGATACAGGATGGACTGCTCAAGAGACTGCTTTAATTCGATAACGGTGCGGATAGATGGCTTCAACTTATCGTACCCAAGATCGAGGTTGCGGAAGTGCTAACTCACCTCCATGATGGAACCTCGGGAGGCCACCTGGGGTGAAGAATACATTGCAGAAAGTGTGCGAGCGTTTGTACTCAGTGGGTTGCACCGAGGCTGTTCGCCAATGTTGTAGGAAGTGTACAGTTTGCTCAGCCAGCAATAGACCTCACCGCAAGCTGAAAGGCAAAATGAGATAGTACAATGTGGGAAGTCCATTCGAGAGGTTCGCCCCAGACATCACTGGATCATTCCCTGAAACTGATTGGGGCAACACGTATATCTTGGTGTCGATGGATTACTTTACGAAATTTGTAGAAGCCTACGCAATTCCCACCAAACGAGCCGCAACTGTCGCAGATATCCTAGTGAAGGAGCTCGTTATCCGCTTCGGAGTTCGGTTGGAACTGAATTTAGAACAAGGGCGTAACTTCGAGAGCGAGTTGTTCCGGGGAGTTTGCGAAAACTTTGCCATTCGCAAAATCAGGACAACGGCGCAATACCGTCTCATACCCAATTTCATCAGTTACTCGAGTGTAACTCGTAATGCATATAGTGTATACTCGTGAGATACAACCATTTCCTGGGTAAGTGCGACACACATCTGTCGGATCATAAAGAAATATTAATATTTTGTTTTTATATGAATATAAACTTGTATGTACTTTTTTTCCGTATAGTGTCAGCCGTGCCTTGACAGATCGAATGGAAATTTGGCGTAGGTATTCTTTCAATATAGGAATAGAATGTCCAGACGGTTTCAATCTTTCAATACTGCAGGTGTACTATAAGGGAAATTTATAAGGGAAATTAAGGGAATCGCCGTCCGTTTGTGTCCCTTTGTTATCTATTGATGATATAAATTAAAATACATTAGTATAAATTATGGGAGACGAAGGTGTGGAGGTAAATAGGACGGTTTAGCTACATTTTCGCTTTAAGGGATAACGTGCTACTTTAACTACAAAGGAAGATTAAAAAAAATTAATAACAACCCTTGATATAGTTCTGGAACCTATGCCAAGGGAAGACTACAAAGTTCTACTTAAAGCTTATCTAAGAATCTTATTGCATCGCATATGATGAAGGAAACTGTGAAAGGAAAATTTTCACTTTTCAATGGATAACTTTGTTATATTATCCATAGAGTTAATACATAATCCTAATTCCAGTTTTCTTCTCAAATGAAAACTAATTTATTACCCTACTATGTACTAATTGAAAGTAGTATAATTCTGTTTAAACAAACTGGTAAATTAACTGGTTGGAGATGGATATAATAGGTCAAATCATTTACCCACCAAAAAAAAAACTAATCGAAACTTTAACCTCCGCTTCCATTACTCAAAGAATATTCACACACACGCATCCCTCTCTATTCATTTCCACTATACTATATCAAATAGAAAGATTGCCAAGTTTATTTAATCTTTTGAGTTCACTAAAGCCCATTTACTGCGATATCCCTCACGCCCATATAACTTTTAAGTCAGTCTTTCATGAAAAGAGACGCTAAGGAGTTGATTTTCGAGATATCTTTTCAACTTCATCGTCAACTTCGTAACTAAGGAGACATCAAAAGTAAAATTAAGGGAATCGCCGTCCGTTTGTGTCCCTTTGATGACGACTGAATGGGAATGGAGGAGTAGGAGGAGAGATCATCATCTTCGTCTTCTCCTTTTAACGTCCTCTCTTTGTAACATTGGCAGAGAGGACGCGGAATTAGCTTCTGAATATACAGAGAGCTTTTGAAAGAAGCGATTCGAATAATATCTGTAGATAATTGGATTAAAACAGTATGGAGTCACGTAAAACCGACATAAAGGATGATGACCTTATGGAACGTTGAAAATATTGGTTATCTAATTTCTATAACTACGAGTCATTACAAGGTACCCATTTATTCCCCTTAAATGAATATGAATGTCTGCGGTACGTTACATTTTTGGATGTATTTTATATGTTGTTTTTGACTTCGCATATATCTTATAAATATCAATTTTTTCTTCTCTTCGTAGTATGCCTTATCTTCTCAAGATGTTGGCGATCGCATTAGCCCATCTAACTCTAACCACTGCAGCACGGAATAATTCGCATGATGTCATATTTGTCCACTGATGCAAGTTTTTCGGCCAGGAATTTCGTCTTCTGCCTTCTGCCTGCCTCTTCTACCCTTTACTTTGCCCTCGATTATGAGTTGTAGCGTTCGGTATTTGTGATTGCGCAATATGTGTCCAAAATAGCCTGCTATTCTTCTTTTCACTGTGTGTATTACTTCCGGATCTTTCTCCATCCGATTTAGGACATCGGTGTTGGTTGTGTGATTTGTCCAGGGAATCTTCAACATCCTGCGGTATTTTTTTATATTTTATTATAGGAAAAAGGAAATAAAAATGCATTCACACGGAGACAAATCAAAAATTTTTTAAACAAAGTTATTTTGTGAAAAATAGTGTTACTTTTAATTAATATTGAGATTGACATTAAATCTATTTGTATTTCTTCTTTCCGACAATCAATCTAGCAACGAAACATGTTCAGTTAATTAGGTATAATGTCTTTGTTAAACTATTTAATACGTTCTCCACGAAATCGAAATGATGTATGTTAAGATCGGGATACTAAAAATTTTCCAAAATATTGTTAAGGTTACCGTTTACGTTCTTAAAAGACTGCTAGAAAAGCTAATTAAAAGGTTTCCTAAGAAATCAAGTTTCCTATACTAAAGTTTGATAATCTGAAGGTTTCTTGAGCTACATCAAAATACTTAAAGGTTTCCGAAATAATGATAACGTTAGCAGAGGACACGAATTAAAAACGATTTCCGAGTCATACTCAGAAAGGTGTGTTTTTCTTATAATTTAATGTAATGTTTATTCTAATGTTTAAATAATGAAACGATTTATATCCTTAGACTATATATGGAAACTATTTTATAATAAAATATTTATAAACTACATCCATAACTTATGTTTCTACCATGTCGAGCTAGGAATAAAATACTAAACAGCATAAAAACACGATTTCGAAGGTTGTTATATACTTTGCAGAATTGAGAAATTAAATTGAAGCTATCAATTAAAATATCATTTATTTAATATAAAATTATTCCAAATCTTGTATGAGGTATTTTAAAAATGATTTTACTGAATGAATTCTTTTTAATTCGAACGACGAATCGCTGTACTTATTAACACATTTATCTATGGTTTAAATAGCCACATTTCTTCCATGAGGTTTCATGGTAACCTGTTTAGGTTGTTTACGAACTGCAACATCCCCATATTATTCTAATCAGCTTAGTCTGTAATACTCTGTAATTTTTTCGGTGCAGTTTACTAGTTTACTAGTAGGTACAAACCGGACGGATACCGATGTGTTTCTCCCGGTGGTCATGAAATTCTCTGCTTAGAATCAGGTAGTTACAACAAGTGATTAAGGGTTGTTATAAAAATTGGAGTATTTTAAAGGCAGGTACACTTACTACTGAAACATTACCCTATGTGAACATAAAAAGTTACCTCATTTTATTACCTTTAATATTTATTTCTGTTTCATATAAGATTATAATAAAATGAAACAATCTTTAGGAACTTTGTGCAAAGGTTCTTATTAAAGGATTACGAGCAAGTGCCACCGCCGAATGAGTTGTACAGCTTGTGATAATTGTCCTCTAAGCAATCCGTCGATCATTACGATTTAACACTTCTACGACACTAACCGGGGTAGGAATGTCTTCCGTTTATTACCACCGTCATGATCAATTCAGAATTGGCAGTCACCACCAGAGGGACCAAGGAGAATGTCACTTTTTCTCCCAATCATCTCCGTATAGCCTACAATTTCAGTCTAGTCTACAAAAAAAATAGTTAATTCTATAAAAGCGTCAATTTCGAGATAATAATAAAGGCATTTAAAATCGAAACTGATCTTCCCTAAAAAATTGCCCGCGTTAGCGAGTTCGAGTTGATATATATTGTGATAAGGGACTGAAATTGGTTATCAGTTCACACAGTGCAGAGGATACAAAGGGAATCTTTCGCGGACGTGACGGCGTTAATAATGAAGATTGAGTGAATGGTAGAGCAGCAATCCTTTTAATAGAACTAGTACGCGCGACACAAACAAGACTAAGGGATGATTTAGAAACCAACAGCAATTCTTGAGGTAAACCGACTAACAGATAGTCCAGAAAAAGATAAGATAAAATTCATACCATCCATAAGGGATCAAATAAAACGATGAAAAATCTCTATATTTATAAAAATGAATTGCTGTTCGTTTGTCTCGCTAAAACTCGAAAATGGCTTGTGGAAGTTCAGGGAAGGTTTAGGCGGTGAGAAACACAAACAATAAGTAACGACAATACTGAAAAAGGTACGTTTTGTTATTTTGGGTACAATTCGCCAAGGCAACTGATCAAACAAATGAAGGTACCTATAGTGTCAGTTGGTTATCAAATAAATAAATGTCAAGACGATTATTAAAATTCACCATCAGTTTGTCAGTGCGCGAGACCTTTACTGATTTTAAAATGCCAAGAAGAAGACGACCTGACTTAGGTCGTCGAAGTCAATCAAATGTGCGGCGAGCTATATCACGTGCAAATCACACTGACGACCAGCGAGAGACATATAATGACAACATTCGTATTAGTAAGACAGAATTGCGTCCAACAGGGCAACAGTGAATAATTATGAAGTAGATAGGCTTAGAATGGAACGAGTTCGGGCACATCAAACACAACAGGAGCAACCACGACACATTGAAATAGAGCGATTCCGCAGACGCAATGTTCCTGTAAACCTGGAACGAGTAGCATTTTACTTCGACCCGGAAATAGATTATTGTGCCGACCAATCCGTCACGATTGGAGAAATGACAATCATTTTTCAATCTATTAAAGCGTTAAAAGAGGTACAGCGGTTAATGTTGCACTGGTGGTAAAGTAAAATTGTCACAAATGTTCCCACCACCAGATCCATTACGCTCATTATCTCCTGGGGTGGAAAATAACTCTAAATATTTCTTGGCCAACATCCAAAAATATAATAATTGCTTTCAAATGACGTCGTTTGGTGCAACTCATATTGCACAGGAAAATTTAACGCCGACTTTCAAGGTAGTTTTTGATAAATAATTTATTAAAGATTTTAAAAAATAATATACAATTGCAGATACAAGGACAGTTTGCGGAATCAACTTGGAGACTCCCTGTTTCGCGCATGGGCAATTATACGTGGCGTGTTCGCGAGTCGTAAAACCATCATCTTTATATATTTACGCACCATAAAATTAACAAAAAATATAGTACATCAGAAACACTTAAATTGATTGTGTGTATAACTGTGTTGCATTTAATTTTGTATTAAGTTTTGACCATAATTTTCAAAAATATATGTAGGTGATTCGAAGTTCACCGGCTCATCTTTAATTTTTGTTTATCTTTCTTTTTTTAAACTTTACGTGGCATTGCAACGCATGCCGGGTACGGCTTGTAGCATATAAATACAAACTCATTGGAAGGAAGGCGAAAAAGAAGTCCAAAATGAAGTAGTGTACGAAAGAGTAAACGAGAGGGGCAATACTGTAATAGGAAATAAACCTAACAACTTTACATGTATTAACGTTATCTGCCGTTGACAATGATCACGTATTGTTAAATAATTTGCAATGTTTTTCATTTTGAGGTAAGATATTAAAAAAAAATCGTCTTGGGTAATGCCAGCAGCGTGGAAGCCAGATTGATTTAATTTAAATAAATCTTATGCATTACTAAATTTAATAAACCCATTTTTAGATGTCCTCTTAGTCCTTAACGACACACGCTGCCCTTTTGTTCCTCTCGTTCATTTATATCTGGTTAATTTCAATTTGGACGGTGTTTGTTTACTGGTATATTATGACACCTACGTTAAACTAGTTTAAAGGATGGATGGTAGAGACACTGTCACAGTATCTCCGTTGGAGTCTCTATAAAGCCGATTGTTCATTTCGTTTACTTCAAAGTGCGTGTTTTATATGGGAACGGATGACCCAGAAGAACCTGCCTATAGTGGAGAGAAAATAAAAAAAAATGTTAAAAATGTTATCCCTATGCACCCATCAATCATAACGCAACCTTCAATAGAGTTCTTATTATTTACTTACTTCAGAGATTTTAATGACCGTATTTACATCGTGTAAATAATAGTTATTATTGTAGAGAAGACTTTTAATAATTTTTTGTGTGTAAACAATACATTTTGCTGAAATAGTCTCGGTACATGTCGAATTTTAATTGTTTGTGGGAATTCCAAAATATTAACTATTCAATAATGATATCGCTGTGAACGCCACATAATGAATGTTATTATTTAATGACCATCACTATTTGCAATGCACCATTCATTGATGAATCACAAGAACATTTCGGGATTGTTGGAAAATTTAATGACGAGATGAAAGGTTCTCCATTGATTCAGTATTCCATAATCCGATAGTCTTAATTATGCTAACTTGAATTGTTCTTTCAGTTATTTATAAAGTAAGAAACAATAGTTCTAACTTTGTATGTGTTGCAGTGTTTGCCAATGTGAGTCGCTAATTGAAACACGTTATATGAACCATCTCCATTTAATTAAATTTTGTTTAACTCGCCTCGAACCGAATGAAATGTATAACGAACTATCCTAGAAAGGACACGTCGAATCCGCTAAGTGCATTTTTATATAGTTACGTTCCTTATAACGTCGACTGACTATTACACTACATGGGAGGTGTATCTATATAGGCAGCACAGGACGTCTTAGAGATGTCCATTTTACGCCAATTTTATGGCTGGACGATTGAAGGCATAAGTAGTACAAATAAATGGTGTTATATGTGTTTTATAGCAGGACATGCAGGAAGTGCCAAAGCGATGCGGCTTACAGATATTCAAGTTATTGGTTTTTTATACCTGAAATGAGCATTCTTAGAAGCTCCAATTTTAGGCTTCATTACGATATCCAAAATTTGGACGTCGTAGAGACGTCCAATTTACGGTGTTTTTTATGTTTTTTTTTGTGTTGTTATGATATGGAAGAAAAGATGATTATTATTGTCTGGTATTCTTTATATCCGAAGTGAACGAATCTAGGAAAAAAAGTCCCCGTAAAAAAATACCAAAGAAAGAATAATATTTAAGAACAAATATTTTATTACAACTATAAGTGAAATAATTTTATAATTTTATAAAAGACTAAAACTAATATTATGACTTATCGCCCTAAGAAATTAAGAATATCTCTTTCTTCGTTTAGAAATGCTGTGCACAATAATTTCAAAGTTTCTTGAGACGTATCTTATATTGTGGACGTTTCTTTGGTACTCTGGGTACTAATTTGTACTGTTCTATTTTCGTGATGTCTACTGCCAATTCTTGCCTCATCTTCTGGATTAGAATGCAAATCGGCGGATGTTTTTGCCCCACTAGATTAGAAAATCTATTGTTCTATCCCTTAAAATTACAAGATTATAATGTATAAGCGTAATATATACAATGTGTTTCAAAATAATTGTCATCTAGTCGGCTGTGGAATTCCCATGTAAAATAAAAAATACCGCCTTGCGAAAATAGGAGTTTCTACTAGCTATACATAACCTCAAAATAACCTACTTAATCTCTTTTAACTTCTGGTTTTTCTCTGTCAAAAGAAAACGAATTCTGAATATTTGTCTATTTGTATTATTTATTTTGGCCCTGAAAAGGGCCGTTAATTACCAGCAGTACTGATTGCCAGTTTGACAATAAATGTTCGAAGTGTCACTTGTTGTCAGAATTAGATAGGTTCAAATCAATGGAGCGCGGCACAATAAAAATTACATGCACAGAAATTCCAGCGCCAACTAGATGACAATCATTTTGAAACACATTGTACTTGTAGATGCATAGGTAATTAAAATTTAATGCATTTTATGTGGGACTACTACTTTCCGGGGAACTTTTTTCCTTGCGACTTTTTTCTGGGACTTTCTTTGGTAGGTACCTACCTTCTTTCCGGGGACTTTTTTCCGGCAACTTTTTTCTTTGGTACTTTTTTTCCTAGGGACTTTTATCCCGGGGACTTTTTCCGGGGACATTTTTTCGGGTCCTTTTTTTCCGGGGAGTTTTTTCCGGTTACCGAGGTGAACATCTTTCCATTATAATACTATATTCAGAAATTTAAATTTAATATTATTAAAAAATTATTATTATATAGTATTAAGTACATAATAATATAGTATTAAAAATGGATTAATTTAGTTCCGTTTCCTGCTTTACTTTGATATAATCAAATTAGCCGTTTTGAGGACGTCCATATGGGGACGTAAATAGAACTTCCTAAACATAACATCTTAATGCACAATTTCAATCATTTTCTTGCCTGGATCTTTTGTAAAGAAACAAAATTAATTTATCAAAATAAAATAGTGTTCAAGAGATACAGGCACATTTTATATCGGTATATTAATAGAATTTTAATTTTTTTTAATTTGATTCAATTCTCATTTAATTATAGAACTAAAATCAGGTTATTTTAAAGAACTTCAAAAGAAAAAAAAATTGTTACTATACTATATAGTAAAGTATTATATAGTATTATATAATATAGTATATATAGTATAGAATTATCCTTTGGCCCTTTATTGGACCCAGTTTCGTTTTGATACGGTAATACGCTAATCAAAGATCATGCTTTTCCTATGCCCCTACAATGGCTAAAATGGTTTAGGGAGAACATGATCCTAGGGTAATATATTATCTTATCAAAACGAAATAGAGTTTGTTACAAAGATAAAATATCGATGAAATGACAGAACTTTAATAAGTTTTCTTGATTTGTGTGAAAAATTTCATAAATTTATCCTATTTTACTTACTTCTATTTTTACTACTTATCTTATCTTTTTAGATCAAAATTATATCATAATCACAAAAAAAATCAAAATTCTCTTGGTATAGAAATACAGAATTAGCCTTCATATAGTATCTATATTAAACCCCATTTTATTTTGATTTCATAGTATAATACCCTAGGAGCATGTTTATTTACAATTATGAATTAGAGTAATTGTTTCCATAAGAGATAATCATCAAGTTGATCCTCATATAAAGCCATAAAAATATTAGAAATTAAGGTTGGAGATAAGCGAGCGGGGCATCGTTGACAGGCCACTGCTAATTAGTAGCCATTGAGACTACGTTCGTTTCCTCCTGCCCCTACCATGAAAAACCAGACTTAAAAATATTTTAATGTTTTTTTGAAGTGACTTGGGGAGTTCGGGAAAACAACTACTTTGACGGCTAATACCGGTACCGATATTGAATTATACCCATACTTTCCCCTTTCCAGTGTTATACTATTGAAGTAAATTTTAATTAGCTAATAAATTCGTTAATTAAAGTTTAATGTAATTAATTTCTACTATTAATTAAGCTATTTATATTTGTAATAAAAATATTATTTAAATAATTACAACAATAACGTATCAGTGGAGTGGGGGATTAGGGACATAACTAATTGTCGAAATAGTTATTTTCCCCAATTCCCAAAGTCACTCCATAAAACATGAAGAGTATACCCAATAGTGTTCATTTATTTATTTACCGTAATAGTCATTCCGTGTATAGTTATTTAGCGCTAGTTATTATTAAATATCGATAATACGTTTTCTTAATAAACCAGATTTTTTTAATTTTTTTAAATTCAAGGTATCTTAATTGAACATAGTGGTGTTTTCTTAATGGTTATCATTTTGTCATATACTATTTTTCCCAACAAGATAGACGCATATTAATGAGCTGACCGTCAAGGCCATAGGCGTGCAGGTAACAATATCACTTAGGATAACGGACTACCAATAATTTCGGTATTTTTCGTTGAAATATGGTTATTTAGGAGTAGGGTTAATAGTAACGAGAATTATTACGACTATTAGGGGAAGGCAGGCAATTTGTAAAAATTGACCCCGTCTTCCTGGGAAAATACATGTAGGGGGGATTTAGAGATAAGACATTTAGAAATACTTGTATATACTCAGTCTGTTTTCAACGCCTTGGTTAAAGACATTTTGTTTTGTGCTTGTTCGATATCATTTTATATTTGTCGAATATCTAGCAATTTCTTTTGATATAGTACTTGTGATTGCGTTGATTTATTCATCAGGTGAGTTAATAATTAGTGAAGTTATTTATTAATATAGCACATAAGAATATAAAAAATAAATAATAATATAGTCAAAATTTATTGATTGCTTCGACATCTGCACTTTTTAAACCCAAACCTGTTCCCATGGGGCATTTTTCCATGAGAGGGAAAATTGTTATTTCAAACGTTTACGAATCTCTTAGAAGTCAGCATCCTACATGTAATGCAATGGATACTAATACAAATGTATGTAGGAATGACGAGTAGGCAGGTCAACTGTTTATAAAATATTAAGGGAAAATCGGCAAGGTCCTTTTTCATCGCCCAAAAAACGTACTGGTGGCAATAAAAATGGAAATTGATGACGCGCTGAAAAACTCATTACAACGGAAAGTTCATTCTTTTTATTTTGAAAACGAAATCCCGACATCAAAAAAAATTTACTGCTTACTAACCATGATCCTCATTTTCCTGATATTTCAACGAAAACACTGTGGCAACTACTGAAAGAAATGAATTTTCGTTGGGAGAAGACAACGGATTTCAGTTTTAATAGACAAAAACAAAATTGTTTATTGGAGGCGCCAATACTTACAATCTATAAAAGAATTTCGGGGGATATTCGAATAATATATTATTGCATAGATGGAACGTGGGTTAATCAAGGATATACTGTTTTGAAAACGTGGTGTGAAAACGCGAAACGCCACAGATATCTCAATACCCGCTCGCCAGATTTGTGCTTATCTCTTACCTTCTTCTTCTTCGCCTTCGGACCTTTTGTTATGACACCACTAAACAGGGTGGCCCTGTTTATATAAAATTATACAAAAACAGGTATAAATACTGGTATACCTACTGCTTATAATAATTGTGAAATTATTTTTTCCTCCGGTACATGAAAAATCCCTCTGTCGACGACCAGCTCTTTAATATGCGTCTATCTTGTTGGGAAAAAGAGTAAAATTAAACTGACGAAAGGGGAGTGTTGCATTTTATTTCCATCCAGCTTAAATTGAAAAAGATAGTTGACAAAATATGGTGCACGCGTCAAGTAATTGTAGTGTCGAGTATGTATACGATTAATAATTCCATACCTTGCAAGCAAAACCTCCCCCACCCCACTGATTACATAGAGTTGATGTTATACCCATACCTTAACTTAAATAAATAAGTAAACTGCAAAAGCATTTTTAAAATAATTAATAAAACCAGCTGATAAGTAAGTAATCAACATAAGTGTTCACCCCTGAAATAGTGGGTCCATTGTCGTGATAAATATTACTAGAATTTAAATCGTCTTTACAGTAATCGACATTTTGCTATGGCTGGGTCACACAAGATTAAAGGGTTATTTTTAAATTGGTATTAGTTTAATCAGATGTAACAGTATTGCATACATTCTTCAATCTTTACGAATTTGCGGAGCTTTTGTTAAAATTATAGAACTTGTTTATTACTAGCATTTAAAACCGATGCAAGATGGAAAATTGCAAAAATATGTTAGGCGTCATAGAAACGTATTTGATACTAATAGCTCAATTAATAAGTACAATGGAAAATAGAGCAACGAATAAAATTAAAGTAGTGTCAACACAGTCTCCAAGAGAAGAAAAATAATAAGTTCAGCATTTAAAATAACAATATCTGTTTATTCCATTCTTCAACAACACTACTGTACCGAAACATACTTTCCAATCCTGTCTTCGAAAATTTAGAATGATAAATTAATATTGGCACAACTAGGAAGATTCAGCGCACTCCTTGAGGGTGCGCTGAATGGGTAACTCAAAGGTTCATAACAGAGAAAGCGTCGAGCTAGAAATTATGTTTAATTTCATACCCCATCAAAGTAAAGTTTACAACAAACGAACATTCAATGTCCTATTACATTGTTCTTTACTTTAAAGTTAGCTTAAAAACATTGAACATAAGCAAAATTTCCGAAATAAACAGTTCACTATAAAATGAGCGTATAACAAGAAAAATGGATAAGCAGTGCCGCTCTTTATGCCTTGCAAGTGAAAACAATTTCTCAGCAGCAGTTGCTTGATTCTTACATACGACAACAAAAATACTGGCAACACTGAACGATATTCTGGCACAGGTTCGCAAATGCAACTTTTATCCCCCCGCTATATTCTACGAATGACCACTATCTCTTACGACTACGGACATATAAAATCCCTAATTATATACATTACATTCTTGTCAGTATATACGTTATTTGTCTTTCTCTTTTCTTTTCTTTCTAGATTTGTATATTTTTATAACCTACATTTTCGTCTATTCAGTTATCATTTTGCTCGCCCGATATTCTAAATTTAATAATGGTTTAAGTTTAAACGTTTAATGTTTTAATTTGACATTACAATAAACAACGATAAATAAATAGGCACAATTTTTCAAAATATTAGTAAAATACAATACATGATTTGGTTGCGTAGTAGTGGTGTTAACCAATATCATCAATGTTTAATTGTATGCAATGTTGCACATACTACATGTTGTTGCCTATTTGTGAGTTACTTAATTTTTATTTTAGTTTGTTATAAGCGGGATACCCCAATACAAAAATGGTGAAGATGATATAACTGTATGGTAGTAAATGACAAATTTACAAATATAACGGAGAAAGAAAGGGAAAAAAATATAGAAAAATGAAAGACCAGTTTTCAGTTACAAATTCTCAACATATATCTCAACGTATCCAAATAGGTAGGGTAGAAACTTTTTGGAATTATCAATGCTAGAAGAGAAAATAACAATATTTAAATTTAACCAATCACCCGTGGCAACATAAGATGGCCGCCTTTCAGGCATATTTTCACAGATTATTTTCTCTCACACTACAGGAATCTGCTTTCAACTAAGAACTTGATATCCTCAGATATTTGGCGAATCGAAATGGCTACTCCCCAAAGATAATAATTGGTAAATTTTATAACAAATATTTTTATAAATTCCGTCTATCGTTCAATGTTTCAATGGCGAAACCTTCACCTTCAAGTTTCAGGAGTTTTTTGAACCTTTTTTGGACTCTTATCGTCAAAGTTAGCGACGGTTTTCAATCGATATGACATTTCTATCCCCTTTAGGACTTGTTTTAATCTAGGATCATTCCTGTGTAATACGAAAGATAAAATTCTTCCTCGAGAAAAATCTGGAGTGTATAAGATTAGTTTCATCTCGTGTGAATCTTTTTACATTGGCCAAACTATAAGAGAATTTTACACTAGGCTTAAGGAACATGAGAAATGGGTCACTAAATATAAGGGTACCGATATTCTTCACACTCCTTCGTCCCTGGCTACACATATTTTAATAGAAAAACACAATATAGTTATAGAATCTGATTGCACTCCACTTCATATTGAAAGCAGGTTTAAACATTTAAATTTGTTAGAAACCTTAGAAATTTTAATTCATTCTGATAGATCAGATTTTCTAAATGATAAAAAAAATATTTTTGCAAGTACCCTAATTTCTTTTATAGCGAATCACTTAAGAGGAAACTCTATAGGTTCCTAGTCTCTAAGACGATGATGATGTTGCCTATATCTCTTCTTACTTCCTTTCCTTTCTTTTCATCCTCAGCTCGTTTCGCGTTTCGTGTTTTATGTTATTTGGTTTAATCTCTTCGAACTTCTGCTCTTCGATCCACAATCGATCTCAGATGATGACTGGCATTTTACATCCAGTTCTTCCTTCTCATAGACGTGAAAAATTCGACTCTCATTATTGCTAAATATAAGAAAATAATGACTGTCTACGTTAGTGTTTCACAATAGTTCGATTTTACACTGCGTTTGGTATCGATACGTGTTTTAAAAGGTTAGTCACTCAATTGAGAGATATCTACTATCATAACCTGTAGACGGAGAAAGGAGTCCTGCTGTATATGTTTGTTTGTCGGTCTGATATGTATAAATACCTCTCACGCTTTTGAAGTTTGTATACTTCTTGGTACCTTGTGTCTTTTGTTATACATGTGTTTTTATTTTATTAATTAGGTCTGATGATGGCGAATTAGCCGAAACCGGTCACCGATTCTATTAAATTTTACCGAGATGTGGTCAAGACTTTTTCTTCTTCCTATCCAATATTTAAATTATTTATTAAAATCAACAACCTATAAATTGGTTAATGCCTGCCGTATTTGGTCTGATGAAATCGAATGTAAAAGAGACTAGTTTTTCTTAGGTCCTATTTAGAAATAAGAAAATAGATGCGTCGAAACCACCCAGAACAACTAATCTGACCATTAATTAGTTTTTGAGGGTAAAACAGAAGTTCTTTTGTTGCTCAAGAAATTGAGATTCAATAGCTTTGAAATTCTCGAAGATCCATGATCGACGAATAGGTGGCAGACATTTATGACTGAACAAACAGAATGTGTAACAGTGAATTGGGAGAATACACAAATTCTTCAGGAAGTTGTGGATGCTATCCGGATCAACCAAAAACTTTTTTGGAATTGAAGAATTTTTCAATAACATTAACCAAGGTAATAATTCGAGCAGAGATGTCAAAATTCAAGAACCTATACGATGCGTCAGGAACGGCATCATTTCTCAAACAAATTTTAAAAGACTGTTCTAAAATGAAATTGTAAATATCACCCGCATTATCACAAACAGATTGTCAAGAAACATTGATTGAGGCAATTTGCATGACTTCCTTATGTCGTTAATATATTTCCAAAACCCTCTCAGATTAGTTATCAAGTCCGACCTAACCACCTGTAGGTAGTTCAAATAGCAATGCATTGAGAGAGACTTACATTCTGATCTCTGCTTATAAAACGACAAATAATCAGCAATCAATGACGATTGCTTATATGGCTAATCTACAATATTTTTCGGAGTAATTAAAATCTCCAAATAACAGTAGCACTACTTCGGAAAACGGTTCGCGTTATAGAGTTTTAACCGCACAAACAATTACCTGGCCATGTTCAAAATATTATAAAATTTGTCTATGTATATTGACATTCATATTAATCATCATAAACAGTGAGATCAATTAATCGATGCTAAATAATGGTTTACCTTATAATGTAGTGTGATGTAATATGTAATGTAATCGGCATAATGAAATAATGTTTCTGGGTACGTCTCATTTGTATTACGGTTAGGTATGTAAAACTAAAATCGAATAAACATATCAATATGTTTCTTTAATAACTTTGAAATAAGATTGGCAGTTCAACTACAACTAGTACATTAATTATCACATTTGGTGCTGTATACACATGCAAACATTAATATCAGTGTTGCAACTAAAAGAAAGTTAATTTTCATTAACTGTCTCCGGAGTAGCCTGGATGCTTTAGTGCATTTGGATTGCAAAGTCCTTACCGTATAAACAAATCAAGGTCTCTGATCCTGTCCCACAATGAAAATAATCAAGACCGATTTCTCCGAGATTTATTATCGGGAATAATGCTCGACGGAGAAAGAAAGGCACGAGGAGGCGGGGTGAAAAACGCTATCTATTCTTGGAGGAACTTTGTACGGAATTAAAGCAATAGAAATGGAAACAAAGGCTGTCTTTAACCGAAACGAGTCGGTCAGAAGAGTCGAAGCGGCGATTGTATAATGAGAAGTAGCAATTTTCCATTGTACGTCTTGTCCGATCAAATTGGAAACGCTAACACAAACGTGGAGAGCTCTCACTGGGGGGAGGGGAAACGCGGTGGCTAACAGAACGAAATAGAGGGAGTTTCGGGAGAATAGGTATAGGGTTGGAATTTTGGTATTGCTGTCTGTAACATCATAATGAAATGCTTGTGCTTCGTGATCTGTTTTCCTCCAGCTTAACTACACCTCTTTATTTCTCCTTCGGGTTTTACCATGACACATGAAGTTAACTATTACTTTACAACGAATTAACAATGTTTTATGAAAACACATAAAATAACTACGACGACGACGCTTATTTTAATGTTCTAATCGAATGGCTCTATCTTACGTTATCGAATAATTTTTCAGATAAATTCCATACATATTATAGATGAGGTATTCCGTATCTTATTTACGACACGTCTATTGTGAAAAAAATATTTTTGCGATTCTTAAAACTGATATTTTCTTATACAATTGAAAAGGAAAATTTCGTAAAGGGACGCTTATATAATTGTTATTTATTATACAAGCGGATAAATGAACGTTTAATGAGCGGTATGTTTAAACGCGCGCGTGGCGCAGCCGCAATCGCGTTAATATCGCGAGTTAAACGTTCATTGTATCCGCGAGTGTATTACAACGTTTTGTTTAATTTTGCCATATATAATAAATAAAGACCAATTTTGAAGAGAAAATTTGAAAAGATGACAACTTCAGTGCTGCAACCTTGACAACGACAAAAAACAATGTTAGGCATATAAAACGTCACCTTATACGGCAACATTGAATAAATAAGTATTAATCCGCTGCCTAAATAAACAAAATAAACAAAGACTTTATAGGTTCGATTTGACGTCAATAAACGTCAGTTTATATGGCAAAATTGAATAAAAATATTTTATAAGTAAAAATTACAAAATAACTATTAACCACCTTCACGTAGCCATTGTAAATCTCTAATTTTATCCGTCATATGTGTAAACCCTTTCGCCTTAAATCGTATCTACGAGAGGTGTTCTATATTTTGTGGATTCGGTGTTTGAAGGTTCCATCAAATGAGTAGAAATATAACAAGATTATAAGATGGGTGGAATAAAACTTTGTGACACCTACATTTTATAACACAGAGTGTGTACAAATAATTAATTTTTAATTAATAGTATTTAATTAATAATTAATTTAATTTCATTTAATAAAATAATTTAATTAATAATAACAATCTAATTTCGTTAGGGTAGTATGTTAATTTATAAATTACAATTCACTGAAATGTGGAAGCGACATTTATTTGCGAAAAAGTACATCATATTTGGAGAAGTAGAAATCAGAATATTGAAAACAGGTACTTCCAAACTAATTTTAAACCATCAATTGCTTGGCTTATATTGATACTAATGCAGGGTGCTAGGGGTTTGACTGCCTTTTTTTTAATCGTTGATAGTATTCATCAAAACAAACAAAAAACCTTATATAACAGGTGTCCTAAAACCAACCGTTTCCGAGAGAAAAAAAATAGCAAACTTCTAATATTAAGGTGTGAAAATTCAGTTTTATTAAAGAATGTCACATAATTTTCTACATGAAATGACTATAAGGTGTATTCTTTTAATGTGTTTATGTTTAATTTGTAACAAAACAATCTTTTCTTTAAAGAATACATTTTTTTCCCAATCAGTAGATGTCGATAAAATGGCTACGATGTGGTGTGGCAACACCGCGAAGGTATCGTTCGCGTCGTGACATGAGAGCCAGACAGTGACACTAGTGACAGTGACAGTGTGCATTTTTGAATTCGAAAGATAAGCGTGATCGTTACGGTTTCTTTTCAGTGCGTGTAAATTTTTCGGTTGTTAAAATGTTCAGTATACGTGAATATCACGATATGCTATTAATTTACGGGAAGGCACGTTGTAGTTCTACAAATGCACGTCGTATCTATCACGAACGATTTCCTCAACGGCGATTGCCTAACCGTAGAACATTTGTTGAAGTGTCTCAACGTCTTCGTGAAACTGGAAGTGTTGTTCCTCGTCCGGAAAACCATTGGTCCAGATCGGCAGATCGATGTGAATACGGAGGAACATATTTTGGATGCAGTTGAAAGGAATCCGAGACGTAGTACACGAGATTTTGCTCAAGAAATGGGAGTGTCGAACTGGACCATCCATAGAACTGTACGACAACAATTATTATACCCTTACCACCTACAGCGGGTTCAGGCATTGTTACAACAAGATCTCGCCCCCCGATTAAATTTTTGTAGATGGTTTCTAACTAAATCCGACCTCAACCACCTGTTTATTTCAAGAATTTTGGCAACTGATGAGGCATGCTTTAGTAGAAATGGCATTTTAAATTTCCACAACATCCATAACTGGGCAGAGGAAAATCCACATGCCATACAAAGATCAAATTTCCAACATCGTTTTTCTATTAATGTTTGGTGTGGAATCCTAGGACACCACCTACTGGGTTCTTTTGTTTTGCCAGCCAGATTAACAGGAGAGGCATATTTAAATTTCTTAAAGAACATCCTCCCAGAACTGCTGGAAGATATACCTCTGGACGTAAGAAGAAATATGTGGTTTTTGCATGACGGAGCTCCTGCACACGCGAGTCGACGCGTAGTGCAATATTTAAACGATAAGTTTGAGAATCGGTGGATAGGTAGAAACGGCCCACATAGCTAGCCAGCCCGGACACCAGAGTTAAATCCACTGGATTTTTATTTATGGGGGCACATGTAGACCTTAGTTTATGCTACGGAAGTGGAAAGTGAAGAAGACTTGCGAGAGAGGATTTTTGCCGCTGCCCGTCACATTAGAAAAAATTGCGAAAAGCGAAAATTGGATCAAGAGATGTCGAGCGTGCATGGAGAACAACGGTGGACATTTCGAACACATGCTGTAATAACCAGGTAAATATTGAAAATTACAACATATCAATAACAGCATGATCCTTTTCTAATGCTGGTAGTGGCCCTGAATTACTGATCGCTATTGATTTACCATTTATACATGAAAGTGTAATAATTACATAATTGAATCAATTGGAATCACTTACAATTATTTCGTTTACTATTACGTACAGCGGAAAGACGGCATTTAGGACGAGTTCGCAAATACGCCTCGCACGATCAGCTGTGTACACGTCATGTGTCATGTTTACCGAGAGCCAACACCAAAAACGTCAAGTTTACGTTTCCTTTCTTGTCGGTGTTGCCAAGTTGTGCTGAAATACCTTGACAAAATAACTCGACTTTTCTCGAAAACGGTTGGTGTTAGGATCCCCGTTATATAAGGTATTTTTGTTTGTTTTGATGAATACTATCACCTATTAAAAAAAGGCAGTCAAACCCCTAACACCCTGTATACGTATATCTGGAACGTTTACCGACTTCCAGTTGTCCGGTCGAAGCCTTAACTGATCTTATGACGCCAATGGCATCATTCAGTGTCCCCGACAAAAAACATTTGCGCGAATTTTAATCATGACATAAAAGTTAAATGCGTACTATCCATTACAGTTAGTAGCGGGTAGTACGCACATAATATATATGACATTACCTGGTAACGTGCATCGATTTTTATTTTACTTCACGTATATGCACATAACTTAAATAGCGAAGCAAATTAATAAGCGGCGCCCGTATTCAAAGTACTATAGGTAACAGTAGGGTGTAAAGGTTTATGCGGTGCCGAGGTTTATCTGGTTAGGGTGTTATTTAAAATTACTTCGTTTCTGTAGTGCCGAGTTCACCGGCACCACAGTGAAAGCTTTCACACGATAGGAGGTTTTCCATTGTTTTTGGTGAAAATCCATAAGGAAAGAACTTTTTCAGATGCTCGTTCTTAAGGTGTCTTATCCAGAACCGAACTACCTCAGAACGAAAAATAAGAGGAGTGGATATCGATTGAAAAAAGACAACAATACCGTCAAATTGGGGACCGATTGTCGTCCGTGATTGTCGTTTACCCCATGGAAAGAGTGGTACAGAAAGCGAGCTTTTGATGTGCTCGCTTTTTAATCATCGAATGCCATTTCCATCCCGGAACGTTGGTTCTCTCTTTCTATGCACCCCCCCCCCTCTATTTTTCCCTCTCTCTCTCTCTCTCTCTCTCTCTCTCTCTCTCTCTCTCTCTTCTTTGACATTTGACCGAGTAATCCGTCTTTTATGTTCGGCCAGACCTGATCCAGATTATAGTTTTATCTAGTGCACATGCAGAAGCCGTACACATTTTTGCCTCCGTTTGATTTTTCAAATTAATTAAAGCGCACGCACAAAGCGAGATTAAAACGTTTCGAGTACATCACATTCTCTCTCTTTAGCTCTTTCTCTTTTTCTCTCTTTCTATCGCTTTCTCTCCCTGTGTGTATGTGTGTGTGCTGCGAAACTTTCGCGAAAGTAGAATAAATCCCGTAGACACATTTTCTGAATGGATATAAAACCGCAAAGGACTTTAAAAAGTCACGATCGAGAGCTCTCAGTGGGGAAATTTTTTAAGGCTAATATATACGGATAATCTAATGCGTCCCTTTGTGCTATATGTGGTATTACTACCTAATAACAAAATTGATGATGAACATGAAATTAAACACGTATGCTTTATTGTGATGTAATGCCCGGAATCATTCGCGGTTGATAGCAAAAAATAACAAAAAGCAAAAAAATGTGTTTAAAATGGCGATATCAATTAATACAACTTGATTATTGTAGCTTAAAAGATATTTAGTTATGTGCTACAAGAATAGTAACGTAACAGTCTTAACGGAATTTACTCTAATAAGCCAACGAAAACATCGACCAAAATCAAGGTCAAACGAAAAACTAACAATCTTCATACCAATGGAAGATCCGAGA
This sequence comes from Cryptocephalus moraei, assembly GCA_946251905.1. NCBI lineage: Eukaryota > Metazoa > Arthropoda > Insecta > Coleoptera > Chrysomelidae > Cryptocephalus > Cryptocephalus moraei. The sequence continues at coordinate 2,629,705 of OX276452.1, forward strand.
GAAATGAGGAGAAACCATTGAAAACCAAACCAAAAATATTGATATTTTACAACATACAAGTAATGTACCTACCATAGAAAACTAAACGCTAAGTAGAAATTAAATAATGGGAAATATGAAGTAAATCAACAAGGTAACAATGCAGCATAAGTATTGTCACGAACAACAGCAGAATCTGGACCAAATATCCAAGTCATGGGCAAAACGTTGTGACGTACTGTCTCGGGAAGCAGCGTTGTCGGCGGCACGACGACTCTGGTGGAAGGTCGGTGCGGTTTGCTCCCTAAAGTCACGGGTGAGTTTAAACTCAAGGGAATGCCCAGGCGTCCGTGAAAATAAAACACACATTACAGGGAAAATACGGATGATCTGTATTACGGTTATGTAATTATATTATAATGAATTATTTACAAATGGGAAATGGATTTAAAGAACAAATATCAACTAATTAATAAATGGTCAGAATGGATTCTTAGAAATAAGCGTCAATCATAATTTACACTATTTACAGAAATTAGGGGCGGTTGTGCTGCGGGGTGCAAAGGTTTGATGGTTATCAGACTTTAGGAAAATCTTGACAACGGTGTACGCTCGTATTTCGGAGTGGAACCGGCAACGTTGCACCTCGCGTTCGAGTGGATCGTTCGGGCACAGGTGTTCTGGCAAAAACGGTTTATTTATTCTTTACCACAACAACGGAAAATATACAATTTAATAAATAAAATATGAATATTTAATTTACATTCGGAAAGGAGAGTGTCTATTATAGTAAAGTATATGTTTATACGAGGAGGAATTGCAAGCTAGCTAACTAATATAGGCGGAATAAGTGTGCAGAGTCGGTTATAACAAACAAGCAGAAGGAAGAAGCCAATAGAATGAGAGCGGAACGAGCGGTGAAAATTGCAAGCGTGTACTTAAGCGGTGTAGGCGGGAATCTAACATGCATAGATTCCCCGAATGGAAAATCTGTACAAGATTTGTCTCAGTAATAAAGGCACTACGAGAGAAACTCTTCCAGAGCGCTTTACTACGACCTATTATGCACAAACGGTTACGAGGTGCTATAAGTGGCCTACCCAAGGATCAAACGAAAATTGCGTACTTACAATCGGTGGTAGTAGACTCCATTTCACATAAGAAGAACCGTGGGCTAGAGTTACACGGAACGACATATTTCGTCGGCTATGTTCGGTTTCCATAGTTTCATGTAATTCGTGTATAAGCAGTGGCGGGAGGGTGAAGGTTTAGCGTAGGCGCGTTGGCGTGTTTTTCGGCATTGTCGCTCGTCGCGTATCTAACGTAACGTAACGGCCGTTTATTTTATTATTATTACAGTTTTGTACGTTGTGCATTGTGTGTTTTGACTAAAGCGAAATTATTTAGATTAAATTATTCTTGTTGTGTACAAAACATAGGCAACTAACAATACACGAATTAATATTATCCCCTAATACGATTACTACTCGGACCGCTACTGTCCAGATGCCGATCGGGCGACTTCGTGCCGGAGATGCGGCCTGCATGGAACTCAAGGCCACGGTTCTTCTTATGTGAAATGGAGTCTACGGGCGGTCGGACACTGTGCGGAACACTCGCGGAAAGTCTCTCGGGAGCGGAAGCGTAGAAAATGAAATGGCGTTCTCGGAGGATCTCGCGAGAGCAGAGGCACTAAATTCGTATTCGGATTCAGGTTCTTTGGTTCCAGCTTGGGGTGTATGTAGACCAGCCAGGCAGTTAAAGACTGGTAGATTGTAACAACGCCAATAAGCGAAAGAGAAAACAATTGCGGCGAGTTTCGGAAGAATCTTCAGTGAAATGGGAAGATTGTTACAGTTTCCCATAGTGGAACGGAATTACCATATGTAGTGTTTCGGGTAGAGAGGGCGCTTCGTTACAACGTGTATTTTGTCACTTGTACTATCTACAGGTATGTCATAACTTTCCACGTCTATTTATTCCATCGAATGAACTAACCGTGAACGAAAGCACTGCTTAATCATGAATGAAGTAAATATTAAACAAAATCGCGTTCCATTCGCGAATAAATACGGGACGAACAAAAGTCAGAATCAGTTTATCAGTGGTTAAAGGCTATTCTGACTGCACAGTAACGGCTATTAATTGAATTAGATTATTTTCCTTTCAAGGCTTCATTTCCGAGAGCCTCTTTGCCAACGGTGATATTTTCAGGTGATAAGTTATGGACTTTTATTTTCCTAGAGAATTCCTGGCCTATTCAACACATGTGTATTAAATTAATATTATTAATCGGACGTAAACGAATATCCAATGGACGTCCGCTCTGGGCCTAAACTGGATGTCCGTTGTGGACTTTTGCAGAACCTCTAAACTGTAGGCCGGGACCGTAAAATGGACGGCCGTTGGGGACCTGGACCTACGGGACGGATTTCTCCTACGGGAGAAATGGACCTAAACAGGACATCCATCGGTCATCTAGTGTTACGTGGGTAATACATCCGTAGAACGGGTCCTCTGCTCTTTTTAGACTTGGCCGAACTTTAGACATCTCTGAAAGTTATAAGTTCGCCATGTGAAACTGAATTTCAATTTTAATAATTTCCTAGTTAATCCATCTGAATTGGCTAGAACGACTATTGAAATTCCTCTTCGATGCAAAAAAAATACAATTATATCGTACTGTGCTTTCAGAGTTAAAAATATTTTGTAATATTCGTTACATTGATGATATATACAAGTGACTAAAGATCAATTTCAACCTGGGCGGTTCCTAATGGAGAAGGGTGGATTCCCGGTTTGTCAATTAGGTTATGGTACTGGTGTGAACCCCGTTTTGTATCAGTGTTCCAGACCATAAACTGTAATATGAGGCTTTTATAGACGGGTGTAAATTTTTCTAAATACGTTTTAAAATAATCTGCTTAAAATGTATGAAGTTAAACAACTTCGTTAGGGTTCGCTAGAATCAGCCTCTTCTGAAGTAGAATTCCTAGAATGATCTTCATTTTGTTTTGGGTCTTAGGGATAGGAAAATTTTTAATAACCGAAATTTTGTCTACTTTTTGTCTAACACTATTTATCTTATTTTATCTAATACTGTTGTACTTTATGGAATACAGTTTTTAATAGATCTCTGAGCTCATGAAAAAAGGTGCTCTAAACTAAGGTGTCGTCGAAATCAACGATAAAAGTCTCACCGGTTTGTCACCTTGAAACGTTATCCATAACTATTTGGAATGTCTAGGGGGCTTATTTTACTCCAAAGAACATCCTTTTGAATTCAAATTGACTTTGAGGGACGCTAAAGGCCGATTTATCTACATCTTGGGGATGTAGATTTTTCATCTCTATTTGGTGAAAACCGCTTGCTAAATCTCGCGTGGTGTCAAAATAATTTGCTTTGCCTAGCTTGTTTTAAATTTTTGTTAGGTTTTGTTATGTTATGTTATGTTAATTGTTGATAGTTATTTAGTGTTCGATAGTCAATTAAGAAACGTTTAGAGTTAAGAGACTCAACGGTTAGGGACAACCTGTATATGAGACATAAAGGGGATGTAAAATGTTCGATGATACCTTGGAGTATACTCTTTTAAGAGATATACCGTTTTTATGATTAGAGCAAGTGTTTGAACGAGCAGTTATCCACTCATACTTTAATATACTATATTAATCCCCATAAAAATGACACAGCACCCAGGACCACCTAGTATATTAAATTTATTATTCTGTGCTTGCAAAATAAATTGCGGCAACTCATGCGGCTGCAGAAAGCATGGGCTAATTTGCAGCATTGCAAGTAAAACATGTGTCGGTGATAATTGCACGGATATTGAAAATTATTCAAGAGATGCAATTTCTTTGACAGAATTTGAAGGTAGAGAAGAAGAAAATGAAGAAGATAATAATATGAATAAAAATTGATATATACCTATTACGCATTAATATACGTTATTAATATAGAAACAATTTGTACGAAAGATATTTTCTAAACAAATAGTTGAAATAAAATTTTGAATATGAGAGTACTTTAGAGATTTTTTTTATCCAAGCTTCAATATTTCAATATTAAAACTGTACAAATGTTTTCGGTAGAATACGATTTATCGACAATGACAAAGAAATGTATAGGTGCCGAGTTATGATCAATTTTTATACAAATTCCCCTAAAACTCCCCGAGACAACGTTAGTTCGAGGGGCCCTGAGCACCAGGTACTTCGGAGACCACTGGCGATGTCATAGTCGTTTTCAGCGACCCCAAAAACCCCTGGGTTTAGACCTTTCAACTAATTATATAATCAATTCCCCTAAAACTCCCGGAGATGACGTTGGTTCCAGCGGTCCTAAGCACAAGGTATAGTTGTGAGGCCACTGGCGATGTCATTCGTTTTCAGCCACAACAAAAACCCCCGAGTTTAGACCTTTCGGCTAATTATATAATCAATTCCTCTAAAACTCCCGAAGACGACGTTGGTTCCAGCGGCCCTGAGCACCACGTATTTCGGAGACCACTGTCGATGTCATATCCGTTTTTAGCGACCTCAAAATCCCCCGTGTTTAGACCTTTCGGCTAATTATAGAATCAATTTCCCTAAAACTCCGGGAGACGATGTTGGTACCAGCGGCCCTGAGCACCAGGTACTTCGGAGACCACTACCGATGTCATATTCGTTTTCAGCGAACCCTAAAACCCTAAACCCCCAAACCCTAAAAGCCTCCGAGTAACAAAATTGAACTCATTTCCGCTATTATTTACCAAGTTGTAAATTTTTTAACAACCGCCACCTTCACATGCACGTGTATAAAAAAAAATTTTCTTCTGCACCTCTGCAATTTTGCATTTCGTTATTATTCGATATTCACTCTAAATCACAATGTTTTCAGATGTAATATTTTTTTCGGTTATTCCTTAAAACGATTAAATAATCTATACGATACGTACAATTCTCAAAAGATACCACTGGCTGCCCCAATTACGATGTCATACCGTTGGGCAGGGATTTTAAAAAATGAAGTTTGGTACAAGTGAGACATTTATTAAATAAAAAGGTTAAAAAATAATAGTCTGACTTAAAACTAATCATATTTGTTAGTACTGTCAGTGGCACAACTAACCGACTCAGAAATTTTATAAAACGTATAGTACGTTTTAAGTGAACGAACTCTGACTGAGCAATAATGTTCTCCTACTTATAACTAGTCGGCTACCAAATCAGGTAATATATTGTAATTACAAGCAGTTGTAATTAATTCTTCAAGATATTGAAATCCAATAAACCAGTATATTCTTTTTCACTGATTGTTTTCGTTGGCACGTATGGCACCTTTGAATTTCTGGTTAGACATATACCAGGTATTCGTATAAGAACTGAATCTATAGGTATCTCATAATAGATATCGAAGAAGTCTTATTCTTTTTTTGCTATATTGTTGGTAAATCGGTCTAAACGCATAAGCTGTGGTCAAACTTATGTGTTAAACAGTTGAATTTGACTTTGAACCGGTAGAGTCTCGTTCCGCTTCTTCACTGCTCATCTCTCGTGTACCTCACCTGATGACTTGTCCCGGATTCCTTCTATCTGTCCTGTAATGAGAGAGTGAGTGGGTCTGATAAATAGTTCCGGCGCGTGTAATCGATGAAAACGGTTAGTTTGAGAGCTGCTCGATGCGGTCTTAATCAATTACCGCTGATTGAAGGCAATTGCTGGAGGTCAGCAACTACTAAAATGGAAATCGAGTATCGGACCGGACGGTTTACCTCCCCGATATTGCTTTGCGGATATTCGTTTACGGTTTAGTAGTTCGACTTAATGGAGAGACGGGTAATTAGTCGAGAAAGCCCTGAGAGGGATAAATAAAGAGAGACCGAGAGAGACGAGGGAAGCGGAGTTACCCCCTTTGCACCAAGAGAAAAAAATAGGAGGAGGACATAGGAAATGATTTAATTTAGATAAAAGCCGTTTCATCTTCGTTCGGTTTGAAGGTATACGACCGATACAATATCGCGTGTACATAAAAGGCGAATTTTTCGAAAGTTTTGGTTTAGGATGGTCATATATTGAGATGAGGCGGAGCAAATATAAAACTGATTGCTCGATGCCGGAAATATCCACATGATTTTCCTGTAAAGGCCGGGGGAAAACCGGGAAGAAAAACAACGCATAAAAATGCTACTTAGTGCGAGTACGTTTCCGTGAAAAGGTGAAAAATTTGATTGAAAATCGACCGGTTTCGCGGGCTGTAGGAGGATATGGAAATTGTTTGGAGCTTTTAAAATGATTCGAAGTGACCGTAATGGAAACAGAAGACTGATCTTCTTTAAGTGTATTGTATTTCGAGGACACCACGAAGCAATTCAAATTTTAAATAATCAAAATGGACACCAATTCAATATTAATACCATATAATGCTGAGTATAAAATGGAACCATAAAAACAGGCTTGAAAATAAGATATTTCATTACTTATTCAATTTGGCTTCGAAATATGTATTTTGAAATTCCAATTCCAATTGAAATGGAAAATACATTTAATCAGTATGTCTTGTTTGTTGGCCATAATTAATTAAGTTTTAAAAGTAAAAAATTTAAGGAGAATGAAATTTCAGTTCAAATTGAACTATATTATGCGTACAGACCTCATTACACTCAACGGAGGTAATGAGGTGGGAGGTACGAAATGCTTTCATTATGTAAAAAAATACAAGCTAAGAGAACTATAACGTTTTTAGGCAAAACCAGCGAGAATATAGCAAAGCATTGTTACGTCGAGACATTAAAGTGAAACGAATATGGTGCGGAAATATAGAATTCCTCAGAGTTCGGCTAGCCAAAATTCTCAACAAAATCAACTAGGTACGCCAAGTTGGGCTGTTTGTGAGTTAAGTTGGTTGCACACTTAATTAACACTAATGAATGACCTTGATCAGATATATTACATTCTTACTTTACTTTACTTCTTCCTGTCCGGATCTCTTATATTCTTTCGGCCCAGTATCGGTCCACGTCAACTCTACTTTTTTTTTGCGAGCTACAAATCATCGAGGGAGCAGGCACGCGGACCGGCGATTCCCATCTCGGCACAAGAAGTAGGTAGGTAAACGATAAAATTATACCCCAACTAGGCATACATCTAGGCAGGTACTCAATTCTACAGTGCCCATCTCGGCATAGAGTAATGTAATGCCCATAGGGTGATCCTTGCCCTCTTGCGTTTCCAACGTACTTTCGAGCGTATCACATGACGTTCACCTGCGTTTACTAAGTTTGTCAAATATTATGAATTTTGCGCAACAGTCAAGTACCATTATTTTCGACAATACCGTATTATCAAGAAGGTACCTCTCTAGATTTATGCCGAGTTATTGAGAGATTTTTGTAGTGTGTACCTGCTCGATCCGTTGTGCCGAGATGGGTATATTAGAAATCGACCGACGAGGTGTCGTAAAATTGACCGCAATTAAATGTGCCGAGATGGGATATACCCATGCGGACAGTTTCGACAGTATATTAGGTGACTCATTGACTGAGCTTTGGCACAATTACAGAAAATATCTATTTGGATGTTTCAGTCCCCATCTAACCAAGTTGGATTTTACTAGTTCCACTCCGGTTCTGATTGTTTTCGGTCCTCCAGACCTTCCACTCGTTGGCCGTTGGAGGCTCCTGCTTCAAGGGATAATCGTCTGGGTGCTCACCGTTCACCATTGTGAGAAAGTTTTTTCTGAACTTGAGTCGCTTCGCGGTGTTTGGCTTCCATATAGTGGGTGTCGTTCGTTAAAGGATTGTAGGGATTTTTCTGTTTATTCGATTTTCTTTCTGCGGGCAGAGAGTACTGCAAAACATGCAGCTTTGTATAAGTTATCCACTGGGATAGGTTTCATATAACCAGTAATAATTCTGCACGTGTCTTCTTCTTCTCCCTCTTTTATTGTAGGGCCATGCCCTGTTGCTCTTCATGTTTCAAACTTTTGTCAAGTCCTGCCAGGATGATAGTAAACTTTGGGACAATTTTTGTGTGGTTTTCCTGCCCTTTCTTGTCCTTGGAGATCAATAGTCTCTTGCTATTTTTATTAGTCTGGATATCATGGTCCTATATATTTTGAATTTGCTGTCTACATTCGTATTTGTATTTTTATATAATATATTATGTCCCGTAAGAATCCTGATACTTATCCTCCATTTACGACTTGAGATTGTACTTCATTGAATGTATTACGATCGCTAGATTTGTCTATACCTAGGTATTTAAAATTCATTACTTGTTGTATTAGTTTTCCTTCCATTTCTAATTTACATCTCACCGGTTCCTTGGGTGAAAATAACCATAATTTGGTTTCTTCAGTTGCTACGGCCATGTTATACTGTTTTGCTGTTATGTTGAAATTATGTAGTAGCTTTTATAGATTATCCTCTGTGCCTATTAGGAGTACTGCGTCGGCCGCATAACAAAGTATTGTTAAATTTTATTTCCCATCCAATTTTCCTTTAGTTTATTTACCTTATTTATTATTGTATTCATCACAATGTTCAACAGTGCTGGACTCAGCGATTCGTCTTGTCTGAAGCCCGAGTTGCGTTTGACGACTTTAGATAATTTTTTCCTGTTTTCATTCGGGTTGTGGTGTTTACATACATTTCCTCTATAAGTTTGATCAATCTTGATGGTACTTTTCACCAGATCGAATCCTTTCTTCAGGTCTGCAAATATCAGGATGCGATTTTCTGAATTGTGTTCAGAAGGCTCCCAGGAAAAAAGTCTATATGGTGTGGTTATGCCATTTTTCGAAATATGCATTCTGGTGCAATAAATGCATTTTGCAATTGCATAATTACATGCAATATTATAAGAACGACTGGAAATTCGGAAAAATCGCTCGACAACCGTTACGCGGGAGTTTTCTGGGCTGACGAATTCCATTCTGGCATAAGAATTACCTGGGGGCGCTCGGGCATAGCTCTGCGGGGAAAGGTAATGAAAAAAGTGAAAAATCACAAATTATGAAAATAAAACATTATTTAAATAATAAACAGTACTTTTTATTGATATCGAATTATTCATTATAAAGTTCAATTTTTAACTTAAATACTAAACATCTTCAAACTCTTTTTCTTCTTCCCCTTCTTCATCTTCTTTCTCGTCGCTATCCTCGGCCTGGTTGGAAGTGGCATTTTTGGTTTAAGCGTTGCCATCGCAATGCTAGCATGCAAGTGAGCACTCCAACCCACGAATTGAGTTCGGCATCCCCGAAAACCTCCAAGTTACGATTTTCGGCTGAATTTCATGGACGCTGCAATTTCCACCCCCCGCCTTCAATCACCCCCGGGCACCCCCACAGAGCCACCCACGAGCATCCACGGGTAATTCTAATGCCAAAATTGAATTCGGCGTCTCCGAAAACGGCCGAGTAACGATTTTCCAGTCGTTCTTATAATATTGCAAGTAACACCAGAGTGCATTTTTCGAAAAATGGCATAACCACATCATATGACTTTTTTCCTGGGAGCTGAACACAATGCAGAAAACAGCATCTCGATATCTGCTGGCTTTAAAAATTTATTTCGGTCGATTTTGATCTAAATGCCCTGGACTAGCCAGAATTCTGCCAGTCGGTCTCCGTTGTCGTTATCTAGGTGTTCGTGGAATCGCTGCTTCACCCCCTGTACGATGTCATTTCCAATTCGAGTTTTAATGTCTCCCATTAGTAGCAGCCTGTGGTTAGGGGGCATTTTATCCATTTCATTTTTGTAAAACATGCGTCTTTCTTCTCTCGTTTTTGTTATGTGTGGACCTTACACACTGTATATATAAATGTAATCGTTTAGCGTCACTTTAAGTAATCCATAGGTGATATAGCCAATGTTGTCTATAAGTCGTTCAATTTTTTTTATGGAGAAGCATTCCAACACCGCATTTCACGCGCTCGATTTTTGGTTTTCCGCTGTTGACAAGAATATAGTCCATTATGAACTGTAATCCTTTGCCTTCCGTCTTTATTTTCGATACTGTGCATATGTCAATTTTCTGCTCCGTCTTCTCCGCTATTAATTCTTGCTCTTTCGAATATCATGACTTGATATTTCAGGTTTCTGATCTTATTATTCCTTGTTTCTTTCATCGCTTTTTCCTATTTCGTTCCCGAACGGGAAAGTCTCAGTCCCGAGGCTTAGCGTGGTTCTTTGAGCAGTTAGATGTTTGACGGTACAGGGTAGCTATCCTGATCAACCAACCCTCCATCTTTATCCGAGCTTGGGACCGGCAATGACCACTAATGAGCTACTTTGTTATTTGTAAATTTAATTTTATTCTCTATAGTCACAAGTGATGGTTAGGTAGTTCAGGTTTTTAATAAATTTTTTATACTCTATCACGCTTGTGTGCATACTACTGGTTTAGGAAGGATGGATGTTGGAGGAATCTGTAAGCGAACGTATATATTGCAATGGATATAGTTCTCATAGACGTGTTTAATTAGGTATCTACCAAAGAACTCACATGCATAATATTCCCCAAACGAGTAGAGCAAATCAAATGTTAATATTTTACAACATATACAGAGACGCTGTATACAGCGTCTGTATACATGTACTGTATATATGTATACAACTGTATACAGAGACTAACTATTCTGATATATGTTATTCCCACATATATTAATGTATGGGGAACTAATTATGACGATGATAATAATCATAGGTACTAATAGACATTATAGGTTGAATTAAAAGTTATCAATTCCGTTTATTTAAACAAATTAATTAATCCGCTCTCCCCCTAACGCCACGAAACTCATTTCTATTTCCCCTGCCATTATGAATGCTATTATTATTATGAATCTGCGCCCCTTCCAGCCTTATAAACTTCAGTATTAAAAATTTCATGTTCAGAATCGGTAACAATATGTTTATTGAATGGCGAGCGGCGTTCATCCACAAGCACCCTTTATTTTTACTTTTCCTCCAATTATTAATTCTAATTGGGGGCGAAACGGTGGGCATTGAATTGAACTCGGTAGAAATAATAATTCGAGGGGGTGGCATTTAGCGTTCCAATAACTCATTGTTGAGAACTACTATTATTATATTTTTTTTAGTCCTAAACAAATCTGTTTTTATATTTGTGGTAGTGGACACGAGATCAAGATCGATTTTGATATTATTAGATCTCTTTTAAACCCAATGAATGTTGGATGATTAGATTAACGTAACTTTAACGGAGCTTTCCCAAAAATGAATAAAATTCACTAAACTTCTAAATTGACATTAAACAATAACAAAAACTAGTATAGGGCAGGACATTCCCGATTGTCCACCGATGTCGGCGCCAGCGTGACGTTGGGACGCTCTCGGCCCAATCCGCTCATCCCTTATCATGACAATCCTTCTAGGTGGTAGTAGAACACCGTCCTGGACCTGAAACAGCTTCCTCATCCACCAACAACTCCCGCAGAAACGAAACAAAGTAACCGTAAAACAGAGTGTTCAAGATCTAAAGGACTTCGTAATTTGAATACTCATTTAAATAAACACCAAAAAGGTGCAACCGCTGGACAACGGTCTAATACCGTCCAGGTGTAAAACATTACCCACCAGACAACGATAAGAGATCGCCCAGGTGTAAAACATTACATAAATGAAATCAAGATATCAAAATAAATAAATTATAACACCGCTAACACGGCCATACTCCTATACATTTTTACCTGTGTATAGTCAGCTGAGTCAATGTACGCCTCAAGAATTTCTGCGCATTCATCAGGATCCCATTCTTTGGACCACAGACGCATCTGCGAAGCTGCTGCCGCCGTAAATCTTGTAGACTCTGCCACATCACCAACCTTTCTTAACTCATATCTGTTTGGTGATAACACTTGTGTTATTTTATACGGTCCAATCAAAGAAATTGACGAACCTCATGAATGTTCGAAGGAGGCGCTAAAGCTTTTAAAGCTAGTTTTTAGAAGGGCTAGGTTTTACGATACCGTTTGATATAAGACGGCCTAAATATTCTACCGGATCTTGTAAGAAAACGCATTTCTTCAGGTTGACTGAAAATCCATGAGTTCGAAGAGTCATGAATACCTGACGAAGGTTGTCAATTCCTTCTTGAATAGTTACTGAGGTATCAGAATGTCAGCCATGTAAACTAGGGCAATCCCCCTTTGGATTTCTTCATGTAAAGCAAAGTTAATAGCACGTTAAAAAATAGCAGGTGCATTCGCTAAGCCAAACGGCATTCGTAAATATTCGAAATGCCCATCAGGTGTTTCGAAGGCTAACTTTTCTACGGAATCTGAGTGAACTTTAATTTGATGGAATCTGGCAGCCATGTCGAGGGTAGTAAAATACTTACTACCGCTCAGTCGGTCACTTTGATCATCAATAAGTGGCAAATGGGTAACGATCTTCATATTTTAATTATATCATGGGACAATTTACCAAAATTTGTAATTCCTGCAAAACTTTCGCAGAGATCTCTCTGCAACGAAGCCCACGAGCGACGGTCCAAAGGACACCAATCCTTAAACCACTCACCTGCCTCCCTTTCAAAACATTGTGAAATTTTAGACATAAGAACACCATTACTCCATCTCAAATCAGAGGCCAACTAATCTATGTCCTCCACCCACTGCCTCGGATCGTCTCGTCCAGTTAATAACACCGAAACGATGGCAATGTTACACCTTCTCCAGAGGGTGCAACTACTGCTGTGGTGGTGACGGCTCGGGAATCCACTCGGTCCAGAAATCCACGAAGCAGGTTCTCCAATGTGGAAGTCACCTGGGCATCAGCTGTAGTACGCAGGGGATCGGCCCCCTCAGCCCCGTTGTCTTGTGGAACCTTACTCATTGTCACTTCCACACTAAACACGAGCAGATTTCACGCACTATGACAAGAAAAGGCGCGCGAGAAAATCCCACTTCTGATATTAGATCTCTTTTGAACCCAATGAACGTCGGATGACGAGATTAACGTAACTTTAACGGAGCTTTCCCAAAAATGAATACAATTCACTAAACTTATAAATTGACATTAAACAATAACAAAAACTAGTACAGGGCAGGACACTCTCGATTGACCACCGATGTCGACGCCGCACGGTCGTGCTTTGTTAAATAATTCGCTGACGCTAACAGATATTGTCTCGCCTCGTATCAAAATTCGAATCATGTTCGATACCAAACTAGATTTGCAAATCTTAGTTCAGCACGAGTTATAATTTTGGCCGAGTCTCGAATAGTTCATAGAGCCTCGAAATTTGCAATTTGCACTCTAGAATTTTCATGACAACCATAGTCGTAGTGGTTAAAATAATAAACATTTGGATAAACCCGCTCGTTGACCCATGCTCTACCACTGCAATAATTACTTGTTACATTTTTTTCAAGCGTCTTTCATTTTAGAGCTTGTATTAATTGGCGGCAACACATGGTGAATATTTAGTGTATCATAACTGTATTACTTTTCATATTTTGGATAACAATTATAATAAAATAAACATGTATTGAATCGTTCTTCCTCACCGAAATAGTTAAAATAAAGTTATATAATTTAGTAAATTCAAACGATATTATTTTTAAAAATTACTGTATACCTACATGTATTAAAAATAGTACAACTATTAAATTTAGTAGTTTCCATGAAATTCCATATTGGTGGAATTTAGGAATAGAAAGATCCAGGATACAATTTATTAGAACGATTGCGTAGATATAAATCTTCCCTGCTAAAACATATGGTAATAATATATATAATACTAAAATGGTGAAAGAAAACACTAAAGGTTATTAAATTGTGGCTAGAAAATTAAAAATCAGTTATTGGAAAGATATCTACAATGAACTAAATACGAATACATTGAAAGTCTAACTTAAAATTCCAACTATGTTTATTAAAAGTACACAGAATGCCAATATATAGAATAAGCAGAAGTTAGAATTAGTCAGATCACTTTTTCCATTTTCGCTTCAGAATTGAATTGGGATCTGTAAAACAGTAACAAAATTTCCTCTGATCATTAGAAAATCAATGGATGGAGCAGTCAGAAACATACCATATCGATGTGCTCGATGTTCAGATAAAACGCCTGCAGGGTTCGTAATAGAATCATACAATTATTCCTAATATGTTCCTCGATCTAGTTAATAACCTATTTTTAAGAAAATTATTTCCTAGGTCATCCCGCTAGAGGACATCTGACAAGGGAAGGTCATCTAGGAGCCATCTCCCTATAAAACAATATGTTTATTAGGTACCTACTTCAGGTACATTATAGGAAATAATTATACACGAGGATTTTATTTAACGTGTGGCTCACATGGATATTTATGTGCTTAAACAATTACATATAAATGTCAGTATGAAAACAAGAGACAAAAACCTATCACACTTTCTATGGACAGGCAGTATTTTAAAACAGATAAAAACAAAAACAAGAAATTATATTCTAATATCGAGTCCATAAATCCAGTCTAAAACGGGTTCCGCAGCGTGTATGAAGTCGATCGTGTTTCCAGGGTATGCTACTGTTAAAAGGACTGGCAGCTACAATAAGTTTGACAGTCTGGCGAGCCTCTCCGCAGTCGCACGACGCTAAGTCTGTCAATCTCCATTTATGAAATGCATATGGGCAGACACCGTGAGAAGTTCTATTCCTGGCGGGGCAGTACCGTACCAGTATATCAACACTGGAGTCAATCGTTTGTGCCATTTGGGTTGACATCATAGATTTCCAGTATTCTCTCCACTTGTCGCGTACATTGAAGTGTTCTGCTAATATGAAACAAATGTAAGAGAATCTGAAAATGAAATTTGTGGCTCAGCCGGGATACGAACCCGGATCTCCCAATATCGCGTCAGGTGTTCTGCCAATTGAACTACCGAGACACCTATCAATTTCATTTTCGATGTTCGTGTTAAAAGTTTTTGACAGGATGATACGGAGGACGTATTGGTTGTACGCAACACACCGTATCCCTCTCACGTTAATAATGTGGTGTCTTGTTCAATTGGCAGAACACCTGACGCGATATTGGGAGATCCGGGTTCGTATCCCGGCTGAGCCACAAATTTCATTTTCAGATTCTCTTACATTTGTTTCATATACACCATCACTTTGAATTAATTTCGAGAACATATTTCCATCTGTTCTGCTAATAGTTCTTCTGCTAAGTGGAGTGGAAGAGACCTAGATTTTAGTCTATATATGGCAATGTTAGGGACATTCTCATGTACTGGCAGAAGGTGATTTGACAGTATTTTTTGATATTCTCTTAGAAGGTTCTCCTGTGTACGAATGTGGGGGCTGGGAGCAATATGACTCAAGACGAGAAGCTATGGAGCAGGAATGATTTTTAGACGACCACTAATCACCCTGATAGTCTCATTTAGTTTAGTGTCAACTTTTTTTACAGACAACTGTTTAGCCAAAATGGCAAGCAGTATTCAGCATCGGTGTAGAGCAAACTGAGCGCTGAAGTTTTAAGTGTCGTTTGTACCCCAACTGGTGCCACACAATTTATGGATTATGTTCATTCTGGTGTTTATTTTGGCTGCCATATTTTCTAAGTGCTTTTTATATGATAGAGTTGTATCCAGCGTAATACTCAGGTATTTCGGGTAGGGATTATGTCACAGTAGGTTATTACCAAAATATACTGCAAGTTTACGTGTGCCTGTTTGTAATTAAGATGGAAGCAGGTCACTTCAGTTTTATTCATATTGGAAATGTGTTTCCAGTCAGGAAAGTTTTTCTCCAGCACAGCCAGATCCCCTATTATTGAGTTGGTAGCAGCTTCTATAGTTTTCCTATGAGCATCCAGTGCTAGATCGTCAGCATAACCGAATTTCTTTGGTGTTTTTTGGGGTACGTCAGAAATATATAGGTTGAAGAGAGCACGTGCGAGTACCGATCCTTGAGGCAGGCCTAAGGCTGTCGCCATAGGTATTTCGGAAACCAAAGCTTCTTCACAGTTCCCTGCTTCCTCGTCTTTGTACTGATACTCCTTTCTCGGTCTTCCCCTCGTTCCAGTTCGAACGATCCGAGGGCGGCCAGCTCCCTTTCTTCGTTCTGGTTCTTCACAGTCTTCTTCCATACTTGGATTTGGTGAAATTTCCACGAATCGCGGAGAAGAAGTCTGATTACTTTCATCTTCCACTAGATTGTCGGGTAAAAACTCGCTATATTCCCCCACTGCTTCTGATTTTCCTTCGAGGAATTTTATATCTCTGGAGATTTCGACTCTTTGTTCCTTTGGCCTCTACTCTGTAGCCTTTGCTTTCATCTGAGTAGCCTAGTAGAACACCCTCCCTACAACGGGTATCGAATTTTCCCAGACCAGGTTGCTTCCTCAAACAGAACACACGACATCCGAACTCTCGGAAGAAACTTACATCGGGCTTCTTCTGATTCCAAACCTCGTATGGTGTTTTTCCATTCAGGCTCTTGGAAGGACATCGGTTTCGTATGTGGTTTGCAGTATTTATGGCTTCTGCCCAGAACTTAGGCGGTAATCCAGACTGGATTAGTAAACATCGAGCCATATCCAGGAGGGTGAGATTTTTCCTTTCTGCAATTCCGTTTTGCTCCGGACTGTAAGGGACTGTGAGCCGTCTTGAAATTCCCTGCTCCTTCAAGTAAGCGTCGAATTCCTTGTTGCTGAATTCCGTTCGATTATCTGACTGAAACTGCTTTATTCTTCTTCCCTTCTGGTTTTCCACCATGGTGATAAATTCCCTGGTTACCTGTAGAGCTTTTCCTTTTGACTTCAGATATCGTACCTCGCACCATCGAGAGTGATCGTCGATGAACTCTATGAAGTAACGTGCTCCTTTAAGTGATTCGACGCGCATCGGTCCGCATACGTCCGAGTGCACCAATTCCAGTAATTCGCTTCTTCGCTCCGACTGCTTTGGAAATGGTGTGCGAGTCATCTTCCCCTTAATACATATGTCGCACTTAATCGTGTCATGTAGATTCTTCAAGAGTTTTAACGATGCAAGACCTCTTGCTGAACTATTGTTGATAGCTTCTGTTAGGTCCCTGATATTTAGATGACCTAAGCGTCTTTGCCATGTCTCTAAATCCTGAGGTCGTTTCACCATGAGTGCCGAATTTTCGTTTGACCGTTCGGTACTGTCGTTCCCTTCACAAACGTAGTAGAGATCACCTCTTCGTTCAGCGATTAGTCGCACTTCTCCCTCGGTGTCGACGACTAAGGCTTCATGCTTCCTAAAGATTACTTCGCACCCTTTGTTCATAATTTTCCCTATTGACATCAGGTTTGTCCGCAAATCTTTAACATACAGGGCATTGACAGAAGGTTGTCCAAACTATCGAAGTTGGCCATGTTCTTAAGTATCCGAAGAAAACACTAAGTCTTCGCCAACGAATTTATTTAATAAGGACTAAGCGACCGGTTTCGACTGATTAACAGTCATCATCAGGCTTCATAACAAACGATTTTAGGGCTCCGGGTGTGCGACATGTGGAGTGTCAAAGATTAAAACAACATGGACAAATACAGTTAAAATTAACACATATCGAAACACGAACTAAAATTGTATGACGGATTGACCCTACTTATGTTGACATCCTCATTGTGCAAAGGTTGAAAGACCACTGGGCATTGTTTAGTTGAATGTTTCTTGTCTCGCCAAAAACATCGGCTTTTAGAAGAGCTTTTCCTTCAACAGTTATTGACGTTGTCGAGTTATTTGCAAGGTTGAGCTTCCTATTCTCAGACTTCAACTCAGAAAAGAGGTTTATGTCACTGCAGAGATGTGACGAGGTCCCGCTATCGAGACACCAGCTTCCGCTTCTTTTGCCACGACCATCACCGTTCGAGAAGTAGGACTCATCTACCGCATTGTTCGCTGAAGATCTGCGATCCTCCACGTTCTTGCAATCGGCAGCCTTATGACCTATTTCCCTGCATCTGTGACAACGGTACTTGAAGACGTCTTGGGCTCTGTTTTTCCCACTAGGAGGCTGTTTCTTCTCTGAATTCCTTTGTTTTCTCTGATTCCTGTATCAGTATTTACTTTCCTTGCTGAATAACGCTCCTTGTGGTCTCTGGGTGACTTCGACCTTCCTGGCATTACATTCTTCAACAATTTTAATGCGTAAGGACTCAGGGGATGGTAGTTTGTCCCTGCACTCAATGGCACAACGAAAATTCTCGAAACTGACTGGTAGGCTATATAGCAACATAATTGTCACCAAATCTTCGTTAATTATAACTTCCATCTCGTTTAATTTGTCCACCGCATCGAAGAACTTCCTGAAGTGTTCCTGCACATCTTGATTCTTCCATCTTTTGTAGGGTTAATTGTTTCCAAAGGGTGGCCTTTCGAGCTGGTCCTTTGGACTGGTTAATACCTTCTAGTTTCAGCCAAACTTCACTGGATGTTGTGCATCCTTTTATTTGCTTCATTATACTTCTTATACTGGGCTTATTCCCAGTATAATGTCAGACTTGGCCTTGCTGTCGTTTCGTTCCCAGGTTCTTGCTGCGGCAGGTTCCTTATCTTCGTCCGGTTTCATACACGCACCGTTCACATAGTCCCATGCGTCATTCTTGATTAATAACGCTTCCATCTGCATTTTCCACGTATCATAGTTTTCTTTGTTGAGGGTCTCAATACGCGTAGAGCTCGAGGAGGACATCTTCACGTGTTCGTATTTTTACTTGACCTCACTGGAACGGCAAGGGTTGCGAAGCGGCGATACGACTTCTCACAGTAAAAATTACGACTTCAGCCACGCGAATTCTGGGCCCATAACCTGTTAGAGCAGAAAGCAGGTATATGCTGTTTCCAATATCGTTTGATATTGGTAGATAATGATAACGCCGAGCAATTCGATACTAATCTATTATCAGTTTTAAAATGACAGCTAATGATACAAGTGACAAATGGAACAATGATACAGAACGTTTACAAAAACTAGATGTGTCGCGTCGAACGCGCATAGATGTCTTTCTAACAGTATGCCACGAAGATTACAGTGGTTTTCAGTTGGCGTTCAAAACCAGCGACAATATGTGTTGTTAGACTCAGCACTTGGCCCACATAGCTGTGCTGTGTTCTGATGTTAGATTTTTCAACTAGGATACACTCCAAGATTGAGTGACCCAGCCTGTTCATCAGGCTCCGTTGCAGAAGTTTGTAGAATGAGCTCAGAGGCGGTATTGAATCCTGGCTCTCAGGCAGGTTCTTCGGTTTATTTGGTTTCAGTACTGAGATAACTTTTGCCATTTTAAGATTTTACGGGAGGTATTCTGTTGATAGGATATCAGAATAGAATTATTTCAGCCACATTCTTGTATGATTGCCATAGTTTTTGAGAAATTTTGGGTGTATCCCATCAAACCTTGGAGCTTTACCAGATTTGGATTCATCTAATGCTCGGATTATTTCCTCTCTGGTAAAAAGTCTGGAATATTCAGGATGGATTTTACTCCGTGTATTGTGCTCTTTCACATTGGGATAAACGAGAAAACAAATATTAATTTAGAAAGAATATGTAGTATGGTTGTAATGCCGATTTTAGTAATACGTAGCACGATGTACAAACACCCCGTTAGGCATAAAGTTACCTGAATGGCACCAAACCAAAGAAATGGAACTCAAATTCATCGCATACTGATATCAAAAGGAAAAAGTTCAAGTCTAGAAGATGTCTGGGCCTATGGAGAAGCATGCGCTAGTACTTCCCAATTCTTTGTGGTAGCAACAATGAGACAAAGAGTGAAAAGACATGAGAAAATGAAAATAAACAAGTATAACACGAAAAAATTTTAAGACCCCAAAATAAAAGAAGATATTTAGGCCCGCATGGAAACGGTACTAGGCTGTCAAACCGAAAGAAAACAGAACACACAACAAGAATGGAATGAAATAATAAAAAATTTAAATAGCCTAATGACTGCAGTATTAGCAACAACGAAAAACAATAGTCGTAAACAATGTTGTAATCGAAATTGTTTCGATACCACAAAACCGAAAGTAGAATATAGACTAAAATGGCTAATTAACAACAAGAAAGAAGGTAAAGAAGTGTATGATAGGATGAGAAAAACATAAAAAAAACGATAAGCAACCAAGAGAAAATAGGTACAAAGCGAAACATGAGAAATGGAAACACTAAACGAATTTACATTTTACCGAAGTAACGAAGACATATGCAGGTAAAGAATAGTTATAGAAAATAATTATTGGAAAATAATAGAAACGAAGTAGAATATGCCAAACGTTGGAAACAACAATGAACTACAATATGAAAAATAAAATACTTTAGAATTAACGCAAGAAGATTCTGTCTGACACAGAGAGAACAGATATGGAAGTTGTATATGAGATCCCAACAAGAAAAAAAGGCGATGTGTAACATCGTAAGACTTTCTCATATTGCCGGACAATATTCATGGCAACGTTATTAAAGTGAGTGAGGTTTTAGAAAATAATTATTCCAATAAAAGTTGTAGCCATTAGTTAGTTGACTTCAAATCTAAAATTTTATAAGAATCGGTAAAGCCGTTTTGGGAAAATAGAGAAGAACTGCCCTTCGCAGAAGATCAGTCAAGATAACGATAACGGGAATCAAGAAGGATTAAACAGTAACGCAAACATTCAAAGTCCGAAAAAACCACATACCAGTTTTAGAGATAATCCAAAACCTAAGATGTAGTGGCGAGTCTTCAGGGTATCCAGTCTAAATACAGAATTTCAACTTTCCTTTATGAAAAAAACGTTGCCCCCCCCCCCACACACACACAGAAATGTTTCCAAAAACAAGTTTTTCGAACTTTGGGAACCTCACAACATCCAGAAATGCCAATATCTCAAAGACCGGAAAATCAGCACGAATACAATACCTTCTCTTATATATGGGTACCCCCATATGAGAAAAGTAAAGCCCGCGGTAGCGATGGGATTAATTAATGAGTTATTACTTTAGTGTTAAAATATAACGTCTAATTGAAATTTGCTATTAGATATAATAAATGTTCTAAAAAGATGTTATTGGAATGTAAAAAAGAAATTCATTATTTGAAACTACAATATAGGTATACACAAAGTCACACACTTATTTTAATAAAATATGTGTATATGAAGATATGTCTTGCAGTGGTTGAGGTTTTATGTCGTCTCTAGGTATCTCCCTGATGATGAAACATAAGCTGGGTCGGATGTAGCAAATTTTAAGCGAATTAAAAAAAATATCATAAATTATCTTTTCAACTACAAAATCCAGTAATATGTTTTAACAAGAAATTAAAACAATCTACGAAAACAAAATAAAAATGGATTGCTGTTCGTTTGTCTAACTTGAACTCGAGAACGGCTGGACGGATTTTGCTAATTTTGATCTTGAAATATTTGTGGAAGTTCAGCGAAGGTTTTTCGGTGAGAAACATAAATAATAAGTAAGGGAAATACTGAAAAAGGTACGTTTTGTAATTTGACATTTATAATCAAACAAATGAAAGTATAGTGTCACTTGGTTGTCAAATAAATAAATGTCAAGACGATTATTACAATCTATCATCAGTTTGTCAGTGCGCGAGAACTTTATTGATTTTAAAATGCCAAGGAGAAGATGGACTTAGGTCGTCGAAGTCAATCAAATGTGCAACGAGACGAGCTCTCACGTCCAAATCGCACTGACGACTGACGACCGGTGAGAGACGGATAACATTCGTATTGGTATGACAGAATTACGTTCAACAGTAAATAATGGAATCGAACGAGTTCGGGCACTTACACAACAGCATTTAGATCGACAGGCCACCGAGTCTACAAAGTCTACACGACGCCAACACAAAAGCGGAAAGTCAAGAGACCAAGAAGAGTCCTGAGTAAGTCAAAGCAACTTCACCAGGACACCAAGTCTACAAATTCTACAAATTTGAAACGACGGACATATCCAGTCACTGCAGCCGGAGGAAAGCCGCCAGTGATTACAACTCCAAAACTTCAAGAACTTCGACGCCAACACAACGGCGGGAAGTCAAGAAGACAAGCAAAGTCCTGAGTAAGTCACAACCACCTTTTGCAGAGAATTAAGTTAAAAAATTCACAATTTCAACTACGACAAGATATAACAAGCAGATGAGTTGATTCAAGAACAAGAAAAAATAGCCCAAGAAATCATATAACTACAAAAACATTGCAAGAAAAACGGAAGTGCAAGAAAAACCAAGGAATACTTACAAAAAAGGATTGATCACCTAGAAGCACTATGGGGGAAAGCTCAAGAGAACAACGAGGCGTTCCATGAACTTGGGTTTGATGATCAGCACAATTATATAAGATCACACTATTTCAAAAGGATCGAGGAAAACTACAAGACAATTCGACTGTACCTGACGTCAAACGAATAAAACGGGTCTAGGACAACTGGGCGCCGCCGACTCGGCGCCGCCGATTGGCCGCCGCCGATTGGGCGCCGAGGGCCAACTCGGCGCCGCCGTTTTGGCGCTAGATATACTTATTAATTTTTTTAATAGATGTATGCCCGTTTGCACCAGTTACACTTAACCCTAAGTAACACTTTAATTTAAAAAATGGTTTGCACATGGTGACATTTCACCACTAAGCTCACCTTAGTATGAGGTTTAACTAAGCCAAGAATATTCTCAGTTTAACTCGGGCTTAACCTTGTTGTGTATAGAGGTTTTGACGGTTTTGTGCTGTTTATTTTGAGAAGCAAAGAAATGTTGCAAATATTTGAAGATGATGAAGATTGAAGATGAATTTTTGAATAAAATGCAGTTAATTTAATAGAATTTGAAATACCACGTAGAATCTACATCAGAGAAGAATATTTTTATTCATTTGATGATGTTACCTATTATTAAAGGTTTCAAATCTCGAAAGCAACGACACTTTTGTTGTTGGAAGAAATTGAGGAACATTTAGAATATCCTTGTGATTTGTAAGCATATTATACAATATATAAAATAAATATTTCTTGATTGTTTAGTTGGCATTTCATCATATTTGCATTAATTTTTTAGGAACAACAGTCTGGCTCTAACAGTCTATAACAACAACTAACAAACATAACCACAAAACCACGACCTGACTAGTTGTCACTTGACAATTTAATAACGAAACAAGATAATTCCAAGTGCTACCAACCTTCCACCGTATCTTAGCTAAGAATTTTTTAAGGGCAACTGGTGCAAGTCACACAATTTAAAGCTGGGTTTAAACATTAAGTATCACTTTGCTATATACTGATTTAAGTAGAATTGGGGCAAATGGGCATAATTAGATTAATAGATACCAAGTTAACTAGTTCAGAGAATTTATATTATTACCATGCCACTGCTGAATCTGGAAATATGTTCTTAAGCCGTGCCGTTTAATCAAGCATCACCAGTTGGTGGTAATTAAGTCGTAGAAAATTTTGCACTTTTTGATAATCAAATATAAATATAATTTTATAAATCATCGTATGCATTTATTATAAAAAAAGCAATATTTAAGTATAATTGACTGCTATTTTGTTAAAAAAGTACCTCAGTTAAGTACATACATTTGTTTGAAAATGTATCTATTATCAACAAATGAACTTAAAATATCTTTTCTATTGACTAAAATATTAACTTTGTTAAAAAATGGGAATTAAAACAATATGAATATCCAGGTGAATTTCCATCCAAAAAACTTTTACCACCTACCATTTTGAAGGTATTTTGTTAACATTCTTTTCTATAAATTAATACCTATACCTATCTCTAACTCAAAAAAAATATATTGAAAAAATGTAAAAGAAATCAAAAAATAGAATTTTTCTTGTTTGTCTCTTCCCTTCTTTAAACATTTCTAGCATAAAAACAATAATCTAATTTTTTTAAAGATATTTCGCTGGGAAATTTAATTCTCTACAAACAGTTTCACACAAAGTATACCATATTTTGCTTCGTTTCCGAGATATATTAAAAAATTTAAAGGGGTACATTCTCTTCCCACTCTCTCAGTTCCACTCTCTAGTTTAATACCACTCCGCGTTTTGGGTTGGGTTAAGATGGGTTAAAAACTAAGAAATTACTTTTCACCCCCGACTAAAACATTTTCAACAAATTATATATGCTTTAAATTTTACCAAAAAGATCACATTTGGAATCAAGTTGGCAGCGCCCAATCGGCGGCGCCGAGTTGTCCGGCGGCCAGTCGGCGGCGCCCAGTTGTCCTGGCGGCCAGTCGGCGGCGCCGAATCAGCCGAGCCAAGTTTGCGGCGCCAAAGAGTCCCCATCCCAATAAAACACCCAAGAAACAAGTCTATGGGGTGCAAGTACAAGACCCAAAACCGGAAGTGAAGAAATCCAAACAACAGACCGAACAGAATTACCGACGAATCGAACTAAAGGTAAAAATAACAAACAAACAAAAAACTACTTAGACAAGCTGAAAAAGACATGGCAGAATCAACACCAAGATGGTCATGCACGTACTACGAGCAACAAATGCCCAAAACATGGAGCGCACTTCAAGACACAATGAAATAGAGCGATTCCGTAGACGCAGTGTTCCTGTAAACTTGGAACGAGTAACATTCCACTACGACCCGGAAATAGATTATTGTGCCGAAGAATCCGTAACGATTGGAGAAATGACAATCGTTTGTCAATATTGTAAAGCGTTAAAATGCAGCGGTGAAGCTACTGGATTATGTTGTGCTGGTGGTAAAGTAAAATTGCCGTAATTGTTCCCACCACCAGATCCATTACCTTCTTTAGTTTCTGGGGTGGGAAATGAGTCTAAATATTTCTTGGCCAACATCCAAACGTATAATAATTGCTTTTAAATGACGTCGTTCAAAACTCAGGATAGCCATGATGGTTGCCGACATCCGCCGCGGAAATGGCACTTAAAGAAGAAGAAGAATACAAGGACAGTTTGCGGAATAAACTTGGAGTTTCCCGATTTCGCGCATGGACAATTACGTCGCGTGTTCGCGAGTCGTCAAACCATCATCTTTATAAATTTACGCACCGCAAAAAAAGACGAAAAATATAGTAGATCAGAAAGCCTTAAATTGATTATGTGTATAACTGTGTTGCATTTAATTTAATGTAGATAAAAAATTTGTATTGTTTTGACATTATTTTTCAAAAATATATGTAGATGATAGGAATTTCACCGGGTCACCTATAATTTTTATTTATATTATTTCTTTAAACTTTACGTGGCATTACGACGCATGCCGGGTACGGCTTGTAAACAATAAAAAATTTTGTTACTTCGTGATATCTTTAATTGCTCTTTACGCAGATTAATAAGATTTTATGCCATATATTCATTTTCACTCTAAATGTAACAAGCACTTCATACTTATTTGATTGCAACTATTTGTTACATTCAAATTACATTGCAACATTGCAAATTACAACATACTTGTTGCAACTTTTGTAATGTCCTCTTATTACCGAGGACATTCTTGAAAGAAACTCGGAGAATAATTTGGAGTAACGATGATTTATTGTTGATTTCATATAACTCGGTTTGCGGTCTTTTACATACTGTAGTTTAAATGATACTTTTTGAATCGATCACTGCGACTGTTAACATGAGTACTCAGCGTTCAACTGACGATCGCATATCTACAGGTGAACTGCCTTTCGTTCAGTCACCTGTTGACAAAGCATAATTGGAAATATGGTATTGAACGGATGTGCGATTGTCGTTGTCCGCGTAGGTATTGCTAAGTTCGATAATGCGTACTTAGCTATTTGTGAAATAAACGATAGGTTAATGTACTTAATTAAGTGTCTTTTACTTGAGGTCATAGAAGGGCATTACACCACCCCTCCTAAATGAGCGGACTCCGATATTGACGCGGAGTCTGCGAGAGCTACTTGACCTCGAGTAAAGAGCTGCAATAAACCATAAAAATGCGTGATTATCTTATATAAAATATGGTAGATATATTAAGTATAAACACATGTTAAAATATTGAGTTATATACATCATGAAATTGTTAAAAATTATTAAATCTATTATTATATTATATGAAATGTAGATTAAAATTATTAAAAAGAAAGAAAAGGAAGAATTGACAACAATCGAAATAAGATTGTTGTTTTATTGCGAGACTTCGTAACATTGTACGTGTTAAACGACGTTCGTCTCGGGTTGAGAATGAATTCTGCGTTCTGCACTTTTTGCTCTCCATGCTTTAATAATTGCGTTGCTTTGGGGTACAGCACTTTTAGAGGTTATCTTAACAACTGGGTCAATGAATACTAATGGTGTTAAGTGCAAAGTGCAGTGTTATTGTACTAATTATATTTGCAAAGGAGGTTGTAACTATTACTTAGGTATGTATGCTATAATGCTATGTCGAAACTTAACTTATATCAGATTGTTTTTGTGTTTGATAAATGTAGATAAAAATTCGTTTGAGTCAGCGTTCCTTATTCGTCGGTTATAATGCTTACGTTAAGGATAGGAGAGAGAGAAAAGGAGAGGAGATGGAATGGTAGGTAGATTTATATATTATATTATTAGCTTATTAGTTAAATTAATTTTTATTACATATATATATTTATTTTTTTTTTTATAGTGGTTAAGCTTCTTGAGCGTCCGTTGCGGGGCCGTATGGACGCACACGGTTTTTGTGAACCTTCGCTGTTTTTCCTTCATCATTCGAGATGACGCAATTCGGATCCTCTACTGTGGTAACTACAAATGGTCCTTTATACCATGGATCAAATTTACGTCTTCCTTCGTTTGTCAAGGTTACTAGGTCTCCGGGATTTATATTTAATGGTTTCGAATTTATGTTTACTTTTGAGTTTCTTTTTCGTTTTTCCATTTCAAGATGTTGCGCTACTCGTAAGTGAGCGTACTGTAATCTGTATCGGAGTTCCTGTTCGAACGCATCGATATTGTAACATGGTTCTATTTTACTGTTTCGAAGAGTATCTGGCAGATGAACCTGTCGGCCATATACTAATTCGAAAGGTGTGTAATTATGGTACGTGCTTGGTGTTGTATTATAGCAAAATGCGTAGTAGTGTATCCAGTTATCCCAGTCATTGTGAAATTCATTGATATACATTCGAAGGAATTCATTCAGTACTCTGTGATTACGTTCACAGCCTCCGATTGTTTGGCTGTGGTATGCTGTAGATATTTTGTAGGATATACCGAGTAATCGAGTCAGGTTCTCGAGCACCTGGTTCTTATACTCGGTTCCCATGTCTGTCCGAATTTCTTTCATTGGTCCGTATATTAGGATGAAATGCTTTACTAAGTTTTCCGCGATTGTATTGGCTTCTTTATTGGGTATAGGGATAACTACTACGTATTTTGTTAGTTCGCATTGAACCGTAATAGCATATTTGTTATCTTGTATGGTTGTTGGGAGTTTACCGATTGTATCTATACACACAATATCGAACGGTTGCTGTGGGGTTGGTGTTAATATTAATGGTTCGGGTTTTCTTATTTTACTTTTATTTATTTTACATTGGTGGCATTGTTGTGTAAAGTTTGCAACGTCTCGTGACATGCCTTTCCAAATGTAAGTAGATCTAAGCTTCTTCAGAAGTCTTTTTTGACCGTTATGACCACCCAGCAGCGGATCATTATGATGCTGTTTTATTAGGTGTTGTTTTTCCGCATTAGTCTCTACTTTTTGCCTAGCCCTGATGAGTATGATGCTGACTTTTGTTAAATAATGATTACTTTCCTCTTTCAGTATATTTGGAGTGCACTCCTTGAAAATTTGGTCGTTAAGACACAGTTTAACTTTTTTTATTTTCATATCGCTGGCTATTTTATTTAGCTCAGGCAGAACTAGCGCTAGAGCTGTTCTGCCATTAGCGACTGGGATGGTTCTGCGCGCGATGAACCTACCCTTATGCCTCAGTGACATCCTTAGATGTGTGGGCGTTAACTGAAAGCTTAATAGTGGTATTTTTATTACCTCAGCATTATTAAGGGCCTCATAAACTTTGGGCTCTGTGATTGCATTATTTACGGGGTTGTTACTCTTTTGGGGCTGGTCGGAAGATCGAGACTTTGATCGAGTTACTACTAGTACATTACTGACATTTTTTGCTATGGACTTAAGCTCGTCGATTGTGATGCGTGACAAGGCGTCTGCACATACGTTTTGTTCGCCTTTTACATATTGGATGTCGAAGTTGTATTCTTCGAGGTCCAATCTCATACGCGTTAACTTAGATGTTGGGTCTTTCATGGAAAATAAGTAGATAAGTGGTCGGTGATCTGTTTTGACTGTAAATTTAGTTCCGAAAATGTAGCAATGAAAATATTTTATTGCCCAATGTACTGCGGTCAGTTCTTTGAGGATTGTGGGCTTGTGTGATTCGCCTTTAGTAAATGATCTGGATGCGTAGGCTATAGGTAGATCGTTTCCATTGAAATTTTGAGAGAGAATAGCACCGCATGCATAGTCTGAGGCGTCTGTTGTTATTGTGAATGGTTTCGAAAAGTCGGGGTATTGCAGGATTTGCGGTGATGTTAGTGCTGCTTTTAATTTGATGAAAGAATCTTGACATTCCTTGGTCCATTCAAACTTCACGTTTTTTCTCGTAAGATGATTTAAAGGTGCTGTTAACTCTGCAAAATTTCTGATAAACCTGCGGTAATAATTTACAAACGCGACGAACCGTTTGACCTCGCCCGCTGCAGTCGGTACGGGGTATTTTTTGATGGTGTCATATTTCGTTTCGTCGGGTAGAATACCTTTATCGGTTATCTTGTGGCCTAAATATGTAACTTCATTACGAAAAAATTGACATTTGCGCGGGTTAAGTTTTAAATTGAATTTTCGACACGTTGCGAACACCTTTTGCAAATTTGACAAGTGGTGGTCTGTTGAACAGCCAATAACAATCAGATCATCCATGTATAAAAATGCTCTTTCTGGAGTAATGCCTGCGAAAGCTATTGACATCATCCTCTGAAAGCTATTTGGGCTAACTGACAAACCAAAAGGCAATCTCTTAAATCGGAAAGATCCAGCATCTACGCTAAACGAAGTTACGTCTCTAGATTTTTCGTCGAGTGGGATTTGGTGAAAACCAGATATCAAATCTAGCAATGAGAACCATTTGGCTCTTCCTAGTTGATCTAGAATATCTTCTATTCGTGGTAAAGGAAATTTATCGGCTAATAATTTTTTATTAAGCTGTCTGTAATCAATAACTAAACGCCACGCTTTTTCGCCATTTTGTGATTTTTTAGGAACTAGAAGAACTGGACTATTATACTCCGAGACTGATGGTTCTATAATGTCGTGTTGCAAAAGTTTGTCTACCTGCCTGTTTAATTCGTCTTTTTGAGTGTGCGGTGATCTATAGTTCTTTACATATACTGGTTTTTTGTCTGTAAGTCGTAATTTTTGTTTGTAGAAATTGTTGACAGTAACGTAATCAGAATCTAATGTAAAAACGTCCGTGTATTGTTCGCAAAGTGACATCACTTTGTCCTTCACGTAATCCGGTATTCCCTCGGTGTTGATTTCTTTACGGAATTTGTCTAAACGGTCGACGTTATCGTCTGTTAGTTTGTATATGTGAAAGTTGCGTAGGTCAGTTGTGTTGACTTTAATATTTTTTATTGTCACTGGGTTGTCGTTTGTATTTAGTAGTTTAATGAGTGGAGATTTGTTTGAGACTATCGTTCGAGCTATGAATACACCTGGATGTATTTCGTCATTAGTTACTACCGCGTCGTTTGTTAATGTTTTAAGTTTAGGGACAGGTCTAACAACTTCACATCTTGGTGGTAAGATTATTGTCTCGTCGTCGGGTCCACTAGAAATTGGGAGTTGTAACTTCTTGCGTCCTACTTGAACTGTCATGCACCAATTATCGTAATCTAATATACACTTGTACTTAGTAATAAAATCTCGACCTAGTATTGCATCTGATGGTATGGGAAAATCGGATGGGACTATCTGAAAAGTGTGTTTTACTTCATGTCCCTTGAGAAAAATTTTTGTACTCATTGTACCTAATGATTGTACTGCGCCACCTGTTACTCCTTTAATATTTGTTTTATTTGACTCATCTAAAATTTGATTGGGGTCTAATTTTGATTGTTTAAATATGGATATATCTGCCCCCGTGTCAATTAGAAATGAACAGTCTAAATGGGACATAGCAGTAGTAAGTACGATTGAATTTGAAAATGAGAGATCAAAATGATAAATATTCGCATCAGATTTTCCCTTAACCTCCGTTACTGGGGGTCTCGGCCGTTTCCCTGGTCGGGTTCCATTTCATCGTTGTTTTCCGATGAAAGGTTATATACCCGGGTCGCGTTTCTGTGACCTCGTGAACGATTTCCACTGCCGCGGATTCGTTGACTGCCGCGATAGTTATAATAGGATCTATTTAAATTCCCTTGACCTTGGCTTTGGCGGCCTCTCGAGCTTATCGCACCACGATTGTTGCGAGTATTATTATTGTTATGATTACCTCGACCACGATAATTATTACGATAAAAAGATGGTTGATTTCGTGTATAGAAAATACTAGACGAAGATGTTGGCTGTGTTGGACTAACGCTTATGAATTTAGTGAGAGCGTCTTGGATGGTGGAGAAATTTCCAGCTTCCATTACTATACTAGCTCTCTCTGATGTTGTATTTTTGATTATGGTTCGTACTGTATGTTCAGTGGCGTATTTGGTCGCCACCGCAACTGGTACACCCTCAGCTATATAGGCTTTTTGAAGTTTTTCCGCCAATATCTCCATTTCTGCCGCGTATGCATTAATGTCTTTGTGGTTCTGTTTGCAGTTAGATAATTTAGTTGCAAGCGACTGAGAACTTTCAGTTTGAATTCCTGATTGCAGTTTAAGAATTATATTGTCTAAGGTATTTTCATTTGTAATAAGGTCCCTCGCCTTGCCCGTTAAGCGAGTCTTAACGAACGCAATGGCATTGGGGCCATGATCATTGGAGATTGTTTTCAGCAATTCTAGTGCATCTATGAATGCACGGAGTTTGTTTGGTGAGCCATCAAATTCTGCTGGAAGAATTTGACTGGCGAGCTTGAAGAATTCAATGTTTGATAGAGGCATATTCGCAGTTTGAATTTCTTCGTCTGAATCAGATTCAGCTAGAGAAGAACTCGGATCTATATCCGTTAGCCAGTCGACTGGTACCACGTACTTAGCTTGTAGCGCGGCAAAAGCTTTTACTACTTTGTCTCTAATCGCGTGAAATAAGACTCGAGCTTCTGCTCTTTGTGTGTTATCGAATTGACTGTATGTTGACCGTAGCAATTTAGTAGTTGCATTAAAGTGATTAATTAAGGTATCCCTAATTTCGGCTCGTACAGTTTCAGACTTAGGTACTTCTTTCTTTATCGCGCGTTTGGATTGACTCACTGTTGATTCTTTTAATAGTGTCAACTGCCGTCTAATATCATCCCAAGATGATGACATCTATGGTCTCTTTGACAGTAAAATATAAGAGGTAGAGTCCAGTGGTTTTTAGAGTGTCACTAGGGGAGTAAAGGGTGGGAAACGTAAAATTGTCGCATAATCGTTTAACTCGTAATAGCAATTAGTGAGCAGCAAAGTCAAAGTAGTTATAAATTTTACGATAATTCAAGATTCAAGTTTATATCTTAGTTCTTAGCATAATTAAGTTGTAATTAATCCTTAGTCTAGATGATTTTTATTTAATTTTAGCTTAGATTTACGTGGGATAAGATAGTATATATGGTTAAAGTGCTTGTATATACGCAATTTGCAATTATTATATTCGCTAAGCATGGGAGAGAATAAAATGCAAAACTTACATTATTGTCCATTCCTTTTAGCGATAGGGGTACGGGTGTCATATCGGAGAACTACACTGTCACTAACACTGACCACTGACGCACTGACTTGTAAGTTCCTGAGGTGCAGCTAATGTCTGGGTTGTTGTGCTGGCCTAAAGGTCTTGGAGCGGGTCCTGGTACTGCCTGGGGGCTGGTGCCGGTGCAGGTGCTGGAGCTGGTGCCAGTGGGAAACGTTGGATGCCTTGGAGTGCCGGGACAGCTTGCGGTATGGTCATTGTTGAAATCGCGTATCCTCTTTGTATGTTCCTTTTGACATTTCTGCGGTACATTTGGAACATTTTTAGCAGGAACAGGGCAGTTAGGAGTCCTAGGATCGCGTACAGTACGACTTTCACATCCTTGGTGACGTTGTACTCCTGGTTCTCAACAATGAAGTTGGAGTTTACTACGCCGCTTTCGTGTAAGTCTTGAGTGCTCGACTTGGTGTTGCCCATCTCTTCTAATGGTCAGGATACTTCCACTTAACGTCCACTATGATTCCACTGGCAGGATCGCCATGTAATGTCCTCTTATTACCGAGGACATTCTTGAAAGAAACTCGGAGAATAATTTGGAGTAACGATGATTTATTGTTGATTTCATATAACTCGGTTTGCGGTCTTTTACATACTGTAGTTTAAATGATACTTTTTGAATCGATCACTGCGACTGTTAACATGAGTACTCAGCGTTCAACTGACGATCGCATATCTACAGGTGAACTGCCTTTCGTTCAGTCACCTGTTGACAAAGCATAATTGGAAATATGGTATTGAACGGATGTGCGATTGTCGTTGTCCGCGTAGGTATTGCTAAGTTCGATAATGCGTACTTAGCTATTTGTGAAATAAACGATAGGTTAATGTACTTAATTAAGTGTCTTTTACTTGAGGTCATAGAAGGGCATTACACTTTAGATTTCAATAGTAGCTATGTTAAATAAAAATTTAATGTATCTTGTATCTTAAAATTGTATTTAATCTACTTGTAGGTACACGACACTTATTCATTTGACTGATACTGGAATTCCACGAGCACGTATATTATTTATGTTTAAAGTATTAGATACTGATATTGTTTTACGAACAGTGTAATAAGGTTCACATGTTTTACCGTTTATGCTATGCGTTTACATACAGTATCTGTACATGTCGCTGTGTTTTTAGTTGTTACAGTTCATTTTCAAAATAAAACTTGAAATCAATCCTTGCCCTATAATATGTTTTTTAGGCATTTGCATGTAAAGCGACAGTCTCATTACACCAACTTTTGACCTAATATCAAACACCAAATACTCTATTGATTTTGCTCTGGTTATTTTTTTCGAGATTGGTTCGATTGTAGTGCTAACTGTCACCATCGAGGTGAGGATTCGGTAGTTCAAAACTTTTTGCGTCCCCTTTGGCAGTGATTTTGCCATTTCGAACGATACCTTATTCGCACTTATCCGGAAGCTGATCTCTCTCAAACCGCTCAAAGAGACTTAAGTACCCTCTCGGTGAGAAGTACACTCCAGGCGTCTCTCGAAAGCACCTTTCTATAGTTAATCTGCCGCACGTTGCACAAGCCCGAAAAGGTGCCAAAATGCCGACACATATACTTACCTATACGTGCGTACTTACAGGGATGAAGTGGAAACCTGCCCCCCGGAGATGCCTTCTCCTCTCCGATGTATAAATATAATCTGTTAATCCTCTTGACACAATGGCGGGTTGTTGTGAAGCCGAGCGTGCATAAGAGATCGTTAGTTAGCAAAACACTTTCATTGTCACCTTTTGTGCCAGCGATGAAGTCTTAAGGGCCTCCTTGCCAACACTTTCAATGCGAAATTACCCTCGGCGTTTAATCCTCTCTGCGGTTCTCATGTTTCCAGCGAAGACTTAGGGACACGGATAATACACAGGGTGAAGGGAAAAAGTAAAAATTTCACCCGAAGCCATCGTTTCACGTAGTGACATTAAAATAAAAAAATTAACTTCAAAGCTCATAAAAACGGCTGCCTAAAAATCACTCTAAAAATTTTATAAGCGCCTGTGGCTAGAGAATGGTAAATTTGTTAAAATTAAAATGTTTAAGATCAAAAACATTGTATTACTTTAATTCATAAACGTTGTATTAGCTTGCTTCCCATTATATTACTGAAAACTTCGACTCATAGCCAGTAATTTTAAGAATAATGGATTCGAACGGCATTTGAATTTTGAAATCTGATTAGACGTTGAACTTAGAGAATTTATAAATTTTAATAAGTTGGATTTCGACATTCCCATGCAATCGAAACGTTCGGAAAAACGTACGAAAAAAGGCGTTACAGTGAAAATTATGGTTGAGGTAGTAATGACGATGTACAACATCCATGTTATTGAAGGACTCTCTTAGAGACTTGATAAGATAAAGAGTTGTTTTGGTTCTTTAAATGTCAAATTCGAATTTGTTTCCCTAAAACTTACTGAGCTCAAATATCTTTAAAGAGAATTAAACTCTATAAACACTCTGTAGTATTTAAAATAACGGTATTAGCATTCAAAGAATAATTGGTCACAACGTTTGTTGTGACCCTGTGCCTGTGAACCCTTTGTTTTAACAGAAATTCTAACCTTTCGTTCAATTGTCATATTCTGTAGTGATAAGCTTTATCCTTTAACTAGTTTCCTACAATTCCCTCTTTAGAATTGGGATCCCAAAATAAGGAAAATGAAAAAAAAAATATTCTTTCATTTTCTTAGGAATTATTTCACCCTGTATAAAAGCGTTTAACGATTATTTAACTCGGATTCCCCGTCTCCCTCTCCATCCCGAACAACGGCATCAATTTGCACTTAGACAACAATAGGAAAGCTTCGGAGATTAGGAGCTTTTAAGCTTTCCGAATTTGTGTCGGCATTTACACTTGCTTAATGCTAAGTATGTATTGAATGTCGGGCCATTAGCATTGTATGGCAGATGGGATTACGTTAAACAGTGAAAAGAGGACAAGAGAGGAATCGAATGAAGAGATATAGAGGGAGAGAAAGACAGAGAAAAATCTCGGTTTAGTTTAGCATATTTTTGAATAAACGGAGATCAAACTAGAGGGAAGGTATAATTTGAGTGAAGTACTGGTTTTATGTCTTGATTTAAATTGTGCCTTCTACGTTGTTTTTAAAGGCGATCTGAAAACATGTTATTTTAAGAGTTTACAACTTAATATTATTGTTTTTAAATGTTTTCAGACCCAAATGCAAATAAGATGTGCATATGTCACAATTTGAAGGGGGTATACCCGATTAGTGTTTTTAGAAAAATCGTCTTTTATTTTTGTATTGTAGATATTTTTATGTAATTAAATAAAACTTTTCAAGTCAATGAAACTTTTCAAGTCAGCGAAGTAACAACACGGCTTGTTCCTTCGCATTTACTTTCTGCTGTTATTCCTCCTGGAAATGTGTAGATCTGTATAACAGCAGCAGACAATAGAGTATCATCTATAGTGCAAAACAAAGGGTAAAGTAGTTCCGAAAACTTTGCGATTTCAAATCACGTTTTACTTGTAAGTACGTTTTCTAGTCGGTCTGTATTATCTCTCAAAAAAGGCTAGAGCAATCGGACTATACCCATAGTTATGCAGTGTTTTTTGCCCAATCGCAGATATCGTTTTTGAGATATCAAAACCTAACTCTTGAAACGTGTAATTCAAATCTGAAATAAACGTACTATATAGTAAGTCATGGTCATGAAAATATCTACACTACTGAATATAAAAATAGTTAGACGACTCGGAAAAATATCAGCGATAGCTGAATTAAAAAAAAATTGTATCTCCCATTCTATTAAGATCCATTTATTATGATTTTTAAGCACAAAATTGTTCCTTAACCAATTATTTAAATAATGAAAACATTATATAAACGATTATTAGGTACCTATAACAAATTTTTTAAGAATTTTTTTTTAAATAATAATTAATCTTACATAATAGAATGGTAAAAAATGAATTTTCAAAAATATTAAAGTAAGCCGTTTATATATGAAAAATTCTTAAACAAATAGTGGTAAAAATATTTTTCCACAATTGTTTAATCCTTAGTCTGAATATGAAACTGTCGTAACATAATATATAAGAGAAAAAAAAATTAAGAACAATTTCTGTAGGTATTTTGGGTTTTTTTGTTGATTTTAACAATTCGTTGTTAACTAAATAAAGAAATTTAAAATAATTTAATTACGTCATCTGATTGAGTATACTCATAGAAAGGTCTCCAAGAATCAAAATATTTATGGAGAATTGATTTAAACATTTAGCCTGTTTTCAATGAAGACTGAAGGACGAAAATAACTAGTTTATTAACAATAGGCCAGCTTTTTGAAAAATGCATTCAAACATTTTTTTACAACGGGACTTTATTCTTTTATGTGTATAGAATGCAATAAAGTTTGTTTTAAAATTTTAAACTATAACTTAGTACCTTAAAAAAATATTTTCTAGGACGCAGTCGCTTCAGAGGCGGCGAGCGCATGCCGTAACGATCGCGCGGAGCCTTACTTTCAGCAACAAATTAAAATTATAAATATTAGATATAGAAATCCGGGACTTTTATATCGAAAATTTTCTCCTCTTTAAGGATATTTTTTGCGAATTCCTCTATCTCTTATGATTTTTGAGTTGACATCAAAAAATCGAAAGTGCTTTTTTATTTTTCGTTATTTGTTAATAATAATTGCAATTTTTCTTAGCAGAAAAACTCCTCAAATAGACCAGGGAAATAAGAAAAAAAGTACCCTGTTGGGGACACTCAACCAACCAGGTAACCAAGCAGTTATTCATGTAAAGGGGGTTTACAGGAGTAAAACCTATACGTTAGCAACCAACAGTTTTGTGCTATTGTTGAATTACTAACAATTAAAGGTCGAAAAACGTGATTTTTTTGCATTTTTGTGTCCCTGAAAAAATCTTAGAATCCTATGAATAATTCAAAGTTAGCATCTTGTAGGGAATAGAAAAATCTTCAAAATGACGGTTGATAAAACATGATGTAATATTTTGTTGCTTAGATAATTGTAAATAAAGGTAAAAATATGCATTATTTTTAATTAACAATAGCTATTGTAAAAATCAAAATACAACTTTGAAATTACGTAAAGTGTTGTGTCTTATGGTACTTAATATGTGGTAAAAATTTCAAAAGGATTCATTGAATACTTTTTGCAAAATTGTAATTGTTTATCCCAGAAGACTTCTTTTTGCGTTATCATTATGCGCACAATAATGATGATACCATAATTCTACGGGTACCGAAAGAAAGCAGAAGAGTTATTTCATCAAACCTAATTATTTAATATCGTAAAAATTAATTACCACTATTGTTAAAATCATCACAAAAACATGGTCATTTTTCGTGTATAAACAAATAGAATAACTTTATTGATGTTATTTACAGAGAAATTATTTTTACATATTTGGAAAGATGGCATTTTTACCTTTATTCTAAAATAAACAATATTGTCCTAAATCAATTTGGGGCAAAGTTATCAATTAGTTTTCTAAAATTCACAGCTAATTTGTTTATAATAATTAGGAAACCTAACTAACGCCATTTTAAAGACAAAGAGTTGAACTATTTGTTAAATAAATTTGGAAAGTATTTGGAAAGTAGTGGTAATTAATTTTTCCGATATTAAATAATTAGGTTTGATGAAATAACTCTTCTTCTTTCTTTCGGTACCCGTAGAATTATTGTATCATCATTATTGTGCGCATAATGATAACGCAAAAAGAAGTCTTTTGGGATAAACAATTACAATTTTGCAAAAAGTATTCAATGAATCCTTTTGAAATTTTGACCACATATTAAGTACCATAAGACACAACACTTTACGTAATTTCAAAGTTGTATTTTGATTTTTACAATAGCTATTCTTAATTAAAAATAATGCATATTTTTACCTTTATTTACAATTATCTACGCAAAAAAATATTACATCATGTTTTATCAACCGTCATTTTGAAGATTTTTCTATTCCCTACAAGATGCTAACTTTGAATTATTTATAGGATTCTAAGATTTTTTCAGGGATCCAAAAATGCAAAAAAATCACGTTTTTCGACCTTTAATTGTAAATAATTCAACAATAGCACAAAACTGTTGGTTGCTAACGTATAAGTTTTACTCCTGTAAACCCCTTTTACATGAATAAGTGCTTGTTTACCTGGTTGGTTGAGTGTCACGAAAAAATCTTATTTCCATGGTCTAAAAATTCTATTCTCAGATTTGCATTCCGCGTCGAATGAGCTATCGCTCATATTTTTCCGAGCCTTCTAACGATTTTCGCAGAAAACACACATTTGACTAGACTATACATTTTGGGAATTTTGTGATGACGAAGAATTGTTCAGTTCCTGGATGTGATGGTGAAGATACCAGAAGGTAGGAGCATTTTAAATCATGAGATAAAACATTCTAAAGAAGTAATTCAGAATTTGTTGCATGTGGATTATAATACGATGTGATTTGTATAGGCTATCATATTCTGTGAATCTTCACATTCTCAAGATATGGCTGGAATGCATCAATGACCCGAGACTGTCTGCAATTTGACATTTTAAAGGGTCCGCCAACTGTTCCCGGGTCTATCATTAGTCGTTACATAAATGATTTTATGTGCATGTTGTCCATCCAGCAGAAAATAAAATTACATCTCAAAATTTAACATTTACCAGTTTTAAGCATACCTCACTATCTAAATATGTATCTAATATTATGGGCATGATATAAAGTCATACCATTATTTATTTTCGAAGGACCACATATTTAACATTTTCTTAAGCTTTTGTAACGGTTCTAACAAACCGTGTTTCTTTTTTGTCTTTCTGGATGATTGATATAATAAATTATGTTTTAGCAATATATTCTAATAATTGGGTAGTTATTTTTTTGTATGAATTTTGTCACGTTGTAGCGTGTTCATTTTCCAATCGAACGCGACTACCGTCTTTCGCGTTCCGTTTCCAGTTTAGGTTGATACGTCTCGTACACTGAGAGCGACAGGCGCTCCATGAGCTCCGGCTCCGTTGACTTTCTCTTCTTCCGCCGGCCGTCTATCGATTTGGACGTTCCGAATACACGTGCTGTTCGAAACTAAACTTGCGTTCATCTGCTCCGTTTGAGTATCTTGTGTAAATTAAAACGCACGGTTCGTTCCGCAAAGACGTTATCTTCAGGCTTCGACGTTCATTTTCGACGATACCGTATCCGCCGTATTCACGTGTGATACATAACCCTCCTTCGTCGAGGTAAGCTTCCTTCATTAATGGTTCCTTTTTCTTATATGAGACGATCTCTTTCGTCTAGGGTTTTTTTCTCCCCGAGAGCTACATTCGTAGGTGGAAGACTACTCATCACAGATACGTTCCTGCCGAAGGCCCACTGTTCTCATCGAACTCTACCGTCCCGTTGAGATCTACTGTTCCCTCTGGACATTACCGTTCCCGCTATCGTTTCGTTGAGGGCTACCGTTCCTGTTAACAGCTATCGTCTCGAAAGCCATCGTTCTCACCGAACTCTACCGTTCCCACTAAGGGCTATCGTCTCGTTGAGAGCCACTGCTCTCGCTGGACATTACCGTTCCCGTTATCGCCCCTATCGAACTACCATCCATACCGAGGGCTATCGTTCCCGTCAAGGACTGCCGTTCCCTTTGAACCAGGATACTTCCAAATACTGTAACCAGGTCGTATTATTTTGTTTTTGTTGTATGTTTCTTAATTTCAGAGTTAGGAGTGCCGCTGTGTTTATTTAATGTTATTCATGCTTAATCGTAATTCACCATTTGTTAAGTTAGGAGTACCGCCGTGTTTTTGACCCATAATAAGTGTAATTCATCGTCCATGTAATATTGCTCCGTTACTCCGAACCGATATGTTCTATTAAACTGAACACACAGGCATTATTGTTGTTTTATTGACTGGTCCAGCGCATAACAATACCGTTCCTAGTGATTACACTAGGTGGCGCCCTATATTTCTTGTTTAGTATCGTTATGATAAGAATTTCTGATTCCGACGCACGACCCTAATGCTGTCCAGGCGAACAGCTGCCGTAAGCTATGTGTAGGTAAGTCAACCTTCGCTACAACGTACTTACACTTCTTGATAGAGATTACCTTATACTTATTGTTACTATTATCTCCATGATAGGTAATGCTTGGGTCGACTATTGTTTCTTTCTAAATGAAGCAATTTCGACACGAAAAATATTTAATCGTAATCGAGATGATGGACGATCGGACGATAAACATTTTTAACCAATTAAGATTTGTGATTATCTCGATTACAGTTAAATATTTTTCGTTTAGAAATTGCTTAGTTTATGCAATTAATAAAAGCATTTTAATTTCAAAATTCCCGCGCATTTCTGTTTAAGGATTACAGATTTCTTTACACCAATCTAGCCTTTAACGCGGGTTTTTACGCTAGATGGCACTGACACGTGGACCAATTTCGTTATATGGGAGAACACCATCTATAACTATGTGGGTAATCTGTGTTAACTTTCCTCTATCTGCTTTAACATGAACGTGGCAGCGAGTTACCCTGGTGGTACTACTCATATCTTTTTTAGTTTGATACACACTTCAAGGAAATAATTTGAAAACTCACATTATAAAACCATATAAGGGTGTAGGCATGGGCGCCGCTACATAAGGGCAAGGGGGGGGCAGTTGCCCCCCCTGGTTTTTACCGTTTTCTTGGTTGTACGGAACTAAAAACAATGGATGTTAAAAGTTCAGAAGGGATCATTCCTTGCACAACCATCCTTGTGCAAGACCCATCAGGTTCTTTAGGCAAGACCTTTTCTACGAATAGTCATATGCTATCCCAAAGTAATGAAGTGAGTTCATAGTATTCATCCCCTAAATAATTATCTCCTATTAGTAAGTAATGGTGACTGGTGAGAAATATCCTCATTTTAATTTAATGCAAGTTTTTTATTAAAAAAAAATATGCCCTCCCCTTACTTATTGTTTAGCGGCGCCCATGGGTGTAGGGGAGGAGTGAATTCACGTTTATTAGCCTTTCTCTACGAGCTTCGATGGTGACATCGATTCAAGGTTCAAATTTGCCTGGATCGGAAGCCTTCATGGGAAGGCCACTGTACCATCTATTTTGTGCTGCTTCTCTTAGTTTGTCAATCCATGATCTATTGAATTTTTCCATGGTCTATTTTTTGTCGCTTTGACATTGAAGACATATTTGAGTCGTTGATAGAAACGCGAAAAATCATATCTTCACAAGTCTGTAGCGGCACACTTCTCCATTTTTGTTTGATTTTTAATAAATATTGTTTTAAAGGTTATCT
This sequence comes from Cryptocephalus moraei, assembly GCA_946251905.1. Taxonomy (NCBI): domain Eukaryota; kingdom Metazoa; phylum Arthropoda; class Insecta; order Coleoptera; family Chrysomelidae; genus Cryptocephalus; species Cryptocephalus moraei. The sequence continues at coordinate 2,670,838 of OX276452.1, forward strand.
GATGATTTTGTTTATAATGTCATCTGTGATTTCGTTTTTCTTACTTATCATCCATCACTAATTTCTGTTGCTGTTATTTGTCTTGTCCGTCTTTAAGTTGATGTGTAGGTTAACATCTGACCCATAGCCAATAATAGGTGTAGTTGTTTTCTTAAATAAGAATTGGATTTATTTTCTTTTGGGACCTATTTCTTTTTAAGACAAATATATTGTATGAGTTAACAAGTGTTTCTTTTTTATTTTTTCTTTGCTCTATTTCTTGCTCAATTCTTTCGTACTCTAATATAAATGACTCTAAATAATATAATAGTTAATAATACCAAATTAAACTCTACCTCATTAATGGTATAGTAAAATACGGCGTATTTACTTTTGGGTGCAGATGAGTGGTCAAACTTCGAAACATGTTTTTCATGCGTGCCTTAAACTATAGTAAGGTTAAATTACGATATGCCCCGTTATCTATATTCCTGTTACATAAGTATACAGCGTAATATATAAAGCTGCATTCGAAAAGTGCAGTTCTGTAGCTCATTAAAGATGTGATAGGTTACCTTGTACCTTACCTTTTTATAGTGAAATTCTTTCCTATAGACCAGCTTCTACCCTCAAATATAAAGACTGTGATATCGATATTAGTTTGTAAAAATATTAGATACTAACATTCAAATATAGTTGGCATTTTCAACCAGTGCAATAAAGATTTTTTTTTGTAACATGATCATATTTTCTTAATTTAATTTAACTCTCACACAACTGTTATGGACATGTAATATATTACATCGATAAGCACAAGGACAACAGTTAGTTATCACGAATAAGATTTTATATTACACCCTAGGAGATTATACACTTGGGTGTCTTCACAAAGTCAACTTGACCATACTGTAAGGAACCATATTGAGTACATAATTGTTTATGGTGCGATGAATCTAAGGTTTTGATAAGACTGGAATATCGAGCAAAATTCGTGAAACCGATTAATTCCGAAAAATTCAATATCTAATTATAAATCATGATACATGATAAAATACTTTCCGCTAACCTATGAACCTCGAATTTAAAATATTCTCGGGACTCGGTGTTATCCGGTTCTTCCGGAATTTGAAATTAGGTGTAAGTAACCGGTCTCCCGGTCTCCCGGTCTCCCGGTCTCAGAACTTGCCGGGATAACGATGTTTTTATTACTTTACGACCACTCGCAAAAACGGTGGAACCGAGGTGCGTCCCGCGGTCAGTAAAATGACCGAGGTGCGTCCTGGCAATAAAATTTCATAGCCTAGATCCGTCCGGCGGTTCAAAAAGGGATGGCCGAGGTGCGTCCGACGGTTCAAAAAAGGACGGCGTCGGTGTCGAGTTAGGCATAATATTTATATCTTGATTGATTTTCCTTGCTCTCTTGCCCTTTAATATTATCGTGATAAACATGGGATTTCCCGTAATTTTCGTATTCTATTACCTAATTATTTTTATCCTGGACTCAGCATTTTAATTCGGGGCTCAGTCGTCATTTGGCCTTGGAGTATACCGGGGCTCAATCATAGGGTAAGATTAGCGTTACCGTTCGAATTTTCTGACCGCGGGGCTCAGTTGTCGGTGCCGCGGCTGTTTTGACCGCGGGACGCACCTCGGCTATGGCCGTTTTGACCGCAGGACGCACCTAGGCAAGCAGAGGGTCACGTTTATGACCGCGGGACGCACCTCGGCTGCAGCCCGCAAAAAAACGCCGGCTTTTTCGTAGACATCAAAGAAGTGACCATACTCTTAGAATTATATATACTGTGGTATTACAGTTTAAACCCTTCCAGCTCTGACGTGCAATGTTTTTATGCCAGATTGTCGTTTAGTGATGAAATAATTAACAATCGATTTTTGGCCTCTGGAATGTTGATAATACTTATATGTATGTATGTCTTGATGACCAAATAGTGTATTTTTAAGAGTTAGTTCGTCCTGTTGACATATATTTATTAGTCTCTCACGGTTGTCATTTTTTACCTTTTCGGCTTGATTTCCTACGCCTTTACTATTCCGTTGAATTGTAGTCTCCGATCAGCAATATTTCGTGTGAATTTGGTATTTGATCTAGAGCATTTTTAAAATCTTAATCAAATATACCACTAAGGTTTTGTCGTTGGAATATAAATCCCTATTACTGTAACATTCCATCTTCTCATTCTTTCCTTATTCAAGATTAATTTTACTAATCCTTCTTTCAATGCTTCACAAAATTTTATGTTTTGTACCATATTTTATTTATAATCATAGAGACCCCTGTTTTTGCTCTTTCGCTTTTTTTGACTCTTTGACTCCCGACTAAAGATGAATGTAATTTTCGGCATATTCACATTTATTTCCTTACTTTTTCGTTTCTGGATTGACAATTAGATCTATATTTATCTTTTTGAGTTCCATAATAATTTCTTTTTGTTTATTTCGTATTCCATAAAGTCATATTCATTATCCAATTTCCTTGCCGTTTTCTTTTATCTGTGGATCTGTCCTTATTCCGAGGTCATTTTCTGGGAATTTTATCTGTTGTTTTAATTTTATCGAGTATGAGATTGCTGACCTCCAATATGCTCTAGATTGGCTCTCTTCCTTAACTTTAAGGACCAACCTTCGCTTTTAGTTGAACTTCGCTTTTTTTACCGAAAGAAGGGTTGCCAAGTGCTCAGATCGAGATCCGCCGAATTAAACCCTTTGTCCTTCGTCTACTTGGACTGTGTGGACTTCACCCATATCTCTGGGCAAGGGGCGTTATACCCCTTGATTCTAGGTTCCCAGTAGACATAGAACTTAGTATAGAATAAAAGATAAAAAATAAGAATAAGGATATAATAAAACTTCGCTACCGGCACATTTGAGTGGGGCTCACCCTTGCGAACTGGACGCGTCTATAGACTCTATAGACTTCTCAACATACTGAGATTTGCATAAGTGCGTTCAGAGAAGATGTCTCTGTGTCTCCTTAAGTCAGGTTAATGTTTGTATATGGTTCCACGAACAAAGTCCTGTTGCTATTAAAGAGGCCTGTTATTATCAGGAATTATTCGAATTTCCCGCTAGCCAAAATTATTTATGCTGTCTATAATCGATTGGCAAATGTGTTTTTACTTTAAATTTAAAGCAACGAGGTGCCGCATATCTACTAATTGATTTGAGTTAGAGTGACACACAGTCAATTGCCTAATATAACAAGAACACCGCTTCTGAACTTCGAACCTATTTCATTATTAGTGTTTCAATCTTGTTTTATTTGTTTGATTATAGTTTTTCAGAACCCAAAATACATTGCAGCAAAATTTCATGCATAAGCAAGCAAACTAGACGAATCATACCGGCGAGTAGTATGTGGGTGCGAAAACTTCTGGGGCAAAACTTTCAGGGGCGACATATACCGGGGCAAAATGTGAAACACGATATTGGGGAGAGGTGGGGAAATTTTCCGGATCCTTAAACTTTTGTACTTTCTCAAATTAGTCTTATAACGAATGAATCACCTATTGGCCTTTTGGCGTACCTCATATCACCAGTGACCATCACCGTTTGGCGATACGGTGATAGACACTGGTGATAGATGATGATCGAGGAAAGTATGCCCTTTGGTGGAACGACTCCTTTCGACCCATTAACCATATTCCGACATTTGCATATGATTCCGGAGAGGGCATCTCGATTTATGCCAGCATCAACAAGAAGTTGAGATCATAACAGGTGCTAGGTCTGGTCACAGACGCTCGGAGTTACTTTTTCCCGGTCTCCCGGGCTGTCTTAGTATGTCCCTAAAAGGGCATACGAACATAGATTATCGACACTGTTGGTGTAATGGGCCCACGGTCTATAATGTCTCCTAGTATCTCCTAGCATCTCTAATGAAATTTCCATAGCAATTATTTCAAAAGGTAATAACCTGGGTGGCAACTTTCAATACCCGATTTCCACTACGTATATTAACTGGACTGGGTATTATTTCTTCCATTTACCACAGTTATCCCTGACCGTGGACATATTACATAACTTACACCTGGACTCAACTCGCGTTTGATGAATAAGAATGGTTTAGGGGTGTTATGCAAATTTGGAACACGGAAAATTTCTTGTGCAGATTTACTCGTTTGCTAAGAAATGCAATTTATTCTCTGAAATTATATACACAATACATACGAGTCAAATCAGTATAATTTTGATATGCTCGTTGCTTTCATAATTGTTGAGAAAAAAACCTAATTGACGGTCCAGTTGGTCTTAAGTCAATTTGATCAAGAAACAATCACTAGTTAATTATGGTTGATCAGTTAGTTAACTAGCTGACTATTATAGTTAATTATAGTTAACTTGTTAATAATAAAAAAAATTAATATTTTTAATTATTAATTATAATATTATTTAATATTAATTATAATTATTAATATATAATAATAATATTTCAGAGAATACCTAAAACTCATTCATTGAGTAATTGTATCTGCTATCTGGTCTACCTGTATAGTTTATAAATGCAGTACGAGAACTGTTTACATACTGTAACGTTCATTTCCAATTTATTTACACTATCCTAATTATTCACTACACACTACTTAATTTATCTTAGACTATTACTGAACTAATTTATATAACACATTTAACTATTTCCTAACTAATTAATTTATATCTCTTAATGCTAATTTATTTCACTGGCCGTTTTTCGCTTGTCCGTTCTTTCACTCGCCGCTTCACGTCTAATCCCCTCTCCGACCGTAATCCCGCTTATATACATCTCAATTGTGTTCGCGATAGTTCCTGAAATAACTCGAACCTTCTTTTTTATGAAGAAAGGTCCAGAGAGTCATAAATCAATTTTCCTTAATAGGATGTTGCCGGGACTTAATAAACCTGGCGACGTTCCTTTGAGGTAAGCCACCGAGGTCCGATAAGAGTAAACACATTTCGCGTTGCTGTTTACATTTCGCGTTACAATACTATTACAAATAGTGCTGCACTTGCATACATACTACCAGCCATACATCTCATACCGACAGGGGAACCCACTACCCATTCACACTATCTCTGAAGCGCAGTAGCGGACGAGTAACGGTCGGCTTCGATTGGTCGGATGGCGGTATAAATTCGAAGAGATTAGGTTCGTGCCAGAGTTTCCTTCAATCATAAACTGGTCCCTTCCGCTACTACGCATGCACCACTTCCGTGTAAGCCTTGCAACTCTGTTCGGAAAGGTCAAAGGGTAGAGAGAACCTCTGTGCGGGGAACATTCATTCGATCTATAATCAGCGTTGTAGTCGTTAGGAATATACGCGTTGTCCCTAATTGCTAGCTACTTATTGTTAACACCGCCACACCCATTAGTGAGTATACAGATTACAATAAGTATAATACACATTGGCAACAATACTTCTGTTATATACTGAGCCGTTATGGAATTGGTATCAGGATTGACCTGACCGCAGATAGAAGTCGAGTCGACCGTCTATTTGCTACTAAATAAACTTTGCTAGAACTGATTCTATGGTCATTGTTTTTGGAACATTGTTTGATTTTAAAAAATATCATTTAATTGGCTTGAAAAGCTCCTCGTCGATAAAGGTCCCTCCTCGTTTTTCTTCTCTCTATCCCCCCCCTCTCTCTTTCTCTCTCTCTCTCTTTCTCTCTTTTTGTATGTGTGTATTTTCATTCCCTCGGCTCCCCCGCCCCTTTCGAAACTTTCCTTGTTCCAGCAATAAAAACACGCAACCGAAATAATTTAATTGGGCATCTGTGGCCGGAGGCGCCAACCCGAAACTCTCCTCGATATAATAATAAGTTGATACACAAACGGTAAACAAGCGAGCATCGCTTACCGAGATGCCCCATTGTTCGTTAACAAAAGGCGACGACGACGCCCGTCGTAGGAGGACGATGACGACGACGACGCCAGACGCCCATCGTCAGCCTACTTGATTGGGCTACTTCTTTGTCTTTGTCCTTGTAATCATAAGGCGTATTACTTACGCCTTGCCAGGGACCCGACAAGACACAACGGCACAGCTCTCAAATTACACGACCTTCTTGCTTCCTTTCTTTTTTTTGATATTTTTTTCATTTTTGTATTTTTTTACGATGGTAGTGCGGGATTTAACAGGAATAAAAAGGGATTTTTTTTAGGTTGTTGTTCAAGAGAAACGGCTCGCTATTTCATGGAAAATTTAGAATAAAACCATTCGGATATTTTTTAATTAGTAACGCCACAAAAGACGCCTAACTTAAAACAACTGTTACATAGGTGTATACGTATTGCAATTAAAATAATTGATGAATATAGTGTTCTTAATAATGTAATAAAATTACTGGAGCAAGCAATAAACTTACTTTGCTGTCAGTTTATACTAAGGTATCGGCATCTTGTTAATTCAAAGTACCAAAATGTAACACACCGATTCCATTAGAGTGTAAGGTGCAGAGTAGTACTATACTCTTTTTCCCAACAAGATAGACGCATATTAATGATCTGGTCGTAAACAGAGGGATTTTTCATGCACCAGAGAAAAAAAAATTCGCAGTTATCGTAAGCAATATAACTGCATTTTTACCTGTTTTTAATCATTTTGAAGGGGCCACCCTGTTTGGTGGTGTCAGAACTAAAGGTACGAAGGCGAAGAAGAAGGTAAGAGATAAGCAGAAATCCGGCTAGCGGATATTGAGATGTCAGTGGCGTTTCGCGTTTTCGACAGAAACTTCGGAAAAATGCATAATGCATGCGTTTGTTAAAATTGGTGTGGTTAACAGTTGTCTGCTTATTGCAGTTTGTCAATACTAATTACACACTAACAATAGAATATATGAATATACAAAATTACCATTATAAATTATTTCAAATTGAAATTCGTTAATACTTATAATAATTTACAAAAGTTAATTTTGAAGCTTATTGCAGTGGGAAATCTAGCAATCATCGTTATTTATGGTAATTATTAGAGGTTCTACTGTCTTGTCCATTAAATGATCTACTTGCCAAAATTTTGTCTCCGTTTTTATCACGCAATTAACGGCTTTTTTCCAATTTTCTGGAGAGACACTTTTTATTCCATATAGTAGCAGAATCTCTACATCTTTTAATTTAAATATTACGTTGTTTCTTGCAACATGGCCTTTTACTTGGACCCATATAAACTCAATGAGGTTTAATTCGCAACGATATTGAGGAAGCCTCAAAATGGTTATGTCCCGTTATTTGGCCATTTCATCAATAACAAATTTCTTGTATTTTCCTTTTATGTTATTTACAATGGACAGTAACCGTTTCTTAACCATGTCGTTGTCAAATTGAATAAATTCTCCACCATTTTTTTACTACTCCACCAGTGAAGGTTGTCGGCTATTTTCCAAGACATATTGGATGCTTTCTCGACCAGTCTGGAATGGTAACTGGCGTTATCCAAAACAATTCTGCTTTTTTTGGGTACTAAATCAAGTAGTTGTGGAAAGTAGTCTGCAAATACATCCAGGTTCATATCTTCGTAGTAATCTCCGGTTTTCCACCATTAATGATCCGTTTTCCTTTACCTATAGGTGACTTCAGACCAGTACCCACCCCTCTAAAAATGCTCGGTGAGAACTTTTTATAATTTTGTCACACTACGTTTTCGAAACAGTATATCCTTGACTATCCCACGCTTTATCTAAGTAATATATTGTTCCATTATCCCCCCGAAATTCTTTAATAGATCGTAAGTATTGGCGCCTCCAACAAACAATTTCGTCTTTGTCTATTAAAACTGAATTCCGTTTAGTTTTCTCTCAACAAAAATTTATTTCTTTCAGTAGGTCCCACAGTTTTTTCGTTGAAATATCAGGAAAATCTGGGTCAACTTTGGTAAGCAGTAAAATTTTTTGTAATGTCGGGATTTCGTTTTTAAACTGAAAGACAACTTTCCGTCGTAATGAGTTTTCCAACGCATCAATTTCCTTTTTTTTTGCCACCAGTACGTTTTTTGGAGGATGAAAAAGAACCTTGCCGATTTTTCCTCAACATGTTATAAACAGTGGACCTTCCTACTCCTCGGGATTGGACGTTTGACCGCCGCCGTTTGGACGTCGCCGTTTGGACGTAGGGACGTTTGGCCGTCAGGACGTTTGGACTTCGAGACATTTGGCCGTGGCAACTTTGGTCGTTTATTGCAAACACCTTAAACACCATGTTAAGGGGTAAGGGTAAGGGTAAAGGGTAAAACTTTTTCGTGGATTCTGTTTATAATTTAATGACACTTATTATATGTTGCAGTGTCGAAGCCATCAATAAATATTGACTATATTAATATATATTTTTATAAATTATTTTGTGCTATATTAATAAATAACTTCAATAAATATTAACTCACCTGATAAATTAATTAACGCAATCACAAGCACTATATCAAAAGAAATTGCTAGGTATTCAACAAATATAAAATGATATCGAAAACCCAGAAAACAAAATGTCTTTAACCAAGCCGTTGGAAACAGACTGATTATTTACAAGTATTTCTAGATGGCCTTTCTCTAAATCCTGTCTACATGTATTTTTCCTGGAAGACGGGGTCACTTGTTACAAATTGCCTGCGTACCCCTATTAGTCGCAATAATTCTCGTTACTATTAACCCTACTCCTAAATAACCACATTTCAACGAAAAATGCCCTAATTATTGGTACTCCGTTATCCTAAATAATATTGTTACCTGCACGCCTATGGCCTTGACGGTCAGCTCATTAATATGCGTCTATCTTGTTGAAAAAAAAAACTCTAATGACGTTTATATTCTAGGCTGTCAGCGTAATGGTTTAAAACGCAGATCCAAAAGAATAGTATGAGAGCAGATGTCAGAAAAGTCGACCGATCTGCACAAGTTTTTAACTTCATTCATATTATGGAATATGCCACTTTATTAACGCAATTGCGTTTCTGCCACTTCAGGCTGGTGAATATTTATTGTTATTTAAGAAAAAACAGTTGTAAAAAACGGAAGAATTTTGACCAATCTGCACAAACGCCAAAATGAGCATACTGCTTCTTTTCACCAAAACAAGGCACCCCGAGCTATTCTGCCAAATCTGACTGGTCGGAAAATTATTCTGTCTAGGTTTTTTCGACGGAAAAATGGAGGCAAAATTTTGACCAATCTGCACAGCTTCCAAATTGGTAAATCCGAGTATGTCATGTTGAATCAATTCCTCAAATACCATTCTGCCAGCCTAAAATGGTCCGAACAATGTTTTGCCAAGCCATTTCCCGAGAAGAAAAACTGGAAAATCAAACCAATGTGCACAAGCTCCAAACTATACACACGACATCTTGATGACAGAGAAATCTTATGCCAACTATTCTGCCAACCCTTTTTGGTCGGAAAAGTGTTCTGCCAAGTAATTTTCTAGTAAAAAAATCTTGAAAATTCCACCAATTCGCACAAGCTTCAAATTTTGCACACGGCTTCGTAATTACACAGGAAGCTTATGCGAACTATTCTGCCAGCTTGGAACGATCCGAAAATTGTTCTTCCAAGCTTTCAAGGAAATCCATAAAATGAGGTAGGATAATCGAGCAAAATCTAAACTATAAATAAAACCGGGCCATTCATAGTTGGTTTACGGTGAACTATACCTCGTGGATACGGTTTTAATCTAATTCTAATCTAATTTATATGTAATGACTTTCTAAATACATAAAGAAGAAAAGAAATAAATTTTTAATTAATGTTTCTATTAATAGTGTCATTTGATAGATCTAATATTTAAGAGTTTACGGATTTGAAACAGGATGTACTTAAATATTTTTTTACTTTAAATGCAATTAGTGTAAATGAGAATATAAATAAAATGTAATTAAATTATGTCCCTTAATAATTTTTCAATTACAGAAAGAGATCATGAGTGTTATTGAATTGATAAATTTTAGAATTATTAGAAAGAAAGATTGAATTTAATGTAAAAGTTAATCATAAATGATAATTATATATTTAGCAATAATTTATAACCTCAATATTACGAGTTTTTTATCGGGATTACCAGTTGACCTCACATGATTCTCTGACCAGCGCTCTCCGCCCTCTATCTCGAAAACAGTTCAAGGTATGAAGAAATGTTAAATGCAAGAGTTGTAGAGAATTTGATCCTCTACAATATCGATAATGAATACAAATAGCGTAAAACCTATAGAAAACGGAATATTTGCAAACAAAATGTAGAAAAAAATCGATTTTTTTTTTTTACTTTTGACCCCCCCGAGTTTAAAACTTGCGACCATCCAATTATATGTGAATTTTGAGGAAAGTTTTAGGATGCCAAAATAGAAGTTTTTACCTGTTGATATACTGGGTATGTCGATTTTCCTAGATATTCACCTAATTTGGCCTAAGATGACTGGACTAACAATCTTTTAAGGAGACATGTCTCATTGAAACCGCATATCAACAGATTTTTCACTCGTCTTTTACCTTTCTATAACAGGAAATTACATCATTGTTTAGTGAAAATGCATACTACAGTTAAAGCAAAGGGTAACATTCAAATACACAAATAACGCAAATGTCAGAATAACTTGGAACTTGCATGTTATTCTGTTAAATAAAATGAGACATTAAAACTCAAAACTAAGCCCGTTTTGTATAACTTTCGACCCCTCTCAATTCTTCGCCGGTTCAAAGATAATTTCATTCCTCCATCCCTCCAGACCGCCACCCTCTCGCCCCTCCTTTTATCTAGTCAGATTTCTGTTCTCGCGAAGATGTTCTAATTAATGAATTAATGTAGCTCGTCTCCTAAACACTGTTTATGTCGGAGTAATTAGAGGAGTTGCCGCCGTTCTGCCGTCGGATTATCACCATCTTTTCTTCCAATCTCCCCGTTCCACCCCCTCAACTCACCCAGGCCGCCACCGCTCCCTCCTTCAACTCCACCCCCGCCTCACCGCCCACCCCAACTTCCAGGCCGCATATTAACACTGCGACGACAAGAGACGGCATAAAAGCCTAAATTGAGCCTAAGGAGAAGTTAAAGTGCAAAGAAGGAATTTGCCGGGATATTTCATTTGAGAAATTAAGAGAGAACAGTGGCGGGGACGGAAGGACCAAGTCATTAGTATGCATGTGGGAAGTGATACCTCAGCATTTTGCGTTTTGTTGCCTGCAATAAAAAGTTCAATTAGATTTATGCGCAATAAAACCATAATATAACAATACCACTATCACAGCCAAAATTCGCAAATTTCTCCGACTTTGGTACACAATGTGCTCAAGATGATGCGCATTGACATTAAGTACTGAGGTGATACAGCTCAATCTCTATTCATAGCCTTTTAGGTTTGTATTGTTTTACTTTGAGCTCAGGTCCTGATTCAATTTCATTTTGTAAAATATTGAGTGATGTTTAGTAACTTTAGTCGTAATGCAATCTTTGTTACGGTTTATTATTTTAGATTGCATATTTAATATTGTTTAGTAAAGGTATGCCCCACTGCAGGCCAATAGTGATCACTAGTAATAGGTCTAGATCGTACAATTAAGTACACCTATATACAGGAGAAGTAAAATAAAAATCTACGCGAAAGTAGATATAATTTGAACGCGATTCTTCAGTTAGTTTAGTCGTTAACAATCTATACATTAGTTGCACAACTCGAAAATCTGTCTCGCTTTGTCCGGAAACCATTTACGATCGACTTCCGGTCGGATAAATTCTTAGAAGAGAAGAAGACGAGAGGCCTACGTGACCTTCGTCATCAGGTTTGATAGTTGCTAAGTGGGGAAATTAGAAGGCTCTGATAGGTCTGAAGTCTAGAGAGTCAGAGAGTTTAGACTGAGTTATTGGTCACGACGTCACTTCCTGTTAATGGAAGGGGTCAGTTGCGAGCGAGTGAGTTTGAGAACGAGGACTAAGTTCCGAAACTCGAAAGGGTTTGGATGGCTGAGCACTTGCTGCTTAGCCATCTATTTTTGTTTGGTATTTGTTTGATTATTAGTTTGCATTAGGTTTGGATTAATTAATTAAGTTGTATGTGTAAATAGGAACGGTATTTCTGTGTTTTTTTTTATTGGACGTACCTAATTTAACGGCTACAATCATAAATTTGAATTTTTCTTTCGACCACACCCGAGATATTCTTTGGCTAGCCGACAGTTTGATGAGAATAATAAGTAAGTAAAAAATAATACGTAAAAATGTATATTGCAGATAGTTGGTATATAACTGTTATATGAAGATTTCAATTACCGTTCTTGTTTTATGTTGGCTATAATGAGCTGTGTTGTCATTACCGTTACAGAATCGGTTATGACTTTGACCAGACAAATAATAGATGTTTGTTTGTATTATAGTTCGTCGATTTAACTTTTTCTTTTCATCAAATACAATCGGAGAAACTTACCAAATATAGATGATTTTATGAATACATTTTTAAATCGACTGATTATTACTGTGAGAATCCATGTGCATTTATTTTCGTGGGGTAATAACGCTATGGATATTTGGATACCAAACCTTGGAACTAATTATGAAAATATTTTGTTGATGTGCAATGTTGCTTATTTTAGTTATAGAACTACATATTAAGGTACCCGTTGTTATGGTAATTTCGTTTGAATTTCGTCAGAGGTTTATAGAACTGAATCAAAATTTTTTACTAAGAATATTAAACAAATTGAATGTAATTTCAAACTACACCCATCATTCTTGAGTGTGAAACATGACATTCGAACGTGCGATGAGTAGAACGCATTCAGTAGAGAGGCCCGTATCTCCACCAAAATTATAATCAAATTTTGTTTCAACATTAGATTTGAACACTTACAAGTTACACACTTGAAAAGTACAACGAATCTGTAACAAAAATGTCCGTCAAACTGGATATCAATTGAGGTGTACTATGCCTGCTAGGAGTTAAAAAATTTTGACTTTATTTCATTTAGATTATCTGCCATATTCTTCTTAAAATCAATATATTTAAAAATACTGGGTTTTACTGGGCTAGCCACTGGGTTTAATCTTGCAATAAATTCTTACTTTTAGGAAGGTATATGATATGTCGAATTTATGAATTCAAGGGTTAATATGGTAAGTCTCCCAAACTGTTACTTCCAAATGTTATACAATTCAAATCAAAATTTTTATGACACATTAAAATACTGTTGAATCGAATAACCTCTAATAGCTCATTTTATGAAATTTGATTAAACTATATGCGTATTTTGTATTGCATATCAGTAATTTTATATTTCCGTTTTCACTATATTTTCGAGTAAGTTCTTACTGCACCGCCCCTGTCGGGATTTAAAGGCGAAGTATACTACGTACGACTCCAGCAAACCTCCTAATTAGAGAATGTGCTGCTAATTATAATTCATTTTGTCGTCGTCGTTTGTTAACACAAAGAGAAGCACATAAACAGGATTCCGCCCTTTAAGTAGAGTAACGCCTTTAAATGGAAGGAATATTTTGTTTAATTCGAGATGTTTTAACGCTAACGGATCCTTGATTTTGACGAGAAAGAGGGAAAGGAGGAGAGGGGATATTGTTTTCGTTTTAGATTTCAAGGTAACTGAGAAAGTTTTAATGTTGTTCTTTGAGGATTTATAGGCGATCAGGGAGTACGGAGAGGGGAGGAAGAGAGGGTGTAATTGTAACAACGGATATCCTTAGGGGCTTTCAGGAAAATACAGAAACATACGTGGAAATTTAAGGAAAAGTGTAAGTGAGTTTGATTTTAGATTTTTGTTGCAGTAGAAGCTTAAACTTAATTCGCTTAGAGTTAATGCAGTTATTTCTCGACTTCGACATACATTTCTACCAAATTCAATGTTTCTGGATGTATTTTGTTATCAGATGTACTGATTACGTTTTGGGTGTCATCGATCAACCGAGATAACAGAAATAATATATATATTTATCAGTAAAACAGTGAAGCAAAATGATTTTCACTGAGTCGCGTTTGATCTCATAACCTTAAACATTTTTAATTGTATATGAAGGTCTTGTTAACAGTTTATGTCATCCTAACATCAATGTAACTTGTGTAATGTGTAACAATAACACATTGAGTTACAGTTATAGGTAGTATAACGTTAAATAAAGTTAAGTAGTTACATCAATTAGAAAGAGTATGTTGCAGCAATTTGTCTGTTGTGAATGACATGTAGTTAGCTATATTCCGAACTAAAAATTAGTTCCTTCCCTCTAAGCAAAGAATCAAGTTCTGTTGTTCTTATTACGATTCAAATGTAATACAAAATGGCGAATACCCCAAACAAAATTTTACCCCTTCTTTCGATGTAACTTTTAATGCTGTTTGTAATAATACTGTTTCTATATACGCGCCATTCTGAAACCCTTTGGCTTCTCTTTTATTTCCCGATCCAAAGTAATATAATCGTGACGGCGTGTCTCAACCAATATACATATATAGATAGTCTAAGGGTGGTATTCAGAAACGTTGCTTAAATATTTCTTAACTTAAGTGGTTCCTTAAGTCCGAATTTGTATTCAGAATCCTTCCTTAGCAGAAAGAAATCTTAACTTAAAATAATTCCTAAGTATTTCTTAAGAAACGTCATTCTCCCACTTAATTCTATTCCTGAATCCTCCTTAGTAAAGTTTTGTCTCACGTTTAAAAAATACTTTAGAAATATTTAAGGTAGCTCGATAGGTACCTTAAGTATTCCTTAGCCGAAACATTGAGGTTAAGTCGATGAAAGTAGAAGTTATTTCGTTATTTGTTTTGAAGATGTTTAAAAATGAGAACGACGCTTTCGATGACTATCGGAGAATTGAGCGATGTTATTATGTGAATGATGATTTCGATGAGTTTCTCGAAAGAATTCAACGCCCAGTACGTGCCCGAAGATATATTAGGGAATCGCCTTTCTTTGAATTGGACGAGTTCGAATTTAAAAAGCGCTATCGATTTACGAAAGAGTGTGTGGTTAATGTTATTCTCCCTTTAATAACACAAATCCCAGAGGTACAAGATCAAAGAGGAATGCCCCTTACTCCTTTAGAACAACTTTCGTCACAACAGAGTCCAGTCAGAATCTGCAGTTACCACATCCGAACGTTTGCATTCAACAATGCTGCAATTCCTTGCCACCAGCTCCTTAAGTAACGCCTTCTCACTGAGGGTAAAATTAATCTTTCTCTTCTCCATTTCAACGTCCTCTAACTTAAAGTGCACGATTAAATATGAGTAGAAAAAGGCAGTAGGGCCTTTATACCTACTTACAATTACCCACATATCTACCCTTTAGAACTGGTACTGTTCTTTTTAATTTACTGAAATGACCATCGCTATCATTTAACTCGTCTTTCCCCTATTCTTCTAAAGTGGTCCTTTATGTGTATTTCTCTCTCTTTAATGTGATTTGAACACTACCTGTTTCCTAATATTTTTTACTTTTAAATATCTTTATTAAGCGTCATCTGCAACATGTGTGCATATGTTACAATATCATCTTGTGCTACATCTAATGGTCCTAGCATGCTGGTGAGGGGGAAGGCTGCGGCCCTCTCGATTCCTCCAGTGGTGGCTGCCAATTCTGGTTACGGTCACAGGAAACCACAAAAAACCGTGACTCAGTCATGTATGTAGGCCCGTTTCGTCCTGGTGGTCACGAGGCCATCGTTATCTTTGGGGACTGGGATCGGCACTTGGGCTGCCTTGGGATCCGTTTGACGGTGTAGTGGGTCGTCGGCCTCGCCGCATCGGGTGCTCCTTCTCGAGTTTATCCTCCTAGGGGCTCCTGCTGGGCCCCTGCTCGCTCCCGGGAAGTTTCTTAATACCTTTACCACCTGTCACTTAAATAACCACATTCCCTTCAATACACGCCCGACGTTTCCCTGTTGTTTTCCTGGAATCCCAGGTATACCGTCTCAGGTACATAGTCACAACACTCCTCAATTTTAGGACCTTTAGGACTCGAAATTAACAATTAACCAAATATCCCAAATGTAAACAATGAAAAATATAGGTTGTAGGTTGTGTTTTTGACAGAGTTTGACACGAAACGAAAAAATAGCGACTTAAATATTTCTCAGCCAAGATTTATTTAAGTGACATTTCTGAATACAAATCGCTCCTTACCGTTAAGTTAAGAAAAAACTTAACTTAGCTAAGGAACACTTAAGAAATATTTAAGTGCCGTTTCTGAATACCACCCTAAGATCCTCAATAAAATAATACTCAGAATTATTTCATTCAATTCTCTAATTATCTTACACCATTTTAGGAAATACTGCTTATTCTGCAAGTTAACACATTAGGAAGAAACTCAACTAGAATTTGTCAAAGCAATTATTAATTCAGAGCCGAACTTTCAAAGCAGTGCGGCCAGTATATGTGTTTTTTTAACAAGACCAGTTATTGTTTATTAAAATATAATATTGTAGTTTTCTGCAAAGTTTCTGCTCTTAATGCTATAGCGAATGAAAAGATTGATACACGCGTGTGGATTACACCTAAGGCCAAATTTGAAGTTTTAAATCTACTTATCTTTATCCGAAAGTGAATCCTTATGAAGCTATTCGACGTCAAAAATTTATATTTAAAAAAGTCTTCATTTTTAATCCCTTTAAAAATACGGGTTTCATTAGATTTGCATGACCGCCTTTTGGGTATAGGTACCTATATAAAACTAATTTTGTTAAAATATGTTGGAATTTTGCTGGGTATAAATGAAAACTAACATACCGAATTTCATCTCAATAGACTAGTTGTGAGTGATTGGCAAAACAATTTTTTCAATTTTAGTTTCTGACATTGGGTAGACTGCAAAACTTCAGGAACACATGATATCGTTTTTAATGTGATGTTATGTATTTCCATAAATTGTATTTGTATGTAAAGACGTTAATATTTAATATTTCAGCGGCATCTTAAAAATTTGCAACTCGGCTAATATTTGCATAGGGAACTTTCAATTGAACTTATTCTTCAGGCATTAGTTTGCAGAATAAGCAGATAAATGTTCCAAAAGGAAATTTGCCTGCGATATAGCGGGTTAAATATAACAGAATATGAAATAGTTATTTCCTAAATTTTCACTAAAACCTCGTTTCATTTAATCTTCCACAGTTTCTATGAGAAAAATAAACTGAGATTTGTATTCAGCGACATTGGGGATATTAAAAAGCGATTGCAATGCTTAGGGCCACCATGGTTATTAAACAATTAATTTAGGAGTAGTTCTTACTTGTTAAATACATTTTTAAATGTTGAAATACTTAGTAAGATATTTGTCAAGAGAGTTACAAACGAATTCGTAGCTTACCGCTGTCTAGTATAATTATTCTTGTCATCTGTATTGTGCAAAATAAATTCTTGTAAACTAAAATATATGTATATTTAGTATGATATGCAGGACTATGTTTCTAAGTTTCTTCCCCACAAAGTAGTTATACATAGACAAGACACCTCAGAATTTAAGAATTAAATCGAATTTTTCTTCAGAAAATTTAAATACCTAATCATTAATGTCAGAAGAAAATTTACACACATACCTATGTGTCTTATAACTAGAGAAAGGCAAATATGCAAATGAAAGTACAATAAATATGCGCATAAATATGTACATTTTTGAATAGAAATATGCAAAAGAACTAACAAATATGCAAGAAATAAAAGATGGTATTTTTATGAAATTTATTATATGCATACGAAAAATAGATATTAAAACAATAAACAATAACACGTTGCTCAACGTTTTCAGTTATAAACTTTTAACGGGACGACATAAGTCCCGGTTAAACAATTGAAGTTCGTTTATCTTCTCCTCATTTTTGGATAAATGAAAAGATTTGGTCAGCGATAATTGAACTTTGTCTCCAGATTTCAACTTCTCCAGTTTAGCTGTATGGGAAGACGTTTTTATATGCTGAGTAAGTAACATTACTTAAGTAACATTTCATGCAAATGATATTTTGAACGCATTACAATTACTCTACGAAAGACAACATAATGAGTGACTTCTAAATTCCATAATTCCAAACGAGGTTACGCTGCTCTTAGAATCAGCAAAACAAGAATAAAAAGTGTATGAACCGTGAGAAAGTAATGAAACAGGGGCAAGTGTAGCTATTAGGGGAACATAAGGAATGTAGGGTTAAATGGGAAATGTGAAATTTGTTTAAAAGTACTTCGATATATTATTACAACATGTTTTGTACACAAAGGGAGAATAATTGAGGATAGTGTTAAAATTATAGTCTACCTGAAGCAGGAGATCCTGAGAATTCCTTTGGGTTAAAATATATCCCACAATCGGTCTCTGCATGCTAAAATTTGAACGAATTGTAAAATTTCTACAATTGTTTTTGCTGTTGTTTTGTCAAAGGATAAAGATTTAAGGGAATCGTCCTGGAGCGGTTTGTCCGTAGGCAGTACTTTGACCGCCGGGAAAGGGACACGTCGAAAGACACGAAACAGTGCCGTAAAACAACCCATTCCATTGGTTGTAACGTCTAGGAAAAAAGGGCAGGAGCATTCATTTATTTTGTCAACGGCGGTGATTTAGTTAGAAGAGCGACGCTCACATCAAACCTCTATTAGGGTTTTTACGTCTACAGCCGTCCAAGCGGAGGCGTCGCCGTCTCCGTCCCGACGCCGCGGGCGGAGTACTCCTCTGGATTCGCGCGAGGGCTATTAGGCCAAGGTAGTAAATACTGCGGGGGTTCTATTAACTCTAACTACCGCGCTGATCACCCTTGAGGGAGAGGGTGGATTCACGTTCTCTCTCTCTCTCTCTCTCTCTCTCTCTCTGTGTGTGTGTTTGTTGTTCTGTCTCCCAGACTCTGTTTTTCTCTCTCCCGTGTATATGTGTAGGGGTGGAAAATATCCTCTTCTCCGGAGTTATAATAGGTGACAAACTCGCGTTTTATTAGCCGAGAGATAGCCGGGCGCGCTACCGATTTTAGGACGGATGATTATGTCGCAATGTTACAAATCAGCCGGGTAATGGGGCCAAAGGAGGGAACGGAAATTGGAAGCGGTGAAAGTATCGCGTGTATTACGGGGATAGTTGAGAACAGGGAGAATTTATTGTGAGTTCAGAGGCAAGTGCGGGACTCCTGAATTTTGAAATCAGAAGACAGAAAAAAATTGTTTTAACCTTTCCCAATTGACGATCGCCAAGTTGTCTTGAGTACAGAAAGCGGGTTGCAAGTCGGAAAATTAGAGCGATTAATGTATAGCGAAGTAGCACATAAAACGTTATCTTGTAATGAAATTCACTTACTACGATACTTAATATGGTACGTAGGATGGGTTTTTCCATACGATTAGGTCGATTCAATTAATAAATTAGAAATTAGAAAAATTTTATAATATTCTGAACGATTCAAAGATTTCCACCGAAAAATACCAACATGCACATATAATTTGGCGTAAATTCAACATACGAAACTTGGGGGAGTACTCAGATCTCTATCTTAAAACAGATGTGTTTTGCCCTGCGTGGTACTTTTACTGTATCAGGTTATTCATGGGATTGCATGTTAAATTTACACGTTGTGAGCTGGAAACAATACATAATTGATGACTACTTTATATGAAAAAAATAATTACGTTACACATTATAGGAATCTCAAGCAAATTTTAGCAAATGGATTGGTTATTACAAAAGTTCACCGTGTTTTACAATTTAAACAATCAGCTTGGCTTAAACCACATGTAGATCTAAATACATCTTTGAGAGCAAACTCCACTTCATCCTTTGGAAAAAATCATTACAAGCTCGTCACTAACGCCATATTTCGAAAAACGATGGAAAATATAAGAAAGCATCGTATAATATGGTGGTTAAAACTAAAATATGTGCAACCCGCACCTTGAAGAAGATATGTGGTAGTTAATGTGCTACTCCGCAGAAAATTATAAATTTTGCTGTAAACTTAGTAGGTAAATATTTTACTGATTTATGTTATACAACTA
The DNA here is from genome assembly GCA_946251905.1 of Cryptocephalus moraei. Lineage (NCBI taxonomy): Eukaryota > Metazoa > Arthropoda > Insecta > Coleoptera > Chrysomelidae > Cryptocephalus > Cryptocephalus moraei. The sequence continues at coordinate 2,690,757 of OX276452.1, forward strand.
TTTAGAATATCTTTACCAAATAATCAAAGAGTAACGAATTCCTTTACAAAATTTGTTATTGCGGTTTGCTACATATTGAGATGTTCATTTGGGAAGTAAATTTGAAGGTGATAAATATATCTTATGTTCGTTTGTTACGTCTGTTCGGTTATTGCTATCACTGTCGAATGTTGGACTCCATTGTCATTTATTCATTCCCCTCCGAGACTATGTAAGTTACACGAGATACATTCTGAAGGTTCTAAATTCTATATTGCAGTAAGCGAATTTCTAGTGAAGAACATGCCAGAAAAATACCCGTTTCAAAGACCAATTAGATCATCAGGGGAAGGTTGGTCTCAATTAAAATGTAGACTTTGTACTTGTAATTGACGCAGTAGTCACTTTCGAACTTTCAATGTGGCACTTTCAATTTTCATATTTTTGTCGAAATTACAGTTCGGACCGTTTCAAATCCACACAGAAGACACTGTTTTACTTTTTCAGATGGGGTACCCATATAATGTGAGAAAGTATTGTAATCGTGCCGATTTTCGGAATTTCAAATATTGGAATTTCTGGATGTTTTGAGGTTCCCTGAGTTCGAAACATGTTTTTGGAAACATGTCTGTGTGTGTGTATGTATGTATCTATGTATGTGAGTGTATGTATGGTGTATGTGGTCAACGTTTTTTCAGAAACTATAAATATAGTAGAAAGTTAAAATTTTGTATTTAGGCTTAGGCGCAAGACCACATAAATTTCATCAAAATAAGTTAAGGGAAAGGGCACTTTGCTTTTGTAAATTTTTTGGATTATCTCAAAAACTGCTCCAAAGTTTTTTTAAACTATGTATATTTACTTTACTTCTAAATCCTTTCTAAAAGGTAGTTGTGAACGTTCTCGGGGTTATACAGCCAATAGCTAGAATGCTAGAATCCTCACACTGCGGTGCAGAAGGGAAACGGAAGTCCCACTACACTATTTATTCCATTTGTTCAACATAGCTGAAGTACAACTTGAAACGGCCGTCAGTCCGGGGCACCCCTTCAGTGGGGAGAGGGTGCGAAGAATCCCCCCGTCTTTACAAACTAACAAAATGCAAATATACAAGAAAGACATAAAAATTGCGACATGGAACGTGCGAAGCCTTTACATGGCATGAAAACTCGACAATGTAGACGCAGAAATGCACAGACTGCAGATCAAGATATTAGGCCTAAGCGAAGTAAGATGGCCAGGTAGTGGAACTCAAAGGACTCCGAATGGTGCCCTCTACTACTCTGGAGGCGACGACCCTGAACACCAATACGGCGTAGCCATACACATTTCATCTGAATTATAGAAGTCCGTAATAGATTTTATTCCGCTCGGCGACCGCGTGATGCTTCTGAGGTTTCTAACCACTCATAGAGTCATGAATGTGATTCAAGCGTATGCTCCAACTAGCGATAAAACTGATGAAAAGGTAGAGGAGTTCTACTCTGCCCTGGAAGCTGCTATGGATGTAACAAAGAAAGGAGAAATATCAATTGTCCTTGGAGACTTTAATGCCAAGATCGGAAACGGCGCTGACGGTGAGGTTTCTCTACCGTATGGACTCGGAATTCGGAACGCTAGGGAAGATCGTCTTGTATAATTCTGCACAGAGCATCACCTTTCTGCCGCCAACACTTTCTTCAAACAGCACCCCCGGCGCCTGTACACGTGGAAATCCCCAGCCGATCACGCTGGCCACATAGTTAGAAACCAAATAGATTTTGTCCTTATTAAAAGCAATTTGATGAAATACGTAAAAACGGCGACAACATATCCTGGTGCCTATATCAACAGCGACCACAATCCAGTTGTGATAGTTCTACAGATCCGCCACTTCGTTAGAGCTCAATATCGAAATAAGCCTAAGATAATAGACATGAAAAGGCTCAACAATCCCACGGTGCGAGCACAAACAACAGTGAACCTCGAAGCACGACTACAGACAGCTGTCAACTATAATGACATGGATATAGAAATTCGGTGGGATGGCTTGAGGAAGGCTCTCACAGACATTCAAGAGGTTAACATAGGGTATGTACACGCACACAAGAAACTGAAGTGGATGACTGATGAAATCCTTAACCTCATGGATGAAAGAAGAGAACAGAAGGCTAGAGACAATAGACGGTATAAGGAGTTGGATAGGACTGTGAAAAGAGAGTGCCGATGAGCAAAAGAGAACTGGCTGGCGGAGAAATGTAGCGAAATAGAAGAGCTACAAAATAAGCATGATCTGTTTAATCTCCATGAGAAGATCAAAGAATTTACAAACACACAACGTAAGCCTTGTTGGGGAATTCTCAAGACCGACGATAATAGAATTCTGGTGGGCGTCGAGGAAAAGTTGAAGCAATGGAGGGAGTATGTTGAGGTCCTTTTCAACGATGCACGGCCTGGCCAACCATCCCGATGCGACGATTTTAATGAATCTAGCCCTGACATCACGGAAGAAGAAGTGAAACACGCCATCAAGCTTCAGAAAAACAATAAAGCCGTAGGACTGGACCAGATATATGCGGAAACTTTGAAACTGATCGTCAACGCAGATAATAATAAGGGCCTGAAGTTACTCACAGCTCTTTTTAACTCCATATACAAAGTTGGGACAGTAACAGTAGATTGGTTGAAGTCGACTTTTATTACTTTACCCAAAACAGCAAATGCCTCCAAATGTGACGACTACCGCATGATCAGCCTAATGTCACATGTTCTCAAAGTGTTTCTTCGCATTATTCACACCCGAATATACTCCAAATGTGAGAGGCAGCTTGGTGATACGCAGTTCGGATTTAAGAACGGAGTTGGTACGCGTGAGGCTCTTTTTTCTCTGAACGTCCTCACACAGCGATGCAAGGACATGAATGTTGACATCTATGCCTGCTTCACTGATTACCGTAAAGCCTTCGACTGTGTCTCACACCAGAAGCTTGCCGACATCCTCAAGACCACCGGTGTAGATGCGGGAGATTGGCGCATCTGGAACCAAACGGCAGAAGTGAGAGTAGAGGGGTCAACATCAAACGAAATAGAAATTCGGAGAGGCGTCAGACAGGGATGTGTCCTGTCCCCCTTCCTCTTTAATATCTACTCCGAAGCGGTGTTCCTAGAGACACTCGAGGAGGTGAATGTGGGAATTAAGATCAACGGTACACTTATTAACAACATACGCTTCGCCGACGACACAGTCGTCCTCGCCGACAGTCTCCCAAACCTACAGCACATGATGGACCTCATAGTCGAGTATAGCAAACAGTACGGTCTTCACATGAACGTTACTAAGACAAAAGTGGTCAAACACCAATTCAAGCAATACTTCGAATTAATAACGAGAGGGTGGAACAAGTGACATCTGTGAAATATCTCGTCGCCATTGTCAACGAGGCCAGCGACCCCAAGAAAGAAATCCTGTCAAGAATCGAACAGGCCAGGCGAGCGTTTACTTCTATGAAGAATCTTTTTACCATTCGAGACCTAAATCTGCAGCTTCGCATACGCCTACTGCGGTGTTACATATTTCCATTCCTTCTCTATGGCTGCGAGAGCTGGACCTTCAACAGCACAATGGAAAGCCGCATCAATGCATTTGAGATGTACGTGTACCGTCGTATCTTACGTATATCCTGGGTAGACAAAATAACCAATGAAGAGGCACTCAGACGAATTGGCAAAAATAAAGAGCTTATGGCAGTTATCAAAGAAAGAAAGCTCAAGTACATAGGCCACGTCATGAGAGGAGAGCGTTACTTCATCCCCCGACTTGTCATTGAAGGAAAAATCGAAGGCAAAAGATCTTTGGGAAGAAGGCAGAACTCTTGGCTTAAAGATCTGCGTCGATGGTTCGGACGGACCACCATAGAAATATTCAGGGGTGCGGTTTCACGCACCATTATAGCCAGTTGGATCGCCAACCTCCGTAGGGAGACGGCGGACTAAGAAGAAGAAGCTAGAATAGCTTCTCTGGGAGTCCCAATGAAAAGACGATTAACGGTGGAGAATGTCTTTTAATTTGGTTTGTGTTTTTAATAAAAACGACGTTTCGCTCGCAACTGCGAGCATACTCATGTTCTATAATAATAAATGACAACAGGTGAGTATGTGTAAAGTAAAAATCTCTCAACTTACATTTTTTAGGTGAAGGAAGACATATAGGAATAGATGGTCGACATTCTAGATGGTGAAGATGTTTTCGCCTCACTGCTATATATGGTCAGTTTAAATAGATTAAGGGAAGGCCGTTATTAAAGTTAATAGAAACACTTCCCTTTGTTGATGGATCTATGGTAAAATCCTTACTAAACGAACGAACACGATGGCATTTTCTGGTGCCTTTTTGTTTTGTTTTTTTATTTATTTATTTTAGATTGTTATTGTATTACCGCCTTCTTAAAATATTTCCTGTATGTTTTAGGGACCTCTATTGGATGTGACGGAAAATGTTGGAAGTCTGATTAAGGAGTCTTTTGCCTGTTTTAGATGTTAGTTGGATGAATCGACCAACTAGTGTTTATTATGATTTAATTAAATCTCTGTAAAAGTATCTGTGTTAAATCGCACCCCCAATACGAGTGTCAAATTTCAACGTGATTAGAATATTGTTTTGTGTGATATCGTAATTGTTTATCCCAGAGAGTAAGTTTTTATCAAACTATTCTGTATTCAGCTAACTTACAGAGCAACTTATACTTATTAAGATACTTACATTTATACTTAAGTTACTTATGAGCTTCATGCATTACTATCTGAAAGAAAAGTATATTTTACGATTAAATTGTAGCAAAATGGGGTTGAAGAGAGAATATTTTTTCGTTAATAAACAAATTGAATAACTTCTACAAAGATACATTTGACTTATTTCTGATTTCATATTAGAATATCTTGATTTTTTTGCAAAATTTACAAATACGTACATTGCAACTTTTTTTCATATATTTTTCATTGAAAAAACTGATTAAATATTAGCGGTGTAATGTTGAAACTCCTTGTATATTATTAAATGGAATAATATGTCAGACGATTTCCATATTAAATGTGTTTATATTATAAAACATGTATGCATGACTTATTTATTGTACCCTGTTCAATGAGGATAATAGAATAACAATCTGAACTTATACTCTCCTTTGACGAATAAATATTTTCGCCAATCCTTTTCAACTTGTGAAAATTGATCGAGCCTATCGATCTTTTCCGATTCGGAAAGATATGGCCTAAGATTGTATCCTATGTTGTTTATTGATGTTTTGAGAGAGTTTCTTTGTTGGATACGTGCTAAGAGAAAAAGGTATCACAATGTAGTTCGGGTCGTCACATTCTGAGGCGTCCCTTTTAAAGCCTTCCATTACCTCGTTATGACACTGGAATCTAACTTTTATTACAGAAAGTAACGAAATGGATCGCAGTATTGAAGGATAACACATTGTGTAAATAACAGTGCATATAACAGTAAAAATGTAATTTGACTTTCAAGGACTAGACGGGGGCGTTGTAGTTTCCGGCCCAAAGTACTATATAATTTTCACACGATTTAAAATTTAGGCAGTAAGCGTCCGGCAAATCGTTAATGCACCGAGTTGTGTAGAAAAAGTTCGAGTCAGAGTCTTAAATTTTATCCCGTTCCCCTCCTGCCGGTCCTCCTAAATGGCCGTGTCTATCCCACTAACGAAATAAAAATTCGAGCAGTGATTCTGTTAGTACAACACATTTGCCGGACCGTTTCCGAGCTCCTCGACAAAAGGAAACTTAATAAAACAAGTCCGGGCTTTGTTCCGTGAAAGCTCCCTCCAGCTCTTCACTCTCCGCTCCCTCATCCCTCAAGCGGAAACTACCGCTGCCTTCTTTTCGGTTAAGATGGTTTCGTGCAAAGTTAAATGCAATTAAGGCTGAGTAGCTTTTGTTTTTTTTTCTCTCCTCTCTTCGCTGTCTCGTTGATTTTTCTTCTGGGGAGGGGCATGAAAGTTTGTAAATTTTTTTCGGGTAGGTGTGACTTTTCCTCCACCTTTCTCTTTCTCTCTGCTGTTTCGTCGTTCGTTTAGTTTCGTGGTTCGTTGTATTTCGGCAGTGAAGGATTCGTGATCAAGTTCGGGTGATTACAGCGCAGGGACGATATGTGGTTGTGGGAGAAGGTTATAGAAAGATGAGGTTAATTGACTATAGATTAAAGGAAATATTAGTGTGAGGTTGATTGAAAATCGCACTCGGAAATAGCCTCTCTTTTGGGCCATTTGGCCAAAATATCCACGCTTTTCTAATATGTAAACAATAAGTCATTAAATACATATTACGACAAAACTCGTGCTCCAAAGATAGGGATCACTGATTATTTTTTTCATTTTAGGAACAGTATTTAACGGTACATTTTAAAACAGATTATTTTTGATAAAAATATGGTTAAATTTTACTTATTTGTGTGTTTGCATTAGTATACCTTATATAATGATTTATTTGTGAAATTGGAACATCATGACAATCAACTCGAATCAGTTTGTAATATATATGGTGATACATGGTATACATGTATATGGTATACAGGAGTTGGATACGGATTTAGCCAAACTAGTAAGGCTAGCATATTCCTCGACACCGGAGCAGATGATGGAGTGTCTCGCAGTGCAGAATTTCGTAAGAGGGCTGCGTGACCAGAAACTGCAGAGGGTCCTGAGATGAGACTAGTTCAACCGAAGACGCTGATGGATGCGCTCGCCATCGCATTGGAACACGCAGCCATGGAAGCCTCCCGCAGTCAAGGCCATGCTAGAGCACTTACTGAGGAAGTAGACCCGGAAAAACTCATAGAGATGGTCCTTCAGCAGATCGTGGAGGTGCTATCGGCAAACAAGAAGTGGCTGAAAGCGACGGTGCTGGTAAAGACCCGGGAAAAAATAATGCTGGTCGATAAGGGGGGGGAGGGGCGTCGACCCGTAGCAGTGGAAATCCCCGGGCCAGTATTGCCTCGTTTTCCCATCAATTGGGGAGGGCGTACGTCGATGGCAGCATTGACGGGATGCCACGCCATGCTTGTTGACACGGGAGCAACGAAGACGATCGTACGCCCGGAAGTTGTGAGGGACCGGAGGAAGATTTGGCCAAGCAGGTGGCAATTGAGAACTGCCACAGGGGAGAAGGCGGTGGTACACGGCAAAACAACAGTTAGCATGACGTTGGGACCAGTAAAGTTTGACCATCCAGTTGTCATTGCCAAGATTGAAGAAGACGTCATAATGGGGATGGACGTCATGAGGAGACGTGGATTCCAGTTGGATTTCGGACAGCGAGTGTCGAGGGTCGTTCAGGAAGAACTGCTGCTGCATAATCGCGACAAATTTATGCTGGATGTAGGTAATACTGACGGAAGAAGTGATTCTCCCAAAACGAAGTGAAATGATCACATTTACCTGTCTGTGGGGTGTTGTGGAAGAGGGAGTTCCAGCCGTAGTTGAACCGGAAAACGATGACATTCGACTGGCTCAGGGGGTACTGGTGGGGAAGGCGCTCGTCACTCTCTCAATCGAGGTGTTCGTGCGGCTACTCAAGATTAGTACCCGGTTAGTATCAAGAAAGGTACCAAGCTGGGCACATATATAGCTGCCTCAGCTATGGCTATAGTAAGGAGCATCAGTACTGAAGGAAGGTCCAAACACATGCCGCGGGACTTAGAACAAATTCTTACCCAGACCAGTGAATTTCTCTCACCCACAAAGAAACAAAATGCCAAAGAATTAATAACTAAATACCAGGATATATTTACGACCGATAATGGGAAGCTGGGAAAGACTAAGACTAAGGTCGTGAAACATAAAATTGACACGGGCGAGACGCGAACAATTAGAGAAACAGGAAGACGACTACCCTTGGCCAAACGGGAAGAAGCGACCTAGAGCGGGACGGAGTTATCGAGCCGTCAAGCAGTCCATGGGCATCGCCGGTAGTACTAGTGAAGAAAAAGATGGAACCACGCGATTCTGTGTAGACTACCGGCAGGTGAACAGTGTCGCTAAAAAGGACAGCTACCCGCTATCGGGTATCGACGACACTCTCGATATCCTTGCTGGATCCAATATATTTTCGACTATTGGAACTATTGGACTATTAGCCGAATTGGAAGTGTTCTTTCGCAGCGTAAGGAGAGACAGGAAAGTGTCATTGGATACTTTAGCAAGGTAGGTAGTCTCCAAACCGGAGAGCAATTACTGCGTCACCCGGCGTGAATTATTGGCCATCGTCAAGTCCATCGAACACTTTCATAAATATTTGTGTGGGAGGAGGTTTCTAATCCGGACCGATCATGCTGCACTTAAATGGCTCTTCCAGATCATGAATCCCGAAGGACAGATAGCTCGCTGGATCGAGAGGCTTCAGGAGTATGACTTTGTCATAGAACATCGGCCTGGACAGAGACATGGAATCGCAGACGCACTCTCTAGAAGACCCTGATGATTGTTCTCATTGCCACAGAGCCGAGGAAAAATTGGAGAAAGTCTACCGAACTACCGTGGTCGCCGAAGAATGGACGCCATCTACGCTACGTTGAGAACAAGAACAGGAGCCGGCCCTGAAAAAAATTCTGGCATGGAAAGAGGGAGGACAGCGTCCAGAGGGGCAAAAGGTCTCACCTGGCTCGCCAAAACTCAAGAGTTACTGGGCGCAGTGGGACTCGTTAGTAGTCGAGGATGGAATGATAAAACGTGTAGTGGAGAGCCAGGATCGAACGAAGGAAAGAAGGCAGTTGGTAATTCCCTCCAATAGAATTCCAGAGGTCTTGCGGCACCTTCATGACGAATCGTCCGGTGGAAATTTAGGGGTCAAGAAAACCCTGCAGGAAGTATGGGAGCGATTCTACTGGATAAATTATTCAGACGACGCCAAGAACTGGTGTAGGAAATGTACTAAATGCTTCGCGAGTAATGGGCTACATGGACGATCTAAAGCTCCAATGAAACATTATCACGTCGGAATCCCCTTCGAAATGATTAGTATTAACTTAGCAGGACCCTTCCCTGAGACCGAAAATGGGAATAAATACTTCCTGGTGGTAATGGAGTATTTTACAAAGTGGGTAGAGGGGTACGCTTTCCCTAATCAGGAGGCAGAGACATTAGCTGATGTGCTCGTGAAGGAGATGATCTGCCGGTTTGGAGCAGCCAAGAAAATAGACTCAGATCAACAAAGAAATTTAGAGAGTGATCTATTCCAGAAGATTCGTGATAAGTATGGGTTACGAAAAACAAGAACCTCTGCCCTTCACCCTCAGTCTGACGGCATGATAGAACGGATGAATCGCACCCTCAACCGCAATCTGTCGAAAATGGTCTCGTCACATCAACTATACTGGAACGAACGATTGCCCTTCACGAGAGCATAGAACAAACTCCAGCGAAAGTTGTGTTCGGGAGACAAGTTAAACTGCCCTGTGATCTAATCCTTGGCACTAGAACAGACGAAGACGTTTCAGCCGAAGATTACGTCTCCAGGATGCAGAAAATGATGAACGACATTCACGATGAAGTGCGGTACCAACTAAATATAGCTAGTGATCGCATCAAAGAGCGTTAACACATCAACGCTCGGGAGGGTGACTACCAAATGGGAGATCAAGTTTGGCTGTAAAAACCAAAGAAGAAACGTGGTTTGTGCTCTAATTTGCAGACCAAATATAAAGGCCCCTATTTCGTAAAGAAACAGATTAACGAAGTTGTCTACCAGGTGAGCAAACTACCAAACAGGATGCCGAGAGTGGTGTATTTCAATTCGAAGAATTTATGAGCGTCTACGGTGGCACCGGCATGGCACGGTATGGGGTAACCTGTGAAAAACAACAGGATTTATTCGTTGATCTTTTATGTTTCCTCCGAGATGAAATGTCACGAGGTATCGCTACAGTTTTTAAGAAGACGTACGGGCTCAGAGCGCAACTCCCGGAAATTGGCAAGGTTCTAGAACTACGTGATCATGAAAGACACACCTTTTTTCTAGTTACAAAGAGATCGGGTTCCATAAACCATGTTACATACATGTATGGCGAACATTGCATAGGCTACGATACCGATTGCTGAAGCTTGACAACAGGAAGCTAGCTATCCCCAAGTTACGTGCTGGACGGGATCAGTTGGACTGGAGGGTTGTCCGGAATATGCTGGAAGTAGTGTTGAAAGATACCGGAATAGAAATTTTAGGCTGTTGTTTTGGGCCAGCACCACGTCAACTCAGGAAGACGATCCCCTGGCATTTTGACGCCACGTGCCGCTGTAAGTGGGGGACTAACTGCAGGTTCCTACATGAGCCTACCAGGGATATATTCCGAGAGGAAACATCTCTAAGGTGGGGGCAGTGTACCGCGAAATGTAAACATCAGCGTGAAGCGTGCTCCTTCTTATGTGACGCAGGCGGCGCAGTTCAAAGACGACGATAAAAACCTTCTCGAACAATCCGGAATCGGCCAATTAGAGAAAGAATTATCTGGTGCGTTCTGTAAGAGATGTTATTGAGGATATATATAATTACGGGCCTGCGGTCGAAGAGATATATAATAGACAAGGAGTCGTCGTGAGTGAAAAGTGCGATAAGCCGACTAGCGATATTTGAACAAATAAATGAGCTCGTTAAGTGTATAAAATAAATGAATTATTTAAGGAATATTCCAAATAAATTAAGTAGTGTTTTGAACTGTGTAAATAAATTAGAGTAAACGTTACAGTACATACAATGTATACGTGTTAATGAATAAGATCGGAAAGTCTTGGGAAACATTATAGGGATCGACTTAAAATTTTTCGAGGAATGATGACATGTGTTCAGTTCATTTTTTCTGTTCTTCGCAAAGTATAAAAGTATAAAATTATTTCTCTAGTTGTAATATCTTCCATTACCCACGTTTACTGGCATCGTGTAGTAGTTTCACAATTATGACCAGTGCTCTGGTCATGCGATGTGTAAAATAACTCTGTCCGAATGTCGAATAATCCGAGCGTTAAAATTTCCGTTCCAGTATTCAAGCAGCGCATCCGACATCATCAAAACTTGTGTATTTCCCCAAAGAAATCAGCAGCCACGACATTAATAGAAGAGCGAGAGAGATAGACATAGAGAGAGAGAGAGAGAGAGAGAGAGAGAACGTGGGAGCTTCGTCCGATTTGCTTCTGTATCAAACGTGATTTGAGTACGTAAATTAAACTTGATTAAATATAACTATCAACATTTCTTGAAGAGAAGTAAATATGCGTGGATTATCCAAGAACTTCTGGACGACGACGTCAACATGCTCTGATGAAATTCGTTGTGTGACGATTTTACTCTATATAAAATAGGTTTCCGACTTTTATAACCAATATATATGTTATCTCAATTTTATATCAATGTAATTGGTAAATTACTTAGGTAATTTATTTTACAAATGCGCTGGTTAGAAGAGTGAAAAGTACTTGAAGATTTTTAATGTTTTATTTTGATGTTACTGACAAAGGACGCGCAGTAAGAATGACGACCCAGTCCTAGTCGTCCAAAGCGCCGCTAGGACTCACCCGCTGTCGCCATCCTTAGTCATTGCATTAAAGCTTACAACAAGGATATAAATCGACAACTGCTCAAATGAAACAGAAAACTTCTTAACATGGCGCCCGCCTTGAAAGGCTAGACTTTCAATAAAACAAATCTGGATTATACAATGCTATAAAACTTACAAACTTAATATACTTTAACAGGTAATGGACATATTTTCGAAAAACAACGTTTAATTGTTCCGTTTTACGTACAACACTTAACACTCTGCCCATTTTCCACCTCAATGGTGGAGCATTGTCATCTTTCACGAGCACTATAGCACATTCCTTCAGTTCATCATAGTTCTGCTTCCATTTGTTTCTGAGCTGCAACTCCGAAACATATTCTTTGCTCCACCGCACCCATATATGCTGCCTCAGTTGTTGAAGATGCTGGTACAAAGACAGTCGATTGTGTTGTATCTTCCTCACATCTGGACTGGGTATTGGACTCAACGGTCGTCCAATCAGGAAGTGTGCCGGCGTCAAAGGAGTGAGATCCTCAGAATTACAGGACAAGGGTGAAATAGGACGTGAATTCATTATCGCTTCTATTTCAGTAAGAAGAGTATACAAGCACTCAAACGTTAGCGTGGTATTATGCACAACACGCTTCAAATGATGTTTCATTACTTTAACCCCTGCCTCCCACAGGCCTCCGAAATGGGGTGATTGAGGTGGTATAAAATGCCACTCAATCTCTTCCTTTGCAATGGCTGCAGATAATACGTAATTGTTTTCTTTAATGAATCTACCTAACTCTTTTAATTCAGAATATGCCCCAACGAAATTAGTCCCATTATCTGAAAACACAGTGGAAGGTTTTCCCCTTCGAGCAGAAAATCTGCGCAACGACAAAATAAAGGCTTCTTTCGTGAGGTCTGTAACTAGTTCCAAATGAACTGCCTTAGTTAAGAAACAAACATATAATGCGACATATGACTTTGAAATTTTAGCGCCTCTTCCACTTTTACTTTTTATCAAAAAAGGACCTGCATAATCCACTCCTACAATATCAAATGGATGACTTGGTGTTAGACGTTGCTCAGGCAAATCTCCCATAATTGGTTTAAGCACAGTCGAATTGTATCTTGCACATCTTACACATTTATATATAATTTGCTTTGTTAATTATCGACCTGCGATCGGCCAGTATTTTTCCCGAACAGCCGCCAACAAATGTTGAGGTCCACAATAGTACAATTTTATGTGTTCATGACTCATAATTAATTTAGTCAGTGCATGCTTCGCAGGTAATATTATGGGATGCTTTTTCTCAAAACTAAATTTTGCATTACCCAATCTACCCCCAACTCTTAATAAACCCCTTTCGTCAATGAATGGCTTTAAATTTAAAATTTTACATGCCGATTTCAACCTTTTATTTTCAATTTGCTTGATCTCTTTTTCAAATGCTTGCTGTTGAACATGCTTGAGTAGTGAATTGAATGCTTCATCTGTTTCACCTTTTGTTAAAAGACCTAACCGTTTTTTGCTTTTAGATACTTTGCAATTATATAGAAACCTAAATACAAGAGTAACTATTCTTTTTAGTCGTGTAAGTTCTGAAAATCTATCTATTATAGTGTTTTTATTTATTTGTTCTACTTCTACACTACTTAAGCTACAAAATTTATTTTCTTTTACATCTGGTAACCCGTTCCTTTTACATTGTTGTTTAGGCCAACAATTTTCATCCATTGACAAAAAATGTGGTCCGTACCACCAGACTTCCAATTCTATTAATTTTGCACAATTAACTCCACGCGATAAGTGATCTGCAGGATTGCATTCACTTGGAACATGCCTCCAGACATCACAACTAGTAATGTTTTGTATTTCTGAGACTCTATTGGCTACAAAAGTTTTTAATTTGCTAGGAGGTGTCTTTACCCAACCCAACACAATGGTAGAATCTGTCCAAAACTTTCTTTGCAATTTGAATTCTAAGTGCTTTTACTACTTTATCCGCTAATCTTGCAGCGATAAGCGCTCCACAAAGCTCTAACCGCGGTAATGTTATAGTCTGCAACGGTGCTACCTTGGCCTTTGCTGCCAAAAGATGCGTGAATATCTCCCCCTTTTCATTTATCGACCTTAAATATACACAGGCACCATAAGCCTTTTCTGAACTGTCAGAAAAACAATGCATTTCAATAGTTTTAACTCCTCTGCATATGACGTGCCGCTCAATTTTTAAATTGCTTAATTCTTTAACTTCTTGCACGAAATTTGCCCATACAACTGCAATTTGCTGAGGTACTTGTTCATCCCAAGTTAACTTTTCAAGCCATAAACTTTGCAATAACATTTTGACAACTATGATACATGGACATACCAGACCTAACGGATCGAAAATCTTTGAACTGTTGGATAAAATTGACCGTTTGGTTATAATTTTGTCATTGCTTATATTTTTTACATTAAACATCAATTTATCCTGTGAGGGATCCCAACCTAGACCAAGTGCCTTTTTGCTGTTGGATTCCCCAAACTCAATCAATTTTGTTAATGAATCTGTATCCGGAATTCCTTCTAAAACATTGACGTTATTTGACATGAACTTTCTTAGTACAAAACCATATTGTTTGAGAGCATTGAAAACCTTTTGTGCCATACATTTGGCTTCTTCGATGGTGTCTGCTCCGGTAAGCAGGTCATCGACATAAAAATCTGACTTTATAATACGTGCAACGTCTGGCTGTTTGGATTCTATGTCCTTTGCCAACTCAAACAAACATCGAATTGCTAAAAATGACGCAGGTGCAGTGCCATACGTTACTGTTCGTAACTCATAAACGTCGAGAGAACGCTCAGGACTAAACCGCCATAGGATTCTTTGCATTGGCCCATCTTCTGGTGCCACAAACACCGATCTATACATTTTAGTGCAATCCGCTGTCAACACGAAACTATGTTGCCTAAAACGCGTTAAAATAGAAAAGAGGTCTTGCTGAATTGTTGGTCCAACCATCAAAATATTATTTAAGGAATAGCCTGTTGAACTCGGTAGTGACGCATCAAATACCACTCTTAACTTTGTGGTTAATGTTTCTTCCCGATACACCCCATGATGTGCCATGTAATAATTTGTATCTATGCTATCGTTCAACTTACCTATCCTAACCATATGACCTAACTCAACATATTCTCTCATAAAATCGTGATATAATTCTTTGAATTGTTTGTTAGCATTTAGCTTTCTTTCTAGACTTAAAAATCTACCTTTTGCTTGTTCAATTGAACTACCCAGTTTAGACACATCCAGTTTTAATGGTAACTTGACAACAAATCTTCCGTCACTATCACGTGTAACGTTTTCCTCAAAATGTTTTTCACATGCAATCTCTTCTTCTGAATAGTGTTTCTCATTTGTTTCAACACCTTCAAGTTCCCAAAACCGTTTTAAATCTTCCTGAATCTGACGTTCGATTGTGTTACTGAAATTACATTTTACAGCCTTGGCTTCCATGCCACTAGAAAATGGTCCCGTGACAACCCGTCCTAATTTTGTTTCCTGCAAAATTGGTAGGTTCTTACCTAAACTAATTCTATTTTGACCTATAATATTCCAAAACAAATCAGCACCTATTAATAACTCAACTTGCTGCGGCTCGCAAAAATACGGATCTGCTAATCTACATTCCAAAGGAATTTTTAATTCATTAACATTTAACGGTGAAATCGGTAAATTCCCTGTTATTTCTGGGATCACAAAACATGCAACCTCAGCCATATAATTGTTAACCTTTGAATAAATTTTCGCATTACATTTATATTTAATATTTGACACCGCGCTGTTGATACCATGAAGAGCTACATTTACCATTTCTATGGCCAATCCTAACTTTTTACAGCTCCGCTCTGTTATAAAGCTAGACTGCGATCCATTATCCAGTAATATGCGAATCGAATGTTTACAATTGTACTGATCAAATATATTTGCTGAAGCAGTTGACAAAAGTACTTCACTTATGTGACATTGTGCTGAATTATTTGTTGTAATATTAGCAGGTACTGATGTAGACGCTGCGTCCACATCCTTATCAACAACTCTATCTCCCTTCTTGACTTTCTCAACATGTAACAGAAAGTGATGCTTAAAATTACATTTCTTACAAGTGGGACGTCTGCACTCCCTACTATAATGACCAGCTCTTAGGCAATTTAAACACAATCTCAACGACATTACTTTTTCAGCTCTTTTTTCAACTTGAATTTTATTGAAATCAGGACAACTCTGAATGTAATGTTCACTTTTACATAATGCACATTTAGGCATCCTTTCATTCCCTTGACTTTCAAGATTTTCCCTTTTTTCATTGGTTATTACTAAACCCCTAGTACTACCCTTGTCATATGCGCGACTCTGTTCAATATTGTCTAGAAGTTCAGCCTTATTATTTAAAAATAGCTTAAGATCACTTAAACTAGGAAAGCCTGCACATTTGGATTTATATGATTCCCATTCTCTACTAGTTACTTTGTCCAACTTGGTACTGATTAAATAAACTATAGGAACATCCCATTCTTCTACTTTTAAAGCAATTTGGCTTAATGCACGCAAATTCTTTGTCAATTCATTTAAGATCGCCAGAATACCCTTTGAAGACTCTTTACTCATTGTTTCAATATTAAAAATATTTTTAATGTGATTATGAATTAACATTTTGTCATTATTATACCGTTTACTTAACAATTCCCAAGCAATTTTGTAGTTGTTTGCTGAAAATTCAATCGTTGACAACAAATGAGCAGGTTCATTCTTCAATGAAGCTCTCAGATAGTGAAATCTTTGAATATCCGATATTGAATCGTTCCCATCAATCAGTGATTCAAAAATATCCCTGAATTCTAACCAATTTTGTACCGAACCATCAAACGTAGGTAAATTAATGTCAGGTAATTTAATATGCTGTACATAATTTCCCACTCTACTTTGATCTGAGTCTGATCCGTCTATGATTTGACTTGCATTAGCACCATTAGTCTTACTGTAACTCTGTAGGTGTTTCCTTGCAATCGAAATCTGCAAATAATATTTGTTTTCAAATTCACATCTCTCATCATATTCTGTTTGTAATTCATTTTCTTCACAAATGGCTTCTATTTGACCTTGCACGTCCGAAAACCTTTGCAATAAGTTACTTTCAATCACTTTCAATCTGTTTTCTAACTCTAATCTAATATCTTCCGTTATGTTTTCATTTTGTTTTACCTTATCGTCAATGTACTTTGCGAAATTCGTTAGAGTGGCTTTTATACCACCTCTTTGCCTTCTTAAGGTATCCATTTTGTTTTTTTTATTATGACGTGAAATATAACGAAACGATAATGAAATATAGGATTGAAACTATTAGGATGTAAGAGGTGTACTCACTCCTTTGGTACAACTTCTCTTCTCTGGTGTAGACTGCAAACGCCGTCGCTTAACTCCAACGCCGTTGGCTGCTCTCGGTCCCTGCGCGATCGATCGATCGATGCTGTTACTTCCTCGGGCTGGCCGCCATGAAACCGCTCGGTCGTGTAAGTCGCTGTGACGTACTGCGTCTCACGTTCAAAACATTGATTCCTACTGCAAACCTCTGGAACTGTTCGCTCTTCTTTCACTATCCGGCTCGAAGGACCATGGTAAATTACTTAGGTAATTTATTTTACAAATGCGCCGGTTAGAAGAGTGAAATTACTTGAAGATTTTTAATGTTTTATTTTGATGTTACTCACAAAGGACGCGCAGTAAGAATGACGACCCAGTCCTAGTCGTCCAAAGCGCCGCTAGGACTCACCCGCTGTCGCCATCCTTAGTCATTGCATTAAAGCTTACAACAAGGATATAAATCGACAACTGCTCAAATGAAACAGAAAACTTCTTAACAGTAATTCAGACTGATATGAATGACTTGATTGCTTCATTTTTGACCATATTTATTTATGCTAGGCGTGCGTGCGTGCGCGCGCGCGCGCGCGTGTGTGTGTGTGTGCGTGCGTGCGGACGAACGTTATATGCAGACACTCCCATTGAAGTTGCATTAGATTATATCTCTTCAAGGTTCGAGGAATTGACTACCACTATCACTCTAGCCCTATGGTTTGACATCATCAATTTCATCTTCGATTCCTCCGTTTTCACCTTCAGATGATAAACGTATAAACAGATTTTTGGTTGTCCCATTGGAGGTCTTCTACCTCTGATTATTGCCAATCTAGTTTTGGTGGCACTCAACGAAACGCTTCTTATATTAAGAGTATAAACCCTGAATTATATATACACATATATATATATATATATATATATATATATATATAAAAGAGATAATTCACGACTTACCCGTCTAATCCTGTTAAGAAACGGTAACCACCGACACGTGTTTCTGCTTGTTAACTTCTTCAGGGTGGTATAACCAAGTTTTGAATGACAACGATGTTTGACTCTTGGAGAAAACACAAAAAAAGAACGCAAAAAAGTTTGCGTTCTTTTTTGAGTTGTGTAATTTTTTTGTTTGCTTTCTTTTTTGAGTTGTATAATTTTTTTCCAGTTTGCGTACTTTTTTGAGTTCTCGTAGTGAGACATATTATTCATTAACTCCAGTTATGATTCCGGGTATACCACTACGACACTGAGCCCCTATACCTGACCTTCACTGATCAGGAAATGAGAAAGCTTCTACTTAACTCGCTCCTTCAGCAAGTTCACCAAAATTTTCAGAGAACTTGAAGGCTG
Source organism: Cryptocephalus moraei (assembly GCA_946251905.1). Lineage (NCBI taxonomy): Eukaryota > Metazoa > Arthropoda > Insecta > Coleoptera > Chrysomelidae > Cryptocephalus > Cryptocephalus moraei. Next base: position 2,709,027 of record OX276452.1, read on the forward strand.
GTAATGCCATCGGATCGTATCAGCTCTATTAGACCAACACGTGTTCGACAAAAGTATAAGAATTAGCTTACCTTCTCGTAAAGAAGGTACTCTGAAATATTGGTCGTCGTCCCGATAGTGGGCAAGTTTGGTGTACGGATGCATCCTTTCGCATAGAGTCCAGACTGTAGGCCTGTATAATATGAATCGTAATACGAGTGAGTCAAACACAATGTGCACCTTTGCCACTACGTTTACATTCGGAGCTGTTCTACGATGTGTCTAAGAAACCCCTGAGAACGCTGACATTTAGCGAACTAGCATATACCAATATTTCGATAGCAGAGGTTTATTAATGACTCAGCATTGCTCGCTAACTCTTATTGAATGCCACTAGGCATTCTGAGAACTATTCTCTAAGTACCTACTTACATAGGTGTCGAAGAGTCTACAGGAATAGATTAGAACCAAGGACTGCAAAAATGCCAGTGCCCTTTTTGACTCTATCTAAAACAATCACCAATCACTTTTTCCGGCATTTTATAATTTCTATTTAACTGTCTTATAGCGAGAATAAATCAACCTGTGTAATTTAATTCTATTAATCGTCGTTACTGTGGGAATAGCGAATTTGTTCATAATTATATGCAGTCTTTGGATATTTCTTGTACGACCTACCTAACCTAATACATACCGCGAATACTCACTTACCAGTTGTATATAATATATCCTAAGCCAGTAATACCTAATACGTTATAGATGAAATCAACCAAACATTAGCAAAGTTTTCGTTACAGTCCTGGTTTTGACACATACAAAGTGAAAGTAGCAATGGAACGATAAGTAAGTCTGAAGGATAACCGTAATTAGGTAATAAACTGTTCCATATACCTTTTTCGGAAAACTGCTGCATTCAATAAACCATAATTTATATCCAAACTGAAGTAACAAAATGGAATTAATAACAAGTCATGAAGTTTAAAATGAAAAACTACAGATTAAAGTGAGACATATAGGATTTTGTTCTCTATCGTTTTTCAGCTATATTCTGTACACGACCAACGCCCAGGGACGTTCCTTCAGCAGTTGAACTAGGCAGAGAGAGACGTGGTAATGATCCAGCGTTTATGGATGGACATTAGCTTTCCAGTTTTTCCGAATAAAGTTTTCATAGGAAAGCACAGAATATAGTTGATAATCAAGAAGATATGAATCCGACAAGTTCCCAGATGTTCAAATTAATACAAAAAAATTACTATTTTCATTAAGTTTACTTGTAGAAGCTAAACTAAATTTTGCATTAACTTCATGTTGAGTATTCACGAATTTATAGCAAATGTGGTTTTTTCGTTATGAACAAGCGGAACTATTGCAACTCATTAATTACTCCAATATCGTTATTCTGCTACTATTAACGAGTAATTTTGTGCAGTTATTGGGAAGAAATTCGCAATTATCCATATTTAATATCAGGTTAATATGTAACAAAATTTGGGAATAAAACTGGTTGTATGGGGTACAACTCAGGTGGTGTACATTGTTATGAAAATTGTTCAGACCTTTCAGAATGAAATACTTCAAAGCGATAAATACTCTTACGTTCGCGACAAGTACATTCATGGGGACCATGCTGTAGAAATGTTGTACGAAGGCATTAAAAAAATTGACAGCAACCATACTCCTTCAGCAGGTCAATAAAGAACAAAGAGCTTTTCAACTTCGATGTTCAACCAAAACAGGGGTGAGCATTGGAAGAAAGAAGCTTTTCCAACTGGTATTTTAATTGTATATTAAAAGCAAAGCATGCGAGGGTAATGTGTGCAAAGTAATAATAGACTGGTCTTGGAACTGAAATAATTTTAACGATACCCACCACAATACTACTACTAATAAAAAAAGTAATCGCCTACTATAAATGTAAGTCATACCGTAAAGACGATCCAAGTTTGTTTAACCAAAGATTGTCATTGTATTAGCAATTTTCTTGATTGGGCAGAATAATCAGCAGCTAACTTCGATATTGATAATTGCTAGGGATTAACAAACTTAAATAATGCACATCTTTCTGTTGTTCAACTCGTTCAAATTTCTAAAAGAGTCGGCATTCCATAATTTGGGAAAATGTCTCGCTTCTGAATATAAAAAGTCAAAGGACAGCCATGACGCGCAGTATAACGTATAACTGCTACTAAAGCCGCGAAAGCGGGAACGCGTGAGGGAGACGGACATAGAGAAAAAGGACCGCTAATAGAGCTTTCCGGAGCTTTTACCGGCTCGCGTTCAAACCCAATTCATGATCCAATAACAAAAGACAACTATATTACCTACCGCTCGGACAAAGACTTCTTTGCTTTCCATCGCCCGAGAAAAGGATAATGGAGATGGGGAGAGAGACTGGAAAAGAGAGAAAGCGAAAGAGTGAGAGAGAGAGAGAGAGAGAGAGAGAGAGAGAAAGAGGATAGAGAGAGAGACAGAGACAGACAGAGAGAGAGAGAGATAGAGAAAGAGAGAGAGAGAGAGAGAGAGAGAGAGAGAGAGAGAGAGAGAGAGAGAGAGATGGACGGACAGGACGATATGGGGGAGTATTGGGTGGTAGGGGGAGGAGAAAGGGAGGGACGCAAAACGAAGTTCGGGGTTGGATTTGATTTGGACATCAAACTAACTGGAAAATTGGATTTGGACGCGGAAAGGTGGAGAAATGTTTTCGGGGATCTGTTACGGGCGTGTGGAATTATTTAAATATGTTTGTCTGGGGTAATCGATAAGTTTTCACGTAGCGCGACATTACTTGTTTTCTGACGATTATGCGGGGGCTTCCCTATGCGGGATATGAAACAGACCTTTGTACTTTGCTTCTATTTATTACGAGGTTTATTCTGCACAATAAAATATTTCCGAAATTGGGAGAAAAGACCGTTTTTCTCTTTTTTGCGTTGATGTTTCAAAGTGTCTCCTGACATCTCCTTGTTCAATTTTCAGTTACCTATTAGATCTTATTCAGTTAGTAGAAATTCATAAATAGATTTTGTTTTGGGAACCAAACCAAGTAGCGTCGACGATCTTTATCGATTGTTAAGCGTATCAAATTCGACACAGTACTTTCAAAGTAGTATATTCATTGACGGTTTTTGCTCAGAATTTTAAAGTACCGCTTCGATTCAGCTGAAATTTGAAATATATATTGGAAAAATGTCAAAGATAAAATGGTGTATGGTGCCGATATGTGCTTTTAGCCTGGGGGTGAGTGCCACCCCTTCTTGTAGGTGCAAATATTTAACCCCAAAATAACACCGGAAATCGATAAAGCGTTCATTTCTAAGTAAAAAATGCTTTTCTCTTAAACTTTTCTCAGTAAGTTATGTTTTCAGAGTTATTTACGATTGGAATTGTTGATTTTGTACCTAAAAAATGGATGTTTTTGAGACGGTTTTTAAAAATAACTCAAAAACAGTAAATTTTAACGAAAAAGTCAGGAGGACAGAAAAAACCTTTAAAATAACGAATCGAATGGCGTTTTTTACATTTTCATCGCAGCAACATAACCCGAGTTACAGTCCGATGAATGTTAGGGTCTATTTAAATTAACCTAGAACCTTTTATCATCAAATAACGTAAAAAAGGGAGGTTTTTCAAAAAAAATGCTTAAAATATTTCTTAAAGATGTTAATAAGACATTTAAAATAAGATAAGGGGAAAGTGATTTGGATGGAAAATAACCGGGTTATTAAAAAAAAACGATTATATCATTAAAATAGGGGAAATAAATCAATGAATTTTCCACAAAAATAAAACTAAAAAAGGCGACTCTTAATATATGTATAATTAGCTTTATTTATGTACGAACAACTTGTCCTAAAATTTTAACCAGTTTGAAATGCTATTTGAAAAAAATTCAATTTAATATTCAATTATTCTTTGAAATCTTATAAAAATTTTCAGCTTCTTCCAAATTACTCGAAAACTAAAAGAGGTACGAAAAATATGCGAGAACATTAAAATGTAGTATTTTTCTTGCTAACAGCTCTACATTCTTTTTCATTTTTCCTTGATGAAAATTAATTGAGATATTGACATTTGAAGTTTGCACATAAGTCTTTTTGAAGCACTTTAACTCGCATCCTTTAAAAATGAAGGACTTCAAGGAAATCCATGTTCACAAATCTGATACCCCTATAAATTCCTTACATAATATGCTTTTGACCAATGAATCGTTAAAATTAAATTATCGTTAAATAACCATGTATGTTATTGTCCATTCTTTCACGGTTTTTGCTTTGAATTGTAAAGTACTGCTTCGAATCACCAGAAATTTGAAATATATATAGGAAAAATGTCAAAGAAAAAATGTTACATGATGCCGATGTGTGCCTTTACCCTATTAGACCGTGGGCCCATGACACCAAAAGTGTTGATAATCTATGTTCATATGCCCTTTTAGGGACATACTCAGACAGCCCTGGAAACCGGGAAAAAGTAACTCCGAGTGTCTGTGACCAGTCCTAGCACCTGTTATGACCTCCACTTCTTGTTGATGCTGGCATAAATCGAGATGCCCTCTCCGGAGTCGTATGCATATGTCGGAATATGGTTAATGGGTCGAAAGGAGTTGTTCCACCAAAGGGCATACTTTCCTCGATCATCGTCTATCACCGTATGATTCCGGAGAGGACATCTCGATTTATGCCAGCATCAACAAGAAGTGGAGGTCATAACAGGTGCTAGGACTGGTCACAGACGCTTGGAGCTACTTTTTCCCGGTTTCCCGGGTTGTCTGAGTATTTCCCTAAAAGGGCATATGAACATAGATTATCGACACTTTTGGTGTCATGGGCCCACGGTCTATATAGGTGAGTGCCACCCTTTCTTGTGGGTAGAAATATTTAACCTCAAAATAACACCGGAAATAAATACAGGTGAACTTCCAAGCAAAAAATGTTGTATAAGCTTTTCTCGGTAGGTAAATATTTTCCAAATTATAAGTGGTAAAATATATGTAATGTATCATAAATAGACCATTTTAAATTCTGAAATGGCGAAAAAATAATTTCTTAGTAAATTTCATTGTAAGGGGTGGTTCATAAACGTTGAATCTATTAATTAGTTAAGAAATTAAACCGTGAATATTAAATGGATTTTAATTCACTATAAAATGCAACATTCAATAATTTAAAAGTGCAAATTTATGTTTTTTTTTTGCAAATTTTGACCTAAAGAGTCTAAAAGACGTTATTTAACATACTTAAACACTGTTAAGATTCAAATTACGCTTAACAATGCGATTTTAAATTTTTGGTAAAAAGGGGTAGATTTCACCGCTTAAAAACAACACACATTGTTGCCATATAACTTTTGAAGAGAATGGTAAGGCAAGCTCGCTTTCAAAATTTCATCGAAATCCGTGCAGCTCTTTAAAATTTGAAGGTTTTAAAATATTTTATTCAATTTTGCCATATAAACTTACGTTTATTGACGTCAAGTCGAACATATAACGTCAGTGATTATTTCGTTTATTTAGCCAGCGGATTAATAGTTGTTTATTCAATTTTGCCGTATAAAGTAACGTTTTATATGTTTAAAATATTTTCGTCGTTGTCAAGGTGGCGGCACTGAAGTCATCTTGTCAAATTTTCTCTTCAAAGTTGGACTTACTCCGCTAAACGTCAGTTTATATATGGCAAAATTGAATAAAACGTTATAATACACTCGCGGATACAGTGAACGTTTAACAGGCGAACTGTCTCCTGCATTATTGCTGGATTGCCGGCAGAGCTACGAGCGGGTGCTTATGGCGTCTGTAGCACTTCCTCAGAACATGTCAATCGAAAGCGTTTGTTGCTACAACTGCCGGCAGCTCGGAGATCACCTGAACCGAGACTGTCCGCGGATTTGAGCTTGCCGGTGCAACGTTGCTGTAGCAAAAAAATTGTGCTATATTCCATTTATATATCCTGTCTGTCTGTGTGTGTGTGCATATGGCTAAAGAAGTTTCACTTCCACCGTCTGGTAAGACGCAGACTTTTATACTTTTTAGTCAATAGGCGGTCCGAACTACAAGCGTAACACGTTTAAAGCAACTAGTTATTTGGGCCGCCTTAAATAAATTGTATTCCGTTTCCCCCCTCGGAACGTAAACTTATGGGTTCTATATATTTTTCTAGCCATTTATGGGCTAAATTATGTGAGTGCTCAGTTTCAAGATTTTAACTATCCTAGAACTATCCCATAGGTCCAAATTGGTGGGCTTCTGAAGGGACCTCCTCTTCGTAACCAGGAAGAAGAGCGGCCGTCCTGATCCATCTTCCTTAATCCTCAGCGCTCGCCCAGCCCAGTTCGTCCAGTTTGACAAATCTTGCCCGAAACTCCGCAGCTATTCCTCGGGACATCCACTGTTCCTGGGCCACGTAATGAGCCTGCGCATACTAAAGGAGGGCTCATCGCCTTCGAGCCGTAGTTGGCGCACCTGTTGATCTTGGTCTCCCTCAAAAAGTGCTAATCGATAGGGTGAAATGCACGACCCTGGGCTTCCCATCCAGGACATTGCTGATTCCGTAGATGACGTCACTTATCTTTGTCTTCACCCAGGCTTTCTGAAGCCTCGGTGATAACCCTCGTCTCCTTTGCGAGTTGTACAGCCAAACCAGGTGTACTTCTTCATACATGCCGCTGTCCGCCCGAACGTCATAGTGATCCTTCATGCGGTTGCTGGCGAATTGGAGATTCGTCCGTACCATCTCATCAACCTGGTCCATCTTTCTGCGCAGCTCGGTGACATAGTCTTCTCCAGCCAAATCTTCTCCAGGTTTACAGCTGAAGCTCAAATCGCAGGAAAGCCTCATCTTTCTTCCGAACAGTACCCTTGCTGTTATTTGGCCGGTGGACTCGTTAATGGCAGAATGGTAGGCCATCAGAAAAAGGGGAAGATGTTGATCCCAGTCTCGTTGGTGTTGAGACAATACCATCGAGTGGTACTTGCTCATGGTGCGGTTCATCCTCTTCACCATTCCGTCGGACTGAAGGTGCAGCGCCGTTGTCCTAGTTTTGCGAATTCCCAACTTTTCGCAAACTCCCTGGAACAGCTCGCTCTCGAAGTTACGCCTCTGGTCGGAATGCAATTCGAACGGTACTCCGAGGCAGCTTACTAGCTCCTTCACCAGGACATCCGCGACAGTTGTGGCTGCTTTGTTGGCAATCGCGTAGGCCTCTACCCATTTCCTGAAATAGTCCATCGCCACCAGGATATACTTGTTGCCGCAATCGGTTTTAGGAATTGGCCCAGTAATATCTAGGGCGATCCTTTCGATAGGACTTCCGACATTGTTCTGTCTCATCGGGGCTTTCGGTTTGCAGTGCGGTCCATTGCTGGCTAAGCAAACTGTACACTTCCTGCACCATTCGCGAACAGCCTCGGAGCAGCCCACCCAATAGAAACGCTCGCGCATTTTCTGCAGGGTCTTCTTCACTCCCAGGTGTCTCCCGAGGTTCATCATGGAGGTGACGTAGTACCTCCGTCACCTTTATCTTGGGCACGATAAGTTGGAATTGCCATTCCGCGCCATTGTCAGATTCAAGCATCCTCTTGAGCAGTCCATCCTGTAACACCAGGAAGTCCCACTGTGCCCTGTACGATTTCAGAGTCCTAGAAGATGGGGCCACTTCCTGCCACTCCGCCGACGTCCTTGTTCTTCCCACTTCAGGATCCGTTGAAGTTCAGGGTCACATTCCTGCGCTTGTCGCAGCCTGTCTAGTGACCAGTCTTCATCGGTGACCGTCGTGCGGCAGACAGTAGGCTCCTCTACCTCTGCACGACTGCAATGGGGACATCCTTCTGGGCACCGTCTTATTGAAAGAGCGTCACCATTACGGTGGCTGGTTCCTGCTTTATGTTCAACGTCGAAGTCATATTCCTGAAGACGGTCAATCCACCGAGCTACCTGGTTTCCGAGTTCTTGAATCGCAGGAGCCATCTGATCGCCGCGTGATCCGTTCTCAACAACAAGTTCCTCCCGTATATGTACTTTTAGAAATGTTTTACTGATATCACGGCGGCTAACAGCTCCCTCCTGGTGACACAGTAGTTCCTTCCGGGCTTCGACAGGACTTTACTGAAGTAGCCAACGACCCGTTCCTGCCCATCTTGCAGTTGTGACAAAACCCCTCCTATTCAGTCGTTGCTGGCATCTGTATCCAAGGTGAAGTGTCCCTCTTGAGTGGGGAACCTGAGAATAGGGGGCTGTTGTCAAGCGTATTTTCAGGTCGTCGAAGGCGGTTTGGCATTCTTCATCCCAAATATAGGCTCGTTTCTCCGCGGTTAGTCGTGCCAGCGGCTTTTCGATGTCAGAAAACATTCGGACGTAATGACGGTAGTAAGTACAAAGCCCCAGGAAACTCCGCAACTGATGCTTGATATAGAATGCTGCTGAACAGATAGTGTACTCTCGTTCGTAACAGATTGCATTTCTTTGGTTTAAGTGTCAGGTTGGCCATTCGCAGTATTTTGAAGACTTACTCCAGGTATGGCAGGTGTTCGTCAATCGTCCTCCCTACGATGATTATGTCATGGCACACGAGGCACGTTGTTCAGGAGTTCCCTCTGCGTATGTTCTCCATGAGCCTCTCGAAAGTATCAGGCGCATTGCACAACCCGAATGGCATTACGGTGAATTGCCACAGTCCAGATCCTACTGTGAAAGCCGTCTTTTCCTTGTCTACAGGGTCCATTTCCACCTGCCAGTAGCCACTCTTTGGGTACAGAGTGGAAAACAGCTTCGATCCAGTCAGCGTATCCAGGATGTCGTCTATTCGGGGTAGAGGGTAACTGTCTTTCTTCGTTCGTCACGCTATTCAGTAAACGATAATCTACCCAGAAACTGGTGCCTACATCCTTCTTCTTTACCAGGACTACAGGAGATGCCTGAGGAGTGCTAGATAGCTCGATGATTCCCTCCTTCTTCATGTCGTGGATGATCTTCTCCGCTACCTCCCGCTTCGCCTGCGGCAGCCTCCTTGCTAACTGGCGGTTTGGTGTCGCGTATTGATCTTGTGTCTAACAATACTCGTTCTCCCAGAAGGTCCCTTGTCAGACACGAAAATCGATCGATATCGACGGAGTAGCAAAATAAGCCTCTTTTTCTTGATGCAGCGAGAGAATCGCAGCCATCCACTAGAGCATCCTTCACTTTCGCGACTTGGCAGTCAGCGCTCCCTGTCATCTGGTGGATCAGTGACGTCACTGGTGAGCAGGTTCCCACTTATGTCCCCTTGCGGATGGTAACTGGGTAGTCATTGATGTTAATGAGCCGAACTGGAATTTCATCACCCAGCGTTACCATGGTCTTCCCTACTAGAACGCCTCGGCCCACCTCCACGTGGTGGTTCCAAGGTTCCACTACGGCAGGATTCCCTTTTCCGGTGACGCCTTGCAGTCGGGTCACCACAATCGACTTGCCCCCACTCGGCAGTGGCACTCTGGGCCGACCTGCATTACTTGTCTACTTGTCGTTTCAAAATGAGTGCGAAACCGTGGGTCTTCGTGATGTCCAGTTCCAAAATGGCGTCTTTTTCTATGCCAGCGATCAGGACTCGGTGTGGAGAGAATCGTGCAGTGCCGATCTTGATCTCTACGTCGACTTTTCCGTAGACGGCGGAAGCTTTACCCGTAGCCATTCGCAACCTACACTTGGACTCCATCACTCTCTTCCCTCGGTTGTTCAGCAGGCCTGGCTTCAGGATCGTCTTGGATGTCCCGGTGTCTATCAGTAGGGTGTACTTCCTACCGTTAATTTCGCCATCAATGTACAGACTGCCACCTTCACCTCTCAGGGTAGCTATCTTCATGATGGGGTCTTGGAACGGGTATAGGGTCGGAGTTGCCCCTTTTGGGGCTGACCCGTTTTAGTTTTCCGATGTCTGGGTCGCTGTTGACTTCTCCACCCTAGGGCGCTTGCAGTCCCTTCGGAAATGGTCAACCTCTCCACACCTCCAGCATTTCGTCGGTTCCCTTTTTTCTCCCTTCGGCAGACCCTTGAGGGCGTTGACAACCTGCTCCAACGTATCCTTATGTAACGAAACGGCTCGCCGAAACCAAATAAACACGTCTGGGACTGCCCGGGTTCCGCGAATCCGTTCTAGAAAGAGCGGGAACACTCTCGTAAGACCGAGTCGCTTCGATTCGCCGAAAACTCGAGGAGAAATTCGTGGAATAATCCCGAAAGTACGAGAAGCTTCTACCTGCCATAAAAAGGGAATGTCGGATCCGAACAGGGCAGAGTTGAACCGGTGTGCGTAAACATTCGAGCGAGAGATCGGGCGCGTTAAATAAATAAACATCTCCGTCTACGAATATGAATTAGGTGATTGTTAAGTTAAATTTATAAGTGTAGTGTTAGAAATAAATTAATTAGGATAATCGTGTAGTGTTTTAGTTTTAGTCGATAGTAAAAACGTTACACTTACGTTAATTATGTACAATTAATGAAAACTTTAGTGAAATGAGTGATAATACTTTGGTTAAAGGTAGCATTTTCCAGAAGGTTTCGTACGGAATTGGTCTCATTTGTGATTGTATTAACATCGCTTGTACTTCCAATTTTTGGGTGTTATGGCTCGGGCATTGGTTGTGCATTGACGGAAGTAGAAGTGGATGTCGATGATCTCAGCATATCTGCCACATCTCTTTTCCTTTTTAACGAAGTGTCTATGTACCCCTCTGCTATTGCTGAAAACTTCCAGGCCCCATGGTTTTTTATAGTAGTTAAATCTGCTCCATTATTGGCAAAATTTGATGTACTGGACCTACGGAAGCAGTGTCCCGTGTACTGATCCGGATTAGCAAGATTGAGAAACGTAGCAATTATGCGTGGCACTTGGCTAATTTTATTAATCCCTGTGGAACTAGTGATGCATCGGCCGTTTCGGTATGTTAGAAAAAAGCGGTTTGAAATTATACCGATTTGCCGGAGGCTGACGTATTACTTAATAAGATGAGGCCAGTACACCTCAGTTATGACAAAACAATCTTGCCATGTTTGTTTTTGTTTATGGAACCCTGACGTGAATGGTGTCTTCTCTATGGTCCACGTCGAGTTATCTGTGGACATATTTGTCAACTCGTCACATTTGCAAACGCCAGTATATCCCGTTATAAGTATAACCTGAACGAAAACAATACAACCAGGTAACAAATGAAACATGATTTAAAAAAAAAACACATATTTTAATTGTCAAATAATGAAGATCGTCTCCTTGACTTAAAACAGATTTATTTCAGCAATATCCAAAATTTTTGATTTTTTAGACTGATATACTTTAGACTGCCGTTTGAGAAAAGCATGCAGTCGTGAAAACTTCGATATATCTGCATTCTTATAAGCGTTTAGAGATGCTCTCAGCATGCTATACGATATCCAGAGCATCGAAAACTTTTTTGTCTAGCTTTTCTCCTGAAAATACGCGAGAAGGACGTTTTCAGAAACATTCACTACACCTTCGTTCTGGCACCAATGGGTACTGCTGCGTACTCTTTTTCATATGCTGGCTTGGATTTTGCTGGCAAGAAGTTTTCAATATCCTCTTGAGCAGCTTTGTGTATTTCTGGGGGTGTACAGTTCAATTTCACTTTTTTGTCTTCCATTTTGCGCACGTAAGTAAGTTGATATTGAATTTGTACTAGGGCTACTAGATTTTCAAATTCAAATACGAAACGTCAATGTCAGCGACGTCAGTGTATCCAACCCACGCAAAATTCCCTGGTGTAATACGAAAAATGGAACAGCCAAAATTTAATGAATTAATAAAGTAAAGTAGATAAAATAGTATATTACACCCGTTTAATAAGACGTATTGTCACACTCGTTCTATTAAAGCACTCGTGTGACATTACTCCGTTTTATTAAACTGGTATAATGATACACTAATTATCGAAAATAACACAAAATAGTGCAGTATTGCTTAAAGTACGTAATTAAGTGTTTCATAAATTTACTTATTTTTAAAGAATTCATTTCTTGAAAAATGTTGACATGAACATGTGGCATGTGTTTTGATTATTCTAAGTCTAAGCACTTCCTTTTTCCAGAAAGTCACAATTTTTTTTATCTGCGTCTCATTTATGATGCTCTATTTGCCATAAGTTCGCATATTTAACGAAAGCCTCTAAAATCTAATTTGGTTTACATTTTTTGGATATAAGTATTTTAATTTTTGTAACAAAGAGGTCACACGCATATTGGTCGAGAACCAAATTCTCTTTTTGTAAACATCTGTTCGCCAACTAAAGGCGAATCAATAATGTCTAAAAAAAACGAACTAAAAGGGAAAAGAAAAGCTGCGAGACATTTAGATGATTGAGCGAGCAAAATCAAAACCGCTCACTAGTAATTTTTCAATAAGATCTAGTTGATAGTTCCAATTAACGCCTATAACTATAACCAATAATTGATCCTTTTCCTAATGATTCCGACTAATCCACATCCTCCCGAAGCCATAATCGGCGATAGCACGTGCATGTGAAAGAAAATCGGTATTATGATACGTTAGTGATACACGCGCTCACCGTCGTATTGTTACTAAAATAGAAAGAGAAAATGAGAGAGGGAGAAAGAGAGATCGACAAGCGATCGGGAAAAAGGCTTCCTATCTCACCGCCCCATTCAACGTAAACGTTAATTGTTATTGTTGGGAATTTATGCATTGTCGAGGAATTAAGCACGCCAGGATTGATTTTGTTATTAAGAGGTTTTCATGCTGTGAGGTGAGCGCATTGTTGTCTTTGTTTGTCAGAGATGATCCTACGGTAGCGAATAGAGAAAAAAATCGTAACGTGTTTATCGGCGTTTATTCGTCCAGATGATGCCTTCCCAAAAAAAGGAGATTCCCAGCGAAGCTCAACGTGATCGCAGATAATACCATAATTCAAAATACAAGTAGGTAATAGGTCCTAAACGAAAGAGAGGTAATCTAAATATAACGATTTTAATGGCGTCCAAAATGTTGAGTATCCGTTTAGAAAGTGTTTAAATCAATTCAACCAAATCAAAAAGCAATATGTATTGTAGCGTTTATTTTATAATTTATTTACATTAATTGAACACTAATTTATTTAACACACTAAACTACTTTTACACTAGACTAGACACTACATAATTTATTTATACTGCTCCGCATTCGGATCGTATGTCGCGTTCACTTCTGCTTCTTTACTTCTCACTGACTCCCTCGATCACAAGCCCCCTTATATATACACCCCCAACCCTGATCGAGAACATTCTATTACATTCTAGAAGCCTACGCAACAAATGTTCATGCACCTGTCTTGTACGCGTCGTAGTTATTCTTTTGAAGGAGTAAACATGTGTCGCTTTGTTTACTTCTCGCATTACACTGCCCCCGCCTTAGAGACGTTTCGTCTCGGAACGTATCCCTAGTAGGCCCATGCAGGAACCTGCAGTTAGCCCCCCGCTTACAGCGAGACATGGCGTCAAAATAACAGGGGACCGTCTTCCCGAGTCGACATGGTGCAGGCCCAAAACAGCAGACTAAAACTTCCACTCCGGTATTCTTCAACACTACTTCCAGCATATTCCGGACAACCCTCCAGTCCAGCTGATCTCGTCCAGCACCTAACTTGGGGACAGCTAGCTTCCTGATGTCGAGCTCCAGCAGTCGGTCTCGTAGCCTATGCAAGGTTCGCCATACATCATGATAACATGGTTTAAGGGACCCGATCTCCTTCGTAACCAGATAAAAGATGTGTCTTACGTTGTCACGTAGTTCCAGAACCTTGCCAATTTCCGGGAGTTGCGCTCTGAGTTGTTCCAAGCGCCCGTACTTCTTCTTGAAAACCGTGGCGATACCTCGTGACATTACCAGGTCGGCGGACACACAATGGGCCAACGAGTATTCTTCAGGTACGCTGAACAAATCCTGTTGTTTTTCACAGGTTACCCCATACCGTGCTTTTCCGGTACCCCCGTAGGCGCTCATAAATTCTTCGAAGGAAAGTTCGTTCTCCTGCGCCAATGTGTTTCTTACTCGGGGAACCTCCGCCTCATCGTGCGACCCCTCATAGGGTGCCAACCGATTAAAGTGCACCACTCTCGGCTTGCCGTTTGGTAGTTTGCTTACCCGGTAGACCACGTCATTGATTCGTTTCTTCACAACATAGGGACCTTCCCAATTAGTCTGTAACTTAGGGGACAAACCACGTTTCTTCTGTGGGTTGTACAGCCAAACTCGATCTCCCATTTGGTAGCCACCCTCTTTAGCGTTGATGTCGTAACGCTCTTTGATGCGATCACTGGCGATATTTAGTTGGTACCGGACTTGATCGTGAATCTCGTTCATCCTTTGCCGCATCCGGGAGACGTAATCTTCCCCCGAAACGTCCTCGTCCGGTCTAGCGCCAAAGATTAGATCACAGGGCAGTTTAAGTTCTCGCCCGAACAGGACTTTGGCTGGAGTTTGTCCTGTCGACTCATGAACGGCCGAGCGGTAGGCCATCAGGAAGAACGGCACGTGTTCGTCCCAGTCTCTTTGATGTGACGAGACCATTTTCGCTAGATAGCGGTTGAGGGTGCGATTCATCCGTTCTACCATGCCGTCAGACTGAGGATGAAGGGCCGTGGTTCTTGTTTTTCGCACCCCAAACTTCTCACAGATCCTCCGGAATAGGCCACTCTCAAAGTTTCTTCCTTGATCCGAGTGTAATTCCATGGGTACTCCAAACCGGCAGATCAGCTCCTTCACGAGCACATCGGCCACTGTCTCTGCCTCCTGATTAGGGAGAGCGTACGCTTCTACCCACTTCGTAAAATAGTCCATTACGACCAGGATGTATTTATTCCCCTTTTCGGTCTCAGGGAAGGGTCCTGCTATATCAATAGCGATCCTTTCGAAGGGGCTCCCGTTATATTGTTTCATGGGAGCTTTCGGTCGTCTTTGTGGCCCATTACTTGCGAAACATGTAGTACATTTCTTGCACCAGTCCTTCACGTCGTCTGAACAATTGATCCAGTAGAATCGCTCTCGTACTTTCTGCAGGGTTTTCTTGATCCCTAAATGTCCACCAGACGACTCGTCGTGAAGGTGCCGCAAGACCTCCGGGATTTTACTGGAGGGAATTACCAACTGCCGTCTTTCCTCCGTCCCGTCTTGGCTCTCCAGTACGCGTTTTAGTAGTCCATCCTCAACCACTAACGAGTCCCACTGTGCCCAATAACTCTTGAGTTTTGGCGAGCCAGGTGATACCTTTTGCCACTCAGGACGCTCTCCTCCCTCCTTCCAAACCAGGATTTCTTTGAGAACCGGGTCTTTTTCTTGCTCTTGTCGTAACGAGGATGGTGTCCATTCCTCGGCGACCACGGTGGTTCGGTAGACTTTCTCGGAATTTTCGTCAGCTCTATGACAATGAGGACACTCATCAGGGCATGGTCTTCTCGAGAGTGCGTCTGCGTTTCCATGACTCTGTCCTGGCCGATGTTCTATGACAAAGTCATACTCCTGGAGCCTCTCGATCCAGCGAGCGATCTGTCCTTCGGGATTCTTAAACTGGAGGAGCCATTTAAGAGCAGCATGATCGGTCCGGATCAAAAACCTCCTTCCACACAAATATTTATGAAAGTGCTCGATGGACTTGACGATGGCCAATAATTCACGTCGGGTGACGCAATAATTCCTTTCTGGTTTGGAGAGTACCTTGCTGAAGTATCCAAGGACACGTTCTTGTCCCTCTTGACGCTGCGATAGAACACTTCCAATTCCCACATTGCTCGCGTCGGTGTCCAGGATGAATTGTCCTTCTGGCAGAGGAAAACTCAACACTGGGGCACTGGTCAACTTCCTCTTCAGCTCGTCGAAGGCAGACTGGCATTCCTCATCCCAACAGAAGTTTCGTCCTTCTTCCGTGAGCCTTGTCAACGGCTTAGCGACGTCGGAGAACATCCGGACATATCGTCGGTAGTACGTGCAGAGGCCCAGAAAACTCCTCAACTGGTGTTTAGCTACCGGTATTGGCCACTCCTTCACCGTACTTGTCTTGTCCGGATCAACGGCGACGCCCTCTCTGCTCACTACGTGCCCTAAGTACGAGACCTTCCTTCTGAAGAGTTGACATTTCTTCGGGTTCAGTTTCAGCCCCGCACCCCGCAGTCTCTGGAAGACGTCCTCCAAGTTTTTCAGATGTCCTTCGAAGGTCTTGCCCGTCACGATGACATCGTCCAAATAGACTAGGCACGTTTTCCACGTCAGACCCATTAGCACGCTCTCCATCAGCCTCTCAAACGTCGCCGGGGCATTACAAAGTCCGAATGGCATGACTGTAAAATGCCACAGGCCGTTTCCGAAGGTAAATGCCGTCTTTTCCTTATCGGCAGGGTCCATTTCGACTTGCCAATAGCCGCTTTTTAAATCCAAGGTCGAAAATATCGTGGATCCAGCAAGGGTATCGAGTGTGTCGTCGATACGTGGTAGCGGGTAGCTGTCCTTTTTGGTGACACTGTTCACCTGCCGGTAGTCTACACAGAATCGAGTAGTCCCATCCTTTTTCTTCACCAGTACTACCGGCGAGGCCCATGGACTGCTTGACGGCTCGATGACTCCGTCCCGCTCTAGGTCCCTGATGATTTGCTCGGCTTCCTCCCGTTTGGCCAAGGGTAGTCGTCTTGCTGTTTGTCGAATCGGCCGTGTCTCGCCCGTGTCAATTTTATGTGTCACGACCTTAGTCTTTCCCAGCTTCCCATTCTCGGTGGTAAATATGTCCTGGTACTTATTTATTAATTCGTTGGCCTTTTGTTTCTGTGTGGGCGAGAGAAACGCACTGGTCTGGGAAAGAATTTGTTTCAAGTCCTGCGGAGTGTGTCTGGAGCTTTCTTCCTCACTAACGCCCCTGACGATGGCCGATGCGGCTATACATGTGCCCAGCTTCGTACCCTTCTTGATGGTGACCGGGTACTGATTGATGTTAAGTAGCCGCACAGGCACCTCCCTTGAGAGAGTAACGAGCGCCTTTCCTACCAGTACCCCCCGAGCCAGTCGATTGTCATCGTTTTCTGGTTCAATCACGGCTGGTATTCCCTCTTCCACAACACCCCTCAGACAGGTAGAGGTGATCGTTTCGCTTCGTTCCGGGAGAATCACATCTTCTGCCATTATTACGTCTAACACAAAGTTGTCACGTTT
Source organism: Cryptocephalus moraei (assembly GCA_946251905.1). Lineage (NCBI taxonomy): Eukaryota > Metazoa > Arthropoda > Insecta > Coleoptera > Chrysomelidae > Cryptocephalus > Cryptocephalus moraei. The sequence continues at coordinate 2,726,178 of OX276452.1, forward strand.
GTGTAGCAGTAATTCTTCTTGACCGATCCTCAACACTCGGTGTCCGAAATCCAACTGGAATCCATAATTCCTCATGACGTCCATTCCCAGTATGACGTCTTCCTCAATTTCGGCTATGAGAACAGGATGGTCAAACTTTACTCGTCCCAACGTCATGCTAACCGTCGCTTCACCGTGTATTACTGCCTTCTCCCCAGTGGCAGTTCTTAATTGCCACCTACTTGGCCTAATCTTCCTACGGTCCCTCACAACTTCCGAGCGTACGATCGTCTTCGTAGCTCCCGTGTCCACAAGCATGGCGTGGGATCTCCCGTCGATAGTGCCATCGACGTACGCGCTCCCCAATTGGTGGGAAAACGAGGCTATACTGGCCCGGGGGTTTCCACTGCTACGGGTCGACGTTCCCCCTTTCTTGTCGACCCGCATTAGTTTTCCTGGGCCTTTGCCGGCGCCGCTGTTCTGGGCCGCTTGCAAGAACTCTTCACATGGCCCACTTCGCCACAGTTCCAACAGCGAACTACCTTCTTCTTCGCTGACAGCACCTCCATGATCTGCTGTAGGACCCTTTCCACGAGCTTTTCAGTGTCTACTTCCTCTGTAACCGCTCGAACACGGCCGTGACCGCGGGAGGCTTCCATGGCTGCATCATGCTCCAGTGCGATGGCGAGCGCGTCCATTAATGTTTTCGGTCGAGCTAGTCTCAGGGCCCTCTGCAGTTCCTGGTCCCGCAGCCCGCTTACGAACGTCTGCACTGCGAGGCACTCCATCATCTGTTCCGGTGCCGTGGGATACGCCAACCTCACTAGTCTGGCTACGTCCGCTTCGAACTCCTGCAGGGTCTCGTTCGATCTCTGACGGCGATTGGACATCTGGGATTGATGAACTTGCTCCAGATGTGTTTGGCCGAACCGCATTTCCAGTCGCCTCAGCAGCTCCGTATAATTCCCGGCTTCCTCGGTGGATAGCGTCTGAAGAACTTCCAACGCCTCTCCACGTAAGGCTACCGTTAGGGAAACAGCTTTCTCGTGAGGGGACCAAGCATTAGCCTCCGCTGCTGCCTCAAACTGCTTCTTGTAGCTGGCCCACGGAATTTTTCCATCGAACGTTGGGGGCGTCACTCGATTAGTGCATATCGAGTTCTGTTGAACGACCGCCTTTATTTCTTCCTTCGTCTCGCCGCTACTGACTCGCCTTAGTCGTTCTTCCAACTGCTTCGTCTTCTGTTTAATTTCGTCTTCTTTCCCCTCGCCGCTACTGACTTGTTCTAGTCGTTCTTCCAACTGCTTGATCTTCTCTTCAATCTCTTTACGCTGAGCCTCCATCTGGTCGGTTATCTGAGCAGTAATATGAGTAATTATGTCTTCCCTCTGGCCGGCGATTTGAGCAGTGATGTCTTCCCTCTGGGCGGCGATTTGAGCAGTGATGTCTTCCCTCTGATCGGCGATTTCTTCCCTCTGGGCAGCGATTTCTTCCCTCTGGGCGGCGATTTGAGCAGTGATGTCTTCCCTCTGGGCGGCGCTTTCTTCCCTCTGGGCGGCGATTTGAGCAGTGATGTCTTCCCTCTGGTAGGCGATTTCTTCCCTCTGGGCGGCGATTTCTTCCCTCTGGGCAGCGATTTGAGCAGTGATGTCTTCCCTCTGGGCGGCGATTTGAGTAGTGATATCTTCCCTCTGGGCGGCAATTTGAGCAGTGATGTCTTCCCTCTGGGCGGCACTTTCTTCCCTCTGGGCGGCGATTTCTTCCCTCTGGGCGGCGATTTGCTTCGTGATGTCATCGTCTTCGAACTCGAAAACTTCCGGGTCCTGGCCATTTTCTTTCAAAAATGCCGAGAGTCGGTCCTGGAGTTCGGTCTTCCTCCCTCCTGTTTCCAATTCCCGTTCCTCGAGTTTTTTTTTAACTCGGCCACTTTTAATTCGCGTAACTTCTTCATGATCCCACTTCTGACACCAATGTAGCGTTTATTTTATAATTTATTTACATTAATTGAACACTAATTTATTTAACACACTAAACTACTTTTACACTAGACTAGACACTACATAATTTATTTATACTGCTCCGCATTCGGATCGTATGTCGCGTTCACTTCTGCTTCTTTACTTCTCACTGACTCCCTCGATCACAAGCCCCCTTATATATACACCCCCAACCCTGATCGAGAACATTCTATTACATTCTAGAAGCCTACGCAGCAAATGTTCATGCACCTGTCTTGTACGCGTCGTAGTTATTCTTTTGAAGGAGTAAACACGTGTCGCTTTGTTTACTTCTCGCATTACAGTATATTGCTGAACCAACTGCAAGTACGTAGTTACACAAACTCCTCGTGCAATGATTTAAATCAACTATTGTGGGCTAGTTAAACACTATGTTAAATTTTGTCTATTTCATGCCAAATTGCTGCCAAATATCTACTACTACGAATCTCGTAAATGGACTATAAGCTGATTGCACAGGAATGTATTTATTCATCAAATCACCTTGGTTACATACAGTTTCATAAAACTACATCTGACGTCTACCATGGGGTTATAGAATATGTTGCATATATTTTGAAAAGCGATTTTTTATTTTGGAGTATATGTATGTAAATAGGATGATTCAGAATGTATGATAAAACCGTCAAGGTGATTCTTCAGATCATAATTTTTCTCAAAATTTATATATATAGTTGACTCAGTCTGATAGTTGAGTGTTTTATAGTCCCCAATATTAGAATGGATGTATTAATGAAAAATGTTCAGTTATAATGGAATTTAATTAATATTGAATTTAGAATTTAGCTGAACAAAATTTTCAACAATTTATCAGAGATTCTGTTAAGGAAATTTTAGTAAATAACAAACAAAAGATATCACTTTCAAAGTCTATCTGCTAAAAAGGGCTCTTTTATCAATCTATGTTATTTCTAATTAAGACATTAAGGAAATTTTACAGAAATAGTATATTGTTTATCAAGGGCGGAAAAACGAACATTTCAACGAGGGCGGAAATTGTGGCCCGAGCGAAGCTTGGCCACTTCCACAAATTTCGTTTCCGCCCGTGGTGAACACAGTACTTTTTGCGCAACCGGGCTAATAAGCAAATAACGAGAAACTTAATCAGTTTTAATATTAAAATACTTATCCCATAGCATTATCATAATAATGCTTTGTACTGATATGTGTATTGTGTGTTGCGACCATAGAGCAATCGTTTTCACCAGGCAGAAATATAAGAAAATGGACCGGCTGTGAACTGTGATCACGTCACGTGTTTGTGCCACATTTGGTAGCAGTCGTTATCCGTGATTTTTAGATATCAGTTATTAAATCACAGTTCGTAATATTTCGCTCACCTGTACGACGCGCATCCGGCGCAACTCTATGCCGGGCGGGAATGTACACATTTCCGCCCTAGGGCGGAAAAGTACGTTCGGAGCTGGTCGGCCGGCAATTCCTCGCTTTCCGCGAGGTACAGGCATATATAAATTACAAGTTTTCAACCGGGTTGCGCAACAAATTAGCTGTTTGTAAGTAATTATTTTTGTGTTTGTATTTTTTGTGCTTTTATGAGAATAATTCTCTGATAATCTTAATAATGGCGAAGTAAAGCAATTTTTCTTTCAGGTAAAATTAAAGCAGTAAGAAAAAGTATTACTTGCAGAGAAACGAATTGAAAAAAAATAATTTACTTATCCCGTGAATTTCATCACGAAATTACAAAGCTTAAATTTTAACCTGAGATTGTTTTATAAACATGACCCAATACAGGATTTCCAATTTTTTTATTTTTAATTTTATTTTCTGAGATACGAATAACTGATTTTTTTATAGTTATTTCATCAAATGCGCCATGTTTCCGAAAGTTGTATTTCTATAAACTTAGGTAAAAAGTAAAATGCATCTAACTGACATACGAGTTTCAATGCGACATTCAAAAGGTTCATTTTTACTTAAAAAAGGAGTTTAGCCGATTGCAAGTTTGTTCCAATAAAATTGCTGAACATGAAATTTTCACATTTTGAGTCACAAACGAAAGTGGATGGTTTCCTCGTGTCAACAGTGAGACTTTAATGAAAAATACATTCATTTCCGGAAATATGAACTACTACGATACGAAGATACGAAGTTTGTTACTAGGTATCTTTTAAAAAAAAATTGGATTACCGAAATTCTTGAAATTGCTGATCTGAAACTTGGCTACATAAATAAAAAACTATGCGTACCCTTTGATTTCCATGGTGAAATTCTAAATTCTAAAGTTTAATATTTGACTTCATAAAAAGGTGGCTTAAACCATTAAGGAGTTTTCAAAAATATCCCTATTTTTAATTTTGAAAATTTGGTTAGGAAACTAAAGAGGGCAATTTCCTCATGCAACCTTTTGAGAAACCTCGCAAAACTTACAAACTTTGGGTATAAACTACTGAACTTTGTTTTTATTTTTTTCTCAAAAAGATCGAAATATTTCGGAAATTGTTGGGCTTAGTGATTTTGCAACTTCGCTAAAGAAATAAAATGCACGCTCTTGACATATCCCAGGCATTTCATCTCAATATTAAATTTTTGTTAAAAAAATGAGGCTTACCGCTCGCGGATTTTTCAAAAAAGGGTGCAATATTGAATTTGCAATATTGGAATCACAATCAACAATGGATGATGTTCACGTGCCAAAAGTGAAAGAATTTCGTGGAACACATTAACTTACAACATACGAACTACTGTTTTTATTTAAAAACTTTCTTTCGGAAAATGAGTATTTCCGAAATTATTGTATTCAATTGAAACTTAGCTATAAAGAACTCAAATACGTGCCACTGAGCTACCCTGCGAATTTCGTAGCGAAAACCAAAATGTTAATTTTCGACCTCAAAAAACTAATTTCGACCAATTTAATTTGTTTGGTCATGTTTGTCTTAATCTTAACCTAGAAAATATCACATGGTCTTCTTCATAACAATCGATTTTTTAAAATTTCGCATAGCATGTAAACATTTGATTGTGGACAGAACAAAGATTAGATGTTTTGGTTTGGATACAGCACGTAACCAGATGATATACGTGTGCCGCAGTGATAAATTTCACGAAACCCAAATAGAAACGTTCATTTAGATGAGTATGCGGATAGGTGATACTTTTAAATATTGCTTATATCCTAAAGGTTTTCCCGTTGATTCGTATTAAAATTTCCTCTCACCCGTCTCAAATCCGAAAATTACTAGCAGGCATTGTCCGCATGAATACAAAAGGTATGTAAGCTCGTTACGTAGGGCCGAATAATGTGATCCTGTAAATGGACGACGATACGTTAAAATAAGTCCCGCGCCACGTGTTCCCCTGAAAGAGAGAGGAGAGAGCGGTGCCGCCGAAAGGCGGCGATGTCCAATTAGAGGTGGAGAGTGGCACCATTGGTGGATATCCATGGGGATGATTTAATTAATTGAACCTCGAATCGATAAGTTGTGACAAGTGACTGAAATCGAGATTTCGTTAGATGGGTTCTCTCATATGATCGTTCAGAATGGGTTTAAATGTATGGATCTATAATTTTACGTGTACTATTTTTCGGTTAGGTATGTGTTGCCAAACATGCTGAAAAATTTCGAGATTGAAACTTACTTTAACCTGGATATAATTTTGTTGGAAATGGTAAATGTGACATGGCGGATATATCTCACATAATAACTTTACACATACTGCTTCTCCAAGTGAGAGAGTTTGTCAAAACCACAACCAGCGTAATGCATAATGAATGTATGCATAATATACTGACTTTTACCTTTCCCATTGCTACGAACACATTACAAGCTCATGTTTACACATAGTCTCGATAATTTTAACGTTGCTTCTTTTATTCCTTCAGTTCGTATATTGGCTCTACGTTTAAATGAAGTAAAAACGTGATTAACAGGAATTAAGTAAAGTTAATTCGTCTTTGCCGTGGATGCGATGTGAACCGAGATAGTCACATATAAGAAAAATAATGACAAATTCAAAATTTTATTTACCTAACAAAAGCTTAAAAATTTTTTACAATAAGGTTTTTTGAAGCGGATTTTGGAGATACAGTTGTTTGTTTTTTACATTATTTTTTGTTTACCCTGTGTTTAGGTTGTTATGTATTAATAAAAAAAGAAGCGAATGATTTTTCAAATTGAAGTACATCGTTTTTATTTTGCTCTTCATATTAGGCAGTGATTTTACCAAATTTAGGAACCGGAGACAGCCCAGCTCATCTACAGTTTAGAATATACAGTCCACTCTATCAAGAAGACAGAATCTTCACCATAAAATTTTGGTCCTTCGAGCCAGGATGTCCTGATGCCTCCTCGGAGATAGTACTGGGAATCGTCCATTTTGAAACCGTTCCTGTGGAGCAGCCGGGAGTACGCTACGTGAGCTGATTGCTGTATGGGATGGAGATTGGAGATGATAATTGATGATAGTTGATCAATTGATGTGAGTCATTTCCTTCCTCAGTTGACTGTTTCCTATGAGAATTGCCTGTTGTAGATTTATGAGCCACGCGTTCATGATTTGATTAGTCGTGTAACCGTACATGACAAGTTTTTGATTTGTATGATATAGATACTTATCAGTTGTGTCTTAAAAGATGGATTTAGTTACTTTAAGGCGAAAGAGAGGTGGTATTAAGCATAAGCTTACCTCTTTCTCAGATTTTATTGATCCGATTTATGAACAGTTTAGTCAGGATGTATCCTCGTTAACATACAAAGTTATTATTGAGATTCGTAGTAGATTTGAAAAGTTTGTTGTTATTGACAATGAATTTGAAGATTTGCAGAATCAGATTGAATCCTTGTGCGAGGAGGATCACCTAGCCAGCCAATATGAAGAGAGGGATTTATTCTATGATAAGTACCATCAAACGGTAGCCAAGGCTACTGAAATCTTGGAGAAGTTGGAGAAACCTCCTGATTCACAAAGCTCATTACACTTAAGTGAAAATCAGACCTTATCACAAAGTCAGGAAACTAATTTTTCTCAAGTTAGATTACCAATTATAGATTTACCAAAGTTTGACGGTACTTATGATGGATGGTTGAGTTTTAAGGATGTTTTTGAATCCCTTATTCATTTGAATGAATCGATCAATGATATACAAAAGTTTCATTATTTGCGAGCAAGTTTAAAGGATTCAGCCTTGCGGATAATACAATCTCTGGATTTTACAAGAGATAATTACAAAATTGCATGGGATTTGTTATGCAAAAGATTTGATAATAACAGATTACTGATTAACAGTCACCTTAAGGGTATTTTCAATTTACCAGTTGTCCAAGGGGACTCAGCAAATGTGTTACGTGATCTTGTTGATTCTTTATTCAAACACCTGCGGGCGTTGAATAACCTAGGTTTACAAACTAATACTTGGGATCCGTTGATTATCTACTTGATGACTACGAAGCTAGATAAATTAACGGTCTGTGAATGGGAAAAGGTAAAGGGTGGAACAGAGGTTCCTCAGTTAGATGACCTTGTCGAGTTTTTGAGTAAAAGAGCAGATTTGCTATATTCATTAGCCTTGAATGCTAAAGGTGATTATGATAAATGCTACAATGAGAAGAATAAGGCTAACTTCTCAAAAGATGTTAAACCAAAAAATGTTAAAAGTTTCTTGAGTAATACCAATCAAGGTAATAGTAAGATGAAATGTAATTTTTGTAACAAAGATGATCACAAGATTTATCAGTGCCCACAATTTAATAGTTTAGAAGTTTCAGAAAGATTATCGAATGTGAAACGGTTAGATTTATGTTTGAATTGTTTATGCAAGGGGCATATGGTTGCTGAGTGCAAATCAGGACCATGTTTTAAGTGCAAGAAAAAGCACAGCAGATTGTTACACTTGCCTGAGGAGAGTATTGCCTTGACAAGTCTTACACCGTCACATGTATTATTGTCAACTGTGAAATTGTATGTTTATGATTCAAGTGGTAGATTGCGCACATGTTATGCCATATTGGATTCTGGGTCACAATCCAACTTTATTTCTAGAGATTTAGTTTCGATGCTCCAATTGAAGGAAACTGATGTGGATATTGCAATTTCAGGGATTACTTCATCGATTTCTCACCTCAGAACTAAGTGCCACGTACAGATTCAATCTATTGTGAATGATTTTAATATTCAGATTCCATGTCTAGTTTTACCAAAGATTTCCAATCACTTACCTAATACTGTTTTAGATGTTTCAATGTTAAAAATACCAAATGATGTTAAGTTGGCTGATCCTAATTTCAATAAACCCAAGAGAATTGATTTACTGATAGGGGCATCACTGTTCTGGGAAAGTCTGAGGCCCCAGCGAATCACTCTGGGTCGGAATTTACCTATTCTTCAGGAAACAGTTTTTGGATACACTATTTCTGGATGTTTAGATCATAGGAAGTCAATTAACAGATCTGTGAGTTTATTTGTATCGAATGTTGATTTGAATGAATCGTTACAAAAGTTTTGGATGATTGAAGAGATAAATAAGAAGTCATCAATGACCTCAGAGGAATTAAAATGTGAAGAGTTTTTCCAGAACACCTTTTCACGAACCACACATGGTAGGTTTGTGGTAAGACTACCGTTCAAGGATGATGTTGCGAAACTTGGTAGTTCAAAGGATTTTGCTGTCAAAAGATTACTATCATTAGAAAAACGATTTGATAAAAATTCCAAGTTGAAGGTAGATTATGATAACTTCATTAAGGAATATATAGATTTGGGTCACATGACTTTAGTCAAGAACCTCCAAAGGGATGAAATTTCACATTTTTTGCCACATCATGCTGTGTTTAAAGAAGATAGTCTCACTACTAAGGTTAGAGTGGTATTCAATGGGTCAGCACCAACTTCTACAGGCTACTCGATTAATGATTTACAATTCGCAGGTCCTCAGATTTTAAATAGCCTGTTTGACACTTTGACTAAGTTTAGACAGTATCAATATGTAGTCACATCTGATATAACTAAAATGTATAGACAAGTGCTAATCCATGAAGATGACAGAAAGTGGCAGAGGATTGTGTGGAGATTTAGGAAGACAGATGATATTCAGGTGTATAATTTGAACACTGTCACATATGGTACCACGAGTGCGCCATATTTAGCAATGAGATGTTTGCAACAACTTGCGTTTGATTGTAGAAATGAATACCCAACCGCATCTAAAATGATTTTAGAAAACTTCTATGTTGACGATTTAATTGTAGGTTTTGAGAGTGAACATGACGCTGGTAAAGTGTGTTCAGAGATCGTCACGATTTTACGTTCGGGTTGTTTCGAATTAAGAAAGTGGAGATCAAATATTTTAATTTTTCTTAATAATTTTAAGGGTTATTCTATGAGTTCTGATGTCTTAAACATTTGTGACAAGGAGACGAGATGTTTGGGGATCCAATTGTGTTCAAGTTCAGATACATTGTCGTTTCAGTTTAAGGATCTTATTCCTGTTGCTTGTTGTACTAAACGACAGGTGTTGTCTTCTATTGCGAAATTGTATAATTCACTTGGATTGATTTCACTTTGCATTGTACTAGGGAAACGACTAATACAGTTACCATGGAGTCTTCAACTCGGTTGGGATGAAGAAATACCAACCGATTTAAAACAAAAATGGATAATTTTTCAACAAGATTTGGGAAATGTTATGTTATTAAAAATTCCTAGATTAACTCTGATTAACCATAGGGGAATGAATTTAGCAAAGGCTATTGTAAGACAATGTGTCACATGTTTTAAATTGCATCCTAAATCACCAAATGTTTTAATGGGAGACTTACCCTTTGATAGAGTAAACGTCTTATCACCTTTTGCTTTCACTGGCCTTTATTATGCTGGTCCGTTTCGTTTAAAGGACAGAAAGTCCAGAGGTTGCAGGATACGCAAAGCTTATGTGTGTTTATTCATTTGTTTAAGTACCAAAGCTGTTCATTTTTAGCTCATATCAGACTTGACTTCTGAGACTTTTATTGCTGGTTTTAGATTTCCGCACGTAGAGGGTTTGCACGTAGAGATGAGCTTGTTTTTAAGCCAAAACGAGGATAAAATCCAAGATTATGCTATTCAATCCAAATTAAAATGGCATTTTATTTCTCCTTATTCACCACATTTTGGAGGACTGTGGAAGGCTAATGTTAAATCTTTTAAGAGACACTTGTATAAGGTTATAAATGATACTATTCTGACATTTGTAGAGTTTTATACTGTGTTTGATTTTGAACTGTTTATAATATAAATTACCTTATGTTGGATTGTATCATGTTTTACCTACATTGATGTTTAATATTTAATCTTTGTTTTGATTTGAGATGTTTGAAATGTAATATTTGATCTGGTCGTTTTGAAGACTTGTAGTCTGTCAAGGCGGGCGGTATGGAGATACAGTTGTTTGTTTTTTACATTATTTTTTGTTTACCCTGTGTTTAGGTTGTTATGTATTAATAAAAAAAGAAGCGAATGATTTTTCAAATTGAAGTACATCGTTTTTATTTTGCTCTTCATATTAGGCAGTGATTTTACCAAATTTAGGAACCGGAGACAGCCCAGCTCATCTACAGTTTAGAATATACAGTCCACTCTATCAAGAAGACAGAATCTTCACCAGATTTTATGTTTCCCTTGCATTAGTTTTCAGGAATCGCATTAATTTAATATTGTAATTCACAACTTAGCTTGAGTGCCTTTTTTTTACAACGTCTATTAATATTTCACTTTTCATATTGTTAGAATTCAGGATTCACCAAAAATAGGTTAATTCTTGGATATATTCAGTACTTGAGAAAAACTCTTATTTATGCAATAAATTTATGATATTTACGACCCTTGTTTTTTGTGACCGGGTTCCTGCACTTAAGAAAGGGGTAATTAGTTTTCTGTGTGATGAGTGGTCCTTTTCACATACGTCTTATAAAGCAGCGTCTGGAAGAAAGGTATATGGTTGTTTGTTAACCTCTATTCCCAGTAAGTGTAAATAGAGTGTAATAAGGACCATTTATTTATTGTAGTTCATGCAATAAATAAACTACACGGACTACACGGAAAATCTATTATTCCCGTCACAATCAAACAAAATGTTAATACCAGTATTTTAAATTTGGGATCTGCTCATGTTAACTTCCCACATCTACCGTTCCAGTGTAATAGTGTGTTTGAATAAATACTCCTAATCTTTTGCGCAACCCATTACGAATAAATCACAGACGCGTCTCTACCCTATTTTATATAGTTTGGTCTCTATACATTTACCCCCCATCTATAGAGATACACTTATTGTTATGACGTACGATGCTAATTTTCGTTTTGACGGATACAAATTGTGAAAGGGTAAATTATTCATAAACTATCATCGGCAGCTCTTACCGTCCCTCTCGAATACCCTTATAGTTTACGGTTAAAGTAACTCGTGTGTATATCTTTGTATAAACGTTCAGGAGGTTGGCAAAATGGAGTATTGTCAAATCTTTAATCATTTTAATTCATAGATGGTTCGTGATTGAATGAAGTACATAAATATTGTTAGTCAACCGATCAGTTTATAAAAATCTCTCCCTCTTCCTCCTCCACCCCCGTTAATGTTTACTTTCCAGTTTGGTTTCCTAAAATAAATAAAATGTTTAACAAGTGGAAAGATTGATAAGATGTAGTCAATGAAAGTGTCCTATAGCCGTGAAATTATCTTTATTACATTTCATTTACACGTAGAAAAATGAAACACGATTTTTTTATAATTGCGAAATATTATGGGGGACTTTTTTCTCGGGGTACACTGTAGGTATTAAAATAAGGTCTGTTCACTACTATAATTTGATTTGTTTATACTACTACTCTACTTCATCCGTCCGCTAATAACATCGTGATTGCTCTGGTAGTCACAGAAATTTAGTAATTAATCCGCGACTATCATTTTATTGACGCTTCGAAATGTTTTGATTGGATGTAATCTCTTTCTCTATCCCCCCTTCGCTCTCTCTGGCCCGCTTCCTTCTCTCCCTATCCCTCATCAGTTGGGGCGACTTCAATTAGTTTCGTCTGAAATTGGGCCCCACCCTAAGTTTAATTATTCATTAATTAATTAAAGTACTGCCATTTGCGCACAGCGCGGATAAGCGGTAGTCGAATCCGGACGGTTTATTTATTTTTGTGTCGTTTGAGTCCCTAAGTTGTGTTAATTAAAATTCTTAAGTGGACGTTAACTGTATGAAAATTTTTAGTAAATGAGGAAATGTTTCTGGAATCAGAAGATATAAAAAAATGAATCCAACTGCAAATGAATAGTTTCTAACGTTGTATCGAATTTGTGTTAAAATCAACAAGATTTCTTTGCCTTTAAATTTTTAATTTGTTTCTTGGCGTAAGTTCCATTTGAGTAGATACAATTATTTTTTATTAAGTTCAAATCCTTTAACTGTGTTGGCACTAACATACCATATTTGTAGAACAGTTGTATGTCTAAAACGGCGTTAATCAAGGCAGTCATTCAACCTCTATATTCATAGCACTCTTTTACAAATAATGAGAATGATTTTTATATGTTTGTTTTGGTTTTTCAATTACGAACATACCTTTTGATTCGTAAACTTTACACTTAAACTGAATTCTAAGTGAAATGTTAACGCTTCACCTGCAAATCCAATACCAATTAATAATCTCACTCCCTAAGTATCTTTGTATCACTGGCATCGGGAATTCAATTTATTGCTGCATCCAGTTTCAACCTGTTACGATATGTTGCACCATGCAAAGGCAACGAATATGGGTTCATTCGCATCACGAGGAATGGATGAATCTTTGCTAGAGCCAGGGATAACTCTCCAGCCTTTATTTTAGAAGGATTTGAGTAAAATTTATGAGTGATCAAGTAGTAGTTCTCATTCTCCTTAAACATATCGATTGTCGCTATCTTATCCATCCATATCATTTCCTATCGCACATATATTGTTTTCGTTTCACCTCACCTTCCGCTCCTGTGCAGCTAATGGATGTCCAGCAGATGTGACATTTCAACACAATTTTTTCACGCTCACGTTGAGACTGTAAAATATGTATTTCCTATCTATCCATGACTTTCATAAAATAGTCCAGTCACTGACGGTTTGTACCTCTGAAATGTTTCAGTCAAGACGGATTAAAGTCAAATTTGTATTGGAAGTAGAGAATAGCATAAGAAACAAAAGTTATATAGTGCCAATGTGCGCTTCTCCCCTGGAGGTGGATTCCACACCTTCTTGTGGGTGAAAAATTTATTGTTCCAAATAACCATAGAAGTTTATTAATGGATAAATTCTGAGCAAAATATGTTCCATAACAATTTTTCGAACAATCAGTACTTTTTGAGTTATTCATAATCAAACATGTCGGTTTTTCGTCAAAAAATGCATGTTTTTAAACGGTTTTTTCCGAGAATAACTCAAAAACCTTGCGCTTTTTGTAAAAAAAGCTATAAAAGTCTGCGTCGGACCAGACGGTGGAAGTGAAACTTCTTTGGCCATATGCACACACACGCGCGCGAGCTCACCGACAGACAGGATATATAAAAGATATAAAAGATAATTTCTTTTTGCTGCCGCAACCTTGCACCGGTCCGCTCGAGTCTGCTGACAATCTCGGCTCAGGTGATCTCCCACCTGCTGGCAGTTGTAACATCAAACGTTTTCGATTGCCCTGCTCCGGTGAAGTGCTACAGACGCCATAATCACTCGCTCTAGGCTCTGCCGGCAATTCAGCAATAATGTAGGAGACAGCATTTCAATGGTAACGCCGACTCTCCTGCCCGCTTCGCCTGGTAGTAGGTGCTCATTGTCTCGCTGGCCAACTTTTCACATCTCATCATCTCCGTCATCATCCCGTGGAAATCTCGCTGCCTAAGGAACGACGTCACTAACATGGCTCGCCACTTTGCCCATGGTCGATCATAGTTGTCGAGATGCTGATGCCAGAGATTCGCCATCCCTGCTAACCTCGTCTACAACAAAGTTCTCTTCTCTAAATCTGTCCAGTCGTAGATCGCCCCCAAGTTGATCAACCTTGGAGAGCCATCGCGGTGTTCACACTGCTCTCCGGGCTGCTGGGGTCGATAACTGCCACCATCTTCATTGCCAAAGACGGTCGTATTCGAGCACTCGCCTGCTCCACTCCGGATTCCTCGCTGCGGCTCGATCCGACCGTTGCTGTCTGCCCCGACACATTCAGAGCAACAATGGTCGCTTGTTGCCTCGCCGCTTCCACTATCTATTGCTAGAGTCCTGCTACGACCGCCTTCACGATGGTCTCCACAGTTTCGCGCGTACGCCGCCTCGAGCCCGTTCGTCTTGTGTTCGAGAATTACCACCCATTCGCCGCGAACCAGTCTCTGTGCGCCGTGGGCTTTCATCCCATCCGGTGTCTCCATGTTCTCATTTGAGGTGAGGTGAGGCACGACGCTTCCTCACTTTTCTCTATGTCCATGTCACGTAATTAAACAATACAGCTCACCGTTTTGTCGCCGCTCCAAGTTATTGTTTCTCGCCGTTTGAGGTTAGGTTAGGTGTCAGATGTCCGAAAGTCTAGACGCTCCTCGGTGTTGCCACGTTGACCTCTTTGGTAGCACATGTAAACGATTTGGCGATCGGCTCGGTTCGCGGGCGCGATGGAAGAGGTACACTTTACGCGCATTCTGGCAACACGGCTTTGTCCTCGGATTACTTATCACGCGTGACGCGGTTTTTCGACCAACACCCCATCCCAATGTATACAACGTGCGCAAAGAAGTTTTACTTCTCTAAAAAATTACAACAAGGAAAAATTAAGAAGATTTAATATCAAGAGAATGGCTTTTTTACAGTGACGTAGGTGCAAAGGGGACCGAGTCAAACGTAATTTCGTAGTCGCCCAAAACTGAATTTAAACAATTTAACGTCAAATAACGGAGAATCGGTAACTTTTTCGTGAAAACCTTATAAAACCATTGTGATATAATTGAAAAGGCCAAAAGATGAGCTTCAAAAGAATCTGCAGGGATGTATAGTACCGAAGTTACGATGAAAATAAAGTTGTTGTCTTAATTTTTCAGATAAATAATTAGTAATAAACGCCGTTTTATTGTCAAAATTGTAATTAAGCCTAATCCCTTGACAATTTACCTTAGTTGTGGATTTTACTTGTTGGAAGTTTAATTTACTTAAAAGTACTTTCTGATTGTTTTAAAAAAATTATATTTTTCTAAAAATACCAAAAAATAAAATAGATAAAAAAATGCTAGACTACAAAAATGGAAAATTAATTTTTGTATTTCTATAGAATACAAATTTATTGAAATATCACCGTTAAAAATTGCATTTGTGTGTAAAGATCAGCATTCTTAAGTCTTTTACATGGAAAATTCTCAAAAACAAAGTGCTCACAGAACCTGAAATTCAAATATCCTACAGGCAGCTGTCAAAATAGTGCACCAATCAGCGAGAAACGAAGAAGAAGTAGACAGTGATGACAGTTTATCTGATGAAAATTAAAGTATCGTGTAAAATATTAAGAGCATTGGTACGCGTACGCGTCTTATGGAGTTTGCCATCATTTTTGCTAACTTCCTGTTCCTAACTGTATTGAACACACACAACGAATAACTCGTATATTAAAACGCTATTTACAACTTTTTGTCAAAAAAATCTTAAAAAAAAGATAATTTGAAGTGACACTACAGATCATTGGTTGATTTCTTAATATTTATTTGAATATCTCTAAAACACATTCTGGAAAAGTTGAAGAAACAGCGTTATATTATAATCATTTACTGATCGACTGGGCAAAAAATTATTTTGATATCTGCCCTAATAAATATATAGGAAGTAATCAAAGATGTGTGTGCAAATCCATGTTTAACTTGTAATGTTCATCGTCTGTCTTTCTATACCCGTCACTCTCTGTTCGCAGGCCGTATTTCTGTTGCTAATTTCGAAGGTGGACCCTTTCGGCTCACGTATCGGAGTCTTATGTTTATACATGTGGGTTGCTTTCAGTAGTGGGGATAGAACTTAGTTCTCTGGAGATCGACTAAAACCTTTGTCGCTGATTACTTCGGATTTCAACACCGACGGTCTCGAAAAATTTACCAATCCTCTTACTATCATTGAATTACAAAAAATCTAAATAATATTTTTTATACTAAAAAAAAATTCACAAAAAATTAAAAAAAAATCTTTACTTAAATAGCATATAACAGAAGTAACCGCAAATTCTAGTACACGGGGTGGTACTTATTGGCTGATAAGTTGCAATAAATAATACATTATATAATATGTACATTCTTAAAAGATTTTTGGTTTCATACAGATACATTATTAAACCGTTTCAAGTTGTTGTTAAATTTTGTCGCAATCATGACCGATGACCCGAAAGTGGTGGTTTCTGAATATTGACGATAGGTCAAAGAACATTATTTAAGAATATTTGATAACAATTATTTTGTTTACATGGACGGTTTTAAGCTAATAAAATGCTTACGTCAATGATTCACACAATTTTTGATGAAAGGGGTGGTTGATAAGGGTCGAAAAGTTGCAATGCATAATAATAAGTTATATAACAAACTTTTATTGTAAGTTTCGTTTCCAGTGTATTATTAAAACGTTTTCAGCTTTAAAATTTTATTTTTTCATCAACTTTGTCACCAACTCCATGGTTGATTGCCAAAGTTTTCAAGGGTGCAAATGTTCCGAGAGAAGTTAGTTACCGTTCCAAAGTAAAAAACCATATTGGTTTGTCATATTGCAATTTAATAAATAATTTAATGTGCGATTTTCTACTTTCTTCTAAGTATGGGTGGTTTTTACCACCATAAAATAAACAGGGCATATATATAGGTAACATTTGAAATAAAGAGTAAGGCGAGCATAATCTGATATTTTCACGTAAATCCATGTTGGCTTAAAATTTCGGAGGAAATACCGAATTTTCACCATCAGTGACTGGAGTAATAATTGCTGCCACTGAAACCAAACTCAGCCACATAGTGGATAGCTGGATCACAGTTTTGTATCTCCCAAAATCTACCTCCTTATTAGATTGCACTGCAACACCAAGGGCGGTGGTATTCCTTTCTAGAACTCTTGGTTACCCCAAATATCTCCCATGCGAGATTGAAGTTAGGATTAAATTATATGAACTATAGTATATTCCTCGTCCAATATGATTATATAAGCAGACAAAGAAGAGAGAGGCACCATTAGCATGTAGTGTTCGAATTAATCATCCGTAATTAACATTACGGCAAATATGGGAAACTCTACTAAAGGCTAGCTCAATATTTATAGCATTCACTGTTATGAAGCTACAGGTCTTCACGCACCTTTTATTAATAGCAACGATTTCTTATCCCACTTACTTAACCATATGTACACTAATGTAGTTATCAGTATATATCTTAGGCAACTACAATGCAAAACAAGATTTTTCCTTGAATGATACTGTGTTTATATGTATTTCTGCAAACTGGAATTCGCTTTTCACAATATCATATCAGTTATCACACGACTTCAGCCAATTAACTCTGCCTAGGCCCCTTATCCTGAACTCCCAAATTAGAAGGCGGGATATACTGTTCATCCAGTTCCTGCTCTATTTTCAACGATCCTTCTTATTGATAGAAGAGTTACAGAGGGTGGGAGTAACCAAAATCTTATATTATTTATTCGAGGGAAAGCTATATCTGGGGCTCCCAGATAACTACAGAGTGATTTCACTCACTGGAATCAATCCTTGGTGTTCTGGTTCACCATCACTAGTTTTCTCGAGCGCTTAAAGCCTTGATGACAAAACGTATTAGATTCACTTCAGATTCATATGCACCAGATTTTGTCCGATTTACATGAATGTCGTCTAACCGGTGACACTGCTGGCGGAAGCATTTAAACTGATAGGTTAAATTAATGCTACATCCTACTGAAAGGGATCAATGATTCAAGGCAGCTCTTGAAAAGGCTTAGACACTTAGGTATTCACTCTGGTCACCCAACTTCGTTCTTAAATGATATTAATAATCACGTTGCAAATGTATCGCTTAATCCCTTCCTACCCCTTCCGTCTGTAAGCGATTACTTCTCCCGCTTCAGGGATCTCCTGGGGCCAATTTTCTTTTTTGGATACCAGCTTACCTGAAATTTTGGAAGCGATAAATCGGTCAACGACTCAAGCAAGGCAACATTCCGAAACACATCATAACACAACTGAGTGGTTGCATCTTGGGGATGAAGAGGAATGCTGGTTCATATTTATAATAGCATTATCACTAACAAAATAACAAATTCGGTAACAACATTTGCAAAAACGGCAATTGTATTTGACTCCACTTATTATTTAATCGGCAACGCGGCAACGTGTTCTTTATTGTAAATAGCTATATTGACATAATCATTAGAGTTGACTTTAGTTATTCCGTAAAAGGCCCATAGGAAGTATGTGATCAAAAATTGTTAGGTATGGAACACATACCTTGTACATGTCAAAGGTTGAACTCATTAATGTATCGAATAAATTATTTCAAAAATAGTTGTGCAGCTTGTGAAGCAGCTTATTTAAACGCTTTTCCTTCGTATGGTGCATGGACTACTTTTCCCTGGCTCATCGCGACTCTCTGAAAAAGCATGGTATATAGGTATTAGATTACAACTTGTTGCTAACAATGGCATTTACATTTGGCACGAAGAGGTACATGCATATCAAATATAGGTGAGATCTGGAGCAGCTTACCGTAAATTAACGTCGCGTCATGTCCATGAAGTAAGCCCCACCAATTTCGATTTTTTGAATTTTTTTAGCCGTGCTGACTTGTGCTATGTTTGTGCTGCGTTGTGCCGTAATTGATTTTTACATATGTCAAAAATTCTCGTAGTTGTAGAAACCCGTTTTTGGAAAAAAGAAGTTAGCCCCGCCATATTTTTTTTTCGAATTTTTTTTTATTGTGCTGAGTTGTGCTCGGATTGTGCTGCGTTGTGCCGCTTTTCTTTTTTTTACTGTAAATTAAAAAAAAAAGTTAATAACAAATAAAAAAAAAAAATTTAACAATTTGAAAAAAAAACAGTGGAATTACATCGGGGGTCATTTGTGCTGCGTTGTGCTGCTATTTTCTCAATACTTCCAAAAATTAACGAAGATATGACAGTTTGTTTTTCAACAATAGGAAGTTAGCCCCGCCATATTTTTTTTTTCGAAAAATTTTCATTGTGCTGAGTTGTGCTCGGTTTGTGCTGAGGTGTGCCACTTCTCTTTTTGTTTTACTGTGAATTTTTAAAAAAAATTAGTAACAAAGTACATTTTTTTGTTAACAATTTGAAAAAAAAACAATGGAATTACATCTGGGGTCATTTGTGCTGCGTTGTGCCGCTAATTTTTTTTCAAAACTTCCAAAAATTAACGAAGATATGACAGTATTTTTTTCAACAATAGGAAATTAACCCCAACATATTTTTTTTCGAAAAATTTTTGTTGTGCTGAGTTGTGCTGCTTTTCTTTTTTACTGTAAATTCATAAAAAAGTTAATAACAAATAAAAAAAAATTAAAAATAAAATAAAGCACATGAACGTTTTAGAAACGTCAAGGCAAGACGTTTAGGACGTTTTAAAAACGTCCAGAGAAGGTCCGTATAACGTTTTGAAAACATTATGTTAAAAAAAGTTTTCAAAGCGCCCAAAAAAGATCCATTTTTGTTTCGAAGCAGCCCATATCAGAACCTTTAATGGATGTTTTTAGAACGTCCTTATTAATAGATCAATTTCAAAGGAAAACAAAAAGGTATATTTACTCCGAAATGTATTTATAACTCATTGAAACCAATGAAATATACAAAATAAAAACCAATGTACCTAGTCAATAAAGGAAAAACTCAAAATACAAAAAATAACACAAATATGAAGATACAAAAAATTATGAAATTACAGGAAAAATGATAAGCAAATACAAAAAAAAATACACACAAACACAACATAATTAAATGAAACATACAAAACACACTTAATATTAATATTTACAAAAAAAGACTTTTTGGAACGATTTTAAAACGTCCCGTGGAGGACATTTATAAGGCGAAATTGTACGGGATTTAAAAACTTTTTAAAATGTCCCTTTCAATTTCATCTTAATAATGTCACGCACGGGACGTTTTAAATACGTCCAAAAAATGGCATGGACGTTTCGACTTAAAATGGACATTTTTAAAACGTCCTGTGCTATTTGAGTTCCTACTGTTGAAGAAAAACAAACTGTCATATCTTCATTAATTTTTGGAAGTTTCGAAAAAAAAATAGCAGCAAAACACAGCAAAAATGACCCCCGATATAATTCCATTTTTCAAATTGTTAACAGAAAAATGTAATTGGTTACTAACTTTTATTAAAAATTTACAGTAAAAAAAAGAAAAGCGGCAAAACGCAGCACAAACCGAGCACAACTCAGCACAATAAAAGTTTTTCGAAAAAAAAATATGGCGGCGCTAACTTCCTATTGTTGAAACAATCAAACTGTCATATCTTCGATAATTTTTGGAAGTTTTGAAAAAAATAGCAGCACAACGCAGCACAAATGACCCCCGATGTAATTCCACTGTTTTTTTCAAATTGTTAACAAAAAAATGTACTTTGTTATTAACTTTTTTTTAATTTACAGTAAAAAAAAAGAAAAGCGGCACAACGCACAACAAACCGAGCACAACTCAGCACAATAAAAAAATTTCGAAAGAAAATGGCGGGGCTAACTTCTTTTTTCCAAAAACGAGTTTCTACAACTCCGAGAATTTTTGACATATGTAAAAATCAATTACGGCACAACGCAGCACAAACGTAGCACAAGTCAGCACAGCAAAAAAATTTCCAAAAATCGAAAATGGCGGGGCTAACTTCATGGACATCGTCGGGTCGGCAAAATTTTGCTCTCTGCCATATCTACGAAATCCAGAACCTAAAACCTTTTTTTCCCCGATTTGAGGCCAAGAGGCCACGCACTACCTCGGAAGCGGGCAATAAACACCGCCCCGGGTATATTCACCTGGGGGAAGCAAGTGGAACCCTGCAGGCTCCCCCTAGGCTCGGACGGTGTTAGGGTCCTACAAATCGATATAGGATCTATAATAATAGGCTACCTGGAGGGATATCACAGAACGAGAGGATGAAGCACCTCCAGGTGCCCAAAGGTGTGCAGGGAAATATAAGGGGGCCTGCGGTGGTAATGCATGAACCCCTGTTCTACTCTACTCTGGTTGTCGGAGCACCCTACGTCCCCCCTCCTGGGGATTGCCCCCAGATTAGGGGTTCGGGCCCCCAGAATCCTCCTTGTTTGCTAGAAACTAGATAATACGTCGTTATTAGCGAGTCTAGCGGCTTACCTGCATAGTCCTGCGGTTGGCTCTGTCACCTTCGAGGCCAGCCGTTGCGGCCTTCCGGTGGTTTGGGCATCCCCGCGTGCCCGCTGTGTGTCCGTCTGCATCGCAGATGGGACAGTACTCCTTGTTTTTGCAGACCCGTAGATTCTGCCCTCCCTGTCCGCAGTTCCAGCAGAGCGCCGACCGGTCCGGCCCCCCGCACCGCGATGCTCTGTGACCCAGGCCCCAGCACCGATAGCACCTTGCTTCTTCTGGCCTCTCCACGAGCCTGCACCTTACTAGCCCTACCCTCAGCGGATCACCACTAGCTAGTATCTTCCTAGCGTCCTGCTTCGCAAGTCGGACAGTTGCCGCCAGCATGCATCCCGCGTAGGGGCGGGGGGTACCCACCTCAATGCCTCCTGCTACGCTACACCCATCCTTTTGAGGGCGTCCTCGAACTCCCCTTGCGTGGTGCCTATCATGAGGTCTTTCACGTGAAGGGTCGCTCTACCTTCTCTCGGCTTCATTATCTCCATCCTTCGTTCCGGCGGGGCCCCCTCTCTCAGCACCCCGGCAAGGTCCTCCAGTGCCTTGGGGTTTGGGTCAGTGTTTATGACCAATTTGCCCCCCCTTGCTTCTCTAATCGATCTGATGATGTCTGTGCTACAATGCTTTCTGAGATTCTTCCCTCGCACCTGTTTCGCCATCTCGCTGTAACTCGCCGTGTCTTGGATAACAATGAGCCCCCGGGGCTCCCGCCGTGGCGGACCCGACCTACCAACGCCCCCAGAACGCCATCTCCACCAACCTCCTTAGGCATTCTTTATCAATGGTGCCGATTTCATGAATCGCGATATCGACACCCTCCACTATTTCTGCCCTCAGAGCACGCAGCTGGTCCCACGCTCTCTCCGGCGGGGCGTCAAGATTTATGACTATGACTATTTGTGTCCCCAGTATCTCCCCGGGGCGTGCTCGTCTCGTCGCGGCTATCTCGAAGATTTCAAGTTCCTCCGTAGAGGCGGATATCTCGGGGAATCTCCTCCAGTATACTTTTCGGTACTCGGCCCCTGGCCCGTTCTCCACCCCGTCAATCAGCACCACCTTCACGGTGCTGCTCGGGGTGTCTAGCGGGTTACCCGTCACCATTTCCGTGGCAGTATACGCCTCCGAGGTCCATTGCTTCGCACCTATCCTGCACGCCTCCTCCGATGTACTAATACCTCCAAGGGAGCCGTGTAGCCTGTGTAGCCGGCCGCCGATCTCATTTATACGGACTCTACGTAGTCTTCCTCATTTCCGGGTGACCTCCGCCTCTTCTTGGAGGCTTGTGCGTCCGCCACCATTTCTGTGGTGCGTACAGGGGTCTCTGTGCCATCCCTCTCCATGCAGGTGGTTGTGTCGGTGCGGTTCTGTTCCGTAATTGATCGCACGTACGCCTCCGTAATCGCCGCTATATTAGGTTCCTTGGTTTCTTGTGCCGTGAGTGCGTCCGATTTTCCGTATATCTCATCGGACATCTGCTTCACCATCAGCCTCTCCGCTGCTTTCTGCAGTTTTCTGGCGTTGATTTACGCGGCACAAGCGAGATTTTTCTTGTCGGTCTTCACTCTAGTCAAGGCAAGGGCCTTCACTATCTCCTGGTTCAACTCTACTATTGACTCGATGCGATTTAACATCCCTTCCAGTCGGTTTTCTCTTGGGTGGACATTGCCGGAAGCAATGTCTCCACAAAGGGGTCTTGGTCCTCCGCTGGGCTCACTTCCTCTCCCGAGGATGCCCCCGATGTCTCCATTGAGGAGAGCCTCGGTTTCGGCGGGCGTCCTTTTCTGTATGTCCTTGGTCTAATCGTCTCTTCTTCGGAGCTCCTATCGCTGGTATCGCTATCTCCTCTAGGTGCGTCGAAATGCTCACCATTCTCAATCTCCTCCTCCCATTTCAGCCATGTTTCAGGCTCGACCTTGATCGGTCTATGAGGCCTTGTAGTCATCTTCTCGTCTTGCGTCTTGGCTGCATTGCGCAGTTGTTGTAAGAAAGTCTCGCTTACGGTGGAAGTGGGCCGCTCAGTGGCCAGAGGTCTAACTGGGCTAACGTTCCATGTCATCAGGTTTTCCTTGGGTGCCAGGTGGCCCTCCCCGTAATCGAAGGGAAGACCACCCTGGTGGTCCAGGGCGGTAGGGGATTCCTCGGCACTGCCGAGACCCCTCCGGGGACTATTCGATTTTTTACTTAGCATCCCATCGAAATTGCACCATTTATACCCTGGGCTGGGGTATGGTTTTTTACCCTGGTTTTTTCCATCCAGTCAAGAGCCAGTCCATGCAGGGTCGCCGTTCGTCGTAAGTCACCAAAACATTGTCCGTGTTCCCCAGTCCCAAACTAGCTGAGACCGGAGAGAGCATGACTATTTCCTTAGCCGGGTCCGCGATAACGTCCTCCCCCCCCCCGCACCACGTGCCGGAGGCCCTTCTCACGCGGGTTTTCACCCCATCTTCCGGGCCCCCGACGGTGCGGGGGGGGTGAGTCACTCCTTGGCCCCGCAAGCCGGCAATGTGCCAGGCCGCCAGGTTCACCCTCCCACCAACTGTGAGGTCTCGTGACTCCCAAGGAGGGCAAGAACCTAAAACCTAGCCTAAACCTATGCCGTCTGAAGTTGTCAGTGGTGATATTTAATCCCTGGATTTGTCTCCAAAACACTTCACAACTCGTTCTACGTAAGATAAATTTATCTGTAGAATCGTCTACCACATTCAAATATAAACTCCATTTCTATGATATAATTTAAAGTAGTCATTCATTTATGTGTTTTCCTCTAAAAGTGAACGCTAATGAGGTATGGCTTTATGAACGTAGTGTTTTGCACTATTGCTATTTTTCTCTGCACTGTAGTATTTATCTTGCCCTTCTATGAATTTTATTGTAATGTAATTTTTTATCTTTTTGCGCATTATATACACAAATGTAAAAAAATATAACACGTAGCCACTGAAAAAAATAATAAGAGGTTATAAGCCTCCAAGAAAAAGAAGCGCAGGAAGACCACAAAAAGGACGGGCCCCAAATTGGCTATCTTCGGGAGAGGACTTGATAAAAGTTTGAAGTGTGAAGAAGAAGAGTACGTAGCCCTACATTAAAAATTAAAGAAGAAGATGTACATAAGTAAAATAAGATCAATCATGTTCTCTCTTTCTCTTTCTTTCTCCTCCCCCCTTTCTTACGTGGGAGAACGTCTAATGCCACTTCCTGTATATTAGAAAACGTAACAGTTAACAGAGATTGTAATGAGATTTCAGTGACTTAAAAGTTTTAAAAATATGTAAATTGCATATAAACGAAAAAACTTTTATAAGTGAAAAGGATAGGTTTAATCTATCGATATATTACAAGTTGTAACATAGCTGTTACGTATCGGTCAAAACAGGCATAATATTTTGTTTACGTAAAACTGTATGTCAGTCTTAACCGTTCAGTAAGCTTTCGGCTAAAGTAGCTACATTTTAAAGCGCCCCATATCGAAAGCGATAATCGAAAAAATCCGAAACTTTTCCGCCGAAAAACCTTTTTCGTTAATGGGAAATAGGCGGGATTACGACGTACCTACCTCTAATGTAATTCGTTCATCTGAACATGTTTTAGTAGCGTCTCGCGTGACTCGTTGCTTTTTTCCAAAGAGCCCTCTTTTTATTTTTTTTTGCCTGCTTTATTTATTATTTTTGCGCGCTTTTATCTTTCCGTTAATTATTTTTATGAATCCTCGCGCTCAGTCTCTCCCAACGTCGCCTCCTTTTTGATCCTCGTTTTATTCCGTTGTGTACATTTTTGTTGTTGCCGTTTCATTTCGTTCAAGCACTTCAAAGAACGGATTATTATTTTTTTTGTAAGCGTCGATGTGTGGGCGTGGGCTGTATCGTATGGGGTTTATTTGCTGAAAGGGGAAAATGTTGATTCGATCCTTTTTAATACTCGGCCCAAGTTTCATTTTGTCACGATCGGAATTTCGAACAATTGATACCTAGTTGTGTTACGCGAGGGGAGGGTGGGGGGTTGCCATCGAACATCCCGTATAGGAATTTTTATTCAGAAAGGTAAATACTACATACAGTTCAGTAACACCTATTCAGCATATTTTTTATATAGGTATTTAGAACTGGCTGGACATCATTAACTAAACCGGTTAACAACTAATGTTAACTGAAATCAAAATTAAAAACCACTACGGATAATAATCAAAAGGGATTGACCTATGTAAGAAGTGCGACGCTTTATATTAAAAGAAATTGCATTACAAATCTTTTTGAGCTGTATTATCAACGATTTTACTAAGTTACATTATGCAATCTGAACGATTTTCGCCTTGCTTAGAATTCAGATTAATCAGTGCACCGTAATCACTAATCACTGTACATTTATTTTTGGTTTTTTGTTTTTACAGCACCAGATAAGTGCAGCTACGTACCGAAACTTTTAATTAATGCAATAGGAAACCCTATAATTACAAACTTTATAATCGAGAAGTTTTTTAATAATCGAAGGATCTTCTTTTCCGAAACAACAAAAGAATATCGATTATTCACCGTTATGAAAAAATATCTATGCAGGCACTTAGACACCGGGGGAACTCCCGAAAATTGATTTGTAAAAAGGATATAAGTTTACAAGTTTCTACTCCGTTCTTAGTTTTTATGCCATTTTAAAGGAATATTGCAGCGAGGAATCTGTAATTACAACGGAAAATCTGTATAAATAAACGAGATAATTCTGTTCACAATATTAACAAATGTGTTGCAGGGCGGGTTATAAGTATTTAATTTACTTAAATGATTGATTATGATGTGAAACCATACAGTTTGCTAGGGGTTAATAATAACCAGATCGAGTGTTTCGGACGTGAATTCTATTATTTTAATGTAACCAATGCAACCCATAACAAATCCGATTAATTTATAAATCGCACCCCCTTGAAACTCCCCGGATGTATCACCCTCCGGTTCCTCGCAGAGAAAAATCAGCCATCTTTGATATCTAGCAAGGAAGAAGAAAGGGGGGAGAAAGGGGGAAAGAGAGGGAGAGAGGGAAAGAGAGTGGGAACACTTTCACCCCTAATCTTATCCTAATTCACCCTGTTAGAAAGTAAGTCTACACCCTTGAGGAGGTGTATCATCCCCTTTGCGAGAATCTTTCCAGTAGTCATTAAACCGGTAAAGAGGGGGTTGCCTAAACTACTTTATTAGGGGATTTGCGAGTTGTGGTGGCGGTCGAGATTCTCGATGAATGAACTTTCATGGAAGGGGGGTTGAGTTTTGATAAGCATCGTTGGTTTTCCAGTCCTCTGGGGGGTTGCTTAGGAGAAAATGTTTCCTAGAACAACTAAAAATTGTCTGCGTTAAAATTATAATGACGAAATAAAAAATACGTGTTAGAAAGATGATTATAGTATTTTATAAAATTCCTATAAAACATTCACTTATTGACTGTGCACATTTTCAATCTAATTTCGATATTAGAAGTTCTTCCAATAATGCGACGATAGCAAATGAGATTGCAACGGTTACTTTAATTCGATAAGTGGTCGTGGGGTCAACAAACAAATCTCTAAACGTCCTAAATTCTCCACGCACTACTCTAATGAAATGGCGTCAGCCAATTGTATCAAAGGGTTAAAAAAGTACCTGATATCAAAATAGAGTAGTCCAGTATGAATAAAAACTTTGTTTACCTTAGAGGGCATAAAAGAACCCATTTTTTTAATTACTTCACAAAATGAATAATTGAATCGCATCTAAAAATTGTGCCGAAAAGTTTATTGATAATTCTCATTAAAGTTAAAAATATTAATTTTTGAATATGATTGAAAAATGAATTTCAATGTGGCTAATGACAGTGTCTGGAATTTCAAAATTTTTGGTAGTATAAAAAGTATAAAACTATTTTTTTAGTACTTTGATATATTTTTCGCACCGCAAAACCGCTTCACGATAGTATTTATTTATAAAGTCAAAATTTTACAAGCTTTTAAAATCGTCCTAAAAGTTGTAAAAAAATAGAAAATGGATTTTCTATCGATTCTATATGATAGCTAACAGGTCCAAGAATATGTAAAAAAATCAGCGGCAACGAAAATGCCTAATTTCGACCCCAGCAGCGACGCAAACAAATGACGATTTTTTTTAGCTCGAATTAATTAACTAATGTACAGTGCAAAAACTAACTAACAGATTTGGATCGGGTTTTCGGATTTCATTTTGTAATACTTTAAAGTACTTAAATCTCTATTTATACTCGAATTGTGCAATTTCTTACCTGGTTATTGAACGCCTCAAAATTACCTCGATTTTCATCACTTTTTTCCCGCTTTATTGCTATCTAGCAGCGACAATATAACAAATTCGAGCTTTAAACTAATTCTCTCTTATAGGAAATTTCATAGCGAACAAATTTACAAGAGATGATTTTTTGTCTAAATTGCATATATACAGAGTTATATTGAATATAGTGATACAAAATGCGGGATTTTCGTGCATTTTTGCACTTCTCGATTTTTTTTTGCAAATAGCACAACTTTTTAAGCTAGCGCATACTTATAATATGATTATATACATCATTTTCGACTAATTCTGAGAATATCTAAGTTACGTATAGACACAGCCATGTCAAACTGTAGTGCTCCTGGACTAATAGGAATAAATGAAGGAAGGACAGTTCACTGGCGTATGGCCGGGGAAAATGAGGAAATACGCAATAATCAGTAACTGGAAAAATGGTGTTTGTGCGGAATTTCGATTCTTGTAGGAATCGAAATAATTTAAAATTAAGGCTTTCTCATTAACTGAGAATGGCGCTAATTTTGGGCGGTTCGAAGATGCCGGTAAATTTTCCATAGTTCAATACGTATCTTCGTACTTCAAAGTTACCACTATGAACACACAGGTCTAATGATTTACTGGTAAACTGAGGTCATCTTTGAAAGTCAAACTGTCACTGTCAAACACTGTCCAATTACACACACATGCACGTCTACGCAATGACGACTGACTGCTGAATTTAAATTAAATAAATGGATCGACGTTGTATACATCATCACCTGATATGTTAACACATGCATTAAACACAACACAACTGCAGTTTAATTAACTTACCTAGAATGATCCACATGATCCAAATTTCAGTATTTATTTGCACCTCGATTAGACAGCTCCAACTTCTGCATATAATAATCCCGTACGCTAAGTACCCCATTTCGAACCACCCGGTTTGACACTAATGGACAGATGAACTATTTCTTGTTTTTCGAGAAAAAGGGATTAATTACCATCCAACAAATAGACACACAGCAAAATTTGAACACCAAACAATTCACAAATATCTGAATCGTGAAATTTGCAAGTTAGACGACAAAAATTCCACGCATTGTTAAAATAGGAGATATAAAACATATTACCGTAAAATATTATAAATAAATACCGATATCATGATATATTGTAATAATGACGAGTTAACAACAAATCAGTTAAAATTAAAAA
This sequence comes from Cryptocephalus moraei, assembly GCA_946251905.1. NCBI lineage: Eukaryota > Metazoa > Arthropoda > Insecta > Coleoptera > Chrysomelidae > Cryptocephalus > Cryptocephalus moraei. The sequence continues at coordinate 2,755,017 of OX276452.1, forward strand.
CGTTCCTGAGTTGATAAAATTCGCGGTCGTATTGCCTATCTTTTATGAATACAATTATAACTCTTTTAAGCCCACTTAACATTACGTAGACCATTTTAATGCATTTATTAATATTCGTTCATTTCTTTAACAACGCCTCTGGTTACCGGCGAAATGATAAGCACATGGACCAAAAATACGAATACGTAAAAAAACTTTTGCACAAAATTTATGAAACGAGATCAGTTACAAATAAAAAAAGAGAATGTGACAGAGGGCGGTGGATAAAAAGTCGCAGGTTGAGGTATTACCTCAACCTGAGATGTGGATTCAAAGACTTTTTTGCGTCAGAACTTCCCGGTCACGGTCAATCTTTATCGACGTCCAAATAAGCAAAACTTTATATATTCCATCCTCGTAAATTTAAGATTTTTCATGAGCTGGGTGAGGATGATTTCTATAGGAAATTGCAGTTTTGTGGGGTAATGACTGACATGATCAACGTTGATAGAAACGTGCTGAAAACATTTATTTCAGTGACATATGTAGTATTTGTTTCGAATGGCTCAGTTAGTAAATGTAAAGTACGATATTGGGATGAGAATGATCCTATTATGTTACTAGAATGGAGTACTCAAATTCCTCAAAAATTAATTGTTTGGGCAGAGATTTAAGGAGGTGCGATAGTATGGACAACATTTTTTGATGAAACATTGATTGGCGATATCTATTAAGAGTTACTGGAGAATGTCATTGATCCTTCAATTACATTAAAAGATGAAAATCGACGTGACATTCATGGAAATTCTTTGTTTAATGAAGAATTGTTCATTCAGCAAGATGAGCACTACCATGTTTTTCCGTGAATGTTCGTAACTGGTTCTAGCGGAGAATTTTGAATTATTCTGGGAGGTCTGATGTGATAGAATGGCCACCGCGATCATTAGATTTAACAAGTCCAGATTTCATCTTCAAAGGCCATCTAACATCTGCAATCTTTGAAATTAAACCAATAGATTTAGTAGATGTCCGACAAAGGATAATCAATGAGTGCAGAGTAATTCCAAGAGAAACATTAACAAAGTTAGAGAAGAATTTGAAAACCGCTTGTACTAATGCATGGAGAAGAATTTATAATTATTCATAATTCATTCCTATTAATAATATCAGTTTGAACATGCCTATAAGTTTTAAACTTCTTGGTATGAATTTTGAATAGAAAGCAAATTATTTTTTTTTTTTAATTGACCGTTTTTAGTAATTGTGTAACAATGCACCCATGATCATTTTTTTAGCTCTTTTTACTTTCAAAATCACAATTGGCAGCAAAATGTGGCAACATCAATAATGGAGGAAAAATGTGGTGTCAGAAGACGAATCATTATATTTATGATTTCCATGGAATTGTTGTATATCAAAGTTATCCAAATAGCCCTTAGAAACAGTTCAAATTTTTACTAGAATGATTGTCGATTGGTCACTTCATGGTATATTTGACAAGAGAAGAAGCTTCTAAAATATGTTATAGGTTGAAATCTATCATCGAGTCACTATTTTTTGGTATTTACATCACCGATATCCATAGAAATTGATCCCAAAACACGACAATTAGTTGCTTGCAGGGCATATCGGACTTTGAAAGAAATTGGAGCAAGGAGAATTTTTTTTACCTTTGACCTGACGAAGGAGGAGAATATTGGAAAATGGAGACCAACAAGTTAGAACCCACCCAGACACAGTTCATCATTATCATCATCATCAACCAGCCTGAGACGTCCACTGCTCGATCGAGGCCTCTCTAAAATCTATCCTTCCTTTTCAGTCCTGTGCCACTTGGATCCAATTTTCTTTAAATATATTTAAGTCATCTGACCATCTTATTGGAGGTCTCACTCTGTTTCTGAGAGCATCCTGTCTTGGCCGCCATTTAAGTATTCGCTTGGTCCATCTATCTTCCGTTCTTCTGGCAATATGCCCATCCCAGTTCCATTTAAGTTTTTTAAACAAATATATATCATTTGTTATTCTTGCATGCTGTTGTATCACTCTACTGGATATCTTGTCTCTTAGGGATATACCTAGCATTCATCTTTCCATAGCTCGCTGGGCTACAGGGATTTTTTCTGTGGAAGTTTTCGTCGGTGTAAGTGTCTCTACGCCATATGTACCTACATATGTGGCATAACATCAGTGTGTTATGTCACAATGTGACATAACACACTGATGGAACACCTTCCCCTTTAACCACATTAGTAGATCAGATTTTAACACATATCTCAGTTTGCCAAGTGCTGCCCATGTTAGTCCTATCCTTCTCTGGTTTTCGTCTGTCTGATTGCCGCAGCCAATCGTTATTTCATGTCCCAGATATTTATATGATATAGGTACTTGTTTTATATTTGCCCTGTCCACTAAGACATTTTACTAATAACTAGATTGTTGATTAGTTTTGGTTTTGAAAACTTCAAACCACAGATCTTTCACACAGTCTTTACTACCAACAGATGGTCAGTTATACAGAAGTTCGATATAAATTCAGCCTGTTCTATTGGTTGGTAGGGATTGTTCTAGTTTAATGGAGGGACCTTTTGTGAGGATTTTTGAGAACAATTTGTAAATGTGGGTCAGTCAGCTAATAGGCCAATAGTTTTTGAGATTGGTTATTACCCTTCTTATGCAGCTGGATTATATTATATATTATAATATATATTATATATTATTGATGGCGTTCATTTTTCTACTAGCCATTTGTTTACAATATTTGTAATGCCTTTAGAACATTTTGTCCTCCTTCTTTAATGGCGTCGATAATTATGCCGTCATCACCGGCAGACCTATTCTTTTTCACAACATCTAATAACGCCGATATTTCATCAAACGTAATCCATGGAATTTTTTCTGAGCCCTGATTAGTCACAGTTGATATCGTACTATATGTGCATTTAAGGTTTGGGTTATCGTATAACTGCTGGTACAAATTTTCCGTAAGACTTAAAATATCTGCTCTATTTGATGTTATATGTCCTTCTGTGTTTTGCAATTTTTAAATCAGTAGGTACTCTCCCTGTGCTTGCCTCTTTTCTAAACACGTTTACACCTTTACTTCTCTCAATGAGTTGTTATTTTATTAGTACTGTAAGGTCTGATGTCTTCCCTTATTTCCTTCGATGTTTTTTTGTTAAGTTTTCTGTACTCATCTGAATGTTTGTCCATCATAACTCTGCATAACATCATAACATAAGCTGTTTTCGGGCTTTTCTGATGTTATCTATTTCCTCGTGGTCTTCTTCATAATTTTCTTCGTTTGGATTTAAGGTTGAATTCAATTTCAGTTCGGACTATTGGATGGTCACTTCCTATGGAGAATTTGCCCAATACTTGTAAATTTTTAATTATTCATTTTTTTATCGGTCATGAGGAAATCTATCTCGATCTTGATAATTCCGTCGGGATTTGCCCAAGTTCATTTTCGGTTTTGGTGTTTCTTAAAAAACACTTTTCAATGAGGTGTTCATTACATATAGACCATTTTGCTGTGTGAATTCGACCTTTTTCGCTCCTCTCTCATTTCTTTCATCATATTCATATAAGTACCCATATTAATTTCTGCTTCATCTTCCTTATGCCCAGCTTTTGCATTAAAATTGTCCATCAGTATTATAAAGTGAGATTTGATTCATAAAGCTTTAGAGGCATCCTCGTAAAAAAATATCTATTTCTTCTTCGGGGCAAATGGATGTTGGGGCATAGACTTGTACAAATTTAAAAGTGTAACGATTATTCAAACGAAGGGTTAGGTAGTTGACTCTATAACTTATGCTTCCGATGTCCACCATGTTCTTAATATATCTTTTGTTTATCAGAAAGCCTACACCGCCCAGCGAACATTTGTTATCTCCCTGATTTGATGACAAAATAGGTTCGCAGATTTGAATTCTATTTGTTTCTCAGCGTTTCCTCTTACCTCACTCAGACCTACAATGTCCCATTTTAAATGTAGTAATTCTTTCGCCAGTTCTAATAATTTCTCATCCCTTGACAGATTTTGAACATTATAAGTGGTCACGTGCAGATTTCGTACATTAAGGTAGACTGGTGGACTTCGAGGATTTTTAGCACCCTTTGCTCTATTCTTTACTCGAGCGCTACCGTAGTCGAGGGAATGAGCTGCCGGAGATTGAGGACCGTACCTTAGAAGATGTTTCCATATTTAAGAGGAAAATTGTCCATATTCTACCACGCTAGCCTTGCTTGTTGGTAGAAGGTAGGGGAATAAGGTATGATGAATTGGTTCTAGATGGGTTCAAGGGGTTTGGACATGATTTCCCCAAAGTATGTAACATCCGGGGGATGTTACTAAATTTATTTAAGAGATATTTTAGAAATTGATTAGTTAAATGGGAAAAGGCTCCACCCTGTATAATTGGTTTCGAAACTAAACGATTGAAACTATAACGAAATTTGTTTTGAAACGTAAAAATGTTTTATAATTGAAACTATAACAAAAGGTCAAACGCCCGAAATTACAAATAATTTACGCGACGAAAGAGACGAAAACCCCGTCGTAATCAGAAATGAGCGTTCAGGGAAATGATACCTAAAGCACAGATTTCATAGGGGAGAGGTTTGCTCTGGAAAAATTCTTTTTTGAGGGTTCTTGACATTATTATAGGCCATGGGTGACGAAATAAATATTCCGCTGCAGTTCGTAACTGGGCGAAAATTGATGACTTTGAAAAAATACACAGCTCGCATTGAGGACGAAAGAACTTCACTTCGGTCCGGGGAACAGAGGTGTTCAGACGAGGTCATAGCAACGGGGTTGCTACGCGTTTGGGGCGCGATTTCGAGTCAGTGTTTTGTTTTTGGTACTTATTGGTACCGAGGGTAAAAAGTAAAGTAAAGGAATTCAGTGGGAATTTGCTTTAACGTCAAATCAATTATTTAAATTTGATTTTAATTTTGTTGATATTTTTCGTGTCATTAGTTTTGGGGTTGATTCCAAATTTTGCTATTTGGGGCCGTATCGAGTGTAGAGTCACGTTTCCGAGTGTCATACCAGAGCCGAAGCGACGAAGCTTAGGGTGGAAGTCAGCGCAGAACTCCAAGGTGGTGAGTCGGGAATAAGTTACGGGTTTTTACTAATGTTCCAGAGACGGAGGACAGACGAGGCGATCATTTCTTTTGTTGATTCGTATTTATACTTATCTCTTTGACTGGGTTTCGTGTGTGTGGGTTCTGTTCGAATTTCGACGACCCGGGACAGAGGCGTATCCAGGTTTAAACTCTGAAATCTAACGCGCAACTACGTAAATTCCTTGATCAGTTCACAGTTTGGTAATTTTGGTTAGTTTCAGTCACAAGTAAGAACTAGAGCTCTGGAAGTAAGAATAGTAGAGAATCAAATATTGATCTAGGTACAGGGTAGAGGATTTTCCCAAATAGGGTGGATTTTATTATATTTTCGATTGTTGGGGAAATATCTTGTACGAATTCTTGTAAGGGTAGCATGCGTAATTTTATATCTATTTGAATTCGGTTATTTTGGTATCTGTTACTTGGTTATTTTAAGTTCTTTCATTTAATTGATTCCTTTTTTTTTTGTTCACTGTATAGTCATAAATTTTATCTAGTCAATATAAACTTTAATTTCATTCAAATTTAACACTTGGGTATTATTTTGCTACCGAATCCCCACTGAAATCGACAGGCATTTGCGAAGCCCTGGGGCTCGCGTTCCTGTAGAGGTTGGTCAGAAACCTTGTCTCCGCTGGGCCAAAAACAGTGTTGTCCGTTCAGAGCGACATTTTAAATAAATAATTTCTGGGCTGGTGGCAGACGCTACCATTTCTTAGTACGTCCCTGTATGAAATACGGTGCGGCGTTACATTCTGGTGGCAGCGGTGGGATGGCTTAAAAAGAGTTCAGGTGGGATCTCTTAAAAAAGTCTTCAGGTGGGATTTCTTAAAAAGTCTTCAGGTGGGATTTCTTAAAAACATTTCAGGTGGGATTGGCAATATTAAAGAAGGGTAGTTTTCTCTCGTTAAAAAAAATTATTTTTGACTTGTTCCTTTTGGTAGGTCCTTTTGAATTTTTCTATTTTTTATTATTCTCTCCCCGTCTGTCTCCATATTTCACCCTATGGGATTGTCCTCTTGAGGGAATCGTTACTTTAGTTTTTTTTTAACTAGGAAGAAACTTGGGGTTATTTTAAACTAGTTTAGGTACTTGGAGTCTTGAATTTGGTATCAATAAATCTGTTGAGTAACTTTGAGTCAATTCTAAAATTCAATAAATTGCGCAGATACAGAGTTTTGGAACGTCTGGTGGAAAAGCGGCGGGCGCGCCACTGGAGCGACGACGGAAGACCCACACACCGTCTCATATTATCGTGGTACTAATCACTTACTTTGCATGATTTTGACCTGTTTTTTTTTATTTATATTCTGGGTTATATATGTGGATTCTTTTTTTTTTACCATGAGTACGATTTTCCTATTTTATTTTATTTTATAAGCTTTCTTTAGAGCAAACTGCAAATTCTGCTAAATTGCGAGAGCGAAATAGATACAATTAAATTTTTTTTCTCGTTCCTCGCGGCGTTGCGTGCGGGCATCTGTTGTAACGAAGGTGGAGTTAATTTGTAAGGACGGTTTTAATTCCGTTTTTTTTATTAATTTAATTAAATCAGTATTTGGTCTTAATTTGCGTTTAGCTGTTTGATAAACAAATCAGGGTTGCACGGTTAAACGGGACGTGTTATATCATTCGGACGAGGAGTCTGAAAACAAAGAATTAGGCCCCAAAATTACAATAGATAAACCCGAGGTAAAAGTAGATAAAAAGGTCATAATGGCCGAAGGCAGTCAGCAAAATTTGGCTAGGTTACCCATGATGTATTCGTTGGGGATGATAGCGACGACCCTTGATCCGTTTAATGGGAAAAATGTTAGAAGTTACTTAGAAAAACTGGAACAGAGGGCGGAATTGGACGGGTGGTCGAAGGAAGACACCCTCAAACTTTTAAAATTTAAGTGCGTCGGGGAGGCTCAGAACTACGTAACGTCAGATGAGTCACTTCAAAATTTGGATTATTTAGCGTTTAGAGAAAAATTAATAAGTAGATTTGCGCCTTCAGCATTGCCAGGGGAAGGGTTGCTACAATTAAGTCGGTGCTATCAGAGGTATGACGAAGATGTCGCGACGTTCAGTACCAGGTTGCGAACTTTAGGGAATCGCGCGTTAAGGGAGGAACTTAAGGGTGCGACAGCAGGAGAAAAGGAGGGCTTAACCCGAATGAATAGGGTAGTAATTCTAAATCAATTTAAGGTAGGGCTGCGCAAAGATATAATGGATAAAATAGGGGTAACTTTGTTAAGGGAAAAGGAGTTGACCTTGGAAGTGGCTGAGGAGATAGCGACGTTACAGGAAACGACCTCGCGTATAACCCAAGGGAGGAATTCAGGGGCGCGCGTCTCGACCATTGGAAATGGGTCGAAATGTTACAACTGTGGGAATTTCGGCCATTTTGCTAGGGAGTGTAGGAAAAGTTCAGGGGAAACCAGATTAGTTCCAGAAGCTAAGCTAAGAAATCAGAAAAAAGGGAATTGTTTTAAATGCGACAAGCCAGGGCACTGGGCACAAGAATGTAAAAATAGGGCAACAGACAAAGGGAGAGGTTTTAAGGGCGAATCGTCGCCGGAACAGGATAGGTTAACGGCCTCGAAATAATTATAGGGAAAATGCGGCTAGGGAAAATGCGCGGGTAAATACCGTGAATACGGCCAGACGCGAACAAAACGGGCAAAAATATTACGCGAGTAGAAGGGATTCAGGGGAGTTAAGAAATCAAGGAACGACGCAGAGAACTAGGGAGTATAAAAGAGGTGGAGAAACCCGTGAGTTTCACGAAAAGGTAGAAGACGATAGGGAAAACTCGAGGATGTTTAGGGCCGATAGGCATTCCGGGAGCGCACAAAGGAAAAATAGCGATTTAAACTAATCAAGCCTTCTAGAATTCCTCGGCTAGAAGGCTTTTCGGAAAAACGACCCAGCGAGGAAAAACGAGAAGATATAGAACTCCTCCGCTCTCATGACGGCTCGTATGATAGTATGCGATGATAAAATTTTGGGCTCTACGCACGCCTTGTTGGGGCGAGACTTTTTGCATGAAAATTCTGCGAAAGTGTGTTATGGTTTAAACCCTGCGCTGATAATTCGTGGTGAGGTTTTGCCTCTAATTGCCACTAAGAATGAGTGTGGAAATAGGGATGATTGGTGCGCATGGCTGAGGCACGTCGAAAAATTTTACAGGGATATGTCTGAGGGGACAGAGTCTGAGAAAAATAAAATGGTAGAAGTTGTGAATCCGGCTAAGAAAAGTCAAAAGAGTGAAAGAGCGAAGCAAATAGGTGCGAATGAAAAAATTGAGACGGAAGTACAAGAGATAAGGAGGCAATTGCCCAATGAACTACAAGAAATGGAAGAGGCTGACATTGTAAGTACGGAGTTGATTTCCGTCCCACCACGGACTGAACTGTTATGCGCGGGTAAGGTAAAGGGAACACTGAAGGGAAAATGGCTTGTGTGTGAATCGAATGAGAGCGAGAATGGTTCAATTTTTATTGCGCGGAGTATAGTTGAAAATGGCGAGAAAATACCTGTTAGAATAGTGAATGTATCTGGGGGTGAATTGCGTATTCAAAAAGGTCAGAAAATCGGGACGGCCATGGAGGCGGAAGAGGAAGGTCAAAGGTCGCAATTTCAAGACGTTAGCATTAATTTGGTTGATACGAGTTCTGACAAATGGATAGATGAGGGTTTTGAGCTAAGTCATTTCAAAGGGAGTGAAAGGAAAGAGGTGTACAAGTTGTTGAGGTCTTACGCCGATTTATTTCTGGGAGAAGGCGACAAAATTACCAGCGCGAGTCAGGTTAAGCATGACATTACTCTAGAAACCGGTGCGCAACCCATTTGTAAAGCTCCTTATCGAATTCCATTTAAACAACGGGAAATCTTACAAAATGAAATTGATAGGTTATTAGAGGCGGGAGTGATCCGACCGTCCTCGAGCCCATGGTCAGCGCCGGTAGTATTAGTTTCGAAAAAATTGCCTAACGGGGAGGAAAAATTGCGCATGTGCATAGATTACCGGGGTTTGAACGCGGTAACGAAGAAAGAGTATTATCCACTCCCAAATATCGCAGACCTGTTGCAGGGTTATAAAACCGGGAATAAAGCGTTATTTTCCGTGATTGACGTCGCAGAGGCGTATCACCAGATTGACATGGGGGAAACATCGGTACCATTGACAGGTTTTAGTACATATCACGGACATTTTGAATACACGAAAATGCCCTTTGGGTTAGTCAACGCGCCGGCCACTTTTCAACGATTCATGAATGTCACGCTTTCGGGTCTGACCGGTGATTTATGTATGGTTTATCTTGACGATATTTTGGTATATAACTCAGATGGGGTTGCAGATCATATTAAACGTTTAGAACAAGTATTTCAGAGGTTAAGGGGTGCTAACATCAAATTAAAACCCAAGAAATGTAATTTCTTATTGGAGAAGGTTAAATATCTGGGGCATTATATTTCTCAGGAGGGGATTTTACCAGATCCAGAAAAGATTGAGGCCATACATAAATTTCCTATCCCGAAAAACGTACGAGGGGTAAGATCATTTTTGGGAATTGTAAACTGGTACCGACGTTTTATTCCAAATGTGACAGAACTGACTTCACCATTGACGGAACTGACAAAGAAAGACGTACCATTTAAAATCACTGACGAAGTTTTAGAATCAATCGAGAAATTAAAGAACGCGTTGACTTCCGATTCATTACTAATTTTTCCAGATTTTGACGAACCATTTATTTTGTCTACGGACGCTTCTGGAACGGGAGTCGGGGCGATCTTAAGTCAAAAACGGGGTGGTTACGAAAGACCAATCGCGTACGCGAGTAAAAAGATGAATAAAGCTCAGAAGAATTATTCCACCACTGACAAAGAACTGTTGGGTGTAATGTTCGGGGTAAAAACGTTCAGATGTTACCTGTACGGGAGAAAATTTACCATCATTACCGACCACCGTCCTCTACGGTGGATGTTAACCCTTAAGGAACCAGATTCAAGATTAGCTCGCTGGGCGTTAACTTTGTCTGAGTACGATTTTGACGTGATACATAGACCGGGAAGACAACACGGTAACGCGGACGCCCTCAGCCGAATGTACAACAACGACGACACATACGTGAACATGACATACGCCGATTTCCAGGACTATAAGAAACGACACGTGACACCGAAGCCCAAGAATGTTAATATTGACGAGAGAGACTTATTCACGGTTCCGGACGATTGGGCATTGGCCCACGCGGTTTCGGCAGATTTTGAGATGAGTAGAGGCATCGCGGCAAAATTTACAGAAAAATTTGGGAGTAGGGAACTATTACAGGCTCAAGGAAAATTAGTGGGAGAAGTCGCGGTATTGAAAACGAAAGAACGGCGCATTTATTATCTGGTCACAAAAGATAAATATTCCGATAAACCATCGTATGAAAACGTATGGAATTCCCTCCAGGAATTGCGCAGGTTGTGCGACGAGAACGGGGAAAAATATTTGGCTTTACCAAAGATTGGGTGTGGTTTAGACCAGTTAAATTGGGATAACGTTTTGGATATGTTACATTTCGTATTTTTTGGGACAACTGTCCAAGTTTTAATTTGTACGCAAACCTTGAAGGCCAGAAAAGAGGTTAAGTTAGTTTCAGAAGAATTTTTGGAAGTAGAGTGGGACAGGGCGTTACTTAAGGCGGCCCAACATCAAGACGAATTTTGCAAGGAAATAATTTCAAAATTAGGGAAAAATACGGAGGAATCGGACGAATTTTTTTTGGACAGGGATGAAATTCTGTATAGGGCTGAACCGGACAACAAAGGCGACAAGTTAGTAGTGCCGCGAAATTTTGTTAATAAAGTTTTGGGAGATTTTCACGATTTAGCCATAGCGGGTCACCCGGGGTGTAAGAAAACATTATTAAGAATTAGGTCACGATTTTATTGGCCAGGTTTAAAAAAGGATGTAGAAGAGTATGTTGCGAGTTGCGTCTCCTGTAACGAACGAAAAACATCCCCACACCACAAGAAAGTTCCACTTCAAAAATTTACAGCCACAACCCGCCCTTGGGAACTTACTTCAATGGACATTGTAGGGCCATTAGTCACAACGAATCAGGGGAATCGCTATTTATTAACATTCCAAGACTATTTCACGAAATATATCGAAGCTATTCCCATTCCTGATCAAAAAGCGGATACCGTCGCAAGGGCTTTTGTAGAGCAGGTAGTTGTCAGGCATGGGGCACCCGAAAAATTGTTAACTGATCGAGGGGCAAATTTCACGTCACAAATGTTTAAAGGGGTGTGCGAATTATTGGGAATAAAGAAATTACAAATTGCGAGTTACGCTCCGACCACTAACGGGCAAATCGAACGTATGCATAGGGTTTTTAAAGATATGTTATCGCACTACATTGCCGAAAATCAACGCGATTGGGACCAATGGGTGCCCTATATATTAATGGCGTATAGGGGTAACGTACACGATACGACCGGATTCACCCCCTTTTTCTTATTACATGGCAGAGATCAGGTTTTACCAATCGATTCTTTTATCAAACCTAGGCGGGTCAGGTATGATTTTGACGAAAACTATGCGGCGGAACTAGGGGCGAGATTACAGAGGGTGTATTCGGAAGTCGCCAAGAGAACAGATCGGGTAAAGGAATCGCGCATTACGCGGTTCAACACAAAAACAAAGGAAAAGAATTTTAAAGTTGGGGATGAGGTATTGGTTAGAGCCATGGAGGGAAAATTAGGACTGTCCAGGAAATTATCAAAAAATTGGGTAGGACCCTTCAGGATAATTGAAATTTTAGGCCCCGTGACCTATAAGGTACGGAAAATAGGAGGAAAAAAGGAACAGGTAGTACACGCGAACCGCCTCAAAGAGTACGTTAAGCGACAAGGTTGCTCCCTCTCGAGTGAATCGGAGCCTGAGCCCTCTGACTTAGAGGAGGATCAGGAAGAGGAGGATCCAAACTTAACAGATGGGGTAGAAACAGACGACGAGGAAGAACCGCGGGGTAGGTTTATTGTCCCTGACTTTGTAGACGTAGATCCGGACGCGTTACAACAGATGCTACCAAAACGTGCCATGCCACCCCCACCCCCACCGACCCTGGTGGATGGGGCTGGTCAGTCCACATCCGCGAGAAAGCGAATAAAATCGTTTGATGACGCGGAAGGTTTGCGACGATCGGAACGAAACAGGAGGCCGCCAGCGAGGCTAAATTTTTAAAAGTTTTTATGTTTTATTTTGTTCCCTGTGGGAGATCGGGGTCGAATAGTCTCTCAGCCTTATCCGGCTTGTCGTAAGAGGCGACAAAACAGATACTTTGTTCCCTGTGGGGTAAATAGGGGGGTTAAAATCGTAGGGTTTTGAGTGTCTCAGCGCCAGAGTATTAGGTTCAGGGAACCGCAGGAATAAAGGGTTAAAACTCCCAGGTTTGCGTTTCGCGTTTAGGTTCAGGGAACCGCAGGTAAAGGGTAAAAGTCCCAGATGGCAATTCGCGTTTAGCTTCAGGGAACCGCAGGTTTAAAGGATAAAAAGTCCCAAGTTTGCGCTTCGTGTTTAGGTTCAGGGAACCGTAGGGTTAAAGGGTTAAAGTCCCAGGTTTTTCGTGTCGCGAAGTAAAAAGGTTTAGGTGCAGGAAACCGCAGGTTTAAGGGGTTAAAGTCCCAGGTTTTGTGTTGAAACTTGTTGATAAAATAAAATGTGAGGCGGAGATTTTCTTGATCGCACCTCACAGGTCATTAACTGAGCGGTGGTCAAATTATGGGATGCGTCAGAGATCCCGTACCCTTCCTAAATTTCAGCTAATGGGGGGTTTTCTTTTCTTTGAAAAAAAAAATTGAACTATCTAGAGCGTCGTCGCTCACTAGCCGCTATTCTTAGGGCATAAGTGACCGACAGCTAACGGACAATTTAGTGATTTAATTTGAATATAGAGTCATAATTTTAATTTTATTCCATTTTATGTATTTTAATTATTTTTGGTTTATTGTACTTATAATTTACTTCGAGTTTATTTTGGTTGAATCCTTTTGTTGTTTGTTAGCCGCAAGAGTTTTGTTTGTGTCGCCATTGGTTTTGTTGGGTGATTACTTATGTTCTCTTGAAGTAAGACTTTGAGTCATTTACCATTTAAGTAATTTTGACTTATTTTGGGGGGCAGGTTTAGCGCTCAGGGCAGTGACACCTAGACAAAACCAAAGGAAATATTTGTGATTTTCTGTTTTAGTTAAGATCTTTTGGGTTTTCGTTATTTGTTTATTATTAGCGAATTGTATTGTATTTTTGGACTATTTTGATTTCGTAAACTTTGCGCTAAAAGACTTTATTAGGACTCCGATGTGTCCACCATGGGTCCTCCTGATGCTGCCAACCGTATTAGGGCTGGTGGCGTACGACTGCAGCAGCAGTACAGCAGAGGTGGCAACAGTCTCGCTACGAGATATAGCCAACTGCCCCGAACCTTCTCTCTCTTACACCAGCGCACCCACGAACGTGGCGGTTGTTCAACGAAATGAATTCGGGCAACAGAAAATGTTCGCGTATTTAATCGAAGTAACGCTAATAAGGACTTATTGTGGCATGTATAGCCATAACTTGATGGTGTCTGGGGGGCTAAAAACATTCGTACATCAAGTTGGGGCCGAAGAATGCGAACTCATACATCGGGATGGTACTACTAGACTTTTCGGGGTTACAATCGGGGGCATTACGCCTAATGCAACCACAATCGAGTCGGAAACAGTGCAAGGGACAATAGACAATTCGGGAAAGTGCACGGGCGAAACGTATCAGGAAAATGGACAAAAATGGAACAATGTTGTAGTCGTAGCATCGGTAAAAACTTTAGTGCGGGATTTTTTTTTTTGGGCGTCGGTCAAACTAGACGAGGACGAGAGTTCGGTCAGCGGGAGTGTAACCTGCCCATTTTTGGAGAGATATTGTTTCGACACTGAAGTCGGAGAGGCGGTCTGGGAAGTTGACAGACCAGACAAGTGCGAAGGACATTTAAGCGTGCTATATAAGGGAGTAGCCGAAGAAGTAACGCAGCACAGGGCTCAGGAGAAGTATTTGGTGGTTAATGCGGGGTCCAGAATTTTCGCCCTGACTTACAACAGAGGTCTTGGATATGTGGACTAGAAGTATTGCAGACAGAACATGCCCACATCCGATCATGCCAGAAAATTTCAATCCTAAGTCACAAGTGATGACGCCAAGAAACACGGACCTGATGGCGGACGTAAACCAGAAGTTCCTGTACGTAGAACCAGCTTTCAAGAGAGATGTGGAACATCTCTACCTCGAGACGATACACTGCAGATGCCTTGCACAGAGGGAAATACTCAGAACCCAACTGGCAACGGCACTTAACCGACTACAATTGCACCGAACCGTAGAAGGAGGATTCAAATTGATCGAATGTTTATGGTCCACTCTGACATTGTGGATACTACATAAACACTAGGATAGGAATCGTCGGTCAACGAACGAGGACGCAGAATCGGGCCACGAGTTGAGGAAGATGATCCAGCCGGATCAAAAAGATAACATCCGGGATTTATCCAAAAGTTTACCGCTTCTCGCTCCGCGTAATCGCAACGAAAGTTCAACCGCGACATCCGCGTCAATGAACACTTTAATTAACGTACCGCAAGTGCATTGGACCAAGGGGCTGAAGGACGCTGTATAAATCGGGGTGCAATAGGGGAGTTAAAGAGAGAGATGGTAAGGGAAAGGAAGCGATGGAGAGTGTGTGCGCGAATCAAAAAGTTAGTGCCTACGAACTCGAAATCTAAATGTTACGCGAGTGCGCGAAGTGAGCAACATTGTAATTCTTAGGTTTAACGAATAATTGTTTGGATTGTAGCTGAAGCTTATCCTCCTTGGTTGTAGCCATTGTGGCACATGTTGGGTTACTAGTTAGGTTACTCCCCGAAGATAATTTGAGAAAAAGTCATCGACATAAGAGTCGACGATTTTTTTGTAGGGGGGAGTAATGTAACATCCGGGGGATGTTACTAAATTTATTTAAGAGATATTTTAGAAATTGATTAGGTAAATGGGAAAAGGCTCCACCCTGTATAATTGGTTTCGAAACTAAACGATTGAAACTATAACGAAATTTGTTTTGAAACGTAAAAATGTTTTATAATTGAAACTATAACAAAAGGTCAAACGCCCGAAATTACAAATAATTTACGCGACGAAAGAGACGAAAACCCCGTCGTAATCAGAAATGAGCGTTCAGGGAAATGATACCTAAAGCACAGATTTCATAGGGGAGAGGTTTGCTCTGGAAAAATTCTTTTTTGAGGGTTCTTGACATTATTATAGGCCATGGGTGACGAAATGAATATTCCGCTGCAGTTCGTAACTGGGCGAAAATTGATGACTTTGAAAAAATACACAGCTCGCATTGAGGACGAAAGAACTTCACTTCGGTCCGGGGAACAGAGGTGTTCAGACGAGGTCATAGCAACGGGGTTGCTACGCGTTTGGGGCGCGATTTCGAGTCAGTGTTTTGTTTTTGGTACTTATTGGTACCGAGGGTAAAAAGTAAAGTAAAGGAATTCAGTGGGAATTTGCTTTAACGTCAAATCAATTATTTAAATTTGATTTTAGTTTTGTTGATATTTTTCGTGTCATTAGTTTTGGGGTTGATTCCAAATTTTGCTATTTGGGGCCGTATCGAGTGTAGAGTCACGTTTCCGAGTGTCATACCAGAGCCGAAGCGACGAAGCTTAGGGTGGAAGTCAGCGCAGAACTCCAAGGTGGTGAGTCGGGAATAAGTTACGGGTTTTTACTAATGTTCCAGAGACGGAGGACAGACGAGGCGATCATTTCTTTTGTTGATTCGTATTTATACTTATCTCTTTGACTGGGTTTCGTGTGTGTGGGTTCTGTTCGAATTTCGACGACCCGGGACAGAGGCGTATCCAGGTTTAAACTCTGAAATCTAACGCGCAACTACGTAAATTCCTTGATCAGTTCACAGTTTGGTAATTTTGGTTAGTTTCAGTCACAAGTAAGAACTAGAGCTCTGGAAGTAAGAATAGTAGAGAATCAAATATTGATCTAGGTACAGGGTAGAGGATTTTCCCAAATAGGGTGGATTTTATTATATTTTCGATTGTTGGGGAAATATCTTGTACGAATTCTTGTAAGGGTAGCATGCGTAATTTTATATCTATTTGAATTCGGTTATTTTGGTATCTGTTACTTGGTTATTTTAAGTTCTTTCATTTAATTGATTCCTTTTTTTTTTTTGTTCACTGTATAGTCATAAATTTTATCTAGTCAATATAAACTTTAATTTCATTCAAATTTAACACTTGGGTATTATTTTGCTACCGAATCCCCACTGAAATCGACAGGCATTTGCGAAGCCCTGGGGCTCGCGTTCCTGTAGAGGTTGGTCAGAAACCTTGTCTCCGCTGGGCCAAAAACAGTGTCGTCCGTTCAGAGCGACATTTTAAATAAATAATTTCTGGGCTGGTGGCAGACGCTACCATTTCTTAGTACGTCCCTGTATGAAATACGGTGCGGCGTTACAAGTAGGTAGCTTAGTAAGCAAGGTAAGTGGAGGAGATAGACAAAATCATGGCTCGAATGGGTAGGGGCGAATCCCTGAAGTAAACCTGTCCTCCACCTGGATCGAGAGGGAGTGTCTACCGCTAACCATAAGATAGAGTTTCCAATGCAATAAAGTGAAGAATTAACAAACCACTGTTCCACCTTAATCAGAGATTGCTTTACCACAATCAGCAGCTAAAATATCTAGCGGTGTCAATGGACAGAACACTGCATTCCAAGTAGCAACTGGAAAACATCGCTAGGTAGCCACGCAGTAGGATGATCTACCATAAAGTCGTGTCCTACAACATTAGGCTCCGCTACTGAAATTCTGCGAACTTTAGTACTTGCATCAGTTTGCTCCATTCCGAAATATTGGCACATCCAGGATCACAGATTCCGCGTTTTAATTATCTATGACTTACTTGTAGCAAGTTAGATCTATTAGAAGACTATCACGAAAATGGGTGCCGCCGAAAATAATACCGCAATTTAAAAACAAAATTAAAAACTGACCTAAGGTAAGAAGTCTGATTGCTTACCAAATTTGCGAGTACAACAGAACGCGCGAGTACAACGGGACGGAACGGAGTGCTGGACGCGGGCCAAGTTCGTAATGGTGCTCTTGCTTGGCTGGTGCTCTTTAAGATATGACGAATCCCTGTTGCCATAGGTCCAAAAGTAAGCTACTTTCAACGCAGTCATTTCTGTTGTGTTTTATTCATTTAAATTCTCTCGTAAACATTCTTTCCTTCCATCTAATTTTTGAAGTACTATGTGTGTATCGGTTGGTATTTTTTATCTTCAAACAAACCGGAAATAGTAAAAAAATAATAATTTATAAAGAGTATAATTTGTCACTGTGTAGTATATTGGAAAAAAGCGTTTAAAAATAATGGGACTTAAAGAAAGTCCCATTGTGTTAGCACGAAGAATATATTGTTAACAGATTGACCTACATCACTGAAACACACTATATATGTAGATATCGGTCATATATCAGCCAACATGACATTTGATATTTTTAAGATGTCCATACACAAATCTGAAACAGTCTTCTATATCCAAGAAAATATTAATTCTCCCTGCTTGAGTGTATTTATTTTGGAATCTCACAATTTCTTTGTAATAATGACAATATTTTCATTCTGGTCTAGACTTTCCTATTCAGATTATCTACAATAAATAAATCTTTACGAAGGCCAGATATACCGAAATCATCAAAAAACTTTTATCGTTTAGCCCTGCCTAAAAATTAACAACCCCCAATTTCACTGTAATTTGGTAATTTTCCCTATTTCCATTCCGGATTAACTTCAATTAATTCCTCATTTACTTTCGTTTTCCATCAAATGATCACCGTAACGTTTAATTGTTCTCTGACCATTAGGATGCGCCATTTAATTCCATTAAAAAAGTTATTAGCCCAAAGTATGTGTGTGTTTCAGACACGCGATGACACGATGTGATAAACTTAGCGTTTTGCAGGACGGAATCATATCAGTCGTTCTTCAATGAACTACATGCGTGATTATTGTCGTCTGGATTGGATAAACATCGAAAACGAAATGAATACATGTTGAGAAAATATAAGAAAAAAATGGCAAGCACACTTCCAAAATTAAAGATAAAATGTTAATTATTTTCGAGTCTAATATTTATTCCAACAAAGTAACTACATCGAATTATACGATAAGTTCCAAACATGTTTACTATTCGCCTTGAAAGTAGCTTTTTGCCCAACACCGCATG
Source organism: Cryptocephalus moraei (assembly GCA_946251905.1). NCBI lineage: Eukaryota > Metazoa > Arthropoda > Insecta > Coleoptera > Chrysomelidae > Cryptocephalus > Cryptocephalus moraei. The sequence continues at coordinate 2,773,462 of OX276452.1, forward strand.
CTCATAGCTTTTTACTGAAAGAAGCTGCACTCACCTAATTTCAAAAACGTTTACCTCCACGCTTCCTAACACACCTTTATTCAAAAATCCCATTCTTTCTCGGTAAAGTGCTTATCTCCATTAAAGCTTGCAAGCACTCAATTAACCCGAGCCCCTCACGTGATGAGGGCAAGGGGGCGAAGAGGGGTCGAAAAACTACCTACTCGCTTAATTTATCTGAGAGACCAAGAGCCACTCCAATAAAGCGTTAATTAGATTAGACTTTTAATTTCCTAAGTTTGACACGCGAAACGGCATTTTTATGAAGGCCACTTTCCGGATATCTTTTCCACTCGATTATCACGATCGAGAGACACGCGAGCTTAAAAAATCACTCTATTGTTAGAAAATATCGAAGTGAAAGGTAACGCAAAATTGAGTCAGAAATTAGTAATTCTAAGTAATGTTGATTGTCTACATAAGATTATTATTTAACAGTTAGTAAGTCCCACATCAGATTTCTGTTTAGATAGACAAAATGTCAGTAAAATGTATGGATATGAAATATATGGGAGTACGCAAAAGCTACCATAACTATTTCATTGGGTTATCTTGGGTAGGTTGTGTTAAATTGGAATTAAAAAAACTTTTGAAGATATCGGGTCTGCAACCTGGAGGCAAAGAACGGCTTTTTTTCTAGGAAAACGTTTCGATTATAATTGTAATCCTCATCAGTTACTCCACAAAAGAAAAATTGGGTAACACATATGTTGCTTATATATATATATATATATATATATATATATATATATTATGCCTATATATTATGTATAAATTATTGTAAATTAACAGAATTATTACATTATATCTTACCGAAAGTGAGGTTTTTCTGTTAAAAATCGTGGCATCTAATCTAAAATAACGATTTCTTGGTTATGTGCGACATCTGACACATTTCTTTAAACAATTCTTCCTTTTGCATAGTAACTGATGAAGATTAGAATCCTAATCGAAACGTTTTACTAAAAAAAGAGTTTGCTTTCTCCGCCATCAGGCTGCAGTCCCGATATCATCAAAAGTTTGAAGTTTTTAGACTATTCGTCCAATATTAGCTTTTTACTTATATATATACATTGAAAGTCAAATGCGAATAACATATTGGTTATTAATAAATTAATGTCAATAAAATAATGTATCAAATTCATTTTAATTTAATTGTATATGTATAATGTTTCATATTCGACGCAATATCAAATATTGATGAGCACAGTCAATAATCAACAAAGGAAATAATTTCAATATCGGATACGAACAATGTGCTTAATTAATTACATAATTAATGAAGCTCTTTGACATACCTACTCTATTAGTGAATATCCAAATATACCTACCTTAATTTTATGTTCGTTTGCCTATCGAGTATGATGATTTTATACTTGCATTATTTGTCGTAGATTTATTTTTGTTTTTCCTATGTATAATATTTTTCCTATGTATAATATTTTTCCTAATATATATATATATATATATATATATATATATATATATATATATGTGCACTATATAAATAAATGTCTGAAATTTCAACAAGTACCTGAAATGAAGAAATAGAAATATATAACGAGAAGGCATACACAAGAATTACTCATATTGCCAGAGAGTTCATGGAAAACTGTAATATTTTGTCTCTTTTACGAAATGTATTTAGTTTCACGAAAGTTAGATTGCTTGACGAATCATTTTTTCTTAATTGTAAATCTTAGTTTTTGTCTAGTTTCCAAATTATAAAGGTCTAACTTGTCGCAACATAAAATCCTTTTTAAAAACTGTGTATGATCATAACCCACTCAATTCACAAGATGAAATAAAAACTTAAATTATAATTGAGTAAGTTTTCTATATTATATGTGTCATGCGAACTTAGTTAAAGATATCGCTGAGTTAAGTGTGAATTACGTTGCATTTGGTAGTCGTAGATAAATATTGCGTCTGAATCACATATTTACTCAGTCACAGTAGAAACCTTATCTCGTTTGGTAAATTGGTACTCGTATTGTATATCGTCAATATCGTGTAATAATACCTAGTAGCCCACACCACATTTCAATCAAATTGCATGACTTATTTTATGTTTCATTTAGTGACTAGTAAAATAAAGTAAAAAACGGAAATGTCAAATTAAATTTAAAACATCCTATAATTCTATTTGCAAAAATCAGTTAAATATTTTTTCCTGAAGTAGATCTCACACGCTTATTTCAACTTTGTGGTCTTTCAAGTGCAAGTTTTTATTTAAAAATAACTTATATTGTTTTTATGGTTGTGGTGTAATTTTTATATTTAAAAAAAAAACAAGAAAGGTATTATTTATTTTTATTATAAATCAGGCAATTCTTATGCATAAGACTTATGTCAGAGCTCATGTTAAAGGGTATCTTATGTACTTTAGAAAAGGTCGATTGAGTTATCGCCAAAAATTTTACCATTTTCAAGTGATTGAAGGTTGAATATTTTCAATTTCGCAGTTCTCGAAAAATAACCATGGTTCAACGAGCAATAACTCAGTCCTCATTCAGTTTATAGAGGTCGTTCGAAAACGTATCTCTTTATTTTTTTATTAGCTATATTTTTATTCTAATTATTTTTTCCGACAAAATGAAAGATTTTCAAGTTATTGGTGAAAAACTGTCAAAAAACATTCGTTTTTCAATGAAAAATGTGTAGCTTCAATCGTGAATAACTCGAAAAATACCAACGTTACAAAAAAACTTTATAGAACAAAAGTTACTTAGAATTGGTCAGTCTACCGATTTCCCGGCTTACTGTGATTAAAGAATTTCTTACCCCTTAGAAGGGGTGGTTTCCACCCCTAGGGAAAAAGCACACTTCGGCACAAGTTCAACTTTGAAGAACGTTATAAATACTACCCAAATTCCAATTTTCAAAGAAATCGACCTTGTTTCCCAAAATTCCACTTGAAAATGGCTGATGACTGGACTAGGTTGTTACTTCTAAAATTCAAGCTTTTCTATACTCGCGAAGGCATTAGTTTCCATGGCAGTTTTACATAACCTTGGAACCCTAACTAACACGAAGTGACACAAACTAATATTTTAAAATATGTTGTTTAAAATGGAGCTGACGAATGGGCAAATACCTTAAACAAAGCGGTATTGGAAAACCGTAAGTAATTTTATGATAAACTGCGCTGTTGACTCTCCAATCAACATTAAAGAGAGTTAAGTAGAATTGTAGGGATTTAAATAGGGATTTAGGGAACATAATCATTTTGTAGGGATTTAATAAGGAATCTAGGGAACATATTCATCAATGAGGGATTAATAACCATTAAATAGGGCATTAGAGCAACTTTTTATTAAAAACATCTTAGGTGAAATTTCCACTTACAAATTAAGTAATCAAACATTAATTAGAACAACTAAGTCAGGAAAATAATCTAATGTGCTTGCTGATAAAGTAATCAATTATTAAGTAATTAATAACTATTAAAGAGGGTATTAAAACAACTGAGTCGCTTAGGAAAGAGCGCGGATCAAAGTGATAATTTCAAAATCTTACAACAATAATCACTAACGCAAGCATAACACCGGTCTCGTAATATGATAACAAACGCGCTCCGTAAGGTCAAGCACACAGCTAGGTCAGGGAAATTACAATCTAGGACGCCGAATGATAACAAAACCTAATTTGCCATTTAACCAATGTAATTTGAAGATGTATAAAAGCTTGTGAATTTTTGGTAATAAACCAGTATACCCTAGTATGCTCAAAACGACAGTGTGTTGTGATCTTTCTTCACGCCACTTAACCCGGCAACCCAAAACCTAACAAACTTCAACCCGGTAGTACGTTACGCCCTCTCTCCAAACTACTAGAACCTCAAAACCCCGGACCTGCACGACACGCCCTCAGATCCAAAACCCGGAGAAGTACGTCACGCCCTCTCTCCAAACTACAAGAACTTCAAGAACTTCAAGAGTTCACGCCAAGCCCTGATCTCCGACTACAAGAACTTCAAGAACTTCAAAGAGATCACGTCACGCCCTGATCTTCAATCTACAAGAACGTCTTCAGCCTTACAACCTGGAGACAAGATTTATCTCCGCAGCCACCCACGAGTTACGAGAGTCCATACATACAGTCCATTCTCTAAAGAGGCCACTTCACACTTCGTTCATGCGCAATGTGACAACCCTTTTAGTAGTAAGACTTAATTAGAGACAGAAGTTTGTTTATAGAGAACACGAGGTTGTTCACCTTTATTTAAGCGTTCGATGCCACCTCCTGGTTATACCATAGCGTGGCTATACCATGTATTCTTCTTCTAAATTCAGTGGTAACCGCCAAAAAGAAGGTTTACGCCTGTAAATGACGACACTTCTACACCTACATGGTATACGTTCGTTATTGTTTTACGACTTTAGTAACTCGGCTTTAGTAGTGATGTGCGAACAGCTGTGAGATTCTTATTGTTTATGTTCTCTATGGGCGACTATGTTGAGTTTGCATCAAATTATACGGGGGTTGGTCGAACGAAATGTGGTAAATAAAAACTGTATTTTGATTAGGGCAAAAAGTAATTTTTACACTCGATAGTCAGAATTTTGATTTGTACCCTGAGTGACTTTTCATAGACTATGAAGTGTCTACGTTTTATTTACATACCACTCCTAACTCTCTACAAATGTTTCAACTGTTATAATGAAATTGTTTCTTACTTGGCATTCGTTTACTTTAGCACTTCCCTAAAGTTACTTCACTAGTGTACCTCCGAGGTTCATATCTCCTGAATATAACAATATTGCACATGAATGTTCCCAAACATTACACAGTTGTAAGTTTTTGGTCACGTACACTACGAGATAAGGCAGAGAGAAAAGGCTAAGAGCAAGGAGATGCTAACAAATTTTCGCAGACAATGTGCACAGTGCACAATTTCGCCAAAGGAAATGCACCCTCAGTCATTAGTGTAATGACGGAACTTATCCTAACACATTTTAATATATTTGCCTCATTATCTTTTATGTAAAAATATATATTAGTTCTAATTAGATATTTCTATATATAGAATTACAACAATATTGTGAAATTTTCGATGATAAAGATGTGTGATATATGTCGAAGTTTCAAAATTGCATTAGTTGAAATAAAACGTGATGAAACAAATAGCGTAAATTACCATTTCATCACTTAGCTTTTAGTACTGACAAGAAAGTTCCATAGCATTAAACGACAACAATTATTCAACTAGCGTTTAATGACGACTATTACCTACAGCGCTAGGGCTGTAATAATTTCAGTGGGTCATATTAAAATTGTACTCGAGTTGAATGCTATGCTTTATCTACGGCTTGTTAGAATTATCTAATCATAGAATCACTTTTCTAGGATAAAACATACTGTAATTGTACCTACACTTAAAATAAGTATTAATGTGAAAGGTGGCCTATTAAATATATCTATAAGGGAGATATTCCAATTATTTACAAATACCATAGGAAATACTAATAAGTCATATCATAACATTTAAAAAAAAATTGTTTTAGAAAGTTTTTTTTTATTTGAATTGTCAGCCCATGAAGGTTTTGTGTACTGTATGGTATTTGTCCTTTGATTTCTCGGGAACTGGATTTACTTTAGCTATTGCAAATTTGGGCGTACCTACAAATAATTTTGCCTATTTTTGAATACTAGCAATAATCTTACACTGACTGATACACTTCATAAATTAATTAGGTTGGGTTAGCAGTTATGAAAATTCCACAAGGACATACGTACTAAACCCAGGAATCAAACCGGAGGACACCGAACCTAAAAAAACATTAAAATGTGAATTTCGCATGTTGGTTTCAATTGAGTTTTGTATTTATAAGAATTTAGTATCAGTGTAACTCTACTATTATGTTATTATTAATAATTAAGCAATGATTTTTGATGTTTTAGATGATGATGATGATGATGATGATGATGTTTTAGATAAAAAGTATTAATGACAATTCTCGACGAGGTGAAAAACGGGAAATACAGAACTTTATATGTACGAAAGTAAATAATAAATAAAAGGTGATTACCATTTCCCTTACCTCCGTCTCTAATATGAAATGAACTTGTATACGAACAATAATCCTGGAAATCTGGAGAAAAACTCTACACAGACTACTTGTTTTCTCTCTTAATTCGACGACTTATTATTGTAATTAAGTCACTAGACCTTGACTCCCGTTTTAACAAATATTTCAGGATAGATTTGTGTGCAGGTACTGCTAAAATATCTTTCCAACGAGGTCTCATTAAATGTTGATATTCCGATACGTTTAACATGTTACCATTTTCTCTTATAGGAAATAATTGGAGAATGTGGAAATAGTGAAACATATGAAAAGCCTTGTGTCAGTACAAACTGTTTATTTGTGAAAATTTTAAGAGGCCTTAGCCATAATTTGGAATACAGCCAACAACTCTAGAGACGTTCTAATGTTCCTTGGTAGTTTGGTAGCTACTAAACTTCGTACTCTTGTAACGAAGCCGATTTTCGAGAGTTGAGAGTAGACCACCCACCGTACAAATTAATCGTAAAATCGAACCTATCTCAAATAGATGGCGGCCGATCAGGCAATGTGCAATCTACCATCGTTTAACTATCAAGACTAAACTTATATAAGCCACTCGCCCCCTCTATTGTTCTTTGTCCGAGTTAATACAAGGTGAGAACCAAGACTTGTTTATAACAAGTCGATCCGTCTATCTGTCTATTGTAAAAGTCACCGCCGGTAGTTATAAGCCGCCGGATTATTTGTTATTTGTGAGTGTACGTAAATTGTGCATTGTCCCCGACCGATAGTCTTAAGCCCTTCGAGCTATTCGTAGTTATTCGTCTATTGTGAAAGCGCCCCCGACCGCTAGCTAGTAGGCTATACGTTATCTGTGATTTTTCGTTGTGAGCGTACCGACCGCTAGATATAAGCTATCTGTGGATGAACGTTTACTACATGTTAAACCGGCGGTTATGAAAACGTCCGTTTTCCCAACCGCCCGGAATTAATTTTTTCGTCGTCGCGTTGATGAAAAGTTGATTCCCGTCTACCGTATTCTCTCTCTCTCTCTCTCTCTCTCTCTCTCTCTCTCTCTCTCTCTCTCTCGATATGTGAAAGCCGCACTACCGAATATTAGCCACTGCACGTTTTCCTATCGTCTCCCTATGTAGCTATTTCTCTTTCATTGTGAAATTGTTAGGATAATTTTCCTTTTTCGCATTTTCAGCATTAAGAGGGTTTTTCATTTTTCAGATCTCAACTGTTTGCAAAGTATTTTACTTTCCGCATTTTCGCTTAGTTAAATAGTTTCGAATCTGTCCGATTTCATTTAGAATAAATATTATTTCTCTCCTACTGAGATAATATTAATATTTTCGTATGTGTGTTTCCTTTGCGAGATACATAAATAATTGTACAGTGAAACCAACGTAGCTTGAGCCGCGAAATGCGCAAACGAGGAAGCGAGAGAGTAGACGTTGGTGTGAGATAGAAATAACAGACGGAGTCGTACACGAATTTTTATGTCGTAAACATAAAACTCATAAGGCCAACCAGCGTACAGTCTGAAGCGGTACGGGTGACCCGTGCCGTTCGTTAAATAATATGCATTAGCAATAAAATTTGTATGTGTTTTCTAATCAGCAAATAGTGCTTATTGCAATAAATAATTAAACATTAATATTAAATATCATACTAAACATTAATCATAGTCTAGTCAAGATGTGTGTTTACTGCGAAAAATAGTTAGAAGGCTCGGAAAAATATGAACGATAGCTCATTCGACGCGGAATGCAAATCTGAGAAATGGGTTTTGAGGATTTTTTTCTGCTAAGAAAAATTGCAATTGTTATTAACAAAAAACGAAAAATAAAAACGCTCTTTCGATTTTTTGATGACAAAACGAAGAGATTTTAAATAATTTTATGACGTCATCTTATTGAGGACACTAATAGAAATGACTCCAAGAAGCAAAATATTTATGGTGAATTTATTTAAACATTTAGCCTGCTTTCAATGAAGACGGAAGTACGAAAATAACTAGCTTATTGACAATAGGCTAGCTTTTTGAAAAATGCAGTTAGATTTTTTTTCCGACGGGACATTATTCTTTCAAGTGTGCAGAATACAATAAAGTTTGTTTTAAATTTGTAAACTAATACTTAGTACCTTAAAAAGATAATTTTCTATGACGTAGTCGTTTCAGAGGCAGCGAGCGCACGCCTTAACGGTCGCGTGGAACCTTACTTTCAGCAACAAATTAAAAATATAAATATTAGAGATAGAAATCCGGGAGTAGGGACTTTTTTATCGTAAATTTCCTCCTCTTTAAGGATCATTTTTGCGAATTCCTCTATCTCTTATGGTTTTGGAGTTGTCATCAAAAAATCGAAAGAGCGTTTTTATTTTTCGTTTTTTGTTGATAACAATTGCAATTTTTCTTAGCAGAAAAAATCCTCAAAACCCCGTTTCTCAGATTTGCATTCCGCGTCGAATGAGCTATCGCTCATGTTTTTCCGAGCCTTCTAACTATTTTTCACAGCAAACACATATCTTGATTAGACTATCAATAGCAGTATCAATATAGAAATGACAATTCAGTTCGGTAGAAAGTTTAAACGTAATTAACAAAGAAGATATACAAAAAATTTATTTCGTTACAATATGTACTGTATCTTATTTTATTTTAACATTTGATGAGTGAAAAAGAGTGAAATGAATACATGTGTAATAAAATCCTGCAATTAAATTAAGAACTAAAAATAAATAAACAGAGGTGTAACCAATTTCACACTTTTCCTAATTTCAAGTAAAAATTTTCTGAAAATTAAAATACATTGTAAAAACAATTAATTCACAATTACAATTCTCTGCTTTGTCCGCTCAGAACTCTATTTTTCACTTTACTAGCTAAATCCATATTTTTATCAGTAAAAAAAACCGCAACGAAATACAAACAAACGCAAGAAAATATTTGTACCAGACTGTACCGGGATGTTCTCCGCGCGAGTAATACTTTCCAAATGTCCCCGCCCTTCAACCAGTTTGCTCTACGGCGCAACTAAATCTCAGGGCTCAAGCTACGTTGATCGAACTGTAAATAAGTTATTTTTTTTTCTCCGATATCCGTTCGACGACCTAGCAGGTGCTAGTCGGACGAATTGTTTTCGCTGCCGTTTGGGAATAAATTAATTTAGGATTTTCTAGTTTTGAATGTGTGTTTCATTTCTACAGACAACCCTGGTAATCTCCTGAGTTCGTAAATTACCCAGGCATATTCCCGAGGGAGAAAACCCTTAAAAATCTGGCGCCCGAGCAAAACCGTAAACCGACTCTTAAAACCCTTTTCCGAACTCCCGAAATCCGTCCCAGCGCCAAATCCCCCCAAGTAACCGCACAAAGCGCGTTACACTCTCAAGAACAAAATTAAAATTTTAGTACTTACCTACTTTCTGGGATACTTCCCACGATGTTGATTTTTTATTTGGATATTATTTTGGTGATATTGTCATGGTCTTCAGGGCAATATCACTTTAATATTGTTTTAATTTGTATCAGTTTTATTTGATTTTGACAGTCACACATTTTAAAATTAATAGCATAAATGAAACTATGACCCTCGAATACTTCGAAAAATATCTTATGTTACGGAAAAAATAATTCAGTAAAGGACAGTTGATCTGCTCTTATATGTACGAGAAGGTAGAAGGTAGGTAATCAAGACAGATCAACATTTTTGTTTATCTTTGTACGTATTCTTTTTCCCCATTTTGCCTGACTATTCACATCTCAGGACTGTTGTCCCACAAAATTCGCAAGTACTACATGTAATGAAAAAATATAATATTATAAAAAATATAAAATTAAAAAGTATAATATATGCTCGTATGATGTAAGAAAAAATATATGCTTTCTTGAATGTTTGTTACATGCTGAAGAGTAGACTAATGTAAATTACGGTAACTTTTAACTGCACCAAACTTATCGTTTAATCCCCGTACCTAATTGGCTTGGTGCTATTCGACCACCCCCAGATTGAGGCTTCTGAATTACGCTCCAAAAAATTCCACACAAGCACTCTCAGTCTGGAACAACTGAAAAATATAATTATACCTAAAATCGTTTGGTGTTTGATTTTTAATTATTCATCTTTGTTTAGTTTTAGTACACATTTATATAGTTTGCTCTAATATTCATTAAGGTTCGTTACTAAACCAGCTGTGATCCGTCGCGGTTGTGATTTAAAAATGTTACAACTGGGATGTACACATTTTTCATTCACAATATTCGATGCCATAAGGTTCTTAAACTAGCTTTAATAACAATTTAACTATAGTCATCCCTCAGTATACGTTTCAGTGCTACCTGAAAGGTTTCTTATAACTTCAGTACGATGTCAGGTCAACAATTTAAACTTTTCCTCTTTTGATTGTACTTGACCAATGGTTTTCCTTTTCTTGGGGGAACAAATAAAGAATAACTGGGATTTGTCCAACAGCTTGACTGTTTTAAAATTCTGTTTTTCCCGAGAAATGGAGCCTTCCTTCATCATTCAAACTGACTCAAGTCGAATGCGGTGACAACTGAAAAACGGAATTTTATATTTTTGGGCCGTTTTGGTCTCCGGAGTTGATTTTCAATGCGTATCTATATCTATATCCAATTTCTTGGATCGAATCCGTCAAGGTGCAGCGGAGCCTATGCCCAACATTCCCACACACACAGCCAATACATATATTACTCGTTAGGTAAATGTTACGTAATGATTCATTGTGACAAGATAACGCTTGGCTGACCCTTAGACTCTGGTTAAATTTTACATAAATCCTTAAATGAGTCTAGCAGTGTTAAGCAGGTACGGGGCCTAGCGTAATATCCTTATCATCCTTTGGGTTTATTCCTGCATTACAATATGATGTGTAGTTTTGAAACGTTCGGAATTTTAACGTTTTCTTTGAATGTTATTCTACCATTAATTAATTTGAATTTTGTAAAGTTACATTTTATTTTGAATATGGTGATGAAATATTTAGTTTATTCGTCCAAGAATTCTTAGAAATCGTAATCTGCTAGCCTCTGCAACCTATCCATCAATTTGGACTTAGCATTGTGACTCTTCTCTGATGTAAGACGACGAACTGGAAGTAAAATTATAGCCCCACAAATCTCCTTTCACGTGACAAGTGGATCTTGAGAAATATGCTCTGTGTGTATGAGAATGACGGAGTGGTAAGTTAAAGAGCATAATCAGTTAGTGACGGAGTTAGTAGATCGTATGCTGTGACAGTTGCCTTATCGTTGCCGTTTAAAATCCAGAGAGAGTAAGCTTTATACTAGACATCAATATGTATTGTACATAAAAAATAAATTCGCTTTGATACACTAAGGAGTTTCCAGAAATTTTACTTTACTCTGCGATTTTTCTTTATATAGCGTTACCCTTCTCCCGTTCCATACATTCGTTTTCCGTCAGATGCCTGTGCCGGGAGTGCGTTAACTCTCATTGTGTTCGACAAAACGATAATTCCCTCGTCCGTCACGTGATTGGCCGCACACGCAGCTTTTAGCTAATGGAAGTACACTAAGCGAGCCAATCGCGAACAACTTTAGATATCACTATAGCGGAACGATTCTGTTTTTTTTTTTTTCGTTTCTGTATGTGTGTATATGTGTCGATATTAACATCTCACTATATATACACCGTTTATTTTACGTGCTGCGTTTGTTCCAGATATCGGGTGATTTACCGGCAATTTTCGTAATTGGGGGAACAGGGGCAGGGGAGGGAGCTCGGTTGTGTTTTAACTAAATTAAGATCGTAAGAAGGTATAAGGGGAAAGGGGTGATTAGCCTGTTTCATGCTATTACTTTTGATTCCGAATTCCGAAGGAGGGTTGTGTTCAAAATAAAAGACATTTAACAATATAATTAAAAGTGAAAAACTTCGTAATTCTTGCAGCGGCGGGTCATTGTGTTTAGTGTTATAGACAAACTGATTTTAGATTATCGATTAAGTATTTTTAACAGCTGCAGTGTGTGTAAGTATGTATAGAAAGCTACATAAAGTAGAATGAAAATATAAGTATATAAAATCCGTAAAAGCTTTAGTGGCTATACAAGTTTATAAAGAACTAGCCGTGACCCGGCCACGCTTCGCTGTGGCTCAGTTTGATAGGAAATAAATGAGCAATTAAATAAAAATAGTTAATCTAGCGAATATAGATTTACCGAGAAAACAAAAAAATTATTTCAATACCATGCATTACATTGCTGACATTATGTTGTGGAATGTTATGAAAAGGGAAAAAAAATATTTTTTTGTAATTATTTTTTATAACCGATGTAGGTACTCGGCTTCGCTCGGGGGCGACCCTGTCTCATCCCTTTTTCCACAATCCATGAAAATGATTTCAATCAGTGTGCGTTATTTGTCTTGATCGAGCAATGCGTACTCCTTCGATTTCCAATCTTGCTTCTCTTTGCTCGTCTGTTTCAGATAAAGAGGCTTGAACATTTCTTAATCTGAGAGTTTCTAGTCTATCTTCCCTTTGCTCGTCTGTTTCAGATAAACGGGCTTGAGCATTTCTTAATCTGAGGGTTTCTAATCTATCTTCCCTTTGCCCGTCATTTTCTGAAGCTCGTAGAGCCTTTTATTTATTTGCTTAACATATGGATCTGCCAATCGATTTCCTTTTTGGAGGCATAATTCACAGCGAAAGTATAAAATAAATGCGCGTGTTTTCTATTGTCCAATGTCCAAAGTTCACAAATACACCACTAACACTCACACACGTTCAAAAATATTTCTACTTTTAACAGAATGATTTTGAGCCGAGATGGCGCCATCTGTCAGTCACTTCTCTGTCAAATAAAGATGACATATAAACTGTCATGCATTTTATAATTTTTGGCCGTTTCTACCCCCTTGGCTCTTTTTTCGACGCGGAACCATTTCAGGAACCTTCACGGACATGCGCCCTACAACTCACCAAAGTTTCGTTGCAATCGGACGACTGGTATAGGAGCCTATGCGGAACATACACACAAACATCCATTTTTATATATATAGATAGATAGATAAGAGTGATGCAGTTACACCGAAAAGGTTAGTAATAAATGCATTTTCTTGTAACTACTCTCTTGTAATTCTCAAATTCTTGTAATTCGTCAATGTTCCATTTAATATCACATTGTATATTGTTTTAAGTATCTAATATTTAGTGTTGAAGTAGTGGCAAATTTCGGCGCCTATAGGAAATGTAAAATACTATTCGATGCACGTGACCAGGTGACGTCATATATATATATATATATATATATATATATATATATATAGAAATATATATATATATATATATATATATATATACTACCTGCAGCGTGTGGTAGTTTCACCTGTAATATGAAAATTCAAGTTCGCGCCCATATTTTATATTGGCAACGAAGAGAAGTGTTGCATTGACTACCCTACAACCCTACGTAACATTCACCGAACAACGGATTGTATTATTGATATTGTACTCCTATATTATTGTCGCGAACCAAATCCAGGACGAGGACACGCACCCTCAGCAAAAGGTGAATCGCCAAAGAATAACATTACAAAGGAATTTCCTGGTGAGGCACGTATGTGCCTCACCAGGAAACGGGGCAGCACACCTCGAAAAAATAAACAATTTAACAAATAAATACGAGCGAATTAAACGATCGAGAGCAATCAAGTGAACCGTTGTGCTGCCGATCCAAGTACGTGCCCGCCGTCCGTTTCGCTTGGGGTACGATATTCTCCAAGACGCTGAGATCCCTGCACCTGCCATCTGTCAACGAGAATTGAACACATCATTGGTAGTAAAGTAGTAGTGACGAAATTAAAAAATTGGTTAAAAAATTGGCAGGAAGGAAGGTCCACGGTTCATCACCGGTACCAACTAGATGAGTGGAGGTTACGAACAAAATGAGAACATCGGAGAGACAACTTGTAGAACCAACCTTTATTTCACGACAGCAACATCTTAATAAATTCGAGTATATAGAAACTATTGTTATAGTAATTGTTATTAAATTGTAATATAAAGATGATACGATTAAAACCTAATTTCATATGGATGAGTTATTTTACCAAACCAAACCAATAAAACTTCAGTAACAGGTTTGAAATACGCACAAATATTTATTTTTGCATTAGTGAATTATTTTCGTAATTCCATGTGAATAAGGCTATGGCAATTTATATTCGATTTAGCTTACTATAGTGTCTGACTGTTTAATAATGCGGTTTGATAGTTATACTTAACCTACACATGATTGAGAAGTAATTTTGGATTCAATGACATTTTGTAAGTGACAGGGTTTCCTTGAGCAGTTGAAATTACAAGTTGGTAAGCATTATGTAGAATTTGACGCTGTAGGAAGCACAAATAATCCTTAAAGGATTTTCCTAGAATTTTTTTATGCGTTATACTGTCGACAGGAGAAATACAATAGCAGTGTATTCAAACTATTGAAGTCCATAAGAATTGACTAGGAAATAGTGCAAAAAAATCAATAAACGTGTAAGAAGGGAAGAATAGAGGAGAAACAAATAGGACGGGGATGATGATTAAAATATTTAACGGCTTATAATTGCACGTAGAGAACATCACTAAACGATGAATTAAACAAACAGGAAAAACCGGAAAACTTTAATCTAGAATTTAATAATATTTTTAAAATCGCACGAAATAATTCTTTCCCAACTTACTTAATCAATAGACCATACCTCAAATATAGAGATAAGCACTTAAATGGTTTGTTGGATAATCTAAGTTCTAATTATAGGCTCCTCAAGTTTTTCTCGATACCATATTACAAGGATATCTCCTGTATACTTAACGAACTTGCAAGATTCATCAAAGATATCAACATCTCCTTCAGATCCAGCAGAGTTAATCTTGGGTCCTTGATTAATACTAAAGACCAAGTACCTCCGGAGGATAGATCGGGGGTATATCGCATTAGATGTCCTGATTTGTCCTGTAATGGGGTTTACGTAGGCCAAACTGGAAGACGGTTTGGAGTGCGGATTGCAGAACATTAGAGGCACGTGCTTAGGAATGCTGGGAACCCTTTAGCTTGTGTTCCCAGTTCCTTTGCATCTCACGATTTGAGTAAACCTTCATTTCCCTAATCCTCCGCCACCCACGTTAAATTTTGAAATCCTACATAAATAAAACAAGGGTATTAGATTAAATCTGTTGGAATGTCTGGAGATTGTGTGCTTCTCTAAGGATCCCAATATCCTGCTATTGAATGATATTCTACCTCTTGATTGGGTTGGGTTTTTTAAGAATCTCTCTTGCACGGATCCAGGTGGGGATGCGGCGGACACAGTGTAGTTTGTTCCTTGATGCTGGGAGGGGAAAGGGGGCTTTGATATTTGTCTCATTGGGAGTCAAATGATATGAACTTTTAGGTTATGTTATTACTTAAGTACCTAGGTTATGTGTTGTGGAGTTGGTTGCCGTCAACACACAGTGATAGATAACTTCATAGAGGCGACATCGGGGTTACAGTACTGACTAAAGTGCCTTTGCACACATGGTCTCTTTACTTCATTTTAGGTTTGTTCGAGAGATGGCAATATAATGGTGTATTCGGTTTTATCCTCCTTGTTTTTTCAACCAAATTCGAATTTTCTAGAGTCGGCAGCCGCTGGGGCTCAGTTTAGGTTTTAACATGACTATATTTAACCTGTTCTACTTAATTGTGGCGTTACTGTGTATGTGTTTTAACTTTAATCTTGTTATGAGGCTACTTTTACTTTTGTAAGTACATTTATTTGTTACTTTCTAAGAGTATTACATCGGAATTACTCGTAGGTAAAGGACTGATGATGGGCACTAGATGCTCGAAACATGTTTCGCTTTAATTAAAGTAAATCGACCGACGTGGTTGTTTAATTTGGATGGGGTGTGTCTATGAGTTTTCAATCTACAGCTGTTCCCCCCATCTTTGAGTATGGACTTCTACACTAAGATAAACAAACAACAAATTTTCTAACAAATAAGTATTTTGTATATAGTGTTGAGTGTTACTTACTGAATGCAAAGGATTGCTGAAGACTGGGATTTCGATACAAAAGGAAAACAACCAATATGAGCAGACATTGCTCTATGTTATACTTCTATATCTATAGCATAATACGGTCCATGGGCAGACATTTGTAGACGTATCCATATTATAAATACAACTAGAACTTTAAAAAATTAATTTCAAAACTAAGTAGTTTAAAAAGATATTTTTTTAGAATGTTAGAAGTAAGCAGTTTGTTAGTAATACATTCATTTACAATACACTGGGCTGCTGTAGGGCCACTTCGCTCTTCAGCATTGTGGTGCTACATAGTTCAAATTTCCTAAGACTTACAACAAAATTCTGTATGCTATATATTGTAAAATTTTTAGGTATGTAAGTCTCCCTCTTTTCTTCTTGATTGCTCTTTCTAATCGTCATGATTTTTCTAACTATTTCCTTACTGCCGCTTCTTACCATTTTATGGAAATGTATTTTTGTATATGTAAGGGTTTCTATATTTTGAAATTTAAGCATGTATTAAATTCTATGTAATATAATGTAACATGCAAGTGTAACCTGATTTATACGTCTATCCTTTCCAGAGAAGGCACTTCTTGCGTGCGCTCATCTTGCTTTATATGATCACAATACTAGTTTGTAAAATTTTACTAGAGCTCAGTAATATTTGTTGGACATAACATAATTAAAAGGGTGGATCAAAGCGACAATTGCGCAGGTCTTAATAAAATTTTTTCAACGAAAAATTTACTGATAGTGTTATTAATAAAGTAGATTGATTTTTTTGACGTGATATACGTCTTATAAATCGATGTGTCGTCTACCTGCCGGTTCACAAAACATTGTAACGTTACGCCAGACCCATGCGTGCAAGCAAGAGTGAGAGCGACAACAATAGACAGAGATCGACTTTCGCGGTTGCCTTGCGACGCATCTATCTCTTTTACACGACAGCGTTCGAGTGAAAGCTCGATTTGGCGATTGGCTCGGTTCGCAAGCGAGATGGAAAGGGGACGGAGGGGTACGCGCTACGCGCGTTCTGATTGCACTGTTTCCACTCCGTCGTCAGCAACGACGGCGACAACAGTCACAACACTATTGTTTATAAAATTATCTGAATATTTACTGTGCATAACATTGCTTATTACTATTACAATAACAATTGCGGCAATAAAGTATTTAATTCTTGCATTCTAAGAGTTCGATTAGTTATATAATCTCATATATTTGTTCTTGCATCGGTCAACTAGTGCTGTAATAATAGGTTATGTTACGATTTCGACTAAAACATTATGATGAATGATATAAATGATCGTGTAAAAAGTCGACTGATTTCATTTAGTATTCAATGAAAACAATTATCCTTAACGTATTCCATTTTTCATCAATGTTTCCTTATGACGTTATCACGTAAAAATTATCGTCCGTAAACCGACTTTACAGACAACCAAATTTTTATTTCTAATTTTACTGCCATAATTTGAAGATATAGATTGTAATAAAGTTTTTAACAAATTCTGTTGCACTTTGTTACAAATCCATAACACGTTGGATTGATACCGTTCCATATTTCATGTTGATTGAACTTCTATATTATTTCTCCTGTAGGAAATCACATATTAAATAGAACATTTTACTCGGCTAAATCTTGTCTGGAATGCCCGCCAAACTGATGCTGACATTGTTATTATTGTCCAGTAGTAATTTCCTTAATAACTTCATTATCCCTGAACCAACCAAACATTTTCACACCATTTTTCATTTCGTAGAGACATTCCATCAACTTTAACCGCATCCGTAAAATCGTAAAATCGGAAACTAGAATCAATAAAATTTAGCAGTAGTTGCGCTATCGAGCTGAAAGCGCATTGCACTAAATAATAAATGGTAAGATTTGGAATTATGTTATTCCCAGTGAAAAAAACGGGAGAGAAACCGACGGAAGGCGCTTTCTATAAACGTTGGTTCCCTGATCCGTTTGATAAGGCGACCATGATAGTTTGACCTGATTGGGTAAAATAAGAGACAGATTTGTCCTTTGTCCGTCATTGGTCTAACTGATCAATCAAGAGAGATAGAAACATGGAAAGTACCGAGGATTAGCTACAGTATTCCGGAGTAGTGAGGTTGTATTTGATTTAAAATATAGTAGCACTGATTTGTAATATCTGAAATCTCTGCAAAATGTAGATTTGGTAAAGCAAATGGCAAGGGATTGGTTTGTACTTCGAAAAAGTAATTAACATAGGTAAATGTTGAAGTTTGCAATTCGAAAACTTGATTAAGAACAATTAAACGCCATTCACAATTTGCATGAAGCACATCAAATAAATCAGCAAGTAAAATCTGATTTATAGTTGTATTGGCAAGACTATATCGGTTTACCAAAACTCGAAAATTACCGTTCCACAATTTTTCTATTTACCACCAAGTCTATTTTTAGCATTATTTTCCGAAAGCTGTCAGTATAGTAAGATCAACGACAACCAATCCGAAAATATTTAGTGGCTAATATTCCTCAAGAGAAATATTTATTTATTAAATTGAATTGTTTAATTTCGAGTAAAAGTTATAAAAAAAATTCTTGAAAACAGCTTTTATTTATAATTCAGATACACTATCGGTATCGATAGATTAGATTCGTGATATCGGAAGTCTGGTATGGATAGAACCGATATGGATATTTGAAACTTTGAACCCTAATTGTGTGGCCCTAATTTTTGAGCGACGCATTTTTGAGGTACTGCCTGGGCAAGAAAAAAGAGGGAAATTCACTTTTGAGTACCCACAAATCTAATGCAACTCATTAAGTGTTTGAGTTGCACCGATTTTAAAGAAAACTGTTTTTTTTAATTTCTCCAAAAAAATCACTCCTGATAAGTTTTCCCATACCTATGAAATACGTTTGGCACAAAAGAAAATTCAGAAACATCTGGTGACATAAAGTCAAATTATAAAGAAACATAATGAAAGTGATTATATAATTAATACGTATATTTTAGAAAATTTTCAACTATTCTTCAAAAATACAAAATTTGAATTGTGGTGTGGTTTCTCAACAGTGATTAAACTGTTACTGTGTATAGCCTCGCAAATAGCTCACTAAGGAACAAAAAGGAAAACGGGCTTTAAAGACGTATACAGTAAGCAGATTTATATGTCTCCTTTTCGGTATAAGTAGAGCAGTTTCCAATTCCCTGTGATTCGTGATGATGTAAACACCATCCGTATCCGCCGTACACGCGCCCCTCCAGAACTTCCGCTCAAACGAAAAACATCTAAAAATCTCATTTAAATGTATGATCTCAAACGTGTTTGTATCTCTCCTTCCGCGGTCCGATCCGATATTCCCAGACACGAATCTCGTTACGGGAAAAAATCTAAAAAGGAGGGAAAAGAAGGGCAGGGTATGGGTGTTTGTGTACGAGACCCCTTAGCGCTTCACCCCGGGAGGAGAGGGGAGGGGGTGTCGGGTAGGCGAAGATAACAAATGACAAACTTTTGATATGCATTTACATAAAACAAATGACGGCGAAAACTTGCCTAATAATTCAAGTCTGTGCCGTGTCGCACAGTATCTCTGTGTTTTTCTTATCACCGCCGCCGCCCTCCGGATCCCCCTCCATCCCCCCCAAAGGTATATTTCCCCAGAGAGCAGCCTTCGAAATATACCTCGCAGGGCGTGACAAGTCCCTCTCTCTTTTATATATAGGTATATAGGTGTGTGATGTGTATATCTATACATATTTTCCGATGCCTCCGCCGCCGCCACCGCCGCCCCCTCCAGCTCCCGCGATCTGTATCTTAATTTAAAAGTGTCAATTCTTTGTGTTGCTCTCGAAAATTCGATGAGCTGGAAACGCGGATTTGTCGCTTCTTATCCTTCTTGTCGGGAATTTCAGGAGATCTGACGGATATTCCGGTGGAAAATTAAACTCTCCCCCGCGTCGGTGCCCCCTTGTGCGGTTTTATTTCGTGAGCAATGGTATTCTCTTATTTAAAATTTATTAACAATATTAGATTTTCATCAATAAAAAAATTATATTTTCGGAAAATGGCACACAACAGGGAAAAGCTTTTGATCAAATATTGAAAACGATCAAAGTAACATTACCTTTTTCGGTAGTACCTACTTCAATATATCATCGCCATCATTAACATGAATAAGTATTATTTTACGAGACAAAATTAATAACAACATGTCTTCGTTTTAACTAGCTTATTGACTACAACTGTTAACTTTTAATGAGACCAGATCATGTACATGATTTACTATTCATATCACAACTGGCTCTAAGTAGGACGATATAAGCGAAACATGTATGTGAGATGCTAATAAGTGATACATAAAATGAGATATACCCACAGAAAAACAACGGTGTTATTGTAATGGACCAAAACTTTGCAGTTCATAAATTGAAGAATGGAAAGCCATGCTGATAAATATCTTATTCTTATTACTCAATTATTTTGACAACTTCCTATTATATATTTCGTAAAATGTGGCAAGACCAAAAGTAGTTGCTGTTTTGAAACCCGGCATAAGCCACAGGTTAACCTAATAGTTGCCGCCCTATCTCACTACTACTCTGTCCGGAGGTGTCGAGTTGCCTCACCTCTACCTGAGGCCGTTAAGCCGATGTTCGAATTGCCTCACCACTCCACCGTCAGGATTATTCGTATTATTTCAGGAATTTCGTAATATTTGTATCTTGATTATTTTCCCATGCCATTTAATATTGTCGTGTTAAAGATGGGATTTCTCGTTATTTGCGTATTCACTTGCCCTTACCCATTTCTAATTGAATAACCAATGCGCCAGGGTACCTGGTATTGGTAGACGTTAAAAGACGAAAGGCAGACGGATTAAAAAGGGGTCCGTGAGGCAACTCGCATGCGCCCACTCTGTCACCCATTTCAGCTCAACGAATCACTGATTTCACAACAAATACAAAATCCCGCTGAATTCCAGTTAACTCTAGAAGGGGCAGCCATTAAGTCATGCACCGGCCAAGTGATTAGCCTCCCAGAACACATCGAAGAGGAAATAAAAGAAATTGAGATCTAATAGAAGATCTAATTGCAGTATATTATACCCTAAATGAAGAAGATACCCCAGAATACAGATCCTATAACAATTTCAGGTTATTGCAAGTTATACAAGGCAATTTCACCAATGATTAATGTCACCTTGTGACTTGGTGTACTTCATTATGACGAGTCTGCCACAATCTCTACTGAAAAATAATCCAAACGGTGACGAATTCTTTCTTAGCACCAAAGCGAAATTGTTGTCTCAAAAAATGTAGCATATCTATTTCCTCAGAAATGAGAAGGTGTGTGATAAATCTAAAATGTAAAAAAGCTTATAACTTTTTTCACCTCGAAATAGCGTAAGTGCTTTGCCTACAAAATACTCTCGAGGAAACAAAACATTAAATCTTCATTGACAGAGAGCCGACTATTGATGAATAAACAAGTGATTTATTGTTTCTGTTAAATCTATTGTTTTCTCTATAACAATTTTTGAAACAGATTTAGAAAATGTATGGCGAATACAGGAAAATCATATTATATTCGAACTTAAGTGGGGTGAACCAAAAGAAAACACCAAGTCTTCAACACCAATTTATTTTCAAAAGAGCGAGCGGTTTCGACTATCTAGTAGTCATCATCAGGCTCGTACTAAACAATGAGGAACATTAAGAATAAAAGGTAGGTATCTTACAAAACAATACGCACATAACAAATAATTTAGGGCTCCCGCTGAAAAATATGTGAGACGTCACAGATAAAACAGACAAAACAGTTAAAAATTAAAATATCTTCACACATCGAACAGGAAAACATATGAGACATGGAAACAGCCCTAATAGTAATAACGTCCTCATCGCTCTAGGCGGTTACTACGTGGTAGTCCTAACGGGTGTTGAGCAGGACTAACAATGGCCTTCTCGAAGTTATTAGAATGCGCTGTGCTACACAATAAATTATGGGGCCCCAATCAAGGGGGGGCATGCGCAACATTTCAAAAGTTTCAAAATTGGCGGGTGAAAGCAGAACATTAACAACCAAACACAAAAAACAAAACTCATCGCGGGGTAAGAGAAGTGACAGATTAGAGGCAACATAACCTTAAAAGGTGTTTAGGATGGGGTGCTTGCTTAAATATGTTAGGTCGTTGACGCAGACCACCTCATTTCTTTTCAGTGCCTTAAAACTTTCTAAGTTCTCCAATACGTTCAACCTCGTTCCCAATTGTTTTGTAAAATACTGTAACGAAACGGCTCGCCGGCCGCGACATAAACACGCCGGGAGCTACACAAGTTCGCCTTATTGCGATACCGGGAAGGACAGGACGAAGCCGACGGTCGAAGAGCGAGTCGAGAAGCTTCGATGCGATAACAAGTTCCGCGAATTTAAGAATGATCTCCAGAAGCTTCGGGACTATTCCGGCAAACGACTAGAGCCTTCTACCTGCCATAAAAAGGGAATGTCGGACCCGAGACAGGACAGTCGAACCGGTGTGTGTAAACATTCGAGCGAGAGACCGCGCGCGTTAAAATAAATAAACATCTCTGAGTGAAATGAATTATAAGTGTTAAGAGTTAGTAATAAATTAATTAGGACAAATAGTGTAGTGTTTTAGTTTTAGTCAATAGTAAAAACGTTACAATACTTACCTTTTATTCCTAATGTTCCTCATTATTTAGTACGAGCCTGATGATGACTAGTATATAGTCGAAACCGGTCGCTCTTTCTTTCTTTTTTAATATAGTATGAAATAGTAATACAACAAAAAGCTCATACTTTGGGGCTTTGAAATTGAACAAATGTACGAAGAATTTCAGAACGGCGGTGATCTCGAAATAGCGGACGAGCTCCTGAACAGAATAGATATAGAACGACAGAAAAATGGGAACAAGTAACAAGTAACACGGGTATCAAACGATCGAGTAGAAACGCGTGGAGTCTTTTGAAAAAATTAGTTAGCTCTAACTCTCCTGTTCGTGAAGTACCAGAAATATCAGCCGACGAAATAGCCGCACGGATTGTAACGCTCTTCAAAGCTCCCAACACAAAACACAGCACAAAACACGGACTAAAAAAGAACTGAAAGTCCTCCATCGAACAACCGACGCCCATCTTGAATACTCTACACCTTTTACCACAGAGGAAGTAAACAGAGCTTAGATTACACCAAATCTGATAAAACTGCTGAGTTTGATGGGATACACCCAGAATTTCTCAAAAACTGGCGAGCATACAGAAAGGTGGCTAACTAAATTCTATTCTGGCATACTGTTAGTGATGCCCACGATATTCTCGTTTGCGAGAGTCTCGTCTCGTTTTCGAGACGCGACTCGAGACAATACTTTAAATTTTCCTTGCGAGACAAGACGAGATTTTCGTCTTAAATCTCGCACGAGAGCCTCGCAAAAGTCTCGAAGTATCGCAAATAAAAATGGCAAATATTAATCAATCACTATAATTATCGCGAATGTTATTGAAAATGTTATTATTTTTTAAAGCTGTATAATAGTGAGCAGCCTGTGTTTACAATAACTGTTACGCAATGTTTACTTATTTGAGCTTTCCGAGATATTGCCACGTGTACGACTATTATACTAGAGTTCAAGACTTACCTAGGGAATACAAATATTCACAACATTTTTATGTTGGAAAAAATAGTTTTTTTCTGTAACGAGAAAAAAAGTTTGACATTTTATCCCTGTTGACAGGAATTTTTTGTTAAACTTTATGATTATTAGTTTTTAATATCTCTACGACAATTTATTTTATATTCACCGACCTTTTGGAGATCATCAACCTATTTCTCACCCGACTTCTCATGTTATAATCGACCTATAATAATTGGTTTAGGTATTGCAGTTCTAGTCAAAAAAGCAAATTTGATAAGCAGTTCGATATAATTGAGGAGCAAGGAGGAACCGGATGTAATAAAACGGCAAATTGCAAGATATGCAAGAAATCCCGAGATTTTGCGAGACTCTCGCGCGAGACATGAGACGAGACGAGACTTTTCACTTTTTTGCGAGACAAAACCAGATTTTTCAAAGTCTCGTCTCGTCTCGTGGGCAACACTGCATATTGTTAACAGGATGTCTCTTGCGAAAACTTAAAAAATTATCCCAGGATTGAAACCAAATAAATGTAAGAACCTGCCTGAAAGCTACCGCCCTACAGCGTTTCGTAACTCATGATACAAACTTCTGGAACGGATGGTTACGAACAGGCTGAGCTCTTCGATCTTGGTGTGTGTCCCCGTTTCAAACCACAACGCAGCAATGCGAAAACCAAGTTGCTGAGTTTGACAACACATATTGAAACTGGTTTTAAACGCCGACTGACAATCACTCTAGTCCTCCTTGATTTGACTACGGCATATGACACGGTCTGGAGAAAGAGTCTTCTTGACAAGTTTCTCAGTAAAATATCATGCAGCAAAATAGCAAATCTAATAAATAGCAGGATTTGTGACAGGCCCCATCAAATAATAATAGAGAAAAGCCAGAGCAAAATGAGGAAACTCAATAACGACGTGACTCAAGGGTCGGTAATCCCACCTGCTCTCTTCAATTTATACACTTCAGACCTACCTCAAACGACGTCAAAAAAATTTGGTTATGTTGACTATCTAGCCCTGGCTAGATAAAACCATAGAAGCTGCTACCAACTCACTAATAGTGATCTGGCCGTGCTGGAGAAGTTCTTTACTGACTGGAGACTCATTCCCAATATGAATTAAAATAAAGTGACCTGATTTCACTTTAATAATAAACAGGCCCACTTACCGCCTGAAGTATATTTTGGTAACAACCTACTGCGACATTATTTCCACCCGAAATACTTGGGTATTACGCTCGATAGAACGTTGTTACATAAAAAGCACTAAGAGAATACGTCAGCACATATCAACACCAGAATTATCATAATCCATAAATTATGTGGCACCACTTGGGGTGCAAATTCATAAGCAATTAAAACTTCAGCGCTCAATTAGGCCTACTTCGTTGCCGAACACTGATCTCCAGTTTGGCGAAACAGTTGTCATGTAAAGAAAGTTGACAATAAACTAAATGAGACTATGTGGGCGATTAGTGGTTGTCTAAAAAGCACTCCTGTTCCATATTTGCACGTCGTGAGTCATATTGCTTCCCCTACACATTCGCAGACAGAAGAATCTTTTAAGAGAATACCAAAAATAATGTCAAATCACTTTCTGCCAGTGTTTGAAGATCTTCGTGACATTGCCATACAGAGACTAAAATCTAGGTCCATTTCATTGCTCTTAGCAGAACAACTCCTAGCAGAAATCTTCAATGTACGTGACAAGTGGAGAGTATACTGAGAATCTACGATGCCAGCCCAAATGGCATATGCCATTGTCCCCACTGCGTGTATGCTATGTATGGAACTGCCCCGCCAGGAATGGTCGATATTTAATAGAATTAGAATCTATCTCGGTGTCCACCGAGAAGCATTTTATAAATGGGATTGACATATTCACTATAGTGCGACTGAGAAGTGGCTCGCCAGACTGTCCAATATATTGGGGCTTCCTGTACTTTAAAAGTATACCCTGGACACGATCGACTTTATACTGTCTGCGTAACGCGTTCTAGAGTGGATTCATGGCCTTGATATTAGAATATAATTTCTTATTTTCGTTTTTTATCTATTTTACATACTGCCTGCCTCTTGATAGAAAGTGTGGTATTGTTTTTGTTTTTTGCTTTCATACTGACATTTGAGTTTAATTGTCTAACTATATGTATATCCATGTAAGCCATACGCTAAATAAAAATAAATATATAGTAATTTTTTAGTAGTTTTAAAAAAACCTATGCCATTTTTAGCATAAAGTAACAATTAAACAGGTGAATTCTGGGTACTAATTATGTTCTGCTTTTTCAGGACCGCCGGAAGTATAGGAGCTCGATGTGACTTAGAGGTCGTCAAAACAGCGGTGTCAATTTTATAGTAAAGGGTAAACGAAACTAAGGACTGAAGTCCTCAGGATGTCTGCCTATGCACCTACCCTTCAACAACTTATATACATATAAGCATTCGACAGGTCAAAATATATATGCATATTTGATAAATATACCATATATATACCAAAAAAAGTTAAGATGACCCAATCCCGGATTAAAAGTATCGTAACGGGAAGTCTAGCCGTAAGATAAACACAGGTAGAGAAGTGCTTCCAGGAAATTCGAAACGTAGAGAATTGTAATCGAAACGAAGAGATAGGAGTTCCTTGAAACCAAGATTCTTCTCCCACTTCCCATCATCTCGACACTTTGGAATATTCGATACTTTTCGTCGAAACGACCAGAAAGTTCGAACGACGTTTTGCAACACAGATAAAGGGAGATACCGGACCCACACCGAGGAGTAGTAAAACAACAGTCATAATCATCGTACGAACCATCGACCGGAGTGAGCGAAAATAATTAAAACCAACTGTGAATATAAATTAGATAATAAGTGTTAGTAGTAGTAAATAAATTAATTCGCGCAGTGTTAGTTTTAGTTGAACAGTAAAAAACGTTACATTGTGTTGAAAATACAAGAGACAACTATGCACAAAGTCCATAACTAAAATTATGTACTGTGAGCGTCTCTGGTGGAACCAAAGTCTTAACAAATACGTCTAGCATTCACCGTATGAAGTTTTTATTTTGAAATCAATAAAATATCCAAGTCCATACATTGTCCTATCAGCCAAGATATTGGTAAAATAGTGCACTTTAGAGCAGTCTGGAGGCATACTGATGCGCCCACTCTCCGTGTCTGTCATGCTTGTATTTGTGTATGACTTCTAAAAGAAAGCCTTGTTGAAAAAATAATTCTGCTTCCTATTACCCGAAAGAGGTTACTAAAATTATTCTAATTGAGGAGGTTTTTCGGGGTTAAGGTCCCAATCGGTGAGTCTGACATAAGTTTTTTAATATAATGTTTATTCTAACAAAAAAAAAACAATTTAATTTTATCCGGTTTCTTATCACACACTTGCACCCTTATTTTTTAATTAATTTGTCAATTTGCTCCAATTTAAAATCCCACTTAGATGCTGCCAGATGTAGTTTACTCGATTACTCACATGAAATGCATATTATGCTCAGGATATTAAATAGTTTCCTAAGATACATATTTTAATGCCTACCTTTATGGTCCAAATGATTCTACCGTCCGCTGTGAACAATTTAGTTGAACATATTTTTAAGGCACGTCCTAATGTACCAAAGTAGTCTCCAGGGCTTTGCTAATGATGTAGCATGCAGCGCCATTACCCATTTAAGCCTCTCTAGGTTAGAGACAACCTAGCTCTTCCGAGCTCTCTGAGGGTAAGTCCACGGGTCCCCATATCATCCAGTTTTAGTGTTCTTTCGCTTTGTTTATTTTGAAAGAACTGTCCGCAATTTCCTCACGAACATCGTGATTTAGTATTAGAGTCTACATTGGTACTGCTCCCGAAGAAGCCTGTTTTATAATAAAACAGGGGTCGCGGAGGTTCCTGCCCCCGCCCCATTTATTCATAATTATTATTCATAATAGAACCAAAATAATCAGACTTTCTTCGAACGATAGTGTCATGATTTCTGGTTCCTACCCTATCTCACGATTAATTTGTATTCTCTATTCTGTATTGTGATTCTGTCAAGAATATCATAAGAACCCGTCTAAATGTTGGCACGAACAGGATAAGTACATGAACCAAATAATTATGTACGGTGCGAAAGGTAATTTCTCACGTCAATCACTTAAAAAAATGTCATGTCAAGATCTTAAGCTCGTAATTATTAGAAAGGGCGTGTTGCGGCTGTCGGTGCTGAGAAGTCCCATCAATAGTGGGAAATTGACCGGTGATTTGATAAAACTTGAATATTTAACCTGAGGGGCCAAAAAGTGTGGATTTAGCGTACGCCCGCCACCTTTCTATATAACCCTGTGTGATTGTCGTCAAGACAAAAGTACTTTCGGATGCAATCGAGTAGAAGTCATTGTTCTGGTTCACACTATGGAAATCGACGATTTTTGGAATCGGTTCCGGTTATTCTTAAAGGCGAAACTATATTTAAACACATGGAATTTGTATATTTTGTAACATGAAAGATTGTAGAACAACATACATATATATTTTTTGTGGTTACCTTTACCTTCACTTTGTGTGATCGTCGACTTCTAAATACATTCTAACAAAATTAATAGTTAATAACATTCTTATGATTAGTTTTGGTCACCATAAATTTAAGAATGCATTCTAATGGTGATTTAACGCAGTCAATCAATCTCGCCCATCTCATTCTCGTTCCGACCACCCACCCCATCACTCGTCCTATGAAACCTAATTTAACGAGTGAAACACATCTAATCTCCCGACTAAAACTTTTTATGACGACTTAATAATTCAAACATTAAAAGCCGTACCTCTTGACAGCGGAGCGATAGAGAAAGCCATAGAGGAGTAGAGGATAAGCCCTAATCATTCTTGTCACAATAATGGTTGGGGTGTGCTTGTCAAAACACCATACACACATTTTAATTACATGTATCGGTGTCACTCTTTTCGGTGGATTTTCGACCTTAACGGGTGGTCAGATAAGAGCCAGGGTGTTATTGCGGACACAGGATCGGAACAGGGTTGTGGAGAATGGTCGGGAATCGAAATACACTGGAAAGCTTAAAGGTAAAAGGTGTATGAAGCACTATGGTTTTTCAGAGGATTTTAATAAAATTATTCAAGCAAAAGCAACTTGTTAATGTTTAAGGTTGCTTTAACTTAGGGAATATAAGTTCTGTTAATAAATATATATCCTTTTAATTTTCGAAACTATTTCAATACATTTTTTATATGTTCTTTATGTCTGATTTTGTTCATTGATAACATTAAGATAACGTGACTAATTAACACTTAAGGTCTTTTTAAGACATAAGAACTTTTTAGTATCATAATTAATGTTGTGCTTTAATTGTGTTACTCTCTTTAACCTACACACATAAAAACTACTGAAGTAGGTAGATAGTACTCAAGGTTTGGTCAAATATTCGAAATGCATTTCTATGTTTCTCTCCATCCTTTTCTATTTAAAGTCACCTGTTCAATTTTATGCAAATTTGTTCATTTTTTCGTAGTTGCACTTATTCGTCTATCTAAGATTTTTCCAATTTTTAACCATTCTTGCTTTGTATATTTCCTTCAAATTTTCACTCTCCTAAAGATCCTAACTGTCCCTCCACATGTGTTGAATGAGTAAAGGCTAGGTTTCTTTTTCTATAAACAGTATTCTCCTTGTCCTGTTAATTCTAATTTTGCTGGTCACAGACGTGTTATTTACAATTTGTATTTTGATTTTGTGTTACGAACTAGAGTTGAGATCAGTATATATTAGTTAAATCTGGTTTTATCATTTTTTTAAATAATTCTGTATTGGCACGCTTGGCGATCTGCTTTGTTTATCATAGTATCGATTATTCAGTATTAATGAGTCTGCATACAGATCCCATTCTTTCTGTTGTGGTATCTTCTCGGGTCTCCATTTTATTATATTTTCATGCAAAGGTATTTAAAACTGCTGTCTGAGTTATTCCTTTTTTTCTTTGTCATCTTTTCTTTATTTACAAGCATATTTTCAATAACCGTTTTTCATTGAAATTGTCTGCACACATTAATCTGCTATTAGATTACACGTTACTATATAATGTCCCTCGATATTTTCCTTGTCATTAAATTGACATTTGCACTTGCACAAGTGTTTCTACGTGCGGTGAAATTACGTGAACTCTATCCAAAATCAATCTAAGATGTACAAAACAATGTTAACACCGTCGTACTGTTGAACAGTCTAGTCAATCATGTGATGATAAATCGTTCTCTCAAAACACCAAGGCGGAAATATTTAGTCTATTAAAGTGACAACTTGCTAAGGCGGAATTAAAACATCTAGAGACTTTTGTCTGTGTTGTGCAAATATTTGCGAGTTCATAAAATTTTTTAGACAGTACTTCATTTGGTTTTGATAAATTTTAAGCAGTAATAACAGACCAAATATAACATTACGACCGTTTTGTGGTATGTTACTTTAAAGGTAAAGTTATTAATGTGATTTCGTAAATATGTACTTGAAGTACATAATAAAACTAGACATACTATACATATGTGAAAGCGCAATTTAAGCCCAAGGTAATCCTTCTATTGAATTGAGTTCGGTTGATAGATATAACTGATTAAAGTTATGATGAAAACAGAACTAAAATTTCATTCCTTTCCCTACATTTTTCCACATATAAAATTACTTTATACTCTTCGCCTACAAAATTTTTTTTTGCAACAGAGACATGTTTTAAAAATAAGTAAATGTATATGTACATACATAAATATGTACATATGTAATCTGTATATTCCCTGTCTCTCTCACAGAATGAATAGTTATATATTACTTAATTGTGTTATTATTTGCTGTCCCTACAAATACCGGACGTTGAAAATGCCCAAACCTCTCGTCCCTAATATTGCGTTAAACTTTTATTTCAATTAGCCAGCAGTTAACAAGCGTTGCGAGGTATTTGTACATGCGCAATTTCTCTATTACTACTTCCTATTTCTTTGAGTCAGTTATAAAAATAATTTTTTTTAACCAATAAAATTTTGTAGTTGAACGAATACCTAATTTTCATCAATATTGTATGAATGATACATCAGGAAACGTCTCTTCGTTTTATACTTTCCCGCTTATCCCGGTCCTGAAACGATGTTCGAACTTTCGAAAGACTTTCGGGATTTAGCCAGGCAGAGGCAGGGAAGGGAGGTTTGGTAATAGCTTTCGGGGGTGAAAGAATTAACAGATGTGCCTAACAGACGGTGCTAATGCCTGTAATAGGCACGGCCTCCTGAGAATATTTTGGTTTTTAAGCTTGACTGACCACTTCGTGTATTACGGGCTCTGGCTTATTGTCTGCTTTTTCTGGAGCGAAGCACAGGAGACAGTAAAAGCTTAGATTTACTAACAAACTAAGTTGTAGTGATCTGAATAAGTGTCTGATATAGGCAAGAATAGTAAGAATTCCGATATGAGGGAATAAAACTTGAAGTAAAGAGGTTACTTATTCAATTATTTTTTTATTGTTTGGTGAAATTTATAACTTGATAAGAATTGACGAATCAAGTTTATCGATGCAGTCGATGTGGTGGCGTTGTACGATTGGTTCGTGGGGTTAACAGAATTGTGGAAGCTGAGTGTAAGTTGACATTTGAGATATTAATGAATATTTTAAGAAAACATTTTTACGTAATTTTAAATACAAAACTAAAAGTTTAAGTATTTCTTGAAGCTGTCTGTGGAAATTTATAATCGTCTCAGAAGCACACGTATACATCTTAGCGAAAACGACAAACTTTAATGACACATATGGAACATATAAAGATTTTCCATGTATTCCCCCGTAAAATGTACTGGTGTTAAGAAAATATTTAAGCAAGCGGTTAAAAATGTCAGAGCGGACCACTGGGAAGAAGCACCATTACACGTGTGAAAATAGAATACAGGTTTCTCAGAAGCTCGGGCTAGTTTGAGATGTTTACTGAAAAGTTCCAATTCTCTACTAGCTTTCACACGCTCTGGTAACTTGTCTCCCAAATGCCATTGTAGCGTTGTTTGTTTCTCGTAGGGGCAGAAATTCTCTGCGACTGCCAGAACATTCTAAGAGTTTAACACGTTCCTCATTGGTTAGGCTCTTCCTAAAATTCTAGTCCATCTGGAAACGAAGTACTTTTGCAGCGGTGGGACCTGCAGTCCGTACGATTTAATTTTCTCTACCTGCCTGGGTAGATGATGACATAGCAATTTCCATACGACCGCGTCACGCTTCCAATCCACTAATTTTCGTTTTAGACGCCACGATTTTCTCCTGAAAGAGTCTTTATCATCTGGAAACGAATGCCTATTTCTTCATTTAGATGTTATTTTCACTGTTTATTCAAACCGATCGCTAATGGTTTGGAAATCAACCGCTATGTTCCCCACGAAAACAACAAAATGTATTTTTACGGAGAAAAGAAACAGAAGAGCAGCATCAAGGAAATGTGACTTTTATCTCTATAAAATTCGAGATTTTCGGCCGGAGCCAAGGAAACCACAGTGTTTCGATTCATTAGACAAGTACGAATACAACTGAATATTATTTACATAAAGAAACAAGCGAAAACTGACCCACTCTACTAGTGACTTGGAGGAATCTATTTCTTCCAATTAGATACTTATAGGTAATTAGACAATTTCTTCAGCATGTGGAGAGATAAATGTTCTTTATCAATTCACAAAAATAATATTTTTTAAATCCAAGCTAGAAAAATATATAATATGTTTGTGTTAAAGATATGGCTGTAAACATGAAAGTCATATGAAATGACGCTTAAAGACTGGTGACATAACTAATAATTGATGCAAATATTTGCAGGACATACTAGATTCTATAAGGTTCACTCAACTTCTCGATACGACTTCAATGATTACTAGTTCTAGAGTTACCTCCATAGATGTTGTTTATAAATCTAATAAGCAAAATTTTAATAAATGCGGTGTTGTTAGTGCACGTGGAATTCTTGATCACGAATTAGTGTTCTGTAAATGAAAATTCCCTTTTCTAACAATTTTCGCGCCATAAAAATTCCGCACTCCTTTAAATGTTTTAATCGTGAAATATATTTAAAGTGAGTATTTATATTGAGTTTAAATTTTTTACTTGTTTGACTTTGCTAATATAGGTGGTAAGGGTGTAGTTTTCAACCGCCAGTTTCATTAATACTGAAGAGCCAATAGGACGATTGAGCTTTACAAGATCCCATGCACCGTGGCTTACAGATACCAGCAGAACAATACAGGAAATTTAAATTGGAACAATCCTTTGAAAATTACAACTATATAAGTTATAACTATATTATTAATAATGCTATTGACGAATGGAAAATGCATTCCTAGATAACCACATTCGAAGCACATCTTATGATAATTTCTTGTACTTGCAAAATTCGAATGAAACTAATAAGTACTTTGTTAGCTCTGCTCTCCCCGATATAAATGCGCAAAGTGCATTGCTACATTTTTATAGTTTTAATAGGGGTCTTCATATCAGTTTTAACTCTGAAGTTGTTAGTGATACTGATGTTATAAAAATTGAAATTGTTGTTTCGAATATTCGGATTATTCAACTTAAAAATCCCCATATCATACACTATTACATAATATTACACAACACAATTGATACCAACAAGAGATGTACCTACGATTGTAGTACCGTGGCAAGGATAGGAGAACTATTTTTTCTAAATAGTTATTAGTAATACGCCCTGTCGAAATCAAATATTTCACAAAGCGAGAGGAACAGCGTTAACGCAAGTATTATCACTAGAGTTTTCCGTCTGGTTGTAGAGTGACGAAATTTTTGAAGGATCGAGCGCTGTTCTATTAAGAAGCTGTAGTTAAATACTTAAAGTGGTTAGAAATTCAACAATGCTACACAATATGACATGTTTAATATCCACGAAATCGACCCATTCTTAAATAAATGTCAGAGAGCACCTTGAAAAGGGATAAATAGTGTTTTCGTGGGAAACATTGCAAACATTTGATTGTTGGAAAATTCACATAATCGCTTTACTTCAGAAGTTTAAAATCTTTCTTTGTAATTTTGCTTGGCTCATTCACATGTAGAATTTAAGAATATAATTGCTTCAAGGACAATACCTCATCCGTTATGTAACTTTACTGATATAGTGTTTCGTATTGTACTATTTGTAACTCTGAATCAGCTCCATAACGTTAGCTTTGGAGGTAAATGGAGGAATTTTGTTTACAACTGCATTATCGTTATTTATGACACTTGTTAAAGACGAACACCCAATAATACTTATTCAACGAAGAGGGATTAATTTTGCAACACTCCTGGTCCTGCCGATTGGGCCTGTCAGTTGAATATATTAAATTTGGGCATATCCACTTGAGGGGCGTGTCATTTAATCTAATTTCCTTTTTATACACTGAACTACTTTTTCAATCTAATAATAAACAAGATATTATTGTTATGGGAACTTTGTTGCCTATCCATATATGATTAAATATGATCCAATATGAGGTTAAGAGTTGCTTGTAAGAAAGGAAGAAGAGACGCTAAGATGGAGGCGTGCATTGTGAACAGGAACAAGAGAATAAACGTGTGAAAAGAGTTATTGTGCCCCTCTCTCGACTATCATCCTTATTCCTTTAACAATTCAGAAGTGAGATACCAAGGATACCAGGGATAGCAGATATTGCAACGAGTTTAGAGGTTAAGGTTTAGCGAGGAGAGGAGAAAAGATTTGTGCGTAGGCGTAGGTGATGTGCGACGCTTTCGACGAGTTTGTAGAAGAAAGAAAATTGTCAGGCTTTTTGAGAGGCAAGTCAACTGGAGAGATGAGTGAAGATATGCGACACGTTTTGGAAGAAATACGAGTGTTGAGAAAACAGCATGAAATGGAAGAGGAGTACCAGAAGAAGATCCAAGAGTTGTAGGTTAAGGTCAATCAAGGGTCAAGATCTGTAGAGGACCATAGTGTTACAGGAGGAGCAGGGATGGAAGGAACTCTTCTGTCACAAACGTTGTTATCCATGTGTGAGTCGATGCAGAGACAAGCTGAGATGTTTACAACTATGCAATCGTCGTGGAATCAACAAGAGGCAGGACGACAAAGTTCAGGAGAGATTTTGTCCCTAATCACTAATCAAGAGATAGTACGAGAATTTTTGGGAAATGAAGGTCCAGCAAACGCAAGTGTCTGGATTAACGAATTGAAGAATGCGCAACAGTTATACCGTTGGAGTGACGCAGCAGTTCTTAGTGTTGCCAAGTCTCGATTAAAAGGAGCTGCATGGAAATGGCTTTTGACGAAGAATGTTACAATTACCTCCTTTGAACAGTTTGTGATTGACTTCAACAATACCTTTACGCAGATGCAGAGTAAAAGTGGGAGATTAATGCGTATGTTATCTCGAGCGCAACTACACAGAGAACAGGTACAGGATTATTTTCTGGACAAGATATGGTTATGTAATGGTTTGGAGCTTTCTATTAATGAAATGAGAGATGAGGTAGCGAGTGGTCTTTGGTGTAAGGACTTAGCTCAGTATTTGGTTGGTCACGAGTATCAATCCACCGATGTGATGCTTCAAGATCTTGTACGAGTTTAGCGGATCTATGAACGTCGAAGAGGAAGAATTTCCGGTCAGAGGGGTCAAACGATGGCGGGTTCCTACCCGAATAAACCATTTTCCGGAGATGGGAGAAGAAGTAACGGTCCAGGTGTTACTACAAGCTCTGTCCAGGGAGGAAAGGCAACGGTTGAAGGGCAGTCTACGATGGCTACACATCAACAGACACCGAGGAGAAATGATGCTGCCGGAGCAAGTAACATAAAACGTGAAAGTTTTATAAAATGTTTTAATTGTAACGAGTTAGGTCATATTGCAAGGGCTTGTACGCTACCAAAACGGTTATTTACATGTTATTTATGTGGAAAAGAGGGTCATGTCGCATCTCGTTGTGAAAATAAGAAGAAAAATCGTAACACTGAAACTGTAAGATTAGAGAGAGATGAGGTCAAGTTAATTCAAAGTATTAATGTAGAAAATGCGGGTGAAAAATTTATTCGTGATGTTCAGATAGGGAAAGAATATTTTACAGCACAAATTGATATGGGCGCTTCTGTATGTACCATTATATCTTCAGCTGTTTTAAGGGGTAGTTTTGACGTAACTCGTGTTAGGTCTGAACTTCAAGGGTTTGGAGGTGTGATTGTAGAATCACTTGGAGTGATCAACGAACAAATTCAATTTGATAGTTTAGCACCCAGAGGTATTACTCTTCGTATTGTACCAGATACAGCACAGAATTATGACATAATTTTAGGTCGACCCTTCATTGAAGCGACTGACATAACATATACACGGTTTGGTAATGATTTATTGTTTTCAGATGTAGAAGTAGATGATCAGGCGAGTATGTCTGCTAATAAAGTATGTGCACGTGAGTCGACAAGGTTAGAATCGGGCGAAATTAAATTCATTGATGTAAAGTTCAATAAGCTAGACTTATCAGTACCAGTAGAAAATAATGGCAGGGTTCGACAACACATTTAAGTTAATCAAAATGTAGGTACATCCATATTATCAATAGAAAAAGTACAAGTTTTAGAAGAAGGAGTAGAAAACATTACCATAGATGGATTGGCGGTAGACGAGGGTTTGAGGGTAGACCAAGTTCATGAGTTAGTAAATCTTTTAAATGCTCATAGAAAATGTATTTCAAAGAACATGAACGAGTTGGGAAAGACTGATGTAGTTTCTATGGACATTGTCCTTAAAGATGATGTTGAAGCATGTAGTAACCCATATAGATTAAATGCCAGGGATCGCGATGATCTAGATAAAATACTTGAAGAATATAGAACGCTAGGAATAATTACAGATACTCAGTCAAATTTTGCAAGTCCGGCATTTATTGTGCGCAATAAAGATGGTAATCCGCGAATGGTAGTTGATTTTAGAAAATTAAATAAGGCTACAAAAATTTTTACATATCCGATTCCAAATTTTGACGATCTTTTAGAAAAGTTAAATGGAGCACGACTATTTATTACGTTAGATTTAGCTTGGGGATATTTACAAATGCCATTAAATGATGAGGCTAAAGAAAAGACAGCTTTTATTACGGAAACACAAACAGGACAGTTTGAGCGAGCTATGTTTGGTTTAGCAAATGCCCCGAGATATTTTGCTAAATTGATGGATAAAGTATTAGGTACAGAACGAAAGAAAGGCCTTGTATTTAATTTCTTTGATGACATATGTATTTACGCTGAAAAATGGGAAAAATTGATGAAAAATTTAGAAGAGGTTTTAGAATCGCTTGGAAGAGCTGGTTTAACTTTACGCTTGAGTAAATGCAAATTTGGTATGCGACGTATTGAATATTTAGGCTATATATTGGGTGAGGGTGAATTACATGTGATTCCAGTGGGAAAAAGACCATTTGACATTGTTCATACTGCCATGTAGGACCGTTTCCAACATCAGCTAACAATCATAAATATGTTCTAGGACTAATTGACAATTTAACATAATTTGTAGTATTGTTTGCGGTTAAGAATACCACTGCACGAGTAACTGTAAAGTGTTTTGAGGACTTTGTTAACAGGTATGGGGCACCCGGGAGAATTATATCTGATAGGGGAACTTCATTTACTGCTCATGTTTTTCAGGAATTTTCTTTGAAACATGGCATTAAGCATACTTTAAATTCCAGTCGACATCCACAAGCAAATTGATTAATTGAACGTTTAAATCAAACACTTTTGCCCGCTATGAAATTTTCTGTTGCGAATAAGACTATTATAAATTGGCACCGCGAATTGAATAAGATTGAGCGTGATATAAACTCTACAGTCAGCACAGTTACGGGAAAAACTCCTTTTGAAGCGCTATATGGATATTTACCACGTTTTCATGATGGAATGAGCCGATCTCTGACTGAACATTGTGAAACTTACACACCCTCTATTGAAGTGCAAAAAGAAATAAAATATTGAGAAGAATCTACAAGGTTATAAAAAGCGTTATGATCAAAATCGTTTTAAAGGTGTAAAGTTTAATGTAGGTGATATTGTGTTCATGAAAAGAAATCCTGTTGCTCCGGGTGATTCAACAAAGCTTCAACCTACTTCCATGGGACCATTAGTTATTATAGCTGTTGGACCTAGTGACACATATAGAGTTAAGAGATTAAATGAAAGTATTAATAAACATTTTGAAACTACTGCCCATGTGAGTCAATTGAAGATTTGGAAAAATCCTATTTGTGAATCTGACGATTATTTAGTATGCGATACTAATGAAATTAATGTAGAACCGAACAGTGATACCGAGTCAGTCACAACAAAAATATTACATGAACCATTAACTGAAAATAAGATTAATGATAAGTATGTTAAAGAAATGCATGAAAAACCTGATACTGTAGAACCTGTATTGAAAAGATTGAGGAAGAAACCTTTTTATTTTAAAGATTTTGTGTAGATTTAGGAAAAATTTATTTTGCATGTTTCATATGGGAAAGAGATGTTTTGTTTATCTATGATATATTCCGATATTTTAGTTTGTTTTGTTTAAAGAACATGATGTTATTTTAATTTTGTAAACAGTAACCAAAGTTTGAGGGTCCAAACTTAATAAGGATGGCCGATTGTTATGGAAACTTGGTTGCCTATCCAGAACGATTAGATGTAGAGAATAATAATATGAGGTTAAGAGTTGCTTGTAAGAAAGGAAGAAGAGACGCTAAGATGGAGGCGTGCATTGTGAACAGGAACAAGAGAATAAACGTGTGAAAAGAGTTATTGTGCCCCTCTCTCGACTATCATCCTAATTCCTTTAACAGTATTATGCGATACGTTTATATGGACAGGTTCATGTGCCTAAAAGTTAGAATTCTAAATTTCATTAGATTTTAATTTTTTTTTCGGTTTTACAATTTTTAAAACAATATTGCTCAACATAGAGCAAGATTTTAAGAAATACTGACACGAGGTTCTATGAATTAATTTCAGTGAACAAGGTTTTTAATTCGTTGTACATCGTATTGCACTGTTTGCGACAACCAAGAAATTTCAAAAATTGATAATTTCCTTGATATTTTTCTACTCATAAATTTCTTCAAACATTTTCATTTAAATTTTGAAAAGAAAGCTTGTGGTTCCTCATATTATAAAATTTTCCATCCTCTCCCTCAACATACCACATAAGAATAATCCTGCCGGGACTTTTCCTCCCCTCGGACGATTTTTCTCCATACTCGAATCGTCCCGCGGTTCATTGGCGACGGCACAAAAGTCGAATTATTGTCGTCGAATCTATCGAGTCGATAGATTGGAATCGTATTTCGGGAAGCAACCGGCAATACGTCGCATGATAATGGACGGTGAAGCGATATACGGGCGATTTGAAATTATCGAATCGAAACCGCTGGAAGTAATTTGTGGACACAGGGCGAATGGTCGGAGGGATCGATCTACGTTCTACGTAAAGAAATACCGTGTGATTCCTAGAGAAACCTATATCTAGT
Source organism: Cryptocephalus moraei (assembly GCA_946251905.1). Classification (NCBI taxonomy): domain Eukaryota; kingdom Metazoa; phylum Arthropoda; class Insecta; order Coleoptera; family Chrysomelidae; genus Cryptocephalus; species Cryptocephalus moraei. The sequence goes on from OX276452.1 coordinate 2,812,743, forward strand.
AGGACGAGGTAAACTCACTAGATATACAGTATCACAATTGTTCGTCATTTTGAGGTCGTTTATGGTTGCCGGGAATTGGGCGAAATTTAAATTATGGAGCGAATTTATGCAAATCCATTTAAGGACCATTTCTTTTACAGAAACAGTATTGAATAAAAGTGAAACGAGACCGTTAAGTTCTTTGAAAAATTAAAAAAATATATCTTCGAAAATATTGAAACTACTTTTCTCCAGAATAACATTATTGTCCCGTTTTTTACGGAGCTAACTTAAATTGATTTAATTTTACATAATATGGCAAGAAATCTTGAATTTCTAATTTTGTTCCTAAATGCCCATTTTAGCTGTTTTTATTAACTTTCAATCAAAACGTTGCATGGAGTTGTAGCAGCTCAAATTTTTGAAAAATAAGCAGTTTTCTCCCCGATGGGAAAACATCGGGGAGAGCTCTGTTGTACAAGACGACATTAGGTATAGTTGATTATCGGAAAATTTTCAGGGCGCCTTTAGGTTCACAGGCTGTTTCAGGTTTCATCAGGAGGATCCAAAACGCCCTCAAACCCCTCCAGGCGACTCTGGCTTATATTTTGTTTAAACTAGGGATTTATGACCAGGTATTTTCTAACTGGGGATCAAAGGTTGGTAAGGCGTCTCGGAGGCTGTGTAGATTGCTGATGATTACACAGTATTAAAACTCTGAGAAATGCCCACTCTCACGCCCTCGAAGACCAACGGTCGCGTGATCTTTGGGTGCATGGCATTCAAGGGTGGATGTTATGTAGCTGACGAGAAAGTGTACAGGGCGAATTTCTGGCATCCTATAAATGAACTGGAACCAACCAGCTAAGAGAATAAACCGCGACAGAAAATTCTGCTCCTCCTAGTAAGGTGGTTGTGCAGTGGGCCAGCGTCCCTCTCACGTAGACAGCATTTGTAGTAACTAAAAAGCTCAGGAAGGGAAAAATGGACGAATTTAAAGGAAAACGACAGTGCATACGAAAAGATATAATGATTATAGGAACATCGAATATTCAAAGAATATTCTTCTTCTATCTAAAATGGCTTTTTCCTTTGGAAAGTTAGCCAGTGCAATTTTTTCTTAAAGTCTAGGTCCACATGCGTGAGTCTGAGTCAAGCCTCATAACCCACTCTTTCTAAAATATTAGCTACCAACCAAGTTGTGAATTCGTAGGAAGATTCAAAGAATATGAAACAAGGAACAAGGAAATGAATGACAGAAACATAGACATCGCCATATTAAATGAAACTAAAAAGAAATGAAAGGGATGCGACAAAACTAAATAGTATATTATAGCGTTCCAAAAGATATAAGGCGTTTATGGTTTTTTCTTATCTATCTGTTTATAGCACCCCCGTTGCGAACCGCATAATTTAAAGGATTAGTGTTTGGAGAACTATTGAAATACTTTCAATGGAAAGAAATAACTTCTTTTCATTTAAAATAATTAATTATTCCACTCAAAGTATTTATTTCATTAACTTTTTAAAGCGATGTACGAAAGTATAAATGAAATGCAGTACCTATAATTACAATAGATATCTATGTACATAAATAAAACACAATACACTGTTGTGGTGTTGGTTCTCGGGGACCTGGACGAATGTTGTGATGGTTTTCTGTTGACCTCCCCAGGATTAAATGAAACACATGTTGTTTATGAATTGTCGACGTTTCGTCTATTCGTTTTAGACATATTCATGACATTGAGTGGAATCTACGATATCAGTATTATGGTAAGTATTATTTCTTAAGAATGTGGTAGTGACACTTACATTTTTTTACAGTTGTTACTATTTGAGTTACCAATTTTGTTGAAACCAATGCATATCGCTCTCGCTGGTAACCTTTTTGGTTTGATGTCCCTTTGCCGGGCGTAGTGAGTAGCTTCTTTATTAGATTCTATGTTGTTCTAATAGAATAGCTCTCTTTTGTTTGCAGGTTTAGAGGTAACTGTCGATGCGTTATTGAAAGAGGCACTTCCAGGGTGAAATTGTGGAAGGGGGATGGTTTTTGTGGACTCCTGTTGTGTTTTTGAATTGACCTTGGTTGATGGTTGATGGATTTGTACAATTTATAATACTCTAATTATTACGTATATCAATATTATTGTTTTAGGAGGACTCTATTTTTTTTTCCTATTGTTTATAAGGTATTGGTAAAATTGATAAGTGATCGATGTGATTGAGCAATGTTATCAAAATCGTGTGTTTTATTTGTATTATTTGGAGTTGTTGTTATATGGAATGCTTCCAAGAATCTTCTTTTGAACCAATTTTGTTCAATTCCTAATATAGTGATATTATCAAAATCAAATTTGTGGTTTTTTTTGTTAGTGTGTGATCGACAAGGCCTGAATATAATTGATTGTTATTTTTTATATGTAATATATGTTGTTCTATTCTTTTATTAATGTATTGTTTTGTTTCACCTATATATACGGTTTTTGGATCGCAATCAGCACATGTAATTTGGTATACTAAGTTACTTTTTAATTTATTTTCTTCTTTGTCTTTTAGTTTTGTGTAAAATATGTTATTTAATGTATTAAATGGATACCATGCTATTGTAATGTTGATTTCTTTTAGTATTTCTGAGGCGTTTTTGGCTATGGATTTGTTAAATGGAAGTTTTGAGTATATTAATGTATTATTCATATTGTTAGTAGATGTATTGTTGGTTGTGGTGTTTAATATGTTGTTATTTAATGTGTTTATTCTACTGTGTATGGTGTGTTGTATAATATTGTGCGGAAATGAATTGGTTGTAAGGATGTGTTTAATGTATTTAATGTTCTCTGTCCAGTGTTTCTTGTCTGAAAGTAAAATGGCTCTGTCTGTTAAATTGTTAATTGTGGAAATTTTATATTTAAGTGGCATGAATGAATAGAAATTAATTAACATGTTGGAGGCCGAGGGTTTCCTATACTAATTGGTAGAGCACCTTCCATTCGTATAGGTGATTTCTATATCTAGGAAGGGAATGGCGTTGTTTTTTGATATCTCCATGGTAAATTGTAATCTTGGATGAAATGAGTTAAATTTGTTGATAATCGAATTATTTTCGTCTTTAGGTATTAACATGAGAGTGTCATCAACATATCTAGGGTTAACTAGGTTCGGAAAGCGAGGAAAACGTGCAGCCTCTAGTTTCGGCAAAGTGGTTTAGTTAAGCGGAGGCAAGAGAACGGAAATAGAGCGGTCTATGAAAGGTATACCTAGACTGATACGCCAATGACCGAATGCCAATGACGCAATCCTGCAGTAACTAGGTACCCTAAACGGATTTCCCTTACGGATGTCACAACGACGGAACGCCAATGCGAAATCGGGAAATACACGGTTTCCCCAACGACGGAACGCCAGTGAGGAATTGGTTTCTTACCATTCGAGGACTCGTCTGGTCGGAGCTAAATTGATTTTCCCAATCGACCTATACTTCGTGCTACCAGACGAACACCTGTTGGGAGGTTATATCTCTCGCCATCTTAAGAAAAATCTTGGATACCGGACAGCGAAGCTAACGCTCCTAACGTTCTTTTTTACTATTTACCTTTGCATCCTTTACCGATGCATCCTGCATCTTATTATCAACGTGCCTAAAGGCAATGACGCACGATGCACTTGCCTTACCCATGAACTGATACCAATTTCAGATGGAAACGAGGAAAAGCTATCCAATAATTACTAGAAATCGGTGATTGGAAAATTATATATCTACCATATATCTAAACCAGAGGGAATATTATCATTTGAGACTGATATCACATCATGTCCCATGATCAAATTTATTGCAAGATTTGAAAACTGTAAATGGAACTTGTGTCTAATAACTTTAATGTTGCCTGTTTGGCGACCCGACAGTTTTTTGTACCGCAAGAAAGAATTTTATAGCTCTCACCATCGACGAGCTACAAAAAAAACTGCCAGCTTAAACTTAACGTAGCGGCCATTGCGATAGCGTGCGAGTGGATTGACAAAAAAAAAAAGATTTTCAGCTAGAAGTTTGTGTCTTGAAGAGTACTAAAAGGACATGGGGTCAGAATTTTAATTTGGCCTATTTTTGGCCAAGTTGGCTCAAATGGGCTAGATGGGGCTGCGAACCGGCCAAGATGTGGAAGAAATGTGCTTTTGTGTCTCTGATTCGTTTTGTAATGAAATTTGGAGAACATAATCCTATTTTCAAATGGGTCAATTTTCGGCCGAATTGGCTAATGGACAAAACGTGTCGTCCAGAATTCAAGAACCCGAGACTTTAGTGAAAAATGATGCATCTCGCAATCTTTTGGTGTTCTGAGGCCTCGGTGCCCTCGGTAATGGCCTAGACCCTGGACACAAAGGCCCAGGAGACATCCCAAGACCCCTCCGACGAGATTCAGTCAAAATTCCGACTCTCCAGTGCCGGCCACTGTAGTTACAAATTCGAGAACCTTCGACTTTAGTGGAAAATGTTGCATCTTGGAATCTTCAGGTGTTCTGGGGCCCTGGTACTGGCCCAGGCCCTGGACACAAAAGCCCAGGGTACGTCCCAAGACCCCTTCGGCCAGTTCAAGTCAAAATACCGACACTACAGTGCCGGCCGCTGTAGTTACTAATTCGAGAACCCCAGACTTTAGTGGAAAATGTTGCATCTTGGAATCTTTTTGGAATTCTGGGGCCCTCGTACCAGGTCTTAGGTCGTCTCCTGGGCACTTGTGTCCAGGGTCTGGGTCAGTACCGGGGCCCCAGAACGCCAAATAATTCCACAATCCAGCATTTTCCACTAAAGTCGGGGGTTCTCGAATTTGTAACTACAGCGGCCGGCACTGGAGTGTCGGTATTTTGAATGGAAGTGGCCCAAGGGGTCTTGGGACGTCCCCTTAGCTTTTGTGTCCAGGTCCCAGGCCATTACCGAGGCCTCAGAACACCAAATGATTCCGAGATGCAATATTTTCCACAAAAGTCGGGGGTCCTCGAAATCGTAACTACAGCGGCCGGCACTGGAGTTTCGGTATTTTAACTGGAAGTGGCCCAAGGGGCCTTGTGACGTACCCTGGGCTTTTGTGTCCAGGGCCTGGGCCAGTACCAGGGCCCCAGAACGGCCAGAACACCTGAAGATTCCAAGATGCAACATTTTCCATTAATAAATTCGAAGGTTCTCAAATTTGTAACTACAGCGGCCGGCACTGGCGAGTCGGTATTTTGACTGAATCTCGTCGGAGGGGTCTTGGTACGTCTGCTGGGCCTTAGTGTCCAGGGTCTAGGCCATTACCGAGGGCACCGATGCCTCAGAACACCAAAAGATTGCGAGATGCATTATGTTTCACTAAAGTCCCGGGTTCTTGAATTCTGGACAACACGTTTTGTCCATTAGCCAATTCGGCCGAAAATTGACCAATTTGAAAATAGGACTATGTTCTCAAAATTTCATTCCACGACGAATCGGAGACAGAAGAGCACATTTCTTCCACATCTTGGCCGAATCGCAGCCCTATCTAGCCCACTTGAGCCAACTTGGCCAAAAATTGGCCAAATTAAAATTCTGACCCCATGTCCTTTTAGTGCTCTTCAAGACACAAATTTCTAGCTGAAAATCTTTTTTTTCCTGTCAATCCACTCGCACGCTATCGCAATGGCCGCTAGGTTAAGTTTAAGCTGGCAGTTTTTTTTGTAGCTCGTCGATGGTGAGAGCTATAAAATTCTTTCTTGCGGTACAAAAAAGGCACAAAAAAGACACAAATTACCTGGTATTTCGTTTTACCGGCCGCTAGATGCGGGTCGCCAACTTTTTATACGTGCTCCTTGGCCCAAATTTACGCAATAAATTCTTAAACAAGGTTTGGAGGAAAACTCACTTCAATTTTCTGATGAACAAGATTTAATACAAGTTAAAGAGGGGTGTATTCATCAGTGTCGAATGTGTTTAGTTGAATTTGGACTTCTTGTAGTAACTCGTGAAGATAAATATGATGGTGATAGAAATACATTGCTGTATGTCGACCGGTGAATGACTACAATGGTTTGTCAAGTTTTTTAGAACAGCACCTTGGATAAAGTCATTCGTAGTCAACAACATGAAAAATCTTTAAAAAACGAAATGAGGCACTCCGGGATTGACCGAGAGGGGAAGCATAGCTTTATATATATATTAATATATATGTGATATATTGATATATATGATTTGATGATATAATATATGATATGACTTGGCCATCCATCGCGTCCGTTTTTCCGATGTTAACACCTCCACCCATCCAGCGCTTAGAGCGAAGCCCGCGATAAGAAAGCTATGCTTCCAAAAAGTCTCCAGTACTCACAGGAAACATTATTTTAATTAACATAATTCGTTCTAAAAGTAGGTCAACTACTTCTGCGGTAGCTTCTCAGGATTCTCGGACTTCAGGATTCGTGGCCACTTACAAGGGCAGCGGCGACTTTAACAAGCAACGACTTACCCAATATTTAATTCTTACCCATTTAAACTCTACCAATAAAATTAGTTAGTATTGCTTATTGAAAAACCACTAAAAATGTGTCATATATCAATGTACTCTGAGTCATGGAACATATATTATTTTTGTTCAAAGAACTTTAAGAAATCTTACTTCAATTGACAAAACCTTAGAGAATAATAATTGTCTTTTTTTCTTTAAGTTCCTCAATATAGCAGTATCGATGGGTTCAATTTCAAGCAATAATAGCAACATCAAAATTGATCTAATTATAGATTTAAAAATTGGGTAGGAATATAAACGGTACAAGTTTGGCAATATATTTGTGTTTCATCCTTCATTCTCTCATCGTTAGTGTGTCATCCCTATATTATTCCTTGTATATTACCGATCCCTACAGATTTTTCGTTGTCATTTAATCGTAAAGCCAATTAATAAGTTCCAATTGTTAATAAATCGTTGATTTTGAGAGTAAACCGACACCCAACTAAGACTCAGAAAACCAGTCTAGGATCAGCGTATTTCTTCCAACCTCAATTACAAACCCTAAAGATTGTTAAGAACTGACTTGTTTTCCATTACTGCTTATACGTCATGAATTTAATCCATTCGTATCTCATGCAAAACAGCGACGGGAGACGGGAGAACAACTGTATCTATTTTTGAAAGATTATTTTTCGTTTAATATCAGAAATGTTCTTGATAATCCCCAAAATAATAACAGCACCTAATTGTTGGAATATTTCACAATGCCGACGTTTCGTTCAAGATTCTGAACATATTCATGGCTCTAAAAAATATATGTTAAGTATCTCTTATATAACTAAAAAAGTATCACATACATGTGAAATATTCCAACAATTAGTTGTTGTTATTATTTTGGGGATTATCAAGAACATTTCTGATTTTATCTCAGCTCCCCGAGAACATTCTCCCACTATTTTTCGTTTAGAATTATTACTTTAAAACCCTTTACAAACGTTAATACATATCCCGCCCTCTACAGTTTTCACGTCTAACTGAACCGTTTATGCTGAAAGCGTCGGTTCGGAAACTACCCTCCGAAATAATACCCTCTGTTGGCTGCGAATTGAATCTAGGTTAGAAAGTCAATAGGTGAGTGTGGACTGTCATTTCAAAAAAGGGCGCTGTGATTGAATCGATAGGGTGGAAAGTATACTACGTAGGGCTAAATGGTGGTTCCACTTTTAGTAAATGGTGGCAGTAGCGTTAATTTGGTGAATACAAGAAGTGTATTTTTGTGATTATTATCACCTGTTGCGTTTTTAAACGAAGTATAGTTAAAACATAATAGATATGCATGTGTATTGGTCATTTGTATACACAGCGTGAAGCGAAATAAACTAACAAAGTCAATGACGCTATAAGATTCCTCCAATTCGCGATGAAACGGGAATTTCATTTTGCGCTTTCTGCTAATGACATTTTTTAAATAGTTTTTAAAATTCCAATGTTTATTACAGATGCAGACTTTATAAAGTTTTATACGTACAACCTGACCATAAGTAAATGGCATAGGTATTATTAATATCTCTATATATTTATCGTAATGCTCATTAAGTATATGTATTTATTTGGTAGCTAAATTAATTTTTAAATTAGTGTTATTACAAAGTTTTAGTGTTTAATAAATTGGAAGTTTAATGAAATCTACCAATATTCCTGTTGAATTGTTTAATAACGTAGCAACCCTTAATTGTGGTTTAGTTATACACATTAATACAAAGGATAAAGCGGATTCTTTAGATTTGAAGCTTAGATGTAAATTAGGAGTTAATATAAACCGAAAGAAACATCATCGGTAAGAATAATGACTAAGAAATATTTCCAGTTGAATTTATTACTCAATTACGATTTTTATCACAAACCGTTTTAAAGATAAGAACTGTACATGTCTAAGAAATAGAATTGATTTATTGTAATAGAATTGAGCCTCAATTTAATAACAAAAATGTATCTCTAATTTGTGATCTTCAAGCAATAAACTTACTTTTAATTAAAATAATCCTCATCTATTTTGAAACAAGTTAACGAACACACATACATACTACGCTCATACGTACTCCACTCAAACATATAGAGCGAGTAGCCAATTAATTTCCCATTTCCTCTCTCTGTCTTCGTAGTCTCTAAACGAGCGAAATAACGACATCCATTCCGAAAGCAATTTAAATATCTTCCATCTGGAAACATCACTTGACAAACCAATTTGTACATGAGAATTTAAGATGGTCCGCCCGTTAATTAATGATCCTCGGGACTATATTTAACCGCTAGTTAAAATATTTGGCGTTTTTCATACAACTGAGCGAATGGTGGGTTTTAAAAGTCGTGACAAATGGATTTTCCAGTTTGATGTATTTTTCCGGAACACAATAAATTCGTTACTTTGTGCTGAAAGAGACGAATAGAAGATAGAGAAATGAGTGTGATAAATCGCTTCGGAATGGCAAATTATGAATTGTTTTAATATCGATATAACATTGTAAAATATTGTTTGAATATACCTAAAAATTAAAATAGAAGATTAAATACATAACATTTATGAAATAGTATTAAATATGAGTTTCTTTAGATATTTTACAGAAATAATAACATTACCAATGCAATTGAATTTCGGAAGAACTCTTTAAATATTAAGTTCTTGATGATAATGAGAGAACCATTTTGTTCAACACCATGATATTTAATATACTCATATAATATTTTCATAATTTCATTCTAAATTTCCCTGACGTACTTTACGATATTTTATAAACATTTAATAATTTAAAACCTAGTAATGTAGATTTGATTGACTCCACATGTTTCCAATCTTCTCTGTTTGAATATATATGTATATATTCTCCTAAAGTCTCTATAACGCAGCTTTCTCTCCCTGTTTCTCTCCTTCTCTCTATCTCTCACTCTCTTTCTCTCCTCTATCTGTCTCTTTCTTTCTTCTCTGGTATCTGATTACCGACAAGATCTATTTCTATAAAACTTATCATAAAACTGGAGAATAAGCCATGAAAACGACGAGACGGAACGACAGTTTCCACGATTCGCTGCTAACGCGAAATTTCACAGCGAAGCTGTTGTTTGATGTCGAAAATTATATGTATAATCGTAAATTTCTGCTTGTGAATAGCAGCGAAAAGTTCACGACAAGGATGCGTTTTAAAATACGCTAATCCTTAGTTCGGCGAGATTTCTTGAATTTATTTGGGACAGAGTTAGAAATAACGCGACAGTATTTTTTTGGCACCAGTTTTTGTTTTAGTTTAGTTTCAATTAAATATACGCATATATGTGCTCTACAGTAAATTTGGATGCAAATAGCACATAGAGTACATACCAAATAGAGATATATAATTCATTACTATAGAAAATATTGTAATTAGAAGAAAAAACCGAAATTATCATACTACTTACCTACTTTGTGTCTTAAAGCCAAGTATTTAAGTTAGTTGAAATTTGCAAGAAGAAATATCGTAATTTGTATACCATCTCTGTTATATACAGGTTTGACAAATTATCGGAAAATAATTTTACTTTTCCATAGTACTTATTTGTTGTGCCAATATTATTAATCTTTTTTTTTTGTCCTAGAAAGTTGTTTCAACAAATTTTAAATATCGGTGCTTTTTCCCATTTTATGTTTTTGCACGTGTATATATATTAAGTTCCGATTAATATATTTCTGAAATAATTCGATAAAAAATTTTTGTTTTCGGTGCAGCTTTTCTCACATATAAGAGCCTCTAAAGTTCAGAATAAACTGTAACTCTTAATATCTTTGTTTCAATATCGTAAAAAAATAAGCCCTGGGTTTCCAATATTCAAGAAAAATAAAAATGAGGCCCGAGACCGAGGATACCATAGCTATGGGTTTTCTCTTTCAAGCAGAATTTGAATTATCAAAAAATATCAATTTTTATTCGAGTTATTGAACAATTTGTCCGCCCGCATTTGTCTCCATTTCTCGAATTTGCTCTCCTGGATTCACAGCAGGAGCAACAAGCAAAGGGATCGTTTCGGGGCCGTTATCTCGAAAACTGTAGTTTTCGGAAAAAGTCATAAGGACGAACTGATCTTCCTTTTGAATATAAACAAAAATTCTCTAATATAAAGTAGGACAATGCATTGTACCAATAAGAGAGTGAGTGAGAACTAAATGTTTGAGAGCAAATATGGTGGGTATCAACATACGAGTATTAGCTTGTTCTGTAAAGACTAACTAACTATCTCTACAAAATGTATATTTTGTGTGTTATAGTTCTATCAACAAAATAATTAAGGTATCTAAATATGAAACAAAAATAATATTAAATCTCACAATTTGCACTGACAAATTTTCCCTTTTATAATTTTATCGCTTTTTTCGATAAGTGACAATATTTTTGACAAATTAATTTCAGTGCGCATTGTCGAAAACATCTTCATAATTTGATCGCGAAATGTATCATAAATTTTTGGGTTAAATTTTGATATGTTGAATGTGTCATAAATAAATGTACTTGATGCATTTCAAAATATTTTCTGGGACAAAAAAATAATCATTCATAACGGAGAGACAAGCATTTTATAATTTACCATATGTTTTACCACTTTTTAGAGAAGAAGTGGAATATAGTAATTTTATTAATAAACGTACAAGTTTTACATATCATTATGCAGCTGGAAAGGACACCTTAAAACGAGGGTAACAATTTGTCTGTTATAATTATGAACGAACCCGAAGCATATACTCCCCTGGCTAATCGGCTTAGGGATTGATTTATATTTAAGTCTCTCTAAAGGTCAAGTGTATACAAATACTAAATTCCGAAGTTTCTGAAAAGGACATATTTGACTATGACCAGAATTCGAACTTAGATCACCCGACTTCGCGCCGACTGTGTTATCAGTTACACATTATACATCCTCTTATGTCTGGTGACAGGAGGCGTATAGGGGGTATATCTAATTGGGTAGGACTTTTTACAACTAACCAACACAGCTGTGATGCCAAGGTTCCCATTGTTTTCGAGAGACAAGCGTATCAGTTTCCTTGTACGCCTAGTCATCCAAGGGGGCCAGCATCCAGGGCCTTCCAGTGAGAGAGGAGGGTCTTGGATTGCTCAGTTTTAGTTCTATCTGTAATGATATCATTGGATGCTCCCTTAATGTTTCTATCGTTGATTTGTGTGAATTCCAATTGGTGGGTTGCAGGAAAGTGATATCCAGCTGCTTGGGTTCCTGGTGAGAGAAGGGACCTCTCAGGGGTTGAGACACGCTGTGACGAACCAAAAGATGACCGCCCACTTGGTTGCCTAAAACGCACACTTTAATACTTAACATCGTATCAAATTTGTTAAGATTATTTTCCAACCTTTTTGTGGAAATCTGCCACAAGCGAGCACCTGACAATTACTATTTCAGTAATGGGAAGGTAACACATTTAAATACTTCCATATATTAAGCCTTTTTTGTTGTCATGTGTATGTAACCGGAGGATTTTTCTTCCATTTAATATGTGTACTATAGCAGTCTCCAACCAAAACCCCGCTCGCTGTAAGTTGTTTTACTAAAACGAAACAATGTTAAATAACACCGTTGTACCATATAATTATAGTTACGACTGATGAAGGCACAAATAAAGCGCCGAAAGCTCTCGGAGAATTAGTGGAAAGAGTTTTTCCGGAACCTACGTCCCAACTACTGGGTGCAATCCTGTAATTTGTCCCACTACAAATTCGACCAGCCGTTAGCTGAAAATATATAAATAGTATGGGATTCTACCAGGACACCACCCATACACATTGTACGAGGCTCCTCAAACCCTGGGCTAACCTGAACAACAGACTTTCTTCACATTTAAAGAGGAAGATTTTTTTACTTGAATGCCGTCGCCTAGGACTTTCACTTCGACACGTCACAGATAACACGAAGGGCCTTAGCAAATCCTTAGGTGGTCAAGGAGGAAGGACCGGACAACTGGCAGATAACTCCCAAAAGAAGGTATCTCGGAAGATACTGAACCTAGAAATCAAATTCACGCATATGAACATCGATAGGATCAATAAGGAGTTGACGACAACTTAAAACAGCAACCAAAGTATTGTTCCCGTTTGTCTGTGGACTGAGCTCATTCGCAGGCAAGCGATCTCCTTTAACAAGAAATTTTACGACAAGATAGCCTCTAACCTAAAAAAGATCACAATTTCGAAAAAACAAAATACCACTCACATTAAAATTGAGGGAAGGAGGGGATGGGGACTCTTTGGCGCCGCCGACTTGGCGCGGCCGATTCGGCGCCGCCGACTGGCCGCCGGACAACTCGGCGCCATCGATTGGTCGTTGCCAACTTAATGCCAATTTTGATCTTTTTGGTAAAATTTAATGCATCTATTTGTTGAAAATGCTTTTAATCTGGGGTGAAAAGTAATTTCTTAGTTTTAGGACAAGGAATAACAATCGTTATGCATTCATCGAGTGCATCTTGAGTATCTTCTTCTTGTTTTTCTTCACGTGCCATTTCCGCTACGAAGGTTGGCAACCATCAATGCAATTCGTATCTTTGAGGCCGCACACGAAACAGCTGGTTGGAGTTGCAGCCAAACCATTCCCTAAGATTACGCAACCAGGACATCCGTCTTCTCCCAATGCTCCGTTTACCCTGAATTTTGCTATGCATAATCAATTGTAGCAAATTATATTTTTCGCCGCGTTTAGTATGGCCCACGTACTGCAATTTTCAAATTTTAATGGTGTCTATTATTTCTCGTTGTTTGCCGATTCTTTCAAGTACTTGTTCGTTAGTCACTCTATCTTGCCAGGAATTTTTCAAAATTCTCCGATACGCTCACATCTGGAAGGCTTCCAATCTATTCATGCATTGTTTATTTAAAGTCCAAGCCTCCACCCCGTACAAGAGGACCGAGAAAACGTAGCATTTAAGCATCCTCACTAAAGCATCCTCTTGCGTATACCTAGCGCCAAAACGGCGGTGCCGAGTTGGCCCTCGGCGCCCAATCGGAGCGCCCAGTTGTCCTCGACCCAAAATCAAAGTCTCTTGGTTAAAGAACCTCACTAACGTCCATATCCAGTGTGAAGCTGTTGAACTGTTATCCTTGGGCCCCAAATCTTGTCTTCAGCCCCACAGACACGATTTGTCTGTCAAAACCCTCTTAGCCGACGTTGAGTACGGAATTAGTCGTGTGATAGACCACAGAAGGCGTAATATTTATGGCGGGTAAATTTGTAATATCATCACAAATTTCTTGAACAAAGAAAGGATATAGTTTAATGAGTTCACACATTGGTTTAAGATTACAAAGAGATTTATTAAGGAAAACCTAAACTTAATAATAACAAGAGTAGATAAAGGCAACGTGACGGTGATTTTACAGAAAGAACAATACATTGAGTTGTCTATGGAACTTCTTAATGACAGTAAATATTGTAAAATGAGCAAAAAAGATCCGACTTCGGGCACTAAACAACGCGCCAACAAGTGGGCAACTGAACTCAAAGAAATAGGGGGATAGATGAAGATACCTGCAAATCACTCATGTGTTACAATGGCATCATATCCAAGTTTTATGCCCTGTCTAAAGTGCACAAACCTACACTTTCACTTAGGCCAATTATATCTTCATTGGAAGCACCGAATGTGATATCTTGCACTTTCATCACACGTATCCTAACGGATGCCTATGATTGTGATAAGTGATAACGAGTATTTTGTCACCGACTTCTTTGATTTCGCAGAGTTCGCTAACAACTAACGATCCCTGAAGGTTACACACTTGTTGGCTTAGATGTAGTCTCCCTGTTTACGAACATCTCACTTGAACAAACAATTTCTAGCATAGACAGGCATTGGGAAGAGATCTCATCTCGGTGTAACCTGTCTAAGAACAATTTGTGTAGGCTAATTGAGTTCGTCTTTAATACTACAGCCGTTTCTTTTAACAATCAATATTATAGACTGGTATTTGGCACACCTATGAGTTCCAAGATATCTCCCATTTTGGCTCATTACGCCATAGATGATTTGTTGGATTATAGTATCCCTCAGCTTCCCTTCGCCCTGCCATTCCTTAAAAAGTATGTCGATGATTTGATGACATCTGCCCCCCAGAGATGCGAACAACAAATCCATAGAGTTTTTAACTCTTATGATCAACACATTCAGTTCACGATAGACAAGGAGTTAGATAATAGTGTCACTTTTCTGGACACTAGACTAATAAGAACTGACCTGAACACAATCATGGTAGATTGGTTCAGGAAACCATCCAGTTCTGGTGAATACCTTAACTACTTTTCAGACCACACTCACAACATAAACGCCAACCTTGTTTAGGGCTTAAGAACAGGATCTTATGGTTTGTTCACCCGTCCCTGAGGGACAGAAAACTAAAATTATTGTACCAACTTTTACTGGATAATTCTTATCCTGGCAAATTATTTAAAAAGCTGATATTTTCAATTCCGAACGTATTGGGCCAAAACGAAAGGGATATTGACACCATCAACCGTATAATGTTACATACCGAGATAGGCACTCCTCCAACAACCCCACAACGTAAATTTTATGCCTCACTACCATACATAAAGGATCTCACATCTGAGATTATTAAAGTTCTTAAACAGTAAGATGGCATCATAGAAGCAACTAGAGCAGTTAAAAAGGTTCAATGTCTATTTACTAAGGTCAAAAACAATACCCCCATTCTTGACAAAAATAACGTAGTCTATCAAATTGACTGTTCTAATTGCGACAAATCGAATATCGGGATGACGTCTAGAAGCCTCAAGTTTAGGATTTCGTCTCATCGTAGTGACATTAAAAAACGCAAAGACACCTGTGCGTTGTCACAACACACGGCGGCTAGTGCACACCACCCCGATTTTGACAATGTTAAAGTGCTAACAACGGAGACGAACCTTTTCAAACGATCTTTTTTGGAGATGTGCTACATTCAATGTGGGAAAAACCTCCTGAGCAAGAAAACAGACACCGCTAATCTGAATATTATCTATTCAGACATCATAGATCTAGAGCAAAATTATCTTGGAAACATTGGCAACGAAACGCACAACAGAAATAACACCCAACCAGTTCTTCCTTTGCCTCGTGACAGGAGGCATAGAAGTAACTAACAGTATTCATCCTCTTATGTCTGGTGACAGGAGGCGTAAGGGGTGTAACTAATTGGGTAGGATGGAATGTATCCTCGAAATCAAATTCAAAGTGAAGTTGTATATGAAACAAATGTAAGAGAATATGAAAATGAAATTATCCTCTCAAAAACGTTTAACATGAACATCGAAAATGAAATTGATACGTGTCTCGGTAGTTTAGTGGTAAGGACACCCGACGCGAAATTGGGAGACCCGGGTTCGAATCCCGGCTGAGCCACAAATTCCATTTTCATATTCCCTTATATTTGTTTCATATAATTGGGTAGGACTTTATACAACTTACCAACACAGCTGTGATGCATAGGCTCCCATTGTTTTCGAGACACAAGCGTATCAGTTTCCTTGTTCTCCTAGTCATCCAAGGGGGCCAGTTTCCATGGCCTTCCAGTGAGAGAGGAGGGCCTTGGATTGCTCGGTTTTAGTTCTACCTGTAAAGACATCATTGTTAGAATGTAGGCGCTAATAACATGAACATCTATCTCAATTTTAAGTTGTAACCATTGGATGCTCCCTTATTGTTTCTATCGTTGATTTGTGTGATTTCCATTTGGTGGGTTGCAGGAAAGTGATGTCCAGCTGCTTGGGTTTCCTGATGAGAGAAGGGACCTCTCAGGGGTTGAGACACTCTTTGACGAACCAAAGGATGACCGCCCACTTGGTTGTCTAAAACGCACACTTTAATACTTAACATCGTATTAATATTGTTAAGGTTTTTTTTCCAAACATTCCGTGGAAATCTGCCACAAGCGAGCAACTGACTATTACTATTTCAATAATGGAAAGGTAACACACTTAAACACTTCCATATATGAAGCCTTTTTTGTTGTCATGTGTACGTAACCGGAGGATTTTTCTTCCATTTAATATGTGTACTATAGCAGTCTCCAACTAAAACCTCGCTCACTGTAAGTTGTTTTACTAAAACGAAACAGTGTTAAATACCACCGTTGTACCATATAATTATAGTTATGACTGATGAAGGCACAAATAAAGCGTCGAAAGCGTTCGGAGAATTAGTGGAAAGAGTTTTAGTCCAGAACCTACGCCCAAACTATGGAGACCTATAGGTTAGGAGACGCATTGCAATGCAATGCTCGTGACCACAAAACTACGTTTGTAATTCAGCTTTCAGAACCTCCGCTAGAGAGAGATTTGTTCCGAGCGGCCCTACAAATCTATGGTTGCTTTGGGTTTAATAATGTTCTAATCCAAATTAATCAATTTCCTCCCAGTTTAAAGAAAAAGAAATGGTTTCTACTAAAAAAAAAATACTTCCTCTACCACTTTACACAATGCAAACGCAGGGACGCAAACGATCGATGCGCCACCAATGACCTAAGATAAAAGTAGGGACATTTTAGGGTATTTTCGTGATCTAGATGCGTCTCCTAACGTATAGCTCTCCATAGCCCTAACTACTGGCTGCAATCCTGTAATTTTTCCCTCTACAAATTCGACCAGCCATTACCTGAAAGTATATATAGGGTGTTTTTTTTTTAAATTTCACCTCATAGTTGGCTGTGGATAGTGTTTTTGAATGCGCCTTACTAAAAAATGCCGTCATCAACAGTCAAACCGTTCCAAGCACTTCGAAGACTCTCGTTCCGTGGGAGAGTCAAGAGTTGTCAAGTTTGTTTTCATAGAGGTTCTG
Source organism: Cryptocephalus moraei (assembly GCA_946251905.1). NCBI lineage: Eukaryota > Metazoa > Arthropoda > Insecta > Coleoptera > Chrysomelidae > Cryptocephalus > Cryptocephalus moraei. The sequence goes on from OX276452.1 coordinate 2,830,038, forward strand.
CATTTAGATTTTTATATTCTTAAGTCTCACTCATCTACGCCTAATTAATAGAGCCAAGCTGTCTTTTTCAAGACACTAGTACTTAACTGATTGGAGCAATTTCAATTTTTATGAAAAAAGTGAGGTTATGTCAACCCAATGCCAATATTGACATTTTTTAAGAAGGCACATTCACAAACACTATCCACAGCCTACTATGAGGTAAAATTTAAAAAAAAAAACACGTTTAACGTTAAAATAGTATTCCCACAAGAAGAAAGGAAAACAATTATGTGAACAGTCTGGATAATTTCTTGAAATATTTAGTTATTTTTTCTGTTTAGTTTAAGTTTAATTTCTGCTGATGTATAATGAGATGAAATCAGGTAAAGTGATATAAAAAACTACATTAATTATTAGCGAACCACCCCGTGATTTTTCGACTCAAGTTTCATGAGTCGCCTTCCTGCCGTCGATAAAATGACAAATTAAATGTCTTTGTTAACTGACGAAATATGTAGTTTTGTATTTCCAAGCCTCTTGGAAATCTAATAGCTGTGTCTATGGAAGTTTTCTCACTTCCTCTATAAACATGTTTCACAATTATTACTTTAAATTATATTTTGCTGATATCAGAGTTTGTTTCAGACGGATAAAGTTATCTGAGGTAAGTTATAACCGTCTAATGGAATTTCAACTCATACATGTCCCTACTGTGTTAAACTAATAAATGTAAAACAGTCTTCAACCTATCGAATATAAAAGCATCGATTATTCGAACAAAGTTTGTGGGAGTTGGTTCGGATCATGAAGTTCACATCTTGGACGATTGTATATTTTCAACCCGGAATCCCATACTTACATGACCTTTGCCTGTTATATCGAAAAAACTTATAGTAATACTATTACATAAAAAGAATATATTTACCATTCTCTCCGACCAGTTAATGCTGATAATTCGGTACCGATTTATCAATGGTTGCCAAAGAAGTTTATCTATTTATATAGAATTTTGTTTCCATCGCTTCGTCAAAAGAGCATATAGGTGGATGTGAATTTTTTTTCTCGACGTGAACATATTCTACAAACTTTAAACATATATCCGTCAATACATAACTTACACAACTTGCCAACGTTCAAGCAAAACACGCTAACTGTAGAAATGAGAAATCCATAAAAAAGACCATGCTTGAACTGGACTAAGGTTACCAAAGAGAAGTGTTGAAGACTTCGAAACTTAGTGATAGTGAAAGTATCACACCGCCGAAATTTAATTGGATGCTCATCGAAAGGAATTCTGCTTAATCAAATATTTTAGAACTCTTTCTTTTATTCTTTACAATTCTGACAAATGTAGAATATGTTTTATGTGCTTGAGTAATATGAAACAAATTTGCAATTAGAGTTGCAAACCATTCGACCATCGAAGTAGTCAAATTATTTTTTAAAGAAATATAAAAAAAAATGTGGATTGGAGGCTATCATGCTAAATGTCGATTAAAAACTGGAAAAAGGCAATGCTCGTTACATATCAAATGTTTTCTGAAACACAACCCAAATACAATAAATACTACCTACTATATAAGTGAGACGAAAGAAATGTGTCCATGTTATTGAATATTTTTTATTATGAAAGTCAAATCATAATACAAAGAACAAATTCTCGGGGTACAAGAGCGATGCTAGATGACGAAGGTTCTCAAATTCCCCAAATAAAACAAATCAACTAATGTGGATGATGTTTAATCCAACAGCTATACCGACGTTTCGTCTACGATCGTAGACATAATAATGGTTCTACAATGATAAGGTAAGTACTTGTTAGGAAAGAGAGACTGACACTTACATTTCCAGTGAGCTGATGAGTCACTATAAAATGAATGGTGAATTGCACAGTTCTTTGTAGGTCCAATCGAGGTCGAAAGTAAGTATGACCATTACGTGAAAATAAAGATGTATTATATTCTATTATGTGTTACAGGTGAACCGACAAGGTGGGTCCTTACGGTGCGTAAGGAGAAGTTGAGAGGCCATTATAATAAATTATAGAAACACTCTCCAACCCCAAACCTCCAACACCGTCGTGACCTACCCAAGGACTAACATCATTCGAACATTCTGGAAAATTACTGTTTTTTGTTAACATTCCCACTGTTATTAACCTTGGCATTGAAAGTAATATCTACTTTTGCAGTGTAACGCCATCCATTGACAATCAATTGGATAACAAGAAGGAACTGTTAATCTCTTGGAAAGAAGGAAGGAAGGACTCTTCCCAATTCGATGTTAAGTGAATTCAGTAGGTGAAGTATAATGGAAGGTGGATTTATGGTAGTGAGACCTATATGATTCCATACTTAATCAATTTACAATGTGTTTATAAACCTGAACGATGTTGTGAAACTCATGTTGTTTGTTAACATTACGATCTGATGTGCGTATGATGTGATATGATTCTAAGAGCAATCTTTTAAACCAATTAGTCTCGTGTTCGACTATTTTGATGTTATCAAAATCGAACTTATGTCCACAGTTGATGCTATGTTCTGTCAGACCTGAGTGCGCTAAATTACCATTTCTAATATGTAACCTATGTTGATAAACTCTTTTCTTTAATTATTGTTTGGTCTCGCCAATATAGATTTTACTAGGTATACAGTCTAGACATGTGATTTCATAAACAACCCCATGTTGATAATCCATCTCTATACGATCTTTTAGTTTGGAGAATATAGTATCATTGAGAGTTAACCAAGCATACCAAGCTGGAGTCATTCTTAAGGGTTTTAAAATTGAATTTAAAGCTTTTTCCCAGGCAAGATGGAATGGTAATTTGATGTACTGCAGTTCAGATGTATCAACTGATGTATTGTGTTTGGCATAATTATTGTTAAAAGTAGATTTAAGTTTCTCAAACCTTTTCCGTATTATAGCATTTATGACATTGACAGGAAACATATTCTTCAACATAATCTGTTTGATGTATTCTAAATTCCTATCCCAATACGTTTCATGCGACAACAAAATGGCTCGGTCTACTAAGGAGGTGATTGCGGAAATTTTATATTTGAAAGGTGAGAAAGAATAAAAATTGTTAAATCTACCCGATGCCGTGGGTTTCCGGTACCAGTTTGTTTTACAACCACTCAAAGTCCACTCCAGCTCTACATCCAAGAACACAATCTTATTTTCTTTAGATAATTCACAGGTAAATTGCAATCTATTGTGAAATGAGATAAATTTCTGTAAGATGTTCTTATGTTGATTAACAAGTACAAATAACAGAGTATCATCTACATATTTAATATATAAGATTGATTTGTCAATTGATTGTCAATGGATGGCGTTACACTGCAAAAGTAGATATTACTTTCAATGCCAAGGTTAATAACAGTGGGAATGTTAATAAAAAACAGTAATGTTCCAGAATGTTCGAATGATGTTAGTCCTTGTGTAGGTCACGACGGTGTTGGAGGTTTGGGGTTGGAGAGTGTTTCTATAATTTATTATAATGACCTCTCAACTTCTCCTTACACCATAAGGACCCACCTTGTCGGTTCACCTGTAACACATAATAGAATATAATACATCTTTATTTTCACGTAATGGTCTTACTTACTTTCGACCTCGATTGGACCTACAAAGAACTGTGCAATTCACCATTCATTTTATAGTGACTCATCAGCTCACTGGAAATGTAAGTGTCACTCTCTCTTTCCTCCAAGTACTTACCTTATCATTGTAGAACCATTATTATGTCTACGATCGTAGACGAAACGTCGGTATAGCTGTTGGATTGAACATCATCCACATTAGTTGATTCGTTTTATTTGGGGAATTTGAGAACCTTCGTCATCTAGCATCAAATCATAATAAGTTATTTCACTCATCATTGTTCAATGTTGAACGTGCGAGTTCGTCAATAAATATATAACAATAATTTGAAACGTGTGTACGTAATATTAAAGGGAAATCATCTAGCTTTTCATTTTTTTGTTAATTTGTGCTGCTATTAGTAAATCTTTTCATTCAGCTTCCAATTGCACACTTGAGTGTAACGATCAATCAATCCGTTTATCCTTCAATAAAAGGAGAGTAAAAGCGAAAAACAATGCCAGTGTTATTATTCGTCGGACGATAAAAACGTCGCCCCTTAACCTTAATTAGAGTGTTTACGAGCAGTCCCATCGCCATTTCCCTTTCAATACGGGCTATAACGACGCGTTCTTCTCCGGCTAACGACACGGCGCCCTAATCGGCCATTAATTAACCGAGGCCGCGAAAATATTTTCTTTGATCTCCATTTTTTGATCTTCCACGTCGAGCATATACATATAAATCGCTCTCGTGAAAACGCCGGAAACTCGAATCGTCTGTTTCGTCTCGGTGGCACATTTACGATATGATATTTATAAAACGTCGTCGGGACGCGCGCGTCCCAAAAAGTTTAAATCCGTACGTGATATGTAATCGCCTCCAAATTGGTTGTCTATTAGGTGCGCCATTTTGGCTGTTTACGTTACTTTATTAATGGCGGATTATTTTTCCACACTCTGGCGACGATGATTGTTTTAGTATATATGTATATACATATATTCGCTTAAATTTTATTAATAACTTTGAAGCATAGTAAATTACTCGTGATTAGTATGGAGGTTAATATTCCCGACGTTCAGCCTCCACACTAGAAAATGAAATATTGGCGAGTACTTATAAAATTATATTGCAATACATCGTATTTCTTTTAAATATGTATGACGCGAAATTGGCTGTTGCGACACAATAAGTTCTTCATAATTCTATGTACTTTAAATTCGTTTTCGAAGCGTAAGAGCACCTCTAATACCGTAAATTCTAATTTATAAATTAATTTGATATTTTTAAACTTGCGCAAATGAATATGTAAAAAATATATATCAGCTACACCATAGAAGATTTATAAGATATTCAACACATCTATTGTCGGATATAAGGTATAAAGGAAAGGATAATAACGATCACTCACTATTCAGAAAAAATTCATCGAATAAGTTAAATATCTATAAATTCATTCCACATCAGAAAAAACCTTAAACCGTTGTTTATCGAAAAATCCCAAATGTTATTCCTAACTAATATTTCAGGACGTCGAATTCTCTTCTATTTTGGTATAAGGTTAGTAAATCCTGATAGGCTGTTCTAAATACTGTTCCTGTTTTGGGTTTATTTAGTCATCAAAAGGGGAAGCAGTATGCAACAATAATTTAAGCGTATCACAAACCGAAGCAACCACGATCTATGGAAAACTAGTTTGTGCTTTCACTTACCAAAGACCAGGTGAATGTGTTGTTGTACCTTGTTCAGCTTCCGTTAGTGCCGCTGTGTGCTCGGCACTAACGTTTGAACGCACTTTGTTCAGGTTGCCTAGTGACCGCGTGGTAAAAATGGTTTCAGTTTCACAGCCCATTATTCAGAAAGTAAAATTTTTATTATTTTTATTTATTAAATTTTAAATATTAATATTTTTATAGTTACAATTATTAAAAAAATATTATGAACTAAAATAATTGTGTGACATTTTAAATAAAAAAAAAATTATGTATAAGTATAACATTATAACAAAGTAAGTTGCTCAATCGTCCCGTACAACTTGATGATATGTGAATTTTAGTAATTTAGTAGAAACCAAAGAAAACTATAACATTTCAATATGATTACTCAATAAATAATCTGCCCAGGATACTACCAAAATATCTGATCTATTTGTGACTAATAGACGTAAAATTTTAATGACATATTTATTTCCAACTTTAAACCAACTAGGAGGTTTAAATACACCGAAGAAAGGGATATACTCATTTTTCTCTAAAACTCCCTAATGAATGCCATTAGGAGGTGTTTCGGCAACGACAGTGGACATTATTAAAAGATATTATATCGAATTCTAGGTCACCGTTTCATTCGGCAGTTCTTAGAGTCCTAGCTAGATCAGGAATCTATTGTGGACCCGTCGTAGCTGATCCATCATTTCAAGAGTCTCTCTAGTCTAACCTAAGTTCACAATAAAAGGAGGATCCGAATGTGATCTCTCCTGGGGGAGTTCGTGTTAAAATTGAACCCCTTTGGCAATTCGCTATAGAGGGCTTAGCTGTTCGATACCACATTAATACAGCATCACCAACTCCCATTAGGGTAAATGGAAACCACGCACAATTCGAGCATTTGGCGAATCTCTAAATAAACGTTCAGGCATTTTCCAGCAGTCCTTTGTTTAGCAAAACAGAAAAGATATCCAATGATTTTCGAAATAAAATAAGTTAGTTATTATTATTATTAGTATCATTATTATTATTACTGTTATGCTTCCATTTCTCAACATACAAATTGGTGCGGTTATTAACTTTGTTATCTATCTAGATGAGCAAGTAATTGAACTCATCTCAACTAGCTTAGAAATTTTCGGACTATATGGCACGTTTGTAACAATACTGCGCGTTGGCCTAGATTTAAAATGTTATTGGGGAGTCAAATCTTGTCTAGATTTGCAATGAAATTTTTACTGATTACTTATTATTTCAGCTGATATAACAAATGGAATGATAGCGATACTGCGGAGTTTCCATTGAGCTTTGAGATCATATGCCAGGTTTTCGTACTTCGTTGCTTTTTCACCCCCAGTTTCTTTACATTGTGTGTCAACGGTACTGCTATATCAAGGACGATTCCAGTTTGTTCTCTCTTGTTTATAAGTATGATATCCGGTCTGTTGTAATCCACACTCCGATCAGTTCTTATAACTCTGTCCCAATATAACAGATGGTCGTTCGTTTCCAAGACTGGAGAGGGGTCATATTTGTAGTACGGTGGGGGTGGAGCATCAAGAAGGTTGTGCCTTGATTGCCAGTTGTTGATGGATTATTTTGGCTAGTTGGTTATGCCGCCCTAAATATGCACTTTCTGCTAGCATGGGGCATCCCGCCATTATATGCTCGATTGTTTCACCTGAGGCCCCACACTTCCGACATTTGTCAATGACATTTATCTTCAGGCAGTGTTTTTCGTACTTCATTGTCCTTACTACTCGGTCTTAAATGGCCATTAAGAATCCTTCCGTTTCCGGGAACAGCTGATTTTCATGAAGCCATCGTAGAGAAGCGTTCTTGTTCACATTGTCTAGTTATAACAATTTGGGGTATCTGTCATGGAGGGGCTGTTCTTGCCAAGCATTCAGGTTCTCTTGCGTTGACACAATATCGCTTTGTCCCTTGTCTTCTCTCGGTACTGCTTTTAGCCTCTTCACTGATGAGTTAGGGTGATGGTTTCTTGACTTGGTAAAGTACCTCCTCGTTGTTCTGTCTAGTTCGTCGAGATCATTGTTCGACCATTTCATAACACCAAAGGAATATGTTATTATCGGGATTGCTGACAAGTTTATCGCAGCGCATATATTTCCACCCGATGATTTATTATTGATGAGTTTGTTCGGCCTCTTTTTATACTGTTTTCTAATCCTTGGTTCAATTGTGAATGGTCCAGTCGCAGATTTTATGAGGTATCAAGGTAACGGTAGGTTTGCTCCGCGCATAACTGGTCTATGCCACTAAGGTCTTGTTGATGGTCAACTGCAACTCCTTTTTTGACATTGATGATTGCACATTTGTCTAGCCCAAAAGACATTCGGATATCATCACTAAAGCTTTTCACTGTGCTTATCATGGAGTGCAGCTTTTTCCGTGTTTCAATATAGATCTTCAGATCGTCCTAGAGATATTCTACTATTTCGTCTGATATCCAACCTTCATCCCCCATCCGTAGCGTTAAGGAGCGTCGCCATGGGATTTAATGCCAAACATAAACTCACTGGGGATAGTGAATCGCCTTGGAGTATCCCTTTTTGATGTTAACTGCACCTACAATTTTGTTATCAAGCCAGATGTTGGAGTTCCACGCTTTCATGAGATGTTGTAGGGTATTCCTGAGTCGTGGACATATTTTGTATATTTCCAACACTTTTAGCAACCAATCATGAGGGACAGAGTCGAAAGCTTTTCTGTAGACAATGTAGCATTCATGTATATTTCGCTTCATTTTCTGAACTGGTTTCAGGATTACAGCATCTATGGTAAGCTGATCCTTACACCTTTTTGTTTTTGTTCAAAAAATCCGTTTTCAGCACAGTGCAGGAATATTTTATCATTAACCATTGTTGACGCTAGCGTCAACATTATTTATGGGAATTTTAGGTGAAGAAATCGTGACTTATTGTAACCGAATTTAGGGAATTTTTACATAATTTAATCATTGAAATTAACACGCGTTGTTTTACAAAACAGAAAAACAAGTCATAATTAAAAGCGAGGATAGTTAAGTAAAATATTATTAGATTGTTTTAACGTTCGCACACAAATCAATAACACTAGCGATCGTTTCATGTTACTCATCATCATCATCATCATCATCATCACACAGCCATAGTTGTCCACTGCTGAACATAGGCCTTCCGTAACTTTGTCCGTCCTTTTCTATCTCATGCTTCCTGCATCCAATTGCTTTTGAAGCGTTTCAGATCGTCTCGCCATCTAGTAGGAGGTCGTCCTCTACTGCGTGTGGCATCTTGTCGTGGTCTCCAGTCCAGTAGTCTTTTAGTCCACCTTCCATCCCTCATACGGGCGACATGTCCAGACCAGTTCCACTTTAGGGAAGCTATCCTTTCAACAGCGTCTGTAACTTTCGTTTGCCTCCTAATATACTCGTTTGTAATCTTATCTCTTAATGATATTCCCATCATAGAATGTTCCATGGCTCTCTGTGTTTTCCTCTCTCGTTACTAGGGGAAGAAAATTACGAATGAACGTGAGCCGGTCAAGTTCAAATCCCCATACTCAGCTGACTAAGCATAACACGACGTCTAGGGAACGTGATAACGATCGCTCCTCGAGAAGGTCAGTCTGGGTGCAAGGTAACAAGACAATAATATCACATTTAGCGAATGTAAAATAAAATTTATAAAAGCGAAGGATTTTGGGACAATAAATTAGTATACCAAGTATGCACAAAAACGACGTGTGTTGTTGGTCTTGATTTACGTCACCCTCAACCTACAAGCTCTTACGGTACGCCCTGAGAGTTCTACGAGATCCTCAAAATACTACAACTTCTAACCTCCAAGATCTTCAACCCCGGACCTGCACGTTACGCCCTCAGGTCCACACCGGAGACCACGACACGCCCTCTCTCCAAACTACAAGAACTTCAAACCCGGCTCTGCACGATACGCCCTCAGGTCCGCATCGGAAAGCACGACACGCCCTCTCTCCAAACTACAAGAACTTCAAAACCCCGGATCTGCACGATACGCCCTCAGATCCAACCCGGAGAAGTACGTCACGCCCTCTCTCCAGAACTTCGGGAACTTCAACTCAGGACCTGCAAGAGACACCTTCAGGTCCACTCCGGAGATTTACGACAAGCGGTGATCTCCAACTACTACTACAATCTCCAGACTTACAACCTGGAGAGAAGATTCATCTCCGCAGCCACCCACGAGCTACGAGAGATCTATACAGTCCACTCTCAACAGAGGCCACTTTACGCTTCGTTCAACCATAGATGTGAACAGCTTTTAATTATATTACTGAAAGACAGGTAATGAGTCTGTAGTTTCCAGGCTGTGTTGGATCGCCCTTTTTGTTGGGTAAGTAAATATTTCCATGGGAAGTAAATCTGGGAATATGCTCTGGATCACTGAGGCCTTGCGTGAAGCAACGGGCGACGCTTTCGTGCGCTGCAGGTAGGTGTTTGACCCAAAAATTTTGGAGCCTGTTTGGTCCAGGTGCTTTCCAATTTTGTAGTTTTTTTTTACTGCTTTCTCAATATCTTCCTTGCTGAACTTAAGGACATTCATTTGGGGGACGTGGGCATTCCGAATTTTAACCCTTTCTATCCATTCTGCTCTGTGATTATACGCACTGGCTTCTCCCCATATTGATTTACAGTAGTCGTGAAACTGCGAAACGTCTGTTACCTTTTTGTTTTCCTCTATGTCATTTCGCCTGTGTTCTAGTTCTTTAAAAAATTTCTTTTGTTGGTTTGTGAATTCATAGTTCTGTCGTTTCCTTTTTGAGAGTTCATTGTATCTTCTTAGCCTTAACCCTTTTGCTTTTGCTTTTGTCTGTACCGATCTTTAAGTTCTAAAAGCTTTTGCAGATATTTTGGGTCGTGTTCGAATATTTGGGCATTTTGGGCAATTTTTTTTGTTATCTTTAAGAACTTTTTGGAGGTATTACCCGAAGGTATTCGGAAAGTACATCGGCATTTGCTCGAAATTCATCGATGCTTTTGTCGAGGCGTTTTTCCAGGCTGGGTAGACGTCAGTGTTCTTATCGCTTGATACTTTTGGGGTCTAAGTTCGTTGACCATTTTGTTCAATAACTGCACCCGCGGAGCAGTATAGTGCCAAATGGACCTCTTTCAGACTTTTACGTTCGGCCAAATACGTTCCTAGGGCATTGTTTGTCTCAGAAATAATTGATTGAGCTCTACGGGTGTTACACAAGACTGGAATTATTAGTCTTTCCAGTGGGATTGAATTTTCATAAAACGCTATAAGGCTAAGAAGTTTGTCCGTAACAGTATTTGGCTCCGTTGAATTATCATGTGAAGGTGAAGCAGCTGGGGTCACATTGCTCATTTGTATATCCGGTTACATGTCTGGTTCTTCCCTCCGGTCATCCATGTTCTTCTGACAAAGTACGTGGCCCACTTCCCTCTTAATATCGTGAAGCTCAGTTTGGGTCAAGTACTTTTTCCTTACTATAATGTTTTTCCTGTCAGCAATATTCTGCATGGACATATTTAATTCCGGGTGAACCTTTGTTAATTCAGCATGAAAGGTATATCTCCATCCAGGGAGTGGTTCATCGCTGCACCTACTGACATAATAAGCCCGCATGACTTCTATGTTCATTTTTCGGGTCCACTTAATACGCGCAGTGCAGCCTCTCCTACTAGCAGTTCTCCTCACGGGGGACGAGTAGGTAGGCAGAGCTGTAGGTTGTTGGTCTTCTGCTTCTACATTAGGGTCCATATCCCGTTGGTTATTTTGGGTAGTGGCTTGTTGTGTGACAGGGGTCCGCTTTCTCAACCTTCTGTCACCGGCGTCCCGCTCCTCCCACTCCCTGTCATGTCACCATTTACCCTTGGTGACCCAGGTAACTGGGGTCTGCGGGGGCGTCGCTCCTCTAGCAGCATTGTTTACACAACGCTACCCCCTGCGTCTGGAGTCTGTTTTGATCCGCGGGTGTTATTTTATTTTGCATCTACCCACCGGCAGTGCGGTTAGGGCATTCCCCTATCCGCCATCCGGGGACGCGCCAGGTAGGACACAGACAACTCCCTCGGGTTATTATTTTATTATTATTATTATTATTATTGTTGTTATTATTATTATTATTATTATTATTATTATTATTATTATTATTATTATTATTTTTGTCCCATTTCTCAACATACAAGTTGGTGCTGTTATTAACTTTGTCATCTATCTAGCTGAGAAAGTAATTCAACTCCTCTCAACTAGCCCAGAAACTTTCGGACTATATGGCACGTTTGTAACAATACTGCGCGTTGGCCTAGATTTACAATGTTATTGGGGAGTCCAATCTTGTCTAGATTTGCAAGGAAATTTTTACAGATTATACCTTCAGCTGATATAACAAATGGAATGATAGCGATACTGCGGAGTTTCCATTGAGCTTTGAGATCATATGCCAGGTTTTCGTACTTCGTTGCTTTTTCACCCTCAGTTTTTTTTACATTGTGCGACAACGGTACTGCTATATCAAGGACGATTCCAGTTTGTTCTCTCTTGTTTATCAGTATGATATCCGGTCTGTTGTAATCCACACTCCGATCAGTTGTTATAACTCTGTCCCAGTATAACAGATGGTCGTTCGTTTCCAAGACTGGAGAGGGCTCGTATTTATAGTACGGTGGGGGTGGAGCATCAAGAAGGTTGTGCTTGATTGCCAGTTGTTGATGGATTATTTTGGCGAGTTGGTTATGCCGCCCTAAATATGCACTTTCTGCTAGCATGGGGCATCCCGCCATTATATGCTCAATTGTTTCACCTGAGGCCCCACACTTCCGACATTTGTCAATGACATTTAGCTTCAGGCAGTGTTTTTCGTAGATCCTTCTCCTTACTACTCGGTCTTGAATGGCCATTAAGAATCCTTTCGTTTCCGGGTACAGCTGTCTTTCATGGGGCCATCGTAGAGAAGCGTTCTTGTCAACATTCTCTATGTGTAACAATTTGGGATATTTTCAATGAAGGGGCTGTTCTTGCCAAGCATTCAGATTTTCTTGCATTGACACAATATCGCTTTGGTAGTTATGTTGAGACAAATTGAGAGGTGTGTAGCCCTTGTCTTCTCTCACTACTACTTTTAGTATTTCACTATCAGATGTTTGAAAATGTTGTCTCATGTTTTCTTCTTGTTTTAAACATAAGTTTTTTATGTTGAGTAGGCCTCTGCCTCCCTCTCTTCGGGGTAAATAGAGCCTCTTCACTGATGAGTTAGGGTGAAGGTTTCTTGACTTGGTAAAGTACCTCCTCGTTGTTCTGTCTAATTCTTCCAGATCAGTGTTCGACCATTTCACAACACCAAAGGAGTATGTTAGTATAGGGATTGCCCACAAGTTTATCGCAGCGCATAAGTTTCCACCCGATAATTTAGTATTGAGGAGTTTGTTCAGCCTCTTTTTATATTTTTCTCTGAGTTCTTGCTTCAATTGTGAATGGTCCAGTCGCAAATTTTGTGAGGTACCAAGGTATCGGTATGTTTCCTCCGCGGGTAACTGGTCAATTCCACTAATGCCCTGTGGGTGGTCATCTGCAACTCCTTTTTTGACATTGATGATTGCACATTTGTCTAGCCCAAAAGACATTCGGATATCATCACTAAAGCTTTTCACAGTGCTTATCAAGGAGTGTAGCTTTTCCCGGGTTTCACCGGAAAAAATTATTATTGTTATTATTATTATTATTATTATTATTATTATTACTACGTAGATATATAATCTAAGTTTCGATCATTTTTATTCTGAGATACCAAAATTTATAAATCCGAATGAATACCGCGAAGGATGACGAAAAGAGCGTTCCATCAAAGCAAGATATTAACGTAGTTGACAAAGCTTTCTCATACTATATTAAAGCAATAATTTTGTGCCCTTCGCTCATCAGCTTTCAATTTTTGAAAATATTTACTTGTAGGTATATTTTCTTTGCCAACCGCCAGTGAGTAAAATTTTCTTCGCGTTTCTATATTCCAAAGAAATTGTGTGATATTTGAAAATGCTTCAGTAAATATTTTTATTGCATTTTTTGTTTAATTCCTACTTCCAAAGCATCTCCATTTGTAAATTAATGTGTCTAACAACAGGAAGCATGAATACTGATGATACTGAGGGTGCGTTGTAGCAATCGAGTTTGGAACTCGAGTCAGTGAAACCGGGATTAAAATGAAACTCAGTTCAACTTGCCGATGCGGTGTAGTAGAGGTGTCTGAACTCGGTTCAATCGATTCGAGGTTCCACATTGTTGCCGGCACCTCCAGCTGTATTCTTCATATTCCTATGGATGACAAACACTACCAGTCACCTGTCCTATGCCGGTCCATTGTACGCATAGAAAGTGTTTCCGTGCTTGTATGTTTTCGTTCTTGTGTGTTTGTTTTTGTTTTTCTTGTTTTTTTTTTGTTTATGTACTGTGAACCCTTTTGTCTACTTCACAGGGGAGTTCATATCAATGGAAAACCGTGTAACATATGTGTATATAGTATGTATAATATTTCAGAAGACATGGAAACATAGGAAAAAGAAGCACGAATTTTTCTAATGCCGAAGAGTCGTTATTAATTCACCTGGCAAGCAAGTTTGCCAAACAAATTGAATCCAAAAAGACAGATGGCATAACAAATCAAATGAAGTGTGTTGCATGGGTACAATAATTGTGCAATGAATTTAACGCATTTTCTACAGAGGCGAAAAGAACTCTAGTAATGCTCAGGACCAAATAACTTAATATAAAGAAAAAGACTAAAAAAACATATGCAGAACAAAAAGAATATTTGTATGGAACAGGTGATGGTCCACCACGCCCAATAGATGATGGAGAAATTCATGTGGCCATCCATGAAATTATTAGGAACCAAATGACAAGGTTCCAATCAAAATTTGATGGAGATATCAATGAATGTATGTATTGTGTAATAGAATGATATAAAAAACAATATTTATATTAGTCTATGAATAACCTATTTCTAGCTATAACTGAAGTCTGATCGAGGTTGCAGATGGGTTGGTAAGTTTATCGGGGACGTCAACAAATGCTGGCCCTTCAACAGACGAAGTACCGACAAGTTAGTATACTTTTCAATATGATTAGTTTATCTATTTGTTAGTTCCCACCACTTAAAACATCTGTGAACACCATTTTTATTTAGAACAAATGCAATACACTACAATTAATATTAATCCAGGTTCTATTGTACATATATTCTGGGAGATAGCGATTTTGGGACCACATTGCAAGCCCTAATAAATCTTCCGTGTTACTAAATATTTACTGAAGTTTCTTTTATGTGTTTACATACTTTTTCCAGATTCTTCACATTCGTTAGAAGAGCAGGGCAATCCTGGAGCAGCACAACTTCTGCAAACAGGAACGCCTCGATTCACAAAGAAGTGTAAAGGTAATTATTGCACGTATTGCCAGAAAAAAAATTGTTATATTATACTATACCTATATTTTGGGAGATGGCGGTTTTGAGACCACAATGCAAGCCGTGATAAATCTTCCATGTCACTCAATATTTACTGAAGTTAATTTTCTCTGCTTACTTACTTTTCCTACATTCTTCACATTCGTTAAAGGAGCAGGGCAACCCTGGAGCAGCACAACTTCTAGAAACAGGAGCGCCTCGATTTACAAAGAAGTATAAAGGTAATTATTTCATGTATTGACAGAAAAAAATGGTTATTAATAGAAGTGAACTTACAGAAACGGGGGAATTGCGGAGCAAACTTGGACAGTGGGTTGTAAATAAGCAGGTACACCAACAACACAAATCGATGGAGGAAGAGCATCAACAAAAAATGAGACACAAGGACGAAAAACACAACTTAGAGCTGGAGATGAAAGAGCTACATAAAGAAGAGTTAAGGACAATAAGGGCAAACACGGATAAAACAAAGTTAGAATAGTCATATTTTAACTGTCTATGTCTTAATTTTAAGTTTTGTGTTTTGTCACACTTCACCATTATTACTTATCTTTTACCGCGCTTTCCTTATTTATATATAGGTTATCTGACTTAAGTTAATTTATGTTTTAAAAAGAACGTGCTACCTCTGTGTTAATGTAACCGTAATGTCAGTAAGCGATATTTATTATTGCTAGTTTCATATATTAGCTTGTACAAGTGAGTCTCAAACATATTCATGGTAAATGAAAATTTTTTCTAATTAAAATTTCTCACTAGATGCCCTGAGGAAGGAGCCAAAATCGCTCCGAAAGCATGGATATTTTGAAAAGAGCTTTTTCTTTCTTGCCCACCCTATCCTGATTGCAACCCTAGACGGAGATTCATCTCCTACTGAAACTGCATACATTAGGACAGTCAAGACTCACAGATATATATATATATATATATATATATATATATATATATATAAAGTGAAGTCTCGAAAACTCTCGTATTTGTTCTGTTAAGAGAGTTTTGTCATGTTAAAGCACGTCGAGACTTCTTGAATTTTGGAGTCACCAAAAATTTACTTGGAAATTCATGCAAATTTTTGCATGTTTCGACGTAAAATTTGTCTATTAATGAAATTATTTTGGGGACCTTTAAAAAACTATAGCGATTATGTATGGCCATTACGATTTATGCTACCTGCCTAATAGTTCCCTAACGTTCAACCGATTTGGGACTAGATGGCGCAAAACTTAGAATTCACAATCGACCCACATTTCCATTGCGGAAGGTAGAGATCAACCAGCCTGGTCCCGGTTGAGATGACGATAGAGAATGCGACCAGTAATTTCAGTACGACAGTGGGTGTCCCACAGACTGACAAGGTAAATAATTTCTTTGTTTCCCTAGTTTGTGCTTGGAACAGTACTCACCTAGCGATCCGCCATTAGCGATACATTCTTACGAGTTTTGCCCTATTCCGATACGTACTCCAATCGGATCCAGGAAGAACGGATCGAGCCCCTCTGGTTTCAGTTGAATTCCTGTTTTCCGACTGTTAACAGTTCTCCTTGTAGTCAACCCAGCCTATCATACTAGAGGCAGGAATTTAACGTTTTCTGCTACCCTTTTCTTTATATAATAATAAACTGCCTTGACAATATCTATGTAGCGTAACAGTAGAAATAAAAGGTACATGGTTGATTATGTGGATGAATAGATGGAAAAATAAAAAGGTTTTAACAACAGTCAAGGCCGAAAACGAGGCTGCATGAGAAACGATTTCAAAAAGTTGCAATAATTCTTTATAATCGCTCGTAGTTATAAAAATTTATAAAAACCTTCAATTTTTATTCAGATTTTTCTATTATTAAATTATAATCCAGTCCAATACATAGATAGTGTAAATTTTTATTAATGTGAATGAATATGTGAACATTCGTTAAAGTCAACCAATTTTTATGGTTAAATATTTGTATTGAAGTCTTGAATTCGATTGTAATTCAATTCTTAACTGCAAAGCGGATTCATGAAGAGTTCTCATTTCTGTATGGTTTCATACTGAAATTTTGGGTAAATCCGTTTAGATTGTGATGTTGAAAACAATGCTATATTTCCTATATAAAAAAAATGTCAATTCAGACTAAACCCCACTAACCCCCGCTTCTCCCTATCTCAAAACATTCTTAAAAACGTATAACAAGTATATTTCGCAATCTTGCAGACAGTTTTACGAGTACATACATAAGGTTATGTTTATTCGGCGACCGCGCTAGCCAATTTTTATTCAAATGGCGTAAAGCAGCATCGTCGTACATCAAAACTCGCATTTCGTTCAGTGATATTTCGCAAATTACACGTCGCAGTGGTGGCGCAAGTTTTTTTATTTTTATAAATATGGAGGTTCAAAAATATCCACAGGTTTGGTAAAAAAATTGTGGTATTTAACAAATAGTTTTATTAGAAACTAAGATTAACACAATGATTTGAAATGGTTAAAAAAATGCAATCTACTTTTAATCTAACAATAAAAATATTATATCCACTAATTTAAAATCAGCTGCTAACACTGGTTCCACATGTAAAGATATTTTTAAACCACTTTCACAAAGTTTCAAGAAGTGTGAATATTCTTAAAAATTTAAACTTGGTAGGAATTTATTGAAAGTTTCAATCTTGTTTAATTAAAAAGTTAGAATAATTTGTTGAACCTAATACAGTTTAATTTTTTTCAATTTATTTAAAACTATAGATATATTTTTCCACTGCCGATTATTTATAATATAATATAAGAAAGTAGTCCGTTTGACACCATTTCAATGTTTTTGTCTTTTCATGAGTAGCGGTTCCATTTGTGATCAACAAGCTGCAGTCCAACTGATTATATCCTGCTTCTGATTTTCATTATAGTTTCATGTGCGATGAATGTGTATGTGTTTAAGTATGTACGTAAGTAACTAGGTTTCATCCACCATATATTCCTAGCGGCTTCAACGATTTTGACGTACAACCGTTCCTAGGATTGCCTTTCATGGGCTACACATTATTGGAAATTTATTTTCATTTAGATTCTGGGTTGAGGTAAATATTACATGCCAAACGCTAGGTCAGCGGATTTTGTTGTGGGACAAAAATTGTGAAAGTCCTTAAAATGTAATGCATTTTGTGAGCTACATGTCACCAGAAGTTCAGATCCGGTTTTGACCGAAAGTGAAGAAAACGGTATTACTTAGGTTTCAAATATCGGCAGTCGTTTGTTTAAAATATGTAAAACTGCTTGCGTTTAATGGGGAGCATGCATAATATATCTTCCATATCATGACTTTGGCATTCCATAATATACTAGTATCACATTGTTAGAAGTCTTTTTTACTTTTTTGTTTGATGTTTGACTACAGCTGAACCATTTGAATGAGTGTGCCCTTATTTGGAAAACACCAATTTTCTATATGATAACTTGGAAGACCTTACTAATTTATTGATTCAGCTTTGCGCGATAGTACAAATGCTATTTAAAATGTTAAATTAGTTTTAGAAAATTCACTTAAAACATCAAATCAGTTACTATACTACGTATGACTTTGTATACATATAACATTAGGAAAAGGAAACTTTCCTTTTGAGATTAAATACTAACAGAAACATTTTTTTAAATAACGCTTAAAAATCTAAGAATGGTAAATAGGTAAGAAATATTTAATTTTTTAAAGGAAACAAATATAGTAGTAATCGATATAAAGTAAATAATATACTAAAGGATATATATAACAGATAAAGTACACTTTTTTTACTCCAGTTATTACCAAGCGAAGTTGAAAGAAGTTTTCGTCATGTCGGGAAGTCATTACTGAAACCGTGTCTTTAATAATTGATATATTATGATTATTTGATAATGTCATTAAGGTGGAAGTACATTAAAACTGTTGTTAAAAATGACCATAGGAACTACTTAGGAATAGGACCATAGGAAAGGAAGTGACAAGCTAGTTGCCTCAACGTTTGGAAGGAAATATTGAATACTAGCTTTTAAGGTTATATGAATAAATAGTGTAAAATTTAATGCATTAATTTTTTCAAAGTAATACTTTACAGTAATGTAGTTACAATTATTGATTTAACTAATGTGAAGTATTATTAAAGTATTATTTTTAATGTAAAGTGTTATTTACATTACATATAATTTAAATTATATTTATAATAATATATCTATTTTAATACTGTTAATACATAAATTAGTTTTATTTAAAAATTACTAATTTTAAACATGTGTTTATCGTAAACAATATTAAATAAACGCGTTTTAAAAGTGTTTAAATTAATAAATAAAATCGTACTTGGAGTGATAAAGATAGTTGAGTTAGAAGCAAAAAAACTGTCACTACGAAAAATCAGTGTCGCTGAGCAATAACACCATTGTGTAACGATTTTTCTCCAGTTGCAAGTAAATTGTAAAATGGAAAATACCAACAGCAAACAAATTCTATGAATAAAATTTAAAATTTTTTATCAATCACAAGAATCTCTTTCTCTAGTATCCCTTTTGTCCAGGATTTACTGGAATGATTTAAGTAAATATACCTATGCTATGTGCTATGTGGAATGCCCTCTCTATTAGATCTCCCGGAGTTGTTCCGCCTCTGTGTGAAGTTAACAGCATGCATCAATAAAACATTGAAACATTACGATGTCCCATAAACTCTGATTTGAGCGAGCGCCGCGTTTCCAGCGTCAAAACTTTCAAATATTCATGAAACAATCATCATTCGACCATCAGCGGCAACATGGCCGCCGCCGCAAGGGAATCCTCCGCCTCTCCTTCCCTCTCTCGTCCACAAACTGCAAACTGTTATGAATCGTTCAAATATTCATGCGCGAATAGAGAGGCCTCTTAAATTTGTTTTTGCCAAATCGAATATCTACTTAACCTTCTTCCTCCCTCGAAACACATACATATACTCTCTCTTACTAGCTCTTTATTATGATTTTTTTTCTTGTTAATCGTGTTTATTTTTATGTGTCGTCTTCTTTCCTCTCGAATCCGCGTATTTACAAAACAATCTGTCCCCGCTCCCGAAAACAAACATTAATTAACTGCCGCTGCAAGAAATATTTGACGTATATTATCTCTCCTACTCGCTCCCTCTGGCTATACTGAAGGAAAACGCCGTAATCTGTTTTTACAGGCACAGTCTCAAAACAGCTAATTTGTCTTTACAAATTGGTTAGTCACTTCTACATCCTGTCAGGGATGGAAATAAGATATATATATTTGTTTCGTCAGGGTCGAGAGGAACGTAATCGATTTTAAAGTGATGACGTATCCCGGGAAAAATTAGGGATATCGGTGAATCAGGTAAATGTTCATGCACTTGTGGGGATTCCATTTAGTTATGTTTCAGAGACTGGCGTTATCAAAAGCTCTGAAACGACTCAATATTTTAATACTAACTAATCTAAGTAATTTAATTAAATCTGATTTTGTTTCAAATCTGTATTTGGTTCAATAAACTAGTATTATGAGACTTGCAACTTACTAAATTTAGTGACAAACTTTCACTCTTGGAAAAGAAATTGAGTCAAATCACAAAGTAACCACAAGAGCGAAGTAAAACTTTTAACTGGTATACAAAATATTGCGCATTGATCAATATTTTTAATTAAAGATGTCTGAGAAAAGACAATATTATTTTCAGGGAAGAATGCATTATATTTTTGTATTACTTAATGGAAATAACAATATTACTTTGCAACCAATGGCAAGCGTATCATTCTAATATACTTACCGAAAGTCGTCCAGATTTTTATTCCAGAACATATTACTAGTCTAGATGACAATCTAAATGATTTCTCAACTTTAGAAATTGACGAAATTTCTGTAAAAGACATAAAAACCGCTTTAAAATCTATGAAAAACGGGAGAGCACCTAAACCAGAAGGACTCCCTATAGAGCTTATAAAACATGGAACATAACTGTTTCTAGAACTGATGACTTTCCTTTTTAATTGTTTCCTTCGTGGCCAAAGGAATTCCTCCTGAATGGTTACTTGCAAATATAAAAAAGGTGATAGGAATAAATGCTCAAATTATAAAGGACTCAGCGTAACTAATTCCATCTCTAGATTGTATTGAAAGATCAGAAAATACAGAATAGAAAACCAAACTATAGACTTGGAGGAATAAAATGGTTTTCGCGCAGGACGTTCGTGTGTTGACAATTTGTTTACCTTAAGACAGTTACCTACTACAAAAACGATTAGCAAGAAATCTTGCTAATCGTGCATGCCCGTGAACAAGACAAGAACAAAACAACGGCAGCTGGTTGTTCAGTACTGACCTCAAGCACAAGGTCTACAGTTGATTAGTATTGGTTGAGAATCAGACACTAAGCGGCGTGGTTGAATCAACTGAAGCGGCGCTTACACAGCGATGAGGAAAGCAAGGGGAAACTACCTCAGAAAGACTCCCTAGAAATTATCATGGCTCAAGGAACTGACAGAAATCATTTTACTAATGGTTCTCGGATGCCAAGATTCGGCAGGGGAAGAGATGACAAAAATAACAGGGCTTCCCAGGTCGTCAGCCAGCGAAATCGCTGTTCATGGAAAATATACAAATCAACATTTAAGATCGCGACATGGAACGTAAGAAGTATGTATGAGCCTGGAAAATTAAGAAACATCGAACAGGAGATGATGCGACTAAAGATTGATATTGTTGGGGTAAGTGACACAAGATGGATTGGCTCGGGTGAACTTAGTACAGAAAATGGACAAGTTTACTGCTGTGGCAGCAATGATACCCAACACCGATATTAAGTAGCTATAATACTCAACAGAAACGGGTTAAGATCAGTGACAGGCTTCATACCAATGTCCGAAAAAGAGTTATGTTGCTACAACTAATGACAACCCACGGCAAACTAAATTTAATACAAACTTATGCACCTATTGCTGACAAAAATGAAGAAGAGTTAGAAAACTTTTATAATGTTCTTCAAAAGGCAGTGCAACTAACTGTATCTAGAGATATAACTGTAGTTATGAGTGATTTCAATGCTAAAATCGGAGAAGGAAGATGTCAATCCATTGTAGGACCATACGGACTTGGTGTACGCAATGATAGGGGCGATCGTCTTGTTGAATTATGCCAAGAGAATAATCTTGTGGAAACAAACACTTACTTCAAACTGCCCAGAAGACATCTGTATACATGGAAATCACCAGCTGACAAACATAATAACATCGTCAGAAATCAAATCGATTACATCTTAATAAATCACAGATATCTAAATGCAATGAAAACAGTCAAAGCTTACCCAGGTGCGGACGTGCCTTCTGATCATAATCCTCTTATTGCTAGGTTTCAACTGCAACTAAAAAAGATGCAAACCAGTCACAAAAATTTGAAACTAAACACAGAGAAACTTAAATCGGAAGAAATCAGACAGCAACTTGAACAACACATCAACGCAAACTTAAAAAAAAAAACACCACCAATTCTCCTCACCAGCAAAATAACGAATGCTCAGGACAACAGTGGCAGTTCCTTAAAACAGCACTTATAGAACTAAGTAAAAGTGAACTTACAGCGGACAATTCTAAGAAGGAAGATTGGATGACAGACGAAATCTTACAGTTAATGGATAAAAGAAGAAAATGCAAGTCAAATAGCAATACTCGTTACAAACAGCTGCAAATTGAAATAAGAAGAAAAATAAGAGAAGCAAAAGAAACGTATTTTTCTGATAGATGTAAAGAGATAGAAGAGTTACAAAACAAATATGACAACTTTAATTTACACAAAAAGATCAAGGAGCTGGCGGGAGTTAGTAAAAAAAAATACAAATATACTTTTAGACAAAGAAGGAAATATCTTAATAGAGGCTGAACAAAAGTTAAAGCGATGGAAAGACTACATAGTGGAATTATTTTATGATCAAAGACTGGAAAACGCCTTTGAAGAATATTAAGGTGGAGGCGTGGGACCGGAAATAACTAAGTCGGAGGTTAGTTATATACGAGGTATATATATATATATATATATATATATATATATATATATATATATATATATTGGTGAATTTATTTAACACAATCTACAATACAGGAATTATCCCGCAAGAAATGCTAACATCAACATTCATATGTCTACCTAAAAAAGTGAATGCCAGAGAATGCAGCGATTATCGAACCATAAGCTTAATCTCATATACTTTGAAAGTTCTATCAAAAATTATGCATACCAGAATATACTCCAGACTAGAACTGGATGTTAGTGATACTCAGTTTGATTTCCGAAATGGTGTTGGTACAAGGGAGGCATTGTTTGCTATTAATGTGTTGATTCAGAGATGTTTGGACGCTAATCGTGACCTCTATATCTGCTTTATAAACTATAATAAAGCTTTCGATAAGGTAAAACACGACCAACTCATAGACCTTCTTAAGAGCAAAAACCTGGACAAATGAGATGTAAGATTTATTTCAAATCTGTATTATAATCAACGGGCCCCGGTAAAAAATGGCCAAGACAGATCTGAAGAAATAGAAATAAAGAGAGGAGTCAGGCAAGGATGTATACTGTCGCCATTGTTATTTAATGCGTACTCGGAGCAAATCATATTAGAAGCCTTGGAAAATGAGACCGCTGGTGTAAGTGTGAATGGAGTTTTGATTAACAACATCAGATATGATGACGATACAGTAATAATAGCAGATAGTTTGGAAGATTTGGAGAGAGTTATGAACAAGATATCAAGGTGTAGTGGAAAGTACGGCCTTTGTCTCAATGTCAAAAAACAAAGTTTATGAAAATTTGTAAGAACAATACCATAAATGAAAACTTAGAGGTCAACAAATCGAAAGAGTGAAAAGTACACTTACCTGGGAACACTTATTACAGAAAGTAATGAATATACCGCAGAAATAAAGAGCAGAATCGAAAAAGCTCGCACTAACTTTATAAGAATGAAAAAAGTTTTGTGTAGTAAAGATCTGACATTAGGCTCAGATTGCGTTTGACAAAATGCTATGTACACAGTGTGCTTTATTATGGGGTAGAAGCATGGACGCTAAATGCAGATGCAATGAGACGACTTAACTCTTTCGAAATGTGGACTTATCGAAGAATTTTGAGAATCGCGTGGACGGATCGTATCACAAATGTTGAAGTGTTAAGAAGAATCGGTAAAGAAAAATAAGTTGAACGTACAATCAAAGAGAGAAAGTTGCAATCTCTGGGGCACATAATGCGAGACGAAAAGTACTGCATCTTACGAGTAATAATGCAGGGGAAGATAGAAGGCAGAAGAAGCATAGGAAGAAGATGAATATCATGGCTGAAAAATCTGAGAGAATGGTTTGGATGCAGCTCAAATCACCTTTTTGGAACCGCTGCCTTAAAAGTCAGGATAGCTATGATGGTTGCCGACATCCGCCGCGGATATGGCACTTAAAGAAGATGAAGGAATCTTGCGACACGTTTAGTGTTTATCGATTTACAGGAAGCATATGACAGTGTTGCTCTATGTAAACTGTGACATGCAATGAAAGAAAATGGTGTTAGCGAAATATGTATTCAGGCTGTTAAATCTATGTATAAAAATATGAGCAGTCACACAAAGGTAGGTTCTCAATTATTCCAAAAATTTCTGGTGACTAAGGATTGACCTCAGAACCGCTCCCATATTGTTTAAGATATACCTCATGCCGGTCCTCAAAAATTGTAGACGACAGTGCAACACAATGGCGATTTCTATCTGCGAAAATAATTTGTTTTCCCTTTACTTCGCCGATAACCAAGTCATAATAGCTGAAGACGAAAATGACATAAGCTATATGCTGACGAAACTGGAGCATGACTGTCATAAATGGGGTCTCACCATCAACAGTCACGACACTGAGCATTTAGTTGTCGGCGAAAATACAACAGATCTCTCCCTTAGTGACGGAAGCGTGGAAGGTTGTAATGAAGCGTATTTATTTGAGAGTTGAGGGTAGGCCACACACCGTACCTTAGCAGCGCAATCAAACCTATCCCAGATAGATGGCGGCCGATAAGAAAATGTTCAATCTACCATTGCCTAGTTATCTAGATGAGTCTGGAGTAGGCAAATTTCCCTCATCCAATTGTTCTGTGCGACAGTGAAATTTTCGCTAGGTGAGAACCAGTACTTGTTATTCATAAGTCGTTACTTCTGTGTGTCTATTGTGGACGTTACCGCCGTTAGATTTAAGCCGTCCGAATTCTTTGTTAATTGTAAGTGTACGTAAATTGTGCAATGTCCCACGACCAATAGTTTTAAGTTTTAAGTCGTGCAAACCATTCGTCTTCTGTAATTGTTGGTCTATTGTGAAACGTCACCAACCGCTAGCCATTAAGTTGTACGTCCATACTCGTTATCTGTGATTCTTCGTTGTGAGCGTTCCGATCGCTAACTATAAGTTATCTGTTGATGAGCGTTCACTACCTGTTAAACTGTATGTCCAACCGTTTGGATAAGAATTAAGTTAATTAGTTATTTAGAGGTAGAAGTTAATTAGGTTAAGAGACAGGGTTTTGGCACTTAACTTAGACAACCTATCTGTCATAGATGTCATATGTTAAAACGCGCCTGCGTTCTTCCACTAAACTGAATTAAGCGATTTCTAGGTTCTTGTTTGAAATTCAATGTTTGCCAGCTTACCTTTCACCCTCACTCACAACTATGTAGTAACAACATGTAAGTAACACAACTAGTATTGTTATATTTTCTTTTCGACTGTTTCGACTTTTCTTTTCGACTTTAGAGAAAATTCACGACTTACCCGTCTAATCCCGTTAAGAAACGGTAACCACCGACACGTGTTTCTGCTTGTTAGCTTCTTCAGGGTGGTACAACCAAGTTTTGAATGACAACGATTTTGACACTTGGAAAAAAATTATACAACTCAAAAAGAACGCGAACAGGAGGCAGCAAAGCACATTTGCGCCTAACATAGGAAAGACTCTCCATTCGAGAGCAACAAACCGTCTGTGACGCGGAGACCAGCTAAAGTGCTTTGCTGCTTCCTGTTCGCGTTCTTTTTGAGTTGTATAATTTTTTTTCCAAGTGTCAAACATCGTTGTCATTCAAAACTTGGTTGTACCACCCTGAAGAAATTAACAAGCAGAAACACGTGTCGGTGGTTACCGTTTCTTAACGGGATTAGACGGACAAGTCGTGAATTTTCTCTTATATATATATATATATATATATATATATATATATATATATATACAGGGTGTTAGGGCTTTGACTGCCTTTTTTTAAATAGGTGATAGTATTCATCAAAACAAACAAAAAAAAACATATATAACGGAGGTCCTAAAACCAACCGTTTTCGAGAAAAGTCGAGTTATTTTGTCAAGGTATTTCACCACAACTTGGCAACACCGACAAGAAAGGAAACGTAAACATGACGTTTTTGGTGTTGGCTCTCGGTAAACATGACGTGTACACAGCTGATCGTGCGAGGTTATCGTTTTTGCGAACTCTTCCTAAATGCCGTCTTTACGCTCTACGTAATAGTAAACGAAATAATTGTAAGTGATTCCAATTGATTCAATTATTTAATTATTACACTTGCATGTATAAATGGTAAATCAATAGCGATCATTAATTCAGGGCCACTAACAGCATTAGAAAAGAATCATGCTGTTATTGATATGTTGTAGTTTTCAATATTTACCTGGTTATTACAGCATGTGTTCAAAATGTCCACCGTTGTCCTCTCACTTCAACAAATGTTCTACGGTTAGGCAGTCGCCGTTGAGGAAATCGTTCGTGATAGATACGACGTGCACTTGTAGAACTACAACGCGCCTCCCCGTAAATTAATAGCATATCGTGATATTCACGTATACTGAATGTATTAGTCGTGTGCATACAACGACTAACAGCCGATTAATTAAAAGAATAATTAATACTTCGAAAGAGTTTATTAGAAAACTGAGTCGTCCGTTACAGGCCTCCGCCTAACATCTCGCGACACGAGAACGCGACTGTCAACTGTCAGCGTCAGTCATGTGGGCAGTCGTGCCAACTACCATATATATTACAATGAACATTTTAAGAACCGAAAAATTTACACGCACCGAAAAGAAACCGTAACGATCATACGTATTTTTCGAATTCAAAGATGCACACTGTCCACTATCACTGTCACTAGTGTCACTGTCTGGCTCTCATTTCGCGGCGCGTGCGATACCTTCGCGGTGTTTCCACACCACATCGTAGCCATTTTATCGAGTTCTATTGATTGGAAAAAAAATATTCTTTAAAGAAAAGATTGTTTTGTTACAAATTAAATATAAATACATTAAAAGAATACATCTTATAGTCATTTCATGTACAAAATTATGTGACATTCTTTAATAAAACTGAATTTTCACACCTTAATATTAGAAGTTTGCTATTTTTTGGAACTTTAGTTCCTTTTGCCAGGGATTGGGGAGCGAGGGTGGTCGCGCCGCAAAAAATCTGACCGTTAAATAAAAAGCGTTACCGGAAAGCGTTACCTCGGCAGTGTTCGTAGCGGCTCGGAGGCGTTCGTAGTGGCTCCGTGGGGGGGGGGACAGGGAGAGTGGGGGAGAGTGGAGGGGTGAGGGAGAGAGTGGAGGGGTGAGGGAGAGAGTGGAGGGAGGTAGATAGGGAGAGAGAGAGAGAGAGAGAGAAAGAGAGAGAGAGAGAGAGAGAGAGCGAGAGAGAGAGAGAGAGAGAGACCGACCACGCGCTTGACGCACCGAGGAACGATATTCCATTGCCTTACTTATAGAATAGAACCAATGCTGTGTATTATATGCAATGCCCGTCTTACTGTGGCTGTCGCGCAGCAAAAAATCTGACCGTTAAATGCAATGCGTTACCGAGCCGAGCCACTACGAACGCTGCCGAGCCGCTCGCTATCTCTCTCTCTCTCTCTCTCTCTCTCTCTCTCTCTCTCTCTCTCTCGTTGAGTCGTTCGCTGTCTTTGTTTCAATGATCGAATGCACTGACTAGATCTGAATACTTAATATGTAGTTCGTACCAATCAACTTAATGATAAAATTTTTATAATTAATACTATTATATCGGGTGTTTTTTTTTTAAATTTCACCTCATAGTAGGCGGTGGATAGTGTTTGTGAATTAGGCATTCCAACGACCTGTCAAAAGTAAATCCAATATGGCAGTTGGGGGCAAACAACTTGGTTATGTCATCTGTGACTATTGATCGAAAAGTGTTCCATTTTATGTTTTTGAGAGTGAGTTAAGTTGTTTTTATATTTTTAAAGTGTACAGTACTGTTTTATCGAGCAAAGATGCTCTTGTATGCTTTCATTTGTGCTTTGCTGTAGTAACTATGGGTTAAAACTAAATATGAAACGATATCAATGTTGGCATGCATGTTGGTGACAGGTGACAGGCGGAACTCCGTGAATAGAATAGTCCAAATCTTCAACTTTCAATGTAAATGGATCTACATTATTGATTAACTTCAGCTTCTTTAGATAACTGCAATATATATATATATATATATATATATATATATATATATGTATATATAGAAATGCAAACACAAAACTTTAGTAAGTATTTTCGAGCTTACCGTTCGCCAACATGGCGATTTTCCAACAATAATGTCTTTAAATATTCACTCTGCATCTTAAAAAGTATATAAGCACTAATAAAACCGATAAAATTTTCTAAAAATCACATTTTCACCAACAAACAACACAACCCTGAACACTCTCTTATGGCGCTGTCAAACTGTCAAACTTTGTTTGCCCCCAGCCGCCATATTGGACATCACGTGGTTTGGAATGCCTAATGCGCCTCAACGATTATAGACTAACCAGGATTGCTCACTTACATTTGACCAATGTTGGACAGTTTTGTGACGTCACCACCGGTGCTGAAGTGCTTTTACGTGTTGATCTGTGGATAACGTGATGTGGATATCGTACGTAAATATGGATTACGGAAAGTACGTACGTAAACCGTACAGTTTACAATGATAAATCTTACTGTTTACTACAA
Organism: Cryptocephalus moraei; assembly: GCA_946251905.1. Classification (NCBI taxonomy): domain Eukaryota; kingdom Metazoa; phylum Arthropoda; class Insecta; order Coleoptera; family Chrysomelidae; genus Cryptocephalus; species Cryptocephalus moraei. The sequence continues at coordinate 2,858,790 of OX276452.1, forward strand.
TAAAACGAATAAATCTCTATCTTCTGTCCAGCACCGGTGGTGACGTCACAGAGTTATTGTCAGGCAGATTCGGCGAACTGAGCAATCCTGGGTAGTCTATAATCGTTGAATGCGCCTTGCTGAAGAATGTCAGAATTGACATAACCTCACTTTTTTAATAAAAATTGAAACGGCTCCAATCGGTTAATAGTGTCTTGAAAAAGACAGCTCACTCATCTACGCCTAATTAATAGAGCCACGCTGTCTTTTTCAAGACACTAGTAACCGATTCAAGCAGTTTATATTTTTATTAAAAAAGTGAGGTTATGTCAATTTTTTAACATTTTTTAGTAAGGCGCATTCACAAACACTATCCACAGCCTACTATGAGGTGAAAATAAAAAAAAAACACCCGATATGTTTCTGTTAAATGAAGATTCATCCAGAGTAAAATAAATTTTTATATTTATATGTGTGTATATATTTATTGATTCAACACATTGGGAACGATATTCCATTGCCTTACTTATGCTGTGTATTATATGCCCGTCTTATTGTCGCTGTTTCACGTTAAACATTACAGTTTTATTAAGAAATAATTTAAAAAAATGGTTGTTAATTAAAAGGAACTAAAGTTCCTAACCCGTGTCCCGCGACACGTTTTTTTTCTCGAAAACGGTTGGTTTTAAGACACCTGTTATATAAGATTTTTTTGTTTGTTTTGATGAATACTATCACCTATTAAAAAAAAAGGCAGTCAAACCCCTAACACCCCTATATATATATATATATATATATATATATATATATATATATATATATGAGACTGATTTTTAATTACACATTGTCTATCGCCTGTTTAGGCAACCTACGGTAAATATTAAGCAATTGTGTTTAGTACATACAGCGAGTACTTAAGCCATCGCCGAATGAAGAAGATGAGTTGATGCGTTTAATTAAGCAAACAAAATTGTATCAAACGTTCAGGAATTAAATCGCAAAAACATTTTAACAAAGGTTAAGGTACGATCGATAGAACTGAAGACAATCTCAAACTACTAACGAGAAAATGGGTAAAAATCTATGATATTGGTGTATATAAAGAACCTTCACTAGAGGCCAATACGTGGCGTTTAACCACATGTTACAGTGAACGGAAAGGACTTTCCCTGTGCTTAAAGAAATAAAGTCAAGGGCAAACATTAATGATTATCAAACAATTAAGCAGGATAGAAGAAATTCACGGGAAATTTTCCAAGGGATTAAAAGACGGCATTTCCTCCCTAAGTGTTAGTGAAAAGGGAAAAGTCACTTAAAATGTATATAAGAGAGATTATGAAGAATCCGTTCCTAAAGTTGAAACCAACCACTATAAGTGGTTGAGGAGAGTAAACCGAGTTTCAAAGTGTATGCCTGATGGGCCCTGAGGGGTGTCCGTTTTCGGGGTTGTTAGCTCAGAATCTGCGGTTGATGAAACGAATTAAAAACCAACTAAATTTATTGCCTCGATTATTTATTTTGTCGCGTATTTACTCGCGACGGTTGTTTTGTATTACTATATTTGGCGGTCAAATCGTATCTCGTTTATCGATTTTAAGAAACGATGGGTGAAGGTAAGAAATTTCTTTCAATACCTACTGTAGAGAAATGTACGTTTTGCCCCTGGCTTAATAACGTGATCCAAATACTGCCATGTGTACGTGACAGTATTTGAATTATAAATGTTTAAACTTTTTTTATTATTTTATACTATTTTACTCTTTTAATTTTGGGCCAAATTATGATTTTCCCAAACCTAACCTATCTTTTTCCCTTTTTAGTGTATATTTTTCTCGACTTTTTTCATAATATACTGACTCGTAACTCGTCGACATTGAAAATCTTGTCAAGTCCTAATTGATATTTAGCCAAATTGATCAAAATTTGTAATGAAACTCCAAGTCTCAACATTGAAAGATAATATTCGATTAATATTGGTACCACCTGGCTGACGAACTTTTAGTTTAGGATTTCTCTTAAAAATACCGCTTAGTCAGTCTTTGTCAGCTAGCTTTGTACCTTTCTTAAATCGATTAGTTTCCGCAAAGTTGAAAGCTATTTGCCCCAACTGCCGCGGCGCTACTACATAGAAGAGATCTGCAAGCTTGATAATATGATTTCCGAACTCCTTATCTAGAGACTTCGTTAAAAAAGAGGTTCTCATTCCATGCCAGCAATTTGATGGCTCCGTTTGTTTCAAAAGTTGATTCCGGAATAATTAATTCTCTAGCTGCCGTACGAATTTTAATACTTCAACGAATTATAGTTACGATATTAATAAGTTGTTCAGTCAACCACCACTGTCGTTGGGTTGTTCACATATATTTTCTGAACACGTGAAATGGAAAAAATAAAATTTTAATGGAAATAACTGTATGGCAATACCGAACACTTTTACGTGAACATTACACCGTGTCGAACTATGTTTTTTAATGTTAAAATATAGACAAAAATAGGCTTTCTTTATTACAAAAACAGCTAACCATATTTACGTGATAAACAATATATCCCACGCGTTCCCGTCCAATAGTGTGTCCAAGTATTTCTTGGACACGCTATTTACTATTCACATTTTTAATTACTATATATACACAGTTCTTATATTACCTTTAAATTACGAAATATACATATTTTACGGCTCACATATTTTTTCCTGTTGATAATCAACACTTTCTGTTCAAAAATATTCTTACACCCATTAAGAAAGCACTTGTCATTTTACCCTACCCGGAATGTACACTTTGTCCTGGAGGGTGAAAAGGAAGAAAGCATATTTTTGGGAGAAATACTTTTTGTAAAATACATGAGAAATCCAAATAAAACTGATTGTGAAAATATTTGTCAGATAGCCTGGTACCTTCATTTTATTTCACACAGTTATTTCTATTTTTGTCTAATTTGATAGGTACTTTATCAAAGTTGTTTTCCACTCACCCAAAGTACATTATTTAAAGTATTTGAGTCTACTTACTTTGAGAACGTCTTCCAATAGTTCACGTTGCATTTAAATATTACATCCTCTTCCTGATGTGTTGCCACGGTGTCTGCCTTTTTTGATGGCTCTTTTTTGATGGCTCGTTTTTGATTCCCCCTAAAATTAAAAATTTACGAGTACAACTTCGTATTCGACATTTTTAATCGCTCACGATGACCGTGCAAACACCGCTAACTATTATTCCTATTGGAGTCGATTCCAGAAGGGAAACCGCTCAAATATTTACCGATCATGCCGAATTAAGAGTACAAATAGATGAAATATATATTTTTTATACCGGGACAAACACGGAGGAGGAGAGAGAGGAAGGAGAAAAACCGCCAACCATCTGGTGCGGAAATCGATAGAAAGGACGAGTCGCCATCATCACAGGGTCCTTAATTGGTTTCTTGTATTTGCATCGACTTAAATGATATCTCTTTCTATTCTAATTCGATTTGGGTTAATTTTCGTTTTGAGAAATTAAGTCGGATTTGGGATGACGTTTGTTATGTTAGAAACATATGGGGAATCTGTAACACCGGTGTGGTCTATAAACTTATTTCTGTCAATTAAAGTATAGGATATATTTAAAAAAAAAAGTTGGAAGAAACGGATTCAATTAGGCAAAGCCTTTTTATCAATTTAATCAGTAGGAAACGGACTGGAATACAACTAAAATGGCGCTGGATAAACAAAACCAATAAAAGTTCGTTGTTTATTTTATTCTATTTATTTCGAAATTGAAAATTATCTTTGAATGTCTGAGGGACCAGAGATTTTAGTATTTAGGGTCAGTATCTATAATAGTATTAACTTATAGGGTATAAAAATATGACATTCGCAGTAAGAATTTATTTCGAGAAAAGAGACGAATGATCGAAAGAAATGTGGAATTCAAATTAAATGTTTTCATTCGATGCATTCTCCAAAATGATGAAACAACTCACTAAAATTCCAAATGCATAAAACCTCCCACAAAGATTTTCAGCAAGAACTAAGGACCGTTGTACATAGTAATAAACAGCTGCTAGAGAAAAAATTTTGCAGCCATAGATAACAAAAGGCAGCTCCCAGTTTCACATAAGAAAAACCCAATGGTAAAACAACAACTTACAGAAAAAAATAAATGAAGAACTAAGCAAAATTGACCTAACCTCGAGCTCCGACGTAAACATAAAATGAGAAACTCTTAAAACTACAATTATGGCCCCAACAATAGACATATTAGCAACAATCAAGGATACAAACAAGAAAAAATCATGGATGACTGATGACATATTACAGTTAATGGAAATCAGAAAGTCGTATAAGAATAGAGACGAAAGCGCATATAAGACCATACAGAAAGAAATTAGAAAGAAAATACGACACGCCAAAGAAAAATGGTACGAAAGAAAATGCGTAGAAATAGAAGAACTCCAAGCAATACATGATGACTTCAATCTCCATAAAAAGATTAAAGAACTAGCGGGCATTATAAGAGCAAACAAAAGCAGTATTCTACTAGACAAAAACGGTAAGATAATTCCAGACACCAAAGGGAAACTAGAAAGATGGAAAGAGTACATCGAAGAATTGGTTGAAGATGAGAGACAACAGGAAACAACAGAGGGAGACACAGATCAGGAACAGGGCCCAAATATAACAAAAGAAGAAGTTATGTATGCAGTTAAAACAACTAAAAACAATAAAGCTCCAGGACCTGATGAAACACCAACAGAAATTATCAAATTAATTGCAGAAGATCAAATTGGAGTACTGGTAGATCTGTACAATACTGTATATACTTAACACCGGAATCATCCCTAGAGAATGGCTCAAATCAACATTTATTACACTGCCAAAAAAATCGAATGCTAAGGAATGCAAGGATCACCGGACGATCAGCCTAATGAGCCATACCCTTAAGATATTCCTTAAAATTATACTTCGAAGAATTTTTAGAAGGATTGAGCAAGATCTTAGCGAAACACAATTTGGTTTCAGAAATGCAATGGGTACTAGAAAGGCGTTGTTTGCTTTTAATGTGCTGTCTCAAAGACTCATGGATGTTAATCAGCCAATATATGTAGCCTTCCTCGATTATAACAAAGCTTTCGACAAAGTCCGCCATAATCATCTCATAAAACTCATAAGAGATAAAAACATTGACAGGAATGATATCAGGATAATAACATATCTCTATTTTAACCAGACTGCCAAAGTTTCTGTGCAAAATGAAATTTCAGAAGAGATAAAAATAAAACGGGGAGTAAGACAAGGATGCGTGCTCTCACCATTACTCTTCAATTTGTATTCAGAAGATATAGTACAAGAAGCACAGGAAAATCAAAAAACAACGGGAGTGAAAGTTAATGGGAAGGTTATAAACATCAGATACGCGGATGACACAGTACTAATAGCAGAAACCCTGGAAGAACTGCAAAGGCTTATAGATCTAGTAGTACGGATCAGCGAAGAAAGGGGGCTCACACTTAACACCAAAAAGACTAAATTCATGACAATCACAAAACACCAACAACAGCGAGAAACATTATGGATCAAATGGGAGCCAGTGGAGAAAGTCTGCAAATACAATAACATGGGAACAATTGTAAATTACAATAATGATTATTCACAAGAAATAAGATCAAGAATCGGAAAGGCTAGAACAGTGTTTAATAAAATGAGGAATGCATTAACCAGAACAGATCTTTCAGATTTTTTAAAATCAGAATGCTTAAATGCTACGTATTTCCAGTACTATTATATGGAATGGAAGCCTGGACGCTTAAGAAGCGCGACACTGACCGGCTGGAAGCATTCGAGATGTGGGCATATCGAAGAATACTCAGGATAAGCTGGGTGAGCAGAACAACGAACAAGGAGGTATTGAGAAGAATTGGAAAAGAGAAAGAAACAATCAAAATCAGAAAATTGCAATATCTGGGCCACGTGATGAGAGGGGAGAGGTATACACTGTTGCAAACTATTATACAAGGAAAAATACAGGGTAAAAGGGGTATAGGAAGAAGACGCATCTCCTGGTTGAACAACCCAAGGCAGTGGTACAACAGTAGCTCTGTTGATTTATTCAGATCCGCAACTTCAAAGATAAAAATCGCCATGATGATAGCCAACTTTCTTAAAGGAGACGGCATGTAAAGAAGAAGAAGAAGAGAAAAATTATATTGATTATAAAAAAGGAAAAAAAAAACATAAATCGTCTTAGATAACTTGACATACAGAAACCTACACAATGATGTCAGGTTTATAGCTAAAAGAGAAATAAAGACGTTGAAGTTGAAATAGTGGGTATAATATTTCATAGATAGCCCTATGGAGTTAAAATACATTTCAAAGGGTTAAAAAAATGGGAATGGGATTGTGTAAAGCTAATCTCGACAACACTTTAAACAACGGAATAATAATGAAACAAAATAACTCAAACAGCAGGAGTTAATAGAACAAAAGGTTAAACAGAAAAATAGAGTTCAAAAAAAATTATCAACAACAACATAGAAAAACATCTTTACCAAATAACATTGTTATCAGAGTATTTTCATTTTAGTTTTGAAAACTTACTGAAACAATTCAACACTTGCCACAAAAAAACGACGCTTATGAATTAGCTAGTTTGGTAGATTGGTGTTGAATTTGGATTTGAAGTTCAAAGTCTGGATGATTCCAAGTCTCCCTCAGACGTATCCATAACTTGCTGATAAGATCTCGGGAAACAACTAATTTTGTCACGTTACACATTCTACTGGGGATATGTACACCTACACTAACCCAACTATTACAATTTGATATTTTAGGTTAGTTATAATTTAGGTACCGCCTCTTGCTGGTTGTGTAACTTAACTACCGTGTAGAACTTGTTGCCGAGTATTCCAAATATCTTCGAGAATTTTGTTTCCCGATCTTTCTAGTCAACCCTACATGATGATAGAAAACGATGAAAATATTTAGGTTACGTTGCTTCTAAGCAAAACCTCTGCAAGAATGACACATCGGTGTTACACTGCTAATCAAATTAAAATTTTCTAAATATTATATATAGAATATAGAAGTTGGAAGTTATAGAATTTGACTAATTTGAGGAATCAAACAAAACTACATTATATTATGTGAACTGTAGTTGATTGACATCTTAGGTATTCCTAAATTTGTCTAGTGACTGAAATGCTCACAACAATGTGGTTTGCTATTTTACCCTACCCTTTGCCCAGACGTGATCCACCTTGAGGTGGTGTGGATGGTGAAACACCGTTGTTCATGCAATTCTGCGCCACAAAGCCCTCGACGCGGTGTCTTCCACATCTCCGCTTGGAGACCCTCTTGCTTTATCACCTGCTGTAGAGGGGATCTTCTAGGCCTTCAAAGCCAGTATTGCCCATAAACACGTCCCACGGTTTTTGAAAAAAGATCATCTCATGACAAAAGATTTCTGAAACTCCCTCCCTACTTTCATTTTAAAGATTTTAAAGGCGTTGTTGGATGGTTATATTAATGTTGAAACGCCTGTCCTTATATTGGGTTCACTGGCATCCCCTTAGTACGCATAGAGAGTAAGAAGGGCTTGAAGAATTGACTTGCACCATTTAGTAAAAAAATAAAGGACACAAATAGGGAGTACGGATTACACATTAGGTGTCCTTGTGGATATTGTAAAGTTTTGAGTGCCCCCCCAATAAGGCCATCACTATTACTATGAATAATAAAGGGGTGCCTGAATCCCATATTGGCTAACAGAAAAAATAAGAAAACGAAGTCTTCACTAAATAGTTGTGAATTAAATTATACTACATACCCGATTTCCACCAAAGCCGTCTACAGATCTATGCCATTAGACGTCCAATTAAACTGACTTAATTAAATTGATAAATTAAAAATAACTGATTTGAATTAAACCCATATTGATTGGATACAAAAGAGCTAGTGTTCAGTGTACTACACTGGGACGTGAAAAGCCATTCGCGTGGTCTACCATGAAGCGTATGTGTCAGGGTGAAAGGAGGGAAATCGGACTTGGGCACACCAAGATACAAGGTCTTTATAGAAGGCCTCAAACATTGAAACAAAACATGTTCCCCAAGCAGGCTTAAGATCATGCCTACCAGGTGTAAATGGCTACCAGAGAAAACTGGAAGGACAATACACCAATCGTCAATGTGCGCACCTGGTGGTACACTGATCGATTACGAGGAAATGAAAGGGAACAGGATAATTGTGAAAAAATGTAAAAGTTGAAACCTTAAAATAGCCTATAGATTTTTTCCTGTCCTAGCGACTTTTTTTTCGAAATAAAAACAAATGTTTCTCGAATAAAAAACACTGCTTGTCTACAAGTGTCACAAACGTAGGAAAGACCAGAACGTTTTTTTTTACCTCATTAACAACCTCCTGACTGATCGACGTGACGCGCTTGTGATTAAAGATACATATGCCATCCCCTTATTCAGATTCTAATAGGGATGTCGTAGTGACACATTAATTTCTCGACATCTTGCCGGCAGAATATAGGGGAACCCTAATTTTAACCGATGACGACGTTGCTTCCAATAAAGACGAATTTTTTATAGGTAAAATTTTATATCTATGTACTTATGTAAATAGTCCGCTACACTATATTTTAGGTAGAAATATAAAATTTGTTACGAAAGAAAATGCTTATTGATTGATTGAGCAATATGAATTAAATATATGTATTTCCGAATTACTTTGGTGAAGGTAGGAATAAAAGTTTTCAATAAAAACTCCAGTTAGTGTGACGATATTTTACTTAACAACACTATAACATTTGGTTTCTATACCCTAATTATCTTCGTAAGGGAGTTCGAGTGTACTTTTAAAAATGAAATAAATTATTTACGAGAGTAACTCGACAAAATGGAGACAAATCAGTCCACGATAATTGCTTATTTTTCCCGGATTAATGAGGAAAAATTGCGAGCATAATATAAAGAAAAATCACAGCATCCCATCATTAACGTGGATGTCGACGATTTTTAATTGGACGAATTGGCGAAACTAACAAACAATGCGAGGGTAAGCTTTAATCAGCAATTAATTTGTTTCGAATATTTTTGTCTGCTTTTTTTTCGATGTGTAAGGAGATGAGAAAGGGAGGTAACATGGGATAAATTTTTCTCATTAACAGTCGTCGGGGGTTAGAAAGGTAGTTGAAACAATAAAAACCCGGTGGAGTGTCCACGTTGACTTTTATTGATATTTTTAATAAGCCAGTTTTTATATTCCATCCGAACCGGAATAATAATGAACTCCCAGACGACAAACGTGTTAGTGAACTAATTGTCACACATATTCAGCTACTAATTAAACAAGTTTCTCTTGATAAAAAGGTTGCAATGAGACAACTCATCAATAGGCACCATAGATTTATCATGTCATAATTTTTCATTATCTGATTACTTTATCGTTCCAGTGGTTCCAGATAACATTACAATATTAAGGGCTGTTAGAGTAAGAATAAAAAGAACCATTGGAGACAAGAAACCACGAAACCCGAAGCCACAAAGGCAGAATACCAATATACAATGAATTCTCAAGTGTAAGAAAGTAATTAAACTGAAATAAAGTATCCCTCCTCCTCGGTGCCTTTCTCATGTGAGGTTGGCGGTCAATATGGCATATGACTCTCTGTCCTGGGCTTGGTGTAGAAGGTTGTTTCCGTCGGTGTGAGTCCAATCTTTTATGTTTCGCAGCCATGACTTCTTTTTCCTTCCTATACCGCGTTTCCCGTCGATCTTGCCTTCCATGATGAGCTGTAGTTTTCATATTCTTCATGTCGCATTATGGGTCCGAGGTAGGCTGTTTTCCTTATTTTCAGTGTGCGGGTCAGGTGTGCACAAGTGTTCATTCTCTTTAGCACTTCGTTGTTAGTCGTTCTGGAGGTCCAACTTATCCTAAGCACTCGACGGTACATCCACATTTCAAAGGCGTCCAACTTCTTTATATCGTCTTGTTTTAATGTCCATGTTTCGCAGCAGTATAAGAGTAGGGATCAGACGTAACATTTAAGTCTCCTTAACCTCGTTGCTATTGATAATTTTGGGTTACATAAAAACTTTCTCATGTTGAGGAAACCCGCCCTAGAGATTTTAATTCTCTTTCTGATTTCTTTGGGGTGATCTAGTTGGCAATTTATGTCTCTGCCTAAGTAAACGTATTGCCGCGTTGTTTCGAGTTGTACTCCGTTTATTGTTATGTTTAAGTTGATGTTATATTGCGGGTTTCTGCTAAAAACCATGGTTTTGGTTTTAGCAGCATTAACTTCCAAACCCATTTCGGCACTTTCATCTGCCAGTCTGTTCACCAAGGCCTGCAATTGTTTCTCTGACTCAGGCAGTATCACTGTATCGTCAGCGTACCTTATATTGTTTATAATAGTTCCGTTTATTCTAGCACCCTCTGGAACGTCTCGGAGAGAACCCCTAATTATATATTCGGCGTATACATTGAAAAGAAATGGCGATAATATACATCCCTGTCTAACACCCCTCTGTATGCCTACATATTTCGTGTTGCCGCTTTCCGTTCGGATGCATCCTTTATGGTTCCAGTATATGTTCCGTATGATTATAATATCTCTTCCATCTAGACCTATTTCAGTTAGAATTTCAATTAATTTTTCATGTTGTATTCGGTCAAAGGCCTTCTTGTAATCTATGTAGCATACATAAAGTTTTCTTTGGACTTCCATGTATTAGTACGAGAGCTAGCAACGTCGGGAAAACAAGAATTTTAAGAAAGCTGATTCTTTAATATATCTTTCCTTATGCTCTCACAAACAGCGTGTGGGGCATCTGGCTGCCGGCAGACGTTGCGTTCACTACTGCGCAGCTCACCTGTGCAGGTAAAAATATAGATTTGAAACTGATTTTAAGAAGATTCTTATTTTTTCCACTAACTTTTAAACACTATGCAAAACAAAAAAATATTATTGCCAGACATATTCAATGTTGCTAACATCGTGCCAGACTTAATTTTTTATAAACAAAAAAAAATAATTTCAACTCATTTTAGTATGGCTGAAATTTTAATATTACTTTATTTACATATAAAGAAGTACAAAATTAATTTGCCAGACATTAATTCGGTTGTTAAGTTACTGCCAGACTGATTTAATGTTGTAGAGTACCGCGGTATTATGCCGACTGTTAAAGAGAGATGGCTGCCAAGTAGATGGGTGGAAAAGACACAAGAATACGTTACACAGTGTGATGCATTAAAAGTAAAGTTTTTTAACTTGAACTCTTCGATTATTACCCGCGAAAAATAGCCGAATGCAATATTTTTAAGAGACATAATCCAGGACGCATCTGTTTTGACGGTGATGTAAGAGGTAACCGCAATGTTTTTACATGAATACCTCTGGATAATGCCTAGAAGAAGGATTGACATATCCTCCAAAGCGCAGATGTCGGGAACATTGTTTAAAATGCAACAATTTAAATAAAAATAAAAAAAAAATTCGTTTTTTCCGACTTGTCTTGCTTCTAACTTTTGAAGTATTGAATTTAGAAGAAAGTGGAACAGAGAAAAAAGTTGCAGAATCGCTTTTTACATAATATGGCATAGGTTAGAAATTGAAAAATTTATTAGCGGTTTTGCAAAATAGCAATAAAAAAAGAATCGGCCCAAAAAAGTGCTTTTCTTAATTTATTATTTTAGGCACTTTAAAATGTAGTTGGGACTTCCATATCACAGGTAGAAAATCTTGAAGTTATAGTAAAAGAATCCTGTAAATTTCGTTTCGATCGGTTTATTAGATTTTGCACAATAATTTTGCAATCCAGAAAAATAAATGGAAGAATATTGAAAATTTTCAAAATTGGTTAATTTTTTTCTTCATTATTCGATTATGATTATAACAAAACTGGCTGAGCATATATAAGAGGGAACAGGCTTTCATGTGCTTTTTTCAGAATTAAAAAATATTGATTAGTACGGTCACAGCAATTATGTAAAGTTGGTGTCGTTTTTTGCATATAAACAAATAGATTATCTCGGCGAATTTTTTGTTAAATGAAATTCTGAAAATATAACCGGAAAGTACTCCGAACAGACGCTTCTCTTCATATGATAAGTTAATATTTTGTTCATTAGCTTCCGAGATATAACTCGTTAAAGTTGATTAGTGTTTAAGTCACTGATGGTTAATAATAAAATTAATATTTTTTCTCACATCTTAAGAAATAATTGTTTCTCACAGGAACCACTATAATATTTTTGTTGAAATTTACATTAAAAAGATTGAAATATACATTAAAAAAGTTTTCGTAGCGAGAATTTTTCTTGTTTAAATAATCATTGTTTAATCAATATTAGCGTATAGTAATAAACATATTCGCCTTTACATGACCACAGTATGAAAGTAAACGAAGTATGAGATAAATAAATCGAATAGTATAATGTATAATATGCACTGAATATTATGCATAAACAAACTAATTTGTTTGTAACAAAATGTATGCATATTACATCTTTGGCATAGTGACATTAGTTTTTAGCTCGAGTTACCCCAGTTAAAAAAACAAACATAACGATTGCTCCATTAGAAGCTGAAATAATTAAATTTTTTTCGCGCTTCACCGTTTTGAAGTTCCGATCTCGGTTTCGTAATCTTGATTCGCCCCACCCTTTTTTAACGTTTCGCTGTATTTTTACGCGCGAGGATCACTATTTTTATTATTTTTACCTATCTTGCCGATAACTTACGCATTTGCAACTATTACCTCGCAAAGAACTCGGAACAACAGATGCAATGGTGAAAAAAAAACTCGAAATTGTTCAAACATTTGCCGGAAACACTAATCAACTTTAACGAGTTATATCTCAGAAGCTAACGAACAAAATAGTAACTTATCATATGAAGAGAAGCGTGTGTTCGAAGTACTTTCCAGCTATGTTTTCATAATTTCATTTAACGAAAAATTCGCCGCTTTTCGCGGCGAAGAAATTCGCTTATTTGTTTATAAGCAAAAAACTACACCAAATTTACACAATTGCTGTGACCGTACTAATCAATATTTTTTAATTCTGAAAAAAGCACATGAAAGCCTGTTCCCTCTTATTCCCTTTCTTATCCCTCAGCCAGTTTTGTTATAATCGAATAATGAAGAAAAAAATTAACCAATTTTGAAAATTTTCAATATACTTCCATTTATTTTTCTGGATTGCAAAATTATTGTGCAAAATCTAATAAATCGATCGAAACGAAATTTACAGGATTCTTTTACTATAACTTCAAGATTTTCTACCTGTGATATGGAAGTCCCAACTACATTTTAAAGTGCCTAAAATAATAAATTAAGAAAAGCACTTTTTTGGGCCGATTCTTTTTTTATTGCTATTTTGCAAAACCGCTAATAAATTTTTCAATTTCTAACCTATGCCATTGTAACGAAGTGCCCCCTACCGGTAACACTCCGCATAGAAATTTTGTTTAAACATAGGAAACTGTAAAAATCCTCTCAACAAGTGGGGAAATCCTCCGAACCGCGCGATAGTTACTCCCATTTCCGCTTGTGGGCGCTTGACTAATACGATTCCACCTCCACCTCTTACAAGTCACCAAGCTTTGCCTGTGAGGATGATTTAAATATAGGCCGTTTTGGGGCATAAGGCATGAAGCGATCAGTCGATTAGTTGACGAATCAGTGAGTGTTCCGATTTCCGAACTAGTCCAGTGAGTGAGAGTGGGAGTAATCCGACCGTACCGACCGAATTGTAAGTACTCCGATGTCCGATCATTTATTATTTCTTAATTCTTGGGTTAGGCCGTACATTTCATTCCGTAGCATCTCCTTCCTCGCCGGTCGTAGTAAAACACTCTAGGGTGATCCACTCGGAGTGTTTCTTACTACCTAGACCATTTTGTATAGATTTCCCTAGGGTGATCCACTCGGGGTTGTCTAGACAAAAGCAAAGCCGTGTCCGTGTTAGGCCGTAATAAGACGCTCTAGGGTGATCCACTCGGGGCGTTCTTATTACCTAGACCGATTCCGTACCAATCTTCCCTAGGGTGTTCCACTCGGGGCTGGTTGGTATAAAGTCATTACGTAAGTTGTGCATTTCATAATCAGCCCATCAGCCCGCACGTTAGATTCCCGCTTGCATTGCTTGAGTACGCCCTATAGGGCATCTGAAACCGCCCTTCACTTTTGCTCCGCTCTCGCTTTATTCATTTCTTCTTCCGCCTCTTTCTAACCGCTTTAAACCGAATTTGCACGCCTAAGATTAGCTAGCTTGCGATCTCCCGTAATATACATAGATTGAAATAGATACGTTCTCTCCTAAATGTAGCTTCTCCGTTCATATTTCCGCTCATTTATTCAAACCGAATATTTTCCGTAAATGTAGATAATAATTGAATCGTTTTTGCCCAAACACCTGCGTCCGAACGGTCCGTTCCAAAGCGTAGCGCAACGTTGCCGGTTCCCGCCGATATTCCGGAAAATCCGAACGTACATTGTTGTCAATAATTGTGGAACCGAAAAATTATTGCACTACGTTGCCGAACCGGCCGTTATCACTGTAAATAATGTAAAGCATGATTCCGCATCTCCATAATATCGCAAAACCGCTATTTTGTACATAATTGCCGAATTCTTTCAAATACCGTAAATCTTTCATTTGTACATAATTACCACTGACTGCTCACTTGTAAATATGAATCATTTGTAATATAGATCATCCGTATTTCTCCCGAATTGTGTGTTTTATTTCCACGGACCCCCTGGCATTCTCCTGAGTATAAACTCACCCGTGGCTATAGGGAGTAAACCCTTAAAAATCTGGCGCCCGAGAAAACCGACTTTAACACCGATTACCCTAATTCCCGAACGCCGTCTAAGCGCCAATTCTACAAGTGACGTAACCTGTACAACAGAGTCATCGTGCCGCCGACGACACTGCAATCCCGAGGAAAGTACGTCACAAAATTGGCGCCCGAGCAGGGACTAGTCTATTTAACTATTTGTCTATTTGACTGTTTTTCTATTTTTCCATTTTTCCTGCTTTTTCCCCGTCCGTGGAAATAACACATAATGCCAGCCGCTAATAAAGACAAAACCGTGGAGAATATTTCTCTCGACATTCCAATTACCGAAACATCCGACATTCGCGTGGGTTGGGTGTACAAATTGAACAAAACCGAATTAGAGACCGAACTTGGGAAATTCCGTTTGAACGCAGTAGGAACTGTTGATGAGCTGCGAAAACGAATAATAAAATTTCTTCGAGATGGAATTCGCTCTCCATGTCCTCAAGAACAACCGCCACCCTTGTTCGAGACCGTAACTCCACCGACTGTACCGACCGAAACACCTCCCATAGATAATTCTGGATCACAAGTTCCGGAAGCTACACCCGTTCCTGATAACACTCCACTTAGAGTAAACGAGTGGAGGATAGTTTTTGATGGCCGCACCGATCCTGTCACGTTCATCGAACGTCTGCAGGAAATCTGCGACTCTCAGAACATCCGCCTGGATCGCCTGCTTCCGGTAATGCCCGAACTTCTACGAGGGTATCCGGCCCTCTGGTACCGTAACAACCGTCAGCGCATCAGAACTTGGGAAGAGTTCCTTAAACTCTTTAAGACTTTCTACTTCCCAGTTAACTATCAAGTCGACCTGGAAGTCGCAATCAGCCGCCGCATCCAACGGGAAGACGAACCTGTGGCGAAGTACATAAACGACCTCCAGACTCTCATCCGGAGGCACGGCCAGATGTCTCCCGAGCAAGAGCTGCAATGGCTCTACCGAAACTTGAAGCCCTCATATAGGCAGCAGATCCGGCGCAGTGAATTCACTGACATCTCATCCTTCTGCGATGCCACCAGGGACTTCGAATTGCTTCGGGAGGAACTGAAGAGAGAGGCTATTCCCAAACCGACGCCAACTCCTGCTCCGAAGAAGTTGACTATCAGCGAAGAACTTAGAAGGCCCGAAAATCTGTATCCAGCGTCATCACCGCCACCGCCAAGGACTCAACCACCTACTGTGAGGACCGACCCGCCGCCGCCGCCGCCCTTGGGAAGGGCGAACCCTCCACCACGTCCCAGGGCATCCGAGAGGAGCACCTCCTCTACCCTGCGTTGTTGGAGGTGTGGAGAGATGGGACACGCCAGGACCGAGTGTCGACGTCCTGCCAAGCTGTTCTGCTCCAGGTGCGGCGCCGAAGGAGTGCTATCCCGAGACTGTCCCTGTCCGGGAAACGCCTCGCACGTTGGACTCAACCGAGGGAGGACCAGCGAACACAACAAGTAAACTCGGACCGAATTTCCGCCGCAGAGAGCAACGATAATCGCCCGCACCTAGCAGTTTCCATAGAGGGGGTGAGCTACGTCGCTCTATTAGATACAGGAGCCAGTCGCTCCTACGTTGGTGATCGCATTGCCGAACAATGCGCTGCCCGGAACGTTATTCCCGCCGGAACACCCCGTTCCTACGCCCGAGTCGCTAGTGGGGAGCTCGTCGACGTAAATCAGGCTTACGAGATCACTGTCGAACTGGGACACCGCCCAGTCACACACCGTTGGGGTTATATTCCCCGTCTACCTTCGGACCTGATTATAGGGATGGATCTCCTCTCCCGCCTTCGTTTCCAACTGGATTTGGGAACAAGGACCGTCTACATGGAAGGCCGACAACTGCAACTAACGCAGATGTCTTCCTGTGCTCCGTTAGAGGAAGCATCCACCCCTGGAACCCGTAACTTGACCTCTGAACAGGAGCGACGCCTGCAAAACTTTCTCGAAGAGGAGCTGAGTGCCTTCGAAGGAATCCGAGGAACGACGCCTCTAATTCAGCATGAGATCCGGCTAATCGATGCCTCGCCGATTAAACAACGTCACCGACCTCACAACCCTAATATCCAGGCAATCATTAACACCGAAGTGGATAAAATGCTGGAAGAGGGGGTTATAGAACCGTCCGAAAGTCCCTGGAGCTCGCCTGTAGTAATTGTCAGGAAGAAAGATGGTAAACCGAGATTCTGCATCGACTTCCAGAGGGTGAATGCGGTCACCCAGAAGGATGCGTATCCCCTACCGTTTATCAACGCTATCCTCGACAAACTCCGAAGGGCTCGATATATTTCAAGCATCGACCTACGACAAGGATACTGGCAGGTTCCGCTCACCGAGGAGAGTAAGCCGATTACCGCTTTCACAGTTCCAGGAAGAGGACTATTCCAATTTCGAGTAATGCCCTTCGGCCTACACTCCGCTCCTGCCACGTTCCAGCGCCTGATGGACCGCGTAATAGGGCCCGAATTAGACCCGCACTGCTTCGCCTATTTGGACGACATCATCGTTCTAGGAAGCACTTTCGATGAGCACTTAGGAAACCTCCGCACCGTATTTCGACGATTGAGGGAGGCGAACCTTCGCCTCAACCCGGAGAAATGCCAGTTCGGCCGCCGTACGCTAAAATATCTTGGGCACCTGGTTACCCCTGAGGGAATCACAACTGACCCAGAAAAGGTTAAGTCTATCCTGGAGATTCCAACACCGCAGACAGTTCGCCACCTCCGACGCTTTCTAGGTGTAGCTTCTTGGTACCGCCGGTTTGTCCCAAATTTTTCCCGAATTGCCCAACCGCTCAACAACCTGTTGAAGAAAGGCAGGAGATGGAAATGGACAGCGGAGCAGGAAGACGCATTCCGACACCTAAAGGAGAGTTTGACTGTTGCACCAGTACTGATGTGCCCGGATTTCACACGCCCGTTTGTGCTACAAACCGATGCGTCCGATTTTGGTCTCGGAAGTGTTTTGACACAAAACACTGAACAGGGAGAACGAGTGATCGCTTATGCAAGCAGAACACTGAATGACGCCGAACGATCCTACTCCGTTACCGAGAAAGAATGCCTGGCAGTGGTTTGGGGAGTCGAGAAAATGCGACCCTACCTGGAAGGCAGTCGTTTTATCGTCAAAACCGATCATCAGTCCTTAAAATGGCTTTACAAACTGGACAGTCCATCCGGTCGTCTTACTCGTTGGAGGATGTACCTCCAACAGTTTGACTACGAGATCCAGTATAGAAAAGGGAACCTGAACCGTGTGGCCGATGCTCTGTCCCGAGCGCCGCTATCCGATCCAGTCCTCGTAGTGGAACAAGACACCGCTTGTTCCTGGTACAGTCGGAAGTTGCAGGATGTCCGTGCGAATCCCGAAGGCAACCCGGAATACTGTGAGAGGGAGGGACGGCTTTACCGCCATTTCTGGGACAGTCACGATCACAACGAACCCGAACTAGTAGATCCCTGGAAGCTATGCGTTCCGAAACAGTCCCGAGCCAAACTAATGGCAGAAAATCATAGCGAACCCTCTGCTGGACACATGGGAATTGCCAAGACTACCGCCCGAATCGCACTTCGTTACTACTGGCCAGGAATGTTTAGGGATATCGCCAAGTACGTAAGAAGTTGTGAGTCCTGCCAGAAGTACAAGGTGTCGCAGCAAAAACCGCCAGGACTTATGCAACCGTCTCGAAACAGAGAACCTTGGGAGACCGTCTGCACTGATCTAGTGGGACCACTACCCCGTTCCGCAAAGGGAAACCAGTATGTGGTAGTGTTCCAGGATCGCTTCACCAAATGGGTTCAGGTCCGTGCAATCCGGAGCGCCACTAGTCAAAACGTGACGAAAGCGTTCTACGAAGAGATCGTGACCCGATTCGGCTGTCCTAAGGTAGTACTTAGCGACAATGGTACCCAGTATACCGGCCGACCGTTCCAGGAGTTGCTGAAAGAGCTGGACATCCACCACCGCACTACCCCGCCGTACACACCCCAGGCCAACCCAGTGGAGAGGGCTAACCGAACGCTTAAAGTGATGATAGGCCAGTTTAGTGAACAGGATCACCGCAAGTGGGATACCCACCTTCACGAACTGGTTTTTGCCATTAATACTTCCCGTCACGAATCCACTGGATTCACCCCGGCCATGCTCAACTTCGGCCGTGAGCTAGAACCGCCCCACCGACTTTTCCGAACCCCCGAAAGAACTCCGCTCCCGGAACCGACCGAAGACGACTCCGTCAAGAGGTTGGGACGTCTCCAAAAACTCCGAGATCTCTTCTCTCTTGTCCGTATCCATCTGGCTAGAGCCTTTACGACTCAGAGCCACCATTATAACCTCCGACACCGAGATTGGCGCTGTCACGTTGGAGATCAGGTCCTGAAACGTGAAGTCACCCTTTCCGACGCCGCCCGTGGGTTCGCCGCGAAACTAGCACCCCGATTTTCTGGGCCCTACACCGTTGTTAAAGTACTTTCCCCTGTTGTTTACAACCTTAAGTCCGAGAGCGGGGCAAAACTTAAAAAGGTCCACATTAAAGATTTGAAACCTTTCTCTGTAGATGCCCAAGGCAAAGAAAATTCCGGGGGAGCTCCGCAACCCCCGAGTAGACCTGGCAGCTAAAGAGAAGGCACGGGCGGAGCGTCGCGCCAAGGTCCGAGAAATATCGGAGGCGTTGAGGATGCCGCCGCCTCTACGGCTGCCACCGTTCCCGCCCAAAACGCAGCCGGAGCCGAACCGTCCGATCGAGAAGATCCGAATTCTCTCGGACATCCTCCTCAAACCCGCGACCGACCCGCCGTCCGCCGACACTCCGCAACGCGACCTCTCCGCCGAAACCTTCGCCGAACCTTCGCGACCGAACCAAAACCCCACCTTATTGGCCGCTTTCCATCCGCCGGGCGTCAAAGCGAAGGCACGGGTTGGACGTCGAGCCGGGGTCGGGAAGTTACCGGAGGAGGTGAAGATGCCACCTCTCCTACGCCTGCCACCCTTGCCGCATAAAACGACGCCGGCGCCAAACCGTCCGGACGGGGAGATGACAATCCTCTCGGACGCCCGTATCGTACCCACGCCCGACCCACCGACAACCGCCCCTCCGTCACCCAAAAATTCCACCGAACCCTCTCAGCAGGACCGCGACCCTGCACTAGTGGCCCTTGGGGACGCAGTCCTCATGGCCGGAGGTACCGCAGCCGCCTGGGGGGACCCAGAGCTTCGTACCCGACTGGCCGCTCTCCGTCCCCCGGGCGCCAAGGGGAGGCTTAAAATGCGGTTACCTACGAGCTGGGGGAACGGGGTCCGTGTGGCGATACCGCGGGCCACGCCGGGAGATCGACCGCTGCCTCTAAACTGATATTTTCATTATTTTTTTTTTTAATTAAATTTGAGTCCAAGTTTGTCGTTTCCTTACCTTGCCCTTCTAATGAGTTCTATTCTTGCAATTAGATAATGAGCAACCAGGATCAAGATTGGGACGTCATCCAGGCCCTAGAGCAGTCCCTCATGGAAGACGTCGAAGAGGAAAGTGACGACCGACCGACAACCCCCACCGCGAGAATCACGGTCGACGTAGCCGTCCAGGCGACCCCGGATGAGGACAGACCGTCTCGTCCCCGTGAACCGGCGCAGGAGGCCCAAGAGTGGGCAGCCACGCAGGTGGGAAGACGCCGCCTACAGATCGCCTACAGGCGCGGTTTCTGTAAGCAATTTAAGCAGACGGAGACCGGCGGTTCCCTCCTGGACCTGCTGCCTCCATTACAGAACGACCCGTTCCCTGCCTTCGCAGTACTGGACCTGTTGGAGGCAGAATTCGAACTAGGAAGAGAGGACGCCCGCTATTGTGCATTTTCGGTGGGTTTCCTGAGGGAGGACCGAAACCACCCCGCACCCAGCCGAGTTCGTGTGACCTCGGAGACTTGTTGGCGCTGCGGCCGAGAAGGGCATCGGCGCAACCGCTGCAACAACCCAGGACGGCTTTTCTGCTCCAGGTGTGGCAGGGAGGGAGAGCTGTCCCGGAATTGCAAATGTATTTAAGTTTAAGGGTTTTATTTTTTTTATATACTGTATATATATTTTTTTTTCTGGGGATACTGGGTGACATTGGGGTTTACTAGGGTTGTGTTAGGGTTATTTTGGTGTTAGGGTTTTCTTTAGGGTCCGTATATTGTTCCGCAGATAATTTTTTTTTTTCTCTCTTTGAGTTATACGCAGCAGTCAAACATTATTCCGTTTTCCGCGATTCCCACCGTCTGATAAGAAAAACAATAATATACGTACAAACGTTACAATTATTGTTTTTCTTTAGGAAGAAGAGGGGGGATGTAACGAAGTGCCCCCTACCGGTAACACTCCGCATAGAAATTTTGTTTAAACATAGGAAACTGTAAAAATCCTCTCAACAAGTGGGGAAATCCTCCGAACCGCGCGATAGTTACTCCCATTTCCGCTTGTGGGCGCTTGACTAATACGATTCCACCTCCACCTCTTACAAGTCACCAAGCTTTGCCTGTGAGGATGATTTAAATATAGGCCGTTTTGGGGCATAAGGCATGAAGCGATCAGTCGATTAGTTGACGAATCAGTGAGTGTTCCGATTTCCGAACTAGTCCAGTGAGTGAGAGTGGGAGTAATCCGACCGTACCGACCGAATTGTAAGTACTCCGATGTCCGATCATTTATTATTTCTTAATTCTTGGGTTAGGCCGTACATTTCATTCCGTAGCATCTCCTTCCTCGCCGGTCGTAGTAAAACACTCTAGGGTGATCCACTCGGAGTGTTTCTTACTACCTAGACCATTTTGTATAGATTTCCCTAGGGTGATCCACTCGGGGTTGTCTAGACAAAAGCAAAGCCGTGTCCGTGTTAGGCCGTAATAAGACGCTCTAGGGTGATCCACTCGGGGCGTTCTTATTACCTAGACCGATTCCGTACCAATCTTCCCTAGGGTGTTCCACTCGGGGCTGGTTGGTATAAAGTCATTACGTAAGTTGTGCATTTCATAATCAGCCCATCAGCCCGCACGTTAGATTCCCGCTTGCATTGCTTGAGTACGCCCTATAGGGCATCTGAAACCGCCCTTCACTTTTGCTCCGCTCTCGCTTTATTCATTTCTTCTTCCGCCTCTTTCTAACCGCTTTAAACCGAATTTGCACGCCTAAGATTAGCTAGCTTGCGATCTCCCGTAATATACATAGATTGAAATAGATACGTTCTCTCCTAAATGTAGCTTCTCCGTTCATATTTCCGCTCATTTATTCAAACCGAATATTTTCCGTAAATGTAGATAATAATTGAATCGTTTTTGCCCAAACACCTGCGTCCGAACGGTCCGTTCCAAAGCGTAGCGCAACGTTGCCGGTTCCCGCCGATATTCCGGAAAATCCGAACGTACATTGTTGTCAATAATTGTGGAACCGAAAAATTATTGCACTACGTTGCCGAACCGGCCGTTATCACTGTAAATAATGTAAAGCATGATTCCGCATCTCCATAATATCGCAAAACCGCTATTTTGTACATAATTGCCGAATTCTTTCAAATACCGTAAATCTTTCATTTGTACATAATTACCACTGACTGCTCACTTGTAAATATGAATCATTTGTAATATAGATCATCCGTATTTCTCCCGAATTGTGTGTTTTATTTCCACGGACCCCCTGGCATTCTCCTGAGTATAAACTCACCCGTGGCTATAGGGAGTAAACCCTTAAAAATCTGGCGCCCGAGAAAACCGACTTTAACACCGATTACCCTAATTCCCGAACGCCGTCTAAGCGCCAATTCTACAAGTGACGTAACCTGTACAACAGAGTCATCGTGCCGCCGACGACACTGCAATCCCGAGGAAAGTACGTCACACCATATTATGTAAAAAGCGATTCTGCAACTTTTTTCTCTGTTCCACTTTCTTCTAAATTCAATACTTCAAAAGTTAGAAGCAAGACAAGTCGGAAAAAACGAATTTTTTTTTATTTTTATTTAAATTGTTGCATTTTAAACAATGTTCCCGACATCTGCGCTTTGGAGGATATGTCAATCCTTCTTCTAGGCATTATCCAGAGGTATTCATGTAAAAACATTGCGGTTACCTCTTACATCACCGTCAAAACAGATGCGTCCTGGACTATGTCTCTCTTAAAAATATTGCATTCGGCTATTTTTCGCGGGTAATAATCGAAGAGTTCAAGTTAAAAAACTTTACTTTTAATGCTTCACACAGTGTAATGTATTCTTGTGTCTTTTCCACCCATCTACTTGGCAGCCATCTCTCTTTAACAGTCGGCATAATACCGCGGTACTCTACAACATTAAATCAGTCTGGCAGTAACTTAACAACCGAATTAATGTCTGGCAAATTAATTTTGTACTTCTTTATATGTAAATAAAGTAATATTAAAATTTCAGCCATACTAAAATGAGTTGAAATTATTTTTTTTGTTTATAAAAAATTAAGTCTGGCACGATGTTAGCAACATTGAATATGTCTGGCAATAATATTTTTTTGTTTTTCATAGTGTTTTAAAGTTAGTGGAAAAAATAATAATCTTCTTAAAATCAGTTTCAAACCTATATTTTTACCTGCACAGGTGAGCTGCGCAGTAGTAAACGCAACGTCTGCCGGCAGCCAGATGCCCCACACGCTGTTTGTGAGAGCATAAGGAAAGATATATTAAAGAATCTGCTTTCTTAAAATTCTCACTCGAAAACGTTGCTAGCTCTTAGACTATATCGTTCTGCAGTCAGGGTTAAAGCCATTATAGCTTCTCTTGTTCCTGTACCTCTCCTAAAACCGTACTGAGATCTGTCAAGATATGCGTCACATTTGTTGTATATTCTATTGTATATTATCCGCATAAATATTTTAGCTGCATGGCTCATCAAGCAAATGGTTCGATGGTCTTCGCATTTTTTCGCTCCTTTCTTTTTCGGTATCGGTATAAACGTGGATTTCGCCCAATCGTCTGGCATCACTCCGGCTTCGTAGACAGTGTTAAAGAACTGGGTCAATATTTTGACTGCGTCGTGGTTCATGTGTTTGAAGTGTTCTGCTGTTATTTGATTTTCGCCTGGTGATTTATTAGTTTTTGTTTCCCTGATCGCTTTTATGACCTCGTCCTTCAATATTGGTAACTCCTCACCCTTGTTTAGATCTGGATGATCTTTCTTTCTTCTCGTATCTCCAAACAATTCTCTCAAGTATCTTTCCCATATAATTTGTTGTTTACTGGGTTCTAGTTCTGTTCTACCTTGTTCGTCTGTGATCACTGACACATGTCTAGGTTTCCATATGCCTGCCACTTCTTTAATTTTCTGATGTAATTCGCTATCTTTATGTTGAGCCATCAGCTGCTCTACTTCCTCATAATTTTTATGCAGCCAGTTGTCTTTGGCATCCGTAAATTTTCTCTGGATTACTTTGTCAGTAATAATAATATTACTATAAGTAATAATAATAAATAAAGTATAAGCTCTGACAATATTACCAATAAGCTGAAAAAAATTGTAAGAGAGACAATGTTAACTCCCTGCTTCCAGTTTCATTTGAATCTGGGGAAAAACTGTTAACATCCACTTAATCCTGTAGAAGATGCGATGCCTATACGTATATAATTTGCATTCGTTATTGCTTTACGGCGGGTTTTCACCGCGGTTTTGGAACAAGTGACCACCTCCAAAGTATTAAAGTACTCATCGAAAATACAATGTGTTTCAAAATGATTGTCATCTAGTTGGCGTTGGAATTTCTGTGTATGTAATTTTTGATGCGCCGCGCTCTATTGATTTGAACCTATCTAATTCTGACAACAAGTGTCACTTGTTGTCACACATTGTCAAACTGGCAATCAGTACTGCTGGTAATTACGGCCCTTTTCAGGGCCAAAACAAGTACTACAAATAGACAAATACTCAGAATTCGTTTTCTTTTGACAGAGAAAAACCAGAAGTCAAAAGAGGTTAAGTAGGTTATTTTGAGGTTATGTATAGCTAGTAGAAACTCCTATTTTCGCAAGCGTTTTTTTTATTTCACATGGGAATTCCACAGCCGACTAGATGACAATCATTTTGAAATAAATTGTACAATAGAGTGTAACAAGCCGCTAATCTTGGCATTCGTCGATTTCCACAAGGCTTTCGATACAGTTGAATTATCAGCAGTTTTTACCAGCTCTTCAAAAATGCAGGGACGATGCACCAAACTTATTTATTTATAACTTGTACAAAACTGCTACAATGACGGTAAAATTGCATCAAAATACTAACCGCATAGCCATTGTTCATCACAGCTCTGGACAGTGCATTTAATCAGCTGAATTGGGACCAAAAAGGCATAAACTTTGACTGCAAATACCTAAATAATTTATGCTACTCAGACTTACAAAAGAAAGACTTACAAGAAGGGTGTCGGAGAGTTGGTCTAAATATCAATAAGTGTAAATGAAAATTTGTGACAAATCTTGTTTCCAATTCTAACATCAACATTGGTAGTAAGTTGAGAGGGTTGACAGTTACGTATATCTCGACAATGAAGTTCGAATCCTGAGAGATAATCAAACAAGCGAATTAAATAGAAGGCTCACTCTCAAATGGGCAATCTTCGGAAAACTTAGAGGTTTTCAAAAGTGGTATTCCCGTCTATCAGAAAAAAAAATACTTTTATTCAGTGCGTGCTTACGGTTACAATATACGGCTCCGAAACCTTCACCTTAACAATTGCAACCGCCAATAAGATTAAAGTTACTACCCAAAAAAACTGGAGAAGTCAATGCTGGGTATTTGCTTTAGTATGAGGCAGATAACACCTTTTGAATATACTCGGTACGTCACCATTTTGTTTTGTATCCCAAATGACTTTGTAAAAACTATAGACACGTAGAGCTTCATAACAAGAATCTGTGAAAAGGTCCATCACAAATTTTTAAATGTAATAGGAGGGTTGTCAAACGACATGCCTTAGAGAAGGTTATGGGAAACTTTACTACCGACAGGATTGTTGAAATCGTCGTCAGTGTAAAGAGAGAAGAGACGGAAAACCGTTAATAAATCTGCATTATTGCTTCGGCTCATATGAATTATTTACCAGAAAATTCAAAATGGGATTTGTTGGTGAGACCAGAGTGAATTTAAGGATCTTGGGGCTGAACCAGATTTCGTAAAAACGTCACCTAACAGTGCTGGTGAATTCACACAATTAGAATGTGACGCTACCGTTCCAGTACATACCCTCGGCGATGTCTCCTATCAAGAGAATGGAGGCGGTCGAACAAAATATCATGATTGACTGATGAAGATCTCCACCAACGTTAATTTATATATATATATATATATATTTACTCCGTATATAGTTAGACTGTTATAATAAATTGATATTGATGGAAATGATCTCCCTTCTGGATATGGAGTCAGAAAGTCATAAAAAGAAGCAATTTACTATTTAGCTGAGCTTTCGGGGTAGTTCTTTCCTTCCTCAGGGCAATCCTAGGAAATTAAGTAACAAATATAATACGAGTAAGTAGTACAAATACATATCCAGATACTTAATTAACTAATAATACACACTAGTGTGAGCAGTGTTTAAATCAGTAGAACATAAGGAGTCAAGTATAATCATTGATATAACAGGATTTTTTTAAAACATATCAAATCAGTCACGTTGACTGTTATCATATATTATAATGAGATGCAAATAAACAGGTGCAGAGTGACAAAATAAAGAACATTTTAAGCACAAAGTATATAGTTTATATTGGAATTTAGATAGATGATTAAATGAATGTTATACATATATTTATATTCTTTACTGATGATACCCAATCATAAAATTTTCATTCATAACATGAACATGTATTAAAAATGAGTTAAAATTAATTAGTGTGATATATAAATATAATTGAGAGTGTACGTAAGCGGATAATTTATAATATGATTATTAATAGTGATAAATCCCAGATCAGTACGTGTTTATCCATTTCAATTAAATTTTAAAAGTAAACACCATTTTAAAAAAATTCCTTTTAAATTGCCCTGATTCTGAAATTTTAGCAGTACTTAGATTCATTATAATTCGTTATATGAGAATTATTCAGACAACGATCTATCAAGGCACATCTACGATTTTTCGTTTAAAAAAACTTTTGTTTGAAAATATCGTACCATTTGACAGTCTTGCTGTTCCACCTCTATGTATTTTAGGTTACCATTGTTGAATGTGATTTAAGGTTAGTACATAGTTAAGAAATAGATAATATATTTTTTTACCAAATTTAATATTTAAACCTTTTTAAGTTCGTTTTAAGAGAACGAATAAACATTTTACAAAAAATATGTTTGTGAATACTCACAACATATTTAATATATATATTAATAATTGTATCTATCGCTTTCCTTATAATGTTTATAACTTCTTCTTCCCGTATAAGTGAATTAATTAGATTATAATAATTTAATTATGTAAGGTATAAATTTATATGGCAAATTGTATATCGATTCTATATAAATATTATAGTATGATGTGCACAATACTAAAATATTAGTATTATTGAGTCATTGCTATAACCCGCTATAACCCATTTTTCTGACTGGAAACATCTGCGAATGTGAAATACCTATTGAGAGTTTGTTACATATTTGGACTTTTGCTTGTTGTACTTAACAAATAAACAAACCCGAAGCGCATTTTTTCTAAAGTGAGAGTTAATAATAAATTCAAAAATTGAAACAAAAATATATTAGCTATTTTGATGTAATACATACTATACAGAAATATCTTCTCAACCATCTATACACATAGCCATATATCCATTCCACATATAATAATTTTCACAAAGAAATAAATGTTATAGTCCAGTCAACTTAGGCCAAATTAGGTGAATATCTCGGAAAATCCCATAATACAATAAATACATACCCAGTATATTAACACGTAAAAACTTCTATTACCACATCCTAAAACTTTCTTCAAAATTCACATATAATTGGATGGTCGCAAGTTTTAAAGTCGGGGGTGAAAAATCACAAAAATCGTTTTTTTCTATATTTTTTGCAAATATCTTGTTTTCTATAGGTTTTACGCTATTTGTATTTAATATCAATATTGTAGAGAATCAAACGCTACAACTTTTGTATTTAACATTTCCTTCATATCTTGAACTGTTTTCGAGATATAGGGCGGAGAGCGCTGGTCAGAGAATCATGTGAAGTCAACTGGTACTACTGGTAGTCCCTATCAAAATCTCGTAATATTAAGGTTATAAAGTATTGCTAAATATATAAATATCATTTTTTATTAACGTTTTCATTAAATTCATTTTGTTTGGTTACTTATCTATTTTTAGTTAAGTGTCAATTTATTTAATAACACTTACCTGGCCATGTAAGTAAAGATTGTTGAGGAAAATAATTAAATTACATTTTAATTGTAATCTAATTTATACTAATAACTTTCTAAATAAATAAAAAAGAAAAGAATTAAATTTGTAATTACCGTTTTTAGTAAAAGTGTCATTTAATTAATTTAATATTGTCAAAATTAATATAAAAGAATAAAAATTTCGAGAAGAACAAGTTCTAATTTCAATTCTCTTCTTCTTCTTCTTCTTATGACTATAAATTTGTAAGTTATGAAAGAATTTAAGAGTTTACGGATTTTAAACAAGATTTACTTAATTATTTTTTACTTCAAATGCAATTAGTGTAAATGAGAATATAATTAAATTGTAATTAAAGTATGTCCCTTAATAATTTTTCAATTACAGAAATAGATTTTAAGTGTTATTGAATTGATAAATTGTAGAATTATTAGAAATCAAGATTGAATTTAATGTAAAAGTTAATAACAAATTCTAATTAAATATTTAGCAATAATTTATAACCTTAATATACGAGTTTTTGATCGGGACTACCAGTTGACCTCACACGATTTTCTGACCATTCTCTCTCCGCCTTCTATCTCGAAAACAGTTCGAGGTATGAAGAAATTTTAAATAAAAAAGTGGTAGACAATTTTATTCTCTACAATATCGATATCGAGTGCATTTAGTCATAGCTAATGTAAATCGGTTGATAAATATTTGTGTTGTGGAAAAAACTGCGAAATCGTCGCCTCGATTCAATTTGTATCTTAATAACAAGTTTCATTATGCCCGAGAAAACTCATTCGACGGTGATCAAACCGTCCCCGTCCGTCCCTTCTAATTAAAAATCGCGAGCTAATCAATCAAGGAAGAGAGAAGGACGTCTCCTCCGACTTCGATCACTAATTAGGGTCCAATTAGTGTGGATCCTGGGCGACGAATTTCACGGTGCGGAGACCGCTCAAAGAGGAACACTTTCGTACAACTGTATATGACCGACGGAAGTGCTAACAGACATGGGGGTGATAACGTGGAAGACGTTCACATAAAAATTAATAGAGCGAGAGTACTGAAAATAGTTCGGAAGGAGGCGATATTTCTCGTCTTTATGGGTGATTATTTGTAAGATTGTCAGGTTGGGTCGCTCGTAATTTTTATTCCTGATAATATTTAGAGGTGACGTTTTGTCCGTATTTTTACAGAAAAAGATCTCAACCGGAGGAATGTATTTCGAATGTATTAATATAAAGTGTGTATGTGGACACAAAAAGCGCAGGATAGAGATATCTGGAAAAAACTTGAAGAGACCTACCTCCAGCAGTGGAGGAATTACGGTTTGTGAAGAAGAAGAGAAGAAGAAGAAGAAGTGTATTTGAATGTAGATACACTAGCTTATCCATCCTGCTTCAATCCTAGGTCGAAATTTGGAGTTAGGGTATTTCTCTGAACCGTTTTGAAGCCTTAGCTAAAGCGTGTCAAGTTTAAGTTTCCAGATATTTATGAACTATAGGTACATCAATTTCACCTTCTTCTTTATCACGTCGGTAAGTGAAATTAGGAGTTTTTCTCAAAACAAAAATAGACACGATGATTAAACAAAAGTTATATAACCGAGCCACCATTCGAAACTATTACCTATCTGAAAATATCAAGTACAGTTCAACACCACTTTTAATTTACTCATTAAAGCGCACTGCGGATTGTTAATGAATTTAACCCTCGTCATTACATACCGTCAAAGATCGTCAGACGCGAAAATCGCGTACGAATCGCATAATCCACAAGAAATGTCTCCCATAATTATTTATTTATGCAATCCGAATGGATCAGAAAATGTTTTTTTTTGTGCTATTACAATAACGACGAACACTGTTTGGTAAAAATTTTAAGCTTTCGAAACTCTTCTTGAAACCGTAAACGTCTCTGTCTCATTTAAACTTATACGTTTCCGTCTCCTTCTCTGGCGCACAAAGTTATAAACCACCCCACCATGCATCTCGAAATTCATCAAATCTCCAATGTGATTTCAGGAACTATATATGTGTCGACTTTTCTACATACTCTAATTATTATGTGTAATCTGGTTAATCGGAATATTATTTCAAGACAAAAGTTGTAACTGACTGAATTGTGTCATAAGCGAGTAACAAAAATTATTAGACAAAAAAGAATTTCCTTTGGTAGAAATACTGCTGGTTTTTTGAACATTGGGGTGACAAATTATATTTTTTTGGACTGGTATAATGACTTGGTAAATAAAATGTTTGCTTTCATCGCAATTAGCATTGTTATATCATTTTTCTTCACAAACATATGTAGGTAGGTTACATTATACGTAGGTGGACTAGTATACCAGGTATATACTATGTCCTATTAGCAGACCGTATTTATAATTTCGCTAATTTTTTTTAAACACTGTGCCCCAGAATGGTTGAAATAATATGTCAAAAATGTGTAATTGACAAAACAAATTTTAATTGAACATTTGAATTCAGCCCTGCTTCTAATAAAACTAATTCAGTTCAAATGGGAACAAAACTCCTCCCATAAATGGTGTTTTAGAAGAATTTTCGAAAGGGACAAGAATGATCTACCGTTCATTTTAGAGATAGAAAAAGAAATGATTAACCAAAGTTGTTTAGGATTATGTTTAACGGTAGAATGTAGATAGAAAATAAGGCCGATTTGATTTTTTCTATTCTGAGACATATTGGCAATAAATAATACAATTGGGAAATTTCATATGATAATTTTCTTCAATCAATTTAACATGTATTACACATTTGCGATCGGCAACTGTACAACAGCTTAAATAACGAAGTAAAAAAAGCGGTAAATAATGCAAAAAATGGGATGTGGAATAAAGCCTGCCATAACATAGAGCATTTTTTGGATAACGCTAGAAGTAAAGAAGCTTGGAAAACAATTAAAGGTAATAGAAGAGATGGTAAAGAACGCAGTAGGTTAAATCTGATTTCCCCGAAAAAAATGGGTAGAATACTATGGAAAAATGCTGACAGAAGATCGAGCAGAATTTCAAGATATTGGCAATGAAAAATATGATATTTCCTACTGCGAAGAAACTGATATAACACCAGAAGAAATTAAAAAACATGCTAACGGCATGAAAAATGGAAAGGCTCCAGGACTATATCTGTAATTTATTCTTGAGAGGGGAAGAGCTACTCCCAGAATGGAAAACTGCATATATCAGCAATCTATACAAGAACAAAGGCGATAGAAAGGTTTGTACGAATTACCGAGGGCTTAGTGTAACAAACTCAATTTGTAGGTTGTACGGAAAGATAATTACAAGCCGAATTAAAGATTGTTGGAAAGATGCTGAAGATCAGAGTGGCTTTCGTACTGGTCGTTCTTGTATAGACAATGTGTTCTGTCTAAAACAAACAATAGAAAAGCGTTTGGAACACAATATGGAGACACATTTGGTATTCATTGACCTTCAAAAAGCGTATGATAGTGTCCCATTAGCCAAGTTGTGGCAAGTGCTAGAAGATAAGAAAATTCCACCGATTTACATTAATGCCGTGAGGGAGTTATGCGAAGATATGACTAGTTCAATAAAGGTTGGACAAAGAGTGAGAGAGGGAATAAAGGTGACAAAAGGACCTTCGCCAAGGCTGCTGCATTACACCTACACTCTTTAAGATTTATTTGGAGGGGGTTTTAGAAACCTGGAAAAAATGTGAACCTATGGGCATTCCAATTGGAGATAATAAATTGTACAGCTTACATTTTCCGGATGACCAAGTAATACTGGCAGAAGATCAGGATGATATACACTACATGTTACGGAAAATAGACGAAGAATACACCAAATGGGGTTTATCAATTAACCCATCAAAAACAGAGTATTTAGTGGTGGGAGGTGAAGGAAGAAATTTAGAACTAAGAGACACACAAATCGAAAATACTGACAGTTATAAATATCTCGGTGTATTGAGCATTACAAATGATGATCGGAACACAAAGGAAATAGCAATTAGAATTGGACAAGGTAATTCAGCGATAGGTCAACTAAATTGTATATTCTGGAATAACCATAGCACTCGGAACACAAAAATTAGAATATACAAAAGTATCATTGAAAGCATTGCTACATATGGCTCAGATCTTTGGATGATAAATAAAAAAGACGCCTCCAAAATAAAAGCAATGGAAATGAACTGCTGGCGTAGATGTTGCCAATTAACCCCAAAGGACAGAATAAGGAATACTGACAGAGTGTGTGAGAGAGAGCGTGTGGGCATAGTCATCGACATCCTGGAAGCTATAGAATGCAAAAAGCTGAAATGGTATGGCCATGTCGAAAGGTTGAATGATCAACGATGGCCAAAGCGAATGCTACAGTGGGTCCCCACCAACTGCAGGAGAAGGGGTAGACCAAGAAGATCGTGGAAAGAAGAAGTAAACTGTGCAATGGAAGATAGAGGTCTACAACCACATGACTTGAAAGACAGCAAGTGTTGGAAGCTAGGATGCGAGAAACGGCGACAGCCGTAATAAACTCGTTGATATATATATATATATATATATATATATATATATATATATACAGACCGTTTCTAAAGAGTCGCATGATGGGAGAAACGTAAGAGCGAAAGAGAGGCCATATATTTCTATTAGCTAAACAGAGAAAGACCTTTTGCGATGTTGCTAGCTCGCGAAACATTACAGTCATCCGCTCCGCACACTGTAGCGCACACATCCGAAAGTGTAAAGCGATACGCAACCGCGATACGCGTTGACTTGGACTGCCTGCTCGGCCGGCAACGTTGCAAAACATCCGTCTCTGTCATACTAACGAACTACTATTAGCTTCTCGTTTGCTCTTGTTGATTTCCCATCATGCGTTTCGATAGAAAAGCTCCGTATATATATATATATATATATATATATATATATATATATATATATATATATATGTGCAAACGAACAGACAGATTTAATGTTAGGTTTTCTCCTCTAACCTAACTTAATAGGTTATGTTGGAAGAAGTTAGACTAGTTTATTCATATTATTTACTGTAGTATATTTACACTTATTATTGCGTCCATTTTTACACACAGTATATTTTACTTAATTTAGTTTAGGTTTCCCTACTTAATAATTTATTTCAAACATTTGATTCTCACAGCTCGATTGGAACTTTTTCTCGAAATATTTCTGATTGAATGCGTCTATGTATCAAATAACTGAACAAATAAATTATATACTCCGATAAGTTTGATGCTATTATAACTCTCCACTGATACTCTGCACTTTTTTTAGTTATTCGATTCTTCAACTCGAATTTCTACTCAGCGTCTCCTGTCCGTTGTTTTAACGATTCGATGCGTGCATCTCGTCGCACTTTCCGGTTAATTACCGGAATCCTCTGCGTAATTGCTGGAAAACCGGTCTGGTCGATTTTCCACGGCTTATTCCCCATCATCGTATCCTTTCATCTCCCAATAATAGAAACTCTCCTCTCGTTTTCTCTTCTCGCCGGTTTTATTTAGTATAGCCGACGTCTTACTCATGACACACACATGTTCTCGGCCGACTTCTGAACCAGCCGACCGTCAAATGACAGATTCACGCAGCTGGGAATTTTAACGACTAACAAATTGCCGAATTATAACCAAGAGCAGAAAGAAGAGGCACCGCGACGCATTGGCGTAGGAAGAGATTCGAATTTCGCGCCCTCGATAAGTCATCGAACGCAGAATTTAAAATATTTCATCGGAAAGTCATTGAGGGGCGTAACTAACAAGAGAAACTCTTCAGAAAATATTCTCTATGTGGAAAAACACAGTTTTCTTGAACCCCTCTGAGGTGAAACTTAAAATCGAAACGTAGGGCACGAACCACAAAGTTGGGCAGCAACGAGTTTAATTCAGATCGATCGGACTTACAAACTCCATACCCAGTATTCCCAAAGACGTAGATCCTGAGTCGGAGTTGGGAGATTTACACCCAAGTGGTGCATGCGCAGTAGCTGTAGTTTCTGATTGACGAGACCTATGGCCTGAACCTTTCGGATTTACACAGCGATCCAACAAATCGCAGCCAACCGTTAGTCATCTGCTACTTCGCATGCACCACTTCCGTGTAAATCTCGCAACTCTGGCTCTCGCTCATTTCAGTTCATAGTCCAATAATTGAAGGAACAAACCTAGGTTAAATTCTGCAAAGAGATGAAACCAGGGGCAATTGTAGGTCTCAATTGGGTCTTTCGAAATACGGAAAGTTGTAGATTCTCCGGGTTCCGGAACATGATAAAAAAAATGGTCCTCAAGTTCAAAAAATCCGTTTTCAGCCTATATCTTCGAGAACATGGCATTTAGAGAATTTTTGTTTAGGTATAAAAGGAAGATCAGTTCATTAGCTACAAAAATGTTCCTTATGACTTTTTCCGAAAACACGACAGTTTTCGAGATAACGGCTCCGAAACAGCCGATAACAGCACTTTACTTGTTGCTCCTGCTCTGAACCCATGAGAGCAAATTCGAGAAATGGAGACAAAAGCGGGCGGACAAATTGTCCAATAACTCGAGTAAAAATGGATATTTTTTGATGATTCAAAATTCACGTGAAAGAGAAAACCCATAGCTGTGGTATCCTGGGTCTCGGGCCCCATTTTTATTTTTCTTGAATGTTGGAAACCCCGGCTAAATTTTTACTTCTTCGATATTTTTCGACTTTTAGAAAATTCATCCATATTTTAATAAATAATGGTAATTTAGTCGTGTCTTTCTTGATAATGGGTCTTCAAAACCTATCGAAGGAGCCCATAAAGGTTGTTTCATTTTCTTTGTTTTGCATCCCAGTAAAAAGTAACTTTGAATATGTTGATTTTTTGACATTTGTGACATCAATCGGGTATTAAAACATTATGAATCATCGTATCGATTCGCAATGCACATCAATGGAATGCTTGAAACGCCCCCTTTCCAATGGTTTCTTCGTTTTTTGTGCCAACTTCAACATTCTTGCAACCAACTTTCAAAACTCCGGAAATGTCAAAAATTCAATATATTCAAAGTTACTTTTTATTGGGATGCAAAAGAAAGAAAATGAAACAACCTTTATGGGCTCCATCGATAGGTTTTGGAGACCCATTATCAAGAAAGACCCGACTAAATCACCATTATTTATTAAAATATGGATGAATTTTCTGATAGTCGAGAAATATCGAAGAAAAAAAAATGTAGCCGGGGTTTCCAACATTCAAGAAAAATAAAAATTAGGCCCGAGACCCAGGATACCATAGCTATGGGTTTTCTCTTTCACGTGAATTTTGAGTCATCAAAAAATATCCATTTTTACTCGAGTTATTGGACAAT
Source organism: Cryptocephalus moraei (assembly GCA_946251905.1). Classification (NCBI taxonomy): domain Eukaryota; kingdom Metazoa; phylum Arthropoda; class Insecta; order Coleoptera; family Chrysomelidae; genus Cryptocephalus; species Cryptocephalus moraei. The sequence continues at coordinate 2,894,302 of OX276452.1, forward strand.
TTGTCCAATCTCCATTTCTCGAATTTGCTCTCCTGGGTTCAGAGCAGGAGCAACAAGTAAAGTGCTGTTATCGGCTGTTTCGGAGCCGTTATCTCGAAAACTGTCGAGTTTTCGGAAAAAGTCATAAGGACCATTTTTGTAGCTAATGAACCGATCTTCCTTTTTTATTTAAACAAAAATTTTCCAAATGCCATATTCTCGGAGATATTGGCTGAAAACTGATTTATTGGAACTTGAGGACCATTTTTTACCATGTTCCGGTACCTGGAGAATCTATAACTTTCCGTATTTCGAAAGACCCAGTTGAGACCTACAATTGCCCCCAGTTTCATCCTTTTGCAGAATTTATCCCAGGTTTGGGTGTTTATCGGCTTTCATTTACTGGACTATCACCGAAACTCACGACACAGATGTGATAACCAGATGATTCTTGTGCTTTTGTGTTTAGAATTTCTCGATGCAGATTGAATTCTGTCATAATGTGTAGTTTGAATAAAATTTATGTGTAAAAATTGAACACAATACACAGAAAGTATAAAAATTCAAAATTTGAGTCTCAGCCCTCAGCCTCAGAACTTTTTCCATTGACTGCCTTTTTACTCATTATTGACATTCTTAAGACTATTGACAATCTACTCCTAGGTACTGAAAATCCATTTGACTTTAAAATAACTCTTTCTCCATTTACAGCTTACGTCATATAGTAGAATCTTTTAGTGATATACATACTTAGATCTTATTTTTTCTGTTAAAACGGTCACATCGTAAATTGAAGCGATTATTTCATATCCATTAACACGTCTCCCGTTTTAGTATCCTAATATGAACCATCTGAGTAGTATACGTATTGGAAGCATAGCTTTCTTATGGCGGGTTTCACTCGAAACGCTGAAATCGGTGAGAGGTGTAAACGCCGAAAAACCGTCACGATGCAACGGCCAATTATCGCGCCGCGCTAACTGTTTAGTAGCAACCGTGTTACAATTGTTTTTTTTTTATATTGGTTGCCTGCTCCATGGTAACGCTAGCGTCAATAAGTTCAATTTTGTTACTCGGGGGTTTTTGGGGCCGCTGAAAACGAATATGACATCGACAGTGGTCTCCGAAGTACCTGGTGCTCGGGGTCGCTGGAACCAACGTCGTCGCCGGGAGTTTTAGGGGAATTGATTCTATAATTCGCCGAAATGTCAATACCCGGGGGTTTTTGGGGCCGCTGAAATCGAAGATGATATCGCCAGAGGTCCTTGAAGTACCTGGTTCTCAGGGTTGCTCGAACCAACGTCGTCGCCGGGAGTTTTAGGGGAATTAATTCTATAATTAGACGAGAGGTCAATACCCGGGGGTTTTTGGGGCCGCTGAAATCGAAGATGACAACGACAGAGGTCCTTGAAGTACCTTGTGCTCAGGGTTGCTCGAACCAACGTCGTCGCCGGGAGTTTTAGGGGAATTAATTCTATAATTAGTCGAGACGTTTAAACCCGGGGGTTTTTGGGGTCGCTGAAAACGAATATGGCATCGCCAGTGGTCTCCGAAGTACCTGGTGCTCAGGGCCGCTGGAACCAACGTCGTCTCCGGGAGTTTTAGGGGAATTGATTTTATAATTCGCCGAAAGGTCTATACCCGGGGGTTTTTGGGGCCGCTGAAATCGAATATGACAACGCCAGAGGTGCTTGAAGTACCTCGTGCTCAGGGTTGCTCGAACCAACGTCGTCGCCGGGAGTTATAGGGGAATTGATTATATAATTAGCCGAAAGGTCTAAACACGGGGGTTTTAGGGTCGCTGAAAACGAATGACACTGCCAGAGGTCTCCGAAGTACCTGGTGCTCTGGGCCGATGGAACCAACGTCGTCCTCGGGATTCAATTAGGGAGTTAATTCCCCTAAAACTCCCGGAGACGACGTTGGTTCGAGTGGCCTTGAGAACCAGGTACTTCAGAGACAACTGGCGATGTCATATTCGTTTTCAGCGACCCCAAACACCCCCGGTTTTAGACCTTTCGGCTAATTATAGAATAAATTCCCTTAAAACTCCCGGAGACGACGTTGGTTTCAGCGGCTCTGAGCACCAGGTACTTCGGAGACCACTGGCGATGCCATATTCGTTTTCAGCGACCCCAAAATCCGCCGAGTAACAAAATTGAACTCATTTTCGACATTATTTACTGAGTTGTAAATTTTTTAACAACGGACACATTCACATGCACGTATAAAAAAGCATTTTTATTCTGCACCTCTGCATTTTGAATTTCTCGTTTATAACACATGTTCACAAAATTTGTAGACGCTTCCACGAATCGAATGCAAAAAAACGCATCTCGATCCATCTTACTGCAAAAATTCCGGCCGTTCAGTGCTTCAATTCCGCGCCTAAATAACATAAATTATATCAACAGAATCAGCGTCTAAAGAAGAACCTACCTGAGTGTGGCAATTACTTTATTCCGTCTATCAACCAAGATATTTCATTATAAAATTTGCTCTTGCTTAAACGTAAACAGATAGTAGACATCTTGGATTAAGGTCTACACGGAACGAGAAAATCCTTCACGGAAACGTTTCTGGGCCTACGACTACAGTCCGAAAGCTTAGGTTTGTTTGATTTGGCTTGGATAAAAGTATAAAGAAGAATAAATATTACATTATATTATACTAATTTAATAAGACGGAGTATTGCCTCACGAGATTTTTAAAGCACGACGAGCGAAGCGAGCAGTACTTTAATAGTATGAGTGTATACGTCTCATTAAACGAGTGTAATGTACTATTTTATCTACTTTGCTTTATTAATTCATAAAATGTGCATATTATTACACTACTTTCGATGTAATAATGAGATCATTAGTAATGCAAAGTAGATAAAAGTGATTTATTTCGGAGTCGCGCTAACAGTTCGGTGGCAACTCGTGTTACAATTGTTCGTATTGTCGGTTACCTGCTCTAGGGGTGGCGATTGTGGGCTGAATCTGAGAGTGGCTAGAGCGGCGCGATAGCGCCGCGCTAGCTACCAAGCGTTTCTGTACATAACGTATACATATCGTATTATATAAAGCTATGCTTCCCCTCCCGGTCATTCCCAGAGTGCCTCATTTCAAATTTTCATTTTCAAATTTTGGGAATATTTCGGCTTCGATCAGAAGCTTCAAAATTTATGTAATGATAGGTCTTACGATAACTGAACGATATTCCAAGCGAAGGACATATGAGTGGGTGCAAAAGGGGGCGGCAGACAAGGGTTAATGGGGTGAAAAGGCGGAGGGCTAGAGCCGAAATTTCAGCGTTATCAGTAATATGGAATTCGTAAACAGGAATAAACTCACTAATTTTTCCATTCCAATTTTCACCCCCTTTACCCTTGTCCGCCGTCCCCTCTGCACCCACTCATGGGTCCGCCGCTTGGAATTTCGTTGAGTTATGGTAAGATATATCATTACATAAATTTTGAAGCTTGTGATCGATGCCGAAATTTTCCCGAAGAATTAACAACTTTCACCCCTTATAACTACCCTCCGCAGCGAGAAATCTGTCTGCCTGATCGAAACTTCAATAACTGATGGAATAATAGAGTTTATTCCTGTTTACGAATTCCATATTACTGATTACGATGACCTTGAAATTTCGGCTCTAGCTCTCCTCCTTTTCACCCCTTTACCCATGTCCGCCACCCCCTTTGCACCTACTCATGTGTCCGCCACTTGGAATTTGGTTTAGATACATTTTACATATACAGATTCATAAATACTTTTTTAAGTTTATTATCGATGCCGAAATTTTCCCGAAAAATGAACCACTTTCACCCCTTATAACTACTCTCCGCAATAAGTAAGCTGTCCGCCTGCTCGGAACTTTAATAAATGATGGTATAGAGTTTATTCCTGTTTACGAATTCCATATTACTGATGATGTTGAAATCTCGTCCCCAGCTCTTGGTTAGCGTAATGTACGAGATTATACATAAAGTAATTGTAGAAGATTGTCATATCATTCAACGTTTGCCATACTTTATGAGAAATAAAACGCAGTCTTGCCAACAAGTTTAATGATGACTAAAATGCCGCGACCGGTTTCGAAAGCTTTGCAGTAATCTTCAGGCGAACTGTACAAATATAGAGAAAGTTACTAGTACCATTATGGTGAATTAATGGTAAGTGCGTACTTAAAAATCGCTTCTAATAATAAATTCATCCATAGGTAAAGAAAGCCCTATGGGGAAGTCGACGGTAAAATTAGATAAACACACTTAAAACGGTCTAATAAAATACAAATTAAAATACACATCGTACCATACCATCTAATGCACCTACGTAAGAGGACATAGTAATAAAACCTCTAAACATTCAGGTGACGTTATACATACATTGGATGGTCAAAACACTACTCTACATTTCAGGTGGAAATACTCTTATATATAAGGAAGGGTTCTAGAAGAAACCACCAAAAATCAGAAAAATGTCCCCACCTTCTAGAAAATGCGAAACATTTGAAATGGAAACAACACGGTTAAAGGATTGTACGCAACACATTAGACTAGGTAAAATAGGTGGTACGATAAGTATGACATTTATGACAAATCATTTTATAGTTATTATAGTGATAAACGGACAGGGAACTTATCTATTCAAATATACATTAATTATATTCCTTAGAAAATTATTGTACAAATGTATATGGACTACATACTCATATTGTTATACACTTAATAATGCCCTTAATATCGCCCATCGTATGTTATCGCACTAATGCGAAATAATTTATTTGAAAGACCTTGTTTTCCCATACATTAAAAAATTCGTTTATTCGTCATTGTCCGGAAAATAACGAGATGGAAAAACCTGTACCCACTAATTCGTCAATTTCAAAATGTGGTGGGCATACGGAAATTTTTGAATTATTTCATTTTACGCTTCATAAGAAGAATCATTACAACCCTGATACGTCGCTGTATCACCGCCAGTACTAATTAGACGTGGATATATACACCTCGACTCGACTTCTACTCCAGAAATACATTTTTTGTCCTAGCTCGACATATCTATACGTCATGAATAGGACGTACGTATTACTTCAAAGACGTTGCCAGCATAAAGAGCAGCACTGTTCGAGAATAAACACCGTCAATTTGCGGCATTTTCAATGACCGGTGTAATTTTTGAAAGCTTGACGAATAACCCTATGCGAAAACATTGCTTTGAGACTATTAAGACAATAAAGTTCCTTGGTGTCGCGTAATGGTCCGCGACAAGCGGTTGAGTAATGAGCTATTAGAACCGATGGAAGATTGAAAATAATTAATGTAATAGTGTATCTAGCAAGTCTTGCTTCAAATTTAGAGAATATCAATTAAGTATTTTTATTATCTAATATCTAAACCTGGTCCATACAAGAATTTAAGACGGACTGTTAGTCGTTTTTAAACTTTTCAATTATTTTCAAAATCCTTCGACAGAAAAAACTAATAGTAATGCAATAGTAAAGCTGACAAATTTTTATAAATCCTAAATGCTGGATTTCAATGTAGCTGCTCTGTATTAACTAATAAAATAGAAACCTGCAGCAATAACAGTGATAAAATTCAGAGCGCAATAAGTAACCCATTCCCTTATTTGACAGAAAAATGAACTGTGAATTTCAGGAAACAAAAAAGAATAAAATCAAAACTAATTTGCCTTTGCCATATATATATATATATATATATATATATATATATATATATATATATGTGTATACTTATAGTAAATGGTTACTAAATAAGGAAAACAGTTCTTAGGGACTAAAAAATTTTAGCCTTGCTTATGGGGATGTAGTCAACGGTGATGGAAAAAAATAAGAGGCCAGGTTGTCCGTAATTCTTTCATACTTTATTCAAGCTTTCGAAGGCCGTCGCTTTCTTCTTCAGGAAACAGTACTAAAAACAATTTTTTATAAACAATTGTAAAAATGTGTATAATGAGATAGTAGACATACTACGTAGAGTGGAAAACACAGGAGAAAAAACGTTACGTGTAACAGTACGAAAAAAACACAGCATAACAAATCTGCATATAGTGTGTTGGATGTACAGGCAGTTGTTATTGATCTTAAATACGCTATAGAGAAAATGCTCACACTTAAAGGCGTCAGCGTTGAAGAATTACACAATGAAATACCCTATTAATATTAACTATAACTAGAATTAGTAAACATGGAAACGAAAAAACAATTGAGAGCAGAACAACGAAAAGAGAACCATACACATAGAACATGGAAAAAACCTTATAACAAATATCATTTACAATACTGACCAATAACTAACTAGTGGTAATATGAAAAACAACAAAATTATACAATATACAACAATTTTTTTGTGAACTTCCAGTCATGTTATTTAAGGTCGTATGACAAAATTATTACCTAATAACAGTAAATATTCATATACGGATTTCAGATCTCTTAGGTATTAATTCTTTTACTATTTTTTTTTATTTGTACCATCTCATGGAAACTCCGTTTCAACCAATTCATGTTCATTCAACTCATGTACTAAGATAGATGATTCTTTAAAATTAAAATTATGATTTAGATAAATAGAATGCTCAACTAAAGCACAGGATCTTTTTTGATGTCTCATATCACTCTTGTGCAAAATTAACCTGTTGTCCAAGGAGCGTGAGGTTTGGTCAATATATTGTAACGTAATAGCCCGCCATAAAGATAAGCGCCCGTCGGAATGAGTCTCTTCAAAGAAATTCCTAACAAGATAGATTCGGGGAACTGGTGGAATTCTTGGAAAGCCGTAGAGTATTCGAGCACTATCAGGAAGGTTCCCGAATAGAGGACCGGAAATGTCTCGATCTTTCTGGAATTTCGATGCGGCTAAATAAATTGCAGATGGAGAGCGATAACGGGGGAGTCGCCGGTAGTCGTAAACAGTCGCCGGTAGACTGGTCGGCGGATGTCGGCCAAGCCGGCCGTAAGATAAATAAACAGTGGTCTATATAAATTAGATTAAATGTATAATATAATGGTATACTAAATTATGAGTAGATATTGAGCTCTTTCAAACGCACGCGAGTTCTCGAGCACGACGGCGTAGCCGAAGTGCTCGAAATAGAGCAAGTGTTTGAAAGAGCCGTTATCCACGAATACTTTACGCGATTTTTTTTATTGGTACCATTTTTTATACCAAAACCAAATGCATACCCAATATGATCAATTTAAACGACACTCGTGACGCTTCGTGCCGGTCCGTCGCCCGTCGTGCCACCAATCGGCTTGTCCCGCAACGGCCAAAAACGCTCTGTTATTGGTTGATTTGGCCGTTGTTGATACGTTTCCATGGCGACTTTAAAAAACGCGCGTGCTAAAAAGCCCGATTTACGCACGCCAAAGCATGTTTGAAATATGCAAAATAGGGTACCAATAAAAAAAATTAATTAGTAACAGTAAGTCGGATAAGATAAATTAGATTAGGTGTTAGTAGATAGGTGCTAAATGTATGTGTACAAATAAATTAGAGTGTTAGGTGGTGAATATAAATTAAGTAAGACAACTCGTGTCGTGTAGTAATTCTCGCGTAGGTAAAAAACGTTACAATATGTCTTATCACAATCACCACACGGAATGTTATAAACAATGCTCGTTATTTCTTTATTGTTAAGGGGAGTTTTGAGTCTTGTAAACAATGTTGCTACAGTTTTGAGGTTCTTTTTTGCGACGAACAAATTATTTGTATTAAATGTTGTAGTAAATATAGTCACTCACCAACCTCTCGAGAATGAGGTAGCTAGTTCATTTAAGGCTTTATCCATGTCTTTAAAGAATTTTATTTAACACTAGCCGTGACCCGGCCACGCTTCGCTGTGGCTCATTTTTATATGAAATAAATGAACAATTAAATAAAAATAGGTAATCTAGCGAATATAGATTTACCGAGAAAACACATAATTTATTTCAATACCATGCATTGCAGTGATTATATTGTAGAATGTTATGAAAAGGGAAAAAAATATTGCTTTGCAATTATTTTTTATAACCGATGTAGGTACTCGGCTTCGCTCGGGGGCGACCCTGTCTCATCCCTTGTTGGCCGTCATGTATATACGGCCAATCGAACTGTAGCATTTTATATATTTAAGCCGTTTCGGCCCCCTGGCTCGTTTTTCCAAGGTGTATTAACTTTAAATAGGTTACCTCATTGAACAGCTTCCGGGCGAGGGGGTCGCGCGGGGGGATGCGGAGTTCGTGACGTAGACTGGCGACCTAGGTCTTCGTTTTATTACCTGTATTTAATCTAACTCTGTGGTTTAATCTATGTTCTGTATTACTCTGACAGTTTGGCGTTTGGCTGGCGTTTTCGTTTGTAATTGACAACAGTTTTGAGTTTTTCAAAGTACATATTTTTTGCATCGCCGGTCGCCGTGTGACTTAGATCGGTCTCGCGCTGTTGGGGTAGGTCACGATCGCTAGAGGCTACCTATTAATGTTGATAATCCTTGTCTTTTTTCGACGCGAAACCATTTCAGGAACCTTCACGAACATGCGCCCTACAACTCACCAAAGTTTAGTGTCAATCGGATGAATGGTATAGAAGCCTATGCGTAACATACAAACAAACATACATCCATTTATATATATATATATATATATAACAGAATGCTTTTGAGCAATTCGATGCTCAAAGCGCTGACAAACTGTTCGACATTTAAAAGTTACCTTTTCGCCGCGAGATGGCGCCATCTGTTAGTCACTCGTCTGTCAAATAAAGATGACATATTGACTGTCATGCATATATTTTTAAGCCGTTTCGGCCCCCTGGGTCCTTTTTCGACGCGGAACCATTTCAGGAACCTTCAAGGACATGCGCCCTACAACTCACCAAAATTTCGTTGCAATCGGACGAATGGTATAGGAGCCTATGCGGAACATACACACAAACATTCATTTTTATATATATAGATTCTTGTTCGATGTGTGTTAAGGGGGTAGTCTGGTTCTCAATAGCTTTTTTTCATTATTTTTTTTTCGTACAAAAATTTATTTTTATACTTTGTCTTTTTTACATATGATAATATAGATATTTAGTATTACAAAAAGATTTTTTTTTATTTTTAGGCCCCGATATGGGCGTAACACAGCGGTCTCAAAAGGACCCCGTTTTTTTCTGGTTGACATGATTTCTCCATTCAGAAACATCTCAAATGAAACATTTCAAAGGATTATTAAAATATATGTAAGCGGCTATCGCCTGAACTAGGATAAATAATTTTGACTGAAAAGACACAAAATGGCGGACTTGTAAAATTCTCGACCCGTTTTTTTTGCACTTTTTTTATATTAATTGTTTAAAAAAAGGTGTAAATATTAATCAATCTGTATAATCCTAGTTCCGGCGAAAACTACACATGTTTGGAGTAACTCCTCAAAATTTGAGCGAAATCGGTATGGTGGTTTTTGCTAAATCGTGTCAACCAGGTCGAAAAACGTTGTTTCGAGAAAAACGCCTTTAAAGTTTTTTTTCGAAAATTACAGAAAATTTAAAAAAAAGTTTATTGCGTTGGTCACCGATGACTGCTTCATAAATTATGCCTTCCTGTTCTTCAAAAATATCATTTTACTTACAGACTGATTAATGTTTCCTTGAAAATCAGGGTTTTCTTGAAAAATTTTTCTTACAGATGCACTTGTTCTGCTTGTGTCACAATTACTGGTATGTCGATTTCCACGAAAATCTCTTATTTTGAACGATGTGGTCTAGGATTATCACTTCTATAACTGGTTTTATCCAATGTTGCCCAAATTTTCTTTTCTGAACAAATAATCTTGTATAGTCGTTATAGACAATAAATACAAACTTTCTAGTGGAAAGCCAATCTACAATTGCTCCAAATAAAACAATACTATTTATAAAAACCTAAATTGTATAGAAATGGACTAAAAGGATAGAAAATTAGCAAAAATTTTAGCATAAGCGCGGCTAAACTGAACACCTGCAGAAAAGCCACGTGCGCGCGCTCACACTTTAAAGCTCATATACTAATTTCTCGAGCTCTATGAGCAAAATAAACTAGACTACACTATTTTTAAAGGTGTATGGTGTATGAAAATGACATTTTTGAAAAATCGATTTTTTCAAAATTGATAACCAGACTACCCCCAAAACAACTTATTTGGAAGCCTGATGATGGCTTCGAGTAAGCCGAAACCGGTCGCTCAACTTTGAATAAAGCCGTTGGTGAAGACTTGGTGTTTTCCTTTGGTTTACACTGCCATTGCCCACTTATAAAATCTGGACAACATTCGGTCATTAAATTTAATGTTTTTGTTAATAAGGGAGCAATTTCTGCAATATAGGGTAATGAGCGATATATTTTTTGCTCAACAACTGAATTACCTTTAGCTGACAGAACAGTAGAAGGATTGTGGAAAACGAGATTTAAATCCCTTGAAAGATTTAAGACATTATTTTCACAAGCAACAGAGTTGCTAAACCATAGTTTGCATACTAAGACTAATGGGAAAGAATTCTCAATTAAAATTACTTTTAGATTATTCAACTCCGTGTGAATGAAGTCAGGATGAGTTCGACGTTCTACCCTTGTTTTAAGAAACAATATTAAATTGATTTTCATGTAAGGATGATGCGAATGGTAATGTAAGTATCGATTACTACATATTGGTTTTCGATACCATCTGATACGCGAATGATATCATTTTGGTCGTGAACTAGCAACATGTCTAAAAATGGAATCTTGCCTTCAACCTAATGTTCACAAGTGAACAGAATATCAGGACTAAAAGAAATGAATATATCTAAAGCAATTTGGAAACTATCTTTTGGGATAGCTAATATCAAGTCGTCCACATATCTTTTAACAAAAGGTATGGTAAACGGCATCTTTGTTAAAACATCAGTTATTAATTCATCTAAGACGAAATTAGTAAAAGGGGAGATATAGTTAAACCCATTGTAGTCCCAAAAACTTGTTTATAAAAAACGTCGTTGAATACGAAATAATTAAAATAAAATATGAAATCTAAGAGTGTCTTGATGGAGGTAAGCGATAAGGTAAAATGTAGATTAATTTTAGACCAATTATTTATTAGAGAGTTAAGAATTATTATAGAATAAGGTAAGTTAGTAAAGAGTGATATGACATCATAACTGACCGATTTGTAATTATTAAGAAGTTGATAAATTGCTAATGAATTCACACAACATGAATGAGTCTCTGACACATAAATTATTAAAGTCGTATGTATTAGTAAGAATGGAGGTAATGAAGAATGCAAGATTGCTATTAGGTCCATTTATGGTAGCACAGATTGATCTCATGGTTAGCACTAGTTTGTGAATCTAGGGGAAAGTGGAAAGTCGTGGTAAAAAGGCATTAATTCTTTACGTGCATTATCATCTATCTGATTATTTGAACAAATTGGTTACTGTTTTATTGACTTTTTGTTGTAAAGTACACATTGGGTCTCTAGGGAGGCGAGTATAATATTTGGTGTCCATTCGCTTTTGTTCACATAATCTAAACTGTTCATTACTACAGTTATCTTTACTTTGTCGCTATTAGTGACTACAATGTTAGGATTTTCTTTCAAGAAACATTTACATTTATTAAAAAATTTATTGAACTGTGTATGGCTTGTTGAATTTTTGTGTAAATAATTAGTTACTCTATTGGTGTATTGTGCTCTTTCACAATCTTTATTATTAAAGGTACTGTATTAAGGATAATCTCCAGACCAGCTGAAAAAATTCAACATTGACATCTCTTACATTTGGTGGTAACGAGAACTTTGGACTCAATGCAAGAATTTTGGAGACATCAGTAGTTGGTACATCAACATTGGTTAAATTATTGATGCATCTTGATTGTGTAACAATTAAATTATAAGTTTTTGTTCTTAAGATGTTGAGTTTATGAATATTGTTCATTTTAATTGTTTAAAACCTCGAATTGTATTTTATTAACTGTTTCCTTTTAAATGTGCACATTTTTTCAATAAACTGTGTCAGATATGGTAACGTTAATTTCTAAGTTAAAAATACTTTTCTTCATTTTATGATTGAAAGAATGAATCTTACGTCCGGTAGGTCCATTGTGATGGTCTAATAGGTTCGTGATGTTTCTAAGAATATTGACGATGTGGTCAGGAAACAATCCCTGTTCCTTGAATTTGACTAAGAAAATTCTTCTGTCCTCTAGCGACGCTTTCCTCGTTGTTAGTTTGGCCCATTTTTTGAAATACTCTAATATCATAAGTCCATAGTCGCGATGGATATCAGCATAAAACCCCATGCTTGTAGTAGTACCTATAGTAAATGGTGACTAACTAATGAAAACAATTTTTAGGGACTAAAAAACTTTTGTATTGTTTTCCACCAACAACGGATCCAACCGTTTCAAATTTTTTATGGCACATTGCACTGTTAAAATAGAAGTAAATATGAGGGGAATTTACTTTAAACAAATCTACGAATTAGTTACCCTGGTGGGAACAATGCACAAATAACACCTTTTCTATAGCCCTAAAACGCAGTATTTTGTGAACGTTAAGGCGGAAACAGACCATTGTCACCTCACGTGAACTCACGTGCTGTCACGTTAACTCACGTCATTTTGAGGTTAGCTCAGTCTGGTTCTAATATATTTAAATACCATGTGAAATGATACTCCGCACTTTTTACCCGTGACGTGAGTTAACGTGACAGCACGTGAGCTCACGTGAGGTGACAATAGTCTGTTTCCGCCTTTAAAGACACTATGAATTCGATGCAGTGACAACAAAAATAAAGCAAAATTTTGCCGAAGTCCATAAAATCCATCCAAATTAGAAGAGAGGGGAGGACCCTTACAAATAAGGTAGGGACTGAGTAGAACTGTGACATGTCAATTTCTAATGTATTTAAACTAATACGTTCGCATCTTCTCTCTCGTACCTCTATGGAATCTATGTACAATAAAGGTTGTGTATTGGAATACCATTAGGTACGTAGGTATAAATAGCAGTACCTACCCACACAACGATAAAACAACCTATTGTTTTAATTTCTAAAATAGAAATAATATTAGTATAGTATATTTAACAGATGGCATAAGAGTCAGTCCCAGCGAGACCGCAAGAGTTGATGAAATTTGATGACTCTCAATTGATTTAGTCCCATTTTAGTATCGGTAATTTTTGAAGACACTTGCCTTGATGGCATAAAGCTCTAGATATCTAAATAGCTACAGCATAAGACCCAGTTTAACATTTTTATTGTGAATCGAAAATTGGAAAATAACTATACCTCGTGTTGGAAGTGTTAAATATAGTAGAGTAAAAGCCATATATGTTGAATAGCTTCCTAAAGTGGAATAGGGGTATGCTGTGGGCGACATCTCTAATGTAATAGCTCTGACAGATGCCTTTTGAACTTAAAAAGGCATTGGTTTAACAGTGGATTTGCTAAAACTGTACATAACATAAATATATGTGATTTGCCGCGGACGCAAACTCCAATATTCTTGAGTGAGTACGGGAATGTTTTAATTTGAGACACATATGGCAAACTGAATCAAGGTTCCTTTCTACTATAGACTTTAAGCAGGTCATTATTAACAGCCATTAGGTACCTTAATTTTGTTTACTTTTGGTTTATGAATGAAATGTGCATGAGAACATCTACACGTTCAGAATGTGAAATTTTTAACTATGCTGCATTGTGGAATATTCCACACTAGGGATTCATATTGTACTCGTAGTAAAACCTATGTTTCTTTGTAAGAAATGGTCGAAAAACTTATAAGTGCAAACGTGGCAAGATGCTGCCATGCTGAGACCTGTAGCTGCGGTAAAGAGGGATAAAATGGCCTACCTGGCCGTTGTGAAATCTTGTAATGTGCCTCGGACCACTTTATTCAGATATTGAAAGCACGAAACGGATAATTCCAAAACGCAACAATCTTCCCGATCGTCTTTCTATTTTCAATCAGACAGCTGTCACAAGTCGCTTCGACTTACCCCGAAAAGGCATAGTGATCAAAAAAACCTTCGAAGGCCAACGGGAAGAATGTTGATGAGTCATTCAATTGATTTGAAAACCTTATGGAAGAGAAACACTTTTCTCTGGAGAGAATCTTTAACGTTGATGAAACTATGCTTTGCGTTGTACAGTCTAATTGTACTGAAGTGCTCGCTCTTAAGGGATACCGTCAAGTGGACAGCATAACGTTCGCAGAAAGAGGTTCTATGGTAACAGTGGTGCTTTGCATGAGCGCCAGTGGTATTTTCGTCCCACTTATGATCATTTCACCCAGGAAGAACGTAAATTAGCAGCTCAAGAAAGGTACACCAACGTGGACTCTATTTCGTTATCATCCATCAGGGTGGATCCAGATAGATTAGTCCGATTAATTATTACATGGAACAAACGCCACCCACAGCAGACAATCCCGTTCTGCTTATTTCGGATGGGCATCACACGCACACGATGAATTTTGGTGTCATACTTGTTGCGAAACAAAACTTGTCGTCTATATTGTGCCTTCCACCACACCATGACGCACAAGATACAACCGCTTGATAATACTGTCATGGGAGCTACAACAAAGTGATTAGAATCTTTTTGCGAATGCATCAGCGAGCCGTGAGTTATTTTGACCTCAGTTCATCCTGAAACAATTATGCCCGTACCAAAGTTGTACAAAAGCAAGAAACAAACTGTCGAAACTCAGGATATGCAAAAAATATCACTTTGACGCCCAATACATAGAAGGAATGGAGGTATCCAGGCTCAAACTAAATAAAAAAGTAGGAGATGTAACGTGAAATGTATTCGGCGATGCAGGATTACAGGGTCAGAGTTCAAAGAAAAGGTGGTACCTAAGAACTCCAGAGATGTGTTTCAAAACAGAGAGCAGAAACGTCTTCGACAAGATTCATCATTTTCGGCATCTTCTATATGAGTTTTCGTTAAGGAGTCAACCGACGGGGAAGTTTTCCCGGGAGACGTTCCAAAACAAGATGCCCAATGTATTTTTTGTGATGGAAATATTTCTGCAGATAGTCATGGGGAAGTGTGGGGATGATTTGCCACCTATTAGTCCAGTCGAATTAGCATTAAGGGTGCATGTGAAAGGCGGAGCCGAGTTTTTTGCTGTAATCGCTGGAAAATATCATGGTAAATGACAATCCATTACCTCCACCGGTTTTTGGGCTGTGCTAATTGCATACTAACAGTTTATAGGAAAAATACATGAAAATAGGCCTATTTTTCGACATATTTGCTAATTTTACTCGAAATATATCAAGTTTATCGTAGATATGTACCGAAACGAAGTTATAGAGCTTGTGATTTGCTACAACATTCCGTGGTTCAAAAGTTTAATATTCGATTTGCCGCAGCCACAGCGGATGAATTAGCAAAAGAAATAATTGAAAAAACATCTATTTTTCGGGCGCAAAATACTAACTCAAATTATAAGGCGCTCTTAGTTATTATTTGTTCTCAAAAAAGGTTATTTATTCACGAATCGAATACAACAAACGCGGTTCGGATATCTTTTTTAGTTGCTAAGTGATCTAATTGTTAAGTAATATTATACAAATTAGATAGACATCACTAGGATAAACATAAATGCCACGAAAATTTTTTTAAAGTTACAATAATGTTTCTACACATGCTAGAAGGTTCCAGCTACCATATGCAATGATTTAATTACAATTTTTTCGAATTAACTAACTCAGATGTTTGTTTGAAAAAGTAGTTCAAAGGACCCCGCACATTTTATATGGAAAACCGTCTTCCGTGAAATTTGCTAAAAATTTGGGAAATTGTTCGTTTTGTCCCGCTGATCAAAAGTCTCAATGGGGTCGAAGCTCCAAATGCCCATCTTTAGGCTCTACGACAATTGTTATTGGCCAAAAACGGCAAAAATCAAATCTTTTTTAAATATTATGTTTAATGCTTGTACAGTCCCTTACGTTTTTCATTAAATTGTATGCGTGTTAGTATTTAGGAATAGTATCCTATAGGAATATGAACAATTTAAATATAATATTTAAAACAAAAAGAATTTTTGCCGTCTTTGGCCACTAAAAATTGCCGTAGAGCCTAAAGATGGGCATTTTGAGCTTCGACCCATTGAGAATTTTGATCAGCGGGACAAAACGAACAATTTCCCAAATTTTTAGCAAATTTCACCGGAAGACAGTTTTCTATATAAAATGTGCGGGGTCCTTTGGACCACTTTTTTAAACAAACATCTGAGTCAGTTATTCCGAAAAAATTGTTAATTAAGTCATTGCATATGGTAGCTGTAACCTTCTAGCATGCGTGTAGAAACATTATTGTAACTTTGAAAAAAATTTCGTGGCATTTATGTTTATTCTAATGATGTTGTAACGTACTTTGGTCGGTGGGGCAGAGTCGCTGGCGGCACAACGACTCTGGCGGAAAGTTACGTCACTTATTTGGATTGGCGCAGGATTGCGGAGTTCGGGATTACGGAGAATGGTTTAAAGTCGGTTTACCTCGGGCGCCAGATTTTTAAGGGTTAACTCCCTATAGCCACGGGTGAGTTTAAACTCAGGAGAATGCCAGGGGGTCCGTGAAAATAAAACACACAGTACGGAGAAAATACGGTTGATCTATATTACATCTATTAAGTTATGTACAGAAAACGGATTTAAAGTAAGCATGAATAAGGATATCGGAGCATTAGAAATAAGCGGAAGGTCGTAATTACACTATATACAGTAGTTAGGGCCGTTTCGGCAGCGGAGACAACGATTTGCCGGTTACTAGACTTTCGGGAAGTTTTGACAATGGTGTCAGATCCGGAAATTCGGATTATAGAGAGGAACCGGCAACGTTGCGCTCCGCATTCGACGGAACGCTCGACCTCAGCTGGTTCGGACAAAAACTGTTCGGTTCTTATCTATGCTGGCGGGAATTTGTTAAACGAAAGGAAATACGTATTGAGGGAATACGAGAATTAAACTTTTCTATTCACAATACTAATAATCTATTTACAAATCGGAAAAATGTAGTTATTAAGAGGTAATAGATAATTAAGCGTGCAGAGTCGGTAGAAGTGGTTAGATGCAAGCGGAAGAGAGAGTAAGCGAAGGTGAGAGCGGAGCAAACAAGCGAGGGTGGAGTGCAGGCCCTATAGGGCGGGCTCTAGGGCGGAAGCGGAAAACTAGCGTGCGGCTCGTAGTTAGAATTAGGCCTTGCGGAATGGCGGTTAATTATCGTAATAAAGACGTCCTGGGAATACTTCACCGAGAACGTTTTACTACGAACTACTTTATGCGAGAGAAGGAAAGGCCTAAGCCAAAAGAGACAATAGAAGCGGATTTTGAGTACTCACACTGGTAGATGGAACTATCGGCGGAGACACTAGACACTCGACACTCGTACCGGAGACTCACTTCGCGAGAGACGGACACACGACACTGCGGAGAATCCTCTCGTGTAATTCCGGTAATTCGTGAAGAACGGGCGGCCGGGCGGTGGAGATTCTTTCGTATCGCGAAAAAGAAAACGACGGAACGAGCACTAGGTTCGGCGGAGAAACTTTCAGACTATTCGCGAAAGACGGACGGTTGGTACTGCAGACACTCTAGGATTACTCACAAGAGCGGCAACTATCAGATACACTTGATATTTTCCGTTCATATTTAGAGCTCTCGTATAAACAGGGAGGGGTAGTTTGCTGCTTGCAATTACGGAGACAACTGGCGGCCTTTCAGTTAAACTCGGCCTTGGAAATTTGCAGGTGTCACGACGGAGAGAAGGTGATTATTAATTTGAATTTGCGGGTTTTCCGAAATCGGTAACAGAGGGAGACAAGGGTTCCAGCCACGGGAAAATATGCTTCATTACAATGTCTATCTAATTTACATAATATTACTTAACAATTAGATCACTTAGCAACTAAAAAAGATATCCGAACCGCGTTTGATGCATTCGATTCGTACTTAAATAACCTTTTTCGAGAACACATCAATACTAAGATAGCTCTATAATTTGAGTTATATTTTGCGCCCGAAAAATAGCTGTTTTTCAATTATCTTTTTTACTTATTGATCCGCTGTGGCTGCGGCAAATCGAATATTAAAATTTTGAACCACGGAATGTTGTAGCAAATCACATGCTCTATAACTTCGTTCCTATACATATCTACGATAAACTTGATATATTTGGAGTAAAATTAGCAAATATGTCGAAAAATAGGGCTATTTTCACGTGTTTTTTCTATAAACTGTTAGTATGCAATTAGCATAGCCTAAAAACCGGTGGAGGTAATGGATTGTCATTTACCATGATATTTTCGAGCGATTGCAGCAAAAAACTCGGCTCCGCCTTTCACATCCATGTTTTGAAAGATTTTGGGCTAACCCCACTGGACTATATGGGCGCACGATGTTTGTGTGGACGCTGTAAGTGAAAGTGAAAACAGGATGTTGGTCCAAACGAGACATTGAATACAAATAAAAAAAGCATTATAACTGTCACACACTTTACATTAGGACCTTCGAAAGGAATATAATTTCAAGGTATTTACGCCCTCGGTAACCAGGGGATCTACTCGATTTTAAAGAAAATTCGTTTTTGGTAGTCTCTTGTTCTTAAAAATATTTTTAAATAATTTATGCTAATCATTAATCATTATGGAATATACCGACGGAAAGGTATAGTTGTCTATTCCTAGTAAATTAACTTGATCCTTTGCTGTTAGTGGCTTTAATTTATCCACTTTTAGTCCGCGGTATCCAAATAGTAGTATTCCGACTGTGGTATGTAAATAGGCGAAATGTAAGAATGAGACACAACCGTAACTAGAGAACAATTTGTGATCGTTTTCTTGAGGAAAATATATATCCATTGGCATTTTTTTTAATTACATAATTCAAAATCGTATTTTTCGGAATGTCACATTTTTTCCGCAGATATATTGCAATAAACATCACTGTACATCCAAAAACCTACAGTTATGTAGGGTTGCAGTTGTATGGCAATCTTATAGTGTACAACAAAAATATGACCGTCCAACGTTTGCTTTGATACCTGAAGTTTGCAGCGTACCATGCGTCCGATTTAAGATAAACCACATCAAATAGGGGATTGATCCGTTTTAAATATTTAACGTCCCGTTAAAAAGCAAGAAGATCCCCTCCGTGCCGGCAATAAAACGGTCGGACAATGCGATCCTCCTAATTAAGCCAGGCACAATTCCCGCCAGCTACTAAATTCGAAATTGTTCCATCAACATACATAAAACGCACTAAATATAAGCCATTGTCCGGAAACACACTTGTAATCACGGCCCGCTAATTTCCCCGCTCGCTTCTTTTGTTATTACAAATCATATTCATAATTACAGAGCAAATAAAGGGGGTCCGCGCTCCGTTTAGCCCGGCCACGCCCCCCCGGACCAATCCCCGCAGGGCCCCGACGGCCAATCGACGCCCGGCGTCACCCCCACCCCCCGCGGTCGTCGCGGCGCTTCTATTCGACGTCTCCTCTCATTCGCGGCGGCGAGGCGACCGAGCGAGGGTGGCAACGATGGGGTGTATATCGTAGAAGCGCGTCTCGAAAGTTCAAAAACCGTTCTTGGACGACGCGGAACTCTCCATTCCAGCGAGCGAGATACCTTCCTACCTGAGGGAGAGGGTAGGAGATATCGATAAATCACTGTAAATACAATAATGACAATGTTAATGATGGAACGCCTAAACGGTCACCATCACCACGGCAACAGCGGCGTCGTCCACCAGCACTTGCAGCACCAGGAGAAGCAACCGCCGGAGGCCTTCCTCCAACCAAAGAGGATATCGGACGACTCTCGCGACGCGGAGATGTGCGACGACAAGTCCGACGAGGACGTCGACGTCGAGAACGACGACACCCTCCAGTGCCCCGTCGACCTGACGAGGAACTCTTCGTTCCTGTCGAAGGCGACGGCGGCGGCGTCGCCGTCGCCCTGTGAGTACTTCGGCGACGACGACGACGGAGACGCAGGCGACGTCGTCGTGAAGCGCGGCATCGAGAGTGTTTGTAGTGATAGGTCGGCGAGCCCGGCGGCGACGGCGACGGCCACGACGATGGCGACGGCGAGGAGTCCGTCGTCCGCCGGCTCGGTGACGGTGCAGAACAGACGTTTGGCCTTCTCGGTCGAGAACATCCTCGACCCCAACAAGTTTACCGGGAGGCAGCCGTGCACCGAAGACGTCTGCTGCTGGAAGCAGGTCGACGCCGGCGGCGGCAGGTCGCCCGACTTCGACGAGAGCGACGCAGGTAATGGAATCCGTTCCCTTATTTAATCCAAACTCAATTTGAATTTAGACGATCATCGATTAATAAATCTTCTGCAGCTCAAATTTAATTTAAAAGCTATTCCATAGAACCGTTTCACAGACCACAGAATACAGATTTTAACTATATACATTCAGTCACAATACATCACTCCAAGTTAGTATACCGGTCAAATTTGATGGAATGACTTTGCTGAAATAATTTCAAATAAATTATCAGCGACTATAGCTTTATCAATTACCTACATAAAAAAATCTTCAGGTGGTTGTTTGAGTAGGCGAGGTTCACTATATATTAAATATTGCTTTACATAAGTTGGAGTACTTAACGTGTCATTATCTAGTTGGGTAATACGTTCAGTTCCAACGTTTAAGCTCTCTACGCCTGATTAAAAATTGTGGTGTAAAATAACGAGATACCACATTGTAATTCAAAGAAGGTGTGTTTAATAAACAATAAATTGCCCAGCAAAATCTTTGACATTATTAAAATATGCTTCCTCCTCATGTTTCATAGCTGCCACCAAAATTTCTTTTGTCACATTCTCTTTGTCTTTCGTCATTGAATTTGTACCTACATATACAGGTACTTACAATTTTTCTCTTCTATAACTTCCAAGTCGAAATCTCTTGTCTGTAAATAAACAACGTTTCCAAAATTCGCAGTTCACCTGTATATTTTAATGCAATTATTGATAAATATCTATAAATTTGCATAAAAGGAAGTTTAGATCTTGGTGTTCGTCTATGTGTGCTGTTTTTGTCTGGGTGATAAATTCGCCCAGTGTATATTTTTTTAATATAGTACTTAATACCCTTCTTACGTTTACAAGCTATTTCTTATATTAATTCTGTAGACCTTTTGTTCGATATTTCCTACTGATTTCACCAAATAGCAAATATTTCCACATTTTCAGACTTAGTATCGGACAGATCTAGTTTTGTCAAACAGCATCTGTTCTTTTCCACTTCTCACAATGGATTAAACTGTTGCATTAGGTTTCTTTATAATTTTTGAAGTATCTCTCTGACTTTTGTTTGAATTTAACGATATTTTTATAGTCAAGAATTTTAGGAGCAACAAACTTCAACTTCAATGTGGCTGTAAAAGAAGTTTACGTATAGGTACCAACTGATGTAATGTTTCAATAATTTGTATTTGTTGTAATAAACTTCTTTGGCATGTAAATGTTCACAGTATCGTTTTCACATACACACGATACACATACCAATAAGATACCTTTGCGTTCAAAATATGAAAATTTAACCCTACTTATCTCTATTCAAAAATTCAATATTGCTCCACTATTAGACTTTAGAAACGTAAATTAAAACAAAACATTTACCAATAAAAAATGACTAGTTTTAGGTACGGATATGGAACTCGGGGTGTTACGAGTAACTATCGTTATATGAAAGATCATTTTAACACGTTCTTTGTAAAAGGGAAAAAAATTTAATATCCAAATGGTGCCCCCCGCGGCGACCCGCCCCCAGCATCAGAAGGAATTCACATGTTCTTAGCGGAATAATATTCCTTTTAGTATTTAAAAGTAAAAGTATTTATGAAGTATTTAATTGTTCGTAGTCATTTCTTTTTGTGACATTTTGTCTCGTGTGTGATTTTGCTGTTACACTTTCGTAAAAAAAGGGTTAAAAGTTATGATCTACTTAATAGTTTCAACGGGATGCTTTTCAATAATTATCTTCCATTATCATTATTATACTAATAATTTGTCCAAGTAATATTAATTTATTTTCTATGAAACTCAGCTATCCTATCGATTTCTTTCTAATTGGTCAAAGTGCAGAAATATAAATCATTAGCCAAAATACGAAATAACAAGTAAAAATAAATAATACAATAAAATAAAAATACTCATAACAAATGTTCAACATGACATCATTTATGTAAGCTAAGGTCAATTCGTCGCAAGGATCGTAGTCCCTTCTTTACAATGTTACTCCAT
This sequence comes from Cryptocephalus moraei, assembly GCA_946251905.1. Classification (NCBI taxonomy): domain Eukaryota; kingdom Metazoa; phylum Arthropoda; class Insecta; order Coleoptera; family Chrysomelidae; genus Cryptocephalus; species Cryptocephalus moraei. The sequence goes on from OX276452.1 coordinate 2,916,558, forward strand.
AAGTGGGCGACCCCATAAGTGTATTAAAAACTCTCAAAATACGTCGGCCCAACTCCTATTCAAGTTCTATAGGCCTGAAATAAATCTATGGTATAATATCTGGAGAACGTTGCAGCCATGTTACAGGTGTACCGTACTCTGCTAATCCATTCATTAGGATATTATTGATTTAAGTAGTATCGGACATTAAGATTAAAGTGAGGAATTGCCCCTGGTTCATAAACACATATTTGGGGGTAATATTACAGGTAAATCATCTCATTGATCAAGCCTTGTATATCCACTTCAATTGGAAAAAGGTAATGTACCAACTACACATAATATGAATAATGCAATTGCTCCTTCGTAACTCTACATAGTGTACTCCCAGTTATAAACTCAAACGCCAGCTACTTAATTTCGAATTATTTTCATTTCATTTCATGCCATATATGTCTTTGGATTTAAGGATATTTAACTTGTAGTTGGTACCCGTAACTTGTAAAGGAGCTGAAGCATTAGTTTCACGAATACGACTTTCAATTGCAACAGATTTGAGCAAAACAAATGTAAACGCAGCTCACGGATGAAATCTTTCTTTGTAAGACTTACAGATTTTCTACTATTTCCTTAACGGATAATCGAATACTGGTAGTGTGTCGGTCATTCCTATATTATAACTTATAACAAAGCATCGCCAGCATAAACTAAGAATTATTATTAGGTACCATAACTATTTACAAGACCGCAATTTAAGTATACGTATACGATTTTATTATTGAAAACAATACATCCCCTTGCAAATATCAAGCAATGCATACTGGATATAAACAATGGCATATTTCTAATTACTCCATTTAGGCGAAGTTGTAGGAAATAACGAAATCGCGCTATAGATCAATAACAAAGACATAATAATGAAGACAAACAATTAATACTAAGTGAGAACTTACCATAAAAAATTCAAATATATTTATTAACCATTTAAAAAATATGAGTACTTACCTTTGAATTCGAATGTACGATTTTTGCGTGTATACAAACTTCGTTTTACCAAAAGCTCTTGTCAAAATATCCCCTCATATAACCTCCAAAACATTTCATGAGAAACAATTTTATGGTTAAATTTTTTTAAAGTTACATCTTTGACGTCGAGTAACGACGTAGCGATGCACTTTTGGACATAAATAATTTATATTAGTTATAAATGAGTTGTATCTCCATGTTTTGACCACATGAGTAGGCGTTAGTGTCTCGTTCATTCAATAGCAGGACACTGTATATTTCTCCAACAATGTAAATATCCCTAAAAAATACAATGTGTTTCAAAATGATTGTCATCTAGTTGGCGTTGGAATTTCTGTGCATGTAATTTTTGATGTGCCGCTCTCTATTGATTTATACCTATCTAATTCTGACAACAAGTGACACTTCGAACATTTATTGTGAAACTGGCAATCAGTACTGCTGGTAATTAACTTCCCTTTTCAGGACCAAAATAAATACTACAAATAGACAAATACCCAGAATTCGTTTTCTTTTGACAGAGAAAAACCGGAAGTTAAAACAGATTAAGTAGGTTATTTTGAGGTTGTGTATAGCTAGTAGAAACTCCTATTTTCGCAAGGCGGGTTTTTTTATTTTAAATAGGAATTCCACAGCCGACTAGATGACAATCATTTTGAAACACATTGAATTTTTGCCCTAGTTCATGTAAATCTTTACTTAGTATCTTAACCATGTTCCAGTATGGACTACTGTTATTATATTATTATATTGGAATTTAAGAATGCCATTACAACTTTATTTTTAAATATTGTTGAATTAGCTACTGCTGAATTTTCTGAATGAGGCTACTTTTCTAATACACTTATTTCAACTCAAATGAAATAACTGAAATATTGACAAAATAACCTAATAAATAATAAAAAAACACCTGTTTTATTAAAAGTTTTATTATATTGTCATATTAATATTATTATTACAAAAACCTTAGTGACATAGGCGTAACGGCTCCAATATCGATTTCAAATTGAAAATGCAATTAGAAGTGGAAGAAAACAGCATATGTTAAATCTCGGATTATTTTCTAACTGATCATGAAACGTGCTTGTTATATGCCTGCTCCCTACAGAAAGAAAGAAGACACGCACGAATAAAACCGGTACACCTGATTCCGATAACTTGAGGGTTGGATATTCTAAGGTAATGATTTGTGAAACCTGTTGCAGTGTAAATTATAAGCTAAAACTTTAATTTACAATTCGGCAACAGGGCTAGTCGCAATTAATTATTTAATTTCGTGTCGTATAAAGAAAATCAGCTAAAATCTACCATTTGATTAGACCGGATAAAAAAATGCATAAAACATTTATTATCCTATGAACAAGAACACTTATATAAACAAATATTTTTCAAAAAGACGCAAAGACAAATTTAAAATTTCGAATAGGGTGGAACTTAACTACAACTTATGGTAGATATCAGTTACTTAGAGAAAGAACACCGTCATAGGTGCGCAGAGACAAATTTTAGTTTGTTTACCGGGGTTGTCTAGCAATCGTAACGTCACCGCTTGGCCTTCATGCTCGTTTAATAATTCAGTTTGTCGAAGTGGCGTAGCGTCATTATTTTGGGGTGTTATTTTTCGTTTCATTTGGTGGTGTTATTGTTGTTGGCGATTTTCGATTGTGTAGTGTTTAAACATTGATTTAAAGAAGAACATAGAGAACTGTTAAAAGTATGGTGTAGCCCCAAGTATATTTATTCGAGTTAGTAAATTTTCTCAACCTTTAATTCAAACATACGCCACTGACGCTGGTAAAGAGAGATAGCTGTATGGTGTGACGTATACCTGCGCGAATTTGATGAAGGTGTTCTTTCTCTAAGTAACTGACCTCTATCACCAATTTTATGACATTACCCCAAAGTTACGTAATTAATGTTATAAAAAGTGTGTTTATAATAGAGAATAGAAAATTTAATAACGAAAATTTTGTTTTAGATGGCTAAACATTGAAATTTTATTTTCTTATTCCATTAGCATGTAAATAAACTCGGGTCGTAGAGACATAACATAACATTCTACATACATACATACACACATACATACATATATCATAATAACAAACATACTTTAAATATAAAACCTGCATATGGTGGATTGGTGATACATTAATGTGATACATTTGTTATAAATTATTAAAATGGATTGATAACGTTAAATATTGCTGTAACAAAATGATAGGTACAAAATTTAATTATGACAAATTCTAGTATTCTAAATTGATAACATTTTTTGCCAAAAATTTTCGTTTCTATATTGCGCAACCGCAGTACAGGTTATGTTGAATTTTCAGGATATTCATTAAACGTTAAACATTGATCCCATTATGCACCGACGGCTATTAAGTACACAAATTTTTAAATCAAAAGTGTTCTGCTTGATCTTCAATGCTCAATTTCTTCTCCATTTTGCATTTGCTTTAGTGTCGACTTCTGAGTTACCTAATTGACAAAGTAATTAAATTGTCGCCAACTTAAATTGTTCAGTTTCCACCGTATCTATAATATTGTTAATCTTTGTGTTTATCATGACCTCAAATTTCTATTATAGCAATTTTGCATAATAAAAGCAATTGGCGACTATCTTCCTATTTCCTTCATTCCGAGCTATTGCTAAAAACTACATACCTAACATCGAGGATGGAAGTTTTAAATTCCTCTCGATTTAGTGCCCAATACATCCGATATGCCTGGAATATTTACGGACAAATCAACGTTATGTATTTGGGGCTTGAATTTGATATCTTTTAAAAAGAGAGAAAATATAAGAGAACAGTAAATGGACTAAATTATTGTTTGCCAGCCCAGTCAGTGGCATACGCTCACCACTAAGTTATTAATGCATCGATGCTGTGGTTTGTTTATTTGGTTAATAGCATAGATTACTAGGTCTCATCTACCTAGAGCGGATGAGTTTCCGGTGCTCATTCCTCTAGTTGGTTAATTTAATAGCACTTAAGCGTTGTGTGTCTCGGGCGTCGGCCTCGAACTGCACCGCTTTGACTTTAGCCCCCCCGCTACGTTAAGTAGGGTCGCTACCTAACCACGGTCGGTGAAAAATCCAAAGGAATGAAGGAAGTGGCTATGCGTACGCCGTACGCCGTACGGTCGCGTAAATTTTTGGAAATGAAATAGATACTTGTGATAAGAACTGTTACCAAACTGTTTTGCAATGACAAAAAGTATTACTTATTATTTGGTAACGAATAAATACTCTTCTTCTTGTGACTAAATTACAAGGTATTTATACGTATAGGTCGTAGGTAATAATTAGAGCTGGAAAAATATGCTCTGAATACCCGTTTAAATATGCATCCAATTTGTATTCCGAAATTGAAAGATATGCAATATGTAGTAAGTTTAATATTAAACCTGTTTAGTATTAAATAAATAAATATATTTATTACAATTTGATTTAAGTTCATACGAATTTCTTAGAAATTGTGAGTGTAGTCCAGTGAAACCAAATAAAATAGTATATGTTACCACCAACTCAATATTAAGGGATCGTCAAATCTCTTAACACTAAATTTAAATTTTAAAATTAAGAAAACGTTATTTTTTTTAATATGACAAGGACTACTAGTCCGCCAGTGGTATTGTTTTATCGAGATGTCCCAAGTATAATATTCGCCCGATATTTCAATATCTTTGGCGGCAATATGTCCAACCGCATTTTTCGTCACCGATGAGCGTACATTTATCCACCGCTTCGCCTGGTTTCCGAGAGCGGTTCGTAAGTAATTATCCCTACTTAACGCAGCGGGGTGGCTAAAGTCAAAGCGGTGCAGTTCGGGCCCGTCCGTCTCGGGAGTCTGGCCCATAAGTGAGAACCATTCTATCTGACACTATAGGTAATGTTAATCGAAAACATATTATGTATACTTCGGTACTACTATTACGACATTGTATTCTATAATAATAATGTGATTTGTTATTTGTTGATTGATTATATCTTTTTAGATTAATTTCTATTATATTTTTGGTCATGATTCCCGACCTGCACATCGAGATTAAGAGGGCGGGACTGTATTAAAATATCAGAATTTTCAATTTTTCCACAGAGTATAATCATTACATTTCGTCTTCCGTCATCGAAGTTTCGCAAAATTTTGTCACGCCCTGCGTTAAGCAAAAGCCGCGCACTAGACGGTATCCAAGGGTATAGGTCCAAAATTAAAGGGCTAAATGTGCATATTATATATATTAAAAAAGGGTATAACCGTAGACCAAATACAAAGAAGGCAAAAGGAGTATTTTACACAATTTGAAGTAAAACATAATAGGGTAAATCCATAGTCGAATAAGAAACAAAAAAATTGATATTAAAAATTAGGACACAAAAATGGAACGGTAATGTTTATTCTAATTTATTTGCACAGTTTTAATTACATACTACACCACATAATTTATTTAGACTATTACTTATCTAATTAATTTATATTACACACTTACCGTTTAATTTATTTGTACAATTCTCATTTGTCAGCTTATCGCACTGATTTCACTTACGGCGGCTTCTCGTCTAATCTTCTCTTCGACCGCAGGTCTGAATTATATATCCTCAATCATGCATTCGGGAACCTTCTGGTATATTTTTTTTCCTAATAATGTTTGTTCTCGAAAGGAGTAAATCATTATTGCTTTAATAAGACGTTACCGGAATGTTTGGGAAGGTTTTTATGGTCCAATTAAGCGGAGCGGCCACCGCTTTGAAGTGGCCGCCTTCGTCCGATAAGAAAGGCGCTTCGTGCCGATGTTTACACTTCGCGTTACAGAAATAAAAAAAAATGGATATATCACATCAAAAACGCCCTGAAATATACACAATTTCTCTTGGACTGTACGTGCGGATTGGCTGATCAAATGATACAGTTAATGCCTTCTTATTTGGACTTAATCATCTTTATACAATTTTTCTTAATGATGAATCAGCTTCATCATTACATTCGATGGACGTATTTGTATCTGTGGCTTTCGTATCCGGCATATCATCATCATTATCATTTAGCAGCTTGTCTCGACCACTACTGGACATTAGTCTCACTTAACCTAAACCATTTTTCTCGGTCTTGGGCAACTTGGATCCAGTTAGAAGATATCCTTTTCGAACTGGTTATATGGCATATGACCAGTTCGAAATATGATGAGCTACATCCTCTGCGTTAGAAAATGATTTGTATTAGCAGGAACTGCTGGTTAACAAGAATAATCATAAATATGTTAACGATATAAAATTTTAACTGAAACATGAATTGATTGTTACTTATTAAAATTTCCATGTGTGACTTTTCAGTTTGATCACTTCTAGATATTATTCATGTTTATTAAAATTATGTACACCAAGTTCTCGACATATTGTCACACGCCTGAGGACCTAGGGTCCAAAGGGAGTGCCCGGGTTGGGGGTGTAGCTCGGTGGAGACTAAAAAGAAGACATAGTGACACAGACAATATTTATTCGAGCATTAAATATAGGGTAGAGAACATCGTAAAACAAAATTAAGGCGAGTGATCAAAAGTAGAAAAGTGAGAAAAGGTTAAAGGGAGGTGGTTGCTTACTGTTGGGTGACGATGGGCAGCAGGCGCGAGGCTTAGCGTGACGTGGTACTCGATGACTGCATCCTCGATCGTTATGATCGATCCATATAAATATATGTAGGATGTTTATGAACGTGATGTCGTACCTGTCCGAGAGTCGCGTATCGTCCTTCGGTTTAAGGTCGCCTCGGTGCTGAATAAGCTTAGATGGCGACCTATTTTCGCTAATTGGGGCCGCATCGCGACAATATGACTGGCTTCTGCTTACCAATTTCGACGGTTTTCATATAGTCCATTTTTGTAATGCTGAGTTTTTCATTTATAACCTGGAAATTTCAAAAATAACGCAAGACTAGAATCGGTAAAAGAATCAACAAACAGGAAATTTCACAGAACATTGCTATTTTAAAGTCCTCTAAGAATAAACACAAGTGAAAGAGTTTGATGTGCAATGACACGTTGGATTGCCTACTTTTTCAGAAGTATTTCGGGTGAGGTGAAGCTAAGTGATTCCGGGTATTTCGATATTTTAAGAGCATTTCTGTTTCAAAATAATAGACCAAACAATGGGGGTGTCCGGTTTTTTGTGACCGTTGTTTTTTTACCATAAATCGATAGAGGGGAACGTGGTGTATCCACCGAGACTATTTTGACGCCTTGAAATTGAATGGGTGATTCAAATTTAGAATTTTAAAACGTGCTGACTCATCCAGTCATTTTTTAAATATTTTCGTGTATCTGCTACAGTGCACACTGGGGTAATAAAAGTTTGTTTCGACCAGTTAGTCAAATTAAACTTGTCAATTATCCTAAGAACGTAAAGACGACAGGAGAGAGGGCCAACTGTTGTTTAACGATCTGAAACAAACCAAAAAGACCGTTAGGATTCTCAAGTTTTATGTTTTAAGAACGTGCAAGAAGGTGGCACATATAACCTTAGCATATAACTATAAGCATAACCTCATTGTTTTTTCGTCAAGTGTGTGGTGTAGAGTGAATTTATGTGGATTAGCCACATAAAAGTCGTGGATCATTCCCAACTCCACCATAGGCAGGTTGCTAGAATTTGCCTTTACGTAGCTAACTTCCATGATCTACACAAATCAGAGGGGTAATCATTACAACCGAAGTAAATGTGCACCTAAAATGCAGATATTACTGTCGCCAGGAAATATACGATGAATTCAAAAAAAGGGAACGAATGTCTCCAAAACGCTAGCGAACACAAAGTAACACGCGAAACAGTGAACAAATAACAAAGTTAGGTTATGTTTACGTTTTGCTCACCATCTTGCGAGCGCTTAGAATATTGTTCCGTCATAATGTGCACCATTGCCAGCTCATATATAAAATCACATTTTCTAGGGAATTAATCAGATGAGTCATCACGTTTTCAAATTCAAAATTTGAAGCGCCCTTTCAATTTCATGCCGTCAAAATGTTCTCGTTATATACACCACGTTCCCCTCTATCGTTTCATGGAAAAAACACATAGGTCAGAAGAAACCGGACACCTCCATTAAAGAATATGCGTTGACAGAAAATGAGTTATTTCCTAAGTGAAGTGCTATTTATGATTGTTTGTCAATTTTCTGTACCCTCGTTTTGATCAGATCAGGTGTGTCCCGCGTATAGAGTACATATTCAAAGTACTGGGTCTAGATCGATAACTTGTAGCACTCCCTCTGCAATTTGTTTCAATTTAGGATATGCCTCTTTTTGTCTAATTCTGTAGTACCTTTCTGAAAGGTATAAATGTATACAGTATTGCTGGGGCAGGGACCATATAGTAGAAATAAAACCATCAAGTCAAATTTTATAGGAAACCTTTTTAAACAATACCCACAAAGTTAGTCGGACCGATTTTCTTTTCTTATGGTACATTTTCGATTATGTCCGGGTGAACGAAGATAGTATCTAATAGTCGAATTTTGGTGACACATATTCACTACTTCATCCAGATAATTCCAGCGCTTTTATACACAGATTTCTGCGGATATTATAAGAAAGTATATTTTATGTCCGACATAAGCGGCCGGGTGCGACAGATAAATAAAACAGCTGTAAAAATATAAATTAGATAAGAAGTGTTAGTCGTTAGTTTTAAATAAATTAATATTTAAGTAGTGGAGTGTATTTATTTCGATCAGTAAAAACTTTACAATATGAAATAATGATTTCTCAAAAATACAACACCTGGTGTAATTGCGCACACATGTCACGGATTCAGTAGGGGCTATTGAGAACGTACTTGGCAAATCAATTAAACATGTACCGAATTAATTCTACAGCTGACTAAATTAAGCCTCCTAATTGATTTAGAGGTTTGACCTAATTCAACAATTAATTGAGTTTCCCTACTTAAAGGATAATTAACTAGTTAGAGTTTTCCCAATTGACTGACTTATTATATTTCTTCATGAGTAAAAGAAATTAAATTTTCCTGAGTAATTATGGGTCCTTAATAACATGGTTACTTAATTTTATGAACTAAACAACCAATTAAGGATTGTAGATTATAAAAAGCTTCTTAAATAATATAGACATTACTATCAATACGTGACTCTACGTAACCGATGAATGCTGAAGTTAAACTGTTCGCAATATATCAAATGATGTTTTCTGTCTTTGGTTATATCTTTTCTTGAATAATTTAAGAGACTACCTGTAGCAGTAATATAGGCCTATTAAGCATAACTTCATAGTATTTTCCCGGTTTAGGAATGATTATAATTTCCTCTATTTTTCACATAAAAACATACCTCGTTATAAATCAGGCATTGGTAAGATTGGTCATTTTCACTAATACCGTTTTCTTTGGGAGTTTTTTCATCTGTAATCATATTAAACCCATGAGGTGCTTTGAGTTAATAATAATCTTTAGTTTTTCTTAGATTCCTTTGGACATCATGAAGCATCAAGGTCAAGAACAAAAAATACATTTTCCCTAGGTTTCACTAAATTATGAAAAATGTATTATTCTTATAATAATCAACGATGCTTAGATTCCATACGCTGTTACAGCTCAGGTTTAAAACTGCGCTGTAAACTCCGAGCAAAAGAGAAAAGCCTGTTTAAATTTTAAAGAAATATATTGCCTACTTTGGAAACATTCCAAGTTGTTCGTATACATAATTTATTGATATAAATCACTTCTGTTTTAAGACTGTTGATCCTATTTGAACCTACAATCTTCAAGTCAGGGGATTTGTTAGCAAATGCAACATTTGAACCAGTCAACAATTCCAGAAACAAATACTAAGAAATACAACTTTATACATCCGACACAGTTAACCAGACCATCCTCAAATTTGTCATAAGTAAAGGATCCTCTACCATGCGAATGACTCCTTGATACCACCAACCCGACAAAAAGACTCAGCACTTAATGTCTCTCCACTTAATGCATATCGCGCAGATCCAGAACTATAGTAGTATCTCTAACAAGTAGCAATCGGAACACTCAATCAAATCTGAATTTACCGAGGACATTCGAAAAGAGCCCGTTGTCTCTATACAAAACCATGGGACTTATCTTTTTGCTTATTCAGAAACGCCCTGGTATTTTTAAAATGCAGGTGTTCAGTTGCCCAAGTGAAATCATATATGTGAATGTATGGATATGTACAGATGAAGAACTAGAGGGTCCATTGGACCGCAAAATTTTTTTACGGCGACGGCACTTCGTTTGTTTTTCATCTTCTTCTAAGGTGCAGGTGTACAGTCGATTAGTGAAATCGTGTACGAGGAAGTACGCGAGACTCTACAAATACTGGATGGTCCACTGGATCATAACACAGCGGCCACGTGTGCTATCCTTGTGATCTCTTTTTCGGCACTTATACTCCAGAAAGCAGTGGTGTGTGAATGTGTGTGCCATTTCTTTGTGCGATTTGGAAGTGAATTCATTGTTAGAGTTATTATCCGTAATGATACGCCAAGGAGAACAAGGCGGCATCGCTCTTCAGTACTTAAAAAGCCATTAAGTTTATTTTTTTTGTGTTCCAATTGCCACTGGTTAAAGTATACTCATATTATATACGTATATTAATTCTAAACAGTATGGTGACTTGTTTGATATCTACGAAAAAGCCGGGGTTTTTTGCGAGTGGTCGTAAAGTAATAAAAACCGACAAGTTCGTAGACTAAGGGAGGTGGGAGGACGAGAGGTGGTCCCACTCGGTGGGCACGTTTGTAGACGGAGGGGGTGCGACGACAAGAGGGAACGATTTTTGTCGCTGGCGAGAGTTACGGAACTTATTAGTACATCTATGGACGATGGTAGTACTGTAATGGTTTTTTCCGAAGAGTGGGTAGAATGAATTATCCAGACCGCGTTGTGGGCAAACTACTACACCCATAACGCGTTGTGGGCAAAAATTTCGGGCGGGCGATTTCGGCTATTGCGAATAACATATACACATATACATACTGTATATACGTACTATCATCCGCGGCGTTTGTTATGTTGAGTTGTCATCATCATTGCAGCCTTTCCTCTAATCCTAATACTTTGAGTTGAAGAGAAAATTACAAAATTAACTGATTCTAGTATTTTGTCGAAACTGCGGGACAAAGAGAAAATATTATTTGTAACAATTAAGCATACTGCAATTATATACACTTTTTATCACTTGGTCCTAATAACATTCTTTGTAAATGGTGTAACTCTAAATCTAAGACTTATTAAGGAAATATTATAAATGAAACAAATTATTTTATAACGGTTGAAAATCGTAGGATAATTTTAAAAACGAGTGATCAACCGTTTAACTCTTATCAATAGGGAAATACTACGCTCCTTTAGTTCATTCACATCGAAACCACAGAGTCATGAACATAATTTATTGATAATTTGTTGATATCTCGTTCCTTTAATATGTACTACAAATTACTAAGTAAAATTCAGTAAATCTCAATTTTTCATTTGAGACCAAATCCATTGTAGGCGTGTGTCGGTTCACGCTACTCGGAAAATTCCCCTTTGCTCTTCTCGTGCATATTGAATGTACAGAACGAATGCTTCTCCGGAATGAACGTGGAACTCTGGAAGGCCCGGGAACCTCATAGGTACAACGGTGGACACGTATTCGAGAGACAGGTAGTCAGTAACTCTTATTGAGCCGAGGGATGTAAATTGGTCTAAATGAATTAATCTGTATAGTGAGATAAATGTACGTGGTCTAATAGTTTTTTCAAATAAAAATGTAGAGGGTAGCTTAAATAAATTGACGATTTTAAAATGATACAATGCCATGCATAAATCATGCAGTCGTGTCGATGAACACAACATAACACAAGTTTATAATATTATACAGAAATTTAAGTTCTTCAATTCGTGCAATTCTTCAACCCACCTGAAAAATATCAATTCGATTAATTTCATGTAAGCGCATAGCAACCGAAAACGGAATAGGTATAATAACCATTTATTTCAACGACGACTGTTTTAGCAATTGCAAGTATCTAATCCGGCAAAAGCCACCCCCATCATCCTTTAACTCCGATTGTTATCAATTTCCACGGAAAACAAGTGCAGCTATCAAATCTGAGTACACGCGAAGCGTGGGTGGGGCAGGGGGTAGCGGGGGCGACCGAGGAATACTGTTGTGGGAGAGTGAACGAGCGAGAAAAAGAGAGAGCGAGAGAGAAAGAGAGAGAGGGGGGAGGGAGGTATAGAGAGAGAGAGAGAGAGAGAGAGAGAGAGAGAGAGAGAGAGAGAGAGAGAGAGAGAGAGAGAGAGAGAGAGAGAGAGAGAGAGAGAGAGAGAGAGAGAGAGAGAGAGAGAGAGAGAGAGAGAGAGAGAGAGAGAGAGAGAGAGAGAGAGAGAGAGAGAGAGAGAGAGAGAGAGAGAGAGAGAGAGAGAGAGAGAGAGAGAGAGAGAGAGAGAGAGAGAGAGAGAGAGAGAGAGAGGAGGGTAGTCGATTAGTCCTAAATCCGGGGCTCACTATGATTAAGCAGCGGTAATTCGAGAACATCGCGGTTGGCGGCGGCGGCGACGGCGGTGGTGGTGGAAATCAATATGCGTGTAACAAGCGACAAACGTGTTAACCGCATTCATTTGCCTGCTCACCGCTAAAACAATGCACTGCGGTGGCGCCACTGTCAACCGATGACTACTACTAACCCGCCCTCTACTGCGATGTTTTATCGCGGTGGTAGCGGCGGGGGCGCTGGGGGTGGTCACATATTATACAAAACGAGAGAGAGAGCATAAACGAGTGAGGAAACGGCTACGTGAGAGAGATTGTGTGAGAGTGAGTGAGTGAGTGTATGTGTCTGAGAGAGAGAGAGAGAGAGAGAAATGGGGAGCAGAGGGGGTGGGCCCCAATCCAAATTGATATTTTAAACGGAGCCGATCGTTTTGGGGTAATTAACCGGAAGCTCGGATGCTAATTTCCATAATTGATGAAATATGGCGGTCGGGGCTCGTTTAACGAGTTCAGTTGTTCTCGTGTGACGTATTTAAAATTTCTACCAACGTTTAACGTTTTTAAGTCCGAACACATAATAGTATATTACTATACTAGTTTAATAAGACGTAGTATTGTAACACGAGAGTTTTAAATAATTCTTATGTAATATTGTATATAATATTATATAATCTTCTTCTAATAATAAAATCTTTAATAGAACGAGTGTAACAATACGTCTTATTAAACAAGTGTAATATACTATTTTGTCTACTTTGCTTTATTAATTCATTAAATTTTGGCTGTTCAAGTTTTCGTATTACACTAGGGAATTTTGCGTGGGTTGGTTACACTGACGTCACTGACATTGACGTTTCGTGTTTGAATTTGAAACTTTAGTAGCACTAGAACAAATTCCATATCAACTTACCTACGTGCGCGAAATGGAAGACATAAATGTAGAATTGACCTGTACACCCCCAGAAATACGCAAAGCTGCTCAAGAAATTTATTGAAATACTAATAATTTAACCTTTACGTCTACGTGACAGGCTGACGTACCAATTTAACAAAACTAAAAATTACAAAAAGCAGTGTAATAGTATGAAAATTATTACACTACTTTCGGTGTATTAATGAGATATTTAGTAACGCAAAGTAGATAAAAAAAATTATTTATTCCATTGGTATTTTATACGTGTAATAATATCTCTTATCGAGAACAAAAAGATTTAGGTTCACAGCCTAATCAATTTTATCTTTTCTGCTGAATTTGAAGTGTTATTAAACACCTGTTTAAATTTGTAATACCACGACCACTATACCGTCTTCAATAAATACGCGAACTACAAGAAATGTTCGGGCGTATATTGGGAGTGTAAACTGGTAGGATGTGCTTTTAATCGCTGGATAAAAAAGTAACCCCTAGTGAGTCTCCCGCCTCTTTCTACTGGTTTGGTAAAATCAGTTTCAATTGCATTGAACACATTAGTGGAGAAATTAATATCAGATTGATATTATATTTTGTGACAGTTACTGAAATAACGCACCAAGGGGAATTTCTTCCAAAATTGTTGTTTTTATTATGCTTAATAATTGTCAGAAATAAGCGGCATTGAAATATTACTATGCTTATAAAAATGTTAAAATGTGAAATAGGATAAACGCGAACATACCCACACTTATTTTTGATATTACATTTTACAATACTGAAAACAAGAGGTGTAAATACATGGCTGCAAAATATTGATGTACTATTATGATCGTCGATCTTGATATTCTAAAATCCAAACTAGCATTCCCCCGAAAATAGTTATACTAAAAAGTTCTGATCGCATTTTAGTATTTAATATTTTATTAATTCGTGGTAGTGAAGGAGGAATTCATCAATACAACAATGATACACATGATAGTATTACTATTTATTTCATTAGAGTATAAATAATAATGACAATAATATTAATAATAATATTTATATAATATGTAGGTACAACATATAAAATAAATACATACCTATGTAAATTATGAGTCGCATCATAATAGTGTGGTTTTTGAATTGTTTCTATAATTTTGATATGTATTTTAAAATATAATTTAGTTTTAAAGTATAAAAAGAGAAAAAAAAAACAGTAGTCATGTGGATTTCGAATGGATTATCATATTTCCTTCTTCTGTATTTTTTTCTCTAATAATTATTTTAAAAGTAGTGACAGTTTCAAATGTGTTACAAAAAATATTTATTCATTTTTTTTTCTTTACTTGTGAGAATTAGTACAAGGCAGCAGTAAATTACTGTATTCATAATACGATGGTGTTGGTAATTAAATAATCAATGGCGGTGAATTGAGTTTGTTGACATTTTAATACGAACGCTGCAGAGTTTATAACTTATATAAGCTGTTAGAGTTTATCTAACAAATCTTTGTACATGTAGCCCATGTAAGCTCCCTAAAATGCATTTAGAAATTCTACTTAATTACCCCGTGGAAATTATAAAAAACGTTACAACTTCATAGTAATAAAAAATAGCAACAATACTAATTAGTTACTTATTAACTTTTAATTGTGAAAAACTTTTGGTAACGAAATAATAGATGCACTGTTCACCTAAGTGAATAATTATTCATTTACACAATCTCCTCAATTATAATTACCTACCTATTTCAACATTAGGAAATACATATAGAAGACCTATGCTGAACAAATGTGGTGGCTTCTCTGCTTTTCTTCTTCCATTATTTTCAATTTAAACATAACTCACACTTCTTACAGCGATACTGCTTATCGTTTGTAGAGACGTAGATACAATGAAGGGTTTTCACCACCTCCAAAACCGACGCGAACTGGATAAAATTAGAGAATATCGAACCTCTGTCTGCTTCTATGGTTCCCTACTGGTTATTTCGTTATTATGTGCTGCAAAGATACAGCAAAATGATCCGAAATCCGCACAAATGACATTAACATACACCATACATTCACTACATTTTAAAGGGTCAAATAGAAACCAGAATTCGACCTCTTCAATTCAGCAATCATGTGACAGATGAAGGCGGTTGGTAACCGTAAAGCATTTTTGTTGGTGTTTTGGTTTGTATATTTTTGTGCGATATATATATATATATATATATATATATATATATATATATATATATATATATATATATATATCACATAGTTGTAGCATTGTAGAGTGATGGTTTGAGAACGTATAACGCCAAGACCAGGGATGTAATCGTCTAAAAGGAACCCGCCAAGACCGCCGCCAAAAATTAGTGCCTATATAACTTCTTCTTCATCATTAGAGCAATAGTAATTGCCTTGTTTACATTTACAGAGCATGGAAAACAATTAAAATATGAATTGTTTATCACTAAATATATATTGTAATTTTTATGGCATCCGAATTAGCTTCTCTTTTTAACTCTTGAAGGTTTTACTGTGGAACCAAGAATTGAATTCAACACCTGGAAGTCTCATTTCTCACAATCCTCTAAAGATCCTCTATTTTGCATTGCCAGTCATAAGCAATATACTCTTGTTCATAACCCTAGATCAGTTCAAATCCAACTCCCTAGTCAGAGAAGTTATGGAAGCTCACCTTATCGGTACCATACCTTAAAAGAAGCAATTTCCCAAGATGAATTTCTCAGATTAACACTTCTCAGAAAGATAAATCCCGGCCACGTGCTGCGCGAATATTCTTGTTAGATTTGAAAAAGTTGCTGCTGAGATGCTGAGATGCTTCATAAAAGGTTAGAAAGTAAGTGAGCATAGATAGTATTAGAAACAAAAAAAATGTTCAAGAGGTTATTTTAATTCAAATCATTTTGGATTATAAATATATAATCAATAATAAATATTATGCATTTTACGTTCACAAACTTACCTACAATTATTTCATTACTACTATTTAACTATTAAATTGTTTAACATATTATAATTATTACTTTAGAGGAGGATCCATCAACAAACCGTATCACCAAAGGAGACACATAAGGAAAACAAAGGCAATTTGTTCCCGTTTTTTTTATATTCTATACTTAATACTAGCGTGCTCTATAGCAGTTATAAGGGGAAAAGTAAAACAAATTCCGATATACTTGACCATATGACCATTATTACAGGGTGTTAGGGGTTTGACTGCCTTTACTTTAACAGGCGATAGTATTCACCAAAATAAACAAATAACCTTATATAACAGGGGTCCTAAAATCCACCGTTTTCGAGAAAAAAAATAGCAAACTTCAAATTTTAAGGTGTAATAATTCAGTTTTATTAAAGAATCTCTCATAATTTTGTACATGAAATGGCCATAAGATGTATTCTTTTAATGTATGTATGTTTAATTTTGAACAAAAAAATTTTTCTTTAAAGAATAAAAAAATATAATCAATACAACTTGATAAAATGGCTATGAGGTGGTATGGCATCACCGCGAATTTATCGCAAGTGTCGCGAAACATTGACCCCGTACAGCTGTTTACATGGATACGGATCATATCTTCTCGGTGTTACCAAGTTGTGGTGAAATGCCTTGATGAAATAACTCGAATTTTCTCGAAAACGGTTGATTTATATAATGTTATATAAGTTTTTTTGTTTGTTTTGATAAATACTATCACCTGTTAAACTAAAGGCAGTCAAATCCCTAACACCCTGTATCCCAGACAGCACATAACGTCTTAAAGACATCCATTTTACGCCTTTTTTATGCCTGGACGCCTTAAGACATAAAAAGTATATCTATAAGACGTCCATATCCGGACGTCTCTAAGACGTCCAAGGCCGGACGTCCTAAAGAAGTCTAATTTACGTCGATTTTAAGCCTGACTTTTTTATGCCTGGAGTAGACGTCTTTAGGACGTCCATTTCTGGATGTCCCTAAGATGTCCAGAGCGGAATGTCTCAATGACATCTAATTTTCGTCTAGTTTATGCCTGCCCTTTTTTATGCCAGCGGTGGGCCTCTTTAGGACGTCCAGTTTTGGATGTCTGTAAGATGTTAAAATGTGGACGCCTTAAGGACTTCTGATTTACGTCAATTTTATGCCTTTCTCTCTTTTATGCCAGAAATGGATGTCTTTATGACGTCAAATTCTGGATGTCTCTAAGATGTTGAAAAGCTGACGTCGTAATGACGTCCAATTTATGTCGTTTTGATGCCTGACCTTCTTTATGACTGAAGTGGACCTCTTTAGGCCGTCCAGTTCTGGATGTCTCTAAAATGTTCGAAAGCGGACGTCTTAAGGACGTCTAATTTACGTCAATTTTATGCCTGCCCTTTTTATGCCAGAAGTTAACGTCTTTATGACGTCCAATTCTGGATGTCTCTAACATGTTCAAAATCTGGCGTCTTAATGACGTCCAATCTATGTCGTTTTCATGCCTGACCGTCTTTATGCCTAAAGTGGACCTCTTATAGCCGTCGTTTTGGATGTCTCGAAGATGTTAAAAGGCGGACGTCTGATTTACGTTAATTTTTTATGCCTGATCTTTTTATGCCTGAAGTGGACTTCTTTAGGACGTCTAATTCTACTGGATGTCACTAAAATGTTTGAAAGCGGACGCCTTAAAGATTTATAATTTTAGTTAAGAAAATACACTTTTTGGAACAGAATTAAATTTCTTATAAATTCCCTATTTGGCAGATTGTCACGTGTAAATCTGTAAATATCTCTTGGAGCTTAGCTTGTGAAAAATTCAAATCCAGATAAATGCAAATGAAACACCTACCTAATAACGTAATGAGTAGTTTGATACTTGAAAAATCCTACTACTTCAAATATAATATTACTGGTGTTTTTTTGTGCGCGAACTTAACTCTTCGTTTCAGAATTCGAAGGATATCACTTCGCACTCTTCACGCGCCCAATTAAATTTACGTGAATAGTGCAAGATTCGGATGCGAGTTAAGCAAACATGGACAAATATTTCTTAATTATATTTATTGTTTAAAGTAAATTATGTTCACACGATGTTTACCCCGCGGTATACTATTTATTTGCCTTCTCGCACAGATTGTATACCCCAACCATTCTTGTCTTCGTCTCGTTAACGACCCTTATATCGGCTATTTACTCTGAAACCTTTATTCTAGATTGTTTTGCTTTTGTCATTTATTTCAAAAATTCATTTTAAAAAAAGCAAGAAATTGTTGAGAATAAAATTATTTTAACTGTTGAGACGTAACTACTGACATGATCGCTATAAACGGTTGTTTGGGATATTTTCGGGGAAGAGATGGGGAAAACCACATCTGTTTATGGATGTCCGAAGTACCCTTACGGTGTGATTTAGAAGATTGACCATTATTTCACTAGTTATATAGTAACAAATTTCCGGCAGCGGGTAAATGTACCTGCTTTTGGGAAACTATTCTTGGTTTGTTAAATGTTGTGTCACTTGTGTCCCTAGTTCGCATTTTTCTACACTCCGAATAAGTCGTACGCGTAGGTTCCGTTAATTATTACTGTGTATTAGCTGTTCTAGTTCTAGCGTGTTATCGTCGGATGTGTTTTATTTAAGGTAAGTGATAATAATTAAATTTTAAAAATCAATAACTCCTATTAAAATATTAATATGAGTTATATTAAATTTACAAAAACATTATATGCGCGCTAAACGACTGCGTCGTAGTTCCACACCTGAATTATTATGTACTACTACCGAACCATCACTCACAAGTACCATTTCAAAACCAGGCCATTTAGTGCCTCTTCCTAGTAATTCTTATGAAAATTTAAATTCCGATATGAGTTTTAATTCCGTTTCAAGTGAAAATTCATTTGACGAAAATAGTTTAAATGTAAATTTCACATAACAAAATTTTACTTCTCGTGTGGATTCATTTGATTCAGAATTTAACGCTTTATTAACAGATTACCAAAACTCAATTTATCAAAAATGATAATTCATAAGGGCAAATGTATTTGAAGTAAAAGGAAGAATAGCTATTTTGTTTATTCAGTACTCTCACATTTATAGTTTTTGCTTATAAATGGTAAAATAAGACATTAATATATTATCTCTATATTATAGAAGCAGCACAGAATGATAGATATATGGTGGGAGCCAACGAAACAAGGAGGTTGCCATCCAGGCCTGGTTGGGAAGGGCGTCGGATCACCAATTGCGTATTGTGAATAAAACTTATATTCATAATAATTTTAAGTCTTATTTTTTATTATTTTCCTATGTTTTCTCTTTTTTATGTTTTTTCTGTCTATTTTAATTTTGGGTGTATAGTTTTATGTGAAACTATTTTTTACTTTTTACTATTTTTACTTGGTATTGGTATTATTTAATCTATTTTTATTTTTCTGTTAAGGCCCGGATGTATATGTTTGGTTTAATCTACACACTCAAGTTTAAACTTAAAATGTGTATACAAATCTTTCATTTAAACTCCTACTTTTAGTTTAAACCGAACTTTTAAAATCTAGCCTAAGTATGATTTGTGTTGTTCAATTTTAGTTTCAATAAATACTGGTATTAGTTTAAAAATTGATATTTTTTTAAATTTTTGCCAGAAATTTACCTTTTTTACCTTAATACCATAAAAAGGCGTACATCGGACGTTTTTAAGACATAGATTGGACGTCTTAAAGGTGTAAACCAGAGGTCTTAAAGACGTATTAGAGACGTCTTAAAGACGAATTAGAGACGTCTTAAAGACGTATTAGAGACGTCTTAAAGACGTATTAGAGACGTCTTAAAGACGTAATAGAGATATCTTAAAGACGCATTAGAGACGTCTTAAAGGCGTAGTTTTGTATAAAAAAAGTCTTAAAACAGACGTCTTTTGGACGTCATTACGGATTTGCGGACATCTTTTTAATGCCTTGAAGGCATCTTTAAGACGTACCGTTTTGTGTACTTGTTAACGAGCACATAGTAAACATCCCCCTCCGCTTTAGAAACAATGAGAATTCCTTCCTGATCAGAGGGAGGTAAAAAAGCGCGAATGTCGAGCTAAACTAGAACCGAAGGAGATAGTAATTCAAGATAGTTATGCTGATTTTCCAATAACGGATGCGCAGAAGTTGTCCGCGCCTTTCCAATCTATCTACCTGGGTGAGATATTCTGTACATAAGTAGTACGGGGCGTACGAACAGCAGGAATGTATAGAAACTAAACTCTGGGTAATGATTGGTCCAATTCATTAATGTTTCTATTTTTGTACTTTTCAACCTATTAAATAGAGTGGATTTTCTAGTAAATCTGAACGAAAGCATGTCATCAAACATTTATAAATGTATGAACATCCCTCTAGTTTCCATTTTTATATAAAAACATCCGAAATTAGAAGAGGTACGCTATATCTAATCTCAAAACCCGAAACCGCCCAAACAATTTACCGCAGCAAATGGCGGAGCAAAGCGAGCGTCCCGTCTCTCCATAATTAATACATCTGCTTAGTTGCGTAACAGCAAAACCAAAAGGATTAATTACAAAGTTCACGGCTTGCTAACGAGTCTCGGAGGCAATTACGCTGAGGCTGTTAATTACACGTCCCTCGCCTCCACCTCCGCCTCCCTTCCCTCACCTCCCGACCAACTTCCCTCCCTCCCTCTGTCTTCTCCCTCCCACTCGTTGAGGAGACAAGGACGAGTGGTTTGTGCTGCCTTCCTCAAGACGCTCGCCTCACTCCTCCCGCCCCCTCTTCTATGGGATTACGTGCGCGCCGGTTTTAATGGCTCAGAAAAGAGGTGGAAGTAATTAACATGGTTGTGCTGAGGGGGCGAGAGACGTTCGGTATGCTAACGAAAAATTTTTTGAACGTCGCCGAAAAGGTGGCATTTTTGTTGTTTTAAAACGCGCCTTGAAAGTTATTCAGGATCGGGAATAAATTAGTGGGTATCTGTGAAGTTGATTCTTGACTGTTCATTATATGATTTTCCATATTCAACAAGAATGGCGGTAATAACGTTTTTAGTTTAGCAAATTTAATTTCAAAATATAAAGCAAAATTATTTGGGTACGAATGTCCCAAGATCCGCTAAATAACAGAATTGACAATTATTCAAATTTATTAAACTGAACTGACAAAGATTGACATATATGCAGTACAAGAAAACATTTTCATTATTGAGGCATAGTTTTGAACTTAACGCATAGTAAGTGCGGAATGTGGATATTTCATTCGTGAATAGAAACCACATTTTCAGATTATGTTTCCGGGCAGATTACACTTAAACTATCATAATGATGGTAAACGTCGATGGTTCGATATGTCCACATAATGAAAGTCATGGGTTATCGACGGTTCAGTGACGAACCTCTGTTTGATACTTTGAGTAATTGACGACATTACTCAGATATTCACAAACATAACAGGTCATTTTCTTGATAGTGTTATGTTGATCGATTTTAGTTTCTTTCGTAATTGAGTTTTTCGTCTACGTGTGTTAATTTTTAATAATAAATACTAATCTATATATATATATATATATATATATATATATATATATATATAAATGAAATGCTGTTCGTTTATCTGGGCTTGAACTCGAGAACGGCTGGACGGATTTTGCTAATTTTGATCTTGAAATATTTGTGGAAGTTCAGGGAAGGTTTTTGTGGCGAGAAACATAAATAATAACTAAGGGAAATACTGAAAAATGTACGTTTTGTAATTTTGGGAACAAATCGCCAAATCAACCAATCATACTGTCAGTTGGTTGTCAAATAAAATTATTACAATCTGTCATCAGTTTGTCAGTGCGCGAAAACTTTATTCATTTTAAAATGCCTGGGAGAAAACGATCTGATTTAGGTCGTCGGAGTAATTCAAATGTGCTACGAGCTTCCTCAAGTGCAACTCGCACTGACGAGCAGCGAGAGGCAGATAATAATAACGTTCGTATTGGTATGAGAGAATTGCGTTCAAAAGTGAATAATTATGAAGTAGAAAGGCTTAGGATGGAACGAGTTAGGGCACATCTTACACAGCAGCATTTAGATCGACGGGGCACCGAGTCTACAAATTCTACAAGTTCGAAAAAACGGACGCATCGAGTCACTGAAGCCGGAAGAAAAACCGCCAGTGATTTCAACTTTAAAAACTTCAAGAACTTCGACTTCAACACAAAAGCGGAAAGTCAAGAAACCAAGAAGAGTCCTCAGTAAGTCAAAGCAACTTCACCAGGACACCGAGCCTACAAATTCTACAAATTCGAAACGGCGGACACATCCAGTCACTGCATCCGGAGGAAAAGCCGCCAGTGATTACAACTCCAAAACTTCAAGAACTTCGACGTCAACACAACGACGGGAAGTCAAGAAGACAAGCAAAGTCCTGAGTAAGTCACAGCAACTTTTTCCAGAGAACTAAGTTACAAAGTTAACAACTTCAACTACGACAAGATAAAACAAGCAGATGAATTGATTCAAGAACAAGAATAAATAGCCCAAGAAATCATATCACTACATAATAATTTCAAGAAAGACGGAAGTGCATGAAAAGCCAAGGAATACCTACAAAAAAGGATTGATCACCTAGAAGCGCTATGGGGGAAAGCCCAAGAGAACGAGGCGTTCCATGAACTTGGGTTTGGCGATCAGCACAATTATATAAAATCACACTATTTCAAAAGGATGGAGGAAAACTACAAGACAATTCGACTGTACCTGACGTCACATGAGGAATATAAAACACCCAAGAAACAAGTCTATGAAGTACAAATACAAGACCCAAAACCGGAAGTGAATGAACTCAAACAACAGACCGAACAGGATTACCGACGAATCAAACTAAAGGTAAAAATAACAAACAAAAAAAACTACTTAGACAAGCTGAAGAAGACATGGCAGAATCAACACCAAGATGGTCATACACTTACTACGAGCAACAAATATCCAAATAATGGAGCGCACTTCAAGACAAAATGAAATAGAGCGATTCCGGAGACGCAGTGTTCCTGTAAACTTGGAACGAGTAGCATTCCACTACGACCCGGAAATAGATTATTGGGTGTGCTGACCAATCCGTAACGATTGGAGAAATGACAATCATTTGTCAATATTGTAAAGCGTTAAAATACAGCGGTGAATCTATTGGATTATATTGTGCTGGTGGTAAAGTAAAATTCCCACAATTGTTCTCACCACAAGATCCATTACGCTCATTAGTTTCTGGGGTGGGAAATGACTCTAAACATTTCTTGGCCAACATCCAAAAATATAATAATTGCTTTCAAATGACGTCGTTTGGTGCAACGCATATTTTACAGGAAAATTTCATGCCTACTTCCGAGATAGTTTTTGATAAATTAGTTATTAAAAATTTAAAAAGATAATATACAATTGCAGTTACAAGGACAGTTTGCGGAAGCAACTTGGAGTTTCCCTGTTTCGCGCATGCCTCGCGTGTTCACGAGTCGTACAACCATCATCTTTATATTTTTACGCACTGCAAAAAAGACAAAAAATATAGTACATCAGAAAGCCTGCTTAAATTGATTATGTGTATAACTGTGTTGCATTTAATTTAATGCAGATAAAAATTTTTGTATTACGTCTTGACAATATTTTTCAAAAATATATGTAGGTGATACGAAGTTCACCGGGTCATATATAATTTTTATTTATCTTTCTTTAAACTTTACGTGGCATTGCAAAGCATGCCGGGTACCGCTTGTACTGATTATAATTATTAATATTACTAGTAATAATAATAATAATACGCTTTAAATATTCTTGATCCGTATTGTAGATACCCAATATTTATCTCGCTGCTCTTCTACTTTCTTGCAATTGAAAATTGATCGGAATACGGACCACACATCATAAGAGTATATCATGAGAGCAAGAATTAGGCGCTCACACCAAGTCAAGGTGGAAATGGTTCCCTGGAATATAGATTAGATTTGGAAAGTGGCGAAGCGGTATTCACTGTGAAATGTGATCGCTCCTCTCTGAATGTGCGCAAAAACATTTTACTGTTTTGGGCCGAGTGAACTAGAACTTTCTCTGCTAGTGCTGCTTTATTTATTATGGCAAATATAGCGATCACTGACATTGACAATGTACACTATATAAACAGTTTTAATATATTTTATATATTTCAATACGGATCTACTCAAAGCACGAGAAGATCTAATTGAACTTGCTCTATAAATCCTAATAAATATAACGTAAACTTCTTTTTTACATCAAAAAATTTGATAATATTTCTCGGAATTTTGATTTGAAAGCAGAGATGAAATTTTGGCGTTTCGTATGCAACGCAACAGATTCATTTAAATTGGACAATGGAAACGTTATAAAATATTTCCGCTTGGCAACGGAACCAAACTGCATCTAACGAAACGAAAATTTCCTCGGCCATAATAATGAGTATAATGACTGTTCAAAACCGTTCCGTCGGCGAACGAAAATTCCGGCCACAGTCCAACTCGGTACCGCCTTGTCGGGAACCATTGCGAAGGTCCCAGAAAGATCCTTTCTCGGCTCACAAAATAAGGTAAATAGTAAACAGGCGACATCATGACTTCAGGTAGTCTGATTCCAAATGGCGGTGACTGACCTGATGTAATCTACGCATGAACATCAATTAAATAGTTTAAATAAACTACAGTGTTAAGTGTAATTACATTAGTTCAGTTGGAACAGTTAGTTGTGTAATTATTAACTGAATCCACTGGAAAATATTACAATAGAGGTGGTTGCGCTTTTGTAGCCACGCCACATAGAAAAAATCATATCGACCGGGAGAACAAAAGTACACATTTTTCAGGAACACAATTTGTTTGTTACAGTATAGTGTCTACAGATGCCTTTTAATTCAATTATGTACCACGGTACACCTCTTCAAAACAAAATTCGGTAAAATAAATCTTTACAAAGAAATTTCCTTCCATTAAAATATGTCACCTATGGTTGTTCGATAATTAATGTCGTTTTTTCATGTTCCTTAAAATGAACTAATTTATAATAACAACAAATGATATATTGACCGTTTTGTTGGATGACGCTTTGTCATCTTGCAGTAAGTTGAAAAATTCCATGTTCCAAGAAGTCTTGGTTTTTAAAAGCGAAGAACTGGTCCAATTCAATTTTAACAGCATGATCGGAATCGAAAGTTTTACCATAGAAATTGTTTTGAAGGGAAAACAAATGATAGTCTGATGGTGCTAGGTCGTGCCTATGGGGAGGATGTGGCATCAATTCCCAACTGAGCTCCAGTAATTTTTGACGGGTTATCAAAAAGGTGTGAAGTCTGGCGTTATCATGACAAATCGTGAAGCCTTTGCGATTGGCCAGTTCAGGCCGTTTTTTCTTGATTGTTTCGTTCAATTTCGATAGTTGACGACAGTAGATATTCGTATTAATAGTTTGGTTTCTTAGAAGCAGCTCAAAGTAGACTATACCTATGTAATCCCACCACATAGAAAGCATAGTCTTCTTTTTGTTAATACCTATTGGCTTTGGATGTCGATTGTGGGTGCCCATCTTCCTTACGATTCTTTTTAGAAATGGGTCGTTTTCGTTACGATTCAGCAAAGAGTCGCAAACGCTCAGTTTTTGACATAAGATAGTGTATAGACATAAGTCTAGCCAATATAATATCGAGTGTTTTTTTTTAAATTTCACCTCATAGTAGGCTGTGTGGATAGTGTTTGTGAATGCACGTTACTAAAAAATGTCTATCAAAAGTCAAAACGATACAAGCACTTCGAAGACTATTGTTCCATGGGAGAGTTAAGAGTTGTCAAGTTTGTTTTCACCGAGGTTTCCGCATTTAGATTTTTATATTCTTTAGTCTCACTATTCTAACGCCTAAGTAATAGAGCTAAGCTGTCTTTTTCAAGACACTAGTAACTGATTGTAGCAGTTTCAATTTTTATTAAAAAAGTGAGGTTATGTCAACCTACTTCAATATTGACATTTTTTGATGAGGAGCATTCACAAACACTACCCAGAGCCTACTATGAGGTGAAATTTAAAAAACACCCGTTACTATATAATAATATATTCCACGCAACCATTACTACATGAAATATGCAGTTCGCACAAGCTACGAGAAAAAAGTGACATTAATAATTATCGAATAACCCAATATTTCGAAGAAATATTTGTAAATGTTATTGTATAATGTGAATGTTAAATGTAAATTAAAGGTGGGGGGGGGGGTAGGTAGTTGGTGTTAGGCCTTCACGATACCGAGACCTGCCAGTGGTATCGTCTCGGTCTCGTTGAAACTAAATTTTTCCACTCGCGTTTCGGTGAGGAAAAGGATTACTATTGCTTCGGTCTCAGTCTCGTCTCGGTCTCGTCTCGGTCTCGTCTCGGTCTCGAATTACTCTCGTCATAAGATAATGTCCATTTTTGTTTTTGTTAAATGTATATAAAGTGAAAATATTTTGTGTAGGTATAAACCCAGCACAAATCCGATAAATATTAATGCACAATAAATCTAAATTTTTTATTAACATATAACTGCATAGGTATAGGTCTTACACAAAAGTATGTTATGAATATAGAAGGGCATATACGCATAGAACTATATTAATAGCATGCCCCTATTTATGCACAAAATTTAACAAATCTAAGAAATTACAGTTAGAAATATGCAATTAAAGAGCTTGTATAAAACTTATTACAGTATTATGTTACTATTTTTTAAATCAAAACAACTAACGAGATAATTAAAAAAAATTATAAAATTAATAATGTATCTGATGTGTCTCTAAACGTTCCCTTAGTTTGATCATTTTAATGGATAAAATTTCCATGCAAAATATTCACTTCCGACACAAACCCGTATCCGCTATTTCTTCAAGTTACATAAACAAGTAAGTTTTTAACTTAACTTTTTTTAACTAATTCTCAGAATTGTACATTGGTTACTACTTGGTAAAAGCCTTAATAGAGTTATGGAGTTGGAGGCACTTGGAAGTGTTTGTTTCGAGAACTAATACCTGAAACAGACTTTCTGAAACTGGGTAGATTTAAAATTTGAACTTTAACAAGTTGCAGAGGAGCACTACACGAATATCATTATTGTGCCAAATAGTTAAAAATGTTACACATTTCAATTGAAATTATAATTCAATTAAATACCATACTGTGTTTCATTTTATTTGTAAACAAAAAAATATCATACAACGTAGGAAAATGCTGATGTTTCCGAGTTGATTATCCCGAAATTGATTATAAGGCGCATCTAAATGTTTAAAATACTACCTACTTTTAATTTTGTATGTTGGTACAGGCCACTGTCCACTCCTGAGAAGGTTAGTTTATTATGCTATTAGCGCTACTAATCACCAGCCCACTCTTTAGTTACTAATAAATTAAACCAAATATCTCTATGCGACCTGTACCATAACTATTAATACTGTTAAAATTTCGTATGTTTAAGTATAGGATTTGGCCTGTTCCTTTCTTATGATGAAGATTGCAAATGTGTTCAGTGATAAAATATAACATTATAGGAATTTTATATATCCTCACCAAATATTAAATTCAAATGTGCGGTTTAGAAAGCATTAACAAAAAACAACATTAAATTCTCAATTTTGGAGGTGTATGAATAAAAATTTAAGGGTTATATTAAAAATTTCTATATGAATCAGAGTTACTTTGTATCCTCTACAACGCTACCTACCATTTTGCGTTAACTTACCGAACACCCTGTATACACCAATTGATAAACAAACTAAAAGCCAAATTCTATCAGCCCCGAGAGCTCTCTGTCCATGACTCTATGACTCTACTGCTATCTTTCTATCCACTCCGGATATTTGGCAAATAATGACCTACAGTTTAACCAGAGGAAAACACCAAGTCTTAACCAACTGCTTTATTAAAAATGAGCGACCGGTTTCGGCTTCATAGAAGCCATCTTCAGGCTCGCAAACAAGATGTTTTGTGTTAGGGCTCATGTTGTTCGAAGTGTGCGGCTCACACATACAAAACAAATACCGACATACACAGTTAAAATAAATGAAACTTAAATATTAACACACATCGAACAAGATTAACTACATAAAGTTCTTTTAGGACATGGATCAAGTCCTAAAGGCGTGAGCTTCCTCATACTTGAGAGGTTGGGAAGTTAACTTTATGATCATGCCTTTGGGGCTTGATCCATGTCCTAAAAGAACTTCATGTAGTTAATCTTGTTCGATGTGTGTTAATATTTAAGTTTTATTTATTTTAACTGTGTATGTCAACGTATTAGTTTTGTATGTGTGACGCCGCACACTTCGAACAACAGGAGCCCTAAGACAAAACAACTTGTTTGCGAGCCTGAAGATGGCTTCTATGAAGCCGAAACCGGTCGCTCATCTTTAATAAAGCAGTTGGTTAAGACTTGGTGTTTTCCTCTGGTTAAATTACCATGGCCAACTATGAGAAGCTGGACAACCTTCGGTCAATGACCTACAGTGTTTAAACCTACTAATTGGATCAAATTCTGCTGGTAGTGGTTCCGGGACTTGAGTATACATATAAAAACTTTTTGGATTGACAGAGTTAGATTTTCGTAAAGTGTTTGACACGGTAGAAATATCTGCAATACTAAAAGCCTTAAACGAATGTAGAATGCATTATCGATATATACTATCAAAAACAAGATTTGTAAGTACCCGATAACTACCCTAATAGAGCAGCACTAAGTATGGGTAACATTAAAGTTAAACAAGGCATCGAAATTATTTATGGTTGTTTTAGAACATGTCTTGAGGACCCTTAAGCGAGAAAATAAAGGCATAAAGATAGATGGTGTATAATTAAATAATCTACGATACACGGACTAGAATTGGATTAGCACCTACTGATGAAATCGACCAAACCCATCCAACTACTGTTTAGCGTGAAATATTATTATTTGTTTTATCCCACGGGAACGTATTCTTATTGTGAAAAATATATCACAATAAATCCAATCTTTTTCATTAATATTTTAGTAAGTAAGTAGCGTATCTGTTTGGACATAAAGGATAGGAAACTAGGGGCCCTAACTTTACCGATAGCTAGAATTAGTTTTACGTGACAAATCGACTCAGCAACAATTATAACGATTCGAATATTATTGTGAGATAAGTCAGTATACCTAATTTTTAGAATCCACAAATTATACCGAAATAATTAAGATGGTTTTTGTGGTTGTTGGAATAAATTTCGCTAAGAGCCTTTGGCAAATTCAGCTCTGGATTTAATGTTGGGTTTCGTTTCCAGGCAAGGACCACCAAACTGACGACGACGACGACATGCAGAGCGACATCAGCGAGGACCTCAAGGACCCAACGAAGAAGAAGAAGCACGACTCGAAGTCCCAGAACGCAGGCAAGCCGCGGCGCGCGAGGACGGCTTTCACCTACGAGCAGCTCGTCGCGTTGGAGAACAAGTTCAAGACGACCCGCTACTTGAGCGTCTGCGAGCGCCTCAACCTCGCGCTAAGCCTCAGCCTGACGGAGACTCAGGTGAAGATATGGTTCCAGAACAGGCGAACGAAGTGGAAGAAGCAGAACCCCGGGATGGACGTGAACTCGCCGACGGTGCCGCCGCCGAGCGTCACCGGTGGCGGCTTCCCGGGCTTCCCCGGCCACCACGCCCACTCGGGGCTGCTCTATTCGCACCACGTCCCCTATGGCGGAGTGTACCCCGTGCAGGCGACGAGCTCAGGTGCGAGGTTTCTCAGCTTCGGGGAGCACATACCGTTCTGAGGGGGTGACTATTGATAGGGGCGCCGAAATAGGTGCGGGCGAAACGTTTTATTTCGGTTCTCCCGGAATTCACTACGTACTACTTTGAGAGTCTCTCACTGATAATTCGTCTTTGAAACACAGTGACTTATTTACGGTTTCGGTTCTAATTTTCAGGACAAACGAAACCCGTAAAGCTTCTCTTTATTTCCAAAATTAATAGTGCTATGATAAAAACCAATCCAAGTATATATTTCAAGAATAATTTTTTTTCGAGAGCTAACGACAGATTGGTTGATTTTAAAATGTCGGAAAGCGGCCCTTTTACTTTGGTAACGATCCTCAAACTCTACTTCTCATCGGTATATGAACCTTCGTTATTTGCAAATTCTATTCAATTTTGGAAAACAAATTCCCTAGTATTTCAGATACCTTAACCCGAGATAGTCGAACGAGGAGTAAACATGATGTACTAGATGTGTTTTTAGTAGATCTGGAATGTTATTACATGCACGAATCCAAGTGTGTACCAATTTAAAGTCCTGCACTAAATTCATGAAAAGTGCAATTTTGTGTTTAGAAGCACTATTTTTTACCCTTGCACGAGTATTGCATATATTACTTTTTTCTAAACGTATAAAAACATGATATGTAATTCGGAAATTATCCATTGATATACGGAACTATAATTTAATTTACTCTTTTGATTTTTCTTACAAGTCTTCTTACAAAATTTTAAAATAAAACCGTTAGGGAACTATCAGCAGCTTGGTCAGTAACGATATGTTTGAAAGATTAGCTAAATTAAATTGCGATAACAATGAGAATGTTAAATGTCCAAATTAGATATGTACTAGGTTGTTTCCATAAAGGCTTAAAGGACATCTCCTGGACAAGGATATCTTATTTGAAAGTCTTCCCCTGTGCCTGATAGTTTGTCCTACTGCACCACAATCGCAGTTTCACAAAGGAATCTACCCAATTTGTGCAGCGAATCGCCAGATTTTTCGCATTTGGTTCGGATTCAGTTAAAGCTAGACCAAATATTGCATTTATATAGATATTCAATATAGCTCTGGTTTACTACAAATGTTAAACATTTTCTTTCACATTCCTCTTCCCATCGTTCAATTATAGAAAATCCATTCTGATGTAGCTTCTGGACATTCTTTGATGGTGGATATCTGGATTGAAGTCGGTTGAGGTGTACGGTCTACGAGTGATCAGCCATATTGTATTGCATTTAAAACGCATCATTTAGTTAAATTAGGTATCGAATTACCGACAGGTCGATATCACTTCGTAATCGATACCCGAATTGCAATTTATACAAGTCCTTACCAACTATTCAATTTTTTAAATACTTCATATGTTGTAATATTTGGTGGTAGTTCTTTCATTTTACTATTAATTATTACTTGCTACTAAAATTATTTGTAGCCTGTTGCGCATAGATAATTAAGGTTGGCAGAAGGTTGGGAATGTGTAACAAGTGTTTTCTAAAATTATATCATTAATTCCTAAGACTGAGATCAAGCAATGTTAACAAAAACTTTAAAAACGATGAACAAATAATATTGTAACGTTTATTTTCTAATTTATTTACACTAATACTAATTGTACACTGGACTAGACACTACTTAATTTATTTACACTATTACTAAACTAATTTATATAACACACTTAACTAATTAATTTATATCACACTCTTAATCGTTAATTTATTTCACTTCAATTGCTCTCGCTTTCGCTATTTCGCTCGTTTACTATCGCGGCTTCCGCCTACTAATAATAATCTCTCGTCCGCCGCGTGCACTTTTATAGGCCCCCATAATGTTTTTCCGAATTTTACTAGTATTTTGCTCGATGTTTCCACAAAGCACTCGATTGTTCTTTTAATAATGTTTACGTAGAAAATGTCCAGAAGGTCATAAATTAATTTCTTTAAATAATAATCCGGGAGTATTCTTGGAGCTGTCTTTTTTTATAGAATTCGGTATAGGTCCGATACGAGTAAACACGTCTCGCGCTGTTTACTTTTCGCATTACAATATGATCAATGTAAACAAAATGTGTGAAACCAACCACCGATGATGATGTCTTTTTCGTTCCCTCGTAGCCAGAGAGTAGGTACCTGAGAGGCGACGTGTTTAGAAAGTCGTATTGCATAGATAGTAAAGGACTCGCTTTCCAGACTCGGGAAGAAACGGAAGTACTTTTGACTTTAAGTAATATACGTGAATTAAAATTAAGATCAGGAGATTTTTGATCACCTGACACGCCCCAAGAACACAAAGAAGCCTACATCAACCCTTGAATTTCTAATTAAAACTCATGTTTGAGTTTGAATACACACTTGTTAAACGGGGTAAATGAAAATTATGTCTATTTTGCTTAGGGTTCTGAAAAGTTAATACCCACGACAGCACAGGAAGCCAAATTTGAAATTGGTATATAATTTTGATTGAATTAGTATATTTTTACAGGTTTTCTTTCCTGTCAGACATGTCAAGGTGTTATTTAGAGATACATTCGTTCACATTATTTGTTTTAAATTCCTTTCATACACTTCATAGTTGTAAATGAATCTGCTATCAAAAATATTCTCCGTTAAGTTATAACTTTACCATCAATAGTAGTATTATTTTTTTTTATAATGAGCGAAAGATATATTTTGATTGTCATTTTTTCATAGCACTACAGAGACTTTGTTAAAACTTTGACGTCGTTGTTTTTATAAAAATTCTTTTAACATACACTGCAGTTGTACCGTTCTTGGCATTTTTTTTGTACATAACCATGTAAAAATGTATAAAGTGATTGTAAATGTTTTGATTTACCGTTTTAGGGTTACCGCAAAACCATTTTCTTTCATATGTTCCTTAGGTCGGTCGAGACATAAGTGAGGAATTGTGCCATAGAAATTGTAAATAATTACACCTATATTGATTTAGATATTTAATCATAAGCATACTTTTAATGTGTAGATATGTCATAGTTGTACTGAAAAAATGTATCTGTAAATGACATACGGAACAGTACATCTGTAAATAAACCTACACTTCATACGACGAGAGTGTTTTTTTCCCTCACAGAGTTAAGCCAACAGGATATAAATTCGAAGGGTGCGTTCGCGCTTCTTAATTTTTTAACAATTTTACGCTGGATTATTTAATATAAGCCTATTACCGTTATGCACTAGGGGTTGTTTTTGGCACGTGTACAATAACTGTGAGGACATTTATTGCTAGGGGGCGAGAGATGTTCTCGGCGACTCAATTGCACGTAGGGGAAAGACAGGAACGCAGAAGGTTAAAGTGATATTTTATAGCGCTCGGGGTAGGAGATATGACATTATGTGGAGTTTTAGGGTTATTTCATGAAATTTAAGTAAACTGTTGGGTAATAAAACATTTTTATTAAAAGGAAGGAAAAAATATTTAAGAAAAATTTATATCATTTCTTCATACTTACTGCTTATACTCACCAAAATTTAAATTGCAGTGTAAAACTCTTAGTAGTCTTCCCATATCTAAAATTGAACACGATGTTAAAAAACAAGTGTCGACAACTTTAAACCGGATGACTTCCACAAAAATACGTATAAAAGTTTACCCATAAACTTTGATAAATGTAATCAATTTTTTCTTCAGTTGCCGAAATAATGCCAACAGCAAAGCGAAATTCGAACCTAGTACTAAATTTTGTACGTAATACATCGAAAATGAATTCGTTTTCAAGGTAAATCTGTTTGTAAGGGTTGTGGAGGGTAAAAATATGAAGCTTTTGACTTTTGAAATAAACCTGTCACTTTGGTTTCATTTCGATAAATGTCTTAATTTTCAATAACAATAAAGTTGAAAATAGTTATTCATATTTTCATTATGATAGTGTCAAAAAAAAGCATCACAAACTTTAACGGGGAATGGTGTAATTCAAAATAAACAAAAACTTTTAGTGAACGTGTGGCTGCACATGGTCCATTTATATTAAAATGTGTGATACCCTGACACCATAATAATTTTTGCTAATATATTAAGATTTTCTATCTTAATTTTGTAGAAAAAGACGGTTCTTATCGAAATGAAACAAGATTACACATCTCACATGAAATGCTTGACTTTATAGAGATATTTCTTTTTAAACAGGTACATTTCAGAATCCGTTATTGTAATAAGCGCACAAAATTTAGTATTAGGCCCCACTTTCAAAGTAGAAAACAGTTTTGGAGATAATGGGAAAATCGGTTATTTTTTTGAAAAAAAGTTTAAAGCACGATATCTTAAAAGCTGAGTGTTCTCTGACACATATTCATTATGATTTTTATGCATATTTTGAATGATATCATTCTCTTATACAGTTAGTAACTTGTTTTTTACGCCCTTTGTATCATGTATCATATATTATTGTTTAAAAAATATAACCAGTATAATAAGTAAAGACTATACCACTCAATAAGTTAAATAAACGTCGTAAAATTTTATATCAGAAGGCCTTAAGTATGACATGGCTAAATAAGTGTACCCCGGTGTACCCGTCACTTCTATTGATTTTTTACAATCTAAAAAGAATACACAGGGTGTTCATTAATAAGGGATTAATGGGTGGACATTCATTCTCTTAGCAAAAATAATATATATAATAAAAGGCATCAATATTTGAATCTCTCGGGTGTAGACTGCACCGAAACCCATTACCGGCTTATCGGATTACGATAAGAAAGGGATGATGCACGGACCATAAACAGGTAGCAAAGGAATCCGATGGGATTGGTGAACACATAAGTTGGTTCCCAAGTTAAGGAGGGTCAAAAATAACATACCAATTGGTTCCCGCAATTTTTGGTTTACCTATCCTGTAAGTGTAAATTGGTTCCCAACGTTTTCAATCACCTGAGCTTCACAAAAAACTGAAGTAACTTATTTTGCGTCTGCATTGTAAGTAGAATGAAATATTTTTTTACTGTGGTGGAAAATAGACAATTGGGAAGGGAAAACCTGACAGGCAATTGAAGGGCCAAGGAATAGCCTGTGTGGGTCCGAACTCGCCACCTTCGATAATGTCAGGTAAACGAAAAATCCCAGGAACCAATTTTTACATAGATAAGAGGCACTAAGTACTACCTTTTAATTTCTTACCTGCCGGGAACCAATTTACCAACACCAGTCCATTAAATCTGACGGTTTCTTCTTCTTTAAATGTCCCGAGTATTTAAAGCGATAATATCGATTTTTAAATCAA
Source organism: Cryptocephalus moraei (assembly GCA_946251905.1). NCBI lineage: Eukaryota > Metazoa > Arthropoda > Insecta > Coleoptera > Chrysomelidae > Cryptocephalus > Cryptocephalus moraei. Next base: position 2,951,950 of record OX276452.1, read on the forward strand.
TTGGAGTAGCTCAGCATAAGAATTCTAACAGAACGAAAAACCAAATAGAAAGCAATTGTCAAATAAACAATCAAACAATATCATCCCCTCCCCTATTTTTTCTCTGCCATCGCAAATAATTTTCAAGCAGCATTTTTCCAGTAACCATTTATTTTGGAATATTTTTTCTTCGTTATGAAATTCCTATAAGAGGCAAGCTTTTAAGACAATTCAAAAAGTCACTATTCTTTTTTGATTGATGGTTACGTAGCTTGTGCCAATCTCGTGATTTTTCAACTAATATAACAGTCCTTGAAAGTAGTAAAAAAAAACTTGGCAATAATCAGGGTCTTAGCGAAGATTGTGCGTGCACATAAGCGGCCGATATTTTTGGGCGGCCAAGTTAAATAAAAAACAATTCTTTTAATTTATTAAAACAAGGTCTGCTTTGATACACCAGTACATGGCGGTGTGGAAAACGAAGACGGCAGCAGGGCTTAAAAGCAGCAAAAGCAGCAGCAAAAGATTTTAATGTTGAGAGAAAAGCACTAGTTTAATGTGGTAAAGTTGATGATTTAGAATAGTGATTCCCTTAAATTGAGGGCGAATTAACAGAGAGTGGTTAGTGTACCCAAGTAAGGCCAATAGTGTTTTTTACTTTCTCATATGGGGTACCCATATAGTAAGAAAAAGTATTGTAATCGTACTGATTTTCAAATTTTTTTTGTAAAATATTTTAAAAGGAAGAATTTGAATTGATTCATAGCAGTGGTTATCCTGACTGGAGGTATTTTTCACATACTTTTTAATATGAGATCTCTATTTATTTCTACTTTTTATGCATTTATTCAAGTCTATTCGTCATTTACGTTCTAGCCAAAAGTGGTTTGAATTAAAGGAAACATTAGATAAAAAAACGCTCTTATGACAAGCAACAACATAATTGCTTTCTGGTTGAAAAGGAACGTGTAAAAAAACGGTTAATTGTCCTCATTCAACTTTGGAAAGGCAATGTTTTGTATTCTACATAAACTAAACAACGAAAACTTCTTAAAAGCCGTGAAATGTTAACAAAATTGAAACCTACCATATATAAGCATCTAAGTATTTATCAAAATCAGAACGTACCTATTGAAGATTTTTTAAACTGGGATGACCCTTATTTAGAATTTATTTCTAAAATACAATTATTAGTTGAATCTCATAGTAAATTTGTTCTTATTTCACAGGTTTGTTCCAAAGCACTAAATATTTTTCAAGTATATTTGAATTTACTTCCAATGTTCGTCACATAGAAAAAATCACTTATGTAGTAATATTTTTAAAACACGAAATTTTGCAATTGAGAAACGTTTTTTAGGTATTTAGCCAATTTTAGACACAACAGGTGAATGGGTTTTGACCTTTTAGTGAATGATTTATCAGCAAAATAAATATGAGGATTGAAGAATATCATAACGGTTTGAATATATCTGAAAAACCCATACCTAATAGTGCTGCTCATATTTTTAATTTGATGGTTACCGATTCTAAAGAATTACGTTTGAGACAGTGTATTTTTTTGACTATTTTCTGTTTTTTTTTTATCGTCCTATTGTTGGAATGTTTTAAAAAAAATCTCTCGCATATTATTCTTACATCACCAAGTGACATGCGATGGGATGATAGTAAAACAAAGTCGTAAGAACCCTGCGATACCAATCAAACGACACATATGAATGCTTAGTTGAAATGACTGCAGATACTTCAAAAGATGCAAAAACGAAGCATAAAACAAACTATTGCTCTTAAATGTTACCTTTTAAATATGTCAGCAAGTTTTTTAGGCAAACATTGACGTCGTCAGTAAAATGCTTTTTAGAATGCAAAAAAGTATTTTTGTTTCTGACAAGAGAAATTGGGAGGTCAAAACTGTCAGACACCGAAACGATATGGGTAATTCTAATAATCCGTCAGTGGGCGAGATGGCTACCACAAGCAAAGAGGGAAGTAGCAGAAAAAGCGGAATCAGCGGCGACATGGAAAAGGAAGAAGTCATTTAGCAATCTAGCAGTCATTGGGCATTTCCAGTAGTCCTTGTTGAGAAGAAGGATGTGTGGCGATTATGATCAACTGAAAAACGATACAATATTTCATGGGCAATATTTCAACATTTGGGCTACGTAGTCAGGAATAACGGTGTCAAAGTGGACCCTTCGGATAGTCCATTATTAATCCTCTTCGAAGGCCAACACTAGCTGAGTAGCATCCTGGGCAGATGCGAATTGGGCGACAAAGTATATAGTTTATCTGCATACGCAGTAAGGTCTGCTTATGATACAGGCAAAATGGGCGAATAGCACCTTACAGGTAGCAAGCCACAGGTAGCCGATAAAATCAAAACGAGATAGTGATTTGGCATAAAGTTGTCAATCCCAAAAGATTAAAGAGAGTCGGTTGGGGTCGATTGTGCGTTATTTGCCAGTTTATTGTATTATTGTCATCATTTCTTGTAGTGTAATGTAGGTAGTTCATTTTTATACGTGAAACTGATTGCGTCGCCGTTAATTTTCGTCTACGTCTAGAAATAGAATAGAAAATAACTTTTTTCATAAAAAACAACACATGGCTATTTTTATTACAGAATTAAGTACTATTTAAAAAAATAAACGAAAAAAATGTATTTGCTAGTAACAAATTGTTTATTAAATAAACAAATGAGAGGTAAAGAAAAGACCTTTTTTTAAGAAACTCTAAGAACAATAGAAGTCATGATTTGTAGAGGAAAAATGGTTCCTTAATTTTAATGTTTAGCCGCAAATACGATTGTTAATTAACAAATGCATTTTTAGCAACAAATACATTTTTTTTAGTAAATCGTTTTTTCTTTAAAAATCATTATTTTCGTCAATGAATATATTACAAAAAATAATATTTTTGATTTGTTCATAAACAATGTATTTGTTTATAACAATTTTTTAAACAATGGTGGTAAAAAAAATATATCTATATAGCTTGAAACCCTTATAAATCGTAACATTCAAGATATTTAAAAAAAAAATTGTTGAATTTCTCGTATTGTTTAATTTTCAGTTGTTAATAAAAAAGTGGAAAACAAAACTTTACAATTTTTGCAATGGTGATCTATTTGTAAGCCTATTAAGTATAACTTCAGTAAGTGAAAAAAATCCTGGGGTTTTAGTTCAATAATTATCGGGGTTTCTATGTTAACATTCAGTGTAGAAAAATCTGTTAAATAACAAATGCATAATTCATGAAGAAATTGGGATAAAACTTTTTTAAACGCGATATTGTTAATTGATGTATCCCTATAGTACATGAATTTTTTTATTCCTTGATATTCATATTTAATATGTTAAAATAACTTTTTGCGCAACCCGGTTGAAAACGTGTCATTTCTACATACCTGTACCTAGCGGAAAGCGACGAATTGCCGGCCGACCAGCTCCGATTTTACTTTCCGCCCTGGGGCGTAAAACAGCACATTTCCGACCGGCATAGAGATGCGCGGCGACCGCGGCGTAGAGATGAGCGAAATATCACGAACTGTGATTGATGAAAACGATTGCTCTATGGTCGCAACACACAATACACGTGTCAGATGTCAGTACAAAGCATTATCATAGAACAAGTATTTTAATAATAAAACTGAGTTTCTCGTTATTTGCTTATTAGCGGGTTGCGCAAAAAGTACTGTGTTCACCACGGGCGGAAACGAAATTTCAACTCGTGCGGAAGTGGCCCTCGCTTCGTTCGGGCCACAAACTCCGCCCTCGTTGAAATGTTCGTTTTTCCGCCCTTGGTAAACAATATACTATTTTTTGTTATTGTATCAGAGTCGGGCAACGCGCGCGGAAGCCAGACTAGCCGTTATTGGCTCTATTTTCAGGACTCTTAATATTTCGAAAATCTTTAATATTTTTCAAGATATTCAGAATAAAAAACCAAAACCAGACTTTTTTTTTACTTAATTGTTTATAACTTTTGCAATTTTTTGAGCGCCTTTTGGACCTTTCCTTAAACTTTCTACATGACATTACGAATCGAATGACACCATGATCATAATTTTCGGAGACTATACAAAAAAGTTTTCAAAAATGGTACATGTTGCCCAATCAACACAATTATATATAATTTACATAAATATTACATAACTGACAATACTTGTTATGTAACTATGTTCTGTAATATTTATATCAATGTTATGTAGAAATGTCCGCCACAAATACTACCTCCGTTTTACATAACATTAAGGTAACTTCTTTACAGAAATCTTATATAATTTCTTTAAATCACCTTTATATCACAACAGTTATGTTACATTTATATCACTGATTTTTAGAAATTTTACATACATTTTATATAATCTTTTTATAGAAATGTTACTCCCTCGGACACAAAAAAAAGTTTTTGGATTTTTTTTTAAAAAAACCGCTATTTTTAATCCGCTGGATTAATTTAACCCATACCTAAACTGTAATGGAATGTTATTAAAGTCCAACATGTGAACGATTGCAACGGCAAATATAAATGTTCCAATTATTAGAGGATAATTATATAATATATACCTACCTTTTCACCCAGTATTATAGTGGCATTAAATTTCCACATTAACATTAACGAATAAACATTGGTGATATTACACTAAGGTTCCAATGATAAAAATAGAAGTATAACATAAAAGGAAAGTAAAATTAAATTTATTTCTTATACAAATGCATTGAACAACTTATATACTTATAGGGTACTGCACATTTGGTAAAAAAGTCGATATAGTAGGTATAAGAATCACTCACAAGCAGGATTTACTATAACTTTTTGTCTGTTTAACCTCTGCCGGCTCAACCTGAACCATTCTCCTGCATATTTTTCAATCTCGGAGTAGGTCATGTTAGTGTGACAGGTAATAATACTTTCTGAAAATATTAATACTAAGAATTGTCGACCAATAAAATTATTAATATATTACCTGTTAATATTTTAATAGAGTTTAAATCTTTAGTTTTAAAATTCCCTCTTTGTCCATACCATGAACATTGTGTAGCCAACTCATTAGTGAATAATTGGGCAAGGGATCTGTTTAAATGGTCTTTCCCGTCTCTTCCGCCCAGATATTTAAAAAGATGCAACTAAAACAATAATATATATTCATTAATTTACATTTAGTTGAGTAAAATAAAAGCGAATATTTTAAGCAACAATTTTCAATATCTTTTTAATTATGACATTCTTTAATCACATAAAACTTACCAAAGAACTTTTAATTTTATCAGTATCTAACAACTGTTTTTCAAAATCCTCAACTTCATGAAGGGTTTTCAGGGGAAGATTTTTTATTGCTTCATGCTGGAAGTTGGTAGCCTGATGTCCAAACTCTAAGGAATGAAGCTTGGTGTAGATAGTGTTCAAATACTTTTTATTTGATAAGCAGATTGTTCGGAGTTTAACTAAAATATGTTAGTAATGATTCATCAACTTTTAGAGGAAAATATTTATAATACTCACCTATTTCTTCATACAACAAATTCAAAGTTATGACTGGTCCTACAATAAATAAATTAGTTATAAATGTTACAATACATTTCAATATATAAAATTTAAATTCATTTTAAAATTACATTTATTATGTTATTAGTATTATAATTATATTGGCATGATTATGAATAACATGGTTAGTTTTTAACTGCTTATTATACCATAAATACCTGTAGCAACATCCTCAGAATTAATTTCATGGTTAGTTTCATTTGGTAATATAGTAGTTGTAATTGGTACCTCCAATTGGTAAGTTTCATCGTTGCTAGGAATAATCGAAATCCCTAAAAAAAGATTGGATTTAAAGTATTCTTCGAGAAACCTACAATACCAGAATATTTTATATATTAATCTTTACCTTCAGCACCAGCCTCATTCAAATTATTTGAGTTGTCACGGCAGTCATCAACATTCCCCTGTTTTTGAGGTATTGCAATCGGGGTTGGAGGAGGAGTCATACTTTCTTCATCAGTGCTGGTAACTGTTTCTTCAGTCCAACAAGCTGGTAATTTCTTCCTTCTTCCTCTACCACCACATTTCCAGTCATCGTTGCTAGAAGTAGCATATTCAGAGTTCGCTGCTTTCTTTCGAGCACCATCAAGAGTCGCTAAAATTAAAAATTGTTTCGTACACCATTCTAGTAAAAATTAAATAATGTGTAAAATTATCAATATCATTCAAATTTAGAAATATTACTCACCACTATAACCCACAATTTCTACAATATAAATATCCCAACTGGCATCAGGCGCTTCTCTTCTCTTCATTAATTTATGCGGATTTAGTGATCTAGGCCAGTAACACTGTTCTTTATTTAGTAACCAGCTTGTTGGTATTTCCGAATACATGTCTTCTTCTTTGAAATATACAACTGCATATGGTTTTGTACCCATTGTTTAGGATATTGAATGCAGTGCACACTCTAGAAAGAGTATAACAACACTAATAATGAAATTTGTACAATTAAATGGAGTAGTGGAATTAAACCACATTCAATAACAAATTTAAAGAGTACATTAAGTTAAAAATTGTACATTTACTGGATTAGCGGAATTAAAACACATTAATTGCCAAATGTAAAAAGCGTACTACAGTAGGTATTAATAATTAAAAATTGGGTAATACGTGACAATTTCTCTAAGGCTTTATACATTAAAAAACGAACTGTATGAGTAATGTCGCCGTGACTAGTGTTTCAAGTCACGTGACTACAGGAAAAATGTGATATTTAAATTATTGAAATGAACAATCTTGGTTTATTTTGACAAAAAAAAAGAAACTATTCTAAATTTATTTATAATGGTAAATTAACATATTTAATAGAGCGAAGTACTTGGGTAACTAATGGAGTAATGGTATTAAAATATATTCCTTACCAAAAGGCAATTTCAACATTTTTTTTGAAATAAGAGTGATGTTTATCTTTTCCTTACAAGACAATAAATGTTCATCATATACTTTAAAAATATTAAGAAGTGTAGAATTACAAGGAATGGTAAAAAATGGGCTAGTTTCTTGATAATATTTGCCATAAAAAAATAAGTTATTATCAACTTTAATTATAACATCAATAATTACAACTCTACCATCGGTCAATAAACAGCAATTTTCATTTTTTTTTATCAGCAGGGTAAAATGTTGTAGTTCAATGCCAAATATAATATTATTTTTAATAATAACATTTGGGAATTCGCATTGAATACCATGAGTTTCTAAGGTAGTTCCTTCCACTAATCTATTGTGCAGTTGTTGGAGTGGAAGGCTTGAATGTTTGAGTTTACGTTTAATTTTATACATCAAGTTTTCATATTTAAATGCGCTAAATTTATCTAAACTACCATGAGCTTTTACATCTCCAGTCAAGTGAATTAAATTGTGAACATTATAACTAATATATTGGAAGCCAAAAATTTCACCAAATTTTTTTGTAAAATATAATAGAAGCTCATTGGCGTAATCAATATTTTCTTTGCTCTGATTTGGTTCGCATAACAAACGAATTGCTACAACTAATGCCATAAAATGATTGTAAATTTTAGTGTTCACAATTTTTTGTAAAATAACTGGACCTGCATACAACAAAAAATATCTAAATTCTGTAGCCTTCCAACGATCAACATCATGGATACTCCTAGGCTTTCTTGAAAAGTCGGAAATACTAAATTCACTTGTTTCAAGGTACAACCTATTCACATGGTCAATCTGAGTTTTAGTTAGGCGAACGTTTTTGGACCCTTTCAACCATAAAGATAAAATACGTTTTGATACTCCTAATAAAACTAAGTGCATATAATCTAAAGGGATTTGTTTAATCATATCAATTTCTAAATGTTCCAAAATTGTTGATCCATGATGATGTTCAGGTTGAGCTCTATTCCGAAAAGATTCATTTGTTCGTAAACTTGAATTAGTTGATAAAAATACGATTCGATTTTCTACATAGTCACCTTCGCAAATACATTTAGAACACCCAAAGTACCCTGAATGATGTTTAATGTTTAAAATAAATGCTTTTGCTGGGGCATCACATATAATACAATTCAATCGAACAGAGTAAGATTTGTTTTGTAGAACAAGTCCAGTCATTTTTAGGTTCAGATAATCTTCTACAAAATATTTTAAAAAATCGTTTGAATTGTCGGGTTTTCTTAAACCATGGAAAACACCTATTACAAATGGTTCTGTATACCTTTCTTTGATAACTATATCCCCTAAAATAGGCCAAAATTGACTGCCAGAAGACTTAGAAATTGGTAGACCATCTATATTAATGTTGAATAAAATTTCACTATCTGTATAATTGTATTTTACAATTGCACGTTTAATGTTGTCCTCCAAACCAAAATGCACATACTGACCACCTCCGACACTAATTACATTTGAAAGACACCTTGGGGTTTTCATGAGGCTTCTGGCACTTTTTGGCAATTCTTGATGTCCATGCTTCCTTAAAATCCCTAACACCTCAGTAATACAGGTCTGTGAAATATTATTTGCAATAAAACATTTTCTTAAGTCATCTGACAAGCAATTGGTCAGGTGGTGTCCTGCAGAACTTTCTTCTTGAGGGGACGGCACTGAAACAGGTGTTCCGGTGGAACTGAGTCCATCACTGGAATTGTCCTCACTAAAAAGAGTGGGTGTCCCGCAATCCGTTGTTGGCTCAAATTCATAATCAGAACACTCAGACATTACCCATATATTATCATTATCAATATGAGAAACTTTATCAGTTTTGGCTACTTTAGAGTTACTAGGTTGTGGGGAAGTTAATAATTTATCTCTATTCGTGTGCGCTAAAATTCTTCTCTGTTGTCGTTTGGACAGGTTAGGGAAATCTCGTGGCATTGTTTTTTTTTTCACAACTTACCCGTATTTTTACCGTACCCTCAAAACACACACTCCGATACTTAACACAGTAATGGCCAATAAACGGTGCCAATAACACTGAGAACTGAGAACCACAGCTGAAAACAGAAGTAAAATAAAATCGCACGCTCTGAAATCAAAATGGACGCCGATCTCCCTGGCCCTGGCTAATAACGAATAACGAATCACAGATTACCCTAGGTTAGGACTTAGGACGATAGCGATAGGCGATAGCAAACGATGAAACGATAGACGTAAGACGATCGATACCGCCGCGTCCGCTTCGCTACCGCACGCCAATAATTTATCCGTCAAGTCAAAGTCAACCACCACAGAACAAAGGATAGGTTTTGTGGTCAACAGAATTACCATAGGGTAAACAATTTCAAGTAGCAGCTATGTAAGAAAGGAGATAAATTTATGATAGCAAATTTTTACGTATCAGTTACGTCAAACTTACATAAACTTTTTATGTAAACATAAGGTTCACATATCTTAGAAATATTATGGAGTATTTTCGTAACTATTTTATATAAATTTATTCTCTTAATTTTATGTAACATTTACATCAATATAACAAATGTGTTTGTTGGGTGACTATTAATAGTACACGAAAGTTTCACTTTTTGTGAAGATATCACACTAAAGACTTGTGAAATTTCGTGGAGGTGTACCCATAAAAAGCTCAAGTGCAAAGCAATAGTATATACTGCAATGTGAATAAACATAAAACTAGACAGAAAAGTAGTTTCAAACATCTGTAAAAGAGAAGCGGAAGAAGACTTATCGGAAAGACCTTCCAAAATTATCTGAAAAACATTGACATCCCATTTGCCACCATGTTTTACGACCACTGACGTCATCCGCATAAGAAAAAACATCTATTACCATAGACCCAAAATTTTACCAGGCCCACTTCCAAGAAACCAGGAAGAATTCCTGGAATCCCCGGGACATACAACGAAGCACTATTAACAAATCGAGGTGAACAATTTCTTTTTATTAATAATGCAGAAAAGAATATCATTGTATTCACTTGCAAAGCAAATGTTAACATTTTGACATCAACGAATATATTATATATGGATGTAACATTTTCGTATTGAGCAAATTTTTTTTAACAATTGTTTCCTGTCCAATGATTTAATAACGTTTACTATGTTCCTTTAGTTTTTTGTTTGCTACCAAATAAGAGTGCTATAACTTATGAAACTTGTTTTTCTCTTTTAAAAAATGAAATATTTGAAAAATATAGTCTGATTTTAAACCCTACAATAATTTATGTCGATTTTGAAAAGGCGATTCATACAGGTTTATTGTGTATTTGGCCTAATGTTGTAATTAGCGGTTGTCGATTTCATTTGCACCAGTCATGGTTCAGGAAAATTCAATCGCTCGGATTATCTTTCGAATATAAATCGAAAACTGAAATCGGCAACTGGCTAAAACATACGTTTGGTTTAATGTACCTAAATCCAAATGAAGTAGAAGATTGTTTTCTTTTCGACTTAATGTCTTATAAACTCTTTGGACAAATATTGTAAATATGTATTAGAAACGTATATAGTTGAAAATGCTACATTTCTACCGTCAATGATTCGGTTACAGGTGCCACCAATTATTGTGTCTGTTCACTCCAAATTCAACTCATCTTTTATTTCACGCATCCGTCTATATACGTACGTATATCGTACGTTTTCCTCGAAATATTGAAAGAATGTCAGATTGATACCTATGTGAAAATTCAAAGATTACATTTACCTGTTAAAATTAAAGACAAAAGCGTTAAGAATGAATTAGAGTCTATTCAAAAATTAATTAACAGATATAGGTCAGAAATTATTAGTAGATTAGTTTATGTAAAATGTACTTCCTATTTATCAATCAATAAAATATAAGTACATATGTGGAGGTATTAGCGTTTTGTATTATTTTCTAGTCATTCTTCCAGGAATCCGACCTCCGAGAAATGATATCAGGCAGGTAGGTACTGTCGCCCAGTTCGCCTGTCGGATTTAGTCAGCCCAGAGATCTCTTCGCCCAATTTGCCTATTCAATAAATATGCTCGGGTAGTTTTTTCTCCCAATTTGCCACCATCGAACTTCCTATGGCTTTACGAAGTTACGTCCCGAAATTTTCTTACATCGCTAAGCCACTGACATACCTCATTGAGAAGAAACATGCCTTCCACTAGGTTGAGGACTGTGAATCTGTCTCGATGAACTGAAGAATAAGCACTTGAAAACGGCCACTATAATCAGGTTTTCTACCCCAAGGTGGAGGATTTTTCTTAGACACCGATGTCAGCATTGACAATATGAGTGAAGTGCTGCCTCATTTGCAAGAGGTTGGGTCATCAGCTATTTTACCAAACCCTTGTTACAGCAGGGAAAGAACTATTGTGTCACCAGGACAGAACTTTTGGTCGCAGTAAACTCAGTGGAACACTTTATAAATATTTGTACGGCATGTGGAGATCAGGTAGGACAAGCAGCTTGGTGTTTTGAACGTTTTTAGAGGTATGTTTAGGAGATTTAGCACAGGACAGGGACTAGTTACCGTGATGCCGACGCGCTTTCAAAAAGCCCGTGTCCTAAGACATGTCCCAATTGCAGTCGTGCGGGGGTTGAAGCCCGTGTGGGGTTGCTAGTCCCTCATCGTAGCGCCTCCCCAGGTGGCGGATAGGGGAATGCCTCCCAGATATGGGTGGCACCGGGGAAATGAAATACCCGGGGCGGACCTAAACTAGCACTGAGCAACGGCAGCTGGCTGCTCAGATCTGACCCCAAGCAAGGAGTGAAGAAACTCCATCGGTTGGGAATCAGACATCAAACGGAAGAGTGGAAACCACAGAAAGGCGTTTGAACAGCGATGAGGAAGACAAGGGGAAACCACTTCATTATATTTCCCTAGTATAATCATCATGACAAATACACTTAAAACAATGGCCCTTAGTCCCCGGCAGTCCTTCAATGGACAAAGGGTGCGAAGAATCCCCGGGAGGAAATTAAAAATTGGTACGTGGAATATTAAAAGCGTTTTCCAGGCTGGCAAATTGGGCAACTTAACGCTAGAAATAAACAGACTGAAGGTTAATATATTTGGAATTAGTGAAGTCCGATGGCCCGGTAGTGGCAAATACATAACTGATAGAGGAACATTTTACTACTCTGGTGGTGACGATCAGCGAACGCATCCAAACGGTGTTGGAATTTTGGTAGACAAAGAAACAAGTAATCCGTTACAGGTTTTGTACCCCTCTCAGAGAGAGTAATGATGATATAGTTAGAAACATCAAAGATACGAACAAATATAATTCAAGTGTACGCCCTAACGGCACAAAGTGAAGAGAGAGAAATTGATGAATTTTACGGACAAATAGATTAATTATGGAAGAACATTAAGAAATACGAAGTGACAATTATAATGGGAGATTTCAATGCCAAAATCGGTAGAGGAGGGGTTGTGGATGTCATTGGAGAGCAAGGACTGCGACAGCGTAACGAGAGAGTAGAGAGGCTGGTTGAATTTGTCCAAGAGAAAGATATAGTAGTGACAAACACCTTATTCAAACTACCACCAAGAAGATTATACACGTGGAAATCACCACAGGACACAAAAGATAAAATAGTAAGGAACCAGATCGACTATGTCATGATTAATAAACGATACAGAAATAGCATACTCTCAGCCAAGTCATACCCAGGGGCAGACATGGCATCGGAGCATAACCCTGTAGTTGCAACATTTAAACTAACCTTAAAACGTATCAAACAGTCCAAGAAGAATAACAGAATGGACGTCACGAGATTAAGAAACAGCGAAACTAGATCAAGGTTTGAAGAACGACTTGCAGAAGAGTTGCAGACAGCCCGCAGCAGAGGTAAGGGAGACATAAACATCGAATGGGAAAAAATTAAAAACACAATTCTTGAAATAGGAAACAAAGAGTTGAGCGGTGCGAATGAAAAAAAGAAAAACGATTGGATGACCGATGAAATTATCGAATTAATCAGAACAAGAAGAGAGGTTAAAACCACTGATAACAACAGATACAGAAGTATACATCGGGAAATACAAAAGAAAGTAAAAGAGGCGAAAGAACAATGGTTGCATGAAATATGTGCTGAAATTGAAAAACTGCAAAAAGGATATGACTCCTTTAATATACATAAAAATGTTAAGGAAATCACTGGAAATTATAAAAAGAGGAGCACAGATATACTGGTGGATGATAATGGGAATATAGTGGTGGAGCTGACATCAAAGCTTAAGACATGAAAAACATATATCGAAACGCTGCTCGAAGATGACAGAAATAGACCCTTACCCCCAGAAAATGATATAGAAACTGGACCAGAAATAACAACAGATGAAATAGAATATGCGCTGAAGAACATGAAGAACGGGAAAGCACCTGGTCCAGACGAACTACCCATTGAAATGATAAAACTCCTTAAGGAATATAGCATGGATGCGCTTGCTGAACTCTTCAATGCGATCAACAGATCAGGAGCGATATCAAAAGACTGGTTGGTGTCGACCTTCATTGTGATCCCCAAGAAAGCGAACGCAAGATTATGCAAAGATCATAGGACCATAAGCCTAATGAGCCATACACTCAAATTATTTCTAAAAATATTTCACAACCGTGTCTATAAAAAACTGGATAGCGACATCAGCGATACACTGTTCGGGTTCCGTAATGGAGTTGGCACGAGAGAAGCATTATTCAGTATAAACGTGTTGACCCAGCGCTGTTTGGATGTTAACAAGGATGTGTACGCCTGCTTTGTGGACTATGAGAAAGCATTTGACAGAGTCCGTTATAAACAACTGTCTAAACTAAACATAAACAAAATTCTGAGAGAAAAGCAAATAGATACCAGAGATACCAGAATTATTGAAAACCTATATTACGATGACCAAACAGCAAATATCAAGATAGATAATAAATACACGGGAAACAGCATCATCAAACGTGGTGTACGACAGGGGTGTATACTTTCCCCGCTTCTGTTTAATATGTATTCGGAAGTCATCATGAGGGAGGCATTACACAGTGAAGCATCTGGAGTAGTAGTAAACGGAGTTCCGATAAACAATTTACGATACGCAGATGATACCGTACTGCTAGCAGAAAGTATAAATGACCTGCGAAAAATGGTTCAAAAAGTGTATGAAACAAGTATCCATTATATGGCTTGAATATGAACCTTAATAAAACAAAATTCATGATCTTTACCAAAAAACCAAATCAAAATTCACAACTGATCGTAAACCATCAGATAATAGAGCGAGTCTATAAATATAAATATCTAGGAGCCCCGATCAACGACAAAAATGATTACTCATCAGAATTAAAAATGAGAATTGAAATAACACGGAACACCTTTATTAAAATGAAGCAATTCTTTTGTTGCAAAGCTTTAAGTAACCATCTTAAAATACAAATGCTAAGATGCTACATATTTACAATGATGCTCAATGGAATAGAAGCTGCCACTCTAACAAAAGAAATGCTTAAAAAGATAGATGCCTTCGAGATGTGGCTTTACAGAAGGGTACTCCGGATATCATACGTTGACAAAATCACCAATGAAGAAGTCTTACGGAGAGTCTCAAAAGATCTAGAACTGTCCCAAGAGGTAAAGGTTAGAAAACTCCAATATCTGGGACACGTGTGAGAGGTACAAGATACAAGCTGCTACAACTAATTATCCAGGGTAAAGTAATAGTGAAACGAAGCATAGGAAGAAGACGGATGTCGTGGCTTCCAAATCTCAGAGAATGGTTCAACTGTACATCAAACGACCTGTTCAGAGCAGCAGTCAACAAAATAAAATTAGTCATGATGGTCGCCAACCTTCACAAGAAGTCGGCACCTTAAGAAGAAGAAGAAGAAGAAGAAGGGGGTTGAAGGACGGCTCTGCCTGTCACACGATGATTACTGACGAGGAGTGCTGGACACTGGACAGGCTGCCGCAAGCTCCGAGAAGGGGCCCAGGACTCCAACGTATCTGGAAGTAGAAGGAATAGAGGAGGTTGCCCACTGTGGCAAGCAGTAGCTTTAACTTCGAGGGCATAAAAAGCGTACTGGGTTCAGTGGGACTCTCTAGTGACACAAGATGCGCTACTCAAGAGAATGTTCAAATTCAACAAAGGAGTAGAAAGAAGACTTTTACTCGTCGTACCAAGCTGAATGAAGTTTTTCTCTATGGTCATGATGGTACTTCGAGAGGTCACCTGGGTATCAAGAAGACGGTACAGAAAGTGCGGGTATGATCCCATTTGACAGGTAATCGTAAGTTACAATGGACCGTTCTCAGAAAATCACGAAGTTAATGGACATACCCTGGTGACCATAGATTATTTTCCTAAATGGATATAAGAATACGAAATCTGTTCTGGTAAAGGAACTCGTGTATCTTACTACTCCTTTAGTTAGAAGTAATGGTAAAACGAATGAACCGTATAATGGGCAAGTGTCTGATGGTATGATGGTGTCTGGTCATTAGCAAGACTAGGACCAACGCTGGATAAAAGAAAAGGGACCCAGCGTAGCTTTACAACCCTAAGGAGGGTTGGGAATTATCTACAAAACTTAAGAGAGCCTGGGAAAAATCATACAATGTAAAAACAAATATCAACAAGCTTATCTACCGAAAGCGTATAGTTTCTAACGGAAAGCCCAGGGTCGAGTACTTTAATCGATTACCACCATTTGCGAGCGATAAAATCGACGTGTGAATATCAGTAAATAGTCCAAATAAATTGGAAGTTTAGAATTATCGACTACTAATGTTAAATAACACAAAAACACAAGTCAAGTACATAATTATTAGAGTGTAATTATTTAGAGCCACGAAAACACGTTGCATTAAATATTGGATATTTGCAGAAGAATGTGTCCCTCATCTCCCCCACCCTATATCTCTCCTCTCTCTCTCTCTCTCTCTCTCTCTCTCTCCCCCCCCCTCTCTCTCTCTCTCTCTCCTCTGTCTTTATGTCTAACAATTCTGCTCTCTAACAATCTCTGTGACATTCAACTGCAATACAACCCCCATTAACTCTGTGCTATCTATGAAAAATGATTTGGAAACAAATTATAACTAGTTAAAAATTATTAAAAATTAATAGAACATCGTAAATATTAAATATAACAATTATGATAATCAGCAAATAATTAAGAAACAAAATGTGGGCTATAATCTTTCTGCAATCTATTCATCATAATGCGTATGTGAACAAACATTTTTGTTTATCATTTTCATCTTCTTTCGGTTTAGTCTTCACATTGGTGAAGGTTGGTAACAATTATGGCGAAATGGGTCCGGTCTTGAGCAGGTCGGAATAATACAGGGTGATCAAGAATGACTGTTTGAGTTGGCAATCCTACCTGGAGGATTTTTTTGCCTAAGGGTTTGCAATGCTACAACCAGACAAGGCGTATCAACTTTAAATAGGTTGCCTCAAGCGATCCTGACCTACCACAACGTCATCTACGTCACACGGTGACCGGCGATGCAAAAAATACTTTGAAAAACTCAAAACTGTTGTCAATTACAAACGAAAACGCCAGCCAAACGCCGAATTGTCAGAGTAATACAGAGCATAGATGAAACCAGAGTTAGATTAAACACAGGTAATAAAACTCAGACCTGTGTCGCCAGTCTACGTCACGAACTCCGCCTCCCCTGCGCGACCCCCTCGCCAGAAGCTGTTCAATGAGGTAACTTTTTTAAAGTTGATAGGCCTTGACAACCAGATATGTTTATTTCATTTATTTGACAAAACAATCAGCGTTATTTAAGTGGCTGGATCGCCATAGCAGCGAAGGCCAAATAAAAGAAGAACAATCAGCGATAAGATTGTAGGTTATGTGAATAAAAATTAACGCTTAAAAATGAACCTCGAAATACAGAACAAAGATTTAATTAAACCGGCTAAAGGTAATGCTCAAAATGCCCCCCATTTTGGTCCAGACATAAATTAACTCTTCTTTTTAGGCTCTCGAAGATATTCACCAGCATATTGGGGGTAATGTTTGCCACTTCCTGAACTATTGCCTATTGCAGCTCTTTTCAGTATGCAATACGTTCCTAAAGACATTGTCCTTCAAGAGTCCAAATAACGAAAAATCTAATGGAGTGAGATCTGGTGACCTGCTTCACCAAATGCACCGACTAATACCGTACTCTGTCGCCAAAATTCTCTCTTAAATATCCCATAGTAGCACGAGCCGTATGTGCCCTTGCAGAGTCTGTTAATTGGTTTATAAAAGGCCTCAAAAGGTGTTGGATATATCTCTCCGAATTGACGGTAGAATTAAAAAATATTGGCCCATACACCCGCGTACTTGACACTGCCATCCAAACACAAAATTTAACCGGGTGTAAATGTGTCTCTCTGATAGCGTAAGGATTTTCACCTGACCAAATTCTGTAATTTGGTTATTCACATAGCCGTTGAGATGAAACCAGGCTTCGTCGGAATAGAAGGTATTTTCAAGGATATCATTATTATTTAATATGTCATTGAACCAATTGCAAAATAAAACTCTCTGCGGGTGATCAGGAGGGGTTAATGACTGGACGATGGAAATTTTGTAAGGGTGGTACTTTAATTTCTTTTTAAGCACAGTGGAGCAACTTCCATATGTTAAGCCTGTAAAACCGTGAACTAGAACAACATGGAAAAGTGGAAGTCTTATGGATAAGAATGAAAATTGGTTGAATAGGAGGCATAAGGACCCAACCTGTTTGAAGGGAGAGCTTTCTTAAGGATTTGCGAGGACTTGTTTGCATTCGAGTTCTGATATCCTCGACAACTTCCTCGTTTAGAGTAGAAGGTCTACCAGTTGATTTTTGCTTGCTTACACTCCCTGTGTTTAAATAACGCTCAACTACTCGCATGCAATGTTGCTGAAAGACAGCAAAAGTGACCAAGGTCTCCGGAAACACTTCCTGAAATTGCTGGTATGTCGCTTCGAGAGAGTACTGCCAACCAGTAATTGGGTTATAAATCCCGCTTCGAAAGTACGCCATTCCAATGAAAATATCGTGCTGTAACGTGAAAACCATTTTAAATAACTAAATTTGAAAAGAATACCAGAAACTTGATATTGAAATAGCAAATGGCATCTGTCAATGACCGCTGTCAATGTCACCAACCGGATATTACTCCAGTTGTACCATTTAAAAATGAAATTCAGTATTGCCAACTCAAACAGTCATTCTTGATCACGTTGTAAATGTGACTCTAGTCCAGTCTAGTCTCTCATGTTTTTTAACTACGAATGTTGGCATCTTCCTATACCTCGTCTGCCTTCTATTTTACCCTGCATTATTATCTTCAGAAGCTTGATTCGCTCACTCCGAATTACATGTCCTAAGTACGCGGTTGTCCACGTCTTTCTGGCAACAACTAACACCTTACCTATTCTTCTCAGCACTTATTCATCACTAATATGGTCTGTCCAGGGTATTTTTAAGAGCCCTCTGTTCACCCACACCTCGAATGTTTCCAGCCGCATTGTGTTTCGGTCTTTAGGGTCCAGCCTTCACATCCGTACAGCGAAACGGAATAGATGCAACAATTAACAAATCTTAGGGGGAATTTCAAGTTCAGTAATCGGTTAAAAAGCAATGGTGGCATTTTATTCAATACTGATCTGGCTTGTTTTATGAGCGATCTGATTTCTGTATTTGGATTCAGATCAGATGTTATCCAGTTAAATACTTGAACTTGGTTTCGTTTTCGATTTGGAGTCCATGTTTTATATATATATCAGTGAAATTAACGACGGAAAAATTATACAAAGGAATTCACGACTTACCCGTCTAACCCCGTTATGAAGCGGGTAACCACCGACACGTGTTTCTGCTTGTTAGCTTCGTCAGGGTGGTATAACCAAGTTTTTGATTGAAAACGATGTTTGACACTTGGAAAAAAATTTTTTTTACAACTCACAAAGAACGCGAACAGCAGGCAACATTCCTTGACATAAGATTCGTGACAGTTGGCTTTAGCTGGCCTCCGCGTCACAGACGGATTGTTACCTTCGAATGGAAGGTCTTTCCTAAGTTAGGCGCAAATGTGCTTTGCTGCCTGCTGTTCGCGTTCTTTGTGAGTTGTAAAAATTTTTTTCCAAGTGTCAAACATCGTTTTCAATCAAAAACTTGGTTATACCTCCCTAACGAAGCTAACAAGCAGAAACACGTGTCGGTGGTTACCCGCTTCATAACGGGATTAGACGGGTAAGTCGTGAATTCCTTTATATATATATATATATATATATATATATATATATATATATTATCTTCTCTAAGGTAGAAATGATACTGGATCTGAAACGATACACAGCAACAAACATTTATCGCTCATGATCCAATCTATTTAGTTAGTTATGACAAGAATTATACTCTTTAGTTTATTTAAGCCATTAAAAGGTTCGATTCAAACTATCTTCTTTTTCCTTCGGCTATTTTATGAATAATGTTATTTAAATGTATGAAATAAACTTAATATTGTAAAAAAAGTGGATCGGAAATCCTACAAAATTAATTTCTTTATATAATAGCTTCGCTGTGCAACCCAACGCAACTCAGTTAACTTACGTTTTATAAATATATGTAATAAATATATTTTGTTCTAAATTCTAGATTTTTTCTTTTTCTTCACTGATAGCACAAAACTTAACTATGTTCCTGTTGTTAAGAGGATTATGTTGTCAACAGCTTGTATAGCATCAATTCCGTATGAATTCCCCAAAACTTCGGCAAAGTTAGTGTGTAACACGAAACATGTGTGATCCTGGCACAAAATGTATGACGAATTTAAACGTTTGAACATTAATTACACGAAAACTTAATTTCTTGTCTTCCCCGGTGCAATCGTTGCCGGACGCCTCTTACAGAGATCGGATGGGAACTAGAATAGAGGGAGAGTGAGTCCTGGGCGTCCAACGAGAAAGCGGTAGAAGGAAGGGATCCAACCATGAAATTGAATTATACAAGAGCGGGCCAGATTCGTTCACTGCCTCCCAGGCTCGTTTCCTCTCTCACTTACTCTTTCCACTTCTCTCCCGGTTTTTCCCTACACACTCTACATATAAACAGCTTAAATATTTGACACCGATCAGACACACACACGCACACGCACCTATTTGTGCGAGCGTAAAATCGAAATCGAAAGCTTCCACGACTATTTCCTGCTAATCTTCGGCCGAGGATTTTTATCCCTCTTCCACGTTTCTCTCTCTCTCTCTCTCTCTCTCTCTCTCTCTCTCTCATCCGTTCAGCCCGCCTCGTTTTATTCCCATTATGCGGATTTATTACGGATTCGGGACGGGACGCAAAATTTTTGTTTCACGCACGTGATTGGAATTCCGCTGTGGCGTACGAGATACGTACGAGGTGAAAAGGAAAGTAATGGTAATGAAAAGCTATATCTCCTCGAGAGAACAGAGTCATATGACAAGTACCTACCTTTAAATAATGCTTTAAACTGGTAATGTTCGCATAGTTATGTACATATTAATCAATTAGTTTTTCTACTGGAAACAGTAACGGCCTTCCGCACATGAAGCTACTAAAAAGAAACGAATTACAAACTGAAATAACCAATCAGTTTATATTGAGTCGCCGCCCGTGTATTTACGCGTAAGATACTGGTCGGTGACTAGTAGCGCAGTGTGCGACGTTAGATTTAAATACACATGCAGTAGACTGGCAGGTGACTGTCAAGTGATTTAAGTTCAATTTCAGTCACATCCCAGTATCTCCGTGTGCGACGGGGCTAACAGTTATACTCTAACCAGTAGGGAACACTTAATAAAATCTGAATTTACCGAGGACATTCGAAAAGAGCCCGTTGTCTCCATGGGACTTATCTTTTTGCTTATTCAGAAACGCACTGGTATTTTCAAAATGGAGGTGTTCAGTTGCCCAAGTGAAATCATACATGTGAATGTATGGATATGCACAGATAAAGAACTATAGGGTCCATTGGACCGCAAAATTTTTTTTACGACAGCGGCACTTCGTTTGTATTTTCTTCTTTTCTAAAGTGCAGGTGTACAGTCGATCAGTGAAATCGTGTACGAGGAAGTACGCGAGACTCTAGATACTGGATGGTCCACTGGACCATAACACAGCGGCCACGTGTGCTTTCCTTGTGATGCCTTCTTCCGCACTTATACTCGAGAAAGCAGTGGTGTGTGAATGTGTGTGCCATTTGTTTGTGCGATTTGGAAGTGAATTCATTGTTAGAGTTATCATCCGTAATGATACGCCCATGGAGGACAAGGCGGCATCGCTCTTCACTACTTAAAAAGCCATTAGGTGTTTTTTAGGCGCAAGAGTTAGACATTGGGACACTTGGGCACTAGGATACAGACGAGAGAAAGCTAAGACATAAAAATACTCGAAACAAACATCTCCATAAAATTTTAATTCACGATAGATGATAAAGTGCACAAATAAAAAAAATCCACTAAATAGTTGCTTTATACAGTGCGCTAACTACAGCACTTTCAAAACTTCGTATTAAAAATCGGCGGAATGTTGTCGCGAAGCGACCCCAATGTCCCCAATTAGAGAATCTAGGTCAGGCCGCACCCGAGTTTAAGTGGACACATCCGAATTGGGGCCAGAAATGGTCAGATTTACCTGCTCCGAAAGACGGACTATCCGAACCATTATACCCATTATAGAAAGACCCATTATAGGTTTAGGCAATTTATACAGGAAGATATTATGCGAAAATAAGCGCGTAGGTGTTAGATGGAGACAAATTTCATAACTGTTGAATTATTACTAACAAAATTTTATAAAACCAAAAAAGTGGCATCATAGTCACTTTATTAACATTAATCATCTTTGCATCAAACATTAAAAAATTATACTTAACACATACTACTCCTTATTACAAATTTTCGTATCTAAACCTAACTGACAACGTCTTAATAAATTTTAGCTGGCTAATTTTTTCTTCTCGTAGTTCTGTCATTTCTTTTTCTATGAATTTTATTTTTTCCACTATGTCCGAACTACCTTTGTTATGCTATAAGCACTATTAATTTTAATATATGTATCAATTTGAAACTCCAAAAGTACTTTTAAATGATTGTTTATATTAGGATAAGAATGGGAACAATAAAATGATGAATTGTACTTAACGTGAAAAGATTCACAACAATTGATTGTCCTCTGAATAGATGAAGAGTGTTCAGCTCAAATGCGTGGCGGAAGTGTAGAAGTTTCGTAAATATAATTATCTATTAAACAATCACAAAATTGAGTTACTTTTTCATCAACTGGTTTAATTTCACCTAAGTCGAATGCAAAGCAATCACCAACATTTTTTGGCTCAAGAAACGGAAGAGCGAAACAATACTGTAATGCAAGAAGTAAACAAAGCGACACATGTTTACTCCTTCAAAAGAATAACTACGACGCGTACAAGACAGGTGCATGAACATTTGCTGCGTAGGCTTCTAGAATGTACTAGAATGTTCTCGATCAGGGTTGGGGGTGTATATACAGGGTGGTCGTGATATAACCTTACAAAAAAATTCTGGGTCATTAGGAGGATCCAACAATTCAGAAAAACCCATATTTGGTAGGTCCAAAATGATGCAGAAAAATTAACCCCTATCCACACTCATTTGACGCCACTGACCACAAAAATAAATACAGACATATTTAACCAAGATTTAATTGTTAGTTACCTAGTTACACTAAATTGACAATTTGCTTTCAAATTTGATGGACGTTTTCTTTTGCCAGTGATTTACTTGTCAGTTTGCATATGTCAGTTGTCATTTATATGTCGTCGCCTTTCTTGTTTTCAATGTATTTTTTCTCTTATAATCATTTTTGTACAAGAAGTCTATGAAACCAGTCTTTTTCAAGACTTCACTTGCGTTTGTGTTTGCAGTTTGTAAGTAAATAGCGAGTTTCCTGGGTCAAGACACTGACGGATAATCATGATTGTGGTTTTAGGTTAGAATCTGCCGATAAACACAATATTCAACAAAGAACAACGATCTCAACTTTAAACGGCAAAGGTAACGTCAAGTTTATAAATCGGCTTTAATAAATAACAAAAGAAAACCAGTGTTTTTTTCGCATATTCTTGATTTGTAAATTTCATTTCTACCGCAAATTCAAAATTATTGAATTTGACAAATGTCATTCAGTTTACTAGTTGGTACAGGTACCGATTATCGTTACTAGACAACCAAAATCACATTTTTCATCCTGATTAACTCATTGGCGTACAGCAAATTTTGTACAAATTTTCAATTATTTTTATCTCGAAAACGAAAAGACTTTTACTAGATTTTTTTTTTGTATATGATTTCCACTCATCGTCACCTATTACAGTTTTTTTTTTCGTAAGGTTATATCACGACCACCCTGTATAAGGGGGTTTGTGATCGAGGGAGTTAGTTAGAAGTAGAAAGCAGAAGTGAACGCGACATACGATCCGAAAGCGGAGCAGTACAAATAAATTATGTAGTGTCTAGTCTAGTGTACAAGTAGTTTAGTGTGTTAAATAAATTAGTGTTCAATTAATGTAAATAAATTATAAAATAAACGTTACATTGGTGTCAGAAGTGGGATCATGAAGAAGTTACGCGAATTAAAAGTGGCCGAGTTAAAAAAAGAACTCGAGGAACGGGAATTGGAAACAGGAGGGAGGAAGACCGAACTCCAGGACCGACTCTCGGCATTTTTGATAGAAAATGGCCAGGACCCGGAAGTTTTCGAGTTCGAAGACGATGACATCACGAAGCAAATCGCCGCCCAGAGGGAAGATATCACTGCTCAAATCGCTGCCCAGAGGGAAGAAATCGCCGCCCAGAGGGAAGAAAGCGCCGCCCAGAGGGAAGACATCGCTGCTCAAATCGCCGCCCAGAGAGAAGACATCACTGCTCAAATCGCTGCCCAGAGGGAAGAAATCGCCGCCCAGAGGGAAGAAATCGCCGACCAGAGGGAAGACATCACTGCTCAAATCGCCGCCCAGAGGGAAGAAATCGCCGCCCAGAGGGAAGAAAGCGCCGCCCAGAGGGAAGACATCACTGCTCAAATCGCCGCCCAGAGGGAAGACATCACTGCTCAAATCGCTGCCCAGAGGGAAGACATCACTGCTCAAATCGCTGCCCAGAGGGAAGAAATCGCCGCCCAGAGGGAAGAGATAACCGACCAGATTGAGGCTCAGCGTAAGGAGATGGAACAGAAGATCAAGCAGTTGGAAGAACGACTAGAACAAGTCAGTAGCGGCGAGGGGAAAGAAGACGAAAGTAAACAGAAGACGAAGCAGTTGGAAGAACGACTAAGGCGAGTCAGTAGCGGCGAGACGAAGGAAGAAATAAAGGCGGTCGTTCAACAGAACTCGATATCCACCAATCGAGTGACGCCCCCAACGTTCGACGGAAAAATTCCGTGGGCCAGTTACAAGAAGCAGTTTGAGGCGGCAGCGGAGGCTAATGCTTGGTCCCCACACGAGAAAGCTGTTTCCCTAACGGTAGCCTTACGTGGAGAGGCGTTGGAAGTTCTTCAGACGCTATCCACCGAGGAAGCCGGGAATTACACGGAGCTGCTGAGGCGACTGGAAATGCGGTTCGGCCAAACACATCTGGAGCAAGTCCATCAATCCCAGATGTCCAATCGCCGTCAGAGATCGAACGAGACCCTGCAGGAGTTCGAAGCGGACGTAGCCAGACTAGTGAGGTTGGCGTATCCCACGGCACCGGAACAGATGATGGAGTGCCTCGCAGTGCAGACGTTCGTGAGCGGGCTGCGGGACCAGGAACTGCAGAGGGCCCTGAGACTAGCTCGACCGAAAACATTAATGGACGCGCTCGCCATCGCACTGGAGCATGATGCAGCCATGGAAGCCTCCCGCGATCATGGCCGTGTTCGAGCGGTTACAGAGGAAGTAGACACTGAAAAGCTCGTGGAAAAGGTCCTACAGCAGATCATGGAGATGCTGTCGGCGAAGAAGAAGGTAGTTCGCTGTTGGAACTGTGGCGAAGTGGGCCATGTGAAGAGTTCTTGCAAGCGGCCCAGAACAGCGGCGCCGGCGAAGGCCCAGGAAAACTAATGCGGGTCGATAAGGAAGGGGGAACGTCGACCCGTAGCAGTGGAAACCCCCGGGCCAGTATAGCCTCGTTTTCCCACCAATTGGGGAGCGCGTACGTCGATGGCACTATCGACGGGAGATCCCACGCCATGCTTGTGGACACGGGAGCTACGAAGACGATCGTACGCTCGGAAGTTGTGAGGGACCGTAGGAAGATTAGGCCAAGTAGGTGGCAATTGAGAACTGCCACTGGGGAGAAGGCAGTAATACACGGTGAAGCGACGGTTAGCATGACGTTGGGACGAGTAAAGTTTAACCATCCTGTTCTCATAGCCGAAATTGAGGAAGACGTCATACTGGGGATGGATGTCATGAGGAATCATGGATTCCAGTTGGATTTCGGACACCGAGTGTTGAGGATCGGTCAAGAAGAATTACTGCTACACAATCGTGACAACTTTGTGTTAGACGTAATAATGGCAGAAGATGTGATTCTCCCGGAACGAAGCGAAACGATCACCTCTACCTGTCTGAGGGGTGTTGTGGAAGAGGGAATTCCAGCCGTGATCGAACCAGAAAACGATGACAATCGACTGGCTCGGGGGGTACTGGTAGGAAAGGCGCTCGTTACTCTCTCAAGTGAAGTGCCTGTGCGACTACTTAACATCAATCAGTACCCGGTTACCATCAAGAAGGGTACGAAGCTGGGCACGTGTAAAGCCGCTTCGGCCATCGTAAGGGGCGTTAGTGAGGAAGAAAGGTCCAGACACACTCCGCAGGACTTGAAACAAATTCTTTCCCAGACCAGTGCGTTTCTCTCGCCCATAAAGAAACAAAAGGCCAATGGATTAATAAATAAGTACCAGGACATATTTACCACCGAGAATGGGAAGCTGGGAAAGACCAAGGTCGTGACACATAAAATTGACACGGGCGAGACACGACCGATTCGACAAACAGCAAGACGACTACCCTTGGCCAAACGGGAGGAAGCCGAGAAAATCATCAGGGACCTAGAGCGGGACGGGGTCATCGAGCCGTCAAGCAGTCCATGGGCCTCGCCGGTAGTACTGGTGAAGAAAAAGGATGGGACTACTCGATTCTGTGTAGACTACCGGCAGGTGAACAGTGTCACCAAAAAGGACAGCTACCCGCTACCACGTATCGACGACACACTCGATACCCTTGCTGGATCCACGATATTTTCGACCTTGGATTTAAAAAGCGGCTATTGGCAAGTCGAAATGAACCCTGCCGATAAGGAAAAGACGGCATTTACCTTCGGTAACGGCCTGTGGCATTTTACAGTCATGCCGTTCGGACTTTGTAATGCCCCAGCTACGTTTGAGAGGCTGATGGAGAGCGTGCTAATGGGTCTGACGTGGAAAACGTGCCTAGTCTATTTGGACGATGTCATCGTGATGGGCAAGACCTTCGAAGGACATCTGAAAAACTTAGAGGACGTCTTCCAGAGACTGCAAGGTGCGGGACTGAAACTGAACCCTAAGAAATGTCAGCTCTTCAGAAGGAAGGTCTCATACTTAGGGCACGTAGTGAGCAGAGAGGGCGTCGCCGTTGATCCGGACAAGACAAGTACGGTGAAGGAGTGGCCAATACCGGTAGATAAACACCAGTTGAGGAGTTTTCTGGGCCTCTGCACGTACTACCGACGATATGTCCGGATGTTCTCCGACGTCGCTAAGCCGTTGACAAGGCTCACGGAAGAAGGACGAAACTTCTGTTGGGATGAGGAATGCCAGTCTGCCTTCGACGAGCTGAAGAGGAAGTTGACCAGTGCCCCAGTGCTGAGTTTTCCTCTGCCAGAAGGACAGTTCATCCTGGACACCGACGCGAGCAATGTGGGAATTGGAAGTGTTCTGTCGCAGCGCCAGGAGGGACAAGAACGTGTCCTTGGATACTTCAGCAAGGTACTCTCCAAACCAGAAAGGAATTACTGCGTCACCCGGCGTGAATTATTGGCCATCGTCAAGTCCATCGAGCACTTCCATAAATATTTGTGTGGAAGGAGGTTTTTGATCCGGACCGATCATGCTGCTCTTAAATGGCTCCTCCAGTTTAAGAATCCCGAAGGACAGATCGCTCGCTGGATCGAGAGGCTCCAGGAGTATGACTTTGTCATAGAACATCGGCCAGGACAGAGTCATGGAAACGCAGACGCACTCTCGAGAAGACCATGCCCTGATGAGTGTCCTCATTGTCATAAAGCTGAGGAAAAGTCCGAGAAGGTCTATCGAACGATCGTGGTCGCCGAGGAATGGACACCATCCTCGTTACGACAAGAGCAAGGAAAAGACCCGGTTCTCAAAGAAATCCTGGTTTGGAAAGAGGGAGGAGAGCGTCCTGAGTGGCAAAAGGTATCACCTGGCTCGCCAAAACTCAAGAGCTATTGGGCACAGTGGGACTCGCTAGTGGTTGAGGATGGGCTACTAAAACGCGTACTGGAGAGCCAAGACGGGACGGAGGAAAGACGGCAGTTGGTAATTCCCTCCAGTAAAATCCCGGAGGTCTTGCGGCACCTTCACGACGGATCGTCTGGTGGACATTTAGGGATCAAGAAAACGCTGCAGAAGGTACGGGAGCGCTTCTACTGGATCAATTGTTCAGACGACGTGAAGAACTGGTGCAAGAAATGTACTACATGCTTTGCAAGTAATGGGCCACAAAGACGACCGAAAGCTCCCATGAAACAATATAACGTCGGAAGCCCCTTCGAAAGGATAGCTATTGATATAGCAGGACCCTTCCCTGAGACCGAAAAGGGAAATAAATACATCTTGGTCGTGATGGACTACTTTACGAAGTGGGTAGAAGCGTACGCTCTCCCTAATCAGGAGGCAGAGACAGTGGCCGATGTGCTAGTGAAGGAGACGATCTGCCGGTTTGGAGTACCCATGGAATTACACTCGGATCAAGGAAGAAACTTTGAGAGTGGCCTATTCCGGAGGATCTGTGAGAAGTTTGGGGTACGAAAAACAAGAACCACGGCCCTTCACCCTCAGTCTGACGGCATGGTAGAACGAATGAATCGCACCCTCAACCGCTATCTAGCGAAAATGGTCTCGTCACATCAAAGAGACTGGGACGAACACGTGCCGTTCTTCCTGATGGCCTACCGCTCGGCCGTTCATGAGTCGACAGGACAAACTCCAGCCAAAGTCCTGTTCGGGCGAGAACTTAAACTACCCTGTGATCTAATCTTTGGCGCTAGACCGGACGAGGACGTTTCGGGGGAAGATTACGTTTCCCGGATGCGGCAAAGGATGAACGAAATTCACGATCAAGTCCGGTACCAACTAAATATCGCCAGTGATCGCATCAAAGAGCGTTACGACATCAACGCTAAAGAGGGTGGCTACCAAATGGGAGACCGAGTTTGGCTGTACAACCCACAGAAGAAACGTGGTTTGTCCCCTAAGTTACAGACCAATTGGGAAGGTCCCTATGTTGTGAAGAAACGAATCAATGACGTGGTCTACCGGGTAAGCAAACTACCAAACGGCAAGCCGAGAGTGGTGCACTTTAATCGGTTGGCACCCTATGAGGGGTCGCACGATGAGGCGGAGGTTCCCCGAGTAAGAAACACATTGGCGCAGGAGAACGAACTTTCCTTCGAAGAATTTATGAGCGCCTACGGGGGTACCGGAAAAGCACGGTATGGGGTAACCTGTGAAAAACAACAGGATTTGTTCAGCGTACCTGAAGAATACTCGTTGGCCCATTGTGTGTCCGCCGACCTGGTAATGTCACGAGGTATCGCCACGGTTTTCAAGAAGAAGTACGGGCGCTCGGAACAACTCAGAGAGCAACTCCCGGAAATTGGCAAGGTTCTGGAACTACGTGACAACGTAAGACACATCTTTTATCTGGTTACGAAGGAGATCGGGTCCCTTAAACCATGTTATCACGATGTATGGCGAACCTTGCATAGGCTACGAGACCGACTGCTGGAGCTCGACATCAGGAAGCTAGCTGTCCCCAAGTTAGGTGCTGGACGAGATCAGCTGGACTGGAGGGTTGTCCGGAACATGCTGGAAGTAGTGTTGAAGAATACCGGAGTGGAAGTTTTAGTCTGCTGTTTTGGGCCTGCACCATGTCGACTCGGGAAGACGGTCCCCTGTTATTTTGACGCCACGTCTCGCTGTAAGCGGGGGGTTAACTGCAGGTTCCTGCATGGGCCTACCAGGGATACGTTCCGAGACGAAACGTCTCTAAGGCGGGGGCAGTGTAATGCGAGAAGTGAACAAAGCGACACATGTTTACTCCTTCAAAAGAATAACTACGACGCGTACAAGACAGGTGCATGAACATTTGCTGCGTAGGCTTCTAGAATGTACTAGAATGTTCTCGATCAGGGTTGGGGGTGTATATATAAGGGGGTTTGTGATCGAGGGAGTTAGTTAGAAGTAGAAAGCAGAAGTGAACGCGACATACGATCCGAAAGCGGAGCAGTACAAATAAATTATGTAGTGTCTAGTCTAGTGTACAAGTAGTTTAGTGTGTTAAATAAATTAGTGTTCAATTAATGTAAATAAATTATAAAATAAACGTTACAATACGTTAAAAATGTACTAATCTCACTTGCGTCTGTTTCTTTTCGATACTCACAAGACAAACCAAGTTGTTGAATTTTTCTAAACCACGATTGTCCTAATTGAAACCTACATCCTCTTATACGGAGGATTCGTATAAGAGTATTCGGAAATCACACACACACAATTCGGAAAAGACTGATATAGCATTACAATAAACGAATATACAATATACAATACACAAATACAACTTCTTAAATATAGTTCACTGCAGAACTTTGTTAAATTTGGCAACGCTTTTGTTATTTACCTTAAAAATTCATCAGAATTTGCTGTAGAATGTGAAATATCATGGCCCGAGTTCGGATGCCCTGTCGGCCCCAGTTCGGATGAATAATAATCAGTCAGAGCGATGGAGATCACTCATCCAGTATTCCGTGTCGCTGCCAGTTTGGGGTTACGTCCTCCTGTGCCGCACCATCTTCGAACCCTAGGACCATGCCTCGCATTGGGGGTGCCTTGTACCTGCCGCCCTTCCAGACCCTCGCTCGTTCGTCTCGTTCTTGTCTCGCTCTCATCATTTGGTCTCTGATTATCTCTCCCTTGTAATATTAGTGTCTAAATAAACATTATCCATGTCGCCATGTCTTTTACCGTCTCTACCTAGCTACACCCCCAACCAGAGCACCCACTCTGGACCCTAGGCCCCAGGGCGTGTGACAATATTGGTATAACGTTTTAGTGGGTTCCATAATTACA
Organism: Cryptocephalus moraei; assembly: GCA_946251905.1. Taxonomy (NCBI): domain Eukaryota; kingdom Metazoa; phylum Arthropoda; class Insecta; order Coleoptera; family Chrysomelidae; genus Cryptocephalus; species Cryptocephalus moraei. The sequence continues at coordinate 2,982,235 of OX276452.1, forward strand.
CTACAATAATGTCCTTACCTATTCTTCACTAATGGCTTATACCTAATACTAAATTTATTTCACCCTATATGCTCTTGTTCACCGATCGTGCTTCTTAGTATTATTCTTTGGTATTACGTTCATATTCGATATGTCTCTCTCGCTCTGTCCATCTATCCATATATCTTTCTCTCTCTCTCTCGCTCTATCCATTATCTTACTATCTATTTATCTCTCTGTCTATTTATCTATCTATTTTTTGACGAATATCGAATAATCCTGAATGTGACCGTCGGGATCGAGTACGTTCTTAAGCACGAAGGCGGTTCGTATCGCAGAACTAGCTTGCTTTCAATCCGTCAGATATGTTCTGCCAGAAAACTTTCAGTTAAATAGGTTTGTTTCAGTGGAAATCCTAAATTGATTTCATCTTAGAATATACGGTTGATTAAGATTCCTACGGTTCACCTGAATGAATTAGTTCTTTTCATTTTACGGAATCAATTTTAAGTAATATATATTTACTTATATACTTTTTAGGTTCCAGTCAAAGAAGCCCAGAGGAAGCGCTTCCACATACAAAGCAGCGACGGCCCCAAGAAAAAACAACCAAGTTAGTTGGAATACTTGGCCAACATTTTATTATTCACGCATTTAATTCGGCAGTGCACATTACATAATCTTATAAGAATACTCAGCGGTGTTTAGTATTATAACATTTAGTGTTAGTATAGAGTGCATATCTATATACATTCCACACTCTACTTGAAGCGTTGTGAGCATAGTTATATTTTGCAGGTTGTCTGTCGTGATATTGAAGTACGTCTACATTCCTTAGTCTTAGTCCGAATGAGCTGGATAATACACTTCTGACATATCGCCCCTTCTAAATTTCTTATTAAATCTGGTACCAATCTAGTATATATATATATATATATATATATATATATATATATATATATATATAATCGAAGGTATGTAGTGACCGGTTGATGATATCAATTTTTGAAACTTGAATAAAAGAAGATCTGTTCGTGGGGATGCGGTCAAAAAACAACGCCAGTTATGTATGCTATGTTGGACTCTTTTATATTTGTCGAGCTTTCGGACATATCATTTCAATCCTCAGGACAATCAACAAAACTTAGACAAAGACAAACTGGCAAAGACACTTTTATATACTGTGAATATCTAAGCGTAAAAAAGTTTTAAATACTCAATGTATCGTTTCAGTTTTATATTATGATTTACGTTTTTTGCGCAATAAAAACTTATTTTGAAAAACTACACTGAAAGAAATCTAACAAAGGTTCATCGTGTTATTTGAAAAATTTATCGAAAAGTTTTACTAGCTTGTTTAATTTAGTTTTCGTTTCGAAAGTAACAGTCTGTTGGATGGATTGAATAGATTTTTCTATGTCATTAGATTCCATGGGCTTTATGACCATAAAAACTAGCACTTGCTTAGCGTTCCTTATATTAGCCCAGGACGGGTTATGTGAGGTGTAGGTGTAGAAAATATTCACGATGGTAGGCATGGAATGACAACAGATGTAATATGTGATAATGTTCACTCAACTTAAAAAATTAAATTTTAACTTACATCACGGTTTAATTAAATTAATGGTTAATTGAAAACATTAGTTTTCGTTATATTTTAATAAAGTAAGTACATATTATATGCATGGTCGACAAAATTGCTAGCTGTCCGATATGCCTACAATCTGCTTTTCCCAGCACGTAACATATTTTTACATATTTATAGGTCAAGATTTTTATCTCAACAACCAATTTTATTCATTAAGATCTAACCCTTACCCTGCCGTAGGAATGAGTACTTATGCTCCCCAAAGCTGAGTGATACTTGTATTTCATTAGAGTGGATTAGGTGTTTGAATTTACCTAAAATTTGTGCAAAAGGAAAGGGAAGAAGATTGAAATTTAAATTTTTTTGGTAATATTTTTTTGAAATGTTTAATTTACTTGCAAAGTTAATAGCTCAAAACTTACCTAAAAATATATAACGCGAAAGCCGCAACATATTATATATAACTGATATCGGAGCCAATGGTAATATTTTGAAAATTACGTTTTACTCCATTTTTAGATTTTATCGGCAATATTGTCTCAACGAACCCAACATTTCGACTAGGGTGTCCGTCTGTCTGTCTGTATGTTCCAAAATTTAAAAAAAATCGATATGGATTCGAGAGGGAGTGCTATCATTTGACAGGTGTCGAAAAATAAACGTAATCGAAATTGGATATATCATATTTCCCTCTTATATTACAGGTTAAAACCTGTTCAAATTGATTAAATAGTTTTGCAACCGATTCGGTGACAGTAATATCATTTGAAAGGTAACGAAAAAAAAATCATCACAATAGTTTCTCTTATTATATGGGTATCTCATATGAGAATGTAATAAACATATTCGACATAGACATCTCTTGCTTATTTCTTACACTATGATAGTTATGGCGCCTTGCACATTGTGGGGCACCGTCTTGTCCGTCTTCCCCCTTTATCTTATATCGTCGGACCAAAATTTTTATAAAACTTCCCAAAATACTTAATTACATTATATAAAATATTTTTTCAGTTTCCTTTGTTTAACAGTTTTTTTTTTAATATTTCTTTAACGGAATTTGGTAAATTATAGGAAATAAACAATATTTAGTTATTAATTACAAAGTTTACATAACCATTTGTACCGTCCAGTATGCACATATCCTAGTTCTGTGGAATGTCAACTTTAGAGGTTAAAAGTTAAAAGGTTAACATATAACTTGAATACTTAAGAAATTAATAACACAAATAACGCTTAATTACACAAAAATAAAAATTGTTCACATAACTTCTATGTTCTAATGGCTGATGTCGATTTTGTACAAAAACTGGTATGATGAGTATGATGAAGTGGTCGAATTATACATAGTCATCACATATGCTACTACTATCTACGATGTGTTATATTACGAATGTTAAGAGATGGAAATACTATCAATAGCTATGGATTTGACTTTTTCATTTCACTTTCCAAGTTCACCCCACTTCTATGTAAAATCATTTCATCTGTATCGGCCATTCGGCAACTTTAAAATTTAGTATTTAGAGTTTAAAATTAAATGGCTTTAAAATTATTTAAAATTTTCCAGATTCCTGATTACATTTTAATTTTTTTTAAAAGGAACATTTTTAAAATCTTTAGAAAACATATTGGAACTGTGACGATTTTTCAATTTTAATTTAAAAGTCAGATTTGAATTTGAATAAAATTGAACTTAATAAATGAATTGTATCGTTCGATTCTTGATAAACTCAACGATTTTATAGCAAGTTTTAGCGCATTTAAATAACTGGAACCTGACGACTAAGATGTACAACCCCAACAGGAAATCAGTTATGTCACTATGTCTTGAAGTGGCAGCAGGACCAGGGGATTAACATTGCAATAGATTGGTACTCTATCCAAACTGACTGGCAAACTGCAGTTGTTATACCGCTATTTAAAAAAGGTTACCGTAGAAATTGCAACAACTACCAGGAAATCAATCTTCTCAATTCAGGATACAAAATATATGCAAAAATAATTAATATTACAATAAACACTATCAGAAACTTATCTTACTGAAGAACAGTAGGCATTGAAGCAGGGAATACCTTGCATGGACATCGTATTTATTATGTGCCAAATAATTGAAAAACACAGGGATTTCAACTGCCCAACATATACATAGCTTTCATTGATTATCAGAAAGCTCTAGATAAAGTCAACCAAAGTAAACTATGGGAATTATTACAAAAATATGTAATACCTCTAATCTGAGCAATTCAAGGTTTATACCGGCAATAAAATAAAAAAATTTAGTGAGGTAAACAAGCTAAAATGCAAGATATATCTCTTAGACAGTGCGCCAAGGGTGCCCTCTTTCACCGCCACTTTTCAATTTTTATATAAACGGCGTCATAATGACATGGCAGAATAAAATATAACATCAAATTCTGTGTGGTGATAAAATTATAAATAGGTACACTCCTATTGACGCTAACGTCAACATTATTTAAGGGAAACTTTAGGTTAGGAAATGTAATTTATTGTAAACCAATTTAGGGAATGTTAAGAAATTAATTGCTAAATTTGGGTTAACACAAAGGATATGGAAAACGGATTTATGTTTCTAGTTAGTAAACCAAGGATAAAATATTTCAGAGCTTATCGATTGCACATTTGAAATATTTTGTAGAAATGTTTAATGAATATTTTTATTTAAAACATGTTTCTTCAAAAAACAATTGTTTGAAATACACTTACAGTTATTAGTCCATGAAGTTCATTTTATTAGATTATGCACAAATTAGACACTTTTGAAATTTTTCCATTTACAATCATTCTTATTTAGTTTTGCTGCTTTTAAATTAGTTATAAGTTTTTTTTATAATTACTAGGTCGTATTGGTATCATTTAATTAAATCGACATTGGTTAATCTAAAAAGTGATTAAATATAGGTATCCAAGGACACATTTCCTATAAAGGGACATAGCCCCAACAAAATGCCAGTAGACATATTATGGGGCAGATATATCTAATTATTGCCACAGAGTACTACTTAAACGATTAGACGAAAATGGCGTTATTTTCCGTCTTAACTTTTAGTCGTATTTCAGCAAAGCGTTCATATTTTATAATTGAACAGTAAGTTTCATAAAGAGACATACGGTTTTCATTTTTTATGTTAATGTACTAGGACCTACTGGTTCCATTGAGCTAGAAATCCATTGAACGACTAGGACATAGGCAGTTTTTCTCATCAAATTCAAAAATAATTTTTAGTAAAGTTTTCTGGTCAGTTTGACGTGGAACAAAGATTTATATGGATATAAAAGTTTACACAACAGAAAAAGTCGTGCACTGTCATAGTTTTTAATTTCATATACTTCATATTCCTCTTTATAATAATATAATGAATTATTTTAAAATGAAATTATCATGCAGCAAATCAGTAGTCGAAAAATTGAACAATTTGCTTTAACACAAAAATTATTCTACATTTTATCTGCACAACACAACTGAGATCAACCAACATTCACTTCGTTGTTTAAATTATCTTTTAATTGTCAAGTAATAAAGAAGTACGTTACTGCTTAAATACAAATTTCTATAAATGGTTCACAATACTTTTGCCATATTCATAACAGTTTAGCGCAATCATTTCTATAATTTGCTAAAGAAAATTTTAAAGGAAGCAGGTCGCCACTTTACGCTTAAACGTCCATAATTAACGATGCGTTCAAAACTGAAATATTAACGCGTATTATAATAATTCACCCCACTTGGACGGTGTCACCATAAATTTCCGAATTAGATTTGAATAGTGTCCACTTGTGTGAAGTCAGCATGTGCGAACGAGAGGACCCAGAATTGGCTTTCGGAGTATGGAAAGTTTTAAAATGCGAACACTTCACGCTCGTACACACACACAAACGCACACGGCTTGGCTGTACCACCCCCCTAATTCTACCCGACCCCGTATAGCGATTAAAACGATCCCGAATTAAATAACAAAGGACTCATTCAGACAGTTGACAACTTTAAATTGGTTTCCGCTGATCGCCATTTAAATGTAAATCGACGAGATGCAGTCAAAATATTAAGCGATTAATTCGGACGGGGATGATCACCCTATTCTATGAGGTCCTCTTTGCCACCTTTCAGCTTTTACAAAAAAATTAATAAAAATGCTCCGAGTGTTTCAAGAGTCAATCTCGTTTTAAAATTGATTTGTTATGATACCAGGTTTCTAAAATATTCTGCGTTGGGCACATTTTCTTTCACCGTATGTTTGATCAACATTTTGGAAGACAGATAAATAGATTTTTAAACATAATCTATGAAGTATGATAAGATCATATAAACTTAGTACATTGTGCTATTTCATTTAAAACCATGCTGTTCTTGTAACTGCAGACTTTTTTTGGAAGCTGGTAAATGTTCCTGGTTGAACTATTCCTTGGAACACGATTACATGTACTACCTATCTATAACGTTCATTCTACTACAGAATAACGAGAACAAATGCTACTTCGGTAGTCTTCTGTTAGTTAGACAAACGTATTCATTTGTGTTCATAACCATACGGGACTCACAAGGTTGTTGCACACACGAAATGCCAAAACTGCTCAAAATCATACTGCTAATAAAACATATTAAAACGAAAAATATTTCAGGCCCCCTACATCCCTTCGTTGTGGATGGCTACCAGACGCAGCAATGGACAACTCTTGTCCAACGTTTTGTTAGCAGAAAATTATTATCGAACTAAACCATCTACTTTGTACAGGACCGGCATTTGGGAAACTTTAATGGGTTCAATGAAGAAAAGATTGTGACGATGATTATGAAATTAGTTCGCCTGTACCTAATTGGGAAAACAAATTAAGTTGAAACTGCTCTTTTATTTAATATTTACCTTCCGAAAAATATAAACATCATTTCTCTCTAACCACCATATAAAAATAAAAAATGTTTAAAAATGTAATGCAACAAATTTACTAGTTTATACCTCAGTTGCCGATAATGTATATTTATAAAATACAAGCCGTACCCGGCATGCCTTGCAATGCCACGTAAGGTTTAAAAAAAGAAAGATAATTAAAAATTATAGATGACCGGATGGACTTCGTATTACCTAGATATATATTTTTGAAAAATATGGTCAAAACTTGATACAAAATTTTCATCTATATTAAATTAAATGCAACACAGTTATACACATAATCAATTTAAGGCTTTCTGATGTACTATATTTTTTTATCTTTTTTTGCGGTGTGTACATATATAAAGATGATATTGAGGAAGTAAACAAAGCATTAGATGACACTTAATCTGGTAAAGCTCATGGGTTTGATGACATGCAAGAATGTGACTGAATAAATTCTATTCTGACATCCTATTAACCTCCCATAAAAACTTAAAAAGGCAACAATTATCTCAGTACTAAAAACAAATAAACCGAAGAACCTGCCTGAAAGTTACCGCCCAATAGCGCTTCTTATCTCATGCTACAAAATTCTGGAACTGGTGCTGAAAAACAGGCTGGGTCCCTCGATTTTGGAGTGTGTCTCAGTTGAACAAGCTGGCTTCACACCACAACGCAGCTGTGCGGACCAAGTGCTGAGTCTCACAACACATATTGAAACTGGTTTTGAAGGTCGACTGAAAACCTCTTTAGTCTTCATTGATTTGACTGCGGCATATAACACGATCTGGAGAGTGGATCTTAACTACCAGTTTCTCAGTTAAATACAATCCAACCAAATAGCAAATATAATAAACAGCGTGCTTTGTGACGCTGTACTGACGCTTTTGCCAGTACATGAGGATCTTCCTGACATTGCCGACAGATACTAAGATCTAGGTCTACTCCACTCCTCTTAGCAGAACAACTCCTAGCAGAAAACTTCAATTTACGCGACAAGTGGAGAGACTACTGGGAATCTACGATGCCAGTCCAAATAGCCCTTACCATTGACTCCACTGCGGGTATGCTGGGTATGGCACTGCCCCGCCTGGAATGGAAGACACTTAATAGAATTAGAACCTCTCACGGTGTGTGCTGAGATGCCTTTCATAATTGGGGATTGATACATTTACCTTCGTGCGACTGCGAAGGTGCTCGCTAGAGTGTCCAACATATTGTAGCATCCTTCCTTCAACAACATACTCAGGAGACACGATCGACTTCATACAGGCTACGTAACCCGTTCTAGACTGGACTCACGTCCTGGATATTAAAATTTAATTTCTTATTTTGTTTGCATCTGATTTACAATACTGCCTGTCCATAGAACGTGTGTATTTTGTCTTTTGTTTTCATAGTGAGATTTATGTGTAATTGTCTAAGCATATATATAAGCCATACGCTAAATAAATAAATATATCTTATATATTTAAATACTTCATGAATTCCTTGAGAAGCATTAATATTGACTGTCAATATTTCTCGAAGAGATCATAGAGATAAAGAGATATCATGCAGAACTCAAAACGAATATAGCAAACTAAAATATATTTTATGATGACTATTTTATAACTTCAAGATATATATTTTTTTATTAAATCTTTATTTCAACGGTTTCTTCTTCATGAAGAACACAAAGTCCATTTTCCATTGTCCAATTTACTATCTACTATCTACAAAAATGTTGATTCTAAATGATTTTGCGATTTACATTTTTTGAACAATAGTTTCCGATAGATTATATTTTTACATTACATTAGAATGATTTTTTATGTAACGCCCTTAATCAATGTCAATGCAAAACTGGTCGAGGGACGTTCAATATGATAATAATATTTCATAACAAACATTGGCACATTCTCTTCATTAAATATTTGGAAATAATTGGAATGCCTATATTTTAGTGATCACATCTTATGGATCGTACTAAATAGTTTGAGTTTTGTTTGGTTAAACAATATCCATAACGATTGACAACAAAATTTACAAAGTGGAACAAAAATGGGCTATATTTCGAAAACAATTGCTTATGCTTTTATGCTTTTATTTGTAGACTTCAAATAGCCACAACCAACGAAAGATAGAAAATTGCATTTTACAGCTATTTCTCATCCGTTGGATTATGATTAGTTAACAACCTGGTTAAGGTCTACTCTATAAGCGTCAATTCATTTCAATTTTAATGGACAATTAAAGAAATTTGGATTGAAATAAAATCACAATGACATGTCCTCGAAGCGAAAACAAGAACTTTGTCGCTCAAATCGACTATTAACTACCTGCGCAGTGAGAAGATATCAGGTTGTACATGCACCTCTGTTGGTGTTTTGGTTTATGTACCCCTATTTCCAATTAAAACGGTAAGCCCCATACACACCAACGACTTGATACGCCTGATAGATATCTAGAATATCAAAATCATAAGATATGACAGACAACGCATTGGTTACATATCAATCAAATACAATAGTTTGCTAAGATTAGATCAAAATAAATGCAGTGCCACCCGTTCTCTCTATCACAATCGCTGTTTCTTCGCAAAATCTTATCCAAGACAGCTTTAGAACCACGCGCTTATTACTAAAAGTTTCCAGTTGGGTATGACACTTGTATGATCGAACTGGGAGGATATAATATAACATTCATTTTCGGCGTTTACATTCCTATTAGCTCGATCGCGAACAGTGGAATCGTTAAACCTTTGAGATCAAACGTTCCCCCATCCTTAACTCGCAGACTAGCACTGAAGTTTTTCAGTTCCCGAACGGGAGAAGGAAAAAATCCTTCCACTTTTAATAGCCCCAGTAATTACCGACGACATCGATCTCTACATGTGGCCAGAATTTAATTTCCCACCCGTCACGCCCCTCACGCCACACCGAGAATATTGAATATCAAAGCAAATTAGCTGCGGGTCCCGACATCTGCTGCGCGTCAAAAAGTTGCCGACGTTCTGGACGAAGTGTATCAGAGGTGTTAAAATTTTTCGGGAATGTTTTGATACGGCCGATCTCGCCTTTTTTGATTTAGTGAGTGTCGGGGACGGGAGGGACCGGAAGAAGGGCTATCTTTGTTTGTTGTTTTGTACGGTGCGGATGTAAATAAGAAAGTTCGAATAAGACAGGATGTTGTATGTCTGTCAATCTATCGACAAAAGGAAGAGATTGTAACCTGTTGAAAGTTTAAACTTTATATGTAAGAGCTTCATGGGCTAAAAATAACATCAAATCGGTCCAAATCGTTCCAACCATACGGGAACTATGAGGCAGGGATACTCACTATTTAAATTGTCAATCACATTATCTCGTTAATGAGCGGCAATATACAAATTGACAATATCGGTGATAGAATCGAGGAAAATTTCTCCGCCGTTATAGAAAAATCAGGGTGACTCGGAATACACAACTTATCCTGATTAATGACGATAGGTTCATATCTAATCTGATTATAGAATGAATATTTCAAATAATTTATCGGCAGTAATAATATACACAGAATATATAGGTACTATAAATAATCACATTATTAATAAATGTACACAAAGTTTTCGAATTACAGCACAAACATTTGCTAACACTTTTGTAACACTATTGAAAAGAAAATGAAAGCCCATTTGGACAATGTTAACACCTACATGTTCAATTTGTCTACCTTTACTTATTTGTCTTTTAGATTAAAATCCAATGTTGTCCTCATTTAACGAGATCTTAGAAAGAACACAGGACTCCTTAATGAAGAAGCAATACACGAAAGAACGACTGTTCTTGGTGATCTTGGGAAAAAGAAAAGAAGCGAATGTAGAACTGACCAGTGACGACTATTAAACATGCACATAAACTTTCGTATAATGGAACGCTGTATTTGGGTTTTCATTTCCAAAGTACGAGTATCTATCTATATTTTGTCAAAATAACCCATGGAGTAATAAAATCTCATTATAAATGCAAAACCGATACAAGGTGGCATCCACTAAATTTTGGGAGTTTTATGATGTTTTACACGCTACCTTACGGAATCGCTTTGTATTTTGAGTGACTCATCCGAAACACGTGCGAATATTGTACGGATGGCTATTGTAAATATACAGGGAATTGTCACTCTCTGGCGCACGGCCGGGGAAAATGAGTAAATACGCAATAGTCGGTAACTGGAAAAATTGTGTGTGTCCACACTCGCATCGGAATTTTGATTTTTGATGGAATCGAAATAATTCAAAATTAAAACTTTCCCATTAACTGAGAACGACGCTACTTTTGGGCGTTTCGATGATCCCGGTAAATTCTCCATACTCCAAAACGTATCTCCGTAGTTTAAAAATACCACTATGAACACACAGGACTAATGGTTTCCTGGTAAACTCAGGTCTTTATTTTGAAATTCAAACTGTCACTGTCTTATTACACACACTTGCACGTCTAGGCAATGATGACTGACTATTACTGGTAAACTGTTTTTAAATGAAATAAATGGGCCGATGTTATTTACATAAACACCGGAGATGTTAACGCAAGCATTTGCAGCTGCAGTTCCCTTAACTTACCTAGAATTGCCGAGATGACAATAACCGTTGTGGTCTCTTCTTGGAATAGTTTGGAAAGCAAACTTTGAAAACATAACAAGTAGTGATCTTTGTTGAAGAACATGTTTCCTGTTAAAATCACAGAATCTACAATTAAGAAAAGGTGTGCCAAACTTACATTTACTATTAATACTTATGCCACTCATAATACATCCAGTGAGAGGGTACAATTGCAGTATATCAAATTATCCTTCCATCCTGCTTAGGAAAAAACGGTAAATGCAATTTTAAAACCCTTAAAATTGACTCCTGCTTGGTACTATTGGTTCACGTTAAATGACACCATTTTTTCTAAACTTAAAGACCGTATAGATATTGAAAATCAACATGGGGTTGTTTATGAAATTACATGTCTGGACTGTAACCCTAAGAAAATTTATATTGGCGAAATCAAACAGTACATCAAGAAAAGGATGTATCAACATATATTACATATCCGAAATGGTAACCTAGCACATTCAGGTCTTACAGAACATAGTATCAACTGTGGACATAAGTTCGATTTTGACAATGTTAAAATAGTTGAACGTAATTGGTTTAAAAGATTGCTCTTAGAATCATACCATATCATACGTACATCAGATAATAACGTCAACAAACAACATGAATTTCATAACATCATTCAGTTTTATAAAAAAATTATTATAAATTGATAAATTACGTATTTACAGAGGTCCTATTACCATATTTCCACCATACTTTATTAATTCAATTCACCTCAAACATCGAATTGGGTGGCGTCATTCCTTATATGTTATTAACGGTACTTACTTGGTCTCCAATTGTTTACCGATGGATGGCGTTACACTACAAAAATAGATATTAATTTTCAATGTCAAGTATAACGACATAGTGGGAGTTTAAAAAAAAAACAGGGAAATCTCCAGAATGTTCGAATATCGTTAGTCGTTGCTGTAGGTCACGACGGGTTGATGGTTTGGGTTGCTGAGTGTTTCTATAATTTATTATAATGGCCTCTAAACTTCTTCCTACACCATACTGGCTCACCTCGTCGTATATTGTCACATATAACACATGTATAATCTCTCTCTCCTAGCAAGTACTTACCTAATCATTGTAGATCCATAAATATGTCTACAATCGTAAACGAAACGTCGAATGTCAGCTGTTTGGATTCAACATCATCTACATTCTTTGAGTTGGTTTTATTTGGGGGATACTAAGAACTTTCGTCTTTTTTCTATTAACATTTCCTCACTTGGAACTTCTCATGCCATTACCTTTCGGATTATAACAAAACTAGTTAAAATTTGGGAAAGTACGCTACTAGTGAATGATATGTTACTGTTAAATAGGTCCATTAATGCAATCAAACGATCCGAGTATTCTTCCTATAATGAACTGTTCTAAAATTCTACAAAAGTAAAGTGATTACCGAAAAATCCACAGTTATACCGATAAAATCTGCAAATTTTACTATTTATCGTTCTTACTGCTTTATTCTTCTTCTTCTTGTTTTTTTTTGCATTTGCTTCCTCTCGGCGCAATCAGCCAGCTCATTAGGTTAGCTGCATGTGTCAGGCTATGCAGCTATGAATTTAATTAATGAGGTAATTCTCATGGATTAAATATTGAATCTATTCTTTTCCCGCCCCCTTACAAGATATCCGATCTTATCCAGCCCGGTTACCGGCGTGAATAAGAAGACGGGTACCACAATGCACGTGGAATTATTTAACACAAAATATTGGTATCATTTCACTATTACATTCACTACATTACTTTTTCATTTAAAATTGGGTTTAATATTTCAGGATTAGTTTAATATTCTTAGATTTGTTAATTAATTTTCAAGGCACTTTAGATAGGCCGGACGACACAACACGCCCACACGACATCACAAACACGAATGAATTTCTTACTGCTTTAATGGTCCGAAAAATGAGATTCACTATCATCGCTTTTACTATCTTTTTACGTTCATTTTCATCATTCATGACTCTGGAGTTTTGACAAACAGGAGAATGCAAATATATAAGATTCAAGGCTTCCAAATAACTACACAGATCACAAATATATGGTGATTATATACGTGTGGTAATTCATATACCTCCCCGAGCTCATGGGTTTTCTGTACCAATCCAACTTAATTTTATTATCCGTTGTTCTGATCACTTTAGTATCCAGGAAAGGTAAGTTATGTGCTGTTTCCTTTTCAAGCGTGAACTGGATCTTTGGATGGTACTTGTCAAAAGTTTCAAGTAAAAATATCTCAGATCCTTCTGGTATTGCACAAATCAGGTCATCTACATATTTCTTGAAAAAGGGGATATTGAAAGGTATTTTTTTTTATATAACACTCAATTAGGTCATCCATAACATACTAAGCAAAGATGGGGGAAGACTTCCCACCCATTGGTGCACCTACAATTTGTTTATAAAATTCATTGTTAAGAGAGAAATAAGTATGTTCGTAAACAATTTTAATAATTTTTATAAATGAATTGACGTTTAATGTGCAATGGATTTTTATTGACTCCCAATGATTAGTTACACTCTCTAGTACTAAATCTAGAGGTATGTTTGAAAACAAAGATATTACATCTAAACTTACTAACATGTAATTAGTTGGTTATTGAAAATCATTGATAAAAGTAGAAAATTTGAATGAATATGCAATATAATAGTCATTATCCTCGTTGTAAGCACTTGTCATAATGTTAGTAACGAATTCACTTAATTTGCTAGTTGGTGAATCAATAGAAGAGATTATAGGTCTTAACGACAATGTTGGTTTGTGAATCTTCGGTAAAGCATAAAACTTTGGTGCAATCGAGTTGTAAATCGTTAGAGTTTTACTTAATTCTTTCTCTATTTCATTTTTGTTCGTTAATTCTGATATTTTATTCGCTTTTCGTTGGATAGTACATGTAGGATCCCCTCTTACTCTCACATAGCTATTCATATCACCCAACAAACAATTTGCTAGCTCTTGATATTGATCTTTGAACATCGCTGTGGTGACATTACCTTTGCCAGACCTAGTTATTATGATATTCGGATGGTTTTTTAGACAGCTTTTGGTCTTTTGGTAACTGTAGTACATGTAGTACTGACAATTGTTTGGTATTTCTATGCAAATAATTTGTGATTGCATTAGTGATCTGTGAACTGTATAGGTTCTTGACGTATATATAAGTTAAATTTAGCGGGAAGCAGCCTTAATTGGGGGCAAGACGAATCTCTTTACACTATGATAGCTTTCGCCAATTTATTGTCGGCTTTGTCAATCTTACTATAAAGGTACAAAAGGTGGTTAAACATTATTTAAAACTAAAGAATAAATAACACTCACAGTGTGCGAGAAAATTATAAAACCAGCCAAAACAACATAACAGAAAGGTCTTTTTTCATTAATGTGAAGTATATCGTGCCAAGTGACAATATGACACAATGGATGTAATTTTTATTTGTTTCAAACACGCAAAAAAGAGAGATTCTTACTCCACAACCAATCAGACCATATCGGTTGCCAAACGACATGTTAGGTAATTGAAACCTAAAAAGCTAGGGAAGATTTCTGTTACTAGTTACTGCCACTAACTGTCAACAGAAATTCTCCCCAGTTCGTCTTGGTTTGGGTTTCTCCTATGGTGGTAGATGTAGTCGAGGTATAGTACATTAGAATAAATGATGTTTAAATTTTGAACATCTGTTTTCTTGTTCATTATGTTTTCTCCATTGTGAATGTAAGCCATCTCCAGGAATGACCTTATTAGTTTCTGCGGTTAAGACTTTGATGTCATAGAAATTGGGTTGGTGTCCAGTTACGTCAACATGAGAGGAAAGTGCGCAAGCATCTTTACGTCTAGAAATGTCGCTTTTATGTGAGGTCACTCTCGCTTTGAGGTTTCTGGACGTCCAGGAAGCTAGTAACGGATGGCTCAGCCGATTTAAAAGTCGTTTTAATTGGCATAGCATCGCAGAACGTGGAAAGGCGGCAAGTGCTGACAAAGATGCTGCGTTTCTTTATGCAGAAAAACTCAAGAAAATGATTGAAGATAGTGGCTACTCTAGCCAAACCATTTTCAATGTAGATCATACCGGTCTTTTTTTGAAGAAAATGCCTAAAAGAAATTTTTTTGCGCGTGAAGAGAAAACCTTTCCAGGTTTTAAAGGCGCCAATGATCGATTGACAGTGATGAAAGGTGCGAATGCAGCTGGTGATTGTAAATTGATACCTCTCTTAGTTTATCGCTCAGAAAATTCAAGAGCCTTAAAAACAAATCTAAAAGTGGTTTACCCGTCATTTGGAAATCTAATGCGAAAGCTTGTGTGAAGCTTCTCTTTTTGAAGACTGGTTTGGTCACCATCTTGTTACCAGCTTGCTTCAACCAATGGACCAGGAAGTCATAAAATGTCAGGCGACATTGTAAGAATATATGAAGCCTTCGACATCAAAATAACTTCGGTTTACGTTGCATTATTCATAGTAATGTAAATTATTTTTATTACCTAACATTTTATTAAACATGTTTCTTCTAAATTAGTAATGTTTTCTTTAGACTCTGGTGCCGATTATACAAACTTTATACGTATTTATATGCAAAGTTGAACCCCGACTTACGCGAATTCGACTTAACGGCTATCGCTTGGTCCCACCTATTGCGTAAGTCCGGGGTATGACTGTATGTATATAATATACACGTCTAATATTCTTGAATTTGCATAAAAATATTTTTGCATTAATACTCTAACCCTGTCTATGGATATTTTATATAGAGAGTAACTTTTTCTTTCAATTTTAAGTAAGATCACGGTGATAATATATATATGCAAAGGCAAACTGCATTAGGTCTGAAGCAGAAAGTATACTGCTGGATACGCGAAAAAATAATGTTCCATTTCGGGTAAAATACCATTATCGTTTTCTGAAGCTACGAGAAAGTATTATCCATTTCAGCAAACTTGTGAATTACGCTTAACTCAATTAAGGTCCAAACAAGAGGTCAAACAGTCGCAGTTCGGAAAGCCGTAAATCCTGTCGACCCGTAGGAAATCAAATAGTGTGAGATAGCCGATGGTAGTTTGGACGCTTCCATGAAACAATTCGTCCGGCATTAGGAAATGATTTATTAATTACCTTGTGCGGAAAATAGACATCTACAATGCAAAAGTCTCAGTAAATTGCCAACGGAAATCCTTTAATCATCGACAGGTAGCCGATAAAGCCGAATTAATACACAAACGGTAGTAAAATAAAAATTTAAAGGTCCCTTAATTGAATCGTGACTGGAAAATAAATTACCTGATACCTTTTTTCCAACGGCCTGATCCGTTTTAAGTGCTTTTAAAAATCCTTTCTCGCCGACTGAATATTTCATCTCGTCCTATCCGGGAGCGCGATTCAATTCCAGAAGTGAACTTTCGCATTAACGACCTTTAACTTTACTTGATTGATCATTAATCGGCTGCCAATTAGGTCGGATTTTCCGGAGTGTAGGTCGTAAATTATTTTTTCCCTCTCCGCCTTTCTCTCCCTCCTTCTCCTTCCCCGTTCGGTCCGTGGGAGAAACGGAATTCCGTCCGAGTGTTTCCATTTGTTTATCTGAAGAGTCGTCCTCCCTTGGTCCCCGAGAAATCCCAACAGCCTTTTAAAAGGCGACGCTCTAAAATGCACCAACATGTAATGTCCCCGCCTGAATAATGCAGCGAGTTCAAGTCGTAACGCCTTAACGACCGTATCACACACACCCACACTAACACACAAAAAGTCCGACAAAGAGAGGGAGAGAGAGAGATGAGAGTAAGTAGAAAGAGCGGAGGAGAAGAGTTTCTGGTCGTGGAAGGGAACGGCACCTGTGAGGATAACTCAGGAAACTGCCTCTTCAATTATTCAGGTTTAAAGCGCTGCCGCTTTCTGCCTCCGCATCTAATATGGATAGGCTCGCTTAGAGGAAAAATAGAAGGGAGTCGAGGGGCGGGTCGGCTGAGACGGGGTTGTATATTTTTTTAAATAAAGGGCGGGGTAGGCGAATGAACAATAATGGGGGCCTGGGCGGTTTGGAGACGTAGATGGGATGAACTTTTAATGTGTAATTTTACGCTGAAACCGAAGTTACCTCCAAAACGAGGAAACCATCATTGGGCAACCCCACACGATTCCTGCTTGACCATCAAAAATATTTCACATTGATGGAAACAAAATAAAAAGATAGTTGTTTTTCTGGATTGTATACGCTTACAAGTTAATTCAGTCCGTAAAATATAGTCCATTCTCTTTCTTTTTCTTTCCAACATGTGAATGATCACATAACTTATGTAACATAAGTGTACCTTACTCAACAGTTATACTGCTTCATTATCCTAAGGGTGACTAAGGATCATTAAGGGTGACTTATTCTACAACAGATAAGTAAGGAGAGACTGCTACAATTACGTTATTAATGTTTAATTGTAATTATATTACGACTGTTATTATATTACAATGTAATATGATAACAAAACTAATTAATAGTCTAATAAATACATATTTGAAAAATTACAACACAAAAAAATATACTAATTTTATTTTTATTTTTACCACTCCAAATGGGGAGTTCCCTAAATGAAATAAGTGAGAATTAATTGGTTCCTTGTGCTGTGAGTATTTGCCAATAAAGTAAAGTTGGATGGAATCACCTTCTTGATTGGCCAACTTTACTTTTTTGACATCCACTCACAGTACAATCAATTAATTATTTAACCAATCAATTATCACTCTTTTTTTTTTTTCGAAAACTATTAATTCCTGGTTGGAACTCAGCCGCAACGCAAATTTCCATAGTTAGATTTAATCTTCATGTATTTTGTCGAGTTTTGGGAATATGGTAGAAATGTAGCTGCAGGGGGTCCACCGGAACCAGGTAAAGTTTGAAAGTGGTCTATGAGAAAAAAGTCTGGGAACCTCTGGGATAGACTATCGTCATTTACCGAGTGTCTATGAACTACAAAAGCCTAACCTTCTTATGGATGCAGGTGACACTCCATATTTTTTCATTACTTATAATACACTCTGTTACGGTATGATTTTCTCCCGCATAGCAACTGAATTTGTGCGAAACGTTTGGAACCGGACTCGAACGGTTTTTGTAAACAATTTTTTAGGATGACTCGCCTTTGCGTCGTCACTTACAATTTTAAAGAAGTTCGTTGGCAATATTTACTTTTGAAAAATTAACTTTCTTGGAATTCAAATACCGTTAATTTTATCACGTGCTCTTAACATGAAAAGAGCAAGTGAAGAGAGGGATATTGTTACACCCCGTTGAGATGTGACCGGTCGATGATAGGCTGGAACTTAGGAGAGAGGGAATTTGAAAGGAGATTTTTGGTGAATAAGTGGGGGAGCTAGAGTCAGGGAGAATAAGGTGAGAAGGACTGGGCTTCGGGCCTCGGGGGAGCCAACACCTCCCCCGATGGGCAATTTTGAGTTTAGCTAATGTTAGTTTAAATTTTGGTTGGTGTTAGTGAATGGGTTGGTGAATTGGTCTGGTCAGCGAAATCAGCATTTAACAGTTACGTTGACAAACTTTTTCTGGACAAATCCTAATAATTTGATGGGTACAGTGTTAGCGTAGAATCAGTGTCAAATCAGTGCGTTGATTGTTGATTTCGCCACGAACTTACAGGGCGATCCAACCGATCTACCCGGACGACTTCCGCCATCCAGCGACTTTCACCGAGCCGACGGTGACGTGGAGAGTCTAAGGACCTCTCCGCCTACAATCCTGTGTGTGGTGATTAACGCTAAGTGACAGGTATTTTCCCCCTTAAAGGCCTTTAAGTTGAAATGTTTAATCGATCGATTTCCCCATCAGTTAGAAACAAACTTTAGTAATTATGTGTTTCTTCTATTTCTTTGCAAACTCTTGAGCATTTTAGTATTTTGGTAATAAATGTAGATTACTCCTTTATGAACTTTTGGGATATATATATTTGGACATGTATTAGTTATTGTTTTGGTTATCTGACTCACTCATGTAATTGGACATTGTTCAGTTCGTGTTTTGGGTATTTGACTTATTCGATTAAACAGCTATAATTGGATTTTGATATTTCTTTTCGACCACACCTGAGTCATTTATTCGTTCGAGCTAGCCGGCCTGAAAACATCAAAGCTTTAATAAGTAAGTACGAAATATTGTGCGTTTCAACTCACTATATTTAAACTCTTAACATAACAGTAAATTTTCTATACCGGCTCACTTAACCATAGTCGTTGGGGCAGAAATATTACAAGTTTAAACTATTGGGTGTTTTTTTAAATTTCACCTCATAGTAGGCTGTGGATAGTTTTTGTGAATGCGCCTTACTAAAAAAATGTCAAAATTGACATAACCTCACTTTTTTAAAAAAAATTGAAACTGCTCCAATCAGTTACTATATAGTGTCTTGAAAAAGACAGCTTGGAGACTGGCTTGGCTCCATTAATTAGGTATAGATGAGTGAGTGGTCTTTTTCAAGACACTATTAACCGATTGGAGCAGTTTCAATTTTTATTAAAAAAGTGAGGTTATGTCAATTTTGACATTTTTTGGTAAGGCGCATTCACAAACACTATCCACAGCCTACTATGAGGTGAAATTCAAAAAAAAAACACCCGATATAATATTCTGTTACAGATCACTTGAACCGAAATTCTCAATCAATTTAGTGAAACTCCGTAACGACGCGTAGTAGGTTATAACCTATAGTTTTAATAATTTATTAATTGTATATACACTATAGTATTTGCTCTCGTTTCATCGTTGTCGGCGGCACGACTCCGATGAAAGGAACGGACTACTTGTAGAACTGCCGCTTATTACGGAAATATCGGAATTCGGAGTTGGTTTACGGAACGGTTCGCTCGGGCGCCAGATTTTTTTAAAGACTTACTCCTTATAGCCGTGGGTGAGTCTGATACTCAGGAGAATGCCAGGGCGTCAGTGAAAATAAAACACGCAATACGGGGAAAATACGGATCGACTATATTACGGATGATCAAATCTACAAGTGAATGATGAACCTAAAGAATAAACAGGGAATATGAAAAAATAAGCATAAATTTTATGGCTTTCTAATATGCATAAAATATTACCTTTAATTATTTATGATATTATATAAATATTATTATATACAACATTATATATATATATATATATATATATATATATATATATATATAGTCGGGGTCCGTAAGTGTCAATAAAACTCTTGTTTGTTTGTCTACGTTTCGGAGTTGTTTAGCTCCTTCATCAGGACATCTATTTAAAAATTAAATCAATTACATACGACCTAAACCTAAGTGTTATGATTCGCTTACCAAAATGAGTTAAGACGGCGAAAAAAGGCTCCCATGTAATTATTAAGGGAATCGATGTGATGACGTAAATAGTAAATACCTAGGTGATATCAACAAAGGCGACAGTGACTTCTCGAGGTCTGAAGGTGGTTTCAAGGTTGGATCTCTCTCGGCGATGACCTTTGACATGCCATCGGTTTTCCAAAAATTCGCGGGAAAGAAATTTTCAATTACGAGGGTACGCAACACACATTGCTCCTCTCAGCCGAGACATCTCTCACTTGTCTCAGGCAAAGACGACACAACAGGAGCCCCCAGGTCCCACACTCGATCTCTAATTAAAACAGCGTCTACTTACACTAAAGTCCAGCTCTATAGGCTCTCACTACCTCAAAACCGGGCACCCGTGCAAGCAACCTGTGAATGTTAACCCAGCTCGAAATTGGCATCTAGTCCCCGAACTCACACAATCAATCCAACTGCCACTTGCATTGACGGGAGAGGCAGGACGTGAACCCCCTTCGGCTAGTTTCAACAACCATCTATCAGATTTAAAGAGGTCACTCTCGTTAAGTTGGGTACGTATAATTCTTCAATACAAGATATGTGAATAACTCGAAATTTTCTTTAAGCAGAACACAAGAGCCGGACAAAGGCTAAATTGGTTAATTCACATTTACAGAACTCATGTCCTGTGCGACATTAAGACTAACTATCGAAGTTTCTTCATTCGTGGTTATTCCTGGATTGTTCTTCAATTGTTCATCTAAGGTGAACAGGTAAGTATAAATTAGACTTAAGTTCTTTATGTCAGTTCTACTGTTCATAGCATTCGGTCTTTTACTAATTTCTACCATTTCCAGGAATGTGCGCTTGAAAAAACTTCTTTGCGTTCTCAATATCTCAGGACTACTAAACGCGATCGTGTGGTGTAAGCTGTTAGCATGTGTAACTAGGGCACACGAGGGGACATTTCTATGTATGTCGCTTTTATGTGACACAATTCTTCCTTTTAGGTTCCTTGAAGTTTGTCCCACATATACTTCATTACAATCGTTACATGCTAGTTTATAGACTACATTTGTTCTTTGTAATGTTTCAATTTTATCTTTAGTTTTCGTGAACAAATTGTTAACTAATTTGACGTTCTTTAGGGCTATTTTAACGTTGAGATGTTTAAACACATTGATTAGTTTAGGTGTCAGTAGGTCTACATATGGTAGGGATGCATAGAAGGGTAGATTATCTGCATTAAGCGCTTGACTCTGTCTAACTTGCCTTGAATTGTCATTATTCCGATTCATAGTTCTGGTAGTGAAAAGAATTGTATTAATGGTTCTAATCGGGTAGGAGTTTTCTAGTAAAATGGTCCTCAGCCTCACTAAATCCCCATGTCTATAAGATGGATGAGATAGCTTGTATACTCTATGTTTTAAAGCTTTAATCAAGTTCCATTTCATCCGAGGTGGATGGTAAGAATGATAATTTATGTATCTATTACTACATATCCCTTTTTGATACCAGGAAGTATACACCTTGTTGTCGTCCGTTCGTCTGACCAGCATGTCCAGAAATGGAATGCAGTTGTTTTCCTCTGTCTCTACTGTAAATTGTAGGTGAGGGTTGTACAGGTTGAAAACTTCACGTATCGTGTCGATAGCATCTCGTGGGACTGCTGTAATAATGTCGTCTACGTATCGTTTCAAGAATGGAACATGGAAATCAACTTTTTCTAAGCTAGATTTTATAAGCTCATCCATCACATAGGCAGACAGTATCGGTGAGATCGCTGAGCCCATCGGTGTTCCAAAAATTTGTTTAAAGAACTCATTGTCGAACGAGAAATATGTTGAGTCGAAGATAAAATAAAGTAATTTTTTAAAATTGCTAAAACTCAATGTACAATTCTGCCTAATTCTATGCCATGATCGTTCAATGCACGAAGCCACGAGTTCGAGAGGTAAGTTGGTAAATAAAGATATGACACCCAAACTAATCAGTATGTAGTTAGCCGGCAGTTGAAAATCGTTAATGTAATCACTAAAAGCAAAGGAGTCTTCCAGAAAATAAGGGTTGTTCTTATCATAAGAGGTTGTTAAAATACCTGTAAGGAACTGACAAATTTTGTTATTTGCACAATCAAGTGATGACACTATCGGTCTCATTGTTACTGTTGGTTTGTGTATTTTAGGTAAGGCGTAGAAACGCGCTGGTATCGAATTATAAGTCATCAGGTCTTTACATATTACAGGTGTCAGTAGGTCTACATATGTAGACCATGTACATGTAGACATGTAGACATATAAAGCTTTAAAACATAGAGTATACAAGCTATCTCATCCATCTTATAGACATGGGGATTTAGTGAGGCTGAGGACCATTTTACTAGAAAACTCCTACCCGATTAGAACCATTAATACAATTCTTTTCACTACCAGAACTATGAATCGGAATAATGACAATTCAAGGCAAGTTAGACAGAGTCAAGCGCTTAATGCAGATAATCTACCCTTCTATGCATCCCTACCATATGTAGACCTACTGACACCTAAACTAATCAATGTGTTTAAACATCTCAACGTTAAAATAGCCCTAAAGAACGTCAAATTAGTTAACAATTTGTTCACGAAAACTAAAGATAAAATTGAAACATTACAAAGAACAAATGTAGTCTATAAACTAGCATGTAACGATTGTAATGAAGTATATGTGGGACAAACTTCAAGGAACCTAAAAGGAAGAATTGTGTCACATAAAAGCGACATACGTAGAAATGTCCCCTCGTGTGCCCTAGTTACACATGCTAACAGCTTACACCACACGATCGCGTTTAGTAGTCCTGAGATATTGAGAACGCAAAGAAGTTTTTTCAAGCGCACATTCCTGGAAATGGTAGAAATTAGTAAAAGACCGAATGCTATGAACAGTAGAACTGACATAAAGAACTTAAGTCTAATTTATACTTACCTGTTCACCTTAGATGAACAATTGAAGAACAATCCAGGAATAACCACGAATGAAGAAACTTCGATAGTTAGTCTTAATGTCGCACAGGACATGAGTTCTGTAAATGTGAATTAACCAATTTAGCCTTTGTCCGGCTCTTGTGTTCTGCTTAAAGAAAATTTCGAGTTATTCACATATCTTGTATTGAAGAATTATACGTACCCAACTTAACGAGAGTGACCTCTTTAAATCTGATAGATGGTTGTTGAAACTAGCCGAAGGGGGTTCACGTCCTGCCTCTCCCGTCAATGCAAGTGGCAGTTGGATTGATTGTGTGAGTTCGGGGACTAGATGCCAATTTCGAGCTGGGTTAACATTCACAGGTTGCTTGCACGGGTGCCCGGTTTTGAGGTAGTGAGAGCCTATAGAGCTGGACTTTAGTGTAAGTAGACGCTGTTTTAATTAGAGATCGAGTGTGGGACCTGGGGGCTCCTGTTGTGTCTTCTTTGCCTGAGACAAGTGAGAGATGTCTCGGCTGAGAGGAGCAATGTGTGTTGCGTACCCTCGTAATTGAAAATTTCTTTCCCGCGAATTTTTGGAAAACCGATGGCATGTCAAAGGTCATCGCCGAGAGAGATCCAACCTTGAAACCACCTTCAGACCTCGAGAAGTCACTGTCGTCTTTGTTGATATCACCTAGGTATTTACTATTTACGTCATCACATCGATTCCCTTAATAATTACATGGGAGCCTTTTTTCGCCGTCTTAACTCATTTTGGTAAGCGCATCATAACACTTAGGTTTAGGTCGTATGTAATTGATTTAATTTTTAAATAGATGTCCTGATGAAGGAGCTAAACAACTCCGAAACGTAGACAAACAAACAAGAGTTTTATTGACACTTACGGACCCCGACTGCATCCCCAACTATAACAGTGTTCCTCTTACTTGATCAGTCGTGATTTCACCCTTTTGTTATATATATATATATATATATATATAATAAAATTATACGTGTAATCCATATCTTTACTTTCTCACATGGGGTACACATATAACAAGAGAAGGTAATCGTGCTGATTTTCAGAATTTGAGAAATTTTTATTTCTGGGCGTTTTGAGGTCTCCTGAGATTGAAAAATATGTTTTTGAAAACATGTCTCTGTGTGTGTGTATGTATGTGGTTAACGTATTCTCAGAAACTATAAATAGTTGGAAAGTTGAAATTTTGTAAATATGCTGGGTCCCCTGAAAACTCGAGAACACATAAATTTCATTAAAATCAGTTAAGGGCAAACGGCATTTTACTAGTAAATTTTAAGTTTTTTTAGTTTTTTTTATTATCTGAAAAACTACTCAATCTTTTTTTTAACTCTGTATATTAACTATACTATCGAATCCTTATTGATTGCCGTTATCGTTATCTCGACTGATCTTAGGCGAAGGGCCCTCTACTTTTGTGAATATTTAGTTTTTCTCAATTTTCTCCAAAACGGCTTTACCAACTTGTATCGAGGCAAATCCGTGGCTAGGCAACCAAACCTGCTTTCGCATAATTAACTTAGAAGTCACTCACTCGGAGCGTTAGCTTCGATGTCCGGTATTCAAGATTAAATGAATTTACTTAAGATGGCGAGAGATATAACCCGCCAGGGAATGTTTGTTCAGTAAGCGCGAAATATAGGTCGATTGGGAAACTCAAATTAGTCTTACCCGCACGAGTCCTCGAACGGTAAGAACTCACATTCCTCTCTGGCGTTCCGTCATTTTGGAATCCGCTTTATTTACCGACTTCACATTGGAGTGCCGTCGCTGTGAGGTCACTGAGGGAAATCCGTTTAGGGACCCTAGTACTGCAGGACTACGACATTGGCGTCCCGTCATTGTCGTATCAGTCTAGGTATACGTAGAGTTAGAGACCGTTTTGGAACTTTAGTTCCTTTTGCCAGGGATTGGGGAGCGAGGGTGGTCGCGCCGCAAAAAATCTGACCGTTAAATGGAATGCGTTACCGGAAAGCGTTACCTCGGCAGCGTTCGTAGCGGCTCGGACGCGTTCGTAGTGGCTCGGTGGGAGGGAGAGAGTGGAGGGGTGAGGGAGAGAGTGGGGGGTGAGGGAGAGAGTGGGAGAGAATGGGAGAGAGAGGGGGGTGGTGAGGGAGAGAGGGAGAGAGTGGGAGAGGGAGAGAGAGAGACCACGCGCTTGACGCACCGAGGAACGATATTCCATTGCCTTACTTATAGAAGCAATGCTGTGTATTATATGTAATGCCCGTCTTACTGTCGCTGTTTCACGTTACATTACAAAGTTTTATTAAGAAATAATTTAAAAAAATTGGTTATTAATTAAAAAGAACTAAGTTCCTAACGCGTGTCCCGCGACACGTTTCAGGGTTTTATTCCTCATTGGCGTCCCGTCACTGAGGGATCCGTTTTATTTCCCGATCTCGCATTGGCGTCCCGTCGTTGTGAAATCCATAGGGGAATCGTGTAGGGTTCCTAGTTACTGCAGGATTGCGTCATTGGCGTCCCGTCATTGTCGTATCAGTCTAGGATCCTAGTGGTAGAGACCGTTTTATTCCTCACGGGCGTCGTTGAGGAAACCGTTTATTTCCCGATTTCGCAGTGGCGTCCCGTCGTTGTGGGATCCGTAACGGAAATCCTTGTAGAGTTTCTAGTTACTGCAGGATTGCGTCACTTGCGTCCCGTCATTGGCGTATCAGTCTAGGTATACCTGTCATAGACCGCTCTATTCTCGTTCTCTTGCCTCTGCTTAAACTACACCGCTTTACCGACAATTTAAACTGCACGTTTTCCTCGCTTTTCCGAACCTAACTAGTGTAATTTTCGCTACTCTCCTCGCCTTGTAGAATAATCATTTCTCGCATTTTCTATACTTGTAAATTGTTTCTTTATTTTCAATATTTAGATTAATTTGGCATTCTCCGTAGTTTCACCGTTTAGCTTATTTCCGTATTCTTCAATACTTAGAGTAATTTGGCATGGTCCGTAATTTGAATAGTTGTAAATAGTTTATATTTCCCGTATTTAAAATAATTTCATATAATTTTATAATTTTCCGTTTTTTTCGATAATTAGAGTAGTGTATATTTTCTTTATTTTTGATATTTAGAATAAATAGGCATTACCGTACTTTTGTAACAATTAGATTATTATACATTTTTCCTATTTTGTAAATTTCTGTTAAATTGTTTCATTCTCACTTCGGATCTTCCGTCCGAAAATAAACACCTGCGAACAAATAGTTTTTGCGCTTTTATCTTTCTCTCCGTTTAACCCGGAGATGTACATATCGTATTAATTATACAGTGTTGCCGTTCCGATTTAAAATAAATTAATCTAAGTTATTCCCGTTTATTGGTTTTATTTCTACGGACAGCCCTGGCATTTCTCCTGAGTCTAAACTCACCCGTGGCTTTAGGGAGTAAACCCTTAAAAACTGGCGCCCGAGGTAAACCGACTTTAAAACAGTTTGCCGAATTCCCGAACTCCGTCTCAGCGCCCAATTCTACACGTAACGCATTTTCCTCTCATCGTAGTCGTGCCGCCGACTACGACTAACGAGAGGAAACACCACAACACCAACCAAAACGCGTTACAAACTCTAACCAATTCTAACTCTAAAATTTTAGATTTGAACTGATCCTACCAATGGCTACAACTTGTATTTGAAATATTTTTTTTTTGTAAAACATGTCTTAAGGGCACTATACTCTTAAACATTTCCAATTTCTCAAAAAAAAAATTCACAAAGGGTTTGAATTTTTTCAATAAACTTTATATTTTAATTAACATATTAAATGTACCTATACAATTTTTATTTTAAATAATTTATCCTAAAACTGTCTTGAAGAATTTTTATTCTGTTGTACAATTTTCTTTAAAACAGTTTTGCTGATTTATACTAAATGTTATAACTTAAGTTATCTGTTTAATGCCTATACCATTTACTTAAAACATTTGGGTGTAGGTCAATAGCGCGCAGCGGTCAGTTTAACCCTTGAAGATTATAAAATGGTCCCATAAGGGACAGGTCGATTGCGCGCAACCCCCTCGCGTAGGCAGGTACCTGCTACTTGAAACAAATGTATTTAAAGTACCGTCAGGGTGAAATTTCTCATTAACCAATTTATATTGTTTTTGCTCCGAATATATGGACTTCTTGTAGTAGTGATAAGGAACGTACGACAAATACATGTGAATCATTCCACAGTCATTTTAACTCTAGTTTCTATGTAGCGCATCCAGATATTTTTCGTTAATTAATGTATTAAAAGATGTGCAAATGAATTCATATGTTAAAATAAATAGTGTAAAATTACCTTAGACTTGCAACAATACCAAGTAAAAAAAACGAAGAGATTACGTTACAAATTTAATTAATTTATATGTAAATGGTAGTACTGGAAGATTCAATTTTGTTAAGAGTGTTTGTGATGAATTCGCAAAAAAATAATAGTATATTAAAGTATGAGTGGATATTGAGCTCTTTCAAACACGAGCGAGTTTTCGAGCACGACGGCGTAGCCGGAGTGCTCGAAATAGAGCAAGTGTTTGAAAGAGCAGTTATCCACGAATACTTTACGCGATTTTTTTTTATTGGTACCTACCTTTGAAATCATAAATAGTGTAAAATTACCCAAATACCCAATATAATTAATTTGAACGACACTCGGGACACTTCGTGCCGGCCCGTCGCACGTCGTGTCACCAATCAGGTCGCCCCGCTATGGCCAAAAACGCTCTGTAATTGGTTGATTTCGTCGTTGTTGACACGTTTCCATGGCGACTTTAAAACACGCGGGTGCGATAAAGCCCGATTTACGCACGCCAAAGCATGGTTTAAATAGGCAAAATAGCGTACCAATAAAAAAAAATATGTTTATAATAATCATTGTTTTCTTTAGTTTTCTTTTCTGGTGTCTTCATTTAAAACCATCCTAGGATGGGTCCCCGAGGATAAACCGCGCGCAATTGACCGGTCTACCAAGGATAATACGCGCGCAATCGACCCATATAATTTCATTACCTGGAAGAATTTCTGACCGCCGCGCGCTACTGGCCATTGCCCTTTTTATCTAAAATTGCCCTAAAGGGCACTTCCTTAAGGCATCGGTGTGTGGAGTAATTGTTCAGTCTAACTGATGCATCTCCATCAAGTAAAGTTGTGTTTATTAATTCCAAGTCGATAATTGGATTCTTATTTCGAAGTATGGACATTGAAAATAGTTGTGGTTTTATTGCACAAGTAAATTTATTTATCGTTTCATTAAAGGTACCTAGTTGTTTTCAAAAATATTTTTCACAAACCTTTCTCATCTAACAAACAACCGAAAGAAATGTGCAGCGTTCTTCCGGGCTTTTTGGCCGTGGTCCAGAAAGGTTTAAGTAACCTTACGTTTCGTTTGCTCCTGCGGCAAACATCTTCAGAAGCGATGGTACCACAAGTAAGTAAGAATGTCAAATGTCACGAAGTGTCAAGTCGAAGCTTCAGTCGAGGGTAATTTTCGAAGCAGTCGAACGCTTATAAAACTACCACATCGCCTTTGAAGATGTTTGCCGCAGAAGCAAACGAAACGTCAGGTTACTTAAATCTTTCTGGACCACGGCCAAATAGCCCGGATGAACGCTGCACATTTGACTCCGGTCGTGAAAGCCTACGCTCTTGTATAACCAAAAGAAATATTTACTAATAAGAGAAAAGGTCAATATTCAATACTAAATTTATTTTACAAAATAATGTTGCAATGAATATTTTGTCCGGTCATATGAGAAAATCTTACGATGTTACACATCGCCACTTTTAGATAAGCAACGTAAAATTGGGCATAATAATACATTTTCTGGTAATATAATACACTATGCCTCTGGTAAGCTGTAATTTCGAATATGTCAACTTGTTGTGCGGTTATTTGAATGTTTTCTTACATCACATTTTTAGAGAAAATTTAACTAAAGTTATGAAGTATAAACCGGATTAATATTTCACTTTAAACTAGTAAAACCATCATAAAGCATATCCTATAAATCATGCCCTATGCCCTATTTAAATTTGCCTAAATTTGCTCTATGCAAATTAGTTTCTTGCACCCTCAACCAGTGAACCCTTAAAGTCTAAATACCCTGATGACTGCTTGACTGCCATATGAGAAATTTTGGTTATACCTACATCATGTAAGCTTCACTCCGGATAGACAGTATTGAATTTTAATTGTGACTGGTATAGACTTTGATCGATACAATTACGGTTCCAATTTGCTATTCAGGTTTGTTTTGACAGCATTCAATAATTGTTTTTTGCTCTATACTAAAGCACAATACTTGTATAGGATGTTCTCCAAGTCTAATCTTCAAAGATTGGAATCCGTTACACAATGGGAATGATTGCATATAAAATGGCAATCACCTAAATTAACTTCTCAAACAGAACTTAGTTACTATGATTTTGGTCTACGAGATTGGTCGCAAACCAGTATCAAACAATTTCTTTTATGAGTTTCTATTGTGAGTAAAAAAAGTATCGATTCTATTGTCCGGCTTTTGTGCCCGAAGGCCCCAAGAAAAGTGAACGGGGAACGTAGGGACGTATCCAGGGAGGGAATAACGATGACTGGAGGAAACAGGGGAAAGGGAGGGAAGATGGGACGTGTGTCGGTTCACACATCACTCAGAAAAGGATCAGACGCTAATCTCTTAACAACGGCAAAAACAATCGCAGCCCTTCACTTTGCTAATCTATTAGACGGACAGATTACAAGGGAAAACGGCCTGGATAGTTTTCCACGAGGAGTTTTTCCCTTTAAAAGCTGATTAAATCGTTGATCGAATGCCGAGTGGGACATTCGTCTTATTAATAGGTATTGGTATTAATTGTAAATGCATGACGTTTCTTGATATGACGATTATAAATTATTATTATTATTATTCTTAGCTGTTTTATTAATATTATTATTATATAAGAACTAAGGTTTCCTTAACAATTTTCGTACCAGAGAGCGCATGGTTGTCATTTAAAATTCCTCAATTATAATATAAATAGATGTCATTACGGTGCTAATAACGAAACACAATCGTTTAATGCCCCCAGGGTGCCGTCTATGTAATTTATTAATGACAAGCATTAGACTTGTCGGTTGACTGAAGCATAAGCGGAGAAATGGGGATAGAGGGTGACAGGGTAAAAGTGCCATTTCCAATAACGTAGTGATATGAAATTATTACAACTTTAATGTGTTTTGTTGAGTTGAAATATATTTATATTGTCGCAAAAATATTAGACAGTTGACTTAAAAAATTTTATAACTAAAAATATTTACAATTATTTGAATTATTTGTTTCTATAAATTTACTTTAGAGTTTCTTTATGAAGATCTTGGGCGATTGAGAAAACCGCACATCCTTTCAATTGTGTTGTAGGAAACAACCTACAAACGTGTTACAGTATTTCAGGGGTAAATTTTGGTAACAAATATTCTTCGTATAATTGGTCTCATATATCATCATGACTTAGCACTTAACTTCGTCAAGTTTTTAATTTTGATAAACTATGATATTGTACAGCGTTCTTGCGGACTACGCTAAAACTATGATATTGTTGCCGATAAATCAAAACCGTCTTAATATTAACTAAATTACTTAATAAGAACTATATATTAGAAGCATATTAATGGAATCCACTTTAATACACAATAATTTTACGTCGGGCAGAGCCATTTTCTAGAATCACATAATTTTAAACATCGTGTGAGATAAATATTTCATGCAAATATTTCAATGTAAGTACATTTTTAATCAGTATGATTTTAAAACGGGCTTATGACTATTTGAGCTATCAAAAGTTATTTTTGTGAAATTTTAGAGAGTCAATTACAATTTTATGACAATCTGTAGAATACAGTCAGTTGAAGTCAACCTGAAGCCAATCGCATCAAATTAGAATGCAAATTTTTATTGTTAAATATAATAGAGAGTAGTGTTAATAAATCATATTGCATCAAAGTATCAAACTCCTACAGCAATTTTGGGTTCGTACTGTTTTCATTGCATTTTACATTATTGTTAACTTGATTGTCGATTCACGTGGATATAAAATTATGAGGGTACTTTCCTTAGAGATAAAGCTATCTTAGTCCAAAAGCCAGACAAGTATTAGTTAATAAAAATAATTGACATCCTGGTAGCGTTAACAGGTCGTTTTTCTATCAGTAGTGCACGAATAGAGGAAACACAGTTAGTAATTTACATAACTAAGTTTAACAAGGTATTATAAAGAAACCACTCGTATTATTATTATGTCGGTACTTAATCCACGTGAGCTCAAAAGAGACTGCATTTCAGTGTCTGGTAAGGAGTCTTCTATGCAATATTGATGCTAAGAATAAGATAAGGTATTCAGTGTGTTGATTGATTTCCTTTCGGCAGTTGGTTATTATTTCTTATTAATATATTATTATTATTAATTATTATTAATTATTATTAATAATTATTAATATATTATTAATATATAATTATAATAATAATTAATAATAATTATATAATATATAATTATTAATATTATTAATAATTAATTATTAATTATTATTATTAATAATATTATATTTATTATTTCTATTAATAGGGGACGAATATGGAGAGCACAATAAAATATGATAATTACAATAAAGCATCATCGAAACATATGTGAATTAGTATGTAATCATAAGGAAAAACTTATGACCAATATGAACGGAGATAGTATTAGATACACTGATGGCTTAGGCTCACCTTTGTTGTATATGTATCTTGCGCATCAACCAAAAATTAATATTTGCCCTAACTCACTTGCTCACAATCCCGACAAATACATTCACAGTATTAAAATGTATATTTTAAGTATTATTACTTGTGGTCTTACTTATAATATCTTACTATGCTCTTACTTACCACCTTGCAGTAGCAAATGAACTATAATCGTAATTATAATAAAACAAGAGGCGGGGTGGTGGCGCAAGCCTATTAAAATATATAATAATCTGTCCTTCCAAATTTTGTCAGCATTCGACTCCTGTAATTATAACGCAGAACTTAAAAACTCATAATTGCAAACAGAAAATTTTAGTGGTACTTGTTTAATATTACATAATATTAAAAATACCAACATATTTTATTTTTACATCGTGATTATAAAGATTTTCTGAATGCCAATGTATTGAAAACAAGTAGAAAATTTGATGTTTTTAAAAACGTAATGTCTTTCATATTGCGGTACGAAACAAACTTTTCACATTTTATTTCTACATAGAAGAGCTTGAATATTGATTTAGATGATTTCAAAATGTTTGATCATCTATGTCAAATAATTGTATTTCAGTAAAGTCTGTTTCAAGAAACAATCGGTGATTTTACGGTTTTTAAGTCGTTAGGAAATGACTGGTTGGTTTTCTATTATTAGGTCTCATTGTTATGTTCCTCTGTCTGTATTGGTGTCACCTGTAAGGTGTGTGTATTATAATTCCGCTTATCCGATTCCATCCGGCTTGGCTACCACTATGACCAGAAACAAGATTTTGCTGCATTTATTACGAAAATTATGATAAGAGGTCACAAATGTATGTAGTAAACTATGAGATTATCTTGGAATGCGTCTTGGACATGCGATTACAAATTTTTACATCTGCCGCATTTCCATGGTTAGTACAATTATTATTAATAAATCTCTTGGCGTACAACCAATATTACCAAACAGCGTAGGTAAAGTATTCAGATCTACTTAAATCATTTAAGAAAATCAATAAAATTAATATTAGATGAATATATACGCCAACGAAAAAATCTAAACATATAACCAATGTTTGAAATTATTAGCAAGGGTGAGGTCAGTTAGTTCGTGAGAACAAATTGGAACATAGCAACCAGTTACCTAGTAGGGTAATAAATGCAAAAGTATGTAAGAAATTGAGGTGGGTGTGGGAAATTGCGACAAAAGAAATGTTTACTGCAAAGAATACGATTTAAATGAAGCATAACGAAAATGGAAGTAGGTAAAGAATAATGATGAATCCGTCAACTATGCAGTGTGATAAATATGTGATGGACAAGTCAGAGATAATTATAGCAATGAATATGAAAACATTATTTACTGAGTCAGAGGTGAAGATATTAGGCACTTTTGCTAATTCATAACGTTTTGTAATGTACTTCCGTAGGACCAAACAATTTAAATCCATTACCCTCTGTTGAGTTTTTCCAGTATTGCAGCCCATGAACGCCACATTAGGAACTACATATTTTCCTATACATTACCAAAGACGATTCAGTCTCTTTTTTGACACTATTTAAAATGGTATAATGGATCACGGACGTAATAATGTTCCTTTCTGGCCCTTTTTAAAATTTCTCCCCGTTCGCCGCTGATTTCTCCCTCTTTTACCGCTCTCCGTGACCGTTTCGCGCCACGACAAAAGAATACAATAGGGACCTTATTACCAGACTCCCGGTATGTCGAATTACTTTCATGTGCATGTCATAGACGCGGTGTGCAGTTCGGATTACTTGATTTATTTATCGTTACGCTATAAATCGCCTCTGAACGCGCTTAATTGTATTGTTTACACGCGATATTCGACTGGATTAGACGATTTAGAGGTAACGGCGTCGGATTTGGTGTCGGGATTAAAACGATCTGCGGGGTCTTCCGATGTTATTGGAGTTAGTAGCTGTAATTGGCTGTTTCGGTATATAATAATGATGCGGTTTTTGTGATGAAGCGACTTTAGAGAATAATGTGCCATATGGCGTAATGGTTTGATAGTAAAATTTTCAAGCAAATCATGTTTTAGCGATTAGTTGAAAACATTTTTTTGAATATTGCAACTGTCGAGATAATAGCAAAAGTATTTTGGTTAACAATAGATATCCTTTTTTATTAACCTCTAAAAAATATTTATTTCTTTTTATAATACGTTAATATTTTCATATTCAAGTACTTATGTATATTTTTTCAGAAAATTGGAACAATTTTTTATGCTAATCAAGGCTAAGAAGAAAATCCCTATCAACTGACTGTCACGTAGTTCAGATTCCTTCCTCTCTCATTCTTTAGGGGAGCTTTGTTATGTTCGTTTAACAATAAATTGTGCATATTGTGCTTTAGAAGAGTTGAAGTACATAGACCTACTGTTCTTGGTATTTCAGCATGGCGGATTTTTCAGGCAACTTTTTCTACATCAATTCTTAGGACCAACAAAATTTTAACAGATATTACCTAAACTAACAGGCAGGCCCAAACATGAAAGGGACATGTTCTACCAGAACTTGCAAAACCTCTGTTCTGCAAGTTCTGGAGTTTCAAAAGATAAAGAAATGAATGAGGATAGGTCGAACAAAATAAAGTCTCGGTTAGCCTTTGAGTGCTTCCTTGTTCCGGCATAAAAACCCTTCCGGTTAAAGGGAAAAGTCAGAACAAGTCTACAAATGGTAAAAATACAGAACAAAACATGACAATTTACAATATTACAACGATATTTAATCTAAATGACCCGGTAGGTCATGAATCACTTGACTGCAAGTTGAACGACGGCGTGAGGTGGACGAGGCCACGGGCTCCTTCGACCACTCCAACCGAGGTGGCTAAGGCCGTGTTTTTAAAGTATACCAGCTGCTCGAACACAATGTGTTCGAACAGTCAACTGAACACTAGAGCACTTGCTCGATCAGTGATATTTAAAAACGGTAGGTATCTATGTAAGTCTAGGGTACAAGCTGTATAGCCCAGTCTGTGTAGATTTTTCACGACATTAATTCATAACCAGATGGGAGTGGTCAAATGTTGTAGGGTTTGATTAGTTGATCATGCCTATATAGTTTTAAACATTCAAAAAGTGTGCATTAACAAATGGGAGGGGTCTAAAGTTAGCAAAAACAAGTTTTTTTTATTCTACAAGCCAAAGTATGCACATTTTGGCGAGAAAAGTTTCAAATATAAGTTGTAGAGAATTTAAAACCCTACAATTTGAGCTGCAGCACGATTAATTTTGTTAAATATTTATTGCAAAAATGCCAAAAAACCACTGAAAATGGTCATTTTTTGCATATTGATTATTTATTGCAAAAATAATATGATTTAGGTTTTTACCACTTCAAAAGTTAGCTTTTAAAATTCCAAACCTAAGCAGCTTTTATAAAGGTCAATTGGTTAATTTGTTGCTGAGATATTGCTATTTGTTTATCCCAAGACGCATAATGTTCATTGCTGTTACGTATTTTTTGATAAACATTTCGAGGTGCACAAAGGCTTATTCTCTTCATAAATAACCAAATTTTCATATCTCGTTAAGAAATATGATAAAAACAATTGTCAACCCCTTATTTATCGCTTTAAAAAAGGGGGTGATTTTTTTCATAAACAAATAGACCTGGAGACAGTTTCATAACTTGTACAAATTTCTGACTTACAAATTTGGATAGCTGGATTGAATGCGGAGAATTGACAGGAAACAACAAATTTTTTCGACCAATAGGAGCCGAGATAGGACTTTCTTTTTAAATTCGCAGCCCTTTTATTTATGATAATTAAGAAATGAATTTTGCCCTATTCGATAGTTAAATATTTCTGTTTTTTTAAATGTTTATTAGAAAAGACAAAAAACCTATTTTTATTGTTAAAAAAGCCGTATGATGCAAAAAAAATCCTATCTCGGCTCCTAATGGTCGAAAAAAGTTGTTTTTTTTTTCAATTCTCCGTTTTGAATCCAGCTGTCTGAATTTGTAAGTCAGAAATTTGTACAAGTTATGAAAATGGATCCAGGTCTATTTTAGTATAAAAAAATCATCCCCTTTTTTAAAGCGATAAATAAGGGGGTTGACAATTGTTTTTATCATATTTTCTTAACGGGATATGAAAATTTGGTTATTTATGAAGAGTATAAGCCTTTGTGCACCTCGAAATGTTTATCCAAAAAGACGTAACAGCCATGAACATTATGCGTCTTGGGATAAACAAATAGCAACATCTCAGCAACAACTTAACCAATTGACTTTTATAAAAGCCGCTTAGGTTTGGAATTTTAAAAGCTAGCTTTTGAAGTGATAAAAACCTAAATCATATTATTTTTGCAATAAATAATCAATATGCAAAAAATGACCATTTTCAGTGGTTTTTTGGCATTTTTGCAATAAATATTTAACAAAATTAATCGTGCTGCAGCTCAAATTGTAGGGTTTTAAATTCTCTACAACTTATATTTCAAACTTTTCTCGCCAAAATGCATACTTTGGCTTGTAGAATAAAAAAACTTGTTTTTGCTAACTTTGAACCCCTCCCATTTGTTAATGCACACTTTTTGAATGTTTAAAACTATATAGGCATTATCAACTAATCAAACCCTACAACATTTGACCACTCCCATGTGGTTATGAATTAATGTCGTAAAACGTCCAAAAATGACTACGTTGACTGGATTAGTAATGTTGTGACTCCTAACGATTTGTATACATCTCAAAAACATGCATAAGAAAATGTTGATTCCTTATTTAGATATCACGTAAGTTTTCGGGGTAGTAGGCAAAGTAGTACAACCTTTTCCCTTGTAGCCCCACTCAGGAATTGAAACTACGGTTTCGTCGTCAGATGGAGGTATTTATTCTCGTTTGTTCGAAAGTCGACGTTTCGTCCCAGGCTTGGGGACATTTTCAAGACAACTGTTGAAAATACAAACACACACCGGTATAAAAACAGGGATATAAAAACAGAAAAACAGATACAAGCATAATAAGTAATGTAAAATTACAGAAGACATGACAGGTATGTAACGTTATAACAGTTAAATTTTTTTTATATATAAAAAAAGTTAAGAAACACAGATAAAAATAGTAAATTTAATTTATTCCTTATTCCTTTTATTTCCGTTATTCCTTATTTAATTAAGTACTCATAGTTATAATGGATTTGGATTTGATTAATATGATTTTTTTTTTACTCAAGGACTCAAGTTTTACACTTACTATTTAGGAAAACGTTTCATAAAGTTTCATAAAACATATCAAGAATTAGCTGTTTTTTTATATTAAGAACGTTCCCGACTATTTCCATATTTTGTTTACTTCCATAATTTTAGTTTCTTTTGATGTATAATTTTTAACTTAAATTAGAAAACATTCAATATGCTGTCTCATTTTCTATCTATTCCTTGTTCTGTCGTTTCATACACCGATGCACCGTCTCACGACTCGGTGCATGAAAATTGTGTTGGAGCAAGTGTTCGAACAGGTTTGTTAATTTTAAAAGTTCTGCTGTTTGCTCGAACTGCATTTTAAAACGCGATTTTCCTACTCGAGTACTCGAACCGTTGTTCGGTCACTTTAAAAACACGGCCTAAGCAACCTTTATCTCATCGGACAAGCCCGCCGAACGACCATTCCAAGCAAGGCCAGCATTGTTTTAGTACGCAGCTCGCTCCCAGGTCACCCAACGCTGGCGCCCTACTCCATAGATACCAACTCCATCAGCCGAACGCACACACGCCTATAACCTAACGCACACACTCCAATCACGGCCTTTTCGCGCTCCTATTTGGATCGACAGACGCCATTCACAAAGCTCCTTCCTTTTGGCTGTTTCAGTCCACATGCTACTTTTCCTAAAGTCGTTAAGTCTTCTTTTCTTGTGCAGAAGTGAACAAGTGTATTATCCATACCTGTCACCGTTATTTAGTTCTATCATCTCTCTCTTTTGTTTTTCTCTACGCCACAGCCGCCATATCGTAGATGCCCCTACAGGCCGCAAGGCCGCATTATTATCATTTATGATTATTAAAGCGAGCGACGAGTGACAGAGTGGGTGTCATTTTTGTGTTTTATCTTGTGGTAGCAGTGATGAGAGTGGGGTTACGAATAAACTATAAAATAAACAATCTGTGTTTTATTTCGATCAACTCGCTGCTCATCCTACTACTCTACGACAAGATTAATATTTAAACGCGGCCGCACTATACTTTAACCA
This sequence comes from Cryptocephalus moraei, assembly GCA_946251905.1. Lineage (NCBI taxonomy): Eukaryota > Metazoa > Arthropoda > Insecta > Coleoptera > Chrysomelidae > Cryptocephalus > Cryptocephalus moraei. The sequence continues at coordinate 3,020,542 of OX276452.1, forward strand.
TAAGCCACAACATAAATACCCCTGGACAGATAACCGTGGGAGAAAAACGACAATAGACTTTGTACTAGCTAATAAATACATCTACCCAATGCAAATACATGCCGCAAGAACGTTAACATGGGCAAACGTTGGAACAGACCACAGTATGGTACCAGGTAAACTAAAATTGGAAATCAAAATTAATAGGAAACACAAAGATCCTTATACAGAAGGAATTAACGAACAGACGCCGAATGGAATGAGGGATACAATTGCCTCTAATCTACTAAAATCAGCAAAAGATGCACTCGGCACAAGGAATTCCAAAGAAGGACCCAGTCCAACACGAACCCCCTGGTTCACCGAGGAAATCAGAGAAATGGCCTGGACAAAAAGAAGGCATTTTTAAAATACAAAAGCAACCCACCCGCCACAGAATACGAACAATATAAACGAATAAGAGATACAATAAACCAGGAAATTAAGGAATAAAACGACTACTTGGAACGCTTTCCAAAAGACATGAAGCACGACCTATACGGCATACAAAAGCGCGTTTGGAGAATGCTACAGAAACAAAAACAATTGTTAACGTGTATATCAATAACAATAACATTAAAAAAGTAGAATGGACGGCTTACTTTAAAAAACATTTCGAACAAACTACAAACCAGATAACTGACAAAACTGCCAATGCAAGAAACACCGAAGTTAGTATACCGCTGGAAAGAATAAGAGAAAGCGTAAATAAACTCAAAAACAGGAAAAGTCCAGGACCTGACTCAATCACAAACGAGATGATAAAGTAAGGGAACTCCTTCGTAGAATAGCTACATCTACTCTTTCATAAAATTTTAGAAATTTCTGAGATACCAATCCAATGGGAAACAATAGTATTACGATAACAATTTACAAAAATGGGATTCGAAAGACGATGGAAAATTATCACCCTTCTCAATAGCACCCGAAAAAATATTGAAGTCAGTTATACGTGACTGGATTCAGGGAAAAATCGAAATGTCGGAAGAACATCAAGGATTTCTGAAGAACAGAGGCACAATAGATGCGATCTTCATAGTACGCCAAATAACAGAAAAGTCGATCGAATACAATCACCCAGCTTTTCTCTGTTTTGTTGACCTAACAAAAGCATTTATCGCGTAAAGGAGCAAAATATACTTGATATAGTGAAAGGAAAAGATATACCGACGCAAATTATAAACCTAATAGACCACATGTACACAAACACTACTACTAGAGTGAGAACGTCCGCAGGCATGACAAAACACATGACATTAAATGAAGGAATAAGACAAGGATTCTCAACCAGCATCCTCTTGTTAGACCTCGTAATGAACAAAATTATAGAGGCTATTAGACCCAAACCAGGCTATCGAATTAGTACCCACAATATTAATATAATATGCTATGCAGACGACGCCATGTAAAGGGCAGATAACGAGGACGACTTTCAAAGACTAATGCACCAATTTAACTTGACAGCTAAGGAATACAACATGCAGATATCAATACAAAAACGAAATGTATGGTGTTTACTCTACGATCAACATAAAAGAGAGCTAAGTAGGGTTGTAGGGATTTAATAGGGATTTAGGGAACATAGTCCCTAATTAGGCACTATTATTAGGAAATTATTAGGGATCAATAACCATTAATTAGGGAACTAGAGCAACTTGTTATTAAAAACATCTTAGGTGAAAATTATTCTACTTGCAAATTAAGTAATCAAAAATTAATTAGAACAACTAAGTCAGTAAAATAATTTAGTGTGCGTGCTGATAAAGTAATCAATTATTAAGTAATTAATAACTATTAAAAAGGATATTAAAACAACTAAGTAGCTTAGGTGGACGAAAAAGCGCGTATCAAAGTGATAATTTCAAAATCTTAAAGCAATAATTAATCACGTAAGAATAACACCAGTCGTCGTAATATGATAATAAACAAGCTCGGTAGGGTCAAGCACACAGCTATGTCAGGAGAAATAAAATCTAGGACGCCAAAAGATAACAAAACTTAATTTGCCATTTAACCAATGTAATTTGAAGATGTATAAAAGCTTGTGAAATTTTGGTAATAAATCAGTATACGATGTATGCTCAAAACGACGTGTGTTGTTGGTCTTGAATTACGTCACCCTAACCTACAAGCTCTCACGTTACGCCCTGAGAGTTCTACGAGATCTTCAAGATACTACAACTTTTAACTCCAAGAACTTCAACCCGGACCTGCACGTTACGCCCTCAGGTCCACACCGGAGAGCACGATACGCCCTCTCTCCAAACGACTAGAACTTCAACCCCGGATCTGCACGATACGCCCTCAGATCCAAACCCGGAGAAGTACGTCACGCCCTCTCTCCACACAACGAGAACTTCAACTTCAAGAACTTCAAGAGATCACGTCACGCCCTGATCTCCAACTACTACTACAGTCTCCAGCCTTACAACCTGGAGACAAGATTCATCTCCGCAGCCGCCCACGAGCTACGAAACAGATCTATACAGTCCACTTACAACAGAGACCACTTCACACTTCGTTCATATGGGTATAGCCAGAAAACCAAGACTCTGTAAGTTACAAGTTGAGAATCCAATAATAGAACAAGTGATGCACTTTAAATACCTGATAACCGAAATTACGAGACATTGCAATACGTTTGAAGTGGTAAAAATACAGTACACAAAAAAGACACCAGTGGCGGGCTGCCTGAGAGACTGTATATGGCGAAACAAATATATGAGAAAAGATTCGAAAACACGAGTGTACCAAGCCATGGTAAGACCATTATTAAGATATACCACCGAAACAAGGGCAGAAACGAAAAAGCCAAACAAAAATAAGAGCAACGGAAATGAAAATAATGAGATCAATATTACATGTAAATCTACGAGATAGACAAACAAACAACTCTATAAGAGAACGATGTAATATACAGGACGTGATAAAATGGAGTAAAGAACGAACGAAAGGGTGGAAAGAACATGTGGAGAGATTGACAGAAGAAAGAATAGCCAAAATTTGCATGAACGGACGACCAACAGGAAAAAGACCCCCCGGCCGTCCACCCATGAAATGAGCCCAAGGCTAGTTCTCTTCGTCCACTAAATGAGGTTTGGCACACAGGGGATGCCCGTAGCAACAGGAAGAAGAATAAGAAGAAGTTTCTGAACTGGTACTTCTTATAGCTTGTTGAAAATTACGTGTATTTTTCATTTTTTGAAACTCCATCCAGATAATAACTCGTTTTCTACATACATTGGCTAAGATAACTCATAGAATTTGTAAAGAATGTACAGAATGGGTGTTTGGTGAGAGAAGCGCTTTCCGTAAGGATATTTTTTGGGACATTATATTTTAGTTTCTCTAAATCAGAAATTGTTTAACTATTTTCAGAATATATCTAATTCAACATCAAGCATATTTTTGTGGAGCATACGTTCACTAAAGTTAGGTAAGTAATTTGGTATTACTCTTAACTTATTGTTTTCTTATACTTTAAACTCCAGCAAGGTTCAACATTTCAAAACTTTTTAGATTAATTGTCAATGAATACTTGTCAATAAATGGTCAATTAAAAACTGAGCTCTTGATCAAGTGACAGGATCCTTTAGATTATTTGAGTTGCCAATACTTTTTAATGAGGTGTTTGTATGTTTCGGTTAAAATATTAAATATATAAATATATTGTAATATATGTATCTATTAAATATATATTTCATTTAAATATATGAAATAATTTAAATATATTTATATATTTAATATATATTAAATATATTATATTAAATACATTTTCCATAAAAATTGATGATTATGAAAAATTATTGAAAGCAGAGTAAAGAGATCCAAAGCAAATTGTTGCTCGATCTAGCATTGATATTAAAATGCCCATTAAAATACAAAGTGTATAACATTTGTTAGGTATGACATAATTTGTAAATGACTATTTAATAAATAAAAACGATATTCACAAATGTCATTTAGAATAATTTTTCTCGAGTTCATAAAGCCCTGAGATTAGTGTGGAAGAAAGAATTCCTTGTAACGCATGTGATAATGTGAGCTGATGCTTGTTGCGTCAATACAGATATTTTTAGGAATATTTTGAAAATCTTTTATATAATCTTTATCAGGTCCACGACTTCCACATTCTTTTTCAACACTAAGTGAATAATATTTGAATGTTAAGCCGTTAGGTCTTCTGAAGCATAGGTAACGTTTGACCCTGCTACTAAGTGTAAGTAAATAGAAAATCAATTAATATAGTCATTTTATTCAGCTAACGATTACTATTTTTTCCAGTGATTTTAAGCCGATAAATTACCATAATCAACAAAAGTTTTTCTCTTAAATGATAGATTGTATATAATATATAAAATGTGTTAAAATTTCTATAATAAATAGAACCCAAGCAAATAGGTACTTACTTATTTTTTTGCTAAGCAACTCAGCATTCTTGGTGTGTTTATTGGTTAAAAAAAACCGAGAAATTAATTTTTCGGGACTCAACGGGTTCGCACTTTGGCTCTACAGGTTTAAAAAGTGTATCTCCAAAACGCTTCATCCTGTTTGAATGTTTTAAATAACGTAAATTTACCACCCTCTAGCATTAGCACTTCTCAACCGTTTTCGGTTATTTCAACTCTAGCGTTCATTTTTATGCAGCAGCATGCGGTGATATTTCAAGTAAGCGCAGCAATGTTTAAAAACTTACCCTATTTGTAATGTAATTCGATTCCTCGATCACCTTTTGCAAATTCGTCAATGACATTATAAAAACGTGAATGTTCTGACAGGCTTTGGAGAAGTTTATTTTAATGAACAAAAGCGATATTTGCGAAAGTCTCCCCTGACTTATTGAATTTCTCACGAAACTTTTCATATGTTGAAGCGTTGAAAAATTGCGTTCTACTGATGAGTTTGTGGCAGGTATTGTCGATATTAATTCACACAATTTCGACACTTCTGTGTAGGCATCTTCCAGCTCCTCTTCTTTTAGAAACTGCATTAGTTCTTTAGAGTTATTCCTTGCGCTAACGTCATCACTTTCGTAAATAACTTTTAGTTGAAATCTCAGTAACACTCGGTCGAAAAAATGGCCATAATGAAGAGGAAGAGATTTAGGCGTATCTTCTGGGAAAGGTTTTCCTTTATATGCATCAAAATTACATAGCTCGAGGAATTTAAAATCATTTAAACTGTTAAATCCATAGTTCATTTGTTGCTGAATTTGATCGATAATTTCAAAAACAGGCATGATGGATGGCAGGGTATGATGTTTGAACATCTCGCATCCTGTCTATACACACCGATAGCCATTTAAACCTGAAAATAAGCTACTCCAATGATAGCTTCCATGCCCACCTAAAGCACACGACCGCGACTCGATACATTCAGCAGGTTCAATGACCTCTCGACGTACACGAAAGCCTGCGTATAGCTACAGAGAACCTAGCAGAGGGAGTAGCTTCTATTGGATGTTTCTATAGTAGTGAAAAGCCGTGTGCACACGACTCGCGGGCAGACTTTCTGCCGTGATTCGGTTTAAGTCAAGGCCGCAATTGTTATGGGCTCAATATTTGAAATAACTTTTGGCATTTTTAATACAATCTAAAGCAATTGTTTACTATTTCAAAAATTATATTTTATATTATTATGTTTTGTCATTTTTGATATTTTTCTAGGAGAAGCACTGCGTCCCTTGCTTCCATAGACCGCTGTTTTTATGTCTTGTCACCATTAAACTCGACTGAAAATAATTAACGAAGGGTGTGAGAGTGGGATCATAGACATTATAACACCTGCTCATTTATTTCACATTATCAGTAATATTGTAAAAAATCCACAATCATGCTATAGCATAACCGAGCTTCGGTCGGTTGATACCCATTTGCGCACCGCGTTCAGAAAATGTCTAAAATCCAGACAGGTAGGAACAGCCGGAGGATTAAGAAAATTATAAGTATAAGATAAGTATCTCGAAGACACGTCAATTGTCATTTTAAAATGGTAAGAGTTGAGCCCAAGTAATATCCATAGATATACATTACTTCCAAAGATTTTTAACACATATAATTGTATTTCTGCTTTTATTAAAACACACAAATATATTTCTTGTAAAATGCATTTAAAACTGATATCACCTTAAGTTTTATAAAAATAATTGGATTTACACCACCCACTTCATATTTAGATACAAATTTATATACACCGATTCCATCACCCATCATATCTTTCAACCAATCGTTGATATGTATGTTGTACGGTGCTTTGTTTAATCCTTTACGAAGAAGACAGCACCTCTATTTATGTGATCCTTCCATTCGAGTTACATATCTTGAATCATCTGCCATCTTTACATTGCAATAAATGAAAATAGATTAGAATAGAATAGAACAGTAATATGTTGTGCAATACTATTTACTTATCAGTGACAACTGAAAATATTGAAGTCATATTAATATAGAATCAACAGAAAGAGGGTGTTACTATTAAAACTAATGTAGATGCTCTAAATTCTCGCTTTGACCTGCTTGCCATATAACAGGTTTTTCTGCAAAAATTATGCTTGTACATTATGAATTTAATAAATTTTTGTACTTTTAGATATCAAAAGAGTAATATACGTAAACCAGACCAACAGCGCATGTATTGCAAAAAAGTACGAATACTTTACATCTATTACTATGAGTAGATGTAAATTATAATTAACAATAACAATTTTTACCACAAATGTGTAAAGTACTTGTAATTGTAATACAAGTAAAATGGTAACAGACCGATACTTTCCACAGATAGGTGATTTAGATTGCAATACATAAGGTTTTTTTGAAAATTGTGTAAGTACTTCATGAAGAGCTTTGTTTTGAGTTATTGGTTTTCCAAATTATCCTTTAGCAACTTAACAATATCAATATTTTCTAAGATATTTAGTCTGTGCTTTTCTGACTAACAGAAATTCGTTATTACAACGAAAGTACTTTTGTTTAACTTAACTACGGGTCCCGTTATCTGCTTCCAATTGCTTATCTACCTCTTTGGCTATTGTTATGTAGCATTTTGGTTTAGTATATTTAATATTAAAATTACGCCATCTATCACTTTGCTGTTATTATTGATTATTATTTTTTAAATCCTGGCGCCCGTCCTGCCCCCTCCTATTCTATTATTTTCGAATTAGCGCCCTTCTAATTTGAATTTAAAATAAACGACGACGGCCGCCGCCGCCGTGGTTTTGTAGACCGGCCAACGTCGATGATGGATCACTTAACGATCCTGTCGCTTATCGGTTTTTCCCATGCCCGAAAAAAATATGTATAAAGCCCTAGGAAAATATTTTATGATACCTTATATCTATATTTTTTGTTCCTGGGAGCATTTAGCGTTGTCTCCGGGACTTTAGCGGTATACGGCCGTGTGCGCACCTTGACAAATTGGTCGTTACGCATCCCGATTTGTTTAAACAATGAATATATTGTCGGTCCCCTGTGTTTCGATTTAGTTCCACCCGCGACGGCTGATGTCAAAGGGAGCCCCCCGAAAATAGCTCTGAGAATGAATGGAGGCTTTTATACAGTCAATTCCACGTGTAAACACTTATTCAAGGCGATCGCGTTAATTAGTGAAAGTGGGAAACGAATCATAAAATGGAACAGAGCCGGACAGATAGATCAAATGAACTCGAAATCATTTATGTAAGAGCAAAATCACCTTCGCTTAATTTAACAAGTAAAAAATATGAAATGAGCAAAAATGAGCAAAAGTGCTAGAGCCAAAAGAGGAGTCTCAATTGCTATATACAAAAAATTAAAGAAGAACATCGAAAGATGGGAAGAAATATATGAGCGTATGCTCCTAGTGAAGTTGCAGATGTGCTATCCAAAGATCAGTTCTACTACAAACTAGCAGATGTATCGAAAATAAAAGATAATAAAGAAATATATTTAGTTGGAGACTTCAACGCACGCACTGGGAAGGAAGAATATTACTCAGTAATTGGAAAATATGGGGAAAAACAACAAATGATAACGGCAGAAGGTTAATAAATCTTTGTAATAACATGGCACTCGAAATAATGAACGGATTTTTTCCCCATGAAGACATCCACAAATTCACCTGGATACAACCGACTAGGAGTCTTCGCTCAATCATCGATTAGGTGATTCAAAAACAACATTCAAAACTACATACTACTGACGTGAGGGTATACCGTGCTTCGGAGTACGGATCTCCATCATTTATTAATAGCATGTGTTGACGCTAACGTCAACATTATTTTAGGAAATTTTTAGAGTTAAGAAATTGTAATTTATTGCGAACTAATTCAGGGAGCCTCTTACATCATTTAATAAAAACACGCTTTGTTTTACGAAATGAAGCATGACACTGATCCAGTAATAAGGTCAATTGTGTACCACTAAGGTGCAGAATGTGGATGTCAGCATAATACTCCTTCGCAACATGATCGCAAATCCGCATCGGTAAGGTCAGTGAAGCAATTCTCGGACATTGGAGAATAACATTCAACAAAAATTAACAACGTTATCAAATAATTGAAACCAAAGGGTGACGTAACTCAAAATGGCTGTGTGTAAAAGCTCGTGAATTTTTGGCAATAAATCAGTATACCTTGTAAGCTCAAAACGGCAGTGTGTTGTGGTCTTGATTTAAGTCACCCACTATCTTAAACCGAACTGTGAGACTGCAGTTTCGGAAGGCCCAACTTCAACCTAACCTACAAGCTCTCACGTTACGACCTGAGAGTTCTACGAGATCTTCAAGAACTTTATCTCCGGACCTGCACGTTACGCCATCACGCCACATCGGAAAGCACGTCACGCCCTCTCTCCAACCTTCAAGAACTTCAACTTCGGACCTGCACGTTACGCCCTCAGTTCATATCGGACAGCACGTTACGCCCTCTCTCCAAACTTCAAGAACTCCAACCCCTGAGCTGCACGTTACGCCCTCAGTCCACATCGGAGAGCACGTCACGCCCGCTCTCCACTCTACTAGAACTTCAACTTCAAGAACTTCAAGAGATCACGTCACGCCCTGATCTACAAACTACGAGACCGTCTTCAGCCTTACAACCTGGAGACAAGATTCATCTCCGCAGCCACCCACGAGCTAAGAGAGATCCTATACAGTCCATTCTCTATAGAGATCACTTCACACTTTCGTTCAGCATGCATCATGGTCAATTATAGAAAGACAAACAATACACGGGCTGAAAATGAAGGATTACAAGGTACAACTATAGAAATGTTAAAATATAATTTAGAAAGTCTTCAACACGCTTCCACGCAATTTCTCTACAAATAAAGGTTGGCCGATAAACTCAAAGAGGTCAAAAGTGAGGAATCTGCAGACTAACTCTACGAGCAAATTAAGTAATGCATACATTGTGCGGCAGAGGAAGCACTGGGTAGATACGAAAAATATCAAAATGAAAAAAATAACTGGTGGACAAGCGAATTAGAAAAACTAGTCGAAAAGAAAAAAAATAGGACAACTGGACCTGGAAGTATTCGTATGGAGTTAATAAAAAATGGACCGGATATTTTAATAGAATTATTGGCAAATCTATTTAATAAATGTATGTTGGGAGCCGATGACACACCAAAAGATTGGGACTTGTCCTATATAAATTCTATCTACAAGAAAGGAGATAAAAAAAGTATGTGCAAACTATCGAGGAATTAGTGTTTTTAGCTCTGTAGGAACGCTATACGGTAAGTTGCTAAAACATAGAATCATAGAAGATAAAATCAAAATAGAAGATCAAAATGGCTTTCGTGCAGGAAGATTGTGTATCGACACTGTATTTTTTGTACTCCAACAAATAATAGAAAAAAGAAAAGCGAGAAACCTATCTACTCACTTAATATTTATCGATTTGGCAAAAGCATTCGACATGGTACCCTTAAGCAAACTTTTTGAAATTTTGACGAAAAATGTTATAAACGGAATTTATGTTAGAGCCATTTGGAACATGTATAAAAATTCCAAGAGTGCAGTAAAATTGGGAAACCGACTTTCGGAGACATTTCCGATAACAAAGGATCTCAAACAGGAATGCAGTTTGTCACCCACTTTCTTTAAAATTTATATTCAAGAAGCTTTAGCCCACTGGAAAAAAAAAATCGGAAAAATGGGAGTCCAATTAGACGACGACAAGTATTTAACAATAGTATATTATTATACTAGTTTAATAAGACGGAGTATTGTCACACGAGAGTTTTAAAGCACGACGAGCGAAGCGAGGAGTACTTTAATTGAACAAGTGTGACAATACGCCTTATTAAACGTGTGTAATATACTATTACAACACTGTGTCAACACTGTGACAACAATGTAGAATTTTGACCTGTACACCCCCAGAAATAAGCAAAGCAGCTCAAGAGGCTATTGAGAACTTGTTGCCAGCAAAATCCAAGCCAGCATATGACAAAGAGTACGCAGCTTTTTCCCAATGGTGCCAGAAAGAAGGTGTATGAATGTTTCTGAAAACGTCCTTCTCGCGTATTTTCAGGAGAAAAGCAAGACAAAAAAGTCATCGACGCTCTGGACACACATTTATTAAAAATATTCAAATATAATAAATTTAACCTTGATGTCTATATACGTGACAGGCTGATGTACCAGTCAGGTACCAACTTAACAAAACTAAAAGTTACCAAAAGTCAAAAGTAGTGTAATAATATGAATATTATTACACTACTTTCGGTGTAAAAATGAGATCATTAGTAACGCAAAGTAGGTAAACCCATTATTTGTCGATGATCAAGTTGATATAACTAGTGATCAAGAAGACTCAGATTTCATGTTTCGAAAACTAGAAGAAGAGTATCAAAGGTGGGGACTAAGATTAAATATTAGGAAATGAACAACAAGAAGATCCGAATTTAAACATAAATAAAAGCATAAAAAGATGCAAGGAATTCAAATATTAGGGAACTGTTTTATCAGACGCAGGAGCAACAGAAAAGGCGGTACAATACAGAGTACAGCAAGGTAACAAGGCCAACCGTATAATGAACTCACTACTATGGTCAACAGGACTTAAATTAAAAACAAAAATAACCATATACAGAGCCATAGTAGAACCGATATTAACATATTATGGTTCAGAGAGCTGGGCAATGACTGAGACCGATTAAAAGAAAATACAAACGGCTGAAATGGACTTTTTTAAAAGATCGGCTAGAATATCAAGATAACAACATGTCACAAACGCAGAAATCAGGATACGAACAGGAAAAATGTTCACAACTACAGACATGATAGAGACAAAGCAGTTACTATGGTATGAGGATGGAATGAAGGATGGTACGTAATGAGGATGGAGGAAGAAAGGTGGCAAAAATTGCCCTGAATTACAGTCCCAAATGTAGGAGACGAACAGGAAGACCACGTAAAACTTGGATTTCTAGTGTAACACAAATTATGGAAGATAGAGCAATAAACGAAGAGGACTCGAGGAATAGAGAGGTTTGGAGTTCAAAATGCGGAAAACAGCAAGGGCTGTAGGATCCCCGCCTGTATATATTATATATATATATATATATATATAGATAGAAATCTGGAAATTTAGTAGTGAAATTGGCGTTGTTGGCGTTCTTTTTGAGTTGTGTAATTTTTTTCCAAGTGTCAAACATCGTTATCATTCAGAGCTTGGTTATACCACCCTGACGAAGCTAATAAGCAGAAACACGTGTCGGTGGTTAGCGTTTCTTAACGGAATAGACTGGTAAGTCGATAATTTTCCTTTGTACATTTGTTCCGTCGCGAATTTCACTAATATATATATATATATATATATATATATATATATACATATATATATATTATATGAATATATATATATATATATATATACGCTTAAGTTAGTCGTGACTGACAGTTAAACAGAGAGTTAACTTGTTGGGGATGCAGTCAGGTGGGCAATTAAAACTCAACTATTCGTCAATTGTCAAGCTTTCGGGATCTTTTTTATCCCTTCATCAGGACATCTGTAATTATGTGATAATTAACATCTATACAGTGTTCTATAATATACTACTTACAGACATAAGTTCCTAGATAAAACTTTGTGCGCTATTTTACAACTTAAGGACTTCTTATTTTAACTAATGACCACGTTGTTACAATCTACTTAGGTTAGGTTGTCGTCTACACAAAACAGTGAGTTTGAAGTTTGAAAACCGTAAAAACCGAAAAAGTTTGAAAATTGTTGTAAAAACCGTAGTGTGAGTTGCTACCGCAAAGGAATCTTCCCTGTTCACGTTGTTCACTGGCGTTGAGTCGATTTCAAAGTTTTCAGTTAACTGTCGGTGGTTCTCAGTGTTCCATGACATGTTTGTGTGTATGACAGAATTATGTCAGAATGTATGTTCAAACTTGTTCTATGTTCTCTCTCTCTCTCTCTCTCTCTCTCTCTCTCTCTATATATATATATATATATATATATATTATATGAATATTATAAATATGAAACATCACGCAATGCTGCAATTTTGAAATTCCTTATGGGATGTTATTTTCTACGGAAAAGTATAAACTTTTATCTAAATTCAAAGGTGACATTGGTTTAATCGACCTCTTACGTTAATATTCCGTGTCAGTGTTAAAGTTCTTTGGGACATTATAATTTTATACAAATTTAACAACTTTAACAAAACTTAAAGGAAAAGGATTATAACCACCCTTTTCAGTATTTTTTAAAAATGTAGTCAAAAATACTTAAAACTTTTAAACAAGACAATTTTATAACTCACAAGTAACTGATTATGAAAGTAACTAGTCATTTTCTTAAAGGAAGTGCAGTATAAAATCACTTTGGAGATTGAAGTTTCTAAACAAAGGTGGTAACCCTTATAGCGTAGTACTGGTAGTACTCTTATGGGCTAGTACAAATTTTTTTAGTGCAATGTTAACTTAGAATCCTTAGAAAAAAAAGAAATTTCTTAGAGTGATCCTTGCTAGCATAGAAAGATTTGTTGCAACTTAAGTAACTAGGAATTTTATCATATAAGAATTATCTAAGTCCTTTTATTACACAAATTAAAAACTGGGATGCTAAAAAAAGGGATGGTGCTGGAAAACAACGCTCATCATTCGAAGGAGACTGGTGGCTGAGTTTCGAAATAGAAGGTTCTTTTAACACTTTTCGCGGTGTGGGTAATTTATAAATTAGAGACAACCCTGGACCCTTGAACTTCCGGTAAACTTAATTTGCGAGGGAACTCTCTTAAGCTCCCTAATCATGATGATCGCATGCGCAGTGTCGAGGCACGCGTTGTTTTCCCAGCATGTTCGAAACGATTACACTTTATTAAGATACAGCCGTTACAATGTCATTTTAGAAGAAAAATAATGGCGACTTACCCTACAAAAATTGTTTTTTTTTATATCCAAACACAGTATTTTTCACAATACTTGGTGTTACCCTTGTATAATTTCGTGTGAAACTTTGCAGTCGCCCACACAAAGTACACGGAAGGAGAAACACTCATCTGTATCGACTATTAAAGTATTTTCATTTAGATTGTTAATTATATTATCACTTTTTGGTGGAGTATTAATTTCATTAATTTGATTGCGTCAGAGGGATATTAAGTCACTAATTGCTAATTCATCTGTGGCACATAAGAGTTCTAAATCAGTAAGGGGCGCAATTCATGCTTGTTTATTAGCGTCGCCTTTTACAAGCTTAAGTGGCTAACTATTCTTTTATCCACACTAATTGGGTTTGGAAATTCTATAAATCAAAACTCTCTTCTGTTCTTCCATTCACACCAAGGAATTCATTTTTTTTTCTATATATCTTTTTCACAGGTTTTATTAATTTTGGAATGAAGGGAATTAATAACGACTTGTGTATGACGACGTTTCTAAATGTTCCTTGTACCAATGAAAATCGTAGAGGGTATGAAGTGCTCAAACAGAAAATTATTCGTTATGAGAAAAATCTTCGCTAAATGCACCGACAAATTGTTCCAGCTTCAATGTAATGAAAGAATTCAGTCCTAAACACCGTTACCAAAATTATTTACGTACGCATAAGAACACCATTGTGGTGATACCACCGTGATACTAACAATAATAATGGTAAAATGCCTTTACAGTTTTTGATCCACAAACATACTTAACAAAGCTTCGAGACCCGACAAGAGTTGATTATATTATGTGGTGTGCTAACTTAAGTACAAAAGGTTAAGTTCCTGACTATAAAGTGAGAGAAATAAATGGTAAGAGATGATTATACAACAGACAAATAAAAAGTTCCGAATGTTTGATGGCTACATAATCGCAATTAAAAATTTGTGTTATTTGTCTTATTTTTTTAGAAATACCGATGTGTGAGTTTTCAGTTTCCTAGTTATGTTTTTAAATACTAACACCACATTGTAGGTGCAAGACTTCGTAAAAATCTTTCATCGATATTGTGGTAAGGTCAATTTACCTGGAAACATTATATCGTAGCCAGGGGCATCATGTCGAAATATTTATTTATTCTGCAGGTAGATTGGGGTGGACGCTATAATACTACGAAATACCAAGACGAAGATATTTGAACAGATTTTAACCCAGCTGAGTTCTATGATCTTGTCAGAAACCCAGTCATATTTTCTTCGACCATACACCAAACGGCGACAGGAGTTTTAATTTTTTTGTAGCCAGAATTTGATTACCTACTTGATCTAATAAGGGTGAAACACTGACGAGGCGTTATTTAATTAGGAAAGTAGTAAGCTCTCACGTAGAAACTTATTTCAATTGGGTTTGAGTATATTTTCATTTTAGTATAAATGATGTAAAGTTAAATCGCATGTTTTAATGCGATTTAATGCGATTTTTAGGAGCGAGATATGTTCTTGAAATTTTAGTGTGCAATTGAAGATGACGCCAAAGTTCTTGCATGTATCATATGATTGTAATCAGAATTTTTTGTTAGTACATAGATTTTAATTATCTCGACGAGTTTATTCCCTATGGTGAGAGCAAAACAGCTAGAGACACATTTAATATCATTAAGTTTAAGGTTATGGGAAGTTGCACATTTATAAATGTTTACATGCCCGTGGTTTATTATTTGAGATGTTAACTGGATTTGTTCGTAGGAGTAATATAGTTGGTGGTCACCCGCAAACACGTTTATGTGTATACTTATCGGAGACATATAACGAGAAGAATATAACGGAAGTTCGAGACATGCAATTGAAACTGTAATATTTGTGACGAGTTAATGAATACTTCTAGTTGCACAAAAGTGGCGAAAAATACTCTTTATATGTAATTTGGTAAAAACGGTTGAACAAAGTCCCTTGGTGAGAAGTTGAAATTTCATATATCATATTTTTAAATAAAAATCCCTATCTTCCAAAAACAAAGTAGGTATATCTTTTTACTCAATATTAATCATGGTAGGAACTTTAAGATGATATTGTGCTTTATTATTTCACCACCTGAGTCTATACTTCCAATGGCAGGAAGAAACGGAACCTATTTCTCTCTTCCCGTAAACGAAGGAGTCCAATCTCCGAACACGATGTTTTCGTGGCTCGAAAACAAAGTATTCCCCGCCCTTAAAACTAATTATAATAATCTGAGTTGTTTGCAGAGTTCCTCGGCCAAATTGTGCCGCTGGAGCGTCGCTGTTAAAATTTTATTTCGCTGATGGAAATAAGGAAAGTTTATATGGCCGCCGTGACACTTCATTATTCTTTTATTTCGACTGATAAGATGAGATCCTAGAGGTTACGAGGGCGTGACAAAAGAATAGAAAATTTTTGGTAATACTAAAAGAGCTGTTTTATTTGTATCCGAAAAAATCTGAGGGACACATCAGTATTCCTTATTGGAGACATTGTAATTGTAGGAAGGTTCTTTGGTTCTAAGGAGATTTCATTACCTATTGCGATACCTATTGCAGTGAAATGCCGCATTATTCTTTTACAAAATCATTACCTGAATTCATTAAATTTTCTCCATAGTAGTATACTGAAAGCATTTTATTTACTTACGTTCACTTTCTTTACCGAATTTAATTACCACTAGATATTCAATGTTTGCTATATTTTGCCACGAAACAGTTTTTGATTTCCACCATTAAAAGAGTGTTCCCAAAGCATAAAATTTTAGATAGTCCTTACTACAAATCCAATAAAGAATCCAAATTACCAAGCAATTTTTTTTTCAATCTTCTGTTACAATATATTTTCGGATTTCCCAGGTAAATTCCAAGAGATTACCTCAGTGAAACGTCGACAATATAAGAATCCCCTCAAATGACATTTTATTTTTCAAACTTTTCCAGCGGATTTTCTCGTAGGATGTGGCACGTGTTCGCGCTTGATTAAAGTTTTTCCCTTTAACGCGAGACGATTTTGCGGGAGCTCTCGTCAGTAAGGGTGATCTCTTTTTATCTAGAACGTTTCATTTCTTAAAATAGGAGCTTTTGCGCCAATTTGTTACACACACACGATGATACCGTGATATAATTAAAAATAAATGATACTCCCTTGTCGTTTGACTCTACGTATAAAATATATATACCTAAAAGCAGGCATATACAACGAAATTTCACTGAAAGAATTACGTAGTATCAGAATGTGTCGTATGTAAGCGAAACAATCTACATAACAGGTGTTTTACAAAAGATGCAGTAGTGCGATTGTCAATTGGGTTGAAAAAATCTTTCTCATACAATGGGCTAATTTTGCACTAAAAACCATTTAAGGTAAACGTATGCAAAATAACATTGGAATATTATATATATATATATATATATATATATATATATATATCTCTTCAGGGTATTCGCGACTAACATAATAGGGAAGATAACTTTGAAACTTCAAACAAGAAGTATCTGATCGTGAGGATGTAGTCAAATAAGAAGGCCACAATTATGAGTAAGACTCTATTGTATAAATGTCGAGCTTTCGGGACAAATTTGTTCCCTTCTTCAGGACATGTACAGTGTGTGCAAATTTAGTATCTACCTTGAAATACTCACTTGTGTTTGTTCTGAAGAAGGGAACAAATTTGTCCCGAATGAGCAATATCTCAAGCAATATCTTTGATATGCGGATGTCTGCTTTTATATATCCTCTGCACTCCTTTCTCCATCTCCTGATCATCAGGTTCCACAAGAACCACCCTCGTGGAACCTTCTGAATCTAAGGGATTTCCTACTACCGTATTCGCATGTTTGAATTCTGCGGGTTTCCAGTTCGTGTTTACAACTTTTTTGAAGACTTCTAAAGATCTCACTTCGTATGTTTTTCCTTTCTGTCTTTTTTCAGCCTTAAGTTCTTGAATTTTGTCCCACAGTTCTACATTCTCATTTTCGATTGTTTTCGCTACACCGACGTATGCCTCGAATTTATCTTTTAATATTGTCATATGTGCATCCATGTCATATGCCTTCGTTTTTATTGCTTCCATATTAGGTTTCCTTTCATAGGTCAAGTCTCCCAGTTCGTTAATCTGTCTTTTTATGTAAGCCATGTATTTTCTTACGTTTCTCAGAACTTCACGCGATGCAGCTTCATCCCAACTCTGTTCTTTGTTATTAGATACATTTTCTTTTTCGCAATTGTTTACTTCCGTCTCAGTTGTTAGATCTACTTCTTGTTCAGGATTCTCAAGTGTTTCTTGTTGTTCTATTGACTCATCACTGGTCGATTCTTCTTCGAGCTGTTGAACTTTCCTTCTTTTGGTCTTCAGAATTTCCTCTTCACTTGATCCTTCACTTTTTTCTTTTTTTAATTCTTTATGTTGTGACGTCGAAATGCCCCCTCCGTATTCCTGGGGCATACCTCTAGATGAACCAGAGGTGCGGGATTCCTGACTAATCAGACCCGCCCGGAGACCTTTTCTATATACTTTCGACATCATGTTTTTGTTACATTTTATCCCTACTGTCAGGTTCCTCATTCTCGCCAGATCGTCATTGTTCATCCATCCAATGGGTTTCTTCGGGTATTCCTTCCCTAGGACGGCCGCCTCACTAGGCTTACGAGCCCGTCCGCCCGCGATCGAAGACCTTCTAACCGGGTTTTCGCCCGATTTTCCGGTCTTCTACCGTTACGAGTCACTTCTTAGCCCCGGAAGTCGACAAAATGTCAGATTCCCGAGTTACACCCTCCCACCAACTGTGAGGTCTTGTGACTCCTAGGGAGAGAGAGCGGTAACATAAGCAAATGTTTTAGTATTCAGTTTTTTCGGTTATTTCGGTTTTCGGATTTGTTTAAGTATGTTTGGTGTTTCAACTTCCTCATTTGAAGGGAATTTGCTCATGGCAGTCTTTTATTGCAAGATTAGTCAGCAAAGAAAACCGAAGTTACCAAAAAAAATTTCTATAATAAACCGTCAATGTGATTAAATTCAACCTGCACCTGTATAAAGTACGCAATAAGCTATCATTTCTTGATATATCTCCCCGTTAGAAAATAAACTAAAAATGTTTGGTTTTTAATAGTATATTTTTAAATTTTTCCGGCTTTTCTCGTTTAAAAATGGTTCAATTAAGATCTTCAAAAACCTTTTAAGGGTTTTTTAATTTTTTACAAATGGTCCATTGACGGCAACGCGATTCATTCAATATCTTTCATGCTACGAGTATAAGCAAAAAAAACTCACTTATTTGGCATATCGTTTTTTAACAAATTACCCAAAGTGACATTTTGGATCTTATTCGAGTTTTAAGTATCAACAGGGTATTTCAAAAAATGTGGCACAAGTGGATTGCTGTACAATTTTGTATGAATGTTCTCCATTACCTGGGCTTCTCGGTATTCACACTTACTTCGTACATTTCGGAGCTAAAATCACTTCGTTTCCAACGCACATCCACGCCATCAGTTTTCTTGCGATTTTTATTTTATGAATGTTTCATTTATATCGTGAAACAACGAATAGCGGTTTACGTGTCGCATATTAAGCGTAGTCTAATTTTCATCCCTTTCTTCCCTGTACAATTTATGAGCTAATTCGACCTCATTGTCAATTAAGTCACATTTTTCAGCCGAATTAAAACCTCACTCATCAATAATATAGCAAAAAAATTCAACTTTGAAAGGAACGGGAGAGAAATTGCCTGACGGAACGAGAGAATCCATTTATAAAATTAACTGCAAAAATGGTGCGGTAATTGATAACGGGCGCAGCGATGAATGGGGACCGTTTACTGGAAAAGCTGAACAAACATCGGTTAAAGCAATCCGGCCCCGGTGGCCAAAGGGCACTTTTTCGAAAACAGCTCTAGCGAATAAATTGGATTTGAATTTTTATTGAGGTGACAATGATCGGGTGACTTTCCGACGGGGATTTCCGTCAATGATACCTACCGGGGATGTGTTATTTTTAGCTTTTCGAAATTAATGGAATATGTGATGCTAAATGGGAAATCTGAAATATTGTTATATTCACCTCAGAAAATATCGGGTTGTATTTTCTCTACACGATATATCTAAATCGTGATAAGTGGCTACGGGAACATTTATGTTGTCTATGATTTGTATTAGGTGTACTGTTCGCTTAATAACATCGACCAGGAATACAGTGGTTTTTTACACACCCCTCTTCCATCGAAATAAAACTTGCTATTCTCGGAGGATTGCATTGAACCATCTGAGAGCCCTATATACAGTACTATGACATTTGTTAGAGTATGAAAAATTTGGAAATGTAACATTCAAAACAGAAGTCACTTCATATGCAGTTGAATAACCAATACGAGACGAAATGACGTCTAAAGTTGCAGTGTCATTTACTATCAACTGTGTCCTGTCGTCATAAACTGTCTGTAGCTCCATTGTAGTGTGACACATTTTACATTTCAATGTTATAATGCGTAAATGTTCCATAGTTGCCTGAGTTGCCTCTTCTGCAACATCCATGTCTGTTACGTTGCAATCGAATGGTGTATGGCTTTTAGAGGTTAAAATTTGCCCAGGGAAGTAATGTGATGCAATGAGCCTTCTTCCTTCAAGGTGGCAAGTTTTTAATTGTAACTAATGAAAATTTTTTTCGGTACTGTAACACTTGTCAAAATAAACCTAATGTTTTTCGTGTTATCTTCTTCAACCTCTACGGCTATAATTGGGATATTGATTTCCGAGCTGCAATAATACTCCATTACCGTATAGTGACTATAAAATAGTAATACTCAAATAAACTAAAACTCACCTTATGGTAGTATCTAATATCTTAACCTGTGTCGATTTTACGTCTAAAATAGATTTCTCGTCTGCAACATTATTAGCATTATTAATACTGTCCACTTCATTACTACTATTCAGTCCATCAAATATTCATTGGTTTTCTTAATCTTGCTGGTAATAACGTTATGATCTCCTTAACAATCAAGTTGAAATATGTATTTCAATCTTTCAATTTGGGGGAATTAAAGTGAGCGTGAGAATAAAACCGATAGTTTAATTACTCAACATAAATATAATAAGCACCAAGTATACTATAACTTACTTAAATTATAATTAATTAATGTGTACAATTTTTGTCTCCTACTGTCTACGAGGTGTGCTTCGTGACTTTCAAAGATGCGCTTCTGTGACGTTAAAAGGAAAAAATTGTTATTGAAATGAAACATTTTTGAATTGTTTCTTAAATGAAGAATGAAATGTCGTTAAATTAAATAATATTTTCCAATCCTGCCTCGCACTAATCGTTGCCAGTACGGTTCTGGTAATTTAAATAACAATGGGAGTTTGAGGGAAGATGGTGCATGTAAGCATTTTCTTATCGCTTTTAAGCCGCCTTACCGTGACTCGACTAAGGAAAGTATTTGTGACTGCATTACAAAAACACTCCAGGAGTGTAATCTGGACACCTCACTATTTTCAGCCATAGTATTATGCCTCTACTTCGGCTACAACAAGAAGAGGAACCATTATAAACAATATACGCCGGACAGAAATTTTGGAATCATCTGCAAAGTTCTACCAATGATCAATACAAAAAGATCAATGGTCTGCTATTGCCGTGTGTAGATTGTCGCAATAATACCTACCTATGAGTCTAGACAAACTAAATTACCTCTGACGGTGGAAATAAGTAGGTCTCATCCTGCCCTATTTCTTAAGATGTCCCGATATCGCAAAATCACGCTTTGAAGAGAATTGCGAGAACGGAGTCAGGATAAGATGTAGAGATGAAACTCGTGCATTAAAATTTGTGTATACAGTATAGGGTCCCTCCCGATAACTGAATTTTGGACGCACCGGCTTATCGCAAGAAGTTAAGGGTCTATTGTGTCTTAACGCTTTTATTGTAGGTATTTTGCCGCCGAGTTTCGACGAGCTCTCCGAGAAAAAGGTAAATTAAAGGGGTTTATTGGAAAAAATTATAAAACAGAATTGAAATAAAGTATATTTTGTTTTATGAACAGTAATTATATATAAATAGTATCGTACGAATGTTGCGAAAAATGTTTAACAGATCAAAAAATATAAAAACATAGTTGTGATTGGATGATACCATGTTAAAATTGCGTTTGATTAATTTTAATTATTATTTGTCAGACGTAGAACTGTCGTCATTCCCGATAGAAATAATGAGTTTTGGAAGGTGTGCCCAAAGTGCTCTTTGGAAACTGTATGACTTATACATGCGGACCATTCGTCGGCCGTTACTTTGACAATAACATTGACATCGTTATTGACATTCGGGTTTTGATTATTATGTCTTATTTTATCTTTTAATATTGACCAAATCAATTCTATCGGATTAAAAACGCAATGATATGGTGGCAATCGCAAGATAGTGTGCCCTAGCTGCTTTGCCATTTCATCAATGACATACGTTTTTGAAAAATATTTTGTTTTCAAAACTTCCAATAGTTGCACCTTCGTTTAGCATTTGTCAAGAAACATATCATGTTCTATTAAAACATATTAAATATCAATTTTCCTACTATTCGAATTGGGGGGTTTATTTCCTATTCTACTACGGATACGGAGCCTTATCTAAGACAACTACGCTATTTGGTGGTAGTTTAGGCCATAAAATGTTTTCCATCCAATTTTCAAAAATACTGGAGCACATATCATGGTGGTAATCCAGACAGCATTCTGTAATGTCTTTAGATGATAACAGTAAATAGCCCGGAACCCAACCATTATGCGAACCACAATGTAAAATTGAGATTCGTTTTCCCCTAGAAGAGGGCACGTACAATCTACTTTTAGGGGAATTATGGCTCCAACCTTTTTTAACATTGCCATTTTTAAATATTATTGCAGTACATGAAACGTACTCCAGATAATTACTCGTTTTCCAAGAAAATATTCTCTCCGACCGACCATCCCTTTGTTACGTCGTTAATAAGGACACATTTGCGCTCTGCGTAACGCTCGTAATGGGCGCTCTTTAAGTTTACCTGCCAAAAATACTGAGTACTGTCCATTGTCGGGTCGCGTGCCGACAGTCAGAATGATGGTGCTAATAGTCTGGTAATAAATCTAAAGATTATGTACCTCGAAGAAGAGGAGAAGGTCATAAAATTCATTTATCGCGAGGGACCCTATATAACATAATTAAATATATATACTTATTTATTTCCACGAAACCCTATAAAAGAACTTCAAATGTAAGTTCGTATGAACTCTTGGTTATATTTCATTACTAAGCATTATTTTTCCCAAATAGTTTTGATGCTTTTACATCCGCAGGGGGTACCGCAATGGACAACTGTTATTTTGGAATATACCTAAATTTTGTAAATCGAAGTACAACTTTGGTCGCCTCGAATCGTGTCAGGATTATCAAGGTGAATTAGGTTAAAGTGTTGAGTGTGTGATTTTTTAAATATTATATGCGTTCCTTGCACCCATAATTTTTTGAATTGTAATTAATTTGAATAAAAAAAATTTTAATAAGTAACAAAACTGTTATGGTAATTGTAAGGTTAAAGAAAAAATAAATGCTCATTTAGGTATGAATTTATTAAGATGCAAAAAAATGTATAATTTCAATAACCACAGCATTCCTTTAATGCAAACTAAGGTTTTAGGATGATATTTTATGCAAATTCATTGCCCATTACATGGTGGCGAACCGTGCTTATGTTAGAACCCCGGTTCAAAAAACATTCCCATATATCTCCCCTCAGACATCATATGCAATAAATTAATTTTTTAAACGCTGCACCAAATAAACAATAAATAGTCATATTGTGGCGTCCAGGGGATGAAGTCACCCTGAGAGCGTGCGAGGGGGTAACCCGATGTGGAGATCAAAAAACATTGAGGGAAATATCAATTTATTTTAGCACAGTTAAATACAATGGGAATGTGGAAAAGTAAGAAAAGAGAAAAATGAAAACAAATAAAAATGAAAATAATTAAACAAGTCAAAGAAAAATGTTACGTTGTGGTATGGGTCCGTAGGGCCCATTTAAGAAAACCCGAAATTACTCTAGGAAGATGGTTTTATTCATGTGTTCTCGTTTACATGTCGAACAAGACTCTATTTTACACTGGTATATCGGTTACCGTTCACTATACCTTACTTTGTCAGCAATAATCGAGTAAGGTACAACGACCCAGTAAGTATGGAGTCGGATTGATTGGAAGTGGTCTGATGACACTGCATAATTAATTACATGAAATGCGAAAGTATGTGTATGTAAATTAGGTTAATAAAATAACTATTTAGGCATTCATCACACCTTCCCGGGGAGAGTAAAAGAAAAAAAAAAAGGTTTCATCATTTTTTTTTCTTTTAGTTACCTACTTAATTATATTACTTTTGCCTAATTAAGTCCCAATCTACTTAAATTATCCTGTTTTTTCAACTTTTTTTTTGTATAAGTTCTTACAATTACTTAATACAATTTGTTAAATCTTATTTACCCATATTAAACTTTAGTCGACATTTAATTTAATTAGTTCTAAAAAAAAATTTAAATCGTTACATACAGTAAAGAAGAAATAAAGAAGAAATAAACAAGTAATAAATAAGAAATAAACAAGAAATAAACAAGAAACAAACATCAGATAAACAAGAAACAAACAAGAAAGCTTTCTCTTAGTATCCTAACCTACACTGTTATCACTTATAATATGGTTTCACTCTGTTTTTGTGCACTGTCACTTCTTTGTTATCCATTTTTATCACTACATTAGGATGCTCATCTTTAACAACATTAAAAGGTCCTTTATATATTTCGTCCAATTTGTTTGTGATATTGTTATTAACCAACACTAAATCACCATTTTTAAAATTAATGATTGGAGTACTATGCTGATCGTACCTTTCTTTCCTTTTAGTTTTTGCTAAAATTAAATTTTCTCGTGCATCTTTGCTAGCTTGTTGTAATCGAAATTTAAGTTCAAGGGGGTAGTTATCGAATGTGTACAGTGGATCGACATTATCGCTAATGTTAGATGGTAAACGTGCAACTCGACCGTATACTAACTCATATGGGGTGTACTTTGTTTCAGAATGAACAGTTGTATTATATGAAAAACACCAGAAAGGTAACCAATCACTCCAAGCTACATCATGACGGCTTATTTGTGTTCTTAAGTATGCAATTAAGTGTTTGTGAGAGTTTTCTAAGGCTCCTATAGTTTGAGGATGGTAAGCGGTTGAGTTGAGTTTATTAATTTTCAAGTATTTGCATGTTTCCGTGAAAAGTGATGACAGAAACTCTTTTCCTTGATCCGTCAAAATTTCTGTAGGTATCCCGTATCTTAAAATAAAATTGTTTACAAAACTTTTAGTTACTGTAATAGTTTCTTTATTAGCTATCGGGTACGCTTCCACAAATTTTGATAAATCACATTGTATGGTTAAAATATATTTATTTCCATATTCATCAGCGTCTATGGGACCAACTAAGTCTAAAAATATTTTTTCAAAAGCTGTTGACGCTGTTGATGTAATCGTTAATGGTGCGATGTGAGGTCGTGAATGTTTAAATCTTTGACATTCATCACATCGTTTAACAAATAATTCTACATCTTTGTGAAGTCCACTCCAATAATAATATTTTTTAATATTATTAAACATTCTAGATATTCCTGAATGACCTCTGGTATGTAATAGGTGAAAATCATTTAAGATAAGTTGTCTCGTTGCTAAGTCGTTTATTGTTCGAACGTTTTTTAAAATAGAAAGTTTTATTTTGGCCTTTTTGAATAATTCGTATAAGTTATTATTTTTGTCTAAGATAGCTGCAGCTTCTTTATTGTGTATAGTAAATATTTCAAATATATTATTTTGCGCGCACAATTTAAGACAGTCTTTCAACGACGCACGAAGCTTAGACGTTGAGCAAGAATCTGTCCAATTAATATAAATAATGTTTAATACATTATTATAAATTAAGCTATCATACATTTTACAGTGTTTACATTGAATTAATTCATGAAATTTATCTGATGTCACGAATTTTAATTCTGTTGCATTTTTGGACTTTTTCAGTAATACCACTCGACCAGGGTGATCAGTCCTAGCTGGGGTATCTGAAAATTCATGAATTATATTGTCATCATTTGTTCTTTCTTGGAGCTCCTTAGTACGGGCTCGCGTAATTACATTTATTGTATTTTCCGATTTGTGAGCAATTTCCTTTAGTTCTGAGATTGGAATTTCTATTCTAGATAATGCATCTGCCAACACGTTAGTTTTACCTTTGACGTACTGTACGGTAAAATCATACTCTTCTAATTTTAGTCTAAATTTTGTGAGGCGACTGGAGGGATTTGTAATTCCAAACAAATATATAAGTGGTCGATGGTCGGTTTGAATAATAAATTTTCGTCCGTATAAATATGGTCTAAAGTGATTTACTGCCCAGACAATGCTTAAGAGTTCTTTTTCTATTGTGCAGTAGTTCTTCTCTGCTTTGTTAAGTGTACGACTCGCGTACGCAATGGGCTTTTCCTCTTTATTACACAAAACTGATCCGATTGCAACTGCTGATGCGTCTGTTTTTAATATGAAAATGTTATCTTCGGCAAAATTAGGATATTGTAAAATAGGTGGATTTATGAGTTTTGATTTCAACGTTTCAAATGCGTCTTGACACTTTGATTCCCATTTAAATGGTACATTCTTTTTTGACAAATTATTTAAGGGGGCTGCTATTCGCGCAAAATTTGGAATGAAAGATCTGTAGTAATTTGCAAGTGCTACGAATCTTTTAGTAGCTTGAGCATCTTGAGGTCTTGGAAATTGTGAAATGACTCTTATTTTTTCTGGATCTGGAGACACTCCTTCTGCGGATATGATGTGTCCTAAATACAGTAATTCTTTTCGAAAGAAGCTACATTTGGTAGGATTCAATTTTAAGTTTACCTTTCGCAACCTGTGTAATACTTTTATTAAATTTCTATTGTGATCTTTTAAGTTTTTTCCAAAGACAATCAAATCGTCAAGATAAACAAAACAACTCTCATAGTTCAATCCTGACATGGCTATGGTCATTGCTCTTGAAAAAGCGCTTGGGCTTATTTTTAATCCCATTGGTAACCTTGTCAGTTGGTATTGACCCGTATTTGTTGTAAAAGCAGTGCATTCTCTACTGGATGAATCTAATTCAATTTGATAATATCCCTGTGACAAATCCAAATGAGAGAAATAGATTGCCCCAGATAGTGAATCTAAAATTTCGTTAACGTTTGGTAATGGAAATTTGTCATCCTTAACACATTGATTTAACAATCTGTAATCTATGACAATTCTCCATTTACTTTTA
Source organism: Cryptocephalus moraei (assembly GCA_946251905.1). Lineage (NCBI taxonomy): Eukaryota > Metazoa > Arthropoda > Insecta > Coleoptera > Chrysomelidae > Cryptocephalus > Cryptocephalus moraei. Next base: position 3,047,276 of record OX276452.1, read on the forward strand.
CCATTGCTATCTGGTTTTTTGGGCACTATCAATAATGGTGCTGACCAAGCTGATTTTGCTGGTTCAATAATCCTATCTTTTAACATTTTCTGAATTTGGTTGTCAATTTCTGATTTTTGTGCTTGTGGCAGTCTATACGGTTTTACATACACCGGCGTTACGTTCTCTTTTAGGTGAATGCTTTGTTTGTAAACATTTGTAGTAGTAAGCGGATCATCTGGTAAATGAAATACGTCAGCGAATTTCGCGATAATATGCTCAAGTGCATTCTTCTCTTCTTTATTTACATCGGGTGTTTTAACTAATTTAAGTACTTCTTCGACTCGTTTTACAGATAATATATTCGGATTATCAAAGGTTGTTATATTGTAATTGTTTAAATTAACGGCTTTGGGATGAAAATTTGTGATAGAGATTGGGGTGTCACGTGTATTCAAAATTTTTACTGGTATTAATTTGTCTTTTGGGCGTGCTATGATTCCCGCCACAAAAATTCCTTGACCTATTTCTTCCGGTAATATTACACTGTCATGTTTCAGATGTGTAGCAAAATATCGAATAACCTCGCATCGGGGCGGTACCTCGATTTTCGAATTAATTTTTGATTCCATGGGTATGACTACCCAACTATTTTCTAACAGAAGTGATATACTAAATGATTCATAATTTATTATGGCAGAATGCTTATCAAAGAAGTCCGATCCGAGTACACCATGTATTTCATCATCAAACGCCTCTATAAGCAAAAAGTTGTGTGTAAGAAAGGTGTTATTAACTTGCATAAGGATATCAGTTGAACCAATAGATGTTGTTGAACCAGACACTCCGTTTATTTTTATTTTATCTGAAAAGTTTATTTTCTGCAATTTTTTGTTGACATACTTTGAAAAAATTACACTAACTGAAGCTCCCGTGTCTAATAAAAATTTCATTTCGTGATTGCTACATTTTAACCTAATAAAATTTAAACTGTCAATATTAAATAATACTGGTTCAGAGAATTCATTTTTTATTTTTAAATTATTCATTGAAGGCTCGAAAAAATGTTTGAGATTCTTCTAAGTTAGATTCTGAAGGTTGTGACTCATCAACATAATACATTCTATGATTACGTCCCCTTTGGTTACTAGTGGAGTTATTGAAATTATTAGTACGATGTGCGGTTTGCTGACCGCTTCGTTGATTGTGACTATTCGGATTACTTCGTGAGTTATTAACTCGCGCGTTATTTCTGTTGCTGGAATTGAAATTACGGTTATTGACGTTATTGTACCTATTTCTACTTGTGTTGAATCGGGTATTGTTGTAGTCTTGAGATCGGTTGGTGTTATTACGACCTCTATTCGAATTTGAGAAAACTCTGCTTTCATTAGAATTTGGAAAACCTCGGCCTCGATGGTGGCTTGGGTTCCTGTTACTGTGCATATGAAATATTGTGGCATTTTGCTGACTATAAGCTGTCTCATCTTTAGCTGCATTAATAGCTTCAGTAAGACTGTTAAAATTTCGAGCTTTAATAATCGTGCGTAATTCATGATTTCTAATTCCATTAGCGAATACATCAATAGCTAACTTTTCATTTTCTTTACGAAAAATTTGTAGTGCTGTTGAATCGTTACCTGCTTGGGCTAAAGTTAAATCTGACATTAACGATTCTATCGAGCGTCCATACTCATCGATATCTAGACTACCTTGCTTTGATGCATGTAATCTTGCGGCAAGTGCAGGGGCGGACTGTTTTGGCAAGAAATTATTTTTTAAGTCCAAAATGAGGCTTTCTATGTTGTCATAAGATGTTTTCATGCGAATTTTATCTCTATGCGCAATACACGCTTTTAAAACGAAATTTATTAATAACGGTTTGCTCGCTTCGTTTAGAGCTGGCTCATATAGTTCTATACCTTCGATTAATTGATGAACTGCGTCTACTGTTCCGTCCAATCTTGTTAATAAGCTAGTTGCAGTTCTGAAATTAAATTGTTCAGCCATTTTATTTGAACTTAAATTTCCCAATAATTCGATATGATCAGCTATAGTATCCGTTTTCTCTTTAACAACTTGCACCGTTACATTTACAGGTATACTTTCAAGATTCGATACAGTTTCTGTTCCGTCTTTTACTTCTGACAGTAACGTATCAATATCTTTTAACCGTTGTTGCAATATTTCGTAACATTCATTGAATTTTAATTTAATTCTACGAACCAAATCAATGATGTCTACAGTATCGTTTTTCAATACGTTTCTCTCAACTTTAGTAGAATACTGACTAAGAAGGGTTCCAAAATATTGCTTAAACTTATCTAATTCACTTAGCTTAGAAGTTGTTATCGTTTTGTCCTGCCGTCTTCCCGTGTTGTCCTTCTTGAGGTTGCTTAAGAATGTCCTTAGAGTGTCGTTCAGCTCCTGGAATGGTACAGCATCAGACATTCTTCGTACGGCCTTGATGGGTAGGTGATGCGCTGTTAAGCTTCGTCCAACTGAGGCGCCGATCTTCTCAATTCATTGGCGTTGATTTCTCGACGAATCATTTTGCGAATGCCTTTGTGGATTTTCCTCGATATAGTGTAGATTCCGACGATTGCTCCAATGATACAGATGATGATCAATAACCATTCTGTACGGCTCAATTCTTGACACTGGGTAGTGTTCTGGCTGGCACCGTTGTTTCCTGATCCCGCTGCTTCGACGACAATTTCTTCGGTTTTTTGTACGCTGTTTTTCGAACCCATTTTCACACTCGAATTGTTTCTTTTCGGCAGTTTTTCTTCACGTGTACTAATCGCGTCACTAGCAGAATTGTTCGTCTTATTGCGGCACTCAAAAGTCACTTAAATCCATTGCTTGCGATGGTATCGGTAAAATCGCGACGGCGCTGGCAGGATCGCCATGTGGTATGGGTCCGTAGGGCCCATTTAAGAAAACCCGAAATTACTCTAGGAAGATGGTTTTATTCATGTGTTCTCGTTTACATGTCGAACAAGACTCTATTTTACACTGGTATATCGGTTACCGTTCACTATACCTTACTTTGTCAGCAATAATCGAGTAAGGTACAACGACCCAGTAACTATGGAGTCGGATTGATTGGAAGTGGTCTGATGACACTGCATAATTAATTACATGAAATGCGAAAGTATGTGTATGTAAATTAGGTTAATAAAATAACTATTTAGGCATTCATCACAACGTAAAAGAGAGGGGCTCTTACATTCTTGCTCCGGGGAGGCGAGGACGGATGTCGGACGTGAGACCCTTGGCGAACCACTCACTGACTGACCACCAAAAAAGCCGCGATCCATATGATTCTTTGAATTTATATTTTTGTAAATCGTCAATTCGGCGGTCTGTTGAACTCCTAAAGACTGCCGATTAGACGATTTACCTTGTATTTACTTGATTGACTCGTAATATGACTTGTTTGAAAAATTTGCAATTACAGGTGGACTAGAGTTTGATAACCGCGGAGCAGATGTTAATAATGGCAAAAGTTGTAATTGCAGGTCGGTAACTCGCTTGGATTACAATGACCTCGGTTGCTTAATTAGGTCGCGACAATATCTTAATAAACTGATTAATTTAACGATTCTATGTAAGGGGGAGAAAAATTTATAGTTAAAGGACTGAGTTGGGTGCTATTTGAATCAGCTGTTCGGTGGCGATTAATAAAATATACATCAAAGATGATTCTGGTATTTAAGTTTGTCCCGAATATATAGGTGTGAGTATTACATCTATGGCAGATTGCTTACTATTTTTTAACAATGGCTACAGCAACATATTGGTACTTTTCCTAAAAAGGAATCATAAAATTAGCAACGAAAACCTGTATAACAATAAATTGAGAAATATAATTTTGAAACATATTGGCGTGGTGTGTTCCAACACTTGGGACAATGTACTTAGTTTTGAAACAGAACCAAATATAATTCGACAACAACTGATTCTTGACATACAAAATGGCTACGCTAACTTCATAGATATGTATAAAGTGTACAAAATCAACTAAAAAATCATCTAAACCTTACCAACACGACTCAGGTGCAAAAATCGATTTTTTTTCTGAGTAACATGACACTATATTGGTGGGTACAGCACTATACCTTAGTACCATCTAGTCCACCACTAGTTTGAATCTAATTGAATCGTTGTTTGACGTATAATTTGGTACTCAATTTTAAAGAAACCGACAAACCCATTCTTACCATGCTACCCCTACCTAATAAATTACACTGTTGTCAAATTTATTTATTTGATATTTAAACTGACATGGAATAATGGAATGGAAAACTCCCATTTTGTGGCGTTCAAATATTCCCGAACAAAATCCAAATTTTGACGTTATTACTAATTGCTCCTGGTTCAATTCTTATCGAATTGCTTATTGATTATCTTGATTCACTGGTAAATTTGCTCTTTTAGCTGAACTCATGTTACAGGCACGGATGTTTTAGAAAATATTAAAGTACTTCGTGTACTATAAATTACTCCGGTTTGGGAAAAGGACGCTCTCGACTAATTTCCCGTAATTATTCCCTTATCCTTCCACACCCAGTTCCTCCTCCTCCCCCCTACTCTGACGTTGGCGTTTCCATCGTCCTCCCCCATTGGAACGTCGCGGCGACGGGGGCTGCTATACAACACGCAAGTTGTTCCGTATAGAGCACGAACAGCAGAAGCATCAGTAGCAGTAGCAGCTACAACAACAACAACAATATCATCTCTTCCTTATCGGCCTCTCCGGCACCCCGTTAGCGGTCTCGCAGGACAAATAAACACCATTGTCCCCGGTAACCATGGTGAAATCATGCGGCTGTCTCTCTCTCTCTCTCTCTCTCTCTCTCTCTCTCTCTCTTTCTCTCTCTCTCTCTCTCTCTCTCACCCTCCCTTTCTCTCACTACCCGAGACACAGAAGCAGGAATGCAGGAATATATATGGGCAAAGTGGAATATGACACAGGGAGGGATCCCGTTTGATAAACGGGAAATATGATTTTTCCGGAGACAGATCCGCGTCGGGATAGCGTCGGATCAGACTGCGGTTTATGTCAAAGGAATATGTAACTCAAATACAAAGAAGAACGTAGCGTTATTTGTTTTGAACCAAACTCACAATTTGTTGATTGAGGACTGGAAAAGTAAAATTAAAGTCACGTAAATATGGATGCAATATGCACCAATTAAAAGGAATAATTTTCACATAACTATGTACTGGTATCATTGTCGGTCCCAAGCCTAAATAATTGCGCATGGAACCGACGCCCCCATTTCGGAAAACATACATTGATATGAAAACTGACAATAAGCCTTGGAAACGGACTGATACGAAGATTAAACGAGAAAGAATATGAATATAGGTGTATGGAATATTCTGAGTTGGTACCGACCTGGACCAGCTACAAGAACAATCAGGGCAATGGCGTCACTGGCATGGACATCACAGCAATTCAGGGACTGAGATGGCCAGGAAACAGAAACACAAAAACTCGTAAATCCCCAGTATTCTTTAGCGGTGATGATCAGGACAAACACTTGTTTGGAGCAGGTTCTGTGGTCAGAGAAAATATTATCCAATCTGTAATAGACTTCCACCCCATAATCGAAAGAATAAGCTGGTAAAGGATCAAATGGCGCTGGTATAACTACTCTCTGGTATCTGCATACACCTCCGATAAAACAAAACTAATGACGAGAAGGAAATGTTCTACGAACAACTTGAGCGTCTGGTAGATAGCATTCCTAGACATGACATGCAGTTAATTCAAGGCAATTTTAATGACAAAAATTGAAAAGAAAGAGTATACAGGCCAACTATCGAAAACCATAGCTTCCACGAAACAAGTAGTGACAACGAAACTCTTCTAAAGCATGTCGAAACGTCACACAGCCTCCACATAAAGTCTAGCATGTTCGAACATTAAACCATTCACAGGTAAACATGAGTACCTAATGATGGGAAAGCTGGACATCAGATTTACCACTTACTCATGGTAAACTCTATGCAGAGGAAATTATAGGGGACCATCAGTGTGGTTTTAGAGGTGGTCGCTCCACCATAGAGAAATATTTACCACCAGACAGGTTATGGAAAAAGGCTGGCAATTCAATCGAGACCAGCATTAACTATTCGTAGATTTCAAACAGGAGTATGGCACCATGAGAGAGGGTTAAACTATGGCAAGCAATGGAAGAACCTGGTTTCCCAAAGAAATTATTCATACAAACTCAGGTTTATTTGGAGACTCAAACAGCAAATTGAAAATAGAACACGATTTTTCGGAGGTGTTTGATATAAGTGATGAACTCAAACAAGGCGATGCCCCTACCCACTGCTCTTCAATGTGGCTTTTGAATATGTCAGCAGAAAGGCGAAAATCCGGACCCCAGCACCAATACCATTCAATGTTTTTGACTTACCCTTGGCGTTTGCGGATGATGGAGACATTGTTGGAAACAGCACAGTGGATATAAAGACTACCTTCAATGAAAAATAAAATCGCATGGAGCCACGGATTCAAAATTAATGAAGACGAAACTAAATGCATGTATTCAACGAGAAATAACCAACGCAGAGACAGAGTAGGTCAAAGCATCACAATGGATGACTATAACTTTGAACAGGTAAAGAAGTTCAAATATTTTGGGAACGATGCTTACAGAAAACACCGACGAAACGAAGAAAACGAAACAAAGTCAACATATACACAATATTAATAAGACCTGTATTGATGTATGGTTGTGAAGCTTGAATGCTAACGGTAGCAAATGAAGAACTTCTTCATGACTTCAAGAGACGAACGCTGACAATCCTGCCAGTCGCCTAGAAAGAATTAGTAGACCATAACCGTCGGAAACTCCCAATTCAAAGAGAAAGTTGTGAAAACTCAATCTGTGGATGGTGCGAACGTCACAAAAAGGCCAAGAATTTACATCAAAAAACATACTGACAATACTGATAGTTGCAGTATGCCAGTACTACCATACAGTAACCGCATGGTAGTACGCAAGAAGTATTACAAAAGACAGCAGTGCTTAAGATATTAATACGATTGATTGATATGATTGCAGACCGCCCCACGGCGGCGGGCGAACTTTCGACGGTAAATATTGAGGGTACCTGCTTAAATCGAAGGGTCAAATAATTCTACAAGAAATTTCGACGGTCGGCTTAAGACAGGTAGGTAGGAAGTGTATCGGTAGGAACGGTCCAAGTTCAAGCCCTTTTAATATTTCCGTGATAAAGATGGTGGTCATACCAAGATGGGATTTCCCGTAATTTGCATATTCCCTTGCCCTTATCCATTTTCCGTGCCCTCTAATATTTTCGTGATAAAGGTGGGATTTTCCGTAGATTTTCCTTGCCCTCTTGTCCTGCAGTAACAAATAAAATTATTTTGACGCATATATCTCCTTATGTTCATTTCTAATTCAACCATCAATACGCGGGCATGTTAAATTTCTTTACCGTCGAAAATACCTGTACAATAAACCACCTTTGCGGTCATGTCGTCGAAAATTCGCATCAACCCATCGTAAAACACCCGGTCCCGTCGAAAGTCCTTCCGCTCCTCCACGGTGTCAAGAAATAATAAATGCTCGATAGAGGACGACAAATTCTAGAATCAAGTGTAACAGGTTGCTCCGGTCCGAAATTAATCGAGTCGGAACAGTACATAAATATACGATAAATATTGACAGTTTTAGAAACGTAAATCTCCACGGTCAAAAGCAAAGTTAGGTTAAAGTAAAGGTGTGCGTCACAATTAAATGCATAAATAGATATTGCTAGTTAAAAGTTAGCTCGAGCATAGATAAAAAATCGAAGAAACAAATTTTAGAAGTAAAATAATAAATATATAAAACTAACCTATAACGATAGATGAAGGTTCTCGAATTAAATCATTTTTGTTACATAACCTATAACGACATTTTATCGTTTTTTTCTATTTTAAAAAACCGGACGAAACGATTACCTATAGATAACAATGTGAAAACCGAATTGACATCAAGAACGTATACTCATGAGGGATGGTGCAGAAGAGACGTAGTTTAAGTAGGTTATATTGAACTCTGTGATTCTATGGTCAGTGGTAGGTTAGTAAATTTATAATTAGTAAATTTTGCACTAAAAACAAAAGCTTTACGACTTACAGAGAATTAAGGTTAAACTAGAGTTATGCCTTAAATCAAACATTAGTATGTCACATTAAAAGTCATGTGTTGAAAGAAGTATTAATGCCAATAAGAGTAATTGAGCCTTGAGCCAAAAATTGTAAATTAATACATAATTATCATTTACTACAAAATACGGGTGGTCAATGGATAAACGTAACGTCAGAGGTAAAATTTCAGGTAGATATCACACCACAGTACTATGATCACACCATGCATTTTGTAGCAGTAGATAGATCAGGGACAGATATTATCATTCCTATACGACGGCAGAAGCAGTAGTACTCTAATTCAGATAATAATTTGTTAAATTTCACCCATATTTAGTATTTTGTCAGTAAAACGAAAAATAAAAATAATAAAAACATGTCGTTGGAAAACGTTTATTTATTTCATTAAAAACTATAGTTTCACTAGATATATGTGACAATTTGAGTCATTAAATCAAAATTGCTAAATAGTAGATAGAGAATATATTAGGTAGCAAAAAATTGAAAAATGGAAATAAAGAAATAGGATGAACAATAGGTTCAGAGGTTAGTGTCTATTTAAAGTCATTTATGAAGAGTATACTTTAACTTTAAACAATTATGTAGATGAAGTCTCATCAGCTACGCGTTCTCATTATAATGGTAATACTTTTGAAATACCCCCACGTTGTAAGGTACGTAATTCGATATTTAACAATTGTTACTAAGGAAAAATGAGATTTGTCCACAAGAATTTTGTCACGGTGTGTTTTGGCAGGAATCGTAGCGATATCAGTTATAAGAGAAGTACAGGAGAGTAAGTGAAGTTTAAAATTTAAATATAAGAAGAGAATGTTTATTTAACACTGTACCCCAGAATGGAAAATTTAAATTAGTAAGAATACCCCGAAAGTGGATACCTATGGGTGACTGGAGATGGACATTAAATGATCATCGCTACATACTAACGCTTCAGTATGACTTAAGGTTTATTAAAAATTATCGGCACACGTTAAAACAGTCAGTAACTGTTGCAAAAGTTTTGTTAAAACTTAAAACCTTCGTTTCATGGTATGAAATTCCTCATGAAATTGTTACTTATAGAGGTATAGGAATAATTTAATTTATTATAAAATAAGTTTGTGAACTCAGTCAATAGTCTACCACCATGAAACTAAAAGTTGAATAGAAGTACTATTTTAGGCGCGTACTTTTCACAAGCTTTCGACAGTTCGTGGTGTTATCGCCTATCGTACTGAATTCCTTACTACAATACGATAGACCGTACTGAAAGTAAATACATCCCCATTGAACTAGTTTTTGGACAAAAATACGTCATTGTGACTACTTTACAAACAGAACCGGTCTCGGAAAAAAATTTGGACAGTTACCCAGTTGAACTAAATTACAGCATAAAGAAAGGTCATAATAGTACAAGACAAAATTTACTGAACTCAAAAACCAAACGAAAACGCTTATGACAAATCAATATATCGATAAAACATTATCAGGGTGATTGTATTTTTATAAAAACAAAGTTAAACCTTTCGCCTTGTTATTTAGGATATAAATTGTAGTGGAAATTTTACCACGCACTGTAAAACTTATTAAGAATAATGACGAGGCAATTGGGTGCCATAAATAGAACCAATCCTTACCTTAAAATTATATTTCTTAATTAAATATTCCTTAAATTTCTTCAGAAAAACCTGCTGAGAAACCTACCTAAAGGAACGATATTCCGAAATCCAACCTCGATCCTACGAAAAGAGGCTTAGGTCCTTAAGCTAACAACTGACTCTTGTAAACCAGGACAGATGGTGGTAGACTGTAAGCTTCATCATTTGGAATAATCAAAAAATTATTAACAATCAGCAAGAACATCTAAACTGAAAACATGCATCTTCTTCTTCTCGGAGGCTAAGAAATATGGAATTGAAAATAAAAAGCTAAGGGAGGTGAATACATTTCTATTCAGGTGTAAAGAAATATCAAAGGTCCCAACCAAGTGTATTCATGTTTGATCCCAAATAAAAAAAAACATAGTTGAATTGAATCATGGGAGCACATATTTGAAAGTGCTCTTAAAACGGCTAATCAGTTGGGAGGAAGAATTATCATAATTATCAGCATATACCCTTTAAATGTATTAGTTTGGTGGTTTTACGCTAGTAATGGGTCTCGGAGGCGAGCTAAGTTGCCGAAGCTTAGCTCGTACTAAAACTCTGGGGAATGCCCACTGATCTCTGACGAATGAGTCAGAAGTTCTTAGAACTCAGCTCTGCTAGCAAATCCTACTCTCACGTCCTCGAAGACATTTATGTCGCGTAACCACTGGGTACATGGCACACAAAGTACGTCATGTAGCAGACGAGAGAGGGTGAAAGGCGAGTTTCCAGCGCCTTAAAACTGGAACCTTTCGGCTAAGGGAGACAACCCCTACAGAAAAACAGGTGCGTCAGGAAACCTTAAGATGGCAGCCCCATCACCTGTCTACTTAGCTAAAGGCTGGTAACCTTTACTAAGGAAATATCTACAACTCGTATCTTCATGGAATGCCGGACGGATCTCAAAGTAAAAGACCAAGGCTAGTTAAGGACAAACGATTTGGTATAACGAATAGACTAAAGATTGCAACATGGGATGTACAGGGGCTGGGCCAGAAGGAACAAGAACTAAACAGAGAACTAAAGAAGAAAAACATAAATATAGCAGTCATAACTGAAACTAAAAAGAAATTAAATGGTACAAAAGACTTAGACGATTACGTAATGATTTACAGCGGCGTAGATTTAACAACAAGAGCTCAGTGTGGAGTAGCAATTTTGATAGACAATGAATGGAAAAATAGAATTCAAAGCTATAGTTACATCAACAAAAGAATAGTAACTACAAGACTTAAAATCGATAGAGGATACTTGACAATAATAGGAGTATATGCACCCGAAGAAGGAAAAAATGAAGAAACTGAAAAATTCTACGAGACCTTGCAAAAACAAATTAATAAAACAAACAAAAATTATTACCTCATAATAAGCGGAGACCTTAACGTCAGAATAGGAAATGTCCCAATACCAGGCATAGTCGGCACATTTGGAGAACACACAACAAACAACAATGGACAAGAATTAAGACATTTTGCAACATACAACGAACTAAAAATCACTAACAGTTTTTATAAGAAAAAAGATATACATAAATATACGTGGAGCGCAAGAGGTTACAGGTCTATAATAGACTATATTATTGTAAATAAAAAAATGAGTAAACTGGTAGAAGACGTGAGGGTCCATAGAGGAAGTGATATAAGTTCGGACCATTTCCTAGTCATATCCAAAATAATCTTACTGGCCAAATGGAAAAAACAAACAACAAACAAACGAAAATCAGTAGACGAAGTATATAAAGTGTATCTTTTACAGGAAATCGGAATAAAATATCTCTACCAACAACGGTTGCAACAAAACTTACAGATGTACACCACAGAGAACGATATTAACCAAGAGTGGAACAACATAAAGCAAAGCATTACAAAAGCCGCAAACGAAGCCATTGGAAAAAAGAAAAAGTTTAGAAGAAAGAACGGCCTGAGAATTTGGACAGAAGGTATAGAGAACGCAATAAGAGAAAAACATGAAGCATACTTGAATACTCTATGCAACAACACACAAGAAGCTAGACAAAATTACATAGAAAAACGTAATAAAGCAAAAGATATTGTCAGAAGGGCACATCAAGAATCATGGGATAAATTCATATCCAATATAGAAAACGACATCCACGGGCGACAAGAGGTAGCTTATAAAATTATGCGACAACTTAACAAACAAGAAAAGGACACCGCACACTTACACATTATAGATAAAAATACATGGATAGAACATTATCGAGAACTTTGGACAGAAAAGGAAGAAAATCCCGTAAGACAGGGTAATGAACATCAAACATTGAATTTAACAACAGACTCAGACTATAATGAAACACCGTACACAGGAGATGAAATAACGCTGGATGAATTACAAGATGCCTTAAAACAAATGAAAAACCGGAAAGCAGCTGGACCCGACACCATAAACGTAGAACTACTAAAATATGGAGGATTACTGTTGGAGCTGAGAATACTACATTTATTAAATGAATGCTGGAAACAGAGAAAAGTACCGGACGAATGGAAAACGGCGGAAGTAATATCACTGTATAAAAAAGGAGATCGAAGCTCCTGTGGCAATTATAGAGGAATAAGTTTATTAAATGCTACATACAAACTATATGCCCGGATTGTAAACAATAGACTAAAAAGCATAGCTGATGTGCTACTACTAGAAGAACAAAGTGGCTTTTGCAAAGGAAGATCCTGCAACGACAATATCACCATAATACGACAGTTAATCGAAAAACGTAGAGAATATAACTTAGAAACCCATATTGGGTTTATCGACTACGAAAAGGCCTTCGATCGGGTAAACAGAGATATACTATGGAAAATTATGGAAAAACGGGGTTACCCTAGACATCTTATAGAGGTGATAAGAAAACTATACAATAACACAGAAATAATAATAAACACCGGAAAAGACAGAACAGGACCAATAACAATCAACAGAGGTGTAAGACAGGGATGCTGCCTGTCGCCAACCCTGTTCAATATATATATTGACGACGCTGTACGACAATGGAAACAAGAAATTAACCCCGGAATAAGACTAACACCCGCCAATAAATGTATAAACACAGTACTGTTTGCCGATGACCAAATAATTTTACAAAAAACAGAAGACGACCTACAATAGGTACGCAATCTACCGCTTGAATCAGATATGTAAAAATTACAACTTAAAAATATCAGAAAAAAAGACGAAAGTTATGGCATTTCGAGGAAAACAACCTGTTCGTTCCAAAATACTTATAAACGAAACACCCATAGAACAAGTATCACACTTCAATTTCTTGGGATGCGATATAAGCTACGAATATGACAAAGACGTTACAAACAAACTACATAAATACCAAATGATGTGTGGCACCATACAGAGAACACTACAAAAGAAGACAAGCAAAGAAACAAAAATAAAATTCTATAAAGTGATGACAACACCTATATTAACATATGGAAGCGAAACCTGGGCACTTCGGAAACAAGATAGACAACGAATACAGTCGGCCGAAATGAAATTTCTAAGAATGACAAAAGGTTGTACACTGAGGGACCATATAAGAAATGAAGATATAAGGACCGAATTGAACATATTTTCAATGAATGACAGAATACACCAAAACTCATTAAAATGGAGACATCACATTGAAAGAATGAACGAAGACAGATTGGTCAAACAAGTGGTAAACTATAGACCACACGGAAGAAGAGACATTGGTAGACCCAGAAGAAGATGGCTAGAATGAAGACGGAACAGGCTGCAAGCCTAGTCCTTGAAGTGCAGAAGAAGAAGAAGATGTATTAGTTTATTCTTGCAGAACCTAAGAGTAATTAAGACAGAAATAATTAATATTAAATCATTCAATTATTTAAAACAAAAATGTTATTTAAGGTGTGAGTGACATAAACATACTAAATTATATCATTTGATGTTGCCTCGAAGAAAATCTATCTGATTTGCAACAATGACTTTTATTTACAACCCTCTCTTTTAGCGGTACAACAAACGCAATCAGAGACGAGTCATTGCCCGAGAACAATTCTTTTGCGATATAATTTTTTCCGGTAACCACCCGACACCGTCATGAGATAACCGCCCACCCCTCCCCCCAATTTATCCATCTTTCCCTCTCTCTGTTCCTCCCTTTTTCAGCCTACCGCAGGGGATGAAATACGACGTGGCGACAATATTACACCAGGGACTTCATTAATGTCCTGTAAAGTGTCGCCCGAAATAATATTAATAGTGATCATCCCTGCAGCGCGATCATCTGTTGTGGTGAAAGTTGCACGAGGGATTAAGCTTCGGATCCCTTTTTTAATGAATTGCCATCTCTCAAGGCTCCGGGAAAAAGACACAGATATACGGAAAAATTATTATAGGATATAAGGTCGCGGTGCGATACTGTAAAATTAAGCACCTTGGAAAAGTTACGCGTTCTAAAAATTAATTTTAGTAATAATATGTGCATAGAGAGAATTAAGGTTTCAGTCATTTTGTAATGGTAACGGACATCAAAAATAACATAAATGTGTTAAAATTCTGTAAATTTGATTACGTGCAGCCAAATCTTAACCTAAAAATCAGAATTTTAAGACCAAACATGCCGAAAATGGTGAGCGATTCGCACTCGCAATTTTAGTGTTCTTTGAAGTCCTTGTATCTTTTAAATTATTGATGTTAAATATGGGAGAGAGGCACCGCAACATATAACGAACGAGTTACTGATTGTTTAAAAAATTGCATACGTCACATTAACACATGGTTTATAAAATCAATGTTTATTAAATGTTCTCTGCAATGATGTAGCATTACAAATATTCAGGTCTAAAAAAAGGATATTTGTATATTATTTTGAACACAACATATAATGACCTATATACCAATTTAAATAGAAACTCGACATCCTTCCGGACTACATCATTTCAATTTCCCAAACAAAAAACAAAACGCGCTGCATTATTTCCAGATCCAAATGAAACAAAGTATCTTCCCAGAGATTTAGAATGATAATTAATAAAAGATATTTTAACCGTTGAAAGCTGATCAATGTGGCACGTCATTTCTGATAAGTGGCAGATATACGTAGAATACAAAATTCATGCAAGCATCCATTATGAACACTAATGAATATGAAACAGATACGAACAATTGAAGTTATGAAGGTGTTTCTCTTCAAAAGAAAACGGCGAAAAAGGTTTTGTCATACAAACATACGAAGCAATTTTAAGTTTATCCTGAATTTATAAAACTTCTTACTTAGTGGTAGCATTCTTTGAAAATTACTAAAGTTAAACCTATCGATCGCACAGTTATGTTTTTCTGACCCGTTCTCTACCTACTTCTTGCCCAACGTAGACCAATACATAACACACCATAGATGTGTCTACATATCGCCGGTGCCTACAAAGAGAATATTTCAGAAAAACGCGGCGAAGAGTGTAACTTTCATTAAACGCGGCGATAACTATTATTTCTAATTGCATGTTAAGGAAAATTATAACTCTTAATAATGCGTCAGCGAATAGTCAGCGAAATTACTCTTTGACGTGTGTCAGCAAATAAAGTCATTTCTATCCATGCGTCCACGAAAACAATTACTATTAAAAAGTATTCGGTGAAAAAAATTACTATTCGATAAGTGTCAACGAAAATAATTATCTCTGCTTCTGAGTCCGCGAAGAGAATAAACCCTAATAATACGCAGCGATATAAAGAATTGCTTAATAAGTGTCCGCGAAGAGAGCTATTTCAGTTTGAGTGTGCGCGAAGAGTATAACTCTTCATAATAGAAAGCGAACAAAATTTCACCTTAACGAATGACGGCGAAGAAAGCGATTTCCGTTTGGGTGTCCGCGAAGACTCTAATTCATAATAATCCGTGGCGAAAACAATAACTCCTTTATCACGGTGAAGAAAATTAGTTCTGTTTGTGTGTCCACGAAGACTATAACTTATAACTGAGTGCGTTGCAAAATAATAATTCTTTAATGAGCTGTAACCTGAGAAAAAATATAAATTGAATTTGAAGTCAAATTGTTAAATTGAAATGAGTATTGTTTTTTTCTTGTTATTCCATCAACGTTAAGGCTCAATTGTCAGAGTTGGCTATGAGAAGGGTTTTCTTTAGATTTAGGTTGCATTAGTTATTCCGGTGGTGAAAGGCCTGCTTTCATATCCCCCGCCATTTCACAAATGACTATTGATTATCCGTGATGAGAATTATGTTAAAATTGAATTAACATAACGCCCCAACAACCTTAAAAAATAATAATTCCAATTAGAACTGTTAAAACTTTTGTTAAGTAATTTATTAAATTATTTCAATTCCAGCAGCAAACCTCGGAAAGGACGAATAATACAGATCACTCGAGCTAAGAAAAAGAATACTGAATAATCTGAATATTGGTATACGCAACGTTCAAGGTCTTTCCCAAAAGGTGAATGATTTTATTTACGAGATGAGTATGATTATTTACGTAATGAGGAATCTGAGGTGTATTTTTTTTGCTTCAGCGTATTAGAGGACCGCTAGGTAGCGTATTAAAGTATGACGTCATGAAACGCGCAAATGTTTTAATTACTATACAAGCCATACCAAACATACCTAACCTTCCCGACTGAGTCGTAAGCCCAGAAACGTACAAATGTTTTAATTCCTATACAAGCCATACCAAACCAACCTAACCTTCCCGACTGAGTCGTAAGCCCAGAAACAGTGGAAGTACGGAACAATTCCAAAATACATATCTGAAACTAAATGCAATATGCAATGATTCCTTTACATGAAAATTGCGGTATATTGGTAGCGACGAAAGATCACATGATATTATTTGAGAGTATGAAACACTTGTAATAAGTCATAAAATTGCAAATTATAAAGTTAGTAATGGGAGTATGTGTGGTTGCCTAGGTGTAAACAGTTTATATTATCGGCTTTTCTTTGTAAAAAGACACCTGCATTGTATTATAGTAGTGAAAAAAATGAAACCAACAGTATGAGAAAGAAGATAAAGGTGCAAACATGCGAATTTAATCGGAGAATGGCTTATGAAAAAGGTCGCCCGGGTCTCGTAGGCAGAATCAAAATCTCGACGTTCCATGAAAAATGTCATATATGATGTCATATGTACATTGTGTTCCGTGACAAGTATGTAACAATTTTGGTCATATCGTACAAAATTCGCATTTGACATATTTTGCATAGGGTTTGAGCGTGAATAATAGTGAAAAATATATAAAGAGGATCACAAACGTGTGATATGGAATGAATTTGATGTCCGCCCGTTAGCCACGAGAAAGCAACAAAGAGTGAAAAATAGCTATTCACCGATGTAACCTAAAAAGTGAAATTATTTTTTTGCAAAGAAACCGCAAGGAATTTTAAAAAAAGAAGTAGATCATCATGTTCAACAGTATGTTATGGACGAAAGGTGATTTTTTGGTGAGTTTTTAATTTTTGACGACATAACTTCCTATGGAAAATCGCATTTTGAAAGTGCCATAACTTTTAAAGGGATCGTCTCCGCACTATAAGACTGGTGTCTTTGAAACACGTTTTTGAACTACTTTTGATTGATATATGTCTTTTCTAAATATTTTGGGTTCAGTAAGGAAAAGGCCAGCCCTCTGAAATATGAATTGCTCCTCATAATTATTCAAAAAATATATTAGCTCAAAAATCTTCGTCAATGGTATGGAGTAAATACTGTGACTGTTTAGATCGGCTGTGAATAAAGTGAAGATCATGCTACTAATCGCCAATATTCTTGGAGGATACGGCACTTAAAGAAGAAGATATCAACAAATAACTGTTTATTCTTACTCGTCGATGAAGTACTTTTAGGGGCGGACGCCATCTCGACACTTTATTACCCCTAGGTAGGAAGATGTTGTAAAGCTTAATACGCCAGCTCGACACTGAGCACCCTACGCCGACAGGCCAACTCGCCACCATGGCATAGCCATCTCGACACTTTATTATCCCTCACTAGGTAGGACGGTAGGACGATGTTGTAAAGTATAATTCACCATCTCGACACCAGATGTTAAAGAAGTAAGTCACAGAATGACCAAATAATTATAAATATTAGTGTACATGATATAGAATCTATTTAGAGATTTTAGAGCGTCCAATAACATTCTGTATTTCAAATTTTTTTTTTTTTCTATTCTCAGCACTTCGGATATTAGTATGAAATAAAAATTGTTGTGTAATATTTAATTGAGTTTTCGATTTGATTGTCATTTTTGTTGGTATAATAATATTTAATTTTCACATAAATTTAGGAAAATAGTGAACGCAAAAAAATTACTTAATATAGCAGCCCTATTAAAGTTTCCACTGAAATATTAAATTTAAAATAAATTAGTACAATATGTTTCATTAATGAAATAAATAGAATGGTAACAAATAATATATAACGATAAATAAAAAAATTGCTCTTTGAGAAATAATTTATTTCCTTGACAAGTCGTATTTGGTACAAAAAAATAATATAAAAGAGAAACAGATAACAACACAAAATATGAAGATAAAATAAAATTCAAATATTTTACAAGTAGTATTTCATTCATTAATCTTATATCTATGTGATATAGATTTAACATAATCATATTCGTTGATATACAAATTATCCAAGTCGAAAATTTTTTGTTTAATAAATTTCTCTGCTTCTTTCACCTTTTTTGTTTTTATAACAATCGGAGTATTAATACTTTGCATTTTTACATATATCAAACATTGATATTCCAGAAGGGTTTTTATAAAAATATTAATATTAGGATGGGTGTGATAAAACGACGACGCAAAATGAGAATGGAATGATTCACAAGGGTTGGTTGTTAAAGACAAATGGCTTCATTTTGATGCCCATAGTCTTGGAGGAAAAGTAGCATTTTCACTGATATAATTATCTACAAGATAATCAGCCATTTCGGTAAAAGAATCCAAAATTGGAAGATCGGCCATAAAATTTTCTGTAAAACAGTCACTAACTCTTTCCGGTTCAAGATAAGGTAAACCAAATATATGTTGCAACCATTTACTGTTTTCCGTAGATTGTTTGTAACAATTAGCCAATCCCAAGTTTTGAATTTTTCGATACCAACTCTGGGCCAAATGGAACCTACACCCGAAAATTTTTAAGGTCGGCCAAGTTAATTGAATTGCAACATGAATTGCACGCTCAAAATCTACAAGTATTTTAGAAGGATTAAGTACAATATTTAATTTTTTTGACAGAGCAAGCAAATGATTAAAAAAACTTGATATGTTTTGGCTGATTTGTTTGGTAGCAAAGAAGATATTAATGGTATGTAATGACCATTACGTATTGCGTGTATGGAAAACATCTGAAGAAAATATTTACAGCAATACTTGAATGTTCCATCCATGTAATATGTATCTGATTCCGCTAAACATTTCAAATTAGAATTACAACCAAATATTATAATGTTATTAGGAATATCATTAATCATCAAAAAAATTTCATTACGATCTGTTAATAAGCTTAATGAAGTTACAGCTTGATGTACTCCTTCAATATTTTTGGGATTCGCTGGCATGGCATTTAACCGATTTCGATTAATATTATGTCGTATCAAATTTAAGTCCTGACTTGTAATATTTTCTTTAAAGGCAGACACGGCAACTTCCCTATGTATAATCTTGGAGGGACGCTCGGTAATATCTTCCACAGCTTTCCTCTTGCAAACATTATTGATAGCTTCTCTGCTTAACTTTGGAATGTCAGCCTCATGATTGTGACTTAAGCAATAATCACAGATGTGATCACCTTAATAAAAAAATAAAATAAATATGACTATATCACAAATAAAACAAAATTGAAAAAAAGTGAGATCAAATCTTACGTGTATGACAGCTTGCTCTACACTGATTTACAGCACAAATCCAGTAGATCCTACCGTCCTTTAGCACTTTCCGATTTTTAAATTTGTAGTCATTAATGACTAACATTCTATGACCGCGTTGGCTAGTAATAAACTCAAAAACTATTTCTTCGCTCATGTCTTATTTTCGTGAAGTACGAAATAGGAATAAATTTCCGGTAGGTAGTTGAGTGTAGATTTTACAGATTTACAGAACATCTGGTACATTTGTGTTAATTGCTTTAAGGCGTTTAAACCCTTGGTGTCGAGTTGGCCTGTCAGTTAAGGGCATCAGTTGCGACTACCTGTTTTCTGTAGTGTTGAGTTGGTGTATTAACATTTATTACCTTAAGGGTAAAGTGTCGAGATGGCCTGTACCGACTTTTAGTTGTATCGTTGATCGTATCGAACGTCAACTTTGGGGGTTAAGAGAGGTTAAATTCAGAATTCAATACACGTGAAAGTGGTGATGGTGAAGGTTCCCCAGCTTCCCAAAGTGGCCCTGCATGATGAGAGTAGGAGTAGTAAAGTCACGAATTCAGGATATAATCAGTTCAAAATTAAACTAATAGGTGACCGGCTTTGGATAAGTAATTGCCATCATTAAACCCAGGTATAAATAAGAAAGATGGCAGGCAATTGAGATTAAAATAAATAAACAAACTTTTTTCTATAAACACCAAATTAACTAGCAGGTACAACACAAACACACATTCCCACCTTAGGAACCTCATGAAAACTCCCATTCATTACTTTGTGGAAAATAAAAATTAGGATTCAACTATAAGTCATTGTTTAATATTTTAATTACAGTTATGTCCAAATGAGAGTCGAAAACTACTTTCGGGTGGAATAAGTAAGGAAATTAGGTAAACAGATAGATTGGGAACCAAAGATACGACGAATGGACGAGCGTAACAATTTAATAATTGACAGTGAATAGTATCAATTGCCAAATCGACATGAAAAGGACGGAAGAGTGACACATAACGTAAAACCAGAAAGCTTTGGGGTGGTCTTGAGGAAACCAGTAGGCAACAAGCCATTATAAATAATACAAACAACATTATTTCACCGAATGATTGTAGATTGCACGTCAGACACCTACTTTACTGAAAATTGTCTGTAATACACCTGCTAGAAATTTTACAAATCAAACCACAGAATTTTTTCAATTCAAAACCAATTCTATTGCCAGAAATTAGGCATAGTAATGGGGAGTAGCTTCTCTTCATTTCGTAGGAATGATTTTATATAACTACCTCTTTTGATGTCCACCTTTTTCTTTGATTCTGCTTCTCAAATTTTCATATATATTTGGCGTGGAGAAACAACAGAGTAAAAGATAAATTTTAACAACTCGTTAATGGCTACGTGAGCTAAGCGGCTGAAATTCCTTTCTAAAAATAGAATTTTATCTGAACACAACTCAAAACGGTGGTTCTTCACGTACGGAGGATAAAGGAAACGATATGGTTATAAAAAGGCTTGTCTGTGTGTTTCAGTCTTCAGGTGCCCTTTGGATTTGGTGGTGTGATTGGTTTAGCTGTTCTATTGTGCGAAATGACAATAATATTGAGTAGAGCGGACGGGGTCGAGTTCCTTCCCATCCCTGATTATGAGTCCAGGTAATATACCAATTCCTTCCCGCGAAGGATTAACAGGATTACCTTTTTCTACCTACCTACTGCCCCTTTTTCTTGGAATAAAGGAATGGGCACGGTAAATGAATTATATTTTATTTTGTTTCAACATATATGGGTCATTTTTCGTTTGGTCGTTGTGGTGAGAAATTTTTTGGTCTTGCGTTTTTAGAACCATCGGATGTAGATGACTGTTATACAGAAGATTTAATGTCTATTCAGCCAAGAGACCCGAATGTAGAGGATTTTTGTGATTATATTCTAGAACGGTGTATAACATTTGATACACAATCTCCACCTATCGTTTGGGCGAATTTTTCTTCTTCACTTGTACGAACAACTAACGGTTGTGAATCTTTTCATGCGAAATTTAATGCTAAATTTTATAGGTCCAATCCTAATATCTATTTGTTTGTCGAGGCGTTATTAGATGTTCAAGTTGAAATTTACATCAAAATGAGAAGTCAAAATCAGAGATGTAAAAAATGTTGGAAAAATAATATCTTCGCGAAAAAATGCTTCTCTTTCAACATGGGCATATCAGTCGGATAGATTTCGTTACTAAAGTCTCGGATAAATTTCTTTCGCTGACTTAATTGTTTGTATTTGTTTAACTATATTTCGTTTAGTTTAATTGACCAGAGCTTAACTAAGCTTTCACTTTTTAAATTGTATGCACATATTTGACACGGACTAAGTAAGTCATAAACCTTTTTTAAACACGCCAGTTAAGAATGTATTAGTCTTTTCTGTCAGTCCTCAGCCTGGAAAAATTGTGAAGGGGAAAGGTGGAGAATAGCAAGAAATATTTTAATAATTTTAAACAATAATACTAATAACATTATATATCTTCCACTTTTCTTTACCTGTCCAAAATTTGACCGCGAGAAGGAATTCAACCCCAACCTTAATGACTCGGGAAGGAACTGGTACATTTACCTGACCACGGGAAGGAATTCAACCTCACGGAGTAGAGCAACTGGAAGAAATCACTAATTAGTAAGTTTATCACTGACCCATTCGTTCGTCTACTGTTGATTAACTAACTGACTCTTTAATTAATTAACCTTCGATATTTAAAACTGAGTAACAATCGTAGTTGTCTGTATTTGGTATTCCAAAATTAGTTAGTCACTGTTAATAAAGTGCGGGTAATTGCCACTAGTATGTAGAAGGTACCTTGCGCGCTATTCCCTGCCACCACTGCACGATCAATACTAGGGTATTTTGTTTGCTAGGATCTCGTGTAGATGCTTTTCGGGTAGAAATTTATGAGATTGTTGTTTACTAGTAGGGCAGGTACTTCGCGCGTCTCTCCCTTAGTATCCATTGCACAAGCCAGACGAAAATAGAGTTAGGTCTAACTAGTCGTATTCCGCTCTCAGCCCGTTCGTCACGTACGCTAATACGTGTCGTTGTTGATGGCGAAGTCTCCCAGCTCACACACTATTTGTTCAACCATAGTGTACGAACCGTACCAATTAACACACTGTCTGTCTTTATCTCGGACAGACACTCGAATCCACCGCACAGCTTTATCGCTGACTATTTTAGAACATTGGGCCCCTCAAATTTCTGGGGTTCACTAGCCAAAAGTTTGTCAAAATAAATCACGTGAAATCTACGCTTTCAAAGTCTCTCACCGACCTCAAACTGATTGGAATTTCCAAACTAATTTTCAAACAATCAAACAAATACCAAAAAAATAGATAGCTGGGTCACAATGACCCAGCCATCCGAACCCTTTCGAGTTTCTGAGCTTAGTCCTCTTTTCAAATTCATCCGCTCTCGACTGATCCCTTCCTACGTGACCGGAAGTGACGTATCACCAATAGCTGAATCTGAAAATCTCCCTCTTTCTAGACTTTCAACCTATCCGAGCCCTCTAAACTCCCCACTTAGCAACTATTCATCTCCCATCGTCCGATGACGTCAGTCACGTAGACATCTGTTCTTCGTGTTCTTTAAAAATTCCAGACCGGAAGTCGGTCATAAATAATCTCCATGCCAAAGTGAGATAGATTTTCGCGTTGTGCAATTTGCGTACGAATTGATAATGTCTAATCTAACCGGAGAATCGCATTCAAATTTACGCCACTTATGCTCACGTGATACTACATCAATCTCTCCAAATCTTAGACTTCCAACTATTGTAGTGTTCGCTAGAGTGCGGTGGCGACACCATGTCGCAAGCATTCAAATTAAAGTCACTACACGTACTAGTAAGCAAATAAACAGTTGGCTCGTCACGAGCACAATTTTGGATCAGTGTTCTGACCAAGCTAAATGGGATAGAGAGTATGACGTAGCGCTGCGTTATTTACAACGCTGCGTTTCACAATAAATCTTCGAAGTGACACTTGTTGTTAGAATTAGATAGGTTCATATCAATAGAGCGCGGCACATCAAAAATTCATGCACAGAAATTCCAACGCCAACTAGATGACAATCATTTTGAAACACGTTGTAGTATATTATATAGGGGCGATGACTTCTTTCGGAGGTTTGGGCGGAAGACATCCGATATTCTGAGGATGCGGTTTTTGGGACCTCCGAGCGAGATGCGACGGAGGAATCTGGAACTGGGATTACTCGATCAACTCTTAAAGAAGTAACATGATCACTGCATCTAATAAACTGTTTAATTTTAATAAAAAATATTGATATGTTACTAATACTGTTAACTGTATCTATTTTCGAAGTATAAGTCAAAATAACATATTTTGTAAAAGCATCAATAGAAATAAAAACGTACTCCTTTTGTTTATTTTTGCCACTCAATTTTCCTGTAATATCCATATGAATAGTATGCCATGGAATATTAAATTTGGGTATAGGATGAAGTTCAACTTGTACTTTACCGGAAGGGGTTTTGGCTAATTTACACGTTACACACTTGTCAACAAATTTTCGAACCCATTTAGACATTTTTGGAAACCAATAAAAATCATAAATTTTGTCAAGAGTTTTTTCCCAACCTAAATGCATGACTGATTCATGAACATTATTGATTACGGACCATCTGAATGCTCGTGGAATAATAATCAACTTTCTGGCTCGTCCATTTCGTTGAATTTTACGATAAAGTAACCCTTGCGATAATTCGTATGTTTCTAATATGTCAGAGGACAAATTTTGGCAATCTGTTAATTCGGAAATAATTTTAGAAAGTTCAGGATCTCGTGATTGTTCCGCAATGAGCCAATCTTTAGTAATATCTACAATATGAATTTCCTTTTGAGGAACTTTTTGAATTTTTCCAATAGTTTCTGTATTTTTGCCTCTTGGTTGAATATGATTGCGGGAAAAAAATCAACGTGACTCATCCTTTTGCCCTGTTGGTAGATAATATCGAAATCATAAATTTGTAAAAACATCCACCAACGGTGAACGCGAGGGGTCAATTCTAATTTCGTTCGAGATGATTTTAACGCATTACAATCAGTAACTACAAGAAATTTACGTCCATACAAATAGTGTCGAAAATGTTTTACTGCGTTTACAACGGCTAGAGTTTCCAGTTCATACGAGTGATATTTAGATTCTGTTTCCGATGTCCTTCTACTGAAATATTCTATAGGGTGGAGTTTGTTAGAAATACGATGAAAGAGAATCGCTCCATATCCTTCGCTACTTGCATCAGTATGTAATTCGACTGGATGTTCTGGATAAAAAATGGTCAAAACTGGTTCGTTCGTTAATTTCTCTATTAATTGTTGTCGAATTTTCTCATGTTGAGAAGTCCAAATAAATTTTCCCTTTGTGGTTGTTAGTCGATACAATGGTGCGGCAATTACGGAAAATTTCGGTATAAATTTTCGGAAATAAGAACTGAGTCCAATAAATTGTCTAATTTGCGTGATCGTTTCAGGTGGGGGTAAAGCAATTAGTGCTTTTATTTTGCCAGCATTAGGTCTAATTTTACCTGCACATATTTCATAACCCAAATAGTCAATTTTAGTTTGTAAGAAGGAACACTTGCGTACATTTAACGAAAAGCCAGCTTCAACAAGGGCGTTTAGGACGTCCTTTAATTTAAAAAGACCTTCCGAAATACTTTTCGAATAAATCATGACATCGTCCATGTAGACGACGACATGTGTGTTTACTAATTTACCTAAAGCTGTCACGATAGCTCTTTGGTAGACGGCTGGGGCCGTTTTTAACCCAAAAGGCATTGACAAATATTCGTATTGACCTTCGGAAGTAATAAAAGCTGTTTTCTCGATGGAATCTTCGTCGACAGGGATTTGATGAAAACCACTGGCCATATCTAATTTTGTAAAATAATTTGCGGCACCTAATCTAGCAATTATCTCAGAAATGATCGGCAATGGATACCTATCACAAACTGTATTAGAATTTAATTCACGGTAGTCGACACACAATCTACTAGTCCCGTTATTTCAAGCAAATAACCGTCAATTTCTACTTTAGACAAGATCTGCAGTGTACTAAAGACAGTGTCTTTTCCAATACCAACCAAAGAAACTGTATTGTGTTTTCTTTGCCCACTAAATTTTAATGAAATAGATTCCTTCAAAAGAGAACATTCTGCTCCAGAATCGAAAACAAATGGAAAGATCTCACCTAAGTGTTTCAGATGCCCAGTAGGTGATGCAACAGTGCAGATATCCACTCTTTTCGTTCCATTTTCTTTCCTCATCTGGCAGTCATTGGCGTAGTGTCCGAGTTGGTTGCATTTGTAACAGCGTGGTTGTTGTTCCCGAGGCTTGTTGGAAGTTCCACTGAAGTTGGATTTCACCAGGGAGGCCCGGCATTCCCGGTGACGATGTCCAACCTTTCCGCACTTGAAGCATGTCATCGGCCGCTGTAGTTTTGGACGCTTTCCCTGTTGTTGATCTGCTGAATCCTCCAGTTTACGTTTCGAGACAGCACGCAATTCACGTTGTAATTGATTGCGATTTGTCATTTCGATGGTGTAAGCAAGTTGTTTTAGTCGGTTATCAAATCGAGACAAATGTGCCATAGCTAGTGCGACGCCAATTTCTTCGGGATCGGATTTTTGCCAACGTGTTAGGAATGTGGTTAGGAATTGACTTGCATACACTGAGTATGGTTCGTTGTCCTTTGGTTTTCCGTATAGAAGTTTGAGTAACGATGCTGCACCAGTTTCAGATTCATCATATCTGGCTAGAAATAGCTCCTTAAACTGTTCCCAAGTCATTCCATCAAAAGAAATTTGAGAAAGCCAGGTCGATGCAGAACCTTGCATGGCTTTGCTCAAAATAATCATGAGAGCACTGCCACTTGCTGGTTTTTCTCGCATGCACAGGTCAGCAGTTGTACACCATCCTTTGACGGTTTGACCCGTTTTGTCTGGATCGAAGATTGGTAGAGTAATAGATTCATTCGTTGATGGCTGACCAATCTTTTTCACCAATTCGTCCAAAATTTTACGCCACTGATGTTCAGAGCCGCTGTTCGCTTGGTTTTGAAGCACTTGCTCCTCTTCAACATCTCGGTGTTCACTCATCGTAAATCCTTCAGGTTCAGGTTCAAGTCAGAGCACTCCACTTATCCACGGGGTGAGCACACGATTTAACCACGGGGTGAGAACACTATATGTCCCGGGGGTGAGAACACTATCCCACTTCTGATGTCGTCGACAGTATGGATTAAGGGCGCGAAATACGACGTAAACGATGCGACAATTGTATATTAAAAACAAACTCTGTGATTTACATGTGTAAAATTAATAATCATGAACACGCTTGGCAATCCCAAGGCCGACCCGACTTCTTCGCTCGAGAGCTAATTATCGTCTCCCCCTTTTAAACATCGAACTACGCCGAGTTTTTTAAACACTCATTACTAAAAATGCATTTCAGCGTCTCGAGAAGCCGTTCTTGGTTCCGCCCGCACACGTCTAATGTGCTGCGTATTCATTCGTTAACATAAACAACTTAAATTATTACAAAGTATACAAAAAAATAAAAAATAATAAGTCGAGAGCGTGATCCCCGACATATATGTAAAACGAACGTTCTCCTTGTTTCTCCTCCCGTAGATGACCACCGATATCGATATCGCTAGGAAAGTAACCTCCCGTCCCTTACTACGGACTCAGCCCCTGAAAGCTTCCGTCATAAACGTTCCGGGACCGTCCCTTACGTACCTGAACGGAAAGTTCAAATAATTAGTTATTGATTTAGGGATTATAGAGCTAATAATAGTGGTGGGCTAAAATAAAAACGCCAGTAGTACTATCAAAATTAGAGACACGGGGAATACCAGTAATAAAATATATGTAAATAAAATAATAGAATAGTCAAAAGTAAAGGGCAAAGATTGTATATGGGGAACATACGAAAAATAAAAATGTAAACTTAAATAAATGGCAGTCAAAAATAAAGGGCAGAGATTGCATACGGGAAATATACGAAACAGTAAAAATATGTAAATATCCGTCAAAAATAATTATGAGCGCAAATATCTGTCAAAAATAATTATGGGCGCTAGCAAAACCCACGCTAGAGAGTACTGGCGGAACCGAGGCTTCCCTCGCGTTCCCACTGTCACTCCTCCTAGCCACACTGCTCAGACAACCGGTTGGATCCTCTTCTCTTTTCTCGTCCTCTACTCGCACATCAGTCTCCAGGATGAATTTCGGGGCAGACTCTAGGGTAGACACCAGGGTAGTAAATGCCAGCGTAGACTCTAGGGTGGCCGTCAGGGTAGACTCTAGGGTGGTCGCCAGGGGTAGACTCTAGGGTGGTCGCCAGGGGTAGACTCCAGGGTGGACTCCAGGGCATTACCGAGAACCGAGACATCCAACACTTCCGACGCAGTGGTTTACCCTTATACCCAACTGTTCGGACAACCGGTCGGACCTCTTCTCAGGGGTATCTATCTATACCTGACTTACCTCCAGCCCCTATACTCATGGGCTCACCCTGAGAACCGAGACATCCGACACTTCCAAAACAGTGGTGATACCTTACTCTTATCAGAACCGTATCCATGGTTTCATGTTCTCAACTCCTGTCACACCAACATAGGGCACCTGAGAATGAGCCATGCCTGGGATGTCCTTTACTTCGTAACGGTCTCGTCCCAACACCTTCACGACCCTGAACGGTCCTCTCCACTTCGGAAGTAGCTTTTGGCTCCCACTAGTGGCTGGCTGACTGGTTATGCGAAACAGGACCAAGTCCCCTACGGCATACGGCTGTGCCCTAGTACGTTTCTGGTCAAACCGGTGCTTCTGCTCCGCCTGATACTGACCAACACTCTCCTCAATACGTTTTCGGATATTTGTTTTATAAGGTTAAAAGGGAATTCACGGTTTCGAGATCCTCGAGTCTCGAGTCCTATATTAATAACAGAAGTATCAATTAAGTTGACGTTTACAGTTTCTGAAAGTATCAACCTACCACCTGTTTTACTATATTGAATGTCGTCTTGTTCCGCAAAATTCTGTCCTATTAATACGTTCACACTTCACACCCATAATGGAATATGATAAACAAGTCAATGGCCCTCTTTATACCGTCGACCCCAACGTCGGCATTATAAAAATATTTGGGTGTCAGATAACCAGACAGGGTTTTTAGTATAACGTTATTTTTAATTTTCTGTAATTTGAACTGAAATTGAACCGCCGCTTGTTTTGTTAAGAGAGAACATTCACTACCCAGATCCATCAATTTTATCCAGCCACTCATCGATACTCTAAGTGAAATGGTCAAACTTCTGGATGATGTCAAAGTTTAAAGAGGCAACACTTACCAAGCTATTCCGGGCACCTAAATCTTTAGCCAACTTACCAAACCTTGGATCAGCGCGTTACTCAACTCGGTGATGTCGCTCGTGACTCCACTCCTATCAGAGCGTCGAGAGTCTCCACCTAAGCTATGGGGCTGTTCCCCCAATTCCAAACTTGGAGAGCGTCTCCTCGAGCCACGGGAACGTTCTGCTTTCCTGGACTGCCTCTGAACCTTTCGGACACCCTTCGACATCCGCTCTGAATAACATTTCCTGTGCTGGGTACTCCTGGAGGATCCATGTGGCTTGCCCATTTTTTTTCACAACTTCACTAAACGCACAATTTGCCAAAAGGTCTTCGCGGATTCTGATCCCACTTCTGATGTTAACGATTCGCGATTTAAAATAAGATTTGAAATAAAAACCCTATATTTAAATAGAAAGTTATATTGCCACCTGTATGACACGTCAACTCGCTCGCTCCGCTCGAACCGAATCTGAATGTGTATGTGAATGCCGTCCCACTGCTCCGAGGTCTCTCTCGTGGTTCCCTCGAAGCTGACATCAGCCCTTTTTCGGGCGGGCCTCTCGTCTCGACGTATACAGGGTGATGGTTGTATACGTCATGGTGACTGACGATAACAGATAAATAACCAATCAAGACCTTCTGCGAATTGCAAATCGAAGACTTTCATTTGTTTGAACCTATCTAATTCTGGCAAGTGTCACTTCTAACTTTTATTGTGAAACTGGCAATCACCTGGCAATCAGTACTGCTGGTAATTAACGGCCCTTTTCAGGGCCAAAACAAATACTACATATAGACAAATACTCAGAATTCGTTTTCTTTTGACAGAGAAAAACCAGAAGTTAAAAAAGCTTAAGTAGGTTGTTTTGAGGTTATGTATAGCTAATAGAAACTCCTATTTTCGCAAGGCGGGTTTTTTTTTATTTTACATGGGAATTCCACAGCCGACTAGACGACAATCATTTTGAAACACGTTGTATTACTATGTACTACAAATTTATCAAAAGTGAAATTATATACTACACGTGTTTGTCTTGCTGATAGTTTGCAAATAAGTTATATATATATATATATATACTGTTAGAGGCGACGTTATCAGACCTTTTATGTTTGACAGACAACCTCAGACCCACTAGAACCAATGATATTAGAGAAATAAATTAAATCAATTTATGCATTATTTTATTATAACAATCAAGGCAACTTTAGAGGGGTAGCAAAAAACGTCAATAAAAAATTTCAACATATTCAATAGCCGTTATTGAACCGTAATACGTTCGATGGTATTGCGAGACCCTTTTGTATAACAGAACTAGAGTGTATCAACGCTATCAATCCCGGCAACGTTGCCATGTTTAGGGGATCACATACACACAATTTTACGCTCGAAAAGGATAGTGTTGTGGTTGTGGTTATATATTTGTGGTTATTTCATTATTTGTTAATGGTGAGCAGACATCTATTTGAACGTTCCAGCAATGAATCGCTCAAAAAAAATGTTATCACTGGCGATAGGAGGTGTAAACTCAGGTACTGAGTCAAGGAAATTTCAGAAACAATTAGACGCACTTTAGAAGTAGAAAGTATTTTTTTACCGACTACCGAACATTTCTATGAGGTGTGATAGTAGTCAGCAGAAATAATTTAGGGCTCTGGCAGAAAGGGTCTGCCGTTTAAGATAGTGTAAACTGCCCTCGACTCATTTAAAAAACATAAAATGCATGCACCGTACATGTAAATAACTGTAAAACCCATAGTAAAAGAATGGAACTCAGTTAAAAAACTCGAAAAACTCTAAAAAGTTCTTGTAGAGGATGTTTTTGTTAATTCTGTTAATATATAAAATAGCTCTATTAATAATAAAAAAAAGATTGCAACGTTTCATTAGGGCTAATGAAAAAACCCACAAAATGCATACAAAATGTTATTTTTTTTGCTAATTTGGCAAGAGGTCAATCTTTAAAAATTTAAAAGATTAAATTTATTGTATATTATAATATATTTTAGTTTATTTAATAAAGCAATTTATTTAATTCTATGGTTAAAATGTACCGTTACTTCGTTCGATTTTCAGTTATTTTTGTCGAATTTTGGAATTTTTTCTTCGGTTGATTAAAATTAGAGAATCCATGTTTTAAAAATAAATAAAGCATAAGGCAAAAAGAAAAAAAATTAAACTTAATCCAGGGATTTTAAAATATTAAAGAAAATATGTACAATTTTGTAGAATTAAGAATATCTCATTTCACCTTTTACTGCTAAATTGTTGGCAACAAATGGGATATTTATTTATACTATTAACTTTACACAACAATTTCTTTATATAAAGTTCTGCATCACATAGGAATCAATAAGCAAGAATCAAATTTGTTAAATTCATTTTGATGTAAGAATATTAATTTATGCTGAACAATAAAGTGCTTCTGAATTTAATTACAGAACAAACTGTAATATAAAAATGTTGATAGAAATGAAAAATTATGTTCAAGTCCAAATGGAATTCAAATAATTAATTAATACATTTAGGACCGGTACTTTGTGTCCTGATTAAACATCGGATTAAGTTAATTCTCGATTAAAACAGCCAACCAACTAAAGTACGACTACTTTCGTTTGTTATTGATAACTGCGATTAAGTTGACTGGCTGTTTTAATCGGGGATTAACTTAATCCGATGTTTAATCAGGACCCAAAGTACCGGTCCTAAGGCCGTGTATTTCAATCTCTTAGCAAGTTGCTAATAAACATTTTTTTTGTCAAATAACTTGTTTTTTCTGCATTTAAAATATGTTATTTGACAAATAATATTTATTAGGTGATTGAAATATCGACTCTAAAGTAAAATAAATAATTACTTAGCACTTTAGCATTTTTTTGACATTTTGTTGAATAAGATAAATATAAGAAATTTATTAGTGTTTAGTAATTTTTTTTACTTTAAATGCATTAATGAATTATTAGATTGTCATGCATTTTGACTTATTTACATTATTTTTTATTCTTATCAATATATTTGAATTACATTTTTTTGGTAATTAAATTAAAAAGCACTTTTCTCTTCAGCGTAAATAACTATTTTTGATATTTCCTTTATACTACTAATTTAAAAAATTTATTCTTGATTATTGATTCCTATATAATGCACAACTTTTCATGAAGAATATTTTTCCTTAAGATTAATATCAAGTAAATTTTCCCATTTGTTGGCAACAATTTCAGGCATAATGTACACTATTAAATTCAAAAAGTTTAAAAAATTAAATATTAAGCATTAAAGTGCAGTAGAGTCGTCCAGTCAGTCAGTTTGTCCATACACAGTCAAAAAAAAGGTAGGTACCGTCTTGAATGGTCCAATATATACTTCTTTAAAAGAAATAGGGCCCCTTCAAGTGGTTTTCTACCTTCCCTCTTTTAAACAGCGATAAGTGAAGAAGAAGCGCGTGTGACAGATTGTGCCAATGAGCACCGGCCGTACTCAAAATATTTAAAATGCAACAACATATTGAAAACAGATTTTAGATTTTAAAAGGAATACTTATTAATGTGTTATTAAACTTAATGAGTACTGTAGGTTTTACCAAATAAATGCATTTTATAAGCTCTTAAGATTATGCGCTGTTGCCATTTTCAGGCTTGACAGCGTCGGTTGTATATACCATTCACCCAAACGTATATATCCGGTACTTGTATAAAACGGCAGCTCCCTCTGAGCAGAAATCGCGCGAACTAATTCTATATTTACTGACTAATTTCGCCGACTTTTCAAGCCCGGCTGAAATTTCGATTATAAGGTGTTATCACACTCCTGAACCATTTTACAATGGAAAACGTTACCAGACCCGACGCCGGGTCTGGTAAGGTCACTTTTGGTCTCATAACGATTACTAAGTATGTCAAGTTGGGTCTGTATAAGCGGTATAACACGTATATATATATATATATATATATATATATATATATATATATATATATATTATATATATAACCTTGAGGTTATATATATAATTGAGGTAATATATTGAGGTAATACCTTGAGGTAATATATATATATATATATATATATATATATATATATATATATATATTCGCTTTTATCTAATAAAATATTCAATATGCCTCCAGCAAGTTCCTCTCGTCGGAGATAAAATCAAAGACAACAAAGGCCGGGTATAAATTAAACGATTCGATACGTCCTTAAGTAATTTATACTCTGAAATTGAATTGCGTCACGCGATCCGTCAAATTATGACGCGTCCCGCACGCCTTGAAATTGATTCGACGACGACGCTCGGCGTCCGATTACAAAATAAATTCAATCTTTCTGCCTAACGAGGCGAAATATCTCATTCGGTATCAGGTGACAAAACACGGGATATCGTGTAGATGTACAGGGCCAATTGGAAAATAAGGAAAACAATAAGAAAGCAGTCGAGACGTATACAATTCAACAAAACTTACAAGAATACAGTTTTATATTTCCCGGTAAAGAGTGATTATTCATATTCAAAAACACAACTCAGAAAGAGGAACTCAATAATATTAAAGAGCCATAAAGTTTAAAACTAGGTACGAACTATACGTCAAAGATATGCGATCAGAATGTCCATAAGTCACGCTGTTCCCAAAAACTCCCAAGTCTGCGAGTCTTCACACCACGAAGACGAGGCGTCGATGAGATCACTCCTTTCCTTACAGTGGCATGACAGGAGCTTTCGTTAACATTTGTATGATAGTTTATTCCCCTTTTTTGAGGAATTTTGTGAATTTTATTAAAAATAAAACTCTGGTTTTAAAAATACATCCGTGTTACTTCGAGATTCGTTAGGTAATGTTACAGTGCGAATGCTCTTGAAAACCTCTTACAATTCAAAAAATACCGAGATCCCTTTACGGACCTCTCTTCTAACGTAAACACATATTCAATGGCAAACCCGTCGTTTCTGCAACGTCGCTACTTTTCGGAAACTCCGCTTACACGGCCATTCCTGACAATAATTCGCTCTCGAATTATCCGAAGTAGTAACCAAAGCATCACCTCGAACCTGTAACCTGATAACAAAAACCAAAATATGTCCCTTGACACATCTTACTGTTTTAAATATGAGCATACGATGAACGAAGACTGTTATTTTACTAATAACATTTATAAACTTTGACCAAACAAGTATTTCAGAGAGTTCGAAATTCAAACATTCGAAATAAACGTCTCAGTTCTCACTGTTCTCAGAGCCCACTGTAGCTCATCAAACACTTATCTACTTAGACAACAACTCGTAACGTGTCTAGCAATGGTCAGCTCAGAGGTTACATCTCAAAACTCGTAACGTGTCTAGCAATGCTCAGCTCAGAGGTTACATCTCAAAACTCTTGTACTCAATATACAAACTCTAACTCTTGTACTCACTGTACAAAACTTTTGACTCTATAGTCACTGTTGATCACTAGAAGTTCTCGGTGCTACTGTTGATCACTAGAAAATTCTCTCTAACTCTTGTACTCACTGTACAAAACATTTGACTCTATAGTCACTGTTGATCACTAGAAGTTCTCGGTGCTACTGTTGATCACTAGAAGATTCTCTCTAACTCTTGTACTCACTGTACAAAACTTTTGACTCTATAGTCACTGTTGATCACTAGAAGTTCTCGGTGCTACTGTTGATCACTAGAAGATTCTCTCAGGTCATGTTGCTCTATAGCCAACATACCTCAACTAACCAAGGCTCTACCTAGCCAACATATCTCTCAACTAATCATTACTTCCAACGAGACGGCAATAATTACTCAAATTGCAATACTCTCGACTTAATTAAACAAATAAACAATAATAGTTTTCAATCATTGCTTGCTCACATTCTGTCAGTACTCGTTAAATGGAGAAATTCACGTTGAGGGCATTTAAAAGGTGGATCTTTTTTCTGGCATACTCACAAAAGGACTCGGCTCTTTCGCTGGTGTATAAACTCGCTCATCGTAGTCTATCGCTGAGGTTGCGCTTCTGCGGGTACAAGCTGGACAACTCTGACCGGAAGTTTTCCCAAGTCTTCTCCGTAGCTCCTGGTCTCCAGGCGGTGTACCACTCCAGTGCATCGCCGACAAGGCCGCTGGACCCTCGAACAACCAGTTCGTAGTTGGACCATCCAAACAGTTCTCCCAGCTTTTCCAATTCGTCACACCACTGAGAAACACCATCGTTGTCGTGTTTCGGATTAAATGTCGGAACTTTTATCGCTGTTGACTCCACTGCATGGGTTGATTCGTCTCTAAACGCGCGGAGTGATTCCACTAGAACTTTCGCGAACTCATCCATTGTTTACTGCGTTCGCGAAAAACTGTCTGTAGACACAATTAGGCACTATTGCAGGTACTATCCAGGCACTATCCAGGCCCTATCCCACTTCTGATGATAGTTTATTCCCCTTTTTTTAGGAATTTTGTGAATTTTATTAAAAATAAAACTCTGGTTTTAAAAATACATCCGTGTTACTTCGAGATTCGTTAGGTAATGTTACAGTGCGAATGCTCTTGAAAACCTCTTACAATTCAAAAAATACCGAGATCCCTTTACGGACCTCTCTTCTAACGTAAACATATATTCAATGGCAAACCCGTCGTTTCTGCAACGTCGCTACTTTTCGGAAACTCCGCTCACATGTATAACAAAAGTATAATTAATATGACAAAAAATATAAATCTAATACAATGATCTTATATTATTGTCGGTTTGCCAAGAGTCACTGCGGAGACTGCTAAGAGGTATGTTATCGTTGCCCAAACGAATTACTAGAACAGTAATCAACCTGATACCTGCGTCTTCAGGAAACGCATTCACATGGAGGCGAGCGAGAATGGAGTTTCACGTCACCGTTGGGATGAGGGAAATTGGGAAGTTAGTTACATTATGAATACAGAAATGTTTAAATTTTTTCAGCGTTGGATTACTAATTATACATATTAATCGATAACTATAAATTGTTAATGAAATGATTCCACATAACTGTCACAAATACAGTTTTGTTTATTTCCCGGTAATCAATAATTATTAATATATATTTAAAATAACAATTCAGAACTAGAAACTCAACAATAGTTAAGAAATAAAGTTAAATATACGTCCTATTAGTCAAAAAAATACGGACCGAATGTCCGTTAGTCGCGCTGTTTCCGACAACTCCTGCGTCTGCTTGTCTTCACACCACGAAATCAAGGCGTTGATGAGATCACGCCAGGATGTCCTGGCACTGTAAGACAGCATCTCTCAACCAACAAATATCAGTGCTACGAATCAATTCTAATTTGTTGATAGTACGTGTTAGACAATTGCAATAGAAATTAACAAGTTGTGCACCCCTTGTCCTTATAATAAAATGAGTAAGAAATTAGGAGAACATAAATCTAATCATTATAAGGGATACGTGTTTCCTGTCTCCTATAACTTTATCTAGATTTATACTAAGGTATTGTATCAATACGATTCTTACTTATTGGCCATTTACATTCCGCACGGGACTAGGACTATTCCACTTCACCCCCAAGACAGACCTATCTCCCCCGGTCCGGATGCTTACTTCAAGTATACTCACCTTACTTTTCCTAACAAATACCTAATAGTTCCATATCATCCAGTCTAGAACTGGATCCAGGGCTTCATGATTTCAACACCTGCCACACCGACATTCGGAACCTGCGCCTTCGTCATCCCCTGGATGTCGCGCACCTCATACCGGTCATGTCCCAGAACCTTCGTCACACGAAATGGGCCTCTCCATTTGGGAATCAGTTTTACACTCTCTCCTGTAGCCAGCGGAGAAGTAACCTTCAGCAGAACTAGTTCGCCTTCCTGGTACTTTCGTGCAGCGCAGCGTGTTTTGTCAAACTGGTTCCTCTGCTTCTCCTGGTAGGCAGGATAGTCCAGGTTCACCTGTGGCCGAAGGTCGGTGACTTCGATATCCCTGTCGATCTCCGGAGAATGGAATGACCCTGCCCTGTGAGACGATATCCTAATAGCAGTTCGCTCGGAAAAGTCCCAAGGGCTCTACTGACTACTATTCAAACTCAGCTGGATTTTTGGTACGTTATAGCCCCAACCGTCGTTATCGACGTATACAACCATCGTAGACACGGAACTTATGTAATGGTACGTTTATACCTTATTACTTGCCATTTTCCCCTGGGGTACGCCACTGCATTCAGATAATGGTTCACGCCCCGCGATTTACAAAACTGAACCAATTTTATTGATGTGAAGGTTGTACCTCGATCGCTAATAATTCTTCGGGGTGCCCCAAAAACCTATATTACATCGTTCAATGCGTCTAGAACATGACACACCTTGGCATTCTTGACCTGGTAAATTGAAACTTGGCGAATGAATCTATAATAACTAAAATGTGAGTATTTCCGCTAATGGTTTTGATAAAGAGGCCTAAATGATCTATATGTATGGTATGAAACCGTGTTGTAATCTTGGAAATTGGGTTCAGGTAACCTGATTTTCTATTTTCAGAAGTTTTGTGACATAGACGGTGTAAACAATTTCTGACAAATTTTTTGATAAACCTGCGCATGTGAGGAAACCAGTATAAACG
This sequence comes from Cryptocephalus moraei, assembly GCA_946251905.1. Classification (NCBI taxonomy): domain Eukaryota; kingdom Metazoa; phylum Arthropoda; class Insecta; order Coleoptera; family Chrysomelidae; genus Cryptocephalus; species Cryptocephalus moraei. The sequence continues at coordinate 3,084,948 of OX276452.1, forward strand.
TGCCCCGTGGTCATACGTCTTATCAAATCCGAAATGCCTGATATCGTCATGATGACCCAGCCTTAGAATTTGATATCGACCCAACTTTGGTACTTCCCAACGGGGGCCATAGGAAGTTATTTAATATACCTTACCACCCTTCAGTTCACAATTTTCAAAAATATATTTGTTGTTGTCATATTACCCTGTTTGTAATTTTTGCTTCATTTCTTGGATTTCAGAGTTATGTTGTTGGGCTGCAAGCAACCAGTCACCCTCCGTAATGGTTGTAAGATTTACTTGATTCTCAGTTGCGGATGAACCTCAATCAGGATTTCTGCTTAGAGCATCGGTGTGTCTCATACGTTGGTTAGTCAAACGTTTACTATCATATTGGTATTCACTCATTTCAACAACCCATCATCATATTCTTGCAATTAGTTCTTTCCTATTAAAACTACATAATACTGCGGAACACTCTGTGAATATGATAAAAGGCATATGCAAGTATTTTCTGAACTTCTTTGTTGTGTTTACCAGTAGTAAAATAAGCAATAGGCTGTTCTTTCTTATTTCTTTCTTGAATTAAAACCCCAGTTATACCTTTACGACTTGCGTCGGTATACAGACGACGTTATAAATTTGTGTTAAACAGTTTCAAAACTGATTGCATAATTAGTGCTTGCTTTAGTATTTCGAAAAATTTTTGCTGACGCGCTCTCCATTCCCAATTAACATTTTTGGCAGCAGTTCAGCAGTTTAGATATTTCAACATAATGTGGTATGAACTTGCGAAAGTACCCAGTTAGCCCAAAATACTGACGACCGTAATGAATGTTTTGGGGCACCGGAAATTTGTCTACTGCCATGATCTTGTTTTTAGTGGGTTTCATTGTTAAATCGCAAATTTCGTAACCTAAAAATTGTTGTTGTTGTTGTTGAGAGTAGTTAAGGTCTCCTTTTTGCTGCAAGGCTAAACTGCACGGGACCTACAGTTTAACGTGAGCTCCGAACCACGGTCCTCGAGCACGGTTGTACCCCCTAGAGCTCTCACCCCAGTTGACCCACTCCGTGCTCTACCGACTCAGGGTGTGTGTCCCCTAGTCCCGCCTTCCTACAGGATATCCGATCCTATCCGTCCTGGTTACCGGCGTGAATAGGAACGGGATTTTGGATACATTTTACACACTTCCCGCAACACACACACACACACACACACACAATATCCATGGATTACGTTGGATTCGAACCCACGACGACAGTGACCGCCTGACTTAAAGCCAGCGCCTTAAACCACACGGCTACCGCCGCCCCAACCTAAAAATTCTATCTTTGTTTTTCAGAACTAGCATTTTGACAATTTAAATGTCAGTAGAGCTTCGTTACTTCAAATACATCTTTTAATGTTTGTAAGGTTTCTTCTGTGGTTCTCCCAGGTAATAGTATTTCGTCAAATATAACGATTTTCTTTGTAAAGCGGAGGTTGCCTAGAACTATGTTTATAATTTTCTGGAAGACAGAGGGTGCGTTGGTTAGCCAAATGAAATTTTTAGAAATTCATACAAACCATCCTGCGTGCGTATTAAAAGCAGTTTTAGATATTGAATCTTCTGCCATTCGTATCTAATAATACTCCGAAGCTAGATCTAAACTACATGAATATTTGCACCCTGACTAACGCTCTATTTGATTTTCTATTACCGGAATAGGATTATTATTACGAAGAGTTATTTTATTCAAAGCCCTGTAATGTATGCAGAGTCTTTTCTCTCCCCACGTTTTATCAACTAATAATATAGGGCTAGAATATTGTGAATCAGATTCTCGTATGATGTTAAATTTAAAAAGTTCAGCACCTATCTTTCGAATTACGGCTCGCTCAGCTTCCGAATATCTCCGAACTCGACGTGCAATCGGTTCGTCGGTAGTTAACTGAATTTTCATTTCCTATGAACACGTACCGACATCAAAAGTATTATGGGCAAATGACCTATCATAATTAGATAGAACATGCAATAAAGTTTGAATCGCGGAGGATTCGGTAAGCCCAAGTCTGACATTTGTCCGATCCAAAATTGAACAAGAGGTTCTATTTGTGACGACTAGACTATCGCCTTCTTTCGAGTAACTTACATCGTCCAGTTCTGTGAAATTTTGTCCATCAAGAGATTTACGTCCATTATCTTCTTAAATATTACGAAAGATGTCAATGATTTGTTTATACTATCTTACTGTCATTAGCAGAAAAAAGGGTCTGAAATTAAACAGGCATCCGACACTGTTCTAATAAGTACAGGTTGCTTTAATCTCTGCGGTACTAGATTTAACTGGTGCGTAGTCCCCTGATTTATTAAGGAACATTAATTCCCAAAATCGATAAAGCATTGCATTGAATGACCGTTCAACGTTATACATTTTATAAATTTACCCATAGATGATCCATATGTTGCAAAGCAGGTTACCTCTTGACGTCAGGGAGCCGTCGACCAGGTTTCCCGTTTCCGCGCATTGGGACAACGCCTCCCCCTATGTCCAAAGGACTTGCTCTGAAAGCATCTCGGACTCCCATTTATTGAGCTCATTTCGCTATTATTTGACTGTTGTGTCGTCATTGGTCCCGGCAATATACTGATCGGAAATTTGACCCATTCATCAAAAGTTTATCAATGTCGAACCAACGTCGCAGGGACTTGTTTAATCTCATTTATTTAATTAATAACAGTTTAGCAAAACAGTATTTATAGAGCGTTTGGCTAAGTTGTGGAGTATAGGAAATAATGCGCGACATTAGGTTATGAAAATTTCGAACTGACTGAAATTGGCTCTCAATAATTATTTTCCACTCTGGTCAAGTGTGGTACCATACTTGAGCAGGGCCTTAGACAGTACTTCGTTTGATCTGACCTACCGTTAATTTGCTTATATTCATCGACTGAATGAATCCAGTCGGCGACTTCGTTGTTCAACGGATTGAACTCACCTACAATATTAATCTGTGGAAACACCGAGAATTCGGGACTCTCACGATCTTCCATATTTTGAATTATCTTATCAATGTCTATCAATATCATTTCTTCTATGAATTGCTGACTGAGGGTACTCAGGGTTGTTGCCGACTTGCTACCTTCCTGCGGCGCTCCCCTGATAGCACGAGAGGTTGTGGGTGTGTCACTTTACAAACCCGAAATTGATGCTGGTTCATCCAACGACGACCCGGCTTCAGCTACTCTCTTCCTCCTCGAAGACCGTCGACGCAAGCTTCGACCTTCGTCAAGGCATCGCCGGGAATGTTTCTTAAATTTGCACGGCCCCATTTTTTTCACACCACACTTTATCCCACTTCTGATATTGTAAATAAGACGCGTTACTTTACCTAAAATGCACAATTTATTAATTCGGACAAGCGGAAACGTATTGTGCGACACCACGAAACATTTCTTGGCGGTGGTTTTCAAAGCGTAAATTAGGTGAACGTTTAGGGCTGCATTGCTTATAATACGCGACCAATGGGAAACGTCCGGGTCAGCGCGGAGGTATGGAGACGTATAAGATACATATAGTAAATCCGGCATCGTCGCGTAGCGAGATGCAAGGCTTCGAACGTGTTAAATGGCGATGAAGTACGGGACCGTACGCATTAATGCTGATTGCGAGAATAATTATTGTCCTGACTTATTTTTGGAAATTAATGTTTATCTGTGGAATGGATGGGCATGTGTCTGGAATGTCGACTGTAAATTATTGATAGCTGTCAGTGACTGCAGGTATAAAGAGCCTTTTCTAGACATTCACCCTTTTTATATTAATGAGTCATTGCTCCCAGGCTGGTATATCCACTAAAACCACATCCCACTTCGCCCCTCTACCCCGTAGGACCGCAGTCAAGGATTACTTCGGGGGGGGGGGGGCAGGCTGCGGTTACCCCCCGTTCAGGATGGCTACTCGTTTTCCTCCTCTAGGCCACGGGATGTCCTCTTCCTAATTTCTCCGCCAGTTTGAGTTCCTGTGTGACTTCCGTAGCGAAGCTGGACACTGCGTTCCACGTGGTCTCGCTGGATAACATCTCGTCTATGATTCTCTCTGTGGGCCCCTGCTGGGTTCTGCAGGGTCTCCCGATTCTCCTCGAAGCGTGGACAGTGGAAGAACACGTGCTCTACGTCCCCCTCGACTGACTGATGTGCGATGCACTAAGCGTCGATCATCCAGCCTGAAGCGATATTGATATACTCTGAAGGCGCCATGTCCAGTCAATAGCTGCGTGAGGTGATGATCTAGCTACCTCGCCGTGATGCCTCGATGACCACGCTGTAATGTCGGGGATAAGTCTATGGGTCCAGCGTTCCTTGAACGAAGTGTCCCAATGTTGTTGCCACAACTCGGCCATCTCCGTGCTGGTTTCCGTGGCGATGATGCGACGGTCCGTGGTCGGGTATGCGCGCCTTCACTAGTAGATCTCCGCCCGTTCCTCTGCCATCAGGTGGATCGTCATACCTCAGGGAAAAGGGTAGGGTTTACTTTACGAGGGAAATTAGAAGAGCGCAAAACGGTCGTATTCTCGGCATCACACTACACGACTGATAGTCCAAGAGAATTAGACCCAAAACCTACCAGATGTGGCTGTGTCTTTACGTAACTTAGATATTCTCAGAATTGATCGAAAATTATGTATATAATCATATTATAAGTATGCGCTAGCTCAAAAAGTTGTGCTGTTTGCAAGAAAAATCGAGAAGTGCAAAAATGCACGAAAATACCGCATTTTGTATCACTATATTCAATATAACTCTGTATATATGCAGTTTAGACAAAAAATGATCTCTTGTGAATTTGTTCGCTATGAAATTTCCTACAAGAGAGAATTAGTTTAAAGCTCGAGTTTGTTATATTGTCGCTGCTAGATAGCAATATAGCGGGAAAAAAGTGATGAAAATCGAGGTAATTTTGAGGCGTTCAATAAACAGATAATAAATTGCACAATTCGAGTATAAATAGAGATTTAAGTACTTTAAAGTATTACAAAATGAAATCCGAAAACCTGATCCAAATGTGCTTGTTAGTTTTAGCACTGTACATTTGTTAACTAATTCGAGCAAAAAAAAAAAGTCATTTGTTTGCGTCGCTGCTGGGGTCGAAATTAGGCATTTTCATTTCCGCTGATTTTTTACATATTCTTGGGCCCGTTAGCTATCATATAGAATCGATACAAGATCCATTTTCTATTTTTTAGCAACTTTTGGGACGATTTTAAAAGTTTGTAAAATTTTGACTTTTTAAATAAAAACTATCGTGAAGCGATTTTGCGGTGCAAAAATATATCAAAACTATTTTATTAGTACTCTGATATATTTTTCGCACCGCAAAACCGCTTCACGATAGTATTTAGTAATAAAGTCAAAATTTTACAAACTTTTCGTTGGTAAAATCGTCCCAAAAGTTGTTACAAAATAGAAAAAGGACTTTATATCGATTCTATATGATAACTAACGGGCCCAAGAATATGTAAAAGATTTATAAGTCTGCGTCGGACTCGGATTTATACTCTAAATGTGCAATTTCTTACCTGTTTATTGAACGCATCAAAATTACCTCGATTTTCATCATGTTTTCAGCTTTAATGCTATCTAGCAGCGACAATATAACAAATTCGAGCTTTAAGCTAATTCTATGTTGTAGGAAACTTCATAACGAACAAATTCACAAGAGATCATTTTTTCTCTAAACTGCATATATACAGTTATATTGAAAATAGTGATGCAAAATTCGGTATTTTCGTGCATTTTTGCACTTCTCGATTTTTCTTGCAAATAGCACACAAACACATACACACACACACACACACAATTTTTTTTATTATAGTATTAAAATTGCTACTTAACAATTTTCCAAATATTTCCACCGCTTAACAGAATTTACGCACGAAAAACCTGAAAATTCCTAAGGACTTCTCGACATAGACACGCACACAAATTTAACACAGTTCACACCCCTCCTTCTCTCGTTCTCCCTGTTCCTCTGAAACGAATCCAATTCCGGATCGGCAAATAAAATCCGCGAAATGCAATTCGAACGCAGGCTAACAATCAATCGCTTTTTCAAAGGACACCTTTTATCGGTGGAAAAAGGGAGCTTTTCCTCATGTTTGTTTACACGGTGTTATGTCGTTGTGGTCTCTCTTTTCCCCTCTCTGCGTTTATTTCGATTGGGATCCTCTGGAGGATTTCGTGTCATTGGCGTATCCTTTTAATTGCTTTCTAGCGAGACCTCGACAGGTTTTTAATAGCTCGAATCGTTCTAACATTTGCTAATTTATCCGGAATGTAATTCGCTAGATAAAATATCTAAAATAAAATGAACAGACATAAGATGCTGGATATACCGAGCTTTTCTATCGAAACGCTTGGTGGGAAACCATCAAGAGCAAAAGAGAAACCAGCAGTAGTTCTTTAGCATGACAGAGAGAGAAGTTTTGCAACGTTGCCGGCCGAGCACGCAGCCCAAGTCAACGCGTGTATCGCTTCACACTTTCGAATGTGTGCGGTACAGTGCGCGGAGCGGATGACTGTAATGTTTCGCGAGCTAGCAACATCGCAAAAGGTCCTTCTCTGTTTAACTTGCGAGAAATATATGGCCTTTCCTTCACTCTCGTGCTTACCCTATACTGCGACTCTTTAGAAACGGTCTGTATATCGAATTTTACGATTTAAGGAGAAGTATTTACTCAGTTATTGACTATGGACCGGTGCTGGTTCGCACCCGCTACCCTTTTATACAGCGGGGTTTCAATACGAGTTCGGACCCAGCCTACCTGCTCGCAGTGATTCGAATTATAAGTAGAGTGAAATATTTTTCAAGGGGGCAAGGGAAAAGACGCAAGGAAACTGACTTTAGTGGATCATAGGGGGATGTTTGATAGGGCAAAAATATGTCTTTCCTAGAAAACTTACGATAAACTAACGGTAGTATCCTTAATTTTCTGGAATTGATCGGTATGAATCGCACCTGTGTGGGTCCGAATTCGCCCCTATAGCGGGTTCGAATCCTTGGCTACCTGCGCTCGGTGAGTCCCAACTCGCATCCTCCGATTAACTATTGTTTTTCACACTGATAGCGGCCCATCTGTTAAGCTCATTATGCACTTATACTCAACACCTGTCTTGGGAACATGTAAATTGGTTCCCAAGTTAATCAGGGTCAAAAATAATATACCAATTGGTTCCCGCAATTTTTGGTTTACCTGACCTTTAAGTGTAAATTGGTTCCCGACGTTTTCACTTACCTGAGCTTATACAAAACACTTTTTCGCGTGTAATACTGTTGTACTTCTGGGTTAAGTGGGCTACACTATTTTCGTTCTATTCGCTATCGCTTGTCAGGGCAAGAGGGCAAGGATAAACAATTGAGGTTCAGTAAAACAAACAGGACCGATGGCTTATTTCGACTGTAAGCCGTTAATGCCCTCGAGCAACATCCTGTAGGGTAGCCCTATCGGTTTCTTACCCTCCGTGGTACAACTGACGGCCCCTGGTAATGAAATATTCGGGTAAGCGGGTGTAAGTGTAGACCAATTTACATATAATGTCAGTTAAACGAAAAATCCTAGGAACCAATTTGTACATAAATATGATAAGAGGCACTAAGTACTACCTTTTAATTTCTTACCTGTCGGGAACCAATTTGCCAACACCGCCTGTCTTTGATTCTTCTTTTATTGTTTCAGTAGTATCTGTTTGTTTTTCATGTGTACAATATTACATGTACAAGATTTTTTAATGAAAATTTTCCAAGAAAATGTTATCGAATAAAAAATTATATAGTTACATGTATGTAAATATATACTTGCGATTCCGCTATCTAAACTAAATATAATTGGTGTGTGTTCTGTTTTGCTTTAAACGTTGAAACTTTGGAAAATATTTTGCAATATACAAAAAAGTCGTACAACAAAAATAGAGACACTGCTTTTAGAAAAATGAATGTTTCTTTTGAAAATAAAATTTTATCTATGTGATAAAGTAAACAATTTTTTTAAAACGAAACCAATCTCTTCTTGCCGTACATGCTGCTCAGCTGAAGTGTTCTCGTATATTTTGAAATAAACACACATTTTAAAAAATTCTCACTTTTGCATAGTCAATCTTTTTGTATACAAAAATAGGCAATAAGTTTATACCTCCATCTTCTTCTTTATTTGCAAACCAATTTGTTAAATGTAGTTTTGAAAGAAATATGTGATTAGATAAAATTATAATAATCATTCTTAAATTAGGTACTTGTTCGCAAAACTTCACGGTCTGTTTTATCCCTGTCCCTCTTTTTGTAATTTGGACGAAAAAATGGATAATTATACAATTCTCCCATCTTCATACTGATGTTGGCTGTTATGTATTATCGCTGTGAAAATCTGTAGGGACAGATCAAATACACATTTCTAAAGTTAGATGTTATCGAATAATGGAAAAAAAATTCCCCATAACTGCACCCCTCTCGGATCCCTAAACTCAAACTGGGCCGATAAATCACAGGTTAAATGATCTCGAACCGTAGTTATGCGTTTTGTTTAGTCGAATTTAAATTGCCTTATAAATATGAAATTTTATCATTTTATCGCGCTTTTCACTGACATGCCCTCCCCTTTCTCCCGACACCTTCCACGGCGTAATATCGGGACAGATCCGCCTCATTGAACGCTCTCCACATTTAAGATTATACCTGGGGACATTTCATGTGATCATCAACATCGTGATCATCAACAACGTGAACCCTTTTACTGGCTGCGAAGTAGGCAATTTACCACTTGGTCGTGCACCGACAATAAAAGACTTGATACACAATATAATTTACTACCCTTATTATAAGGGTGGGTATTGTTGAAGTTTACAGGCTCCTAATTGGCAAATTTTATCTCCTACGCCGTTTCTCTCTTTCCTCTCTCTCTCTCATTAACGCGGATTATTATCATTAGAATCGTTGCGAGTTTCGTGTTTGCGGAGGCGAAAGTTTTCCAAAAATTACTCCGAGATTAATTTCCTGCACGTCGCACGTTTCCACCTGCGGTTTAGACCCTGATCCTTTTTTCTCTCTCTCGCCTCTCTACGCTCTGGCTTTTAATTAGCCGCCCTCTTCCCTGCCTGTTTGCGGTCGGTCCGGTTTCGATTTTAATTTATTTTGTCTGGGATATAAATATTGCAAGGGGGCAGAAATCCAACGATTTGAAAAAACGTTCCGGTGCCTTTTTATACGAGTTGAATTTTTTAAATGTCACGGTTTTAATCCTGTACTACAAAAACCTTTATCGAATCCCGCGTAAAAGTTTATTTATTGTTATTTGTGCGGATATTATGCTCTAAAAATAAACAAAAGGGAGAATAAAATGTGAATGAAAAAAAAATTAACGCTACGAATATTTACAAATTTGCATCTTTTTATTGTGTATTCATCGTATAATTGGGAGATTTGGAAATAGTATACGTTTATATGTTTATTATACACTTCTCGTCTTTTGCAATTTTTTGTGTACTATCATAGTAAGTAATGATCTACGGGTATTGTACCCGCAATCAATCAAGGCGCCAATGGGACGGGGGAGTAAAAATAGTTGTAGGACGGGGCGAGATACCGCCCAGTGATTGTACCAACAATCTGTCATTATCGTGCGTTCCGTAAGAAATGCGGGAGGGAACACGTAAATTGGTTCCCAAGTTAATCAGGGTTAAAAATAATATACCAATTGGTTCCCGCAATTTTTAGTTTACCTGACCTGTAAGTGTAAATTGGTTCCCAACGTTTATAATTACCTGAGCTTTACAAAAAACTGAAGTAGCTTATTTTGCGTCTCTGCATTGTAAGCGGAATGAAATATTTTTTACTGTGGTAAAAAATAGGCAATTGGAAGGGGCAAGGGAAAACCTGATATGCAATTGAAGGGGCAAGGAAAAACTAGATCGGCAATTTAAGGGGCAAGGAAAAACCTGTGTGGGTTCGAACTCGCCTCCTCCGATAATATCAGGTAAACGAAAAATCCCAGGAACCAATTTGTACATAGATAAGAGGCACTAAGTACTACCTTTTAATTTCTTACCTGCCGGGAACCAATTTACCAACACCGAGAAATGCTCCTATTTTGTTGATTGCGAAGTTGCCAAGCGTTAAGAAAACTATGCTGTATCGTGAATGGAGTTCATTTCGTTCTGGAAGGGGTTATGTTATGTTAGAAGAAGGGTGCAATTCATGTTTAAGTATGGTTGGTCTCGACGATGTTTGAATTGTTAATGGCGTGTGTTATGTCAGAATGTGTGATATTGGTGCGAGAGGGCAAGGATGAACCATGTACTTACATATCTTAAGTTGTTGGAGGGTACAGTTCTCCAGCAAATGTCGAAAACTGGCATAGTCTGTACGTGCTTCGGTAATCGCATCATGAACAGGCACCCCGATAAATATGAGTCGTACGCACCATGGAGGCAATAAATGCTTATGCGTGCATTATTGATTATGACGATAACGGCGTACTATTGACGATAATCCATTTTGCTGCCACCGCACGTACCGAAAATGAACCCTTATAATCGTGGGGGGTAGGGTTGGAACCGCGGCACATATGAAACATTGAAAGTGTTTAATGGGACATTGTAGCGAACTTTCCATACGTTTCGAACGAAATGGATGAATTATTTACGTTTTGCTACTAGTAACGAAAAGGAGTGCTTAGGGTTGCAATGTTTGTATTAGGCGGCCAATGGGAACCGGTCGTTTGGGCGTTGGTCGACAATCCTGAGTATTAAATACATTTTAATGTTTTGTATTGTTGTCAATGGGGTTTTAATGGAATATTAGTGGTGTAAACGAAAGCGCAAAGAAGGTGTAAAACGTGAAAGTTGCAGTAACCAACAGGTGCTATGTCACGAGTGAGTATGTAAAAGACGTTTGCGACTTTGCCACGGTTACCCTAAGAATATCTTGGAAATGTAACAGCGAAGTTATAATTACCTGGAGCTTGTGTTGCGATATTAGCAGCGACTTAGCAGCTGGACTCAACCATTTGTTACACAATAAAGTGATGTTCTCCGAATTGACTTATAACGACCATTGTTGCATCGATGCATTTTGTTGTCAGAATGGTGTGTCTCCTCATACCGTCGAGAAATATATTGTGATTAACAAAAACCGCTCTTCTTCCGAAAGAAAATTTCTTCGTCCAAACGACACAAACATAACATCTATAACAACTAAAGGAAAGTTCCGTTAGCGCCCGATTAACAAGAGGAAGTAAAACCCACTCAAAGATTATAAAATACACAGCCCTACAAAAAAAACTATAAAAGTCTGCGTCGGACCAGACGGTGAAAGTGAAACTTCTTTGGCCATATGCACACACACACACACACAGACAGACAGGATATATAAATGGAATATAGGTGACAATTTTTTTGTTGCCGCAACGCTTGCACCGCACCGGTCCGCTCGAGTCTGCCGACAATCTCGCATCAGACAATCAGAGCAACAATGGTCGCTTGTTGCCTCGCCGCTTCCACTATCTATTGCTGGAGTCTTCCCTCGACCGCCTTCACGATGGTCTCCACAGATTCGCGCGTACGCCGCCTCGGGCCCGTTCGTCTTGTGTTCGAGAATTACCACCCATTCGCCGCGGACCAGTCTCCGTGCGCCGTGGGCTTTCATCTCTTCCGGTGTCTCCACGTTCTCATCTGACGTGAGGTGAAGTACGACGCCTCCTCACTTTTCTCTATGTCCATGTCACGTAATTAAACAATACAGCTCACCGTTTTGTCGCCGCTAGAAGTAACTGTTTCTCGGCGTTTGAGGTTAGGTTATGTGTCAGCTGTCCGAAGGTCTCGACGCTCTCCGGTGTTGCCACGTTGATCTCGCTAGTAGCGCACGGAACCGATATGGCGATCGGCTCGGTTCGCGGGCGCGATGGAAGAGGTACACTTTACGCGTATTTTAGCAACACGCTTTGTCCTCGGATTACTTATCACGCGTGACGCGGTTTCTCGACCAACACCCCATCCCAATGTATACAACGTGCGCAAAGAAGTTTCACTTCAAAAAGTCCGGATTTGTAGATCAGACATGTGTACCCTTATGTATTTTTCACCGCTGAATCCAAATCCGAGGTCAGAAAAAGGCCTGCACCCCTGGAATTAGCCCCAGAGGCCGAAAATGGCCGCTATAAGGTGTGAAACGAGGATCCCGGGATAACAAATGCTCAAGCGAGGTAGATTCATTCCCAAGCCAAAGCCGAATTCGTGGTCAAAAAAGTTTAGAGCCAACTGGGATTTCGCCCTCTGAGGTCGGAAAATGGGCCCTCGGGGGCCGGAAACTCGAGATTCGCAGGTCGGGATCGCAGCACTCGGATTTTCATATACTTTCAAACTTCAGCATCGCAGATGATGGTGAAATTGTTCTCTGGACTCAGAGGGTAAACTCCAATTGGCTTCAAGCTGTTTACCACCGTCTGCGTTGTTGAAGTTTGAAAGTACATGAAAATCCGAGTGCTGCCATCCCGACCTGAGAATGTCGATTTTGCGGCCCCCGATTGGCCTCTGGGGCCAATTGTAGGGGTATAAGCCTTTTTCTGGCCTCTGATTCGAATTCAGTGGTGGAAAATACATAAGAATACACATTTCTGATCTACAGATCTGGACTATTTATTATGTGGGGCTGTGATATCTATCCCAATCGTATAAGTAAATAAAATGGTAAAATTCCCCTTTAAACTTTTAATGCCCCTGTATAAAAAACGTTATGACTACAAGTATAGTACTACTGTAAATAAAGAGATTCAGAGGTTAAAATTATCACTATATAGTGATAATAATAATACATTGAAACATTAAAAAAAGTTAGTAAATTAATTAATGCCATGAAATTTTTAATAGGAAAAATGAGTGTAGGAACTGCGTTTTAAAATAGTTTGTGTGGGCCAGATAGCGAGGGTGAGGTAAACTGATACTGAGTCTGAGACCAATTGAGGTCTAAACGACGACACTTCTGGAACAAAGAAATAAAAAACGACATTAAGCAGATAATTCTCTCTGTCAATTTATAGACAACAATAAATTCTATTACCTAACGCTTGGTACAGTTTTAGGATCAAATAATTAAAACAAATATAATATTAGACACTATAATTGTTGGTCGTTTTTCTCTCCATTTTCTTCTGGCTTGTGCAATGGATATTAGGGAAGGTAACGCGCAAAGTACCCACTCCAGCTACTAGTAAACAGCAATCTTAAAAACGTCTAGGGTCGAGTGTGCAACGGTACTAGGGGAGGGCACCGAAGTACCTTCCCGACGTCCTAGCAAACGTAAAAGCTCGTTCACAACCACTTAACGTACGTGACGTAACGTAAAAAATTATGAAAACGCAAAGTTGAAAAGCATTATGTCAAATATGTCTGTTCACAATAGTCCGTAAATTAACAAACGTAACGTCCCACAACGCTAAGTTCGTTCAACTTCAACTTAACAGCACGATAAATCTACGGATTCTTAATTCCACCAATCACGTCTCTCACTTTTTTGAAGCTTGACAGAAAACTGTCACTCGGTGAAACGTGAAACATCGTTACTCAAACATAACGTCATTTTATTGTGTTGATAGCGTTAAGTTTGGTTAGGTGAAGTTCTCACGATTACTGTCTCACGACCCAACGCGCATGATCATAGTTTAAGTTTTAGTAGTGCGTTAAGTGGTTATGAACAAGTTATTAATTTCTATGGTCTGTTAATTTAATTCTTTACGTTATGTTACGTGCGTTAAATGGTTGTGAACGAGCTTTAATACACTAGTACTGGACATACAATGGTACCAGGGAATGACGTGCAAGGTACCCGTCTACATACTAGTTTCAATTACTCCAAGAACGTGGAATGGGTACTAAAGGAGTGACGCCCGAAGTACGCTGCCTTGAGATAAAAGGAGGCACTGTACTAATAGTGACTAACTAATGTTTGGAAAACCAAATATACACAACTACGATTATTACTCAGGTTTAAACATCGATGGGTAATTAATGAAAGAGTGAGTTAGGTGATCAACAGTAGAAGAAGGAATAAGTGATAAACTCACCCATCAGTGACTTCTTCCAATTGCCTTGCTCAATATTATTTTCTTTTCGAACAGGAGACGGCTAAACCAATCACATAACAAAACTTAAACTCTTATGAAGGGTGATCGAAGACTAAAACACACAGGCAAGCCTTCCCCATTATCTCTCGTTCGGGAAGAGTCTGGTATCATGAATTTCCGTCTCTCAGGAGGTGGGCTGCCTCCCATTTTTCCCCTCCAAACATCTCCGGCCGTCCCGGTGTCGTGAACCTTGCATGTGAAACAGTATACTATACCAAAATCCCTTTTACTTCACGAGTGACTCATCGCCACAACAAGTTGCGAGTGGCACACGCAAAACTCATAAAATCACATCCCTTCTTCGAACGATTCGCCGCTTTAGCAAATTTTCAACGTAAAAAAAGAGACAGAGAGAAGCGGACTTGCCAAAATTTAAAAATTCGCTCTATAAAACATTGGTCGAAACTCGTAGAATGGCAATATGGAGAAAGTTGTTTACCAATATAACACGTGTTCGGGAAACAATGTCGGCGTGCGGCAAAATACGCGCTAGTTAGTACACGTGTGATATGATATGACACGTCTTTAGGCTCATTAAGAATCCATTTTAAAGCGTAAATAACAAAAGGACTTATGTACATTTTATAAATATTCGGGATTGAAATTGTGGGTATTCGTCTTGTAGGCTAGACGAGAACCCTTTTTGGTTTTATTTTTCATTAGGCAATATTTCTTCTTGTCATCTGATTTCTATAATAGCACTATAATTATTTCAATACTATAGTTGCAAAAATAGAAATCTAGATAACATTGTTTCATTTCATACAATGATATAACTCCGACTATTCATATTTCGAAGACAAAATGAAACATAAACGCCCCTGTTTCTACTTTTCCCTCACTTCTTCATCCCGCGGAGGTCTATGGGATTCTAGGAATTTACTCCGGAATGAATCGACACTCGGGTATAGTTCAGTGCAATCACGGACCCGATGCCTCGTATTACCTCCCCTACGGCATGTCTTTCGCTGTATTGTCAATTTCTCTGGGCACCGATCTGCATTATGTGCAAGGCTCTAGCAACTTCTGCAACGCTCTTGGTCCACCCTTGGGCGAATGCTGCGCGAGACCCATCCCACACGTAGCAATCTTACGGAGTCCATGACCGTCGCTTTTTCTTGCGGGATCCGTGCGGTCACCGCCCGCTAGTTGACCCCGTGGGGGGTTTAAACTCCCCCAGTTCGCAGGCTTACGATGGTGTCCACCGCATTTTTAACCTCATCCCCCGACACCGAATTGTCAAGGTCGTATATATGGTATACTTTGGCTCTCTGAGTTGGAGTTCCAATCTTTACTTCGGTGCCCGACACTGCCATGGCCTCCTGGATTAGCTCCTTGTAAACTCCATTTTCAACTCAATTAGGGCCATACCCGCCCTAGTCTGCCGCACACAGTTCATCTCTTCCATCACCCAGGGGTTCGTGACTTTGTGCGAGTGTCCTCGCGATCTCCACACAGGTTTTACCCTCCATGGAGATCACGAGAGCTGCCTTCCTTGCCGAGAGCAGCAAAAATATATTTAAAATATATTTATAAATAATTTTATTCTGGCTTCCTGAGCATATGCATATTCCAGGTATTTCCTAATATAGATGTGCTACTTCAATCCCCACGCACCTGTCGCAGCCTAAGGCAGGTATTCAAACTGTACAGTGAAGACCGTCCGGGTATGCTCCGGAGCTGCGAAATGCACCTTAAAACTCCCTAAATTAATTATCTCGTGATATACCTCTAAAATCTCTAAAATTTACAACTCTCAATAAAATAATATCTCAAACTCCAAAAATTACGGTTCTCGAGTAACGACACGAAGACCCTCCAAGATTGCCGCTCTCGCGCAAAACTATTCCTCTGAAAATTGCAACTCTGGCATAACGAACTCGAAGACTCTCAAAATTAACGACCCAGCGTAAAATTCTATAATTTCAACAATGACGACCCTCACGGTTCTCTCTCTATCGGTACCAAGTTCCCAGCAAAAATTTTGCTTGCAATATTTCGATTGATCAATTTTTTCTACTCCACCTATGATTATTTCCGATACGTCACGAGACCGGTAATTTTGCGTGGTTAAATATTGAAATCGAGATTTTTTACGTTCCCTCTACTCAGTACGTGCACGCCCTACTAATTCAGCAAATCACCAAAATTCCCGTTCCTCGACCCTATTATTTAGCTACAACCTCCTTCTGCAATTATAAGCAATTCTGTTGTTATTACGTCCGTTTGGATTCCAATATCCATCCGACGTACGCGACTAATTCTTTACGTCCCATATCAAATTACATCCCGGATTCGCCTATGATAACAATACCGATAAATAACTTACTTGCTAATTTTTTTCATATACAGTGTCCATTTTTGTTTCTTCTTGCACTCACCGTCTCCTGGGAAGGTTACTGATCAGTTTCAGCATGACTACGCTGACTTTTGAGATAACTGTGCGGCTCAGGTCTGCTAAGGACAGACCAAACCAGTCATGCGGTTGCGCGGCCAGGAATTTCTACGCCGCCCGATACTCCTTCGATATACGATTTTTTCCTGCATGACAACCTGCAGCAATTTATATTTATTGATAAGCATGTCCGATGAAATGTGTCCGAGAAATTTTCTTTGTCCTTTTCTTAGTTGTAAACAGATTCTCCAAACCTTTGTTCATTCTCCCTAATACAGTTTCATTAGCGACTCGGTCCACCCAGGAAATTTTCAACAAGCACCTGTACACCCTACATAGTAACGAGTCATTCTTATTCTCAGGGAAAGTAATATGTTAGCAGTTTCTTCATTCTAATAAATACCTTCCTAGCTTGTTCGATTCTGGCTACAATTTCATCCTTATAAGTGATATTTCTATTCACTGTGGTGCCATGGTATTTGAACTGTGTTACCTGATCAACGACTTCATTATTTATAGTTAGCTGGCTTCTGTTATATTTCCTCTTGAATATAATTAGCATTTTTGTTTTGTTAATATTTATGATAAGTTTATATTTTTCACTTGTACTTGTCACCTTATCCACCAGTCTCTGTAGATCATCCAGAATTCTCCCGATCAAGACGGTATCGTCAGCATACCTGAAGTTGTTAATATGTCTACCGTTGAGCGATATTCCAGTTGAATCAGCCTCCAGTGCTTCCCGAGCGTGACCCGTCAGAATAGACCAAGTCAAAATAGCCACGACAAAATAATAGCCCCGAACAAAACGGCCCGGGACAAAACAGCTCCATACAGTACAGCCCCGAGCAAAATAGCCCCAACAAAATAACTTCAACAAATTCTGTCAAAAAATCTGTTAAAAAAAATATCTCGTTAATCATTTTGCGGCAGGCTCAAAATGAGCACGGATGAGTTGCCCCAACGAAATCGATTACCGGGATGACACTTACATAGGAAGAATTAGGCGTAATAGACTGCTGCAACCACGTCTTCCCATTAATATCTAGAATGTTCATCAACGTATGGTCGATGAGTTCCCAAGAACAAGCAATTCAGTGGAAGGATGGCATAGAGCATTCCAACAAACTTTGGATTGCCATCAACTGTCTGTCCATCTGTCTTTAAGCTCATTAAACATTTTCGCAATGAACAAGATATGGTCGAAATTGGACTAGCTCGCATTGCTGCTGGAATTGTCCAACCAGAGGGAAAAAAGACTAAATATGTTTAATTGAACCGCCGTTTAGAAGCACTAGTCGGAACCTATGTAGATATGGAAAGTATATAGTTTCTTCGGAGCTTTTCCCATAATATGGAAATGTAATTGTTTTATATATAATAATCTAGAGTTGTGATTTTTTTTTATTTTTGACTTGTTGGATATGTACACTTTCCAATAAAATACTTTGTGAACTGATCGTTCTTTTCTTTGATTTGCAATTATCATAACACAATGATACACCAAATACACCAATCAGGACATAGACACCAATAGTTTAGTGGATTCGCATTCGCATTTCGCCCCGTGAGAATCCGGCTTAAGGCTAATAGGTCGGGGCAATTTTGCTCTACGCTACTTTGTTTGGAACTGTTTTGTGCTGGGCTATTTTGTTAGGGGCTGTTTTGTCAAAAACATGTCATTTCTGAATGTATTGAATATTGTCAATAAACTGGAATTTCCAATTCAATTTTTTATGAGGTTTAGGGTTTAAACGAGTATAAACCTTGAGCAGTTTAGGGGTATAAAAATTTGATTGAAGATGTACTACCTTTTGATATTTACAAGAGGTTTTTTTTATTTTAAAACGGCAGTGGGTAGTTCCCAATACCTTGGCTGGCTGGACTCTCTGTAAATTCTTTCAAATTATAGCAACTAATGAATTTGTAACTCTATGAAATGTAGGAAGAGGTAAACATAACACAACATCATTAAAAATACCACACGCTATTTTTCGTGGCGACTAGAACGGAGGCCTCATTATGTGTTTCTGACAGTAAACTTAAATTTAGTTCGACTAGAATCCTGTGTATAAAGAACAAAAGTACTTAAAGCACGATCAATATTAAACAAGTAAAATAAATTTTCATAATGAAATACCGATAAATCTGAAAATTGCCAACCTATAATATATGTACTCCTTTTATTGGATCAGTATTTTATAACGAAATACCTACTAATATAAAAGTGACAAGAAATAGGAAACAATTCACTGCTCTCTGAAGTGAATATAGGGGTTGACCCCTACGCTTATTTCGTTTTGAAGTTTGGTTTCCATTTATTAATATTATCATTGCTGTTCGAGTGTTCAATTTTCTTTTCTTTCATAACTCTGCGAATAATAAAACTTTAGACATATAATATGTTAAGTAGTATAATACCCAAGTCAATAGCCTAAAATTCTGTTTTTACTACTAACCTTTCTTTTCTTTGCCTTTATGGCACACACGAGGATACCTAATTCATATAATAAAAATGAATGTAATTGTATGAAATAGTAATTTAATAAATTATCGATTTTATAATATTACAAAGCGCATAAGCCTCGTGAAAATCATTTCTACATAGCAGCATATTTATAAATATTTTATAAAGTTATTTTTATTTTACACATACTCATCAATAAATATTGTAAGGCGAAATGTAAACAGCAGCGCGAGACGTGTTTACGCTTATCGGTCGGCGGCTTTTCTCAAAAGAACGTCGCTATGCGTAATTGAGCCTGCCGATGCCGCCAACATCTTATTAAAGGAGGAATAATATATTACCTCCTAGACCTTATTACGTTCTGGACGTTTCCTAGGTAAACATTATTATCGAGATGAATCGAGTTCTTTGTAGAATTATCAAGAATACGCCAGAAGGTTCGCGATTACAATTGAGAAGCGGGTTTGCGGTCGGAGAGAGATTATTATTGTTATTAGACGTGAGCGCGACATAGTAAGCAAGCGAAAACCGGAGTAGTGAAATAAATTTAGTAGGAAATAGTTAAGTGTGTTATATAAATTAGTAATAGTTTAAGATAAATTAAGTAGTGTGTAGTGTTGAATTAGGATAGTGTAAATAAATTAGAAAATAGACGTTACAATATCAAAACTTTCAAGTTTGTATTTGATACTAGGTGATTTAAAGATTTACAGATCATTTATTTTGTAAGTAGGTTTTAACTCATAAATCGTCACTCTACATTAATTTTTTGATAGTTAATTAATTTTTAGTTGTTTAGCTTTGAGTAGTAGTTTAGTTATAAAAATAATGACAACCTGCATTCTCGTAAAGTTTCTAATTGATTTAATATATAACTTATCAACAACGCATTATTAACGTGTTTATAACCTACTCAATTTTAGCATTAGGGAATCGAGTATCTCTCCCGGACCACAATCATTATATAATTATTTACACCAATTAACAATTATTTACGTCGCATAATGTGAGCTATAAATTTAGTATTCATTACCTTATCGAACGTAGCGAAATAAAATTAACGGAATGATAATTAGGTGGATTTTCGTGATATGCAAACATCCTCCCCGCACTTCCCCCTTTTCGAACCAATTCGATCCATTTGAATAATTGTTTACTGAGAGAACTTCGGATATAATAAAATGTGATGATTAATTGAAAATTTTCCATTCGAATTTTTCCCCGGTTAAATTTAATCATCTACGTACAGGGTGTTCCCCCGGTTATTAATTACTTATCATCCCCGTGCCGATTTGTTTGCGCTTGTGGTACGTATGCACCCCTGCGGAAAAGGGTGGAAGCGATATCAAAAACTGTGCAAACACCCGCGGAGCCCCACTGCAAACGTTGCAATAAAGAAATTTGTTTGGCCAGTATATACATTATAATGTATATATCTAAAGCATTAAAGATGTATTAATCCATTTTTGGAGCCAAGGGTAATTATATCTCCATTTTCGGGGCGGTTCCGATCAATCTCCATCAATTCGTAGGAGCCAGGCATTTCGAGGGGGTTTGTTTCTCTCTCGACAAAGGAGCACCGGCTTTATTAATTTAACTTCGGTTATCGTTTACGTGTTAACATATTTATTATTTCGGGGAGAGAGGGGCCGCGTATCGGATGTTTGGATAGCGGCTTTCGCTTAGCGAGTCGATAAGGAGATGAAAGGGGGAAAGCAGAGAAGCGAGGTTTAATTATGTTTTTGAAGTTAAATAAAATCAATTATATGTGCCTATTTAATGTGGAAAGCAATTATAGCTCGTATCTGGTGCTTTTTAGTAATGTAATAAATGTATAGTAAATGGTTTATCTTTTTCCTTCATGTGACTTGACCGGTCTTCCAAGCATTGGCGATCACTATAGCGAAAGCCACACGGTCCTCTGACAAGCGAAAAAATTTGCCAGCTTTCCTTACGCCGATCCAATTTCGAATATTTCTGAGCCACAATTGTTGTTCCCTTCCTACACCACGTCGCCTCTCGATTTTTTGAGTTTGTATTGAGTATAAATTTGAGCATAACCCGTAAAAGACGATATTTGTCGCCCCTCAAAATATGTCAGATATGATGTGTCAGCATTTTATGGTAGTCAATAGTTGGCTTTCGATGTTTGCTCTTTGTAGTACATTCTCGTTTGTAACATGTTACGTCCCTAGAATGCAAAGCATTCTTCTGTGAAGCCACATTTCGAATGCCCTCATTTGGTTCATAGTCCTCTTCTTCAGTATCTCTGTCTCCACTCCACACAGCAATACCGACCATACATGGCATTAAACCATACGTTGTCTCAGCTTCAAGTTCAGGTTGTCATTGCTAAGAAACGATCGCATATTTTTGAAAGATGCTGGAGCCATCTCTATTCTACACTTTATCTCGTAGTCCAGATTAAGATCCCCTGTAATGACATTTCCACTGTATCTGAACTTAGAGACTCGTTCAATTTGACTCCCCATAAGTTCCAGGGTAGCTCCATAGTGCATATCATAAATTTGTTCTTTGCAATGTTGATATAAAGACCTTGTCGTTTTCCCACGTCAGCGATTTTGTTTGTAAGCAATTGTATTCCATCGTTGTGTTCGCTGGAATCACTGTATCATCCGCATATCTGACTGTAGTTATTATTTCTCCATTTATTTTGCTGTCGAGGTGTGGTATATATTCGATCGTAGTATAAGTTGAACAGCAAGTGCGATAGTACGCAACCCTGTCCCACACTTCATTAAATTTTAATATGGTTCAATATGATAGGTTGATTTTCTTACAATATTAACCATGATGTACTTAACGTGCAAGCTTGCCCCTTGGTTTTACGTTTCCAGATTTGTCAATTCTTTAAATATGCAAATATATTGTTTATAAAGCTTTGGCTTTCACCCCCATAAAATTGTCGTCGTAGTCTAAGGTCCATTTTTTATGATTTAAAAAAAAACGCTAGGTACTAACGAAATAAGGCCCCAGTGGTATGATGTAACACTGCTGTGATGTCAGCATTAGCGGTCCTTAGGTACTTGAAAATACAGTACGCAACAACCTGCTATTACAGAATGAGGAACAAGATTAGGCTGCTGCACCAAAATAATTTTTTAACAGCTTATAACTTTCATTTTCAATACCACCTACTTCATTCAATAATGTTGTTCATCAACAAATTTTTGGCTCACCAATGGGTTCAAAGATCAGTCCCATCCTAGCTCAATATGTCATGGATCAATTACTAGATGATTCCTAAACTTTCCTTCCAATTAGGTACCATTCTTCAAAAACATACGTCGATGGCATTATTTGCTTGATACCTTCAGGGAGGGAAAATGAGATTTTAGGCACGTTTAATAGCTTCAACCCTCATATCCAATTCACGATTGGAAATCAGCATAAAAACAGCGTCCCTTTTCTCGGAACGAAACTGATCAGAGCTCATCAGAATACAATAATCCTTGATTGGTATATGAAACCGTCAAGTTTTGGCTTCTGGATACCTTAATTATTTTTCGTATCACACAGAGAAAATGAAGATCAACCTAGTGAAGGACATGAAAAATAGAGTGGTTAAAATCAGTCATCCCTCTCTTAAGGATAAAAACTTAAGATAACTTTATAATCATCACAATCGATAAGTAAACGTCTAATAGAAAATATTTGGCGGGTCCGTCAATATTTTGAAGTAATGTAGGGGACGCAATCAGAATAACAAAGATGCATAAGGCATCAGGTCCAGTTGAACGACCTGGAAGATGAGAATATTAAGTCATAAAATCACAAGCAAATGACAAAGACTAAAATTTTTTTAGAAATTATTGAGTGTCCAGTTGGTAACGTACTAGACGAAAAACCGTGCGATCAAGGTTCAAGTCATGGTGTTAGTCATAAATTCCCTTTTCAGATAAAAGTTCAATTTTATCTTTGCAGGAATTAACCTCCTTCCGACTAAATCCGATACACATCAAAGAATCGTAAAGAAATACCCATTTCTGCAAAGTTCGTCAACTTGATCAGCCCTGTGATGAGATATGGCTATCTCACAACACGAGACTGGGATCATAGGTTAAACTGAATACACGTAGTCAAGCGCCTATTCAGTATTGAGGCCACTTGTGTCGTCGATTTTTAAAGAATAAGTTGTTTGCGTCGAACGTCAAAGACCTTAAAATTTTAGCACCTATAAAGGAGAACGTTGATGCGTTTCAGTTGGTTTTCGCAACCGATTAAAGCTTGACTCTCCCATATGACTCGAGACAAGTAATAAAACACCATCGCCATCGCCTCTGCCATCCGGAAAACAGTGGGATTTGTCGGGTGTTTATCCTGCAGATCCTGCAGCGACCGCAACGAGGCGTTCCCCTCGGTTCGCCCGTTCATTTTCCACTCCCGTCCCGGAATCGGTGCAGGCACCAAAAAGAAAAGAAAAACATAAAAGAGGAAAGGAGAAAAGACGAAGATTTTCCACGTACGTTGGCAAATAACCAATTAAACGACGATAGCTGCTCTCCTCTCTATTTCCCCATTGTTATCGGAGGGCGCACGCATCGCTCGCTCCCACCTCTCCAAATCTATTGATACAACACGGCCTCATAAAAGGGATGATTCCGTCCGTCTGACCGATAAATCAATTTTAAGTATCGGAAAATACGGTTGTTATATGAAAAAAGGCAATTCCGTCGCACAAATGGCGAATAAAAAGAGCTCCATCAAAAAGACACGCCGCGCCACATCGTTTAATGGCTTCCGTCGCTGAGCGGATCCGAAATGAAAGAAAGGACAGAAAGAGAGAAAGAGAGAGAGTGCGAGAGAGAGAGAGAGAGAGAAAGGAAAAAATGGAAACAAAAGACTTAAACAAAAGCTAATCGGGATCAGTTTGGATACAGGGAGATAAACGAGAAAGCGGGAGCTAAAGCAAGGGCGGCGGAGGGAAAATTGGAACATGGACGTGCGAAGTTGTCTATTAAGGCCAACATGCACGCACTCGAGTAACGATCGATTAATATATGGGGTTAAGAAATTTTAACGGATTTCACAGTTTAATTAGCATTCGCGTATATCAAAAACGACCTTTTGCAAAAACACTATGGCTTTAGTTTCATTGTTGATTAAACATTCAAAAAAACCTTTTTGGTGTACTGCTTTTCATATAAACTATTTAAGTATCCGAAGAAAACACTAAGTCTTCGCCAATAAATTTATTTGGGATTAAGCGACCGGTTTCGACTGCTTAACAGACATCATCAGGCTTTAGAACAAAAGTTTTTAGGGGGCTCCGGGTGTGTGACATGTGAGACGTAAACTATTTCATACGAAATGACCATGTATTGTTCAGTTATGTGCGAAATGGTAATTTATAATTTTATGCTTATATAAAGCTATAAATTAATTGATAACGTGGTTATTCGTGACAACAAGGAGGGATACCAAGTGATGGTCAAAATTATAAAGTGAGTGTGTTCAACTTGATGGAAGTAAGAATATTGACGAGTTCCAATTCAAATCAAAACATCTTTACATGAAACATCTTCAAACAAAAACAAATCTTTACCGGAGATGATAACATGTCTCGAACAAAACTGAGGTACTTAATTGACATTCCATCCTTGAATCATCGCTCACTTTATCAATGGGTCTACTACTTCACACTTTGACAAACTGTCGAATTCAAGACCCGTTTAGGTCATGTCAGATCATTCCATTCTATCTTTTAAATTGATTTATGGCAGCAGTGTGATTCAATGCCAGCAGCAGGAGCAGTAACCTTCGGAGTAATTGCTATGCTAGTTTTATCAAAATTTGTTTCGAGACCATTCCAGTCACCTTTATCGCTAAATCCTAATTTAAACATAACAGTCCATCCTGAGTAGTTCTTTATTAGCTGAATGGCACTATAGTGAGCTATATATTGAAATTTTATCCTTTAGTGTGATTGATTTTAGTGGCATAAAAAATATTGTTCGTGAACCAGTAACTTCCTAATTTTTAAAGGAGCTAATAGATAAAAGAACTGAGCATGTTGCTACCAAAAAACAAAAGTTAGCTGGTCATAAATTCTTGCATTACTAGAAAACTGAATTCATCTGATGGCACTCGAAGAAAAGATTCTTAAGAGTATAAACCCTGAATTATCACTATATTTCAGATATGTAGATGATACTCTGCTCCTAGTACCCAATAATAACATTCATGAAATAATTAAAAAATTCAACAGTTTTCATCCGAAGATTCAGTTCACATGTGAGCTTCCTAACAATAACAACCTACCATTTCTGGACGTCTGCATCTCTTTCAATAACGGATGTTGCATCACAAATTGGTACAGGAAAACTACGTCTTCTGGAAGATATCTAAACTTCCTTTCTTTTCAACCCACGAGATACAAGAGAGCTGCCATAATTAACTTGGTCGACAGGGCATTTTTACTCTCCCACGAATCTTTCAGAGCACAAAACATTAAATTCATAATAGAAACTTTTGTTAAGAACATGTATCCCATACAGTTTATATTACACAACATACATAAGAGAATAGATCACTTAACAAACAATCTTAATAATAATATCCCAACTTCTTCACAGAATACAACACAAATAACAAAAGATAAACTTTTTATAACACTCCCGTACCATAACAACATAGAAAATTTCACTTTCAAAACCCTGAATGCCCTAAACATATATCCAGCTTGGTATTCATTACATTCCTTCAATAATCTCATTTTCTCCAAAATTAAAGACCCAACACCTATAAAAGAACAGAGTTGCGTAGTATATCAGGTCACATGTTCTGATTGTAAACCTCCTAAGGTGTATATTGGAGAAACACAACAATATATAAAAAAGAGATTACAACAACATCAATTGAATATCACTAAAAATAATTCATCACATTCCGGTTTAGTGGAAAATGCAATACAGAACAATCACAGTTTCGATTTTGAAAATATTTCGATATTAGAACGTGAATCAATTTGGTTTGAAAGATTATTCAAAGAGGCAGTACATATTAAAACATCAGATAACACTGTAAATAGACAACAAGATTTTCAAAATTTTGCTCAAGCATATTACAAATTATTCAAATAAATTCAACATATGAAAACTATCACATTTTCAACACAAATATACAAATTCTATCCTCATCTTTCATTTTTTGACGCTAGATTCGCACTCGCAATTTGAAGGTTTCTATTATTATTTGTAATGGCCTTCTAGAAAATTTTTTAAAATATATAAAAAAACAATCGATATACAGTTGTCAAAGTTAAACATGTCATGTTTTATCTTATGACATGTAGGTAAGTGATATTTTTTAGTTATATAAAAAATAGGAAATACTTAACATATTTTTAGAGCCATGAATATGTTCAGGATTCTGAGCGAAACGTCGGCATTGTAAACGATTAGTTATTGTTATTATTTGGGGATCATCGAGAACATTTTTGAGTTTATTTTACTAATTTATATACACTATCCTAATTAAACACTTAACATTACTTAATTTATTTTAGAGTATTACTAAACTAACTTAACCAATTAATTTATATCACACTTCTTAATCGTTAATTTATTTCACTTCAAACGCTCTCGCTATTTCGCTATTTACTATCGCGGCTTCCGTCTAATAATACTCCCAAATCTCCGACCACAAGCCCGCTTATATACACTTCGCAATTGTGTTCGCGAACCTTCCGGCGTATTCGTGTAATTACTCGAAATATCTTTTATTATGTAGAAAGGTCCAGAGGGTCATAAATTACTTTCCTTAAATAATAATCCGCGAGTATTCATGGAGCTGTCTTTTTTTTATGGAATTCAATTAAGCGTCCTTTCAGAGACGCCGACGTGGGTCCGACAAAAGTAAACACGTCTCGCACTGCTGTTTACAACTCGCGTTACAATATTATTTAAAATTATATTATGCAACTCGAGTTCTTGTCATTATGAATTTAGGCTACTGATGGTTCCTGCGATGTCTGCTACCTGTGCTATCTTCTTTGTCCAATTCCCTGTCTTGTGGTTTTTTCATGAGCGTCGTAATATTTGCTTCCTATGGCTATTTAAGGTACTTGATTACCTCTTCGGATCTTTCTGTATAGAGACCCTTATTTCTGAACCGTTAAACATTTTTTTTTAAGATTAAAGATTTCGGTTCTTATTTGGATAATCTTATCTATAGTATTATGTCATTTTCCGTAAGAGTCGCTTCCCGGTGGAAATTGTTTTTCTCGTGTTAATTTTCATATTTTGGTTTGAACTACATATTGTTGTAATTCTGATATGTTAGTATATAACATAACCACATTCGAAATGAACTTAGTTAATTTCCAATTAATTCTGGAATAGCCAATTTGCCTATGATTTGACGTAGGTATTGATTTGGTTAATCAATATTCAAGCGTCCAATGCTGCATAAAATTAGTTAACTTCAAGTTACCAGCCATGCCTGCACCCTTGTGGTATAGTTACATGAGCACTTTAAAAGTTATCCCATTATCTGTTGAGCCGTATAACATTGTACTCAGTGTCATAGTACAATGAGTACACCAATTTAAACAAATCTCTGGTTCAACTCAAACCGTACTGCTGTTCATTCTAAAATTACTATAACACTGTAGCATTCTCAAAGTGGCTTCAGATAATGTGACGCATGAAATACTTCCACATGACTACATCTTTACGACCAATACCGAAATGTCACTAAATGTATTTTGTTGCAAAGATCAAGTTCCAGCGTCACGTAAAATATTTTGTGTTCATTTTTCACCCCGAATATGTTTTTTTCCGCAGTTTACTACATTAAGAGATTAATTTGTTCGTATATTTATTTTAAGGAATGTATCGTGGATGGCATTATAATATCGAGATCAATGCCTATGGGCAATGGTGACGAAAAATAAAAGTTTTTGGGACAGCTCTTTTCCTGCCGTTCAAAACGTTAACCTTTCGAGGGCTTTTCGTTCCCGTTGGTAGACGAGCGAAAGAGAGAAAGGAACGAAGGATTGAGTGCCCGAGAGTTCCGGGACCGCAAACCGTAAGAGAATGTGACCGCATTCTCCGGATCCACACTCTCAGATCCATTAAACATTCACACTGCAGACTCGAATTGCTTAACGATCTCCCCTTTCCATCTCTCTCGCTCTCTCTTCCTCTCCCGTTCTATTTATCCATTATTTGGATGCACTACTTAATGGCGAATTACGCATCTTAACGTGTGCGTTAAAAGGATTTGTGTTCGCTACTTTACAGGGAACGTTTATTTCGCCTCTGAAACGTTCTGAATCTAATGACAGGTAGTAAGTTTAATTAACAGGAGAATGTTGTCCGCCAAGAAATTAGACAAAAATATGACACTACATTATAATATGTACCTACATACAAAAGCTAGGTATAAAACACTTTTTTGTGCGTATATACGGACATATTTGTTTATTTAAATTACGCTTAACTGCGTCAGAAAGTATTACTCTGCAGCTTTTTCCCACCTATTACTCCCAAAAAAAATATTGATTTGAAGTAATATAAACCGCAAAACCCATGCCATGTAGACATTATATGTTAGTTACCGATAAAATATTTTAAGTACTGTGCATATCTTTATCACAATTAGCGAAATATAATTGAAAATACAGGGCATATTTTATATACTGTACCCGATTCAAGTCAGTGTTCTGTGAAATGATGTTGCAATCCTGAATAATCTGTTAAGACCTAAAATCACCATACTTTAATAAGAATATCCAACCGACCAGCGGCGTCACTGAAAAATTAATTGATAACTAAATTGTAATAATTTAAAATGATAAATTTCGTTACACTTCTCAAAATGACTCATAATGACGAAATAACGATCAACTCAAAGCCAGGTCGAAAAATAATAACAATATGGTAAATCTCTCATTACTCATATTTACGCGATGGTCAAGTGTAAATAGAAAACACTATTAATACGCCACTGGCAAAGAATTGACAAAACGCTAAAACTGTCAATTTTGAAAACACGTTGCCAAACCAAAATTTAGTTGCAACCACGCATGCCTACAAAATTCGGGTACAAGAATTAAAAATGCACTTTTAATGGACTTGATAGTCAATGTAATAAATTTTTTTTATTTGTTAATGTTGTTGTTTATTTGGATTGAAATATAATTTTGATCAATATCTACTTACAGCACATAGGGAACCAGTTAGTGGAAACTTTTCAGGACTCTCAAGTGCTTCTGAATAGAGTCGGACTTGATTATAATGATTATTTCCAGTCGACTATTTCTCCTGTCGTGTAGACATTGACGAGACGATAAGAAGGTTAATTGGTTGGAAATATAACCTTTCTGTGACGGTTTCCGTGGTAGTTTAAACATATCTTATAATTCCTATTTTGCAACTTTTTGGCTCCTGATTACTACGAGTATACACAACGCAATGAAGATATATGTATTCATTATATTTTAGATTCATTATTGTTAAAAAATAGAATTTAAAGTTTTTCGTTTTAGATTTTTTTAATTTCTTTGGCCGTGTCATCTTCTATGATAGATGATAGTGCAGCTTAAATTCATTGGTCACTTTATCACACTAAAGAAACAGATTTGGTCTCTTATATTTGTACTGACATCACTGATGGACGGTTTTAGTTCATTTTCGCTCTTATCCTCCGAAACAAGCTTCTTCCAAATGGTTTTGCGTTTGACTTTCCAGCGCATTTTGCAGCCTTTGAGATAAAGTGAACATTAAAAGCCTCGTTGTAATGCAGCGGATAGTGGTGGACTCGAGACGAGAAATGAAAAGGTCTCTAAAAATTAAGAGTTGTCTCATGGCGTCTAGTCGTGACCTGTCTGGTCTCGTGTCAGTCTCGAAAAATCTCGAAATAAATTAACGTATTGCGTCTTGATATTTTTTGACTTCATATTTTGATGCAGGCTACTTAATATTTTGAAATTATGAATTAAAAAATGGGATTACTGAAGATAGGTACAAAATTGAAAATCGATTTAACAATAAACATGTTTGTCAAGATGGCACGAAAATATTTTTTTTACTTTGTTTAATTATAAGAAGATTTGTAGTTTTATTTTCATATAACCTTTCCTTACTTTTCCGAAATAAAATTAGAAGACTCTAAGCAGTACCTCAGTTTAAATCCAAAGAATCAGTTTTCGGAATTACCTCTATCGGCTCGAGTATGTGGTCATATTTGTTCAAAAATAGCTATACTGATTTTGATTAAATTTAACATTTAAGCTTCTATCGGAAGTCGCAAATTTTGAATTACCCATGTCAACAATAGTTTTTAATAGCATTTCTAAAGAAAATTATCATTCGAAATTACGTGTATCGCCAGACGGTGATAGACACTGGTAATAGACGATGATCGAGGAAAGTATGCCCTTTGGTGGAACGACTCCTTTCGACCCATTAACAATATTCCGACATTTGCATACGATTCCGGAGAGGACATTTCGATTTATGCCAGCATCAACAAGAAGTGGAGGTCATAGCAGGTGCTAGGACTGGGCACAGACGCTCGGAGTTACTTTTTCCCGGTTTCCCGGGCTGTCTGAATATGTCCCTAAAAAGGCATACGAACATAGATTATCGACACTTTTGGTGTCATGGGCCCACGGTCTATATAAGAGATTAATGTTTTCAGTTAACTAAATCTCTAATAACACTACTGCAAAAATTGTACTTGTCAATTCATTATCAATTTATCAAAATATCAATTTTTTATTCACCCTTTTTGTAATGTGTATCGAACTTGACTGAATGGGCCCTGGTAGTCCGGTCATGTTCTTGTAACATGTATCACTGTCTATAAATGACATATACCCAAAGGGAAAACACGGTATGCATCAAAGTGTTCACAAGGGTAGAAAGAATAAAATTCGAATTAAGTCTGCGATCTTTCCTCCCGTCGTCGGTGGCGTCGCGTCGGTACACCTGCAGGTAGAGAGCGTCGTTATTCTCGTTCGGATCAGTTGAGGTGTAACCAAGCGCGCACCAATTATTATCCAGCCGAGCGTCTACCTTATTTAAGAGCGAGAGGGTAAGGCACACATCCATCCACCTGAATTGACCTTTTTGTTGCGTTTTGTATGTATAGACGCACGTAAGTGAAAGTTGGGGAGTGTGTGCGTTTTTTATCCCATCCTCTCCTCTTTGATTCCCAACAAATGGATTACTTGATTTCTTCACATGATCTCAATAGCGACGGAGAGAACCTTGTTACTCTTTGAAGAGTGTGTGTTCGAATCGCAAAAAGTATTCGAAAAATTATAAAATGATTTTCTATCAATTTCTAGCTAGTAGTTTTGTCAAAAAAAAATCCTTGGTAGAAATAATGAAGATATGTAGATATAATTGCCATATTGTATGCGAAGTAACATATTTCTTTGAATGAAAATTTCTTTTTGGGGAATCATCGACGCTAGAGGAGCAAATGGCAACTTGCCAGAATTCATCTACACAAAGTAATCATCAAAAGTTCATTGACAGACAATAACTGGTACTAACTGTGAATTTAAGATTTAAGAACTCAGGGCAATGGGTTGGGTTGGTGTCTTGACGTCTAGAGTTGAATTTCGCAGGGGGTTTCCTTGTTGATTTGTCGAAGAGTAGTATTTTTATCGCAAATGTAGAGTTTCGGTGATGCTTCTATGCAGGGGTCTCTAATAGGGACATACAACAATGTGTTTCGTGCGATGAATTTTGATTTCGGCATTATTGCTTTAAATTCACCTCTCGAAAAAATGGGTACTGAGTACAAATGGTACATTTCGAATATATAAGGATGGGTTATGGGTAGATAAAAAAGATAGGTAATTAATGGATGGGAATTCTCGATTTGTTAAGATAGGTAATTGTATTGTTTAATACAAAGCAATCGATTTTAAACAGTTTTTTGAAACATAATATATTTGCTAGAGTTATGTTTAGTGGTAGTTAATTAGTTTTAAATTTTAATTTTCCTAATTCTTGCAATAACTGTTGTTTTCATAATACTCGGGTGGATAGTGCCTAGTTTAGTGAAAGTTATTGACATTTCTATACCTTGGAGAATTGAATTAACAATTTCGAACATATTAATTAATTAATTGGATTAATGTGTCTTTAATAAATCTTGTATAATCTCGATTTACGCTGCCCTGAACAATTCCTGAAATCTGCTTAATTCTTATACATAATATTTCTTCATTATGCTTAATTTTATTAACAATTTCGTTGAACTTATTGATTAATGAAAGAGCAAGGGAATTTTGATTTCTCACTGAAGTACTTAGCTGGTTTTGATTATCATGAAGATTTTTGATTAAATTTTCATATCTTTCTCTTTTGTATTTTTAATTTATTGATTTTATCGATGAGGGGATTTAAGTCATTGAAATAGATAAAGGTGTGACTTTATTGTATGATTTTTGTGAAACCTATTTTTAATGGAATTATACCTGGGTTGTTCTCTAGGTTTCGGTACGTTATCTCTTGTTTCCCAAACTATATGATAATCTGGATGAACGAAGTGTGAAATGATCTCTGTAGAGAGTGGACTGTAGTAGTTTGTCTCTAGTTGAAGTTCTAGTTTTGTGGAGAGAGGGCGTGACGTACTTCTCCGGGGTTGGATCTGAGGGCGTATCGTGCAGATCCGGGGTTTTGAAGTTCTTGTAGTTTGGAGAGAGGGCGTGTCGTGCTCTCCGATGTGGACCTGAGAGCGTAACGTGCAGGTCCGGGGTTGAAGATCTTGGAGGTTAGAAGTTGTAGTATTTTGAGGATCTCGTAGAGCTCTCAGAGCGTACCGTAAGAGCTTGTAGGTTGGGGGTGACGTAAATCAAGATCACAACACACTGTCGTTTTGAGCATACATGGTATACTAATTTAATGTCACAAATTTCAGAGCTTTTATACATCTTGTTTTACATTCGTTAAATGAGATATTATTTGTTTTGTTACCTTGCACCACACTGACTTTCTCGAGAAGCGCTTGTTATCACGTTTCCTAGATGTTGTATTATGATTAGTCAGCTGAGTGAACTTGACCGCCCCACGTTCGATTGTAATTGCTTTCCTCTAGTAACGTGAAACGATCGCTAGTGTTATTGATTCGTATAAGAAAGTTAAAACAATCTAATAATGTTTTGCATACCTATCCACGCTGTTTATGAATAATTTTTCTGTTTTGTAAAACAACGCGTATTAATTTCAATGATTAAATTATATAAAAAGTTCCCTAAATTAGGTTACAATAAATTATGATTTCTTCACCTAAAATTCCCTTAAATAATGTTGACGCTAGCGTCAACACTGGAAAAGATACAATGGTTTAATAAAATTAATACATTTGTCTGAGTGGTCGTTTTACATTGTCCATGTGAATTTTACTTTGGGAATTGGTTGCAATTGTTTTTCTTTCAACTATTACGTCTGATATTATTTTGAGTTTATCGAATTTATTTGCATCTTTCTGTCTAACGTTTTTCTTAATAAAAGCTATTTTTACGGGTTGGAAAATATCTGGTTCATCGCGATTTTTATTTGTCATTTCTTTAACGTGTTCTTTATTTTCAATTAAGTCTACGTTTATTTTTGAATATAAAGCTTTAGTTCGTCCTTTGTGTTGATGTGTGTAGTCGTTCAGCAATATTTTATCAAGTTATACATTAAACGGGTGCCTGCGATGTGTCCGCTAATTATGGCAATGGATTTGTGTTTTGTTACTGAATGAATGGAGTGATTATATGCCAAAATTGCATATATCATTTTTATTTTTACGGGAGTTTTTGTGAAGCGATGAGTATTTAATATTCTTAAATGTGCAATTATAGTAGAATGGAATCTTTCAATTATTCCATTAGATTGTGGATGATTTGGGGAACAGAAATGAATTTGAATTTTATGTAAGGATAGAAGTTCTGTAATTACGGAATTTTTGAATTCAGTGCCGTTGCCTACAATAATTATCTTTGGAATACCGTGATGGGAAAAGAAGTTAATTAAATTGTCTGCAATCTCTGTACTATTTAGTGAGGTTAAAGAGTAAGCTTGAGCGTATTTCGAAAAGCTGTCAACGATTGTTAAAAATTTTGATTGTTCAAATGTAAACGTGTCTAAATGAATTATTTCGAAGGGTTTCGAAGCTGTCGGTGTTTGGTTTAATTGTATTTTGACTGGCTTCCTATCATATTTGGCTTGATGACAAAATTAAAATTATTTAGGGAGGTTTGGATGGATTCCTTCATTTTGGGTCAATAATATTTTCCTGTGTTCAATATTTCTTCTATGCTTCGATGGTTGGGTTTACATTCATGATAATTTTTAATGGTGTTTTTAATTTCGTCTTTATAAGTTATATCGATCAGTTTCTTTGTGCAGCGTTTAAATTTTAAGGAAGACTATTTGAAATTTCTTTGGAGGATTAGTGAAAATGGTTCGTACATGACCGGGTCTACAAAATACAAGAAATAGTTTGCATCGGGCGAAACACAGGTTTTAATAAAGTTTACTACATCATTTTCGAAGTTA
The DNA here is from genome assembly GCA_946251905.1 of Cryptocephalus moraei. Taxonomy (NCBI): domain Eukaryota; kingdom Metazoa; phylum Arthropoda; class Insecta; order Coleoptera; family Chrysomelidae; genus Cryptocephalus; species Cryptocephalus moraei. The sequence continues at coordinate 3,119,468 of OX276452.1, forward strand.
ATTTGGGAAATCTGAACATATATTGTTTGTTGTTTTCATTTCTTTTCATTGTCTCGATGAGTTGACCGAAAATTTTTTTTTCTGACCATTTGATTGGCTGCAGCCGAGGTGCGTCCCGCGGTCATTAACGCGACCCTTTGCTTGCCTAGGTACGTCCTGCCGTCAACACGCCGAGGTCAATGCCCCGCGGTCAAACAGCCGGGCACACGACAACTGAGCCCCGCGGTCAGAAAATTGGAACGGTAACGCTATTCCCACCCTACGATTGAGCCCCGGTATACTCCGAGGCCAAATGACAACTGAACCCCGAATTAAAATGCTGAGTCCAGGATAAAAATAGTTAGGTAAGGGAATACAAAAATTATGCGAAATCCCATGTTTATCACGATAATATTAAAGGGCAAGAGGGCAAGGAAAATCAATCAAGATACAAATATTATGCCTAACTCGACACCCACGCCGTCCTTTTTTGAACCGCCGGACGCACCTCGGCCATCCCTTTTTGAACCGCTGGACGGACCTGGGCTATGAAATTTTATTGCCGGGACGCACCTCGGCCAGTTTACTGACCGCGGGACGCACCTCGGTTCCACCGATTTGATTGTTGGTTTCCGTTTTTCATAATTATTTTCATTGTCGTACTCTACGTACTCGTCGTCTTCGTACGTTTCGGTTTCCGCGTTATATAATTCTTCAGAGATAAAGGGTAGTCTTTCATTTTGGAGTCTGTATGTGTTTTGGAATGCGTTAAAAGGTCCTCTTTGAAAATTTTGGGAATTTTGGAAGCTTTGATTGGATGATGAAAGTCTTGGTTGATTTGTGTTCCTAGTGGAAATACTCATTGGTGTTGGTGGCGGTAATTTTTTTCTCATATTCGAATTGGGTTTGAAAACGTTTGCGTTCTGGAGTGGTTGTTTAAAAACTTGCGCATTTGCGCAACTTTTATCCATCGTTTACATTCAAGGTAACATCTGTAGCACCTGGCGGAAAGGAAATATTTTATTAGTTAATGTATCGAACTAAAATTTGACAGTAATAAATAGTGACTCAATTACTTTAGGGAGCTTTATAGCTCCCCATAGTGAACAAATATATTACTCAGTTGTTTTGTTACGATTAGTCATTTCGGAACATTAGCTGCTTTTAGAAGTTACCTCTAGCAAGCACTACTACAGAGGTAACATATTGTCACGCACATAGGCCAGTATATGGACTCTGCAAATGGGTCAGAGACCATAATTCATGAGCACTATTTAAACCATTTCATAAATTGGTCGTGTATAAGTGCAAGGAAGTAAGATGTGACCGCGAAAATAATAAACTCAAAACATCGAGTTTACAGTTTTTAGCGAATAACTACCCGATTAGATAAACAATCGGATCAATCAATAATATTGGTCTGACTTATTCACCGCCAAGAGACTACACTTTAGCCAAAATTCGTGTCTCATTCACCCATTTCTCAATTGTTCCCTCTGCACCAGTTAGGGTTGTTAATCTTAACTAACATACCGCCCTACGTAAATAAAATGTTGGTAAGCCGAATAAATGCTTTTAGTTTGTTTAACATGTTTGTTTTTTCCCATAAAAACCCCAAACCCTACACATTTATTACGCACGCTTATTGATCGTCAGGACTCAAAACGTGACAATCTACGAGTGAAATGGAGCGGTACCGTCAAAAAAAAAATTGGCGCTTGTTAAAAATTATTTCCTACTAGTAATATATTTCAAGTATATGATTCCAAAAAGTTAAAAACAATGAATGAACTTTGAATGAATGAAAAATTAATTAGAATGAACTTTTATCCTAATGGATAATCCTAGGCTTCAAAAACTTGTATTTCTTGCGATCCATTCAATAATATAAAACTTGCTTAATTCATTATATTGTAACGAAACGGCTCGCCGCGGCATAAACACGCCGGGAGCTACACAAGTTCGCCGAATTGCGATCCCGGGAAGGACGGGTCGACGCCGACGGCTCGAAGAGCCGACGGCTCGAGAAGCTTCGATGCGATAACAAGTTCCGCGAATTCTAGAATGATCTCCAGAAACTTCGGGAATATTCCGGCAAACGTCTAGAAGCCTTCTACCAGCCATAAAAAGGGAATGTCGGACCCGAGGCAGGACAGTTGAAGAACCGGTGCGTAAACATTCGAGCGAGAGATCGGGCGCGTTAAATAAATAAATATCTCTGTCAAGTAAATTATAAGTGTTAAAGTGTAGTTAGAAATAAATTAATTAGGATAATCGCGTAGTGTTTAGTTTAAGTAAACAGTAAAAACGTTACAATATGTTTCATCAGCCTATCTAAAATTACAGCTACAGAGTTTTGCAACTGAATTACGAAAGTAAAAATTTTTCAGTAACTAACAACCCAAAATATGTACGTTATCATAATCTAGCAGATTGTCCACAAAAATGCGTGACTAGAGAATATGTACTCTATAAACAGTCTATGCAAAATTTAATACATTCATATCCGCTATACCTCCACATCGAACATAAGGGCTTCATGTCCTAAGTATGTGGCACATTTCTACTGCAGTAGGCTTTTTCAAGACAACAATAGGTATTTATTTTGTTCGCTATGAATATATGATCATTGCTTTTTTGATTTATAAGTTCGAGACCCAAATAACAGTTTAGACACTTAGTGGTTTGAAACGCGAAAAGCATAATGGGCTTTGAATTAAGAATATTTTTGCAAAATTGAGTTTAGATTGAGCCGCTCCCTAAAAAGTTTCTAAAAATAATTAACAGATATTTTCGCTCTTCTCCGGAATCGCAAATCAGGAAAATAAATAACATTCCACTAAGGCAACTCCTATGCATACATACAACAGATATATCCAGTAGTATATTCGGTTATATAAAACGTACTCCGGAGTTAGCAAGTAAAAGCGCACCACCATCACCGTCATCATCTCGCGACCCGGAATCCAGGCAGAGGAAATCCGGGAATTGAACGCCTAAAATGCTAATTCGGACGCCTCTCACAGGAAAGTGGTTTAACTGCACAAACAGCGTCTATTATATGCGCAATAAGACCTCTCTCCGTCTCTAATACGATCTCAATTTAGTTTAGTTACGCTCTGTTAGACGGGTCGCGTGGCAATAGAGCCTGACGCCATTGGCGCACCAACCCCCAATCATCTGAGGGCAACGAGAGAGAAAGAGAGAATGTTTTGCCGTGTGTTTGAATTTAATCGCCCAAAGGAGATCCTCCACAAAGCGTGTTCCACTAATCATTCCAATCAACAAACCTGTTTAATGTTATTGGGCGAAGGAAGATCGAGTGGATACCTCGTGGTACCCTTAAAAACATTTTTTTAAATATTCGTAAAAGGTAAATGTAATGTTCTCATTTGTTAAAATTGTGAGAATATTTGTTTAATTTTTAAATGTTTAAACACACATTCTTCCATGTATACTTACTCATCATTGAAGTGGAAACAATCTTGGGAATTAATTTTCGGTATTCCACTTAGCAGCGTTATGTGCTTTTTTTATTTTAAAATACCACTAATGTAAAAAAATATGAATTTAATACACAAACGAAGTGTCACAAATAGTAATATATACTCAACTTTATAATTTTACTGTCGCAAATTTTACTTAAAATCTTTTATATTTGCACTTGAAATTGATTGCCTTTAGAATATACCCATTCCGAATATTTTTTTTCTAATTCTATTTCTTATTTGTTCCGCCCCTGTTTTGAATTATCCGAAACCGAATTTATCCGGTCCTCCGCCACCACCCTCAAAACATTTGTCACAAGTACCGCCGAGGCCGATCCATCATTAGCGCGTTACATATAATCGTATCATTAATTTGTTGCAGTTTCGAATGAGCAAGAGGACTGAATCATCGTCGTAAAACGTCGAACGTTATTACATATTTAACGGATCGGTGGAGAAAGAAGCCGGTAGGGGCTTGATTTTGCATGCGGATGTGTTCTTCATTAAGAAACAAAAACAAAGATTTTGAAAGGAATATGTCGATAGAAAATCTTCTATGGTGACTTTTCATTTTCAGTTTTAAGTATTTGGGCTCCATTCTGTCCCAACAATCTTAAGGAACCTTATTTTGAACCTAACATTATTTTTAGATGTACAGTGGACTGGACAGTGGAACAAATGTACAAAAAAAAATTATCGACTTACCCGTCTATTCCGTTAAGAAACGGTAACCACCGACACGTGTTTCTGCTTATTAGCTTCGTCAGGGTGGTATGGACTTCCCGGTGGTATAACCAAGCTCTGAATGACAACGATATACGTTATTTTAGGCCGCTTACACAGAATAAAATTATTTATGTCACTGATAAACCTCCACCATTGATTATAAATAGCCTCAGCTCCGATTCCCTACCTTTCCGATCAATACTTCCGGTCCTTTCGTCAACGAACCTCCTGCTCTTTTCCTGTTTCGTTGTAAGTTTTGTGATTTACCTGGACCCTATAGGTAATCATTCACTAGCCTTTACGCATTCGTCCTTGAGTAGATCTAACATATACCTCATTTCAGTAATTTCTTGTCCGCTATTATCGTTGTTGGTCCGGTACTTCTGAATGGTCTTATATGGGATATTTTCGTGCCTTTACAAAATATAGATCACTGCCACACTCTGCACCTCTGCATACTCTCGTATATGTTGTTCTGAATTTCGTTCGTTTTTTAATAATAACTTAATCTATAGTTGACTTGAGCTGTCTACTTGTTTGTGCCCAGGTGTACTTGTAAGTGTTCCGATGTAAATAACACTTGTTTAATATTTTTAGGTTGTAGATCTCACATATATCTATAAGACTCAAGCCGTTATAATTGATGGTGTTTTCTCCGAAACTTCCTATGGCGAGATCATTTGACTTACTTCCAAATCTTGCATTGTATTCACCTAAGAGTATGATTTCCTTTCTGTGGCTAACTGCACTGAGAACCCCAGTTAGATCAATTTGAAATTCATCTCTCAGACCAGCCATAAAGTATCGTCAGTAGGCGACAATTACCTCTATGTCATGGTTTCGTAGCTGCAGTTCGATCTTTAAAGAAGACTCCTTGATTTCCTTTTTATAATGCTTTTTCATCTTTTATGTACCGCAAAAGAGAACCCTGCTTTACACTTTTATGTTATACCACGCCGCTATAGAAGTGAAGGGAATGTCTAGGAAAGGAAAGGAAATGTGAAGGAATAGTATGAGAATCAAGCCCATAACCACAACCCCCAACTGCCTGGAGCTACCCGGGTTCGCCGAGGTCGCGATCCCGGGAAAGGACGGTTCAAGCAAACGAGATTCGTCTCGACGCTTGGATGCGATAACGGACTCCTCGAAAATCGGGAATGTTACAGCAACTATCGAGAAACTTCCAGAAGTATCGTACCTGCCATATAAAGGAATACCGGACCCAAGGCGAGTTAGTTGAAGAATCGGAGTGTAAACATTCGGGCGACGAACGAGAGACCGCGCGTTAAATAAATAAACATCTGTGTGTGAAATTAATTATAAATTAATTGTTAGAAATAAATTAATTAGGACAATTCGCGTAGTGTTTAGTTTTAGTAGACAGAAAAAACGTTACAATATTAAAATCCGACTCTACTAATTATCGACAAAAGATATTTTTTGTGTGAAAACACGTAGCATTCGCATCATTTCTGTGGTTTGCTTAGAAATTTGTCTTTGATTTGAATACAATTACCTTGAAAAATGTATTAAAAATACAACAACCGCCCCTTGTATACAGTACCGCTTCCAACTGTACCTAATTGTTTTACAAAACCAGCCCGATTTAATGGTAAAATATGTACGAACATTGACGTATAACTTTCTCTTGGCAATTTGAACTTAAGATTTAACACAATAAAGTACCAACAAGATCTGAAATTGTTTGCACCATTTCGTCGACATTCTCTAATTGTAATTTAACCATAATTCGTTAAATGGCGGACTGTTATTTGACAGGGCTATTCGTCCTTTTCCTACAATAACACCAAAGGAAAAACAAAGAACCTATGCAGTTAAAGAAATTTTAATTAATAGACATCAGGTTTTTTCCAAAAAGTGTGTTTTACTAAAAATTTCGTAATTTGAAACTACCCCTCTGGAAAGGTATACATACCCTTTTTCCATTTTTCAGCATCCCCGTCTACTATTCGCAACCCCCGACGATCCGTTAATAATAATTAATGAAGCAATCTACGCCCAATCATCTCAATTAGCATACGGTACAAGTTTCAATTAGGTGACGTGTTCCAGTTCTCCGTTGGAAAGAGGCTCAACGCGGAGAAGTAGAGGTGTATATAAGGTATATATATACCATATACACGTACACATACACTTAAATAGCAAATAGGAGCAGGACCTTTGCTAAAAGCCCCGTTTTCGCAAGGACTAACTGTGAGACGCAGGACTCAACTTTAATTGAAAATGACAAATCCCTCCATTGAAATGGTAATCAACTACTAGGAAATCCTATTAAGGATAAACCCTGTGCAAGATCGATACGGGTCGCGTGGAATAAAGGAGAGGAAGAGACAGTGAGGGAGTGAGAGAGGGAGAGAGGGAAAGGGAGACTCGGAGGAAGGAGTGAAAGAGGCAGAGTGGGAATGTTGAATTGAAAGCGGTGCCGCGGTGGAGGGAATAGATTAAGCGGTAGGTTTTTTTTAATTGATAATCACCATACATATTCTATAAATCACTTAAAACCTTTTCGATTTGTTATCAAAATATTAGTTAGCAACACTTCCAATGCCATTTGCACATTAAATGAAGTTAATTACTTTATGTAAGATTTTACAGATGTATTCATAAATATTGATATCTCTGTTTCTTTTGTATTCCATCGTTGAGTTATTAATTTTGTCTTTCACTTAACTTCTTCCTGGTAAAATATCGTGAGTTTGTACATGGCAAACTCAAACTTACTAAAACCTCCCTAAAGGTAAATATATCCTTCCAATGTAATCTATACTAATGCTAAAGGGGTGAAGAGAATTTTTACAGGTAAATTACTCCATTTAATGGACACCCATAATTTCTAACATTGAAATATGTAAGCTGCAGCGTTTTCAAATAATATGTAAATTGAACTATCTATTTAAGGTTATCTTATTAACTAATGTTCTTTAAACATTGGAATAAAAACAAGTTATTGAATTCAATTTTATCCTTTTTACAGGATAATAGACAACAATACGGTAATAGTTTAATTTGAAGTTTTGAGTTTATAGTACTAAAAGATGTTCTTTCAGATTTATTGTTATAAATATTCGAAAGTAAAATGAAAATTCAAAAATACAATTCTTACAGTTCTTTTATAATTCTCCACAATTACATTTAGATTATTAAATAAGAAATACAGTTTTTACAATACTAATTACAATATAAAACTACAATACAAATACAATATAAACAATTGGTCAGCAGGATGTCGAGAAAATTTAGAAAAATCGAAAAACCATAAATGTAGGTTGCCCTTCAAAAACGATTCAGCCGAAAATGCTGTTAAACTTTGTTATACACATTCCATAGCAGAATAAATACTTAGTGTTTAAAAAAACATGGAGTGGACTTTTTCAAGAAATTTCTAAAAAGAAAAAGAAACAGATATAAATTACCCTTTAAAAAAGGTTTAGCGAAAATTGTTAACAACCTTTCTTATAAATATTCGATTATAGAATAAATGCCCAAAGTTTAGTTTAGTTTATTTTAGAAAAGTTGCAAGTGTTACTGCACTTTAGAGAAAATTTAGCCCGAAATGTTATTAAACTTTCTTATTAAATTTATAGTCGACAGTGAAACACATGTCAATTGGTATTATTCATTGCTTAATTTTAATTATAAAGACACGTAAGAAATTAATTTAAACAGTAATACGCGATATCGCATTATTTAATAGAATTATCGAATCATAAAATTTCAATTATTTAACATAATCATTAAAATTTATTACTGTGGTTCCTATATGTGCACCTACCTAACACTCAGGGTGAAGGAAGAATTTTGATTATTCCTTGCGGCAAGCCGTTTCGTTATATAAACTTACTCAACTAAAATTAGGAAACACTAATTAGACCCGTATTAGAACCTAATTTGGACTAATGGACTAACTGTGGCTGTAGGAGTAATTAATTTTTTCGTCCACCTGTGGTCATGTTTCCTCAAAAATGGGTTTTGATTAAATTTTATACTATTTTAGCTTCTATCCTGTATCGCTAGTTTGAAGTACTGTTATTATTCATGCCTCTGGTAGTTTTACAAACAAAATGATCAGATATAAAATTCGAGACTTGGGGAACTTTGAAGACGTGGCCAAAATAGATCTCATCTCTTATTGGAATGTTCAATGTCCTTAAACATTAGTACCTTCATATTATTTCTTATGTTGTTCTCCCTGTATCAGTTATTAGTATAGTGATAGTGATTTAGGCATAAATATGATTTAACAACTTCAAAGCGGTCGACTCTAGATTCACTCTTACTCACTTAAGGATAAATGCGCTACCTTCATATGCATTCACATTCACATAACACATTCATGCGAACATATTGTCAACGCCGTCACCGCGATTTCAACTAATCATCGCATATCACCCGCTTCCTAGTTTCTTCTACGGTTATTACGCACTGTTTAATAAAGGTTCATTATGGTTCATCTGCATGAATTTTTTTATTAAGGTATTTTAGTTTCAGTTGCGAAGGACATAGAAGTTAGTCGTTATGATGTTCTGATAAGTTTTTGCTCTCCTGATGTTAACTTCTTCGGATCTGTTCACTTTAGTTTCAGTTTTATTTTGACGAATATGAGGTCGTGGATCAATATACTGCTTAGTGTTTTGGTTGATGGAACAGCAGATCTTGAACGAGTGTCCGCCAGTATGTAATTTATTTACTTTAGTGATCGTTCTCCAAGACTCTTCAAGAATAGAAGTCTGCGTATGTGATACTTGGATCTGATCTTCATTATGCAGCATTCATTACACGGGTCAACACGATTTTTGGGTCTGGGTTCTGCGCTTGACATTCTAGTTCCTCTGACGCTAAAGCTAAACAGAAAAATTATTTTTTTGATCAAAGTTTGCTTTTGTACAATCTAGAGCAATTTTTCGAATTTTCGAAAAAAATCAGTGATATTCATATTTACAAAAATTTTTGGTAAAAATTAGTCTTTTTAGATCAATATTTGTGATAAACAATAGCATATAGATATAAAATATTGTAACGTTTTTACTATTGACTAAAACTAAAACACTACACTATTTGTCTTAATTAATTTATTACTAACTCTTAACACTTATAATTTATTTCACAGAGATGTTTATTTATTTTAACGCGCCCGATCTCTCGCTCGAATGTTTACGCACCGGTTCTTCAACTGGCCCCCTCGGGTCCGACATTCCCTTTTTATGGCAGGTAGAAGCTTCTCGTACTTTCGGGATAATTACTAGAATGTTCGATTTTCCAGGAACCCGTTATCGCATGGAACTCTCTCGATTGTTCCCGTCGTCCTTCCTAGAATGGCAATAAGGCGAACTTGTGTAGCTCCCGGCGTGTTTATGTCGCGGCCGGCGAGCCGTTTCGTTACACTGCCCCCGCCTTAAAGATGTTTCGTCCCGAAACGTGTCCCTGACAGGCCCATGTAGAAATCTGCAGTTGGTCCCCTGTCTGCAACGCGAGGTTTGGTGGAAATAACATGCCACGGTCTTCTTGTGGGGACTCCTCTCAGGATTCCAACAACACACCAAAATGTCTACCCCGGTGAAGCGAATTAAGACCTCCAGCATATTCCTGACGACCCTCCAGTCCAAGGCGTCCAATCCGCAAGCCAGTTTCGGGATTGCTAACTTAGTTAGATCTTCGCTAAGTAGGGTATCCCTGAGGTCATGTAGTGCGTCCCACAGGTCCAAATAGGTGGGCTTGTGAAGGGACCTCCTCTTGGTAACCAGGTAGAAGAGCGGCCGTTGTGATCCATCTTCCTTAATCCTCAGCGCTCGCCCGACTGCCGGTCCCTGATGATGGAGTTCGTCCAGTTTGCCGAACCTCGACCGAAACTCCGCGGCAATTCCCCGGGACATCCGCAGGTCCTGGGCCACGCAATGAGCCAGCGCATATTCAGGCGGTGTTCCGAACAGATCCCGTTGTTCTTCCCTGGTCACACCGAATCTGGCCTTCCCGGTCCCACCATACGCAGCCATAAACTCTTCAAAGGAGGGCTCATCCTCTTGGGGCCGTAGTTGGCGCACCTGTTGATCTTGGTCGTGGTCTCCCTCGAAAGGCGCTAATCGATTGTAATGCACCACCCTGGGTTTCCCATTCGGGACTTTGCTGATCCGGTAGATGACATCATTTATCTTGGTCTTCACTGTATACGGCCCTTCCCAGGCTTTCTGAAGCTTTGGTGATAACCCTCGTCTTCTTTGCGGGTTGTACAGCCACACCAGGTCTCCTTCTTCATATATGCCGCTGTCCGCCCGGACGTCATAGTGATCCTTCATGCGGTCGCTGGCGACTTGGAGATTCGTCCGTACCATCTCGTGAATCTGGTCCATCTTTCGGCGCAGCTCTGTGACGTAGTCTTCCCAGCCAGATCTTCTCCCGGTTTGCATCCGAAGCTCAGATCGCAGGGAAGCCTCATCTCCCGCCCGAACAGTACCCTTGCTGGTGTCTGGCCGGTGGACTCGTTGATGGCAGAACGGTATGCCATCAGGAAAAAGGGGAGACGTTGATCCCAGTCTCGTTGGTGTTGAGACACTACCTTCGAGAGGTACTTGCCCATGGTGCGGTTCATCCTCTCCACCATTCCGTCAGACTGAGGGTGCAGCGCCGTCGTTCTGGTGTTGCGAATTCCCAATTTTTCGCAAACTCCCTGGAACAGCTCGCTCTCGAAGTTACGCCCCTGGTCGGAATGCAACTCCAACGGTACTCCCAAGCGGCTCACTAGCTCCTTCACCAGGACATCTGCGACAGTTGTGGCTGCTTGGTTGGGAATCGCGTAGGCCCCTACCCATTTCGTGAAGTAGTCCATCGCCACCAGGATGTACTTGTTGCCGCAATCGGTTTCAGGAAATGGTCCAGTAATGTCTAGGGCGATCCTCTCGAAAGGACTTCCCACATTGTATTGTCTCATCGGGGCTTTCGGCTTGCGGTGCGGTCCATTGCTGGCTGAGCAAACTGTACACTTCCTGCACCATTCACGAACAGCCTCAGAGCAGCCCACCCAATAGAAACGCTCGCGCACTTTCTGCAGGGTCTTCTTTACTCCCAGGTGGCCTCCAGATGTTCCGTCATGGAGGTGACGTAGCACTTCCGCCACCTTGATCTTGGGCACGATGAGTTGGAATCGCCTTTCTGCGCCATTATCGGATTCCAGCACCCTCTTGAGCAGTCCATCCTGTATCACCAGGAAGTCCCACTGTGCCCAGTACGATTTCAGGGTCCTAGAGGATGGGGCCACTTCCTGCCATTCCGGCCGACGTCCTTCTTCTTTCCACCTGAGGATCCGTTGAAGTTCATGGTCGCCTTCCTGCGCTCGCCGCAGCCCGCCTGGTGACCATTCCTCGTCGGTGACCGTCGTGCGGCAAGTAGAAGCCTCCTTCACTTCTGCACGACTGCAGTGGGAACATCCCTCCGGACAAGGTCTTCTTGAAAGAGCGTCAGCATTACGGTGGCTGGTTCCTGCTCTATGTTCGATGTCGAAGTCATATTCCTGAAGACGCTCAATCCACCGAGCTACCTGGCCTTCCGGGTTCTTGAATCGCAGGAGCCATCTGATCGCCGCGTGATCCTTTCTCAACAGGAACTTCCTCCCATATAGGTACTTGTAGAAATGTTCTACTGACTTCACGGCGGCTAACAGCTCCCTCCTGGTGACACAGTAGTTCCTCTCGGGCTTCGACAGGACTTTACTGAAGTAGCCAACGACCCGCTCCTGCCCATCTTGCAGTTGTGACAAAACCCCTCCGATCCCGTCGTTGCTTGCATCTGTATCCAAGATGAAGCGTCCCTCTTGGGTCGGGAATCCGAGAACAGGAGCCGTCGTCAAGCGTCTTTTCAGGTCGTCGAAGGTGGTTTGGCATTCTTTATACCAAAGGAAGGCTCGCTTCTCCTCAGTTAGTAGTGTCAGCGGCTTTGCGATGTCAGAGAACATTCTGACGTAACGACGGTAGTAAGTGCAAAGCCCCAGGAAACTCCGCAATTGATCTTTGTCCTTCGGTGTTGGCCATTCTTGGACTGTTCGTACTTTTTCAGGGTCCACCTCGACGCCGTTACTGCTAACCACGTGACCCAGATAGTGTACTCTCGTTCTTAACAGATGGCATTTCTTTGGGTTGAGCGTCAGGTTAGCCATTTGGAGTCTCTTGAAGACTTCCTCCAGGTTTGACAGGTGTTCGTCAAACGTCCTCCCTACGACGATTATGTCATCCAGGTACACGAGGCACGTTTTCCAGGAGAGCCCTCTGAGTATGTTCTCCATGAGCCTCTCGAACGTAGCAGGCGCATTACACAACCCGAATGGCATTACGGTGAATTGCCACAGCCCAGATCCTACTGTGAAAGCCGTCTTCTCCTTGTCTGCAGGGTCCATTTCCACCTGCCAGTAGCCACTCTTCAGGTCCAAGGTGGAAAACAGCTTCGATCCAGCGAGAGTATCCAGGGTGTCGTCTATCCGGGGAAGAGGGTAGCTGTCTTTCTTCGTGACGTTGTTTAGTAGACGATAATCTACGCAGAACCTGGTGTCTCCATCCTTCTTCTTTACCAGGACTACAGGAGATGCCCAAGGACTGCTAGATGGCTCGATGACTCCCTCTTTCTCCATATCGTGGATGATCTTCTCCGCTACCTCCTGTTTGGCCTGCGGCAACCTCCTTGCTGACTGGCGGATTGGTCTCGCGTCCCCCGTATTGATCTTGTGTCTAACAATATTCGTTCTCCCAGAAGGTCCCTTGTCAGATACGAAAATCGATCGATATCGAGTAGCTCAATAAGCCTCTTCGTCTCGGATCTAGCGAGAGAATCGCAGGCGCCCACTAGAGCTTCCTCCACTTTCACGACTCTGCAGCCAGCGCTCGCCGTCACCTGGTGGATCAGTGACGTCACTGGTGAGCAGGTTCCCACTTTGGTTCCCTTGCGGATGATAACTGGGTAGTCATTGATGTTGATGAGCCGGACTGGAATTTCATCACCCAGCGTCACCAAGGTCTTCCCCACTAGAACGCCTCGGCCCACCTCCACGTCGTGATTCCAAGGTTCCACTACGGCAGGATTCCCTTTTCCGGTGACGCCTTGAAGTCGGGTCACCACTATCGATTCGCTCCTACTCGGCAGGGTCGTGTCTTCCGTCAGCCTTATCTGATGGACCGTCTCGCCCTTGGTGTGCAGGAAAATTTCCTCTGGGCCGACCTGCATTACTTGTCGTTGCAAATTGAGCGCGAAACCGTGGGTCTTCATGATGTCCATTCCCAGGATGGCGTCCTCTTCTATGTCGGCGATCAGGACTCGGTGTGGCGAGAATCGTGCAGTGCCGATCTTAATATCGACGTCTACTTCTCCGTGGACGGCGGCAGCTTCGCCCGTAGCCCTTCGCAACCTCCACTTTGACTCCATCACTCTCTTCCCTCGCGTGTTCAGCAGGCCTGGCTTCAGGATCGTCTTGGATGTCCCGGTGTCGATCAGTAGGGTGTGCTTCCTGCCGTTAATTTCGCCATCCACGTACAGGCTACCACCTTCACCGCTCAGGGTAGCTATCTTGATGAGGGGGTCTTGGAACGGGTATCGGGTCGGAGCTGCCCCCTTGGAGCCGACCCGCTTTAGTTTTCCGACGTCTGGGTCGTTGTTGGCTTCTCCACCCTAGGGCGCTTGCAGTCCCTTCGGATATGGCCAACCTCTCCACACCCCCAGCATTTCGCCGGCTCCCTTTTGTCTCCCTTCAGCAGTCCATTGAGGGCGTTTACAACCTGCTCCAGGGCGTCCTCCTTCCGCTCGGCCTCCACGCATGCGTCGTCCCCGACCACAGCCCGAACACGGCCACAGCTCCTTGACGCCTCAGTCGCAGCCTCGTATTCCAGGGCCATCGAGAGTGCTTCCAATGTGCTCTTGGGACGCGACAGCCGTACCTCTCGCTGCATCTCCACATCCCTCAAGCCGTCCATGAAGGCCGAGACCGCGAGACTCTCCGTCATGGACTCCGCCGCTTCCGGGTAGGCGAATCTGACTAACTTCGCGATGTCGGCTTCAAACTCCTGAAGACTCTCTCCCTGCTTCTGTCGTCGGTTCTTCATTCGGGATTGGTAGACTTGCCCCAGGTGTGCGTGCCCGTACCGCCTCTGCAGCCTCTGGACGAGTAGTTCGAAGTTGTCCAGCTCCCCCTCTGGAACAGTCTGCAGCACGTCGAGGGCGTTTCCTCGGAGGGCGACCGTCAGAGGCACTGCCTTGTCCCTTGGCGCCCAGTTGTTGGCTTTCGCCGCTGCCTCGATCTGCCGGAGGTAGTTCTCCCAGGGTATTTCCCCGTCGAAGGTGGGCGGCTTCACTCGATGACTCGCAGTAGGAACTGTCTCGATCCTGGTTACCTCCTCAATCCTGGTTACCTCCTCCGAGTCGTTGAACGGGTTACCTGAACTGGACATGTTTTGCCGACTGGGCTGGAAATGCATGGATTCTAATCGGGTCCCCAATTCTCGCAGTTGGTTCTCCAGTTCCAGTCGTTGGATTTTCTCGGCTTGAAGTGCGCTGTCAAGGTTTCCAATTCGGCTATCCAGCTCACCGTGGAGTTCGTCCAACTCGCCGTGGAGTTTTCCCATTTCGCTGTGGAGTTCTTTAATGTTGTTATCCAACTCGCCGTGCAGTTTTCCCATTTCACCGTGGAGTTCTCTTATGTTGGTATCCAGCTCACCGTGGAGTTTTTCCATTTTATTGTCCAACTCTCCATGGAGTTCTATCATTTGGCTATCCAACTCGCCATGGAGTTTTCCCAGTTTGTTGTCAAGGAGGCGCTCACCTTCTTCCTCGAAGCAGAAAGTTTCCGGGTCGTCTCCATTGCCCCTTAAATATTCTTCCAAACGTTTCTGCAGCACTGTTTTCGACCCTGTCGTTTCGAGTTCTCTATCTTCCTACTCGCGTTTGAGGTCCGTCACTTTTAAATCGCGTAATTTCTTCATTGTTCTTAATTTATTTCACTATTTAATCCCACTTCTGACACCACTGTAACGTTTTTTACTATTGACTAAAACTAAAACACTACACTATTTGTCCTAATTAATTTATTACTAACTCTTAACACTTATAATTTATTTCACAGAGATGTTTATTTATTTTAACGCGCCCGATCTCTCGCTCGAATGTTTACGCACCGGTTCTTCAACTGGCCTCCTCGGGTCCGACATTCCCTTTTTATGACAGGTAGAAGCTTCTCGTACTTTCGGGATAATTACTAGAATGTTCGATTTTCCAGGAACCCGTTATCGCATGGAACTCTCTCGATTGTTCCCGTCGTCCTTCCTATAATTGCAATAAGGCGAACTTGTGTAGCTCCCGGCGTGTTTATGTCGCGGCCGGCGAGCCGTTTCGTTACAATATCTAAAAATTAAATTGAAAAATAAATTTCTGATTTTCTTATGTTTGTAAGGGCTGTCTCGTATTAAGCTCCAAATGTAATCTCCTATCATCTTCTCGTTGTACTGCTCTTGGCAACGTCGTTCAAAGTCCATCACATTTTGGTGAAAACGTTATCCTTGTTCCTCTGAGTAGTATGTAGGATATGAAGTTTGAGGGACATTCTGCATGCTCATGCTTTTAAAGCTCTCAAGCATAGTTTCAACCAATTATTTATAATTTTTAGCTCTTCTATTTCCAAGAAAACCATCAACTACTGCTTTAAGACTCTCCCAGGGTCATTTTTCGTGGTCATTGAGGGGTTCTGTGAAGTCATCACTCTTCATTAGTTATTTTATTTGTGTTCTAACGAAAATACCCGCTTTGACTTTAGCCTCATATATTTGGGAAATAATATCTATAATTATTCGAAAGCTTCAGAATTTGGATCCACAGCTTCCACGAATTGCTTCATTAAACCTAATTTTATATGTCACGGCGCCATCAATATTTTTTGGGCTCTACAATTGGTTCCGACTTATGTTATGTTTTCCGGTCTGAAATTCGACTTGATCAGGCCATATACGCTGTTTGCAATATACTAAATCTGCTCTGCTAACCCGTAGGCAATGATGACAATGGTATTTAGTATATGCGCCTTGCATTTCCATCGAAAAACCAACCATCTTAAAATCGCCTATTACTGGCCAATGTTACTGTGAATATTTTAACTTTTCAAGTATCATCTTCACACTATCATAACTTTCCTTGAGTAATGCAGAATGTGCTAAGGGAAAGACTAGGCATGATTTCCGTTATGAAGTAGAACTGCTTTTAAGTTTTTTGAAAAGCTATCGATGAAAAGCCGTCAGTCAGATGGTACGAAAGGTATTCAGATTTCTTCGAATTAATTAGTCGCGTTATTACAGTAACAAATACCGGCTTCTGTCGTGAAAAAACACGAAAAAATGTTGTGATTCTCTCTTTAAGCAGTTATTTTCACTTCATTGTGGAGTCAATTCCATTGCTGTCATCGTGAACCTAAAATCTCTACTTTATTCTTGGATAGGTTTAGGTGTCGTATTAAGTCATTAAATTCGGCTGAACTTAGTAAATGTGGTCCAAAACTGCGAGACTTTAATATTAATTCACTACCATCGGAGTTAGCTGGATATGTGCTGGGTTCTGTTGAACTTTGTGAAAATTGAACCCGAACGAGATGGAATGGGAAAAGGTTCCTCATGAGGTATCGGAGAAGACGTTGAAGGGAGAATTTTGGACTACCTTTGTGATCGTTAATATAATTTTTACCAAATGTTTTCATAGAAGGATCCCTTTCTCAATCTTTGCAATCATGAAATTTCGATTTCGACTTTCGACCTAACCTAACAAAAGCATCGGGACGTACCGCCAACGATTCAACAAGTACTTTACAATAAAAGGAATACTTATTGCATGACATTTTACGGTATTACATATTTGGTGCCGTTTGGCGTTAATATGACTGTGCTATGTTACTTTTTTGTCAATGTGGATGGTTTCTAATTGTGGTGGGATTAGTCTATTCCGGATGAATGCTCATGGACTTGTGGTTTTCCAGTACAAAAGACGAAAGGCAATATTTAACGATCGTCATGTGTAGTTGAAATATCTACACAAACGAAATCGCGTTTTCGACGCGATATATCAACATGCACCGGATGTTTTTGATCCTAATCGATTACTTTTTAGTTATATTGTCCCTCGGCCTTCCGAAAACTTTCTATGTATTACCTCGAGGTCCGTCCCGAAAACTTTATGACGGATCGCTGCTTCCGCACAGCTGATAATGGCGATGCCGATGATGGAATCCAAACACGGTGTATGAGGGAGAGTGGAGAGTGAGAATGAGAAGGAAAGAGATAACGAGAGAGAGAGAGAGAGAGAGAGAGAGAGAGAAGGAGAGAGAGAGAGAGAGAGAGAGAGAGAGAGAGAGAGAGAGAGAGGGAGAGAAAGGGAAGGCATTCAGGCCGCCCCCGATATCGTCCCCGAACATGCGTCCAAACAAAAGCGTCGAGAGCGTCGCGTTCTCTTCTTTTGTCTCTCCTCTCCTCTTCACCGCCACCTCCACCGCCGCTCGTGGCCTGCCGAGACGATGATAAATGGCCTTTCAATTGGTCCGTTTTCTCCCCATTTTCCGGCAATTGTTTTTCCGCGTCTCACACGGAACACCCGATAACCGAAAATAAATAGGCTCGTTTGTTCGCCGCAGTGTTTTATTATTCGATGAGGAACAGGGATAATGAGATCGATGGACGGAAATTCGATAATACCCTCCGGGGGCGATAGGGATATCGTCGATGGGGCGAGATTGTTTGTTGCCTGGTGCCTTTATAAACAACTTATACCAATTTGTTGGGAACAGCATTAAGGGCGAAAATGAGTTCATCCACAACTATTTAATTAATGCATCTATTAATTAGCGGTTACTACGTAGTTAATATCATTTATATACAAGTGTCAAATAACGGTCTCAAAGCATACTACAATTTGGAATAGCTAATAATTATTGTTGTAATTTAAGTTCTATGCATTCCGTTGGTTCGTTCGGGTTTATATGTGCCATCATGTTTATTCACTTCAATTTGACACCTCTGCATCGTGATAGTGTTGCTCAACTTTTCCATGTATTTATATCACAGTGAAAATTTGACTACAGAACTCTTCACAAGAAAATAAAAGAGCTAGCAGGAATAACCAAACAAAAGCCTCCGTGTAATCTCATAAATAGCAACAATAAAGCCATAGTGGAATTACGAGACCTAAACAACGTATATCACACATAACATCAGATAGCCAAAAGTATAGGAAACAAGAGAACAGTCCACCTATATTGAAGCAAGAAATAGAGAGAGCAATCCGAAATGCTAAAAACGGAAAAGCCCCTGGCCCGGATGACATACACACAGAAGTCATAAAGCTAATGGAGGAGAAAAACTAAGACATCATCCTGAAATTGTTTAATCAGATATATGAAAGCGGTAACATTCCACAAGACTGGCTGAAGTCAGTCTTCGTTCCCCTCCCAAAGACAAATAGAGCCAAGAAGTGTAGAGATTTCAGACTTATCAGTTTAATGTCGCACATGTTGAAGCTGTTCTTGAAAGTTATTCACCAACGCATTTATAAGAAATGTGAACAAGACATTAACGATGAACAGTTTGGCTTTCGTAACAGATTTGGGACACGAGAAGCACTTACCAGTTTCATTATACAATTACAACAATGTCGAGACCAGCAAAAGGATCTCTTCGTATGTTTCATAGACTGCGAAAATGCATTCGACAAAGTCAGACATGATAAGTTAATGAACTGCCTCCATAGAAAAAGACTCGATGAGAATTACTTTAAAATCATACAGCAGCTTTATGGTAATCAAACTGCAGTGGTCAGAACAGAAGCCGGCGGCACAGAACCTTACACCATCAAACGAGGTGTACGGCAGGGATGCGTATTATCCCCTCTGCTCTTCAACATATATTCGGAAGAAATATTTGCCAAAGCATTACATGAATCGAGAGAACGTGTCAAAATCAACGGTACAATTATTAATAACATAAGATACGCTGACGACACGGTCTTAATCGCGGACAGCGAACAAGACCTCCAAACACTCTTAAATCGTGTCAAAGCGGTGGGAGAAAACTATGGCCTTAAAATCAACATCAAGAAAACCAAAACCATGATTGTTTCCAAAACATCCAAGCATCCGCCCATGGCTATTAACGTGAACGGCAACATCATTGAAAATATCGAGAAATTTAAATATCTGGGGTGTTGGATAACGAAGGATGTAGACCCAGATATAGAAATAAGATCACGTATCGAACAAGCAAGAAATGTTTATCTAAAAATGAAGCAGTTGTTTACTTTCCAATCACTCGACCTAAAAATCCGATACCGAATGGTGAAATGTTGTGTGTACAGCACTTTGTTGTATGGAATGGAGGCTTGGACGCTTAAGGTGAACTCATTCAAGCGTTTGGAAAGTTTTGAAATGTGGATCTTTCGAAGGACGCTGAAAATTCCCTGGTCCGCTCATATCAGGAACGAAGAAGTCCTAAAAAGAATAGGCATCGACAGGGAACTTATAAAAATAATGAAAACCCGAAAAACCTCGTATATGGGACACATATATAGGAATGACAAATACAGACTTTCGCAGCTTCTGATCGAAGGGAAAGTTGAGGAAAAACGAGGCCCTGGCAGACGGCAGACCTCCTGGCTGAAGAATATTCGCGAGTGGACCGGTCTAGAATCTCAAGCGCTAATAAGAATGGCCAGGGACAGAAATGATTTTGCACAGGTTATAATTAACCTTTTTTGAAAGATGGCACCCAAAGAAGAAGAGTGAAAATTTGGCTGATGAACCTATAAAAAATGTAGTCAAATACTCGATCAACAATAAAGAAGGATATCAAACACTAAGTGCTTTAAAAAGACTCGACGTTAACATACTTGGCATGAGCGAAATGTGATTGTCCAAATCCACACAATTCAAGATATAGCAGTACTGGTCCATTACTGAGGAAAACTAGGTCAGTGGTCAATGGAAATGAGGGTGGAAGGTTGGCAGAGTCTAGTGGTTATGTAGATGGCCGTCGCATACGTATCAATAAAACCTTGAGCAATGCTCACTGTTTACAAGGTAGGCCAGCAAACCCTTCTTCCACATCCACAAAGACATTTTGCCTTTGGGCAGAGGGCTGGGTGCAAACCTAAAATTGGCCATATCCAACTTGGAGACCATACCAGAGAGTGGAGGAAGGGCATAACCATCCCCATGTATATAAAAGGAGGCCGAATGGAATGCAGGAACTATAGAGGATGAGTTATTAAACTCAGCATATGAAATACTGTATAATATTTTACTGAAGCGAATATCACAATACGCCAAAGAAAGCATCTGCATTATTAGTGTGGGTTCAGGCCGGACAGATCAACTATAGACAAAATATTTACAATCCTCCAAGTTTTCGAAAAAAACTGGAAATTCAATCCAGATGTGCACCAGCTATTCATTGTTTTCGACAAGCTTATGATACAATAATTATAGGCGAAGGTATATGGATTGCAATTGAGATTATGTGAATACAAAAAAACTGATTAATATGACCAAACTGTGTGTCAATAATACTGGGCAATGTGTAAGATAGGTAGTCAAACGACCGAGAAGTTCACAGTGACTAACGGTCTAAAACAATGTGATGGACTGTCCCCAATACTCTTTCAATGTCGTACTGGATATGATTATAAGACAGTCGAACATCAACATGAAGCTCTTCAAGAACAGTGAATCACAAATGATATTGACTTTTGCGAACGATATCGATACAGTGGCAGCAAGCACCATCCAAGTAAAAGAAAAATTTCTAAAGATAGAAGAAGAGAACAGATAAGTTGGACTAACCCTAAACGAGAATAAAACCAAATACATGCACACAATACCCCCCCCCAAGATAGATTAGGTCAAAATGTTACAATGGACTACTATAATTTTGAGAATGTTATACAGTTCAAATATTTCGGAACCCTTATAACATCAGATAACGATATCCCCGAGAAAATCAAAGCACACATACACAGTGGAAATAGATGATATTTCGCTATGCAGAAACTAATGAAGTCAAAATTGTTGTCACGAGCCACAAAAATCAGAATATACCAATCGGTGATTAGGCCAGCAATCTGCTATGTCCCTATAGTCCCAACTATAAAGTCCCAATAACTACGATAGGCTGGACACGTCCAGGGAGCTCCCAATGACAGGCTTATTAAGACAGTATGGGAACACAATTCGGTAGGAATATGACCACTGGGGAGACCGAGGCTCAGATGGAGAGACAAACCTGAGAACTATCGGAATCAACAACTGGGGGGAAGCCATAATGGATAGGGATGGATGGAAGTAGGTCGTCTTTGCAGCTAAAACCCACGAAGTGTCGTAAAGCTACTGAGAAGAAGACAAAAAAAACCTTGGGCAATGCATGGCATACAATGGGTGTGCGCATGTAGCTGACGGAAATGGGAGAATGGCGAGTTTCCAGCGGTTGAAAACTGGAACATGATGGCTAAGGTATGGAACACCAACAGAAGAGTCCCTGCTCATATTGGCAGGAGGTTGCGCGATTAGTCCATAACCAACCCGTGTGAAAAATTTTCTTACTCAAACGCTTCATACATCGCTTCATGATTGTATTGGAACTCAAGTTAAACGATATCGCGAGGAAAAGAACAATAGTAAAGGAAAAACGAATTTATTCGATATTACTATATCGAATGTCCAGGGTCTTGTTAATAAAAGATATAGAACTCAATAACATTCTCAATGATTATAATAGAAATATAGCCACAATATCAGAAACAAAAAAAACCTACAGTGACTATAATGAACTGAGAGATTGTGTAATGTGTAGAACAAATAAAAAGGGCATGCAGTGGCATAGCTATTTTAATAGACATGAAATGACAAATACAAATTTGAGAGTACAACATTATTAATAAAATAATAATAACAGCCAGGTTAAAATTCGACAGAGGATACTTAACAGTGATTGGCACCTATACTCCCGAAGAAAGAAAAAATGAAACAGATTTATAAAAATAGCTTCAAAAATACATAACAAAAGCCAGCAATGACTGCATTCTGTTAATGGGAAACCTGAATGCTAGAGTTATGAAAGGCCCCATGGTCATTGGTACTTGTAGTGAAAATCACCTGCATTAAAACGAAACACACCTAGGAAGGTTTATAGGTTTTAATGAATTAAAAATTACAAATACATTCTTCAGGAAGAAGGATATTAATAAAGGGTCTGCAATAGGCTATTGATCTCTCATTGCCAATATAATCATCAATAAAAACCTGGCTTCGAGGATTATGGATACACATGCATATTAAGGCAGTAACGTCTACACAGATCATCATTTAGTCAAATCTAAGACTAATCTATGAACTAGATGGAAAAAAACACCCACATTTTAAAAACATAAGCCAGGAGATATATACTGTAACGCGAGTAGTAAACAGCAGTGCGAGACGTGTTTACTTTTGTCGGACCTAGTCGGCGTCTCAAAGGGACGGCGCTGCGCTTAATTGAGCCTGCCGCCTTACATCTTAGAAAAGAAGGAATCGTTCCCGACCTCTCTAGACCTTTCTTCATAAAAAATCACGTTCCAGTAATTTCCGGCGCTATCGCGAACACAACACAATTGCGAAGTGTATATAAGCGGGCCTGCGGTCGGATTTTTATTATTATTAGACGTGAGCGCGATATAGTAAATAAGCGAAAGACCGACCAGTGAAATAAATTAACGATTAGGAGTATGATATAAATTAATTAGTTAAGTGTGTTATATAAATTAGTTTAGTAATAGTGTAAATAAATTAGAAAATAAACGTTACAATACATTACATACATACAAATATACAGTATATTTCTTACAGCAGAAAATATAAGAAATTTATACCAAAATAGATTAACATAGCTGATCGAACAAAAACCAACAAGTGATGATAATAATGCAGAATGAAAAACTATCAAAAACTCTATACTACAGATAGGTAATAAGGTGCTAGACAAGAGAACGGAAAATAGACGAAAAAGAGGACTAGGAATATGGAAAGAAGAGATAACAGAACTGAATTATTATAGAATGAAGAGACCAAGCGTACAGAGATTACCTGCAATAAAAAACTGATGAAGCAAAAGAAATCTATCAGGATACGAGAAATCGAACGAAATCTATTTTTTGACAGGTACATCTACTTTTATGGGAAACTATCATTAGTCATGAAGAAAACGATGCACGCGGTCGGCAAAAATCTGCTTACAATGCAATGCTACCACATGCTTCAGAGAGTGTACAACAGCGATTCCAACACTGTAAAATTTTAGTGGCGTTACAGAGAGTAGAAATTAATGACAGATACATCAGAATAAATAAAACTTATACTGGAATTATGCAGCCCAATTCAAAATAGAAGGCTAATCAAAACTGACCAATATGCATATATCGAAGTTTCAGAGGGGGCTGCGGGGCTGCTTTCTATTTCCCATCCTCTTTAACTTTTACCCCGAGGATATATTTTCTCGTGCTCCACGGACCTGAATGTGGGCAATAATAAGTTATTTCTGTTTTATATTCTTGGAGAATTCCAGATATTGCTGAATAAACTCAATGCTCGGAATACAGAATACAAGCTAGACTTCAACGTTGACCGAACTAAATATCTTGTCATCAACAAAACAGTTGTTAGAGGAAGACTAATTGCAAAAGAAAATAAAATCGAACGAGGCCGAAAGAATAAATACCTCGGGAACAACATCAGTAAAAGGTGCGATCCTGGCAATTGAAATAGAATCGCGAACCTTGAACCACAAGTCAATGTTTACAAAATGTCCCATTTTCCACGCTGTCGAGATCACTACTCTCGACATGCGATGAAAATGGTAAATGCTTAAATTTTACAAAAACAAGTGGTAAATGGTTAAAACACGCTCTGTCGCTGTACGGACCCATGGAGGAGGTATTAAAAAATATTTTTAAGAAGAGAATTAAAGCCAATAATACTGAAATTTTTTGAAGAGTATTACGGATTTAGTTAGAGTGCCACGTCATCAACAAAGAAGTTTTGCGCTGGATTGGAAAACAGATACAACTATTAAATAATGTGAAACAGCGGAAACTACAATATTTGCAATATAATAAAACGTGAAGAAAAATATCACATACATTAATTGGTGATGCAGAGGATTATCTGTGGAAGGCGTGGAGCAGGGAGCTGACATCCATCCTGGCTTTGGAACCTAAGAGACTGAGACGGGGTCCTGTCGAGTTATTCAACTGATAAATATACCTAATGATGATGAGACCTTTGTTGAAACGTAACGCAAAAAAAACTGAAATAAGAACTAAAAGCTACAAGTGGATTTTAAGAACGTCTTCGTCATTTTATTTCTTCGGGATTGTTGCAGAAATATCTTCTTCGCAATTGGAGGTTATTAACAGGTATTAACATCGAAATAGAACTGTTAGTATTGTTGAATTTTTTTAAAAGCGTATTTACATTTTTTTCATTGACATTCTACTGGTTTCGACTAATGTTCCCAGAAGGAGGGTTTTTAAATTTGTTTTTCAAGTTGGTACCTTTATTATCTCTCATTAATTCTTTACGTTGAGATTAACCCCAAGCGGCGAACCACAAAATACTAGGATATGATTTTCCCGATTCTATGTGGAGTGCCACTTGCACCTTCTCACACAAATATGTATTAATTGTATACAGTATAACAAGGGCCCTGAATACACTTCCCTTATTTTACCCATTCGAGAGAAATTCCTGTCATTACAAAATTGAGCTACTAATGTGCATATAAATTATCCTCAATTTGCGTTACTAGAAGAGGTATTTGAGTTTGGCTTGGGACTAACAATGTACATGTATGGAGTGTCTTTTGGGCAGGGTGACATAATGGACCCCTTTACTCGTCTTCGATTGTATTTTCCAGTGTTGTATAGTTATGGGGTAGCACTGAGAGTCTCTGTTTACTCTCTCGTCTCTCGTATCTCTTAATGCACTTGTCGGTCGTCTCCCCGCTCTTCAGAAATTAATCACGGGAGCCCACCGGACGAAACTTGATATGGTAAAACGAGCAAACATCGGCGTACCGTCCAATATTTACCGGAGAGACCTACCCACGGTCAGATTATGCGGCCAACGTTGGACGTCCCTACAAAGGGAATTTTCCATGTGGGTTTACGTATGTGAGTGCGTGTGTGTACATTTATAATTTAAGTTGTTGGTGGGTTCCTTGGACAAACAGACCTGAGACCGCAAATGAATTAGAACGCTAATGGCGAATCGGAAGTGGTAGTCGTTAAATTTTCATGCGGTGATTCAGGGCATTGACGATATGATTTAGAGGTATGCAAATGGCCTTTCAAATGGTAACGGAAAAACTGGCAAAAGGTGAGAGTATTAAAATTTATAAACAAGTGTAATTCCAAAGTAAACACTCTTTCTATAAAAAGCAAGCAAGAAAATATCAACGATCTTTTATTCTTGAAAATTAAGTCGTATTTAAAGTATTCTAGAAGTTCTAGTAGAAAATCAAATGGTAACGGGTGGTATTTTATGCAGTTTTACATCAACTATTTTATTAATGTCATAATATCTTTTTCGTTATATTACTTGCGGTGTTTATTAAAATACAATCAATCAGTGCCAATAAGGGCCAAAAATTGAGTAGGTAAGAAAAATGAAGTTAGATTAGATTGGAGAAGAATGACATTCGCTGTTGGCACCTGAAAACCGTAAGTACATTTTTGTTTGGCTTCATGTACATGAACATGCTTTGTACATGGCTTCACCTACATTTTTCTCTAAAAATGTATCACATTTCTATTTACAAAATTGTGAAAAATTCAAATGTAAATATTACTCTGCTTGAACATTGGTGCGGTTATCAATCCGAACTAAATCAATCTAAGTAATTTCCGACGTGTGTGTTTAATTTCTACGGACAGCCCTGGCATTCTCCTCAGTACGTAAACTACCTAGGGATATAACCAAGGGAGAAAACCCTAAAATCTGGCGCCCAAGCGAATCGACCCGTAAACCGTATAACCGAATTCCTGAATTCCGTCTAAACACCAAATCCTACAGGTAACTAACCCTTTCGTCATAGTCGTGCCGCTGACGACCAAAGGGTCAGTGACACTACTTGAAAAATTGGAACAAAATAAAAAATTTAAGTAACCTAAATGTTTTTTTGATATCAATGATTTATTGTAAAATTATAGCAAGGAAACTGTCTAGTATTTAGAGTATGCATCTTACGAAGTGTCCCAATGCATCCTTTCCAGATATAAATTATTTTTCGATAAACACAAGTACCTAGTAACTACAGGAACTTTCTTGAAGCATCCCCAATTAAAACAACGAGTTGTTTATATTGTCTGTATGTTATGAAGACGTTTCTTCCTTGATTTAGGACCTATTCATGGTTAATTTTTTACAGGAAATGGAAACATAACATAATAGTCCAACATACATTGATTTGAGCACTGTATACCATTATTTTGAAGATTTTATTGGAGGGCCATCATTAGGAATAGAAACCCTCCAAAAAGTGAGCGTGCTGGACTATTGTCAAAGTAATACCAAAGACAAATACGGATATTTGTATTTGTCTTTGGTAATACTAAGGATGCAAGTTTGTCGTTGTACTCATCCTGGTTGATTAACACGGATGTGCTGCCCCTATCTGATTTTACGAGGATGAAATGTGGATTTATTTTTAGGAACTTGTAATATCAGCCCTTATGAGACGGTTTCATAGAAAATCGACTCAACAGTCAAGGTATAGGTACCGATATTACGTTAGGGTGGGATTGATTGAGGTAATTTGATCACTTTCAACTGCATACTAAGTGTTTCCTTAGTGAAACGTGGGTGCTGGGCTTCGCAAATGCCCGCTT
Organism: Cryptocephalus moraei; assembly: GCA_946251905.1. Classification (NCBI taxonomy): domain Eukaryota; kingdom Metazoa; phylum Arthropoda; class Insecta; order Coleoptera; family Chrysomelidae; genus Cryptocephalus; species Cryptocephalus moraei. The sequence continues at coordinate 3,146,587 of OX276452.1, forward strand.
TAATCGAGTTTAAAAAAAATAACGACGGAATAAAATATAAAACTATATTAACTAAAATATTAAGTCAAAATAACACAAAGAACTCGTTTATCCCGCTATGTCGCTCAGGTTATAAAGTTAAACAACTCCAGTCAAAAATTAACACACAACGAAACGAAATCAAATATATTTTAAACAAGATTTTTTAGTGAACAGACTGAAGCCAAAAAAATATTAAACACAAGTAGAAAAGTAAAATCTCCCTTAATCTCTTAATGCCCTTAAACCCCTGTATATGAGAACTTGTCGCTACGAATATGAGGAAAGTGACTTTTCCAAAATTACATTAACCAAATTATCGAGATTACAGAAGTGTCGATATATCAAACCAACCCAAAATTTAGGGCTCTACAACTCTTGCAACTCAGTAACGACTCACCCGATATGCTGGCTACCTTGGTCTCGGCTCGGCGCCCTGCAACCTCTTTCGACGCGGCTTACTCACTCGCGGTTTGACTCAGGCGGCGAAATTGACTGACTCTACCCCTCGAAAAATAATTAACAACCTTGCTTATAGAACTCTATACTCCCCAAAACTTACGACTCAAAATAAATTTACTCCCTGGACAACCGAAATCTCGGATCACTAATCTTACTTCTGAACTTTGAAAACTCCCAAATTGTAACTCAAAATGAAATTACTCTGCAGTTCAAGGAAATTAAACTACTCCCAAGTTTAACCTTTAACATATTACTCAAAATGAAATTGCTCTGAACTTCAACAAAAGTACTACTCCCACGTAACGGCTCAAAAAGACTACACTTCGCCCTCGGCGAAGAAAGAAAAACTCTAACTCTTAAGGTCTCAGATCTTACCAAGAAAACAAACGATTGCCTAACTCAAAGCACGACCTTCGGAGAACCCGGGTCTATACCGACTCTCTTCTACATTGTAAAACTCCCAAATTAACGCCTCTCGAGTACAAACTCTAACACCCTCAAAGTGTTACGACTCTAGCGTAAAACTATATAACTCCCCAACTACGCCTCTCGCGTACAACTTTAACACTGGCAAGATTAATGCCCTTGAACCACAACTCTAAAACTCCAACGAGATTACGACACTCGCGTAGACTCTAAACTCCAAAAGTAACGATCTCACTCAACAACTCTCACTCTGAAAAAAGAGTTTACGACTCGTTTAGCAATTCTAAACCTCTCCACATACTTACGACTCCTTCGTAATAACTCCAAGCTCCTCACTTCACCCTCGCGAATTAAACTCTCACGGTCCCAGAAATTAGAAACGGCTCACAACTCGTGATTTCGCCCTGGCCACCCAAACTCTAATAATCCTCAAATGTCCCCGACCTGAAAATAAGTCCAAATTCTCGACTTCGGGCTCGCGAATCAAACTCTAATATTCCTCAAAGGTCCCCGACCTAACAATAACTCCCAACTCCTGACTTCGCCTTCGCGAATCAAACTCCAATAATCCTTAAATCTTAGACAGAAAATGGATCATAAACTAAGGAATGTTCTGAATAACAGTGATTTAAATAGGTTTTTAACATTCGAGGAACAAAAAAACGAATTCCTATTTAAAAAAAATCAAAAAGAGTAACATGTCAAAATTTAATAGATTACTAGATAAACGACCAACATTATACAACAGATTTAAGACCATGATCTCCAACAATTGTTCTAACTGGTTTGTAAACCTGTCAAACATTGATGTGCCGGATGACGTTAAATACATCCTAGCTTTAGGCCCAAAATTCACAAAACCTTTTAGTCAGAATAAGAAAAAACAGTACATTATCTCATTCATTTCCGAAAAGACACTACACCAACTTGATTCTTTACCTCAATCTCTAGACAAAATCTCCGTTAGAAATAGTATCATTCATATGCTATCCAACTTCAAAACCACCTCATCCAACACAGAATTGAACATATTTTGCAATAAATTAACAATAGATATATACAGATGAAAAGATTCTAAAAATGAATCCACATGTCATCCTCGTGAAAGCAGATAAGGGCAACACAACGGTGTTAATCAACCAGGATAAGTACAAGGACAAACTTACATCCCTACTTCAAGATGCGAATAAAAAAAACAACAAAAATTTAAAAAAAGCGGTATATAGTGGTCAAATCAATGTATGTTGGACTATTATGTTATGTTTCCATTTCCTGTAAAAAAATAGCCATGAATATGTACGACATCACGAAGGAAACGTCGGCATAACATAACAACAATATGAACAACTCGTTGTTTTAATTGGTATACAAATACCTATCTAGTGTATTCTCTAGACGTTGACTTCTTCCCACTCCCCTGCAGCTCTACAGCTCAATCCTCTATTATTGGTTGTAATGTTGGGCTCCTTGAGCCGTTATCTTGTTTTATCCATCATCTTCAATTAACAAACATCATACCGGCGATACCGACCTCTATTCTTTCTCTCTCCTTTCCCCCATTTCGGCTTCCCGACGAGACGCCCCGAGTTTACCTCTCCGGGCTCCATTTCAATTCCACTTAATTTTCCGAACGAACTTCCGCAAATATTTGCGGCGGTTTGTGCTCGAAAATGGAGCCGCTCAATGCCCCCCAAACTGGCTCACTTCGGCTCCTCTCCTCTCCTTTCCCTTCTTAGAACGGTAGAATTAGTGCAAAAACGACCGGTAGGGAAAAATTGACTAGATGAAGGGGGAAACGAATTTTGCCACGGAGTTATTTGATACCAGTAAAATGATGTTTATCTAAGCATACTAAATAGCACTCGCTCTTCTGTTCAGCAGTCAGTGAGATGGCGGATCCTTCACTTTTAATAAAGTGTTACTTTCCGTTTAGTAGGCAATAAGTGAAATTTAGTTCTGTTTTTGATTATTGATAGCAGGTATTATTGATAGTGATATACTCTTGAGCAAGCCAGCAACAACATAAGAAATGTTATTGTCTACGGAGTGTGCACTTTCATTATTTATTTGTTAAATTGAAAAACATCTAGTGGTGCCTATCAATTACCTAAGATATCTGGTGAATGAAAGGTCGTAATGAAATGTCACGTTAAACAACAATAAAGTCCAAAATACTCGAAAAATCTATTTGTGGACTACAGAACGGACCCGTGTTTATACGCAGAGTGACGTCACGATGGGCGGTCGTTTCACTGGTCCTTTAACTTTTCGCTCATTTACTGCTTTTTATACCTACTTGAAATACTTGGTGCTGGGCCTATTACACGATTTTTTATGGTTATAAAATTTGTCTGAGGGTTCGTCCCTATGAATTTAGATATATTTCGTTTAATTTAAAGTATATGGCAAATACCAAATTAAATCTCTGACAGAGGCGATTCTGATAATAGTCATAATGATAAATAATAAGTAAAACAGGAATAAAAGCAAACTCGAGAATACTCAGGTATTCTGTAGGGAACATCAGGATATCCTATTTAAAGGCGAAGAACCAGGAATGGTCAACGGTATATGGATAATAAAGGTGAACCACTGCTTTAAAAATTTCTATGAACAACTCAAAAAACAAATGGGGCAAATAGTAAAACCAAATTAGCCACTAGTCCTTGGCCTAGCATAGAAAGGCCAAACTTGAACAAAAAATTGGAATATAGAATGCCAGACACCTATATGGAGCAACAAAAACCTACAAAATTATTAAGAAATGAACAGAATAAACATAAATATTTTTAGGTTAGTGAAGTTAAATGGCCCGGTACCAGTCAAATCGACTACGTGAAGAGAAGTGAAGTGAATTTTTAAAATACTCTAATATAATTTTAATAATCTGATCAACATTTTATCATTCTTCTCCTCAGGTATTTTAAACAACTACTTGCATTCCAAAATAAATCCTGTAGTACGAGAATAACACTAAATTTGCTGTCCACTTAATTGCTGTTTATCTAGGGTATCTCACGTAGCAAAATAGAAGCCTATAAATGGAAGTTTAACCCTTGGATTCCTCATTACAAGGAGGAATTATAGACTATATTAAAGCTCACGTCATTATTTAACTAGCTGTCGAGGAAACAGTAACTGATGAGTACTAACGAAAAAAAAAAAAAAATTAAGTGCAGACACGTTTCATTCTGCCCAGATATAGAAAGTCAGTCATTGCATGATAGCGCCTAGCTTAACTGTACTAGGCTGTCTTACCACAGAAATTGTGAAAGCACTGATGAAATAACACCTATGTATAATGCCAGGAAAGAACGAGAAGAGACGTTCGGAATGAAAAATTAATTTTTCTATATGTGCCCACAGTGAGAATCCAAATGAACACAAATAAGGCAATTATTTTATCGGAAATCGCCATTCTCTCGCTCTCTGCGTCTCTATTTCTTCTTACGTTTCAGAAACAGCTCCAGGCTCTCCTTCCCTTCCTCCCTACCTCTCACCCTACTTCTAAGTAATAATAACGACTCTCGGCTTTATAACTAATTCACGGCTTAATTTGGCGACGGCGTGTTCGTAATGCAGCCTAATATTTAACTAATTGTTACGGTCATTATTAATAAGACGGCGGCAAAGCTTCGGGTTTGCACAGCAAATAGTTCTGTTGGCTCTCGTTTCCAACGGAATCCGAGAAGTTTTCCCGGGGAATCTTTTATGTTTAACTGCATGTGCACGATGGATTTATACGAGGAAAACGGAGAAGCTGAAAGGAAATTGTTTAATTCATAAGGGAGCGGTAGTTTAGCATTCATAATATTGAAGTTGGGTGTAAAATGAAAAACTTGAGCTTTTCTATCAAAGAGCCTTTTTAAATATTGATCGATTTGCAGATTTCATCTGGTATAGAGAACGGGAAAGTAACACGGTCACATCAATAATGCTTTACGAAACAGTACCGGCTTTACAAATATCTAAATGAATTTTGAAGAGATGAGAATATATCTGGAGAATAATTACCAAAACAAAATTATGTGCTATTTGTTGTTACTATGTTACTATTATTCATTTATCATTTATAATGATATTTAATATTCGTAGAGTAACAGCTATTTCTTTACTACACCTGTACCTATTTTTAACCAATATTTTACAAAACCTCTTTGTAATTCTTTAACCTCAACCTTTAAAAAAACTGTAACATATTATTTCTATCTTCAGAAACAGGTAATTTTTTAAATGAAAAGTACTGATACCATACTACATTCCATTTTATCAGTTGAAATTGCACATTTAAAGTTGGCAAAGGATCTCAGAAGCAGTAGGAGTTGCAGAAGCTCAGACTGTAACGAGACTATGAGTAATGTCCGATGTTTTTTTGACGAAAGAATCGAGGGCTCTAGAAGAACTCATCTCTGCCAACAAATCCTACTAGCACGTCCTCGAACACATGGTGTACAATGGATGTGCGTTATGTAGCAGACGGAAGAGGGTGAAAGGCGAGTTTCTGGGGTCTCAAAGCGAGAGGAATAAACTCCAACAGAAACTTCTGGTCCTCCAGGTTGGTGGTTGAATCGATGAGCCAACACCTCATCATTCGTAAAAATCCTACACGGTTATAAACTTCAATGGGAAGCATCGGAACCCAGGCGGAAACCATGGAACCCGACAACAGCAACGAATATAGCTAATGAATTATGCAGTATGGAGTATTCAAAGTATCAATACAAAGTGCCGAGAAGTATTTGATGAAATGAAAAAAAAATGGAAGTAGATTTGGGAGTTCTAACGGAAACAAAGGGAAAGGGAATGAAAACGTAGAGGACTGTATAGTCTTCAAATGTTTATAATTTTAAATTATATATAATGAAGAAATAGATATTCGAATAATGACGGTAGAACTAAAGAAAAATGAATAGACATCCTGATTGTGGGAGTGTACAGTGTGGGAGTGCCAGATGACACAGAAGTTTTAATTAGGGACCAGTATTATTAAACATTGACGAAAATTCTAACGAAGATTAATATAAAAGAACTTTTTCTCCTTGGAGACATAAACGCCTAAACTGGACGCTAGGCGAATATTGTGATAGTTAAAAGATATCGAGAAGTAATCAATGACAATGAAGAAAGATTAATTGATCTATGCGACACACTCTCTTTAAAGATTGTGAATGGATTTTTTCCTCATAAAATGACACATAAATATGCATGGAGTCAACAAAAACGAAAATTAACAAGAATTATAGACTATGCAATCCAACGGCAAAACTCTCCTTTAAAAATCAGAGCGGAGAAAGTACACAGAGGGCCTGAATGTGGTTCTGATCATCTTATGGTGAAAGAAAGTGTTTTAGTTAAGTTCAGACCTTCCCAGAAACAAAAACAAATAATATATAAACGTAATACGCAACAAAATATACAGTTTCCCAAATAAAATGTACAGAGTTTAAGTCAAGAATTGGTGCAATTCTTATATGAGTTAAGACTGGCCACTAAAATACGAAAATTAGAAGAAGGAGCAGCAGAAGAAATACATGGAGACATTAAGGTGTGAATTCATGAAGCTGTCTCTGTGTGGACAGCGGAATTGGACACCTTAATCAAACAGAAGAAATAAGAATACCTCAAGTGGTTAACAATAGGAGACTACGAAGATAGAAAAGAGTACATCAGATTGAATAGAGAGACGAAAGGATTGAAAAAAAGGAAAAAACGGGTGCTGGGAAGAAAAGTGTGAATAAATCAATGGATAAATGGGCGTCACGAGACTACTCGAGGCATGAAAAACAAATAATTCTCAGAGAAGTTTACAAAAACTAGTGGTGGACACGAGACGAGACTAGTACTGGTTCGAGACGAGACGAGATGAGACGTAATTTCGTCTCGTCTCGAAAAGTCTCGAAGTCTCGATTTTTTTTTTTTTAGGAAATTGCAATTTAAGAATTTTTTTTCGTTTTTAAAATGAAAGGCCACCAAACTCCATAGCGATGAGGACGAAAGCGCAGGTAAAAGGATACCTAATAAAGGGTCAGGATTAAACCGTGCCATTGTCCAGTAAGGGAGTAAAATTTATAATTAGCCCGTCGTTTTCTTAGAATTTTGGAAGGGTTTATTACACGACAGACGGACGGACAGTGTAGTTGGAAAATAGGATACCTTAGCACAAAGAAGAAAATAGAATGGTATGCTTTAAATGTAGAGGCATACCGGTAACCGTCTCTATAGGAGGACTGTATGCTCGAATTCTGAAAACAAAACTAGAGCACGACTTTGAAGAAATTAAAGAGCAATGCGGTTTTAGGGTGGGTAGATCATATCTAGACAATATCAGCACTCTACAATAATTAATAGAGAAAAGGTCGGAAAGAAATTTTAATACACATCTAATGTTTATTTATTTGTAAGAGGTCTACGATAACGTTCATATTAATAAGACGTTTAAAGTAATACATGAGACTAACGTTAACAAGTGCTACATCAGAACCATAAAAAACACTAAATAGAAAATCGTATGTGTGATTATATTAAGTAACAAAATATCCGCATCGTTTGAAGTTAATAATGGCTTAGAACAGGGATGTAGCCTATCTCCGACCATCTTCAAAATATATCTACCAAATGCCCTTAACACCTGGATGAAAAAATATCAAATAATGGGATCTGTAGTTCAAAATACCTGCTCATATACACTACTGTTTGCAGATGACTAAGTACTGACAGCAAACGATGAAGGAGACATTACATACATGACAAGAAAGCCCATTAAGGAATACTGTAAAAGGGGGTTGAACGTCAGTATTTGCAAAAACCAATACGTTGTTATATCAGAAAAGCCCAATGATCTTCAAGTCAATAATGAAATTTTTAAAGCACTAATGATTTCAATTACTTTGGAACCAACATATCATGGGAAGGTTCAACGCAAAGAGATATTTAAAGCAGGAAGGTTCAGGGAAAAACGGCAATTCAGAAATTTAACTCAATTCTATGGTCCCCGAAAATTTAAATACAAACTATAGTTACACCTTATTATCGTAGAACCAATAACAATATATATGGGGCAGAATACTGGCAACTAACGTCAAAAATAACAAGCCAACGAAAAGCAGTAGAAATAAACTTCATAAGCCGATTGTGTAGACTGTAGAATATCAAGGTTAGACCATATCCGAAATGACGATATCAGGCAAAGGGCGCATGTAGAAAATACCATTGTGTATCGAATAGATAGCCGACAATTAATGTGGTACGTCCTTATATATGGGAGAACTCCGTACTCAACGTTAAAAACAGTTCTGTAAAATAAAATTACGTCCTGAAGAAGGTATCAGAAAACTGGTATTCTAGAAGAATCTCCAATATATTTAAAGTTAATGTAGCAGTTGGGTGTAAATTTCCTTGTACATTTTTTTTGTCCCCCCTTCGTTTTAAATATATTCGAGTTTCTTCCAGAATATTCCATTTTTCGAATCCATACTTAAGGATATAATTTAGTTTTATCTGACTGTTTGAATGGTGACTACTATATTGTCTCATTCTTAAGGGTGCTTTTCTCCTGTTTGTTATGCTTTTGGTTTTTAAATACAGCTACTGTGCTTTACTCAAACATTTTTCTTTTTATTTATTTTGCACATATGGCAAGTGGACCCTTCTTCCAATTTGCCTTGTTTGTAAGAATTGTTCTCATCGACAACTGACTGAAGATGGACACTAGCTTGTCCGAAACCTGGCTCAGTAAAATATAAAAATCTAGATCTTATTTCAGTCGATGGGCGTAGTCTTTGAGACCTCTTTCCTTGGTAATCTTACCGTCATTATCGAGAACTGACTTCTTCCAGAAGATTTTATTTGGTAGTATTGTTATTTTACGAATAATATTATATATTGTATTACCTCTCATAATATGTACACCTTATTGTAAATGTAAGTATTTATGTGGTTTTCAATAAATCAAATATTTTATCAATGAACGTTTATTTATTAAATTTAAAGTAAAATTTTCTTAAAAAAACCTAATCAGAGCTTCTGGCTAAAAACTTAATAAATTTTCTGGCCAGAAACTTGATAGCATTTCTAGCAAGAAACACCAGATTTTATTGATGGAGACTCGACATCTTCTCTGGCCAGAAACTCAAACATATTTTCTGGTCAAATCCTGGCCATGTGAGCATGGCGAAACCATTAAATGCTGGTCGGAATTTCTCGCCAATTTCTAGCTACCTAGCAGAAAACATGGTCGATTTCTGGCCATATTCTGCTCAAATTTTCTACCAGAGATTGACAGGTTTCGATAGTAATTTATTTTGAAGAATTTACCGAAATGGAATATTTCTGTGACTATTTACATGAAATAAATAACCATCTTTTTCACAAACTACCCAAGACGCTTAACATATGCTCATTCTAAAGCAGCTTTCTTCTACATTGAACTCAAATCCTAAATTCACCAGTTATAAATTTCATGAAAGAATTCTTAAACTAAGTCTTATTAAATTTATTAACACTGACTTTTCCATCCTCAACAAATGGAGAATTTTAATTTACCCCCAAATTCTAACCACAAACTCCAATACCATAAAATTTTATCGGTCGAGTTAGATAATATTTTTTTTTATTGGTACGCTATTTTGCCTATTTAAAGCGTGCTTTGGCGTGCGTAAATCGGGCTTTTCCGCACGAGCGTGTTTTAAAGTCGCCATGGAAACGTATCAACAACGGCCATATCAACCAATAGCAGAGCGTTTTTGGCAGTAGCCGGACAAGCCGATTGGTCGCACGACGTGCGACGGGCCGTCACGAAGCGTCCCGAGTGTTATTCAGATTAATCATATTGGGTATGCATTTGGTTTTGGTATAAAAAATGGTACCAATAAAAAAAATAGCGTAAAGTATTCGTGGATAACTGCTCTTTCAAACACTTGCTCTATTTCGAGCACTCCGGCTACGCCGTCGTGCTCGAAAACTCGCTCGTGTTTGAAAGAGCTCAATATCCACTCATACTTTAATATACTATTAAAGTCCTCAAAATTTTAAAATCTTTCCCATTTATATGTGGACATTATCAATACCCTTAAAGGTAATTTGTTAAATCCTAAATCACTTTTACAGGTTATTAATCCCTCGTCGTTAAATTACTCGTTAAATAAAATCCAGCATAGCATCATGGTATTTTCCCTATCTTATAGATCTCTTCATAACATGTGAATTAAAACTTGACAATGTAATATTGTGTTAGAACTCATATTTTTTTTATTTGATCTGTATTCAATGAAACAAGAATATATGAATAGGCAAGTAGGTATGTAGTCATGTGACAGAAAACAAATATCTAGTCCAGCAAGACTACAGTTGACGGATTAATAGTAACCTAATAACCAATACGCCAATTTTTGTGATCAGTCCCGAATCAACTGTAGTGGATGGCAATAGTTTATAGTATCCTCTCTATTATTTAGAATTATTTGTAGTCCTGAAAGCAATTAAATACACTTCACGAGAAAAAAAACATATTTTAGGGCGAAAAAGTAATGGGACAAACACGTATACAATTCCATTTTGAATACAATTAAAGCACCATAATTAGTGTTTCACATCTAATGTTGATAACTAACTGATTAATTTACTGATAAGTGATAAGTATAATTTATTAATATTATTTTTGAAGCGTCGAATTTTAAAATTAAATATGTGTGTGTGTGTGTGTGTGTGTGTGTGTGTGTGTGTGTGTGTGTGTGTGTGTGTGTGTGTGTGTGTGTGTGTGTGTGTGTTTGTGTGTGCATAGCATAATCGGGTCTCAGTTGGTTAATGATAAGGGGCAAACAATCGACAATCGCTCGTAATGACGTAATTTGACGATATGTGAACAGCTGTTAGACAAATGGTGGTGCCACCCCCAACTGCATTCCGGGGTCGAACTCTCGAGGGATGCGTTCCAGAATTAAATACATCCACCGGGCAAGATTTATTTTTAATTGAATCGAAGATAAATAATGGAGGAAGTGGAAAAAACTCGAGAGAACAGGGACGAAGGGAAGTGGTGGGAAAAGTCCTGGTCATTGAGCAGGTTTAATGAGCGGGAAGAAATTTGGTACAACTGGCCATACTGATGCAATCGCTAGAGACTCTTGTTTGTTCACTTGTTAAAAACAAATCTCTTAATATTAAATAGGTATTAGGGTTTCGACAACATGTCAGTTTCACCACTCTAAAATAATAATGCAATAAAGAAAACGGGGTTAGAAGTAAAGGTTTAAAAAACAAGTAGATATTTAAACTGTAATGAGTCTAAGAAGATTGTACAGAGAGAACTGTAAAATGATAAAGTCACATCCCATTATTTTTGTTACGAAATTTCAAAAATGACTCTGTGTGTCACCAAAGCTAACGCGCTCTAAGTGGCTGAGTTTCGAGTTCTTGAAAGGCCACAAGATTCGAAACAAAAGCTACTTCAAAAAGCCAAGAAATACTAGGATTTTCGAAATTTTTGGAAATCAAACCACGAGGTGTTATAGGAACCGGAACCAGAGAAAGCGAGCAGTGAAAGAGATCCTAAAGCGAGCGGACTTACAAATATCAACTTCTTACTCTTAGGGCGCCGCCGTCCCACGTGGAGGTTGGAGATTCAGTAGGCATTCACTATGTGAGAAACCACAGCTCTGTAAATTCTCATTTATGTCGGTCCAAGTTATCTGAGTAGGTTTTTTAGCCATGAATTCTGTCTACGACAGACTGCTTTTACTCTTGATTATTTCTCTAATTATCAAGCAAAAGATTTTCGCTCTAGAATTTTTATAATTGCATTTTGCTGTACATCAGAAACAGAGCTTTCGTCTTTACACTTACATCTCAAACGTATCAATTCGCCTTTATTTGAATGCGTACAAGATCCATCTCTTGCATCCAGGAAAGGTTTAGCCTGGGCAGCATTCCAACTCGCAATCCAATGCTAAGGTTGCGGTTTGCTAGTACTGCTTCATGTTAGGTAATAACGGTTTTCCATACTCGCTCAATTCATCCGTTTATCTCAATATCTGCGTCACATTATTGACTAACGAGTGTACCCTGTTATTTTAGAGACAGTTTCACATGTAGCCACAGAGGAGATGGTGTGTATTTGTGTTTTGGATTTTTTTTTGTGTTTTTGATAATTAAAATAGAAATATAGAACCGAGAGAAAAAAGTAAATGTTTAAATAAATTTATCAGTAGTGAAATAATGTTGCTCATCTCGTCCAATCATGAGAGTATATATTCCAGTTATATTAGTGCAGTTTATATGGATAATATGTATTGCAATTCATTGGGATACGGCTATTTGTTGTACAGTGCTCTTGTATCTCCTAAGAAGTTTAAATCCAAGTAATCGGTCATCAATAACATGCACGCTTGGACGCTTGCCGTCATCTTGAAACAAGGGCTGAATTCTTGTTGTGTCAATATAAACCAGATCTATCTCTTATTTAAGAACACCAATGGCGTTTTAATTGAAAAAAATTCTGGCTGCAATTTTATACTCTTTACATTTTCTCACATTCTGTTCATTTAACAAGTTATAATCGCATCATAATTTTCCACAATTCTACACAATTTTCTACAATTCTGTTATATAAACGTTTTATAGCTCACTCAATAATCAGTTGTCAATTAAACACAAGTAAAGAAATAGATCGAGTACAATCTATGAATTTTCCTGTTACCAAGCAGGAAACATTACACTCATTCGCTCAGCTCCTTTTGTGCGGAATTTTGGTAGCTGCCAGAAGTAGCCGTGTGTGACTTTCCAGTAGAATGGAATCTGCTATCGGTTTGGCAGTAGGCCGCTGGCAAAGAAGTTCCCCAAAGTTGACCTAGAATGAAAATACCTAACGTTTAACTGGAATACAACCAATTTACCGCCTGCACAATTAATCGCCAACAATTTACCGCCTACGCAATTGATCGCCAGCCGACTTTAATCGCCAGGCCAGGAATATCCCTGTGTCAGGCCATTTTCTACTCCATCTGTTCGACAAACCGAGTGAATACCCAAGTAATAGGTCGTGAGCTCAACCTACGAGTCTGGCATACATCGTAAGGTATTTTCATAACATAATTAACAAAATGTGTAAGTGCCAGACAGTTTCCTATGTTTCTACCGAAGTGGGTAAATGGTGCTCTTTAGGGCTGTCTGGCATGCCCAAGAGCTCACTCTACGTGTCTGGAATGTTTGTTTTTGTGTAATACATTAAAAACTTAAGCTATGCTGAAAAGATGAGCCGGTTTCCTATCTGTCAATTGTGCAGGTTACCTTATTGACTGCAGGAAGTACCTATAACGGGTGAAAATGACATATTTTCCACAACTTGTCTGCATCGATAAAATACTCTTGAAAATTTACAGAGTTAAAGGTCTTTATGTGATTAAACATATTCCCAAATAAATTGGAAGCTAAGAAGATACAAAGCTGGTGACGGCAATGGCAGAGAGAGAGAAAATCTGAGTAAAATCGTAAGCAGAAATGTTGGAATACTCATGAGCGGCAAGGAAATAGAAAAGGTTAAACAATGCAAATATTTGGTTAGTATGTAAAATGAAGCAGAATTTGACAAGCCTGAAGCAATCGGAATATGAACATTGCTTAAAATGGCAGGGGAGTGCTTAAAATAACATCGGGCAAATAGTTACAAACGAGGACTTGCTTTGGATAGATCGACAATTAGTTAAAAATATTAATATCAAATAATATAATCACAAAATAACAAAATCGAACCAATATGCGAGAAGGTCAAGTACGACTTTCAACAAATGAAATTGGAAAGTAAAATGGGGTGCAAAAGAAATATAAAACACTTGTCCCATTAAACTCTGAAAAACTTTCTACTGGGTTGTTTTTTTAATTAATCTCGGAGTGTGTGTATGTGTTTTTACTGGGTCTGTTCCAACGGAAATTATACATCTTTATCTACGACAAATTATTCCATGGCAACTAAATGCAGGTATTTAGTCACATGAGTGGTTTGACGTCATAAACAAGAGATTCCATTAAACAAAACTAGTTTATAATTTCAGCTGGAACCAATTTGTTAAGTAATATTAGGTTTCTTACAAGGCGTCTTGAAACTGATTTCCTGGTACAAGGGACGGCGAAGGGCTCAGGCGTCTGGTCGCTATGCGACGTAACGATGACGGCGCCGAGAACACCGCGGCGCCGTCGTCGCTTCCCTCTCTTTCTTTCTCTCTCTCCGCCTCGCAAAAACGCTAATTACGACCGTAATTAGAGTGCGATGCGATGGCAATTAGTCCAAGTTATGGACCGTTATGTCGTCGTGTGTCGGCAAGACGATAATTGTCAACTTTATGTATCTCTCTGTCGGAGTTTAACCTCATACCGAGATCGTCCTTTGTCGGGCGGTGGTGAGATGAGATGACTTTGTAGTATATGAGAGGACTGAGGAGGAGGTTCGTTAACTAGCTGCGAACTTTATGCCTATGATTATGGATGGAATATGGATGTTAAATCCGTTCTCATACACATAAGGATTGAGAGAGGGCGAAATATGTATAGTCGCTCATATACAATCTGAAACGAAAATATAGTTATGAAGATTTTAATGATGTGCTTGTATTATGAGAAAAAGCAATGCAACGGGGATTTAAGTACTGAAAATATCATTTCAATGAACATTGTGTGAACGACAGAAGGTTGTCCAAGTTCTCGAAGTTGGCCATGGTAATGTATATCCGAAGAAAAACACTAAGTCTTCGCCAACAAACTTATTGGAAATAAGCGACCGGTTTCGACTGCTTGAGTGACATGTGCAAAAGACAAAAGAGAAAGTTTGTCAACAGCAGGAGTCTACAAGGTCCCGTGCAGTTGTGGAAAAGTATACATAGGAACAACAAAAAGAAAAGTTGGTACAAGAATTTCAGAACACAAAAAGAATTGTAAATTGGGACAGACAGAAAAATCCGCAATTGGCGAACACGCGTTAAGTGAAGGAAAACACAAAATATTCGAAGAAACACAGGTACTTGACAAAACAAAGCATTATTACACTCGGTTAAACAGAGAAGCTATTGAAATACAAAAACATGTAAACAACTTTAATAGAAAAGGAGAAGGGATGACGATAAACACTACCTGGAATCCTGTAATAAACAAATTAATAAACAAACAACAACTGTAACGTCAAATTTTTACTTATAATTCTCTTATATCCTTTGAAATATATCCGTTGAAAGGAAAATCAAATATCAGATTACAGCTGTTTTAATTGGGTACGTCTATTAAAAAGAGCGCCGAAATACCAATTTAAATAAAATCGTAAAATCCAATATTTACGTAAACAACTAATTTACATATCACTCAGTTGACCAAGTAAGTTCGCCAAAAGATTACGACAATATTATTTTTACTACGCAACAAGACACATCAGTTAAACTGAAACTAAGTTATACAAAAGTTTGACGAAGTAACTTACTTAATGTCTTAAGATTATGAACAAAAAATCTACCAAAGATTGTCTTGATTCAAGTGGTAATCGATCGATTGGTACCAGTTATTTAAATAATAGGCCTATTATGTGACAAATACCTGTCGCTTCACACAAGCACTACACAAGGCGTCGGAGACTGTAAGCCGTGGTGTGTCCTCGTCAAAGAGGAGGCGTCGGCAGGCGAAATGACTGTTGGAGGCACCGAGCTGGATTGTCGTCCGTTCCAGGTGGAATGCCCGTCTCTGGAGCGCTGCACTGGGACGATCGGAAGCCCGGGACGGAGTGCCCAGTCAGAGTCCGCGGCGCGGGAACGGTCGGGAGCACCTTTACGTATCTCACGGACCAATTCACTCGCGATTTCGTAGTTATTTCGTACCGGCACAAGGTTCCAACGCACAGATTTCACAATGGCTCCTAGATTAACAATAGGGGCCCCTCAAATTTTGGGGTACACTAGTCAAAACTTTGTCAAGACCATCGATTTGAACTGATTCTAAAGTACCAATACTAATTTCCAAACTATTGTCCAAAAAACAAACAATAATCCAACAAAATTAGATGACTGAGCCCCAGGGCTCAGCCATCCTAACCCTTTCGAGGCTCGGAGCTTGATCCCTTTTCACATTTACTTTTCCTACGCGACCGGATATGACATATCACCAATAGCGGAGTTTAAAATTTCCTACTCTCTAAAATTCTAACCTATCCCGGCCTTCTAAAATTCCCACTACTTGATGACGTCGGTCACATACGATTCTCCTCTTCTGCTTCTTTTAAAAATGTGGCGACCGGAAGTACCCCATAAAACAATTCCAGCCAAAGAGAAACGGAATATCATAATTGGAATAAATGCACACATTGATAATGACCAAACTTATCGGAGTTTCATATTCAAATTTACAGGACCTGATTTCACACATTATCCCAACAATCGCTCAAAATCTCATATATCCATTTCTGGTATTTTCTTCACTGGCGCTCCGGCGACACACTGTCACGGCAGTTCGAATAAAAGTGTCTACAGGTAAGCTTAAGTACATTAACAATCGGCCCGCCGTGAGCACAGCTTTGAATCCTTTTCAGAGCCAAATTAAATTGGATTATGACGTCGTGCGGCGTTACTCCGAAGTAGTTAAAATAATATATGATAATTCATTTCGTCGCTAATTCGGGATTTTCGGAAAATGTGACGTAACACAACTAACGAGCACCACGAAAAATATAAATACGGACGCCAAAACAGCCTACAAATCAGTTTATTGGGAAAAGTGGGGAAGAACACATTGACCGTTACCGCATCGCTCCTGAAGATGTCCGCCGCAGAAGAGGACGAAATGTCGAGAGAAAACAGTTTGTCTTTTAGACCACGGACTAATATTCCGAAAATGTACATAGTAAAATCGACTCCGGCCGTGAAAGCCTACATTCTCTAATTATGACTATTGCTGCAATTAGTTTTTCTTACAATTTATATTTAATGCTTTAAAACGAATGCTTGTACGTTTCAAAATTGAAATATATTGACGGCGTGCGGATGTGGCGGTCAAAAACAAAGTCCGTACCGTCACACCAACGAGGGATGGTGAGGGATGGTATGGTCCTTGTTCTGGAGAATAACGGTGACAAGGAGATGGTCAGAAAGGCCGTCGAGCGGGTAGAGGGTCACCTACCGGGAGCCAGGCGGTGGGAGGAGACCTGTTTATACTGTATGACGTAGATGCCGCGGCAGTCAAGGAAGAAGTGGAGGCAGCGGTACAGGTAGCTTCCTAGGGCAAGGCTAAGCTGGTGAACCTCAGGACGGGTAGAGGTAGCAGAGTCACGGCCTTGGTATCGAACGAATGCGCGGCCAGCTTTGAAAAGGCTAGATGGGGTGGAGTGTACGCAGGGTTAGAAAAAAGACAATGGTCATAAGATGCGGAAGGTGCTGGGGCGTCGGACACGAGGTCGGGGCCTGCCCCAGCGAGGTCTACTGGAGGGACAAGTGCCGTAGGTGTGCCAGAAGGGGCCACTGCGCGCGTGATTGCAAGGAAGAGGAGATGTGTTGGGGGTGCGGAAGAACGGAGCAGAGGAGAGTAGAGGGAAAGTGTGTGAGTGGAGACGTGGTACCTGAGGCATCCGCGTGTATTATCTAAATATCGACATAGGCAGGGTGGCTCACGACTTGCTGTGGGCCACAGTAGCACAGAGGGATACAGGTGATTGGCGAATGCAATGTGGCGAGAGCAAGGGCAGCGTACATAGTTTTGCGCACGCTGGTAGGGCAGCGCCACTGCGACGAACGATGTCGCTGTGGCCCTGCGTGGTCGGAGCCGCTGGGATAGACGATGGACCGGACATCGTTGGTATGAGTATGTGGGGGTGAGAAGTGAATGGGGATCACCGAAGGTTGTCCAGCTTCTCTACGTTGGCCATGGCAGTGTGAACCAAAGGAAAACACCAAGTCATTACCAACTGCTTTATTCAATGTTGAGCGAGCGGTTTCGGCTTCATCGAAGCCATCATCAGGTATGCAAACAAGTTGTTTTTAGGGCTCCCGTTGCTCGAAATGTGCGGCGTCACACATACAAAACAAATACGTCGACACAGTTAAAAAATGCAAATTAACACACATCGAACAAGAATGTTAAATAAAATAAAATTCGTTAAGGATGTGGATAAAGCCATAAAGGAACTAGCTACCTCATTCTAGAGAGGTTGGAGAATGACTACAATTTTTATTTTGAATGGGGATGCGTGATCGGGATGTATGTATACCCAAACACTGGTATGAGAGATTTGAAAGGGGTCCTCGAAAAGCTCGCCATTGAGGTGAGGGGCATTAGTAAGCTACGAGAAGGTGGCTTGGAGAAAGAAGGAATGTGTGGAGGGAAGGCGAGTGGTGACGAGGCGAAAAAGGAGGGATGATGGGGTAGTGAGTGAGGAGGAGAACGAAAGGTATAGGGGGTGCAAAAGAGCGCCGAGGCGCGCCATGGCCAACTCCAAGCGCGAGAATTGGATGGACGTATGCCGGGAAGTCGAGGAGAACCTCTAAGGCATGGGGTATAGGATAGTAACGAGGAATGCTGATGAGCTTGTAGGAAGCGAAGAGAGCGACTTAGGAGCTCTTTCCCCGCACTACGACAACGATCTGTAACACCCTGCGGGTGTTTAGAGGTTTTCAGTATTTTTTTATTGGTTAATTTGATTTTTTTTGTAACATTTAGACAGCGGAACCTGTATATGGAAATTACTTAGCGCAGTATGGTAAAATATGAGTCGTTTTTAATTCATATAACCAAGCGGTTTTGTCGTCGTCAGAGATTGGTGGCAAATCTGATACCGGACGTGACATTTTAATAATAAGTAGGATGCAACTATGTAAATAATCGTATATCCGCTAACATCGGAAAAAAGACTTTGTAGTCACATTCGGAGGGCCACGAACTTGGACTTTGCTGAATCAAAGAAAGGGGCGTGTATTGATTGAGGCGTAGAGACGCGGAAAAGTCGCGAGTTTGATAAGTATTTAGTCAGGGAAATGCGGAACTTGTAGCGTTTAAGGAATAGTTTTAGGTCGAGTGGGAAAAATATGACTAATAAAAATTGGAGTAACAATTTTGTGAGCAACTTAGGGCTCGTGGAAAGAGGGACCGAGGTCTCCTCAACACAAGAAATTGTGGAGAAATCAATTCGGACAGGATCCGGGATCCCGCACGGTAGAGTTTTAGAGTCGGTCGGTCGTGTTTTATCAGTGTTCATTTTCTTGAGACGATTCGTTAAATTTTTGGGAGCTAGGGTTTTTACCTTATCATTAGCGAGGGCGATGTATAGAGTTTTAAAGCAGTCACGAAGTAGTTGTATGTTTGGGAGATTTAAGTTTTGTTGGGAGTCATTTGTTCTAGGTATCTGGAGTGTAGCGTTTACAAGGGGTCGTAGTATTGTTTTGAATTTTAATGTCAATTTCTTAGAAGTTTAATTTTGAGGAAATTTAGAGTCACTCACGAGTGAGTCATAATTTCTGAGTTGTTGAGATTTGACTTGCCTAGTTTTTTGAGTTTTGGAGCGCTTTACGCGAAAATCGTAAATTGAGAGTTAAAAGCTTTACTATTTGGGAGTAGAGGTGTTTTGAGGGTGTAGAGTCAATCGTTCCGCTTTCCGCACGAGTGAAACGTGTTGGCAGTATAGGCCAGTATAGCCAACTCGCTATAATTGCGTTCTTTTTGAGTTGTATAATTTTTTTTACAAGTGTCAAACATCGTTGTCATTTAAAACTTGGTTATACCACCCTGAAGAAGCTAATAAGAAGAAACACGTGTCGGTGGTTACCGTTTCTTAACGGAATTAGACGGGTAAGTCGAGAATTTTTTTTATAAATAAAAATATATATAAATTATATATTATATAATTATATATATATATATTATATAAATATAATTATATATATATATATATATATTATATAAATATAATTATATATTGTAGCTTGGAACATTATAAGCAAAATAAAGGTTTGTTTGCGTGTTATTCTCTTTTAACAAGTGAGCAAACGAAGTTGCAACATGTGACGGTTAGTTTTTCTTTATATAACAGTGAGGGTTGCTTTTCCGAATTGGTCGTTAACCATTCAATTTCCAGTTTAGGTTTACCTATTTCACTTTTTGCGCATTCAATAAAATTTCCAGAACAATTAGAGTTTTGTATATATTGCTCCATTAAATAAGTTGCGCATGGTACTATATTTCTTACCTATGGTAAAGACTCTTGTAATGTTAAAAAATCGATTTTATGAAAGATAAACAACATGCAGATACTCATTTTCTTTAGTGTCGGATAAACGTCCTCGGATGGGAAATTTCAATAAATCTCCTCCTTCCAACATTCCAGGGGAAGTAGTAAATACACGGCTTCATTTACTTAATTGTACAATTATTTAGAATAACAAACGACGGTCTATCTCTAGTAGATAGTCCGAAATCTCGGTTCGCGCCGAAATAAACAGCGCTATACTACACGTAATAGTCAAAGTTGGCCACAATTACTTAATCTAGCCGACTTTCCGACGTTCTACTCCAAACCATTGTTTCCCTAAACTAAGGCCCGTATGTGGGAGATACATACAGTGGCGGGGAGAGGTAGACTTCCAAAGAAATCTCAGTGGAATATATGGTATGATATTCCTATAAAACTTGATGAATTTCATGTTTTAAATTTGTAGAAGTTTAGTATGATAATCGGTAAGTAATGTCACCGAAACTTGACCATTTCTATCGCTTAAAATGTTTTCGATACTATTCTTGTTTAAATTAGTCTATTTCGTATCATCATTTTTCTTCCGTACATCAAAATACTCAGTATTAAATGTAGGTGAATAAATTGTTTTTCAACATTCATGGTGTACTCGTTATGTAAATGTAACATTAATGAGGTTTTGAGAATGAGTTTAGTATTCTAGGTTAACGTTAGCCTCAATTTTCTATAATTTTCTACTGTTCCTTGCACGCTCTTGGGATTCCTTCCCCAACAGAAATTTTAATTAAGCTGATTAGACAGGTGCACAAAGGAATGGAAAGAGGGAGAATCTCCCGTGTACACACTAATAAATTAACTTTAAAAGTGAATTAATTGCTTCTTGCGTTTAAGGAGGTAGGCCGGATAGAGGAAGGAAGAGGATGGGGACTAAATTAACGTGTCTCGTCGGATATCCGACTTGTTGAAATTTCTCTTTTTGGCCCCTTTCCTGCGCTACACGCAGCCAGTCATGGGCCCTCTATTTTCCCTCTTTTTCCGGCAGGACGATAAATGGACGACGTTTGCGAAGGAAAGGGCTTAATCGGGAATAAAACCGGTTCGATGCGGTCGAATCGCGAATAAATATCTTTGAAATGTTTTCCACGTTAATGGATTCCGATCTGGGCATTTCAATTCGATGTTAGTGCTGCTCCGAATGAATTAGACTTACATTATTAGAGTTTATGGTGAGGAAACACACTTTAAAATAAAATTCTTAGGTACACATTATAAAATCGCTAGATAATCTTCCCCTTCTTATAACTTATAAATAAATGGTTTGCATCGAGAAAATGTATACGAAAGATGAAATAATAAACTGAATCCAAGACCAATTCAGGTTTCTCATTGTAGAATATGTTTTTTCAATATCCCTTATCGTTCATCACATCATATATATATATACATATATATATATATATATACACAGTAGTATAGTAGATAGTCCTGAGGATGGAAATGATATTTCCGAAAGCTCGACAAATAGCATAACTGGCGTTGTTTTTTGACCGCATCTTCACGAACAGATCTTGTTTTTAAGTTTCGAAGATTGATATCATCAACCGGTCACTACATACTTTTGGATTATATATAATATATAATCCAAACATAAATATAATCATAAATATACCACATAAATATGATCCAACGTGATCAAGAATGACTGTTTGAGTTGGCAATGCTGAATTTCATTTTTAACTGGTACAACTGGTAATTTAAATTTGCTATTTCAAATTCAAATTTCTGGTATTCTTTTCAAATTTATTTATTAAAAATGGTTTTTACGTTACAACACGAAATTTTCATTGGAATGGCGTACTTTCGAAGCGGGATTTATAACCCAATTACTGGTTGGCAGTACTCTCTCGATGTGACATACCAGCAATTTCAGGAGTTGTTTCCGGAGACTTTGGTCACTTTTGCTGCCTTTCTGCAACATTGCATGCGAGTAGTTGAACGTTATTTAAACACAGGGAGCGTAAGCAAACAAAAATCAACTGGTAGACCTTCTACTCTAAACGAGGAAGTTGTCGAGGATATCAGAACTCGAACACAAAGAAGTCCTCCCAAATCCTTAAGAAAACTCTCCCTTCAAACAGCTTTGGTCCTTATGCCTCCTATTCCAGCAATTTTCATTCTTACCCATAAGACTTCCACTTTTCCATGTTGTTCTAATTCACGGTTTTACAGGTTTATCATAGGGAAGTTGCTCCACTGTGCTTAAAAAGAAATTAAAGTACCACCCTTACAAAATTTTCATCGTCCAGTCACCATTCCTGGTCATCCGCAGAGAGTTTTATTTTGCAATTGGTTCAATGACATATTAAATAATAATGATATCCTTGACAATACCTTCTTTTTCGACGAAGCCAGGTTTCATCTCAACTGCTATGTGAATAAATAAAATTACAGAATTTGGTCAGATGGTGTTTGGTTGGCAGTCTCAAGGACACGGGTGTATGGGCCAATATTTTTTAATTTTACCCTCAATTAGGAGAGATATATCCAACACCTTTTGAGGCCTTTTATAAACCAATTAACAGACGAAGAGCGTCAATTGGATATTTCTGACAAGACTCTGCAAGGGCACATACGGCTCGTGCTACTATGGGATATTTAAGAGAGAATTTTGGCGACAGAGTAAATAGTCAGGGCATGTGGCAAAGCAGGTCAGCAGATCTCACTCCATTAGATTTTTCGTTATTTGGGCTCTTGAAGGACAATGTCTTTAGGAACATATTGCATACTGAAGAAGAGCTTCGAGAGGCAATAGTTCAAGAAGTGGCAAACATTACCCCCAATATGCTGGTGAATATCTTCGAGAGCCTAAAAAGAAGAGTTCATTTATGTCTGGACCATAATTGGGGGGCATTTTGAGCATCACCTTTAGCTGTTTAATTAAATCATTGTTCCATATTTCGAGTTTCATTTTTTAAGCGTTAATTTTTATTCACATAACCTACAATTATCGCTGATTGTTATATCAAATAAACATATCTGGTTGTAGCGTTGCAAACCCTTAGGCAAAAAAATCCTCCAGGTAGGATTGCCAACTCAAACAGTCATTCTTGAACACCCAGTATATTACACGTAACTATTACCACCATATACTTAATGTGTGTTTGTGTGTGTATATGTGTGTCTGTGTCTGTGTGTGCTGTGTCTGTGTGTCTGTGTCTGCGTCTACGTCTGCGTATGCGTGTGCATGTGCGTGTGCGTGTGCGTGTGCGTGTGCGTGTGCGTGTGCCTGTGCGTGTGCGTGTGTGTGTGTGTGTGTGTGTGTGTGTGTGTGTGTGTGTGTGTGTGTGTGTGTGTGTGTGTGTGTGTGTGTGTGTGTGTGTGTGTGTGTGTGTGTGTGTGTGTGTGTGTGTGTGTGTGTGTGTGTGTGTGTGTGTGTGTGTGTGTGTGTGTGTGTGTGTGTGTGTGTGTGTGTGTGTGTGTGTGTGTGTGTGTGTATTGAGTTTTATTGCTTTTACTGCTATCATTTATCGAGTCTATCCTCATTTAAAAATGGTATTTATTTCATGTATTCAAAATTATTTCGACCTTAATTTAAATAATCTGATTGAACTTGTCGGAAAACTCTCATTTCCCGGAGCGAAGACGCGAAAAGCAGGAGAGTCACTAAAACCGGTTAAAATCTACTGTATTCGTTCCCTATGGTTGCGTATTATTGGCAGTGTTTTAAATTTGAACCTAATCCAACTTAAAATGCCATTTCATAGATCCTCTCTCCTTTTCTCTCTCCGTGGAAGCTCTCTCCTAAGTGCTATACTCCGCGGATTTTACCTAAAAGAATTTTAAATTCTTAAGTGGAGATACGGCGTCTCTCTTCCGCCCGTTGAGCGGTCCCATAGCGACGTCTTCGCCGGAAAAACAACAGATTTTTTAATTCCCACAGTTTTCTCCCGGCTACATATATATTTTTCTTGCTTTTACTCGGTCTTTCGGTTCGGGGGAAGAGGAAGGGATGCAGATTTTACGCTTGGCGAGATTTCGAACCCCTCCATCGGGTCCTCGTTGGCTTTCTTCCTCCTTATCCAACACTTTGTCTCAACCTACTATGAATCTCTTTAAATTATTAACGTTTACAATAGGTAAATGTGAGAAGTCGTAATTGTAAGAAATTGTTAAATTTAATATAGAAATGAGGAAGATATATAAATTAACGAAAATATTGCTGAGAATGCAATGATAATGAGAAGTATTTAAAATTATAAAGAAAATTTTTATACCAGATGATTTCCAAAAACTAATTATATCGAAAACGAAGTTCTTTAAAAAGATATGTTAAAATTTAGTTATTGCATTTATTAAATTTGGAAAACGTATGTGAATGAAACTATAATGCGATACTAATTTTTTGAAAGATTCCTTCCGCCGCTATTTTGAATTACCTGGGGTTGGAAATTATTGCAAATTCTAATAGCCCAATAGAGCTACGAACCTTTAAATTGGAGCTCCAAGTTTAAAAAAATTTTTGCAAACCTTTAACCTAGGCCCATCAAAAATTTTATACTGTTTAAGTGCATTGATTGACATAATCTATGTGTGAGAAAATTTGATAGGCCTTCTTATATCTGTGCTTATTTAATGAATAGCTAATGAGTAGCTGCCGCAGCTGTTTATTTATTTAGTACTTTTAACTACTGAGTGTGCATCGCAGTAGAGTTATTAAAAAGAAATGGAAAAGAAGAAGGTGGTGGATGCTGGAACTTATCTAACGTTTGTTAGTATAAAAATCAGATGTTTCATATAAAATGTTCATACCTTCTCGACCAAAATGTATGGAACAGATGATTTTTTCTCGCGATTTTGACTATGTCCCCATAGTAAAAGTTGTTCGTATAGCAACCTCTAACAACAACCCTCTAAAAGGATGGGGATTAATAAATTAGGGCCTTATATATAATATGTAAACAAGAATTTTTCACAGGAATACCATGGAAAACCAGATTGCAGAACTTTACCTGGAGCCATCTGGAGAATTTAGTTATTTTGTTCGCATGTCTTGCAGCGATTTTTAATATCTTCTACAAAAGATATCTCCAATGGTTGCTAAAAAAGATACCGATTGGAGGGATGCAATACCAGTGAAAGTGCGCCTCGCAGTAACATTAAGATACTTAGCTACCGGAGATAGCTACAGAAGCTTGCACTACCTGTTTAAAATTTCAAGCCAAATTATATCTATTATTGCCCCTGAAGTATGTTTGGCGCACAATGACGTGTTAAAGGATTCAGTGAAGGTAAACTACATTATTTTAATCCAATATATTTATTATTTACTTAATTAAGTAATTAATTATACATATTTACTTATTTACTATATTAAAAAACAACGAGTTTGTTTTTAACAAAAAAGTTGACATAATGCCTATGAAAAATTTAACATCTGAAAAAGTAACAAAGCTAAAATTATTGATATGTAGTTTTGAAAAATTATTTCTCTGTATTATTCTCCTTCGTAAGTATTTCCGAACTTTTGTATAGACCGCTTTATTTGTTTCTGGTAGAATAAGTTCCTGTGATAAAATGTTTATTACTTCGGATTGTTGGCTGACCATATTTTGTGGCACTGATTCAACTGAATAGGGAGAGTTGATTACATAATTCGGTGACGGTGTTGATAAATGTACACTATTGCTAGTGCTAGGACGTCTGAGTATAACTTGTGAAGGAGAAGAAACAGTACGACGACGTCTGTTCATCATAACACCATGAAGTCCATACATTATTTCTTCCCTTTCAAGTTTTGGGTACTCCTTGATTTGTTTTGCCAACATTTTGCAAAACAAATCGCATATGTCTTCTTATTTTCGGATTTGTTTATTGGCCAATGCGCTATTTAACGTGTTCAATGCAGTATTCATTTTCTTACTGGCCTCCTGCAATTCAGGAGGATTCAAAGCACGACGTTTTTGAATACTAGAGTTCTTTTTATACTACTTTTATTATATTTTCAGATTCCTAAAACTACGGATGAATGGCTTTCAAAAGCAAGAGGATTGAATTTTCCTCATTGAATCGGCGCTTTGGATGGAAAACGTCATGATTCTACCGCCACCTCATTCCGCATCGGAGTACTTTAATTATAAAGGACATTTCAGCATTGTACTCTTAGCGCTAGTTGATCGTGACTACTGTTTTATGTTTGCCGATATAGGTTGCCCAGGACGGATTAGCGACGGTGGAGTCTATAATGAAAGTGTTTTAAAGCAAAAAATTGACACAATTGCGATATGCCACCTTGCCATCTCCTAGTCGCTTTCCCAATGGTAATACTGAATTGCCATATGTGTTTTTAGCTGATGCTGCATTTGCGCTGAGTACACATATTATGAAGCCTTTTCCTGTGCATCAATCTGTTGGAACTCCGGAGAGACTATTTAATCAAAAACTGTCTAGTTCACGAGTAGCAGTCGAAAATGCTTTTGGAATAATATCTAGCGTATTCAGAATTTTTAAGAAGCCTATACCACTGAATATCACGAAAGCATCTTTAATTACGATGACATGTTTTGTTGCACAAAATCTTAAGAAATAGTAAAACATCTCGACATATGTACACTCCCCCAAATTCAGTAGATAAGTATGTAAATGGAGAATTAACCCAACCAGGATCTTGAAGACAAAATTATACGGGAACATTTGATTCACTGCAACTTGTAGCTCGTAGAGCTCCTATATGTGCAGTTGAAACAAGATTAAATTTATGAAATATATTCACGAGAATAACAATTAGTAGGTAGCTATAACAGTATGTAGTTAGTAATTAGTAAATAATTAAGTAGTTACAAAAGTAAGTAGGTAGTTAGTTAAGTATTCTGAAATAAATAAGGTTATAAAAATTTTTTTTTTTTTTTTTACTTACTTTATCCTCCGAATTCACGACGCTTGCCGATTCATACACATCTGTCAAAAATGCCTCCATTACGTCGTAAAAAATCCAGACAGGATGGTAAACATCTTCAGCTCCAGTCCCCGACTTACTGGAAGACAGTTTTTTCTTTAAATTTACCCTGAAGGTGCTTAGTAGATTTTCTTTTTTTTTTAGGTCGTGTATTGGTACACCCATCGTTTCACCTATACGTTTCCACGAATCATTAATCTGAAACAATAAATATATTCATCATCATTAAGTTTTCTTATTTCAATTGAAATAAAAAATACTTACCTAGACTCCGGTTAAAATGTTACTGTCCAATTACTTTTACAGTAGCTCCAATAGAATGAATTTCAGATATTTATTCATTTATTTGAATAAATCCTTAACATGGGAAGTGTAAATAAAAACAATATTCTCAATAGAATGAAATAATTGAAGTAGTTTAATAATTAACTTATATTAAAAGTATATTCTTGATATAGCTCAAGAAACCTAAAAGTTTCCTCGGTAATACTCATAATGTTAGCCATTTCATAAGATTTGAACCCCAAGAAGCACGCTTGCACTCTTAATCGCAACTCCGATCAAACTGATGAGACGTGTGGACAGACGCCAGACGTTCGCGCCAAATCCCTTTGATCTGGTAGACAAAAACCGACAACAAACGGATTCGAAGCAGACGCATCTGCAGACGTTAAATACCTACAACAGACGTCAAGTCAGTGCAAATTAACCATTCTATACGTCGGCGGACGCATCAGAAAAAGACTTCTGCAGATGCATCTGCTGACGTGTAGAGGAGGTCCTGGATCATGTCACTACGAATTGGAGAGGCGTACAGGGCCGGAGATCGTCAAGACTTTATATCGATGACGAGGACAATCGAGAGAGCCTTAACAGGTCCTTATCTTAGCTTCCGAATTCACTCTCAGAAACTTGAAAGGCTGATAGGGCACGAGACTGTCAGTACATTCTGCATTACTGGCGGGCTTTTCACTCATACCGTTACGGAATAGGATACAGGATACACTCATCTTCGTATCGTCCGTAATCAGAATCTCACTCACTAATTGTAAATCAGAAATTTTACAAATCTCTACTTAAACTTGCAATCATAGAATCGCCAACAAGCATAGAGATAAGCCTAGGACTTTACCAAAAAAATCACCCAGAACCCTTTTCTTATCGGGTTCTGTCCGTTCTTCTCAGAGATCGTTTTCTCAATCCCTCTCCTCTTCCATCGTTTCTCCAATCATAACTTCCCACTTTGCTGCGGGAAATTATTCTAACCATTCATGATAAGTTTTGTCGTAATGAACTTCCGATTATCTGCCGATTGCACCTGCGAAGTAGTTAAGTCGACGTATACGCCTTTCGGAAAATCCGTACAACTTAATATTATTCCAACAAGAGTGGCGCCAATAACTCGTTAACTTGTATGCCAATGCTAGTTTAATGGGACCATGTCTAGTGAGTAAAACTTAACGAACTCCATTTATTAATCAGTAAACTTGCTTGAAGTAAAATATTGATGGATTTGGCCCAGTACAGCGAGAATAATTGAGTACCTAACATAACTACAGGGGTTCTTGCAATTATTCTATAGAAGCATACTTGTACTCCTAAGTGGAGAAACGGATTTTGGGCTTCACTCAAGTATTGCTATCCGAAATTAGTTTTTACAAGTTAATTCAGTTGTAGTACATTGCCCATTAGTGGGCTCAGCTAGGGTAAGCTGAAAGCTGTAAGTTGGTAAGCCTTATGGCGAGATATCCTGGCATCTACAGCCTAAACAGTGACTGAGTTTGCAAAGGGATTACCTAGGCATCAGGATTGCGCTTATGTAGAGCCCTTTGTCCCGTTCACTTATTCACATTCATTCATGGCCAACTTTAACGGAAATGCTTGACACCACACGTCTATATATCTGGATTTATTTTCGATGGATAGTGGATTCCTCTGACGATCCAGTATTATTTTACACATATATCCACTTTTAAAGTCACTACATCCCTTCCCTTATCTTATCGATGAAAATCTGGAAATCCCCGATTTGTCCCTGTGTATCGACCATAGAGAGAAGAGGAAAGGAATCTGGAGCTATTTAAGGGGCAATTTGTCCGTAATTGGCGATTCTTTCCTCTATTTTTTTTTTATCTTGGAGCAGTTCCATCGCGGATCGGTCCCGGACTTAAGTATCGTTTAAGCGGGTGTACACTAAGGGGCCTTAAGGTGTCGTTAAGACGGAGGCCATTCCCTAACGTTTATCTGCTAAATGACCCGAGACGGGCGAGAGGAGCCAACGTTCCAGATCCACCGCGTTGCCGGTTTTCCACCCCAGATCGAATCGACCAGGACATATACGTTAACAGAAATCTCGCGGAAGAAAAAACAGGTACTTTAAGCATAAAGAGATAGACATAATTCTCGTTTATATTTCAGATATTATTTTAATGGCGAAAAGTTCATTGTAATCATGAAATGTTCATGACAATAATGACAAGTTCTGGAAGATATATTAATTATTATTCCTACCACACCATGAAAACCAAGTTAAACCTAGCTCAGGGACTAAAATACAGGATAGACATAATCTCTCATCCCTCGCTAAGAGCAAGGAATCTGCAGATTCTTGGCCAGCTATTGAAAGATAATTCATATCCTCAAAAATTGATAAACAGGATATTATATATGTTCCCTGGCATAGATGACCGGGTTGACAGATCAAAATGAATCACACCCAATAGTAAGAAATTTGAAACCAACCAAATCAGTTGCAAAGATATAGAGGTTTCCCCTACATAAGTGATATCACACCCAAGGTAACGAAAATACTCAAAAATGAGAATATAGTTTTGGCAAACAGAACAGTAAAAAAAGTGCAATCACTTCACGCTTAATTAAAGGACCAAACTGACACCTTGGATAAAATAAATGTGGTGTACAAAATTGGGTGCTCTGTTTGTGAAAAATCATACATTGGGATGACGTCCAGAAACTTAAGATCTAGAATAACGTCACATAAAACAATAGACACAACAATAAACAAATAGAGATTATCATTACCTATCGATGCATGAAAATAGTCAAGAAGATCTTGATCGCAATTTAGGTGACATAGCGGCACTTTAAGAGCTTTCCAAGGGTAATATACAGGACCGATCGGAAGGGGCAAATATACAAATGGAAAATGGAACAAAAATCTAACGAATATCAAATGCAGAAATAGACGAAACAATAAACAGATTAAATTCCGAAACATTTTTGCTGAAGCCCAGCTGATCCTGTTTTCGAGTGACCAATCATTCCAGGAGGTTATTTGTCCAGGTGTAACAATTTCTGATTGCTTGGCCCGGATCCAAGGACTTCGATGATAGAATTCAGATACTTACCACCAATTCAAGATGTCGACAGACTGACATCGAGGGAGACGTAGGAGCCTTTGTTAGTGTTGCAACCTTAGTGTGCATCTAATTGAAACGGATACCTATTCAATTCAATCAAATTATCTGTACCTATAGGATAAGAAATTGATTTGATGAGGAAAAACGATATATCATTAAACGAAGTATTCTGAACTCCTCTTTTTGCTTTTCTTCTCGTCATGCCCTGTATTATAAAAAAATTATTTATCGCTGCATACAGTGGTCTGTTTTGTTCCATTATTTTGCAAACAAAAAAAATTGAAAATTCTTACAAAAATGATAGATTACATAGGAATCATAATGCAGTTTTCTGTCATTAACAAAACAAACATTACTGTCCAAAAATACTAAAACAAGTTTATGAAAATTAATTTTAAAGCTGACAGTAACTTATGTAAATGAGATATGGACTAATTGACGATAGGAGAGAATAATAATTTTATGGCGGAGCGACAGCACATAAAGGATGGATGTGAAAAACAAACCAAGAAATGGAAGAATTATATAAAGAAGTGGGACTATATCACAAACGATAAAAATTGGTGATGAGAATGTGAAGAAACGTTACAAGGGGAAAAATTTCAGTCAGTTCTGTACAAAAATCGAATAGGTAAAAAAAAGCCACAGAAGAGATGACTGGAGTGAGTACAAGAGAACGTAGGATCTATTGGAAAGAAATACTGGATTATATCGAAAGAAAAGGAATTGACGAAAATTTATATAACAATTATGTCATATTAATATTGTGAAGCGTTCCAACTTTTAAATCTCCATATTTCGAAGATCAAGTACACGTTTGCTACTGAAAGCTAGAAATGCCTCATCGTAAGAATATTCTCGAAATATCTAACTAATAATCGAATCAGAGCTAAAATTTAAATTTTATCACGCATGTGTCCGATAAATATGAAAATAACTAAAAAAGGAAGTCAATTTGTAAAAACGGTAAAGGGTAATAATTTCCCGGGAAAAAAGTCTCCACAAAATATGCTACGGATAGATTGCCCCCCGAAAAAAAAATCCTGAAAAATATTCACCCAGAGAAATACCATACACAAATATGTGCAACTTTTCTCCAGAACAAAAGATTCATGAGTGTAGTTAAAATAATAGCGAAACAATTATATACATGATAGTTTATTCCCTTTTTTTGAGGAATCTTGTGAATTTTTAGTAAAAATAAAACTCGGGTTTTAAAAATACATCCGTGTTACTTCGATGAAGATTCGTTAGATGTTACAGTTATTATTACAGTTAAAATGTTACAGTGCGAATGCTCTTGAAAACCTCTTACAATTCAAAAAAATACCGAAATCCCTATACGGACCTCTCTTCTAACGTAAACACATATTCAATGGCAAATCCGTCGTTTCGGCAACGTCCCTACTTTTCGGAAACTCCGCTCACACGGCCATTCCTGACAAAAATTTGCTTTCGAATTATCCGAAGTTAGTAAACAAAGCATCACCTCGAATCTGTAACCAAATATCAAAACCCAAAATATGTCCCGTGACACATCTTACTGTTTTAAATATGAGCATACGATGAACGAAGCCTGTTATTTTACTAATAAAATTTATAAACTTTGAAGAAACAAATATTTCAAAGAGTACGAAATTCAAACATTCGAAATAAACGTCTCAGTTCTCACTGTTCTCAGAGCCCACTATAGCTCATCAAACACTTCTCTACTTGGACAACAACAACTCGTAACGTGTCTAGTAATGCTCAGCTCAGACGTTACATGTCAAAACTCGTAACGTGTCCAGCAATGCTCAGCTCAGAGGTTACATCTCAAAACTCTTGTACTCAATGTACAAACTCTAACTCTTGTACTCACTGTACAAAACTCTTGACTCTTTAGTCACTGTTAATCACTAGAAGTTCTCGGTGCTACTGTTGATCACTAGAAGATTCTCTCTAACTCTTGTACTCACTGTACAAAACTTTTGACTACTTTTGACTCTATAGTCACTGTTGATCACTAGAAGTTCTCGGTGCTACTGTTGATCACTAGAAGATTCTCTCAGGTCATGTTGCTCTATAGCCAACATACCTCAACTAACCAAGGCTCTACCTAGCCAATAAATCTCTCAACTAATCATTACTTCCAACGAGACGGCAATAATTACTCAAATTGCAATACTCTCGACTTAATTAAACAAATAAACAATAATAGTTTTCAATCATTGCTTGCTCACATTATGTCAGTACTCGTTAAAAGGTGGATCTTTTTTCTAGCATACTCACAAAAGGACTCTGCTCTTTCGCTGGTGTATAAACTCGCCCGTCGTAGTCTATCGCTGAGGTTGCGCTTCTGCGGGTACAAGCTGGACAACTCTGACCGGAAGTTTTCCCAAGTCTTCTCCATAGCTCCTGGTCTCCAGGCGGTGTACCACTCCAGTGCATCGCCGACAAAGCCGCTGGACCCTCGAACAACCAGTTCGTAGTTGGACCATCCAAACAGTTCTCCCAGCTTTTCCAGTTCGTCACACCACTGTGAAACACCATCGATGTCATGTTTCGGATCAAATGTCGGAACTTTTATCGCTGTTGACTTCACTGCATGAGTTGATTGGTCTCTAAATTCGCGGAGTGATTCCACTAGAACTTTCGCGAACTCATCCATTGTTTACTGCACTCGCGAAAATCTGTCTGTAGGCACAATCAGGCACTATTGCAGGTACTATCCAGGCCCTATCCAGTCACTATTCAGCCCCTATCCCACTTCTGATGATAGTTTATTCCCCTTTTTGAGGAATTTTGTGAATTTTTATTAAAAATAAAACTCGGGTTTTAAAAATACATCCGTGTTACTTCGATGAAGATTCGTTAGGTAATGTTACAGTGCGACTGCTTTTGAAAACCTCTTACAATTCAAAAAAATACCGAAATCCCTTCTTCCCTTCCCTCTCTTCTAACGTAAACACATATCTACATATCCTTTTCTATGAAGTTGTCCTGTCTTAGCTAAATTTATCGTTCGTTTAAAATTCAACTAATAAATGTTGTCACACGCCGGAGGGCTTTAGGGCCCAGAGAGTGTGCTCTGGTTGGAGGTGTAGTCAGGTAGAGACAATGCAAAAGACAGGGTAACACCAACGATGGTTCATTGGGTATAAAACATCTAGGGGAGAGAGAATTAAAAAAGGGCAAAATGATGAACAGAAAATGAGACAGGTGGTTGCATACATGTTGGTGCAGAAGGGCGGTTGGCGCGAGGCTTCCCCAATGTGCGCCATAGCGAACTGCACAGGACGGGACCCTGGACTGGCAGCGTGACGGGGTGTTGGAAGACTGATCTCCCGATCGATCTGATCGATCCGGTTTAAATACTGAAAAATTGTTTACGAACGTGCCGCGCTGCTAGTCCTCGAGTCACGTATTGTTCCTGTGTCGAGGTCGCCTCCGTGCTGATTTTGCTCGGATGGCGACTTGTATCCGCTAATTGGGGTCGCTTTGCGACATTATGAAAAGATAATTTCAAGTAACAAAGGTAAACAGTTAAATCTGTACTTTGATGGATATATGCATAATGTTAAAAAACGTGCAGTACACACATCAGTTGTGGGTGCAATAAACATACTCCGTTTAAGGTAAGAAATTTGGTTTATATTTCTTAAAAATGTGATATTAGATTGTTCAAGTTTCTGTAATGCGCTAGAGAGCTTTTCATTAAGAAAGAATGGTATATTTTTTTTTTATTTTAAAAGTTTCATATAATTTGAAAATTATTTTTCTTACAGTGTGAAGGGACCTTTCATACATCGCTGCTACGAGAAAACGATAGGGTTATCTACAATCATAATCATTCAGAGGATAGAGAATTTATTCTGTCCAAAAAACAGTGTTGAGCAAGTGAAGCAATGGATCTGTTAAATCCTTTACCCATATTGGCGGAAGAAATGTCCAAAATTGACACCTCCATAAGAAGCAGGATCCTACAGGAAGAACATGTGAAGCGAACCTTGCGCGATCACAAAGCGAATGGGAATTCCAAACATCTTGCAACGTTAACAGAATTAGTAATCAGATGTATGTTTTCTTTTAATATTCTGAGGTTTAATATAGTTTAATTTATAGAAATAGTTTAATGAATTAAAAATATGATGTGAGCAGTTACATGAACGATACGACAATTCTTGTAATAGTGCCAGAAGTATCTTTTATGTAAGGTAATCAAGCGCACTTTGTTTAAAAAAAATAGAATATGAAAAAATAGTCCGATGGACACATCGCCAACTTTTTTTGTAGGTTCCTGAACAATGGCCGAAGAACCAAGTCCCAAAGGATTTCTACTTGTAAAGGATTTTGAGTTTAGGACTGAAGATGAGGATACAATAATTGTCTTTGCGACAAATGAGCAGCTGGAATGGCACGCAAATATAGCATCACGGTATATTGTTGGAAATCTTTTAAATTTATCTTCGCCTCATTTTAGGTGTAGCCTCACCTCCCATTCAACAACTCTATGTAGTATGAGTAAGGAGTTCCGGCATTTTAATAACTGCAGCCTACGCAGCATTGCAGAGGGAAACGGAAAATACTTATGAAACTTTGCACAACACATATACCTAGATTTTGAAAAATCAGTCATTATTGCAGCTAAATCGAAACATGGTGACGAATAAAAGGTTGTTTTTTCTTTTGCCAAAGTACCAACAGAAAATTGCAGGAGTTGATATTACACGAGGAATATCTAACGAACCAGGATTTAAATACTTTTGTGGGTATGTTAAGTGGACTATCATTGCTACCGTTAGTTAAAGTTTATGACGGAATGAATTTCTTAAGAAATTATTCAGACGAGATTGATAATACTGATCTGTTGTACTCTTTTGATCAGAATTACTTATCTGGTACGTATATCAGGACTGGAAATCAAGAGGGAGGTGCTCGTTTCCGAATAACATTACCTTCATTTTAAACTAAAATATGAAGTTACCACGATGCTGTAATAGCTGAAGAAGACAGAAGCAATAATAGAAGTGAAGGTTTCTAACTTTTAATACACATTTAACTAGAAACTTTACAAATTTGACCAGACTTAGAGAAACTTCATAGTTTATGTATATAGTAACATAGTAACAAATGAACTTGTAATATAATTTTGCAATCTCAAGAATTACTTATCTATATTAATGTTTGTATCATTATACTAATTATAAAAACCATTTTTAGGAGTATATTATGGTGGTCTCCCTACCACGGGGCAACCATCAAAAAAGGCTACAAGACACTCTGCAAAATTTATCTATTAACAACATAGAAAACATTACAAACATAGAACAATTTCTTTCTGGGTATATTGGTATATATTTTATTTTTTATTTCTTATTATTAAGGTATATTTTTATAAACAAACTGGGAACAAATTAACTCGGAAGGTTGAATTAATGATGAGGTAATACCTTCTACGAAACTAGGAAGTAATGCACAATCGACACTATTAGGAGTTTCCTTTTTGAAAAATGAAATAATACTACAATGCATTATGGGGACAACACAGACGGTATCTAGAGCAATGGTAATTAAAACATTTTTCGGTCTTATCAATTTTTATACTTTCCTTTAAATGATTTGCATGAAAAGGCGAGAAATGTAGGGAATTTACTCCTTTCGCGCCAGACGTTTTCTTTTTGCATTTTCACATCAACTTGACAACATTGCCGATCTGGAAAGAGCCGTAGTCAGCCTCGGCCATTTTCACGGTGTTTGCACCGCGCGCTCTTTTTTATCGGCCGTCAAACCAACCGGAAAATGAACACTCCTGCGGTGACAAAAGAACATTCCATCATTTCCGGACGGGAAGAGAGAGAGAGAGGGGGGAGGGAAGAGAAAGAGAGAGAGAGAGAGAGAGAGAGAGAGAGGGGAGATTCGGATGGCGATAGAAGGACGAAAGGCGAGGGATAGAGAGGGAGAAAGGAAAAGGACACAAGAGAGAGAGAGAGAGAAAGAGATGGACGCCGCCGACGCCGCCGTCGCCATTAGAGATGCATATAATCGGGGATTCCCGGCGTGACGCCGTATATATCAGGCCGTCGTTTTTACGGTTATCGCCCGAAATGAAACGGAAAATTGGCGGCAATCAATCGCAACGATGGGACGCACATGACTGCGAAAATCAAGACGGTCCGATCGGAGACGAGCGGGCGATTTTCTAATTAACTCAATATTAATTTCCATGTCAAGTCGAATGAAACTGTTAAAAAGCCGAGACAGTACAATGAAAAAACACCATCGGCTTCATGGGATCGAGACAAACACACTCTCGATCAAATTAAAGCATCACTATGGGCTAAATTTATATACATTGCCTGTTACCTATTTAAACTTTTAGAATTTCTGTAGTATATGCTAACATATGGATACTGGATACTTTCGTCCATCGTTGGGCAGTGGTTTTCCCATCATTTTCCAGTTTACTCTGCTTTCAGTTTCTTTTTGCCATTTTGTTCTTACCACTATCTTAATGTCGACTGGCTACCTTAGTGGTGGTGTTCGTACAATCCTAAATATTTTATCTTTTCTAAGCTATCAACATTTCGGCATTGTTTGAAGACTTCATTTCAAACAGTACCGTTGATGGAGTTTATATAGTGAACTTTATAATGGTGGAGGTGTTAAAAAAATGGGAGGTGTTGATCCTAGTCTCGCTGGCTTTGAGACACCACCTTCAATAGGAACCCTTGCTCATGGTACGGTTCATCCATCCTGTCATCCTGTCCGACAGAGTGCGGTGGTCATGCAAATTCCAAATTTCTCGTAAACTGCTTGGAACAGTTCGTTGTTAAACGACGTCCCTGGTCGGAATGCAACTGCATTGATCCTTCGAAATAACTCACGAGCTCATTTACTAGGAAATTTGCGACTGCTGCGGCTTATTGGTTGGAAATTGCGTATGCCTCTACCCGTTTCTCTCAAATGGAATTCCAACATTATACCAAAGCCTAACCTAAACTGTGATTATACTGCCGCGGTGTTTTCTGCCTGGGATTGTCAGGGGTATAAAATAATGCCAAATCCACAAAATTAACCATTTATTGTACTTGAATTAAATAAATCAGTAAATCAATACCAAAAAGGAAAGTTGTCATCTACCGATTAAAAGCGGTACGTCGGTATTACCTAATAAGTTTTCTTATGTTTTGTGTAATAAAATATTGTAACGAAGTGCCCTCTCTACCCGAAACACTACATATGGTAATTCTGTTTCACTATGGGAAACTCTAACAATCTTCCCATTTCACTGAAAGTTCGTCCGAAACACGCCGCAATTGTTTTCTCTTTCGCTTATTGGCGCTGTTACAATCCACCAGTCTTTGCCTGCCTGGGTGGTTTACATACACCCCAAGCTGGGGCCAATGGCAACCTGAATCCGAATACGAATTTAGTGCCTCCGCTCCCGCGAGATCCTCCGAGAACGCGGTCCAATTCTTCTCCGCTTCCACTCTCGCTACATCCTCCGAGAACGCCGCCTTATTCTTCTCCGCTTCTGCTCCCGCGAGACTTTCCGCGAGTGTTCCGTGTAGTGCCCGACCGCCTGACTACCGCCGATTGTCAGTACGCAATTTCCGTTTGATTCTTGGGTAGGACACTTATTCCACCTCGTAACCGTTTGTGTATAATAGCTCGTAGTAAAGCACTCTGGAAGAGTTCCTCTCGGAGTGCCTTTATTACTGAGACCAATCTTGCATAGGTTTTCCATTCGGGAAATCTATGCACGTTAGATTTCCGCCTTCACCGCTTAAGTACACGCTTAAAGACCCGTTTGCAATTTTCACTGCTCGCTCCGCTCTCATTCTAATAGTTTCTTCCTCCTTTAACCGACTCTGCAAACTTATTCCGCCTATTTTATTTAGCTAACTTGCAATTCCCCATCGTGTAAATAGATATTTTACTATCATAGACACTCTCCTTTCCGAATGTAGATTAATTATTTATATTTTATTTTATTTATTAAATTGTACATTTTCCGTTGTTGTTGTAAACAATAAATAAACCGTTTTTGCCCAAACACCTGTGCCAGAACGATACGGTCGAACGCAAGGTGCAACGTTGCCGGTTCCTCTCCGAAATCCTAAATTCCTGAGCGTACACCGTTGTCAAGATTTCCCGGTAACCTCTCTGGTAGTCGGTAGTGTGGTAACCGGCAAACCTTTGCACTCTGCTGCCGTACCGCCCCTAATTTCTGTAAATAGTGTAAATTATGATTAACGCTTATTTATAAGAATCCGTTCTGATCTTTTATTAATTAATTGATAGTTGTTCCTTAAATCCATTTTCCATTTGTAAATAATTCATTATACTATAATTGCATAACCGTAATACATATCAACCGTATTTTCCCTGTACTGTGAGTTTTATTTTGGCATTCTCATGAGTTTAAACTCACCCATGGCATTAGGGAGTAAACCCTTAAAAATCTGGCGCCCATGGTAAACCGACTTTAAAACCATTATCCCGAATTCACGAAATCCGCACCTAGCGCTAATTCAAGTGACATCACCTTCCACCAGAGTCGTCGTGCCGCTGACGACGCTGCTTTCCGAGGAAAGTACGTTACAATATTAACGTTTCATAATTTCATTTAGCATTCAGTGTATTTATGCCTATGATTTATGTCAAAACATAATCCTTCGGCACGATCGTTTACACATTCATTTTTAGGGTTTATTGGCGACATTGCCTCAGTGAATCCCTTTCGACCAGGGTGTCCGCTGTTGTCCTAACATTTGACAATTTTTTCAACCTATTCGAACGAGAATAGCGCCACACTGGACCACAAATTTTCAAAACATATTCCCCAAAGTACTTAAGTAACTTAAGTACTTATCTAAAAACACTTTTGAGATTGTTGAAAATTTCGCAACGTTTGAAAGTTATAACTTTTTAACGTTTGTGCGGTATACTGGATAATTATTAAGTAAATATTCTAAACAAATTGCTACCTACGATTTTCGATAAATGTAGCTTACAATAAAGTAGCCATAAATCAGTTCTGAATAAATTGTTTTTTAATATCCACATAATTAATTCACTGATTAGTTATAATGGCATAACGTATTCTCAACCTCTACAAGCCGCATGCGTCAGAACTATTAACAATCCGACAACATCCAGCATTTACCTCGCAGTGTTATAATTCTTTTATTCTTCCAAACAGGAAAATCAGGAGGGGAATCAGAATATCAACTCTACAACAAGCGTTACAACTGGAACGTCAGCGAGGAAGGAAGAACGAGAAGTATATTATTAACCAAACTGATAAATTAAAATATCACTTAAATATCTGAAAACAAATCTTCACAATGAAACATTAATCTACGTTAAGCGACATGCCGTCTTCACCAATTTCCGGAGTTGTGGGACGACAAAATCTGCCTATTTACTAATTTGTTAGGTGATATACAACTAGATGAAATCATATATTATACTTTCTTATACTATTAGTTGAGTTGATAGGTAATGGAATGAACATTTATTCATACGAAAGTAATTAGATAATTTGAAGGTTTAAGTTTTTAATTATTCAAAAAGAACATAGAAGGCTTCTTCAATCTATGCAGCCTGTAAAATGAGGTGTATCCAATATTTCCTTTTACTCAGTACTTTTGGTCTTAAATGCAGTAGATATATTATGGTGCTCTGTGATACGCCGCGGTGCTGCGGCGTATCACACTCTCACATATCTCTTACTGCAGATCGCCACGACTTGCATTTGGAGTGAAGGCGTGTCCGATATTACCTACCATTACCGACATTACCTACGTCCTGGCGGACGCCATTGACATCGATACCGTATCGTGCATTCACAATCATCACTTAAACGTGTAACGTTTTTACTATTTACTAAAACTAAACACTACACTTGTAAGGCGCTTGGGTGCGGTTACTTGTGAGATTTGGCGCTGGGACGGAGTTCGGGAAACGGTTTTAAGAGTCGGTTTTACGGTTTTGCTCGGGCGCCAGATTTTTAAGGGTTTTCTCCCTCGGGAATATGCCTGGGTAATTTTACGAACTCAGGAGATTACCAGGGTTGTCTGTAGAAATGAAACACACGCTCAAAAATAGAAAATCCTAAAATTATTTTATTTCCAATTGACCGTGAAAATAATTCGTTCGGCTAACACCTGCGAGGTCGTCGAACGGAGACCGGAGAAATATAAAAAACTTATTTACAATTACTTATAAATCTCGGAAAGGAAACACAAATGCGAAAATATAAAAGTATCACAGTTCGAGAGAAATAAAATTTTATTCTAAATAAATCGGAAAGATTATTTAAATAAGCGAAAATGCGGAAACTGAAAATTACAACACTTGTGCGAATAATAAAAATTAAGATCTGGAATATGAAATATTGAAAATGCGAAAGCAGGAAATCGTACTAACAATTTTACAGTGAAAACGAAATAGCTAAATACGGAGAAGATAAGAAAACGTGCAGAGTCTAATATTCAGTAGTGCGGCTTTTACATATCGAGAGAGCGAGAGTGTGAGAGAGAGCTAGCGGAGGACAGCGGAAAATTAATTTTTTCCTACAATGAAGGAAAAATTAATTTGTAGCGGTTCTGAGAGAGACGGTTGTTAGCGGTTCGACGTACAAGCTAACATATACGGACGGACTAGCAAAACATTTACTATTAGCGGTTGGTGAGGGACAATTACATAACATATAACGAATATAACGGCGGTGATGTACACAATTACATTTATCGGTCGGTAATACGCTCACAATTACATTTATCGGTCGGTGGTACGATCACAATCGGACGATTACGTAACGACTAACGACTACTTCGGTCGGTATAAATGTATCGGTCGGTGACGCTCACAGTTACAAACAAGGAAAAAGAGGATTCCACCGATCGTGATCCGAGAAAAGGAGAAATGGACGAGGATAACAAAGGAAATGGGAAAAAGCGGGATCAACTTCGAGAAGGCGACCAACACCAAAGACGGAATACGGATGCACGTGGGGACCGAAGAAGACTTTAGGAGGACTACAAGGCTACTGGAGAAGGAGAAGACACCATACCACACATACCAACTGGAGGAGGAGAAGACTGTAAGGATAGTGATTAAAGGAGTACCGGAAAACATCAAAGAAGACGAAATCGAAGAGGATATCAGACAGAAGGGATTCGAACCGCTGAAAACCACTAGGATGCACAGGACACAGAAGACCGACAAAGGAACTAAGAAGATACCGATGGCGATGATAATACTACAACTGGAGAGGAAACCAGAGAATAAGAAAATATACCAAGTTCAGGAAGTGTTGAACTGCAGAGTGAAGATGGAACCCCAAAGGCCAAGGACCACCATAGGACAGTGCTACAGATGTCAGCAATACGGACACGGACAAGCTAGATGTACCGCCCCGCCGAGATGCGTGAAGTGCTC
This sequence comes from Cryptocephalus moraei, assembly GCA_946251905.1. Classification (NCBI taxonomy): domain Eukaryota; kingdom Metazoa; phylum Arthropoda; class Insecta; order Coleoptera; family Chrysomelidae; genus Cryptocephalus; species Cryptocephalus moraei. The sequence continues at coordinate 3,188,453 of OX276452.1, forward strand.
AGGCAACCACGAGTCAAGAGAGTGCACGAGACCCAAGGATGCCCCGGCGAGATGCTGCAACTGCGGAGGAAAACACCCAGCGAGCTACAGAGGATGTGAGAAGAACCCAACCAGGAAAGAAGAAGAGAGAGAAGAAGAAGGACCAAAAAAGGTATACCGGCCGACAGACAGGAGGACCACGTACGCCAAGGTAACCGCAAGCACAACGAAGACGACGCAAGAAGAAGCCAAGCCCCACCAACATGAAGTACTAAACGCACTAGAGGATATGAAGAGGATGTTCGAAAGCTTCATGCAAATCGCCGCCAGGATGAATCTCACAGGACCCACACATGGATAGGATTAACCCGGAAGGACTAAAAATAATGACATGGAACGCCAACGGACTGATGAACAAGAGGAACGAACTAGAGGAATATCTGGAGGAGCACAACATCGACGTCGCAACAGTACAGGAAACATGGCTAAAAGAAAAAGACAACCTACGGATCAGGAACTACGACATATACAGGAAGGACAGACTAGGAAACGGAGGAGGAGTACTAATAGCCATAAAGAAGAGGATCTCGCACCAACAGGAAGACGAATACAAGACTGATAATATGGAAAACGTAACAATCGAAGTGAAGATGAAGGACGACCGAAAACTACAAATAATAAGCGGATATCGACCACCAGGGAAGCATTTCAGAGACGAAGACTTAAATCTTATTTTTAGGAACAACCAGAAGCCGAAGATTCTAGGGGGAGACCTCAACGCCAAACACGCCGAATGGAACTCGAGGAAAACGAACCAGGACGGAAGAAAGCTACAGGAACACGGAGAACGACACGGATACGCGATCATCGGACCAAAGGACCCCACCCATTACCCGGCAGGAGGAAGAAGCAAAATAGGAGACGTATTGGATGTTTTCATCATTCAGAACACAGGACTAGACCACGACATCGAGACGAAGGAAGACCTATCATCGGACCACAACCCAGTAATATTGACGACGACGACATGGAGAGACGTACCGGACACGAAGGCCAGCAAGAGGACCGACTGGGATAAGTATCGAGAAGATCTAAACACATCCAAGGCAACCAAGGAAGAAGACCTACGCACCAAAGAAGAAATTGAACGGGAAGTGACAAGGATAACGGAAGAAATCAAGAACGCTTACGAGAAAAACACCAGGATTATAAAACGGACCATATACACAGGAGATATCCCAGGGGAACTGAAGAGGAAGATACGGCTGAGAAACAGAGAGAAAAGGAAATACGGAATAAACTACGACCCAGAAATAAGAAGACGCATCAACAGGCTAAACACGGAAATCAGAACGGAACTACAAGAGCACAGGAACCAAAAATGGAACGAATTTCTAGAGGAAATGGAAGAGGAACAAGGAACACACTGGAAGATAATGCGAAGAATGAGAAGAAGAAACCCAACGACCACAGGACCATTACTCGGGAAAAACGGACTAAAGTACCGGACGGACGAGAAGAAAGAAGTATTCGCGGACGCAATGGAACAACAATTCAGACTGAACACGGACCAGGGACAAGATACCGAATTCGAAGAAGACATCGATAGGAGAGCGAGGAACATAGAGGACGAGGAAAGTGACCGCGAACTGAAGAGGACCACGCCAGAGGAGATCACGGAAATCATCCAGAATCTGCACCCAAGGAAGGCACCAGGACACGACAGGATAACGAACAGAATGCTGAAGGAACTACCAGAGGGATATATGGAAAGGATAGCAAGGACCATCAACGCGGCGATGAAGATGCGATATTACCCGGAGCAATGGAAGCTAGGAGAAGTTATCATGATACCGAAACCAGGAAAGGACAGGAAACTACCACAAAACTACCGACCCATCACGTTACTGAGCAGCATAGGAAAAATCATGGAGAAAGTCATACTTTGGAGGATAAAGGAAGAAGAAAGAAGATTGGACATCATCCCGGACGAGCAATGCGGATTCAGAGAAGGACATTCAACGGAGGACCAAGTAGTACGACTAATGGAGGAGGCGATCAAGGACATCAACGAGAAGAGGACGACGTGTATGATATTATTCGACGTGGAGAAGGCATTCGATAGGATATGGCATAACGGACTGATAGCAAAGATGGACCAACTAGGATTCGGAAAGGCGCACACGCAGATAATACAGGAATACTTGAAGAAGAGGACATTCACGATAAAGATTGGAGAAGAAACATCAACAACGAGGACAATCGAAGCAGGAGCACCACAAGGATCTATACTGGCACCAGAACTATACAACATCTACACGAGCGACATACCCAGGAAGGACTTAGGAGGGCACACAAGGACATACATCTACGCGGACGACACGGCGAAGGCAGCGACATCACTTAACCCAACGAAAGCAGCGGAATATCTACAGAGGGAAGTTGACAAGATGGAAGAGTGGACGAAGAAATGGAAGATAAGGATCAACCCGGAGAAGAGCCAAGCGATATGCATAGGGAGGAAGATAAAAGGACCGAAAATAAGAATCAAAGTGAGTGGCAAAGAAATCGAATGGAGCAACGACGTCAAATACCTAGGAATACATATAGACAAGAGACTTACATGGGGGAAACACATCGAGGAGACAGCGAAGAAGGCAAAGCAGAGGCTAAACCAACTGGGACCAATGATAGGAAGAGGAAGCAAGCTACAACTGAGAATAAAGAAGAGGATCTATGAAGCAAGCATCAAGCCAATCATATTATACGGAGCAGGAGCATGGGGACAAACAGCGGACACCAACATCAAGAAGCTAGAAGTGATACAAAACCAGGCAATGAGAAAGATGACGGACGCACCATGGTACATGAGGAACGAGCAACTACGAAGGGACTTAGGAATGAAAACCATCAAGAAGGAAATAAGGGACAGGACGAGGAAGACAATAAGAAGAATGGAGACGCACCAAAACCCGCTAATAAGGAAGGCCATCGACTACGACGAAGAGGAAATGTCAAAAGTGAAAAGACCAAGACTAGCGCTACTACAATCGGAGGACGAGGAATAAGAAGGAAGGAACAGAAGAGGACATAATAAGAAGAAGAACAGGAGAAACAGCATGATAAAAGAGGGACAAACGAGAATAACAAAGAATACTGGAGGGAAACAACGAAAAATAAAAGAGGGAAAAGAAGCAAGGGGCACACAGCCCGGCTTTGGAAATAAAAGAGGATACCAATACGCTCACAGTTACATATAAGACAATTACATATATCGGTCGGTAGTACGTTCACAATCGGACGGTTACGTAACGACTAACGACTACTTCGGTCGGTATAGGTTTATCGGTCGGTGACGCTCACAATTACATATAAGACAATTACATAGATCGGTCGGTAGGACAGAAACACAACGGATAAATGCTAATAACGGACGGTTGGCTACAGACAAGTAATGGCTCTCACCTTGGATTAACTCAGGCAGAGAACGCCGTAGAGGGCGAGTGGCTCATATTCATTTAGTCCTGATATTGAAATTATGGTGGATTGAGCAGTGCCTTATCGGCCGCCATCTATCCGAGATAGATTTGGTTTCGCGTTTAAATGTATGGTGGGTGGTCTACTCTCAGCTCTCGAAAATCGGTTTCGTTACACACTATTTGTCCTAATTAATTTATTCTAACTCTTAACACCTATAATTTATTTTACACACAGATGTTTATTTATTTAACGCGCGCGGTCTCTCACCCGAATGATTACACAACGATTCTTCAACTGTCCCGCCTTGGGTCCGGCATTCCTTATATACCAGGTATAAGCCTTCTAGAACTTTCGCGATAATTGCTAGAAAGATTGATGTTCGAGGAACCCGTTATCGCATCGAACCTTCTCGGCTCTTCGAGCCGTCGGCTTCGACCCGTCCTTCCCGGGATCGCAATTCGGCGAACTTGTGTAGCTCCCGGCGTGTTTGTGCCGCGGCGAGCCGTTTCGTTACAAACGTTTTAAATGTGATACATAACTGAATATTTCACAAATTAACTAATTTGTTTACATATTCGCTGCAATTTAACGGCGAATGTGATGAAAATCCTTTATACCCCTGAACGAAATGTGAAATGGCTTCTGTTGAGAGTGGACTGTATGTAATCTCTCTCGTAGCTCGTGGGTGGCTGCGGAGATGAATCTTATCTCCAGGTTGTAAGGCTGGAGACTGTTGTACTAGTTGGAGATCACGGCTTGCGTAGATCTCCGGAGTGGACCTGAAAGCGTCTCTTGCAGGTCCTGAGTTGAAGTTCTCGAAGTTCTGGAGAGAGCGCGTGACGTACTTCTCCAGGGTTGATCTGAGGGCGTAACGTGCAGATCTGGGTTTGAAGAGCTCGAAGTTAGATGTTCTCGTAGCTTGAAGATCTCGTAGAACTCTCAGGGCGTAACGTGAGAGTAGTAGTTGTGTAAGCTGAGGTTAGGTCTCCCGACTGCAGTCTCACAGTCGGTTTTAAGATGAAGGGTGACTTTAAATCAAGACCAACAACACACGTCCTTTTGAGCATACAAAGTATACTCATTTATTGTCAACTTTCGGGATCTTTTATGCACCTTCAATTACATTAGATCAATGGTACATCTGTTTGTTTTTCTACAACGACCTAGCCTTGCATAGACTGACCTTAACCGGAGCGCGTTATTCTCACGTTACGACGACACCTTGTTGTGCTTACGCCAGCAATTTCGTTCACCTATACACGTTCCGTTCAATGCTATTTTCCGTTTGTAAAACAACGCGTGTTAATTTCAATGATTAAATTACGTAAAAAGTTCCCTAAATTCGTTTACAATAAATTATGATTTCTTCACCTAAAATTCCCTTAAATAATGTTGACGTTAGCGTCAACACCCCTAATATAACATTTTCACTATATCTGTCATCCCCATTACTAAAAAGTAACAATGACGGCGAGTTCTGATTTCTGAGTAAGGTCAGTCTAAAATTGTGAATGGGAAACCAGGACACCCCTTTTATTAGGTCGACTGTAAGAGCATTCTTGAAATGGGGTGTTCTAAAGGGGTGTTCTTTCCCGACTGACTATTGAACATTTTAGAACCGAAAATGTCCTTCAGATTTTAATCGAAGCATGATTCTGATGTGGACAACACCGGTCATTCATAAAATGACCCTCAACCTGATATTAATTTCTAAACTCAGAAAAAGGATGAAGGTCCTTTTAACCCAGACATTTAAGGAAAGCTACGCTAATTTAATAAACATAGAGGGGAGTGAGGCAAAGTGAATGTTAAAAATCAAATCTTAATAATTATATTTAGTCACTTTTCATTTTAACTTTATTTTAAATTAAGTGAAACGGAGTAAATAAGGGTTACTTTACAGAGAAGTGTGTGAGGTTAAGTTTGTTGCCGCCATTGAGATTTCGTTACTATTTCTTTATTTGGGAGAAATTTTTAGTATCTCGACGGTACACACGACACGCTTCATTACGACCTTTCATTCACCAACTATTTTTTACATTCAATAGCGTGTGTATCAAACCGATTTTTTCGCAGAATTAACAAATATCTAATTTATTTATGTGTGGATTCTTACGTGTGCGTGCACACATATAGGAAGAAAACGGCCTGTATAGGCAGTGTGGCTGCGCATTTTGTGGAGCAGTGCTGTTCATGGCACGCCGCTTTCTTGTAGTTCAGGTTTTTGAAATGTAACTCATTTGCATAAGTTCAAAATATAAAATTATTCTCTCTATGTAATTAAATCTTTTGTTTAACAAAGCATATCAGTACCATGTTCAAATTTAGTTCAGGCCACATCCATATGACTTAAAATAAATATTTATTGACATTTTGTGTGTAATTTAAGAAAATGTTCTTATCTGCATCTCTCAAAAGATTAGTTTCTGTTCAGTCAGACAAGATATGTATTATCACATTCGTCGTTAGCTTGTGGTGAAGATCTAGGCTGAAGATTTTTTTTTAATAAATTGGTTGGCGAAGACTGCATTTTCTTCTGGTCTACAAGATCTAAGCCGTTTAGTTTGACAAATGTTTAACTATTTATTACATTTCAGTGGTGACAAATGAGTAATAACCGAAAATTTCCTTAAATTAACCATTTTATTACCCTACCATATACCTATGTACACTGTCAAAGATTTTGAGAAGGTGATTGAGAAAATCTTTTTTTTATTAATATGGGTAATGGAGGATCGAGTTTTAAATGAGAAATATAACAAACAAAGTAATGCTTCATTAATGCAATAAATATTAAAATGTATGAAAATGTCCTTAGATTACTTTTGTTTACATTATTCTGGGTAAATTAGTTTTAATATGGAACATCACACAGTAAAGTTATAGTTCGGCGAGTTTCAAACCTCTCGTTTTTTTATTACAATTTTGTCGATAGGAAGTAGGCTGAGTGTCTTCGACTTCCTGACATGTTGAAACAATTCCAAAACAAAAAGATTGTCGATCAGCCCAGAAAACATCCGATGTTTACTTAAAAAAACAAGTGAACAGTACCATTTATCATCGCGTCATTATTTCGAGCATTCAATGAGTAGACATTTTATTATAATATTTTAACCCTAAAAATAAAATCCTAAGCAACTAATGCTCGCCCCTTCTCTATACACTTCGTTGTCTAGAATTACTTAAAATTTTAAGTTATTTAGTTGTTGACGAATACGCCAACGATTCGCCAACGCCAATTTACATCATTCTTAATTTATGGTGAATGCAATGGTATTATATTACACCAAGAGGAGAGTATATCCGAGTTTAAGCAGAAAGTGGTTTAAACAGTGTGCCCATATTAGAGCAAACGAGTGAACCCAAGTGAGTATTTGTGCCCGTCTAGACAGACCACTTGAAGTTTCTCCACTTATTGGCATGGTAGGTACGTTTCCACTTATTGACAGTCCTACAGCTTACATCCATTGTGTCTCTATGGTCAGAATACCAGAGAACATACACATAATTTGCGTCAATATTCTTCAATGTAACGTTTCAATTTCTTCCATTAACGATTTCCTTGTTCTGTATCGAACATTCAATATTGCTAACATTTATTTCAGGAGTACTTTTATAATTAAATATCTCAGTAACTAGAAGGAATGAGACATGAATGAGAGCACAGAACAGAGCAGAAGAGACAAAAACACCTCAACATTGCTACGTTCGTGAGCACTTCGTACATGCAATTCTAGGGTTCGTTAGAATCGTTCTGTCTTAGAATTATTAATAGCAAATAATAGAACTTGCATCAAATTTAATCGAGTTTAACTTACATCGAATAATTTACTAAAAATTATTCGTGAATACGTTAAATCAGCTATTATTTGAACAAATTGATATGTAATTATACCGATGTAGCTATAAGTATATAACAATTCTGACTACTGAAAAAAAAATATTGTGAAAATAACTATTAAACTGAAGTGGGTTATTTTTAAATTTAAATCATGGACGAGATAAAATAATTTCTAATTTTATTTAATTTGTGAAAAAGTAAATACTAAATGGCAGGTAATAATGATTGAAACGGTTAACAAAAGCAACCGCCTGAATAGTAAAACAGTTTATTCTATGTAAGCTAAAGTGCGTCTGTGTTATTTTTTAATAATTATATATAGATGTAAAACGATTCCAACGAACCCCAAGAACAGCGCGTGCAAATCACACTATTCCTGGTTAGTTGCTGTACCACGTTGCAAAACCAATTAGAATAATATAATTAAATACATTTGTAAGATAAATAATTATTTACTAAATAATTTTGTTACATTACCAATGATAACGTTTATTTCACAATAGCGACGCAAATTATTATGTGTATGTTCTCAGGTATTCTGACTATAGAGATACATTGCTCTAATATGGGTACGCTGATTAAAACACTTACTGCATAAACTCGGATATACTCTCCTCTAGGTTCAATACATTACCTCAGCATTCACCATAACTTAGAAATGATGTAAATTGGCGTTGGCGTATACGTCATTAACTGTAACTCTAGGCGACTTTTAGTTTCAGAATACCCTTAATGGAATGCAAATTCGATATATTGTAAGTATCATTTTATATTAGAAAACGAAGCGTATAGAGAGGTGGCGAACATAATAACGCGATGATATATGGTACTGTTCACTTATTGTTTAAGTAAACGTCGGATTATTTCTGGGCTGATCGATAATCTCTTTCAGGTTATTTAATTCTTTGAATAAATGCAACAGAGTTTAGCATTGTTTCAACATGTCGAAGAGAACAAAAGTAATCTAAGGACATTTTCATACATTTTAATATGTATGGCATTAATAAAGAACTACATATTGTGTTGTTACTTTAAGTTTGTTTGTTTGTTAAGTTTGTTACTTTAAGATATGTGATAGTGTGATACGCCGCAGTGTAGTGTCTACCCATAGGTCCCAATGAGTAAAACGAGTTCTGGTCGAAATGCTTCTATTGGTTAACCATTTACACGTATTACCTTAACTAAAAGTGAAGTGAGTTGAATGAAGGTGAATACATGACTCTTCTGATGAACGTTTAATAATGAGAACAATTGGAGTTATATGTCGTTGTTGTCGAGAAACCTAATTGGAACAATAACAATTACAAGTATCGCTGGTGGAGTAGTACGACATCAGCGATATTCGTATTGTGAGCTCAACATACTTATGTATTGTTTAAATCAAAGGTGAGCGAAATGATGAGTCGTGACAATGAAAGTAGGTGATAATGATTAATGTTGATAATTAAGTTATTGCCTTACGCAATCTGCTACACCATCCCCCTTTGGAGAGCGACCTCTAGGAAGAGTTGCTCTGATGTAGTGATATTTAAGCAAGGGATGGCGGCAATGCTTATCGGCGCTGTAAGCCATGAGCACTGTGAATAGTAACCTTAACCCAAATAAAATTAATACGTGACCTAACAATGAAAATAGGTAATATGTTTAATTAACTAATGAATTTCCTGTAATTAAAAAATAATGATGAGTAATGCATAATTAAATATAGTATTATAACAACAATGACAAAATCTAAATGGAATTACGTAACATTTGTGACATTAACACTTTCAGTTATATCACTGCACTATGTCACTGCGTCACTTCTCCCTTCCCTTGCCTTCCCGTATTATGCCCTTTCGAGCAGAATCACATTCACGACTTTTAAGTAGTTATCTTTATGATAGGTGTGGGAGAGGAGGCAGGGATTTGTAGTGGAAGGGTAATAATGTGTAATGTGTAATATGAGTTAAGTAGGTATAATTATGTGAAAAATTACGATTTTAACTTACATCTATTTCGCAAAGTAAATAATAAACGATACTGAACCTATGTATTGTAAAATGTCAATATTTATGTTTTTTGTTGTACTGCAAGGTCAGCAGTTATCCGAGTTACGGTGGGTCGTCCACGGTTTCGCTTTCGACCTTGTTCTCGACATATTTTCGAATCCTATTTTTATGAATAGAGGATTGTTTTCCTAAACGATCCACAATGACACAGTTTGGATCATGTATGCTGACAACTGTAAATGGACCAGTGTACCAAGAATTGAACTTGTGCCTGTCCTCATTTGTGAGTGTGACTTGATCTCCGGGGTTTAACACAAGTGATGATGATTTGCTATCCCATTTATGCTTACGATGTAGTTTAGCTTTCTCAATGAAATTTTTTGCTCTTTTATGCGCCGTTTGCAATCGATATCTTAGTTCTTGGTCATATGCGTCTACGTTGTATAGCGGCTCAATATGTGATCCTTTTAAGCTTTCAGGAAGATTTGCGTTCCTGCCAAACACTAGCTCGAACGGCGTATAATTGTGATAAGTACTTGGTGTTGTGTTATAACAAAATGCATAGTAGTGTGTCCAATCAGACCAATCCGTTTTTTCCTCATTTACGTACATTCGGATGTACTCGTTTAACACTCGATGGTTTCTTTCGCATCCGCCAATTGTCTGACTGTGGTATGCGGTAGAAATCTTATGTTCAACTTGTAACATCTTCATGATATTTGCAAATACCTCATTTCTATATTCCGACCCCATGTCGCTTCGAACTTCTTTCATGAGTCCGTATATTAGAATGAAATGTTTTACTAGGTTTGATGCGACAGTGATCGCGTCTTTATTCGGAATTGGTATAACTACTACGTATTTTGTTAGTTCACATTGTACCGTGAGGGCATACTGATTTCCAGTGTTTGACGTTGGAAACTTCCCTATCGTATCAATGCATATTATGTCGAACGGTTTTTGGGGCGTTGGCGTGATAACTAGTGGCTCGACTCCGCGGACACGAGCTTTGTTAAGCTGACACTTGTGACATTGTTTAACAAAGTCCGCGACATCACGCGACATGTTCTTCCAATGGTACGTTGATTTTAGTTTCTTTAATAGTCGTTTTTGACCACAGTGGCCTCCTAGTAATGGATTTTCATGAAAATTTTTAATTATTTTAACTTTCTCTCCTTTATGTTTTATTGACTGTCTCGCTCGACAGAGTACAACAGTAATCTTTTTCAAATGCATGTTACCTAGTTTCTTAAATTCATTTACAGTGCACTGTGTAAATATCTCGTCATTTAGGCCTATTTTCACCTTTAATGATTGACAATCGGCGGCTAGCTGATCTAACCGAGGTAGAATTTGCTCTAGTGCAATTTCACCATTCACGATTGGGAAGTCGGTGCTTATACCTGGCTTCCGGTTTCGCCACAACGTCATTCTAAGTGATGTTGGGTTTACTTGAAACCTCACTAGTGGAACATTCATTACTTCAAGATTATTCAAAGCTTCATATACTTTAGGATGAAGTGAAATAGATGATTGTACTTTGTCGGGTTCTGATGTCATTTGAGATTTTGTCTTTGATCTCGTAATAGCGAGAATGCTTACTACGTTTTGATTGATTTGTTTAAGATCAGCGATATTTATTCTAGAGAGAGCATCTGCACATGTGTTATCTGAACCTTTTATATATTTAATCTCAAAGTCATATTCTTCAAGATCAAGTCTCATCCGAGTTAATTTGGAGGTTGGGTCTTTCATGGAGAATAAATAAACTAATGGTCTATGATCGGTTTTAACAAGGAATTTTGTTCCGTAAACGTAACAACGAAAATGTTTAATTGCCCAATGTACGGCGGTTAATTCTTTCAATATTGTCGGTTTATGCGATTCGCCTACAGTGAATGAACGTGAAGCGTATGCTATAGGTAATTCGACACCGTTGAATTCTTGAGAGAGAATTGCGCCACAAGAATTTTTTGAAGAGTCTGCCGTTATGATAAATGGCTTATTAAAATCAGGATACTGAAGAATCTGAGGTGAGATAAGGGCTTCTCTTAATTTGTCAAAGGCATGTTGACATTCCATAGTCCAATTGAATTCTGTGTTTTTTCTACTTAATTTATTTAGAGGTGCGGCTATTTCTGCAAAATTAGGTATAAAACGACGGTAATAGTTTGTAAATGCTACGAACCGTTTTGTTTCGTCAGCATTCTTAGGCGTTGGATAATTGCTAATTACGTCATATTTGGAATCATCTGGCAATATGCCTTTATCAGTTATTTTATGTCCTAAATATGTTACTTCTGTTCTGAAAAATTTACACTTTTTCGGGTTAAGTTTCAAATTGAATTTTCTGCATGTGGCAAATACTGCATCTAGATTTTTTAAATGTTGTTTTTCTGAACAACCTACCACAATTAAATCATCCATGTACAGAAATGCTTTTCAGGGGTGATTCCTGCGAAAGCAATAGACATCATCCTCTGAAAACTATTAGGACTAACAGTCAGTCCAAAGGGCAATCTCGTAAATCTAAAAGATCCAGCATCCACGCTGAAGGATGTTAAATCACGTGAATCTACTTCTAGTGGGATTTGATGAAACCCAGAAATTAAATCAATAACTGAAAACCATTTTGCTCTGCCTAGCTGATCGAGTATGTCATCAATACGTGGTAAGGGGAATTTATCCGATATAAGTTTCTTATTTATTTGTCTAAAATCGATTACTAGACGCCATGCTTTTTCTCCATTTGGTGATTTCTTGGGTACTAAGAGAACGGGACTATTATATTGTGAGATAGATGGTTCAATTATGTTATTTTCTAACATTTTGTTTATTTGCTTGTCGATTTCCTCTTTCTGTGTTCGAGGAATTCGATAGTTTTTTATATATATAGGTGTCTTATCTGCGAGCTTCAGTTTCTGTTTGTAAAAGTTATTGACAGTAAGTTTGTCTGAATCTAACGCGAATATATCTGAATATTGATTGCAAAGTTGAACAACTTCTTGTTTGACATAGGCTGGAATTCCTTCAGTATTTAGTTCCTTCAATAAATTTTGAGAACGATCCAAATCTTTATTCGTAATGGTACATATGTTAAATTCACGTAATGGTACAGTTTTCACTGCAATGTTATTCAAAGTAACGTTATGAATATTAGTGTTGATTATTTTAACGAAAGGACTCTGTTTCGAAACTATAGCTCGAGCTAAAAATACACCTGGTTGTAATTCTGAGTTAAACACGACCGAATCTTCTTGAAGATTTTCTAACGTCTTAAGGGGTCTTATAACCTCACATCTCGCTGGGATAACCATAACCTCGTCTCTTGGTCCGATATGAATTGGAATTACGTATTTATTTGACTTTATACTAAAACTCAACGACCATGTTTCGTAATCAAGAATGCATTTATATTTAGATAAGAAATCTCTACCGAGAATAGCGTCGGATGGTATAGGGAAATTTCCGGAAACTATTTGAAATGTATGGCGAATTTTGTGATCTCTATCCAGAATGGCAGTCTCTATGGAACCTAGTGATTCGATTATACCTTCTGTAACACCCTTAATTGTCATTTTGTTTGAAACGTTTAACATAGAATCAGGATGAATCTTTGTGCGTTTAAAAACTGATATCTCTGCCCCGGTATCTACTAAGAATGTACATCGAGAGCCTGTCATTTCGGTCCAGAGAACAACAAAATTAGAAAATGAAAGATCTAAGTGGTATATTCTTGCGATTCTACCCCCAGACGGCGCTGCTGAGGGCCGATCTCGTTTCCCGAATTTGATTCTGTTTCTGTTTGCACGGGTCTTACGTATCGTGTGGGATTAGTATAACGATTAGTATTACGATTTTCATAATTATTATAGTTAAAACTTCCGCACTGTCGACTATTGTTGACACGATAGTTTCTACCCCGACCTCGGTCAATTACGTTTTGATTCTCGTAACGTCTTCCATCGTAGCCACGGCCTCGGGTTCCGTTTCCACGTGCGTTTTGAATACGACTCGGGTTACCGTCACGATTTTGTCTTCTACCGTAGTTTATTTGAAAAACATTTGCTGAACCGGAAGAAGATGAAGATGTGCCGACATTTACAAATTTCGTTAGAGCTTCTTGTACCGTTTTGAAATTACCGGCATCCATTACTAAGCTGACTCTCTCGGAACTCGAATTTGAGCTTAAGGCTTTAACTGCTTGCTGAGTAGTGTATTGGTTTGCGACATCGACCGGTACACCTTCAGTGACAAATGCCCTTTTGAGTTTTTCGGACAGCTCTTCAATTTCCGTCGCGAACGATAAGGCATCCTTATGGTTTTGTTTACACGCTAGTAATTTTGCTGTTAAAAATTGTGATCCCTCGCTCTTAATTCCATTTTTAAGAGAATCTATTATGCCGCTTAGGGTTGTCTCATTAGTAATAAGATCGCGCGCTTTGCCCGTTAAACGAGTTTTAACGTACGCGACTGCGTTTTCTTGCTGATTATTCGCGAGTTTGTCTAATAACCCTAACGCGTCCACAAACGATTGGAGTTTTTCGCGAGACCCGTCAAATTCGTGGGGGACTATTTTACTCGCCAAATTGAAAAAATCTAGCGTTGACATCGACATTGTTGTTTCACTTGAATTGTCGTCTTCCGAATCGATATCTTCGTCTAACACGAGCGGATCTAATTGTTGTACGCAACTAGTAGGAACAAGATAACGAACTCTTAACGCTTGAAATGATTTAACTACTCTATCACGAATGTAAAAGAAAAGCTCTTTACTCTCCGATTTCTGATTATTATCTAAATTATCCCAATATTTTGCTAACGTCGCGGTAAATGTATTAAACAATTTCACAAGTGCGTCACGAATTTCATTTCTTACTGACTCGCTTTTGGGAACTTCTTTCTTAACTGCGCGTTTTGACTGCTTTATTATCTCATCCTTGCATTGCTCTAAATTTAGCTTTAGTTGTGTCCACGTGACTGTCATAGATATGGCTTAAATATTGACGAATTACGATATATGTTAATTATATGTATATATAAAGGATAGTATTAGTAGTTAAGGATAATGTTAAGTTAGTTGATTATATGTATGAATATGAATGTGGCATAAAGTATGCGCGGTGGTTGATGTAATTAATAATAAAAGTCGCTTGTGGTTCGCTCGAAATAAACATAATACGAAAAGACTCACTCGTATTTTCCAGTTTTGTCCAATCACTCCAGTCGAGTGATGTGCCGGAAGTCGACTTCTACCGCTCCAGGAAGGTGGTTGTTGTCGTGGTGAGAGGGCTGTGCAGGGTTGCCTCTAGCGGGGGTTGTTCTCTTGGCCGGGCGACTGGTTGGCCAGATTGGATGGGCTGCAGGACCTGTTGCGGAGCCAATGAGTAGACGGACCTTGCCAGATTACGCCGAGCGTTGTTCTCCACTCTAAGCTTGAAATTTCTCCACAATTTCGTCAGGATCGAAGCTACCAGGAGTCCAAGGATAACGTAGGAGATGATCTTGATGTCCAAGTTGATGGTCACCTCGCTGACTTCTACTACGAATTTACAGCACCGTTTTGACTGCTGCTCTTGGTGTTTCCCATGGTGAATTATGTAGCTGTTTGCAGGATCGCCATGTAGTGTCTACCCATAGGTCCCAATGAGTAAAACGAGTTCTGGTCGAAATGCTTCTATTGGTTAACCATTTACACGTATTACCTTAACTAAAAGTGAAGTGAGTTGAATGAAGGTGAATACATGACTCTTCTGATGAACGTTTAATAATGAGAACAATTGGAGTTATATGTCGTTGTTGTCGAGAAACCTAATTGGAACAATAACAATTACAAGTATCGCTGGTGGAGTAGTACGACATCAGCGATATTCGTATTGTGAGCTCAACATACTTATGTATTGTTTAAATCAAAGGTGAGCGAAATGATGAGTCGTGACAATGAAAGTAGGTGATAATGATTAATGTTGATAATTAAGTTATTGCCTTACGCAATCTGCTACAGCAGCACCGCGGCGTATCACAGAGCACCATAATATATCTACTGCATTTAAGACGAAAAGTACTAGGTAAAAGGAAATATTGGATACACCTCATTTTACAGGCGGTATAGATTGAAGAAGCCTTCTATGGTCTTTTTGAATAATTAAAAACTAAAACCTTTAAATTATCTAATTACTTTCGTACGAATATTCATTCCATTCGTTCGTTCATTCGTTCTATCAACTCAACTAATAGACAGTAGGTATAAGAAAGTAAAATATGCGATTTCGTCCAGTTGTATATCACCTAAATAATTAGTAAATAGAGATTTTGTAATCCCACCACTTCGGAATTTGATGAAGACGGTATGTCGTTTAACGTAGATTATATCGTTACCATTTAAATGCCATGAAACGCTTTCACATTGTGAAAACATTCCACATATAGGCATTCACATATGTTTCCATTAATTTTTCGTACCTTGAATTATCTGGTATCAACGATATCGTATCTGACAATGTGTAAACGTACTAGTTTTAATATAATACAACAATTCCATTTCATATCGATTCTCGATTACAAATTTAAAATATTATACATACCAAACCCTTTATCCCATCTCCATGGTAGGTAATTTAATCTTATCCCTTCTACTTATTCTCCCTTTCTCCCTCTCATCGCCGTTTCTCATTCCGCGTCATCTCAAGAGAAAAGATATTTCCCAATAAATAAAACAAGACACTTTTTTCATTTTGTCTGTCTTGGGGAGAAGCGAGAAAGAGAGAGAGGGAAAACTCTTCCTCCGAAAATCCTTGTAGCAGATAACAAAAAAAGTCTAATACAGTTTTAAAAACTGTTAAGAACCCGGAAAAAAGCCCGCCCCCGGGGATTCAATAATAAGCTTTTAAAAAAGTTGGAGCGTAGCGATAGTGTTTTGTCGATCCCGGGGGAGAGGCAGACGCAGGAGTGGGGGAGAAGATGCGGGGCGAGAGACGGGAACGATCCGATTAGTAAGTTAATTAAGTTCACTTTTGCTTAATTGGAATGCCGATTTATTAATTAGCTATTATAATTAGGAGAAAGGGAGATGAAGAGAAGAACTGAGCGCCTCTCTTCCGAGGATTTGATATGATCCTCTTTCGCCACGACGGCAGTTATCTGGATTATGTTTGCGATCAGAGGGAAAGCCGGTGAAAACTCTCATTATATTTAATACCATCACTTTTCCGTCACGTAACTTTAAACAGCGAGAGGGGATTCCCAAAATTATGAAACAAGGGGGAAAATTAGCGTTGCTTTATTTCCACAAACTTCCCAATAATTCGCTTATATTTCAGACCGAATTTCAAAGAATTTTTTACCAAAGGAAATAATTTTGTTGAAAACAAAAACGAGCTATATCACACAATGATGAGGAAATATTTTTACAAAAAAGTGTGGTTGGACATAAGCTACCGTCAATGAAAAGCAGTAGCATCACGAAATTACAATTAATATTTTCAAACGGTCATTTCCTTTATTAATAAGTTTTAAATAAATAGAAATGAAGTAAGGACTGAAGTCTTAGCTAATTAATTTATGTTACTAGTGCGACCGGATTCAACTACATTTACAGTAGAATTCGGGCGGTGAAATTTGCAACGCTACATAGACAGAACATTAATACTACATATCACATTCTGCTACTATTACGAAATTTAATACGTACTACAAATCACTCCACTGTGATATGTAGCATTAATTTTATTTTCATTTAGCACTCTAAAGTTCATTACCTGAAAATAACTACAAATCGACTACATGTAGTAGAAAGGAGTCACACTAGTAACATCGTTAAATTAATGGTTAATAATACTTTGCGTCTACTTCATTCGTTATCCAACTGACCATCTTTGAGAACCTGACTAACCTGTCCTTAACTGAATTGTATATTGCACGTTTGAACTTGCAAGTTTTGATTTATGTAGGTTCTTTTGTTGATTAACTTTGTATCGCGCTTGTTCGCAGTTACTTGTGAGATTTGGCGCTGAGACGGAATTCTGGAATTCGGTTAAGGGTTTTAGGGTCGTTTTTACGGTTTTGCTCGGGCGCCAGATTTTTAAGGGTTTTCTCCCTCGGGATAATCCCTGGGTAGTTTACAAACTCAGAAGATTGCCAGGGTGGTCCGTAGAAATGAAACACACACTCAAAATGGAAAATCCCTAAATTATGTTATTCCCAAACGGCAGTAATAACAATTCGTACGACTAACACCTGTTTGCGCTACGTCGTCGAACGGAGATCGGAGAAGTACCAAAACTCATTTAGAATTATTTATGTATTTTGAAGAGGAAATACACAAATACGAAATTATTAATATTATCACAGTGGGAGAGAAATAAAAGTTATTCTACATGAAATCGAAAAGATCGAAAATTGTTCGGCGAAGCGAAAAATGCGGAAACGGAAAATTACAATACTTTTGCAAACAATAAAATTAAGATCTGAAATATGAAAAACCCTCTAAGTACTGAAAATGGGAAAGCGGAAAATTATCCTAACAGTTTCACAACGACAGAGGAATAGCTAGATGCGGAGACGATAGGATAACGTGCAGTGTTTAATATTCGGTAATACGGTCTTTTACATTAGGAGAGAGCGACAGCGAGCGGAAGATAGTGCTGACTTAATTTTTCCCTAACACGACGAGAGAAAAATTAACTTAGCGGTTCGGAGAGACGGACATACATATGGACGGTACTACAGATCACTCACATTTATCGGTCGGTAACGGACAATTACGTAACACTTACAGGTAACATAGAGTTTGGTTGGCTAAGTCTAACGGCGGAACGATCACAGTTACATATAACAAAGAATTCGGCGGCCTTAAATTTAACGAAGGTGACAATCACAGTTTACGGACAGTTACGCAACAGATAACGAATATAACGGCGGTACGCTCACAGTTACATATAACAAAGAGTTCGGCGGTGTTAAATCTAACGGTCGATGACAAGCACAGTTTATGAACGATTACGTAACAGATACAGATAGTTTGGTCGGTCTAAAATATAACGCTGGTGACGTCCACAATTACATATAAGACAATTACATATATCGGTCGGTAAGACGGAAACAACGTACGGCTTGTCACAAATAAGTATTGGTTCTGACATTGGATTAAGTCAGGTACAGGACGCTTGGATGGGGGAAGTTTGCCTACCCAAGTTTCGTCTGAATACTTAAGCAATGGTAGATTGAACATTGCCTTATCAGCCGCCATCTATCTGAGATAGGTTTTATTTCACGGTTAAATGCACGGTGTGTGGTCTACCCTCAACTCTCAAAAATATGCTTCGTTACAACTTAACTACTAGTTTGGAAATACTGTTTGAAAGGAATTATTCTTTGCTTTTTCGAAACCTATAGTCGCTGTCGTCGACAGTTAGTTAGGACAAGATGTCTCAGATCCTGTGCACGTCGTAGGTACGTATGTATCCTAGAGTTTTTAAGAGACTATTAACTCATCAATAGTGCACAGCTGGTAGAAAAAGTATAAAGTGGTTTTAAAATATCCATGAACATCATCAATATCATCGTCGTCAATCAGCCTGTGTTTGTCCACAGCTGGACATAGGGCTCCCTTAAGTGCTACAACGTCTCCCTATTCTGTGCTGCTTGTATCTAATTTGTTTCAATACATTTAATATCATCGGACCATCTAGTTGGGGGTTGTCCTCTGTTTCTGTATGCATCTTGCCTAGGCGTCCACTCCATAATCCGCTTGGTCCATCTATCATCCTGCATCGACCTCTCCATTACAAGTTGTGCCACTCGTATCTTCTGTATAACCTTTTTCGTTAGTGTCAGAGTATCATCACGATAAGTAAGACTAGGCAGGACACATTAATTGAAACCCTTTCTTTTTAAACAAATCGGGATATCTGTTTTAAATATATGCCTCAAAATTTCAAAAGCAACCCACGTCAAACCTATTCGTCTAAGTAGTTCATGTGTTTGATTGTTTATGTATGAGGATTTCATGACCGACGTATTTGTAAGAACTAGTTTCTTCGTTGAGCAGATACGTGAATAGTTTCGGCGAAATAGCATTCCCTGCCGAACTCCTTTCTTTATTTTCAATTTATTTGTACTCACCTGTAATCTTACACTAGCTGGAGCATTCTTGTATATTGATTTTATTATTGTGTTTTATCGATGGTCTATTCTGCTATCAGACAGTGACTTTAACATTTGGTATTGATTGATAGCATGAAACGATTTTTCGTAATCCGAGAATATTAGTACGAGTATTTTATTGTATTCGATGGATCTCTCTACAAGAGTCTTTAAAACTTGGAGATGGTTATTGGTGCCGTTCCCTGATCAGAAGCCAGCCTGTTGTCTTGGCTAGTATAGGTCAAGTTTCGCATATACTCTATTGGTTATAATTCTAGTGAATAGCTTGTACATCTGCGAA
This sequence comes from Cryptocephalus moraei, assembly GCA_946251905.1. NCBI lineage: Eukaryota > Metazoa > Arthropoda > Insecta > Coleoptera > Chrysomelidae > Cryptocephalus > Cryptocephalus moraei. The sequence continues at coordinate 3,208,188 of OX276452.1, forward strand.
AGCAGACTGATAGGACGGTAATTGGCAAGGTTGGTAATATCCCCTTTTTTGTGCATCAGAATGATGGTTGCATTGTTCCATTGTTGTGGTATTTTACCTTGTATAAGACATTCGGGAGATAGTGTCTTAAGGCTATGTAGTAATGTGTCGCCCCCTAATTTGATAGCTTCGATACCTACTTCGTCCTATCCAGGAGTTTTATTTTTTTGCCTTTTTATCTCAGATTTTGTGATTTCCGGGATTTCCTCTGAGCCCTGATTCGTAATCTAAGGAATCTAATTAGTGGCAGTGGTTTTTGTTTATGTAGCATATAACTCACTATAAAGTTCTTCTATTACATTTAGAATATCTTTTGCGTCATTTGTTATTTTGCTTTCCCTGTTTCGCAGTTTACATATTCCTTTCTTCCCTTTGGAGAGTTTTTTCCTAAGTACTTTCAAGCTTTTGTTTCCATCTATTATTTTAGTAACCATATCAGACAATTCTTAGTTATACTCTTATTAAGTTGTTTTAGTTTTGGGAAGTTTACGCTGTATTTATCCAGTAATTCTCTTCTTTCCTTCATTATGTTTTTAGTTCTGTCGCTCAGTTTTGTATCTTTCTGACTTATCTTGACACAATTGATTTGCTCGCCTTGTTTTATGGCATCCACTATTTTTTCGTTCAATTCATCAATGTGTACATTTCCCGTTGATTTTTGTATGTGCTGATTTAGATAGTCTTCGATATTATTTTGAAATGTTTTTGTGTTACTCTTCCAGGCCCCCTGGGGACTATTGTAAGCACATATTTATATACCATTTTGTCGCCTTCAGGTCGCACCAATGCACGAAATGACTCCCAATTCTTTATTCTGGAACGTACCGGTAACTTTGATATTTGATTCTTTGGACATCCCCAAAATTGAATGCAGCAATTGCACAAAGGCTTCAAAATATGTTTGCAACATATGATTGAATAACTTTACATTTATGGTATTTTACTTAGATGATTAGAACACGATTCTGCAGTTCTCAAGCACAAACCTTTATGAATTCATAGACTTCATCACCGTGTTTGAAAGTATCAGTCAGTAACATATAAATAAGAAATTTAACTGGTTTACTGTGGTGAATATTATTCTATCATGCATACCAGGCTCTGATGCCACTTAAACCAAATAAATGCTTGAACTACTTCTAATGTTTTCACAATTAGTTCTATGAATCGGTTCACTTTATCCTTAGTTGAATGCTTGTTGCTCGATTAAAACCGATGAGACGGATTAAACCGATATGTCGAATCTCAGACACTCAATAAAGAACTTGTATGAATAATTTTATTATTAATATTATTAATATTACTTTTTATATATTTTTTATAAAAAGGAACAGCTTATAAATGATGGGTAATAATGATATTGGTTTGTAACAGAGTGAATCCTCCAGGCCGTATCGATTATCGACTTGTAGCAATTACAAAAAACTGCAACTTTCTCATACACCCAGTGAGACATCTGCTAAGCACTATATCAAGGAATAGCTATTTATGATACAAGGTCACAGTATTAGGATTTTAGGTTTACAGAACGAGCGTAGCGAGTTCTGTAATTCAAACAAGTGCCTTAAACGCACTTTTCCCACATGTATCATTCAAGATCTTTTCTCATTCACAAATAATTAAGATGTTTCGAAAAATGTCCGAAATACGTCAGATCCTGAACTATTCAAAGTTACAATACCACTATCTTAGAAATCACTGTAACCAAGGTAATGAAAGTTTGTTTTGTGGAAAAAAACGCTCAAACTGACACCTACTTTTGGTCGAATCAGGTTGAATCTATTTTTATTTTTCGCACTAGTGCATTAAAATTGCACTTTTCACATTCAATCATGAATGAGAAAATAATAAATAAACGAATCGTCGCTTGTTAGCCTGAGTTACATATTTGTTTGCACCCAGTAGTATATTTCGCCTTAATTGCACTTAACTGCTTCTTTTAGTTAAATGTTTGCCTATGGTTTGTAAATTATTAGAATAGATTTGCTATTAAATGAACAGCCGGTATCCCGTACATAGTTTGATAAATTCTCACCGTAACTAGAGACCGCTTTTATCCATGGTAGATAATCCATTGCCGTGTTGTGTATACTACCATCTGTGTTTTATTCCACGAGGAAACTCTGACGTTTCACTGAATAGAAACTACTTGATGCTTAAGGGGGTAAATACCCTACAAATCTGGCGCCCAAGCATACTGTTCCGCAAACAAAGCTTGAACCCAAACACCAAAAATCCAACTTAGCGCCAATTCCTCTCATCTGAGCTAGCCGAGGACGTGGGCCAAAGGTCGTTACACTATAGAGATACACAAGATACGTCGATAATTATTAAGGAAACAAATTGAGATTATAAGTATTATCGTCTGTGTAATATAATGTAATACGATCTACTTGAATACGAATAGTCGGTGAATTGTGGATCAATTGCTGGATATTAGTAAATATTAGCAAACAACCATCTCTTGTCAATTTTCTGACACATGGATGGTATTTAAACAATTATTGATATGGTGATTTTTTTAGACTTGTTATAAGATACAGATGGGCTAGTTGACTGTAACTCATTTTCATAACACCCTGAATTTTTTAATCTAGTTCCCCTTACTTCTTATAGATATACAGGGTGTCAGTCTCAAAACTTTGAATTGGATACAACTCTGAAGATTTATTGTTTTTTAAGAACATTCAAAAATTGTTTAGACTGAATGGAAGCACTACCCCAGTTTATACATACGTTCCTAAGAGGGGTATAAAGGTTAAAAGACAATATATCAACAATTTTATGTTCTAAGATACCAAGCCAATCATTTATTTTTGAGAATTTTGGCCATCAAACTACACGAGGCTTTTCATTATTTCAGTAATGTCAATTTTATTTGTTAACATGTTCTTTTAGATAAGATGTCCATTCATCGGAGAAACATGTTTTTTAAGATATCAGGTCGTCTTTCTCTTATTTAATAATTGTTTCACAGAACTTAATTTTTCTATTGGGATTATCATCACCCAGTTCTTGAAGAATATATATTTTGTAAGGAAAAAACTTGTTTAACATTAAAACTTTTACCTGCATTAAAAGAATTAGCCGCTCGTAAAACATATCGATTATCACTGGCGAAAAAATAAACTATTTCAACATATTCAGCAGTTATGAAGTTACATCATTATTTGCAAATTATTTTCAGCGAAACACTTATAATTCATCAGAATTTATCAACAACAAAATTCAAATTAATAACAAATCATAAATGGCCTTGAACCTACCTGAACATAAAAGATTGCTTTGATCAAACGTTTTGAACAGTTCTTGCGAATATTTCTCAAAAAAAATATTGCAATTAATGTTGTCATAACTTTTCAAAGCATAACATTTTTTATTCGAGATATTTTTGTCGTTTAAAAGTTATAAAAACCTTTAAAATGCGATATGACTTGATAAGGGATGTAATTAAAACTTGTGTAGTTGCGGAAGCTACCCCGCATTAAAACACATGTACAAACCACCTATCACTATTAAACTAGTTTTCCCTCCATTCTAACGAAACGGTTTTTGAATGTTCTAGAACAATAACACAGGCCTACAAAAAAAAATTTTCGATTCCACTGACCAAACCATATAGGCTTTATGTTGTTGGGGTCGCTGATTCCGAATCCGGGGTCTATTTGGCTCTCTCCGGTAAGGTTTTTTTAGAGGTCATTTTAGGGGTGTCTGTTATCAAAAACCCTAAATGGCGAAGAGCACGTTCCAACCATCCGTTAGATTGGTTTTCAGGGTTGCTGAGTCTGAATCTGGGGTCCGCTTAGCTCCATCACGAAAGGTTATTTTTTATGTCATTTTAAAGTCATTTTACGGGGTTTATAGTCAAAAAATTCTCAATAGCGAAAAAGCACGTTCCAATCATACGTTATATAGGTGTTTGAGGTAGCTGAATTCAAATTTAAAGTTTGTTGGACTGTACCCTAAGGCTTAAGATCATTTAAAGTTGATTTTAGGTGATTTTATAGCAAAAGTTTGCATAAATAAGTTTAAATTACACATAAGTTTATCGTTTTCTTCAAAGTAGTCTTTTTTGTCCATAACCATCCATAACCATTTATTTAAAAATAACATTTTTATATATGAACTATTGCAGCACAAAATTTATTTAAAAGAAATAAATAAATCACTCTATAAAAATGAATATACATGAATATAAAATGAATATGAATAATTTAATAAACACCAACTTGTGGAAAAAAGGTACTTCTTAAAATTTACTTCATGTAAAACTCTCCCTAAAATCACCTAATATCACCTTTAAATGATCTTAAGCCTTAGGGTACAGTCCAACAAACTTTAGAACTCAATTCAGCAACCCCGAAAACCTATATAACGTATGGTTGAAACGTGCTCTTCGCCATTTAGAATTTTTCGACTATAAACCCCCCTAAAATGACCTTAAAATGACTTCTAAAAAAACCTTACGTGATGGAGCTAAGCAAACCCCAGATTCAGACTCAGCGACCCCGAAAACCTACATAACGTATGGTTGGAACGTGCTCTTCACCACTTAGAACTTTTGGACTATAAACCCCCCCTAAAATGACCTTAAAATGACTTCTAAAGAAAACCTTACGTGATGGACCTAAGCGGACCACAGATTCAGACTCAGCGACCCCGAAAACCTATATAACGTATGGTTGGAACGTGCTCTTCGCCATTTAGAATTTTTGGACTATAAACCCCCCTAAAATGAGCTTAAAATGACTTCTAAAAAAAACCTTACGTGATGGAGCTAAGCAAACCACAGATTCAGACTCAGTGACCCCAAAAACCTATATAACGTTTGGTTGGAACGTGCTCTCCACCATTTAGAATTTTTGGACTATAAACCCCCCTTAAAATGACCTTAAAATGACTTCTAAAGAAAACCTTACGTGATGGAGCTAAGCAAACCCCAGATTCAGACTCAGCGACCCCAAAACCAATCTAACGGATGGTTGGAACGTGCTCTTCGCCATTTAGGATTTTTGATAACAGACACCCCTAAAATGACCTCTAAAAAAACCTTACCGGAGGGAGCCATATAGACCCCGGATTCGGAATCAGCGACCCCAACATAAAGCCTATATGGTTTGGTCAGTGGAATCGAAAAACAATTTTTTTTGTGGGCCTGTGTAATTAATCTTAGAGTTACACCCAATTCAAAATGTAGAAAAAAGCACACTATGCACTAACATTCGCACATCACAACGTGAAACTATATACCATTGCTGTTCCGTTAATAATTCGTTGTTATAAATTTTCGTGTATATCACTTCTACTTGACTTGTGTAAACATACTGTGTATTTTTTAAAAATACCTGTCAGAAACAAAGTATCGCTGTATGCTACTTATAGTTGGCATTTCTTTAGCTCTGGCAGCTAAAACGGTGCCAATTCGCTTATAAGATATGTTACAACCTTACTATCTTGCTAAAATATTATATCTTAGGCAGATTACTTTTAAAAAGACAGTACAGTTATGCTGTAGAAATAATTTTATTCTCATCGATATGAAACTTGTAATTCAAGATGATCAATGATTCATATCCTTGCACCTATTAGGATTTTATATTGATATATTCAAAGTTACCTCGATTGTTTTTCGTAGTTGTATTTTGAAGCTCCCTCTTGTAGACACTTCTCGATAATTCCACAATTTTCCTCCATTAGAGTTATTGGGCCCGGGGAGAGGGAATAGAGAGAAAATGATTCGGAGCGGGAAGGAGAAGAGATCGTAGGCTCGAACTGGAAACGTTTCAATTTGCCGGTTCCTTGGCCACCTCATTATACGCTCTATTACGCGCCCAGAAACAAATTACTCTAAACGGCTCTGCTCCGTTTTTAAAAAATAGTCCGATGGTGATGTGTGCAGGGAAAGTTAATATACCTATGACGTATCTGCTGGCCAAAAATTGACAAATTTGAAGACTTTGGAATTAATTAATGATGACGATGTTCGATGGATAAAGATGATGGTAGAGTTGAAACATGATCTTGGATTCGCCACAAATTCGATAGTTCACCAAATAAAAAGAAAGATTTAATGTTCCAAGGTGTAACGGCCTATGTACTGAAAACTACGACACTACAATACAAGAACCACCCTGTATTAGTAGTTATACGATCGTTTTTGTCATTGTTTTTAAATGTCATTGCTTTTGTACTTTTCAATTGAAGTATTAAAACGCAAGCTTCCAATTACGAGTTGTGAAGACTCTTGAACAATCAGAAAATGGTAAGTTATTTTCATAGTTATTGGAAGGAATTAAGAAAAACCTCACCCAGTTGTCATCCTCTACCCACCCTATACATTAAATATAAAAGTCATAATTAATATAACTCTGACATGTCAGTGTTTCACGCGAAATAATCAATTGAATTATTTCAAATGTCGTGTCGGAGATGTTTTCTGAAGTTTATTAACCTTAGTATTGTGACAAGACTTTTTCTTCTACATTCAATAAAACCTGAATTTCATGAGCTATTCGACCATTGCAAGGCTTCTAACATTCTAACCTAACCTTTACCTATAGCCTGGCCATCCGAATATCTATAGCAGCGTTGCAAGGGTGAAACTGACGTTCGGCCAGAAGCTTGGGCATGGAGTATTACAAACAGTCTGCTGCCTCGTGGTGCCAGTTATAACAATACTGCTAATTCCTACGTTGAGAGACCGAAGAAATCCGCCAGCGTGATATAACTAAAATCAAAATGAAAATTAGTATGAAATTTGAAATTCTACTTAGTGTATTACGTTGTTAAATAAATCACCTTAAAAGTTTCTTCATAGTGAATCAGTTATATATGTTTTTTCAAGGAATAGCGTTACTGCTTATCTTGATATTTTTTTTGAACGTTACCTACGTCAGCGACATAAAGAATAATAAATTTATTAAAGAATAAAACAACAGTTTCTAAATTCTTTGGATAGCAGGATTTTATTACATGTGCGAAAGTTTTTGAAAATATGAACTCTGCTCCATAAACTCTAATCACCTACGGTATTGTAACGTTTTTACTATTTACTAAAACTAAACACTACGCGATTTGTCCTAATTAATTTTATTTATAACTCTAGCACTTAATTTATTTCACACATAGATGTTTATTTATTTTACGCGCCGGTCTCTCGTTTGTCGCCCGAAATGTTTACGCTCCGATTCTTTAACCAACTCTCTCAGCTGTCGATCTCCCTTTTATGTCTATCGTCTCGCTTTCTAGAACATTCCCGTCGTTTCGGGAGAAGATTCTGGATTCTGGAACTTGCTATCGCGTCGAATATTCTCCACTCTTCTCGTCTGTTCGAACCGTCCTTCTCGGGATCGCAATTAGGCGAACTTGGGTAGCTCCAGGCGTGTTTATCTTGCGGCAAGCCGTTTCGTTACACTGCCCCCGCCTTAAAGATGTTTCGTCCCGAAACGTGTCCCTGACAGACCCATGTAGAAACCTACAGTTGGTCCCTTGTCTGCACTGCGAGGTTTGGTGGAAATAACATGCCACGGTCTTCTTGTGGGGACTCCTCTCAGGATTCCAACGACACACCAAAATGTCTAACCCGGTGAAGCGAAATAAGACCTCCAGCATATTCCTGACGACCCTCCAGTCCAAGGCGTCCCATCCACAAGTTTCGGAATGGCTAACTTAGTTAGATCTTCGCTAAGTAGAGTATCCCTAAGGTCACGTAGCGCGTCCCACAGGTCCAAATAGGTGGGCATGTGAAAGGACCTCCTCTTTGTAATCAGGTAGACGAGCGGCCGTCGTGTTCCAACTTCCTTAATCCTCAGGGCTCGCCCGACCGTTGGTCCCTGCTGATGAAGTTCGTCCAGTTTGCCAAACCTCGTCCGGAACTCCGCGACAATTCCTCGGGACATCCGCAGGTCCTGGGCCACGCAATGAGCCAGCGCATACTCAGCCGGTGTTTCGAAGAGATCCCGTTGTTCTTCCCTGGTCACGCCGAATCTGGCCTTCCAGGTCCCAACATACGCAGCCATAAATTCTTCAAAGGAGGGTTCATCCTCTTGGGGCCGTAGTTGGCGCACCTGTTGATCTTGGTCGTGGTCTCCCTCGAAAGGTGCTAATCGATTGTAATGCACGACCTGGGCTTCCCATTCGGAACTTTGCTAATCCGGTAGATGACGTCATTTATTTTCGTCTTCACTGTATACCCAGGCTTTCTGAACCTTCTCCACTCTTCTCGTCTGTTCGAGCCGTCTTTCTCGGGATCGCTATTCGGCGAACTTGCGTAGCTCCAGGCGCGTTTGTCTTGAGGCAAGCCGTTTCGTTACAGTATTTTCTTCTTTCTGTATATGGAGCTCAAAAAAATACTTACATAGTTAATTTACGTTACTTATCTTTTGTATAACATACACGTAATAAAAAAACCCGTGCAATTAGTTTGTCTTCATCCAACCTCGGCTTCTACTTACTAACATTCTTATCGAGTATTATTATTATTATTACCAGGTTCAGCTGGTTTGCTAATGAACTGGCGGTGTCTACGAACTTGACCACGCGCTACCTGCGACCTTTGTTGCCAAATACTGGCTAGACCACGCGATTTTCTTCAAGGGTTTAACGGAATATCGGGTCATCGGTCCTGTTCGTTTTACTTTTTGCTAAACCTCAATTGTTCATCCTTGCCCTTTAACAAGCGATAGCGAATAGAACGAAAATAGTGTATCAACTAATATAATGTCTTTAAAATGACATGATAAGAGACAGGTATCGTGGACGAGCTCGTAGTCGCCGTTAATCCGACCCTTATTCGAAATGTAGGTTTAAACAATTAGGTATTTGCCATATATTTTAAATTAAAGGAAATATATCTAAATTCATAGGGACGAACCCTCAGACAAATTTTATAATCATAAAAAATCGTGGAATAGACCCAGCACCAAGTATTTCAGGTATAAAAAACAGTAATTGTGCGAGGACCAGTGAAACTACCGCTCATCCTGACGTCACTCCGCTTATAAACACGGGTCCGTTCTGCAGTCCACAAATGGATTTTTCGAGTTTTTGGACTTTATTGTTGTTTCCGCTGGAGTGTAGGAGTTATATTGCTACCAAATTTAGTAATTTTTATTATTCGCGTCGTAAAATAGTGTTTTCACTACACTGTTTATATGCGGTGTGACGTCAGATGGCGTTTTGGCGCCAATTCCTAGCGTTTGAATTTCAAATAACTTTTTTTGCTTGAATGTTTTTAATTTTTATTTTTTAATATTAACCTAAGATTTATAGGCATATAATCTCTCATTTAGCCAGTTTTCAAAAAATGTGAAAATACCTAATTAACGTGGTCGAGCGCGTAGTCGCCCTCAACTGGAACCAGTCCACACTCTATTTCTACCTGCTCCAGAGAAGCTCCTTAATGCTATTTTTGCAACTGCAAAAAAGGGTGTAATTCCAAATGCGGCTGTTGTCAAAGCCAGTCATATTCAAATGTTAAATCTTCAGCAGAAGAAGATCCTTACATCAACGACGAAACAACTGATCTATCGCTGCTATAACATTTCACGGTGACTCAGGAAGAAGAATAAGAAAAAGAAGAAGTTGAATAAGAAAACCTGACATTCCATGTTGTATATATATAATATCGGGTTCAAAACGTTCTTCGCCGTCTTCCGATTCCCAGTCTCCATTTCTCTAGATCTTCTTCTAGCCCTCTATCTTGATTATCATTATCCATATACTCTCTCCGACTTAATCTAGGTCTCCCTCTCTTTTTTCATCCCTCCTGGTGTCCAATTAAAAATTTGTTTGGGTTATCGACCTTCTGGCATACGTTGGACATGCCCATACCACTTCAGCTGATTAACTCGTATGTCTTCTACAATCGCATGTTGTACATTCATAATTTATCTAATTCTCTCGTTTGCAATTGCTTCATCCAACCGCCCATCATTTGTAAGGAACATGTGTAAATATTGGTATTTTGTGCAGTGTTTTAATTGTTGTGTTTGTTCTAATATCAAATTCTGTTCTCCCCCTATACACATATATTCTGCCTTACTAAGGTTTACTTCCAGCCCCCATTATACTCTTCCACCAGCTTGTCATATATTCCAGGTCTTCGTAGTCTTATGCCAAAATAATGTGATCGTCCGCGAAACACAGAGTATATATTGTGGAATCGATCAACGAAATACCCATATGTAACGTTTTTACTATTTACTAAAACTAAACACTACGGGATTTGTCCTAATTAATTTATTTCTAACACTTTAACACTTATAATTTATTTCACACAGAGATGTTTATTTATTTAACGCGCGCGGTCTCTCGCCCGAATGTTTACGCACCGATTCTTCAACTGAACTCGCCTTGGGTCCGGCATTCCTTATATACCAGGTATAAGGCTACTCGAACTTTCGCGATAATTGCTAGAATATTCGATTTTCGAAGAACCCGTCATCTCATCGAACCTTCTCGGCTCTTCCCATCGGCTTCGACCCGCACTTCTCGGGATCGCAATTCGGCGAACTTGTGTAGCTCCCGGCGTGTTTATATCGCGGCGAGCCGTTTTGTTACACATATTTAGTATTTTCTTTTTCAATTTGCTAGTGCACATTCCAGATAAATTTTAATGAGAGTAGGCGACAAACAGCATCTTTGTTTTAATCCCTTGTTAATAAGAAATCCTTCTGAGACTTCTGAAAGTTTCTCTTCTCTTGTTCTCTTGTGTGTTGAGTTTAAATTTTGATGTTTGAATTTTGTAAGAGTCAATTAATTTAATATTATCGTAAGTTAGATTTTTAAATGAAATATCATGCAACGAAGCTGAGTTAATTTTTGAATTTTGGCTATCTATTTTCTTATGAAGCAAGGGAATATTATTTTGATTTAGTTGATATTTAAAAAAGATATGATGAGTAACTTCTGGTTGATCACATTGTAATGAAGCATATTTTTCGCGTGGCTAGAACCCGTGTCTCCCTCTGTTACCGTTTCCGGAAAACCCGTAAACTCAATAAATAACCATTATCTCTCCGCCGTGACACCTGCAAATTTCCAAGGCCGAGTTTAAACAAAAGACCACCAGTTGTCTCTTTAAATGCGAGCAGCAAACTATCCCTCCCTGTTTATCTGGGATCTCTAAATATGAACGAAAAGTATCAAATGTATCTGGCGTAGTCGCCTCTCCTGTGAGTAGTCCTGGAGTGCCTCTGCAGTGCCTACCGTTCGTTTTTGCGCGAGTAGACCGACATCAAAAGTGTTTTCCGCTCTTGCGAGATCCTCCAAGAGACGACCGCCGAAATCCAAAATTCCGTTCTCGAGAGTGATCCGCAGAACCGTTTTCTTTCCGACGCGCCGTTTTAGTTTTTCCCGCACCGAGAGTTTTCTTGCCGAACACCGTAACCGAGAGTGATAGACTTTTCCGCGAGTGAATTTCCGGAAAGTGACCGACCGCCATATCTCCTCCAATTGTAAGTACACAATTTCTGTTCGATTCGCTGGTAGGCCTCTTCCTTGTCTAGATTCCCATTCGGGAATCTCCGCACGTTAAGGGTCCCATTCACGTTGAGATCCGTATCGATACATGTCGCAAGTATCAGTATCACGATACAAATCTCATGGTGTATTTGGCTGTCTCAGTATCGCTGCATCAGTATCAGCTGGTATCGCCGTCTGTATCACTGTACTTAAACCTTGATACGGCGCTACTGCAACTGATGCTTGTCGCAGCGTGTATGTTGACGTTTCATGCGTCGCGCTCACAAAATTCATAAACAATTTCTGTGTGCAACATGACGGATCGCGAGTTTTGGGAAGACTTTCTGAATATTTATAAATTATATCCATGTTTATGGAATTCAAAATGTAAGGACTATTCTAATAAACAATTAAGAGAATCCGCAATTATGGCGTTAGTCAATGATTTCCCGTTCTCACTGCTTCAGCACCCGCTTAAAAGACCCGCTCAAAATTCTCTCGCTCGCTTCGCTCTCTTGCTGATATCTTTTCCCTCTGCCTGTTATTAACCGACTCTGCACATTTATTTTCGCCTTTTTTAATTAGCTAGCTTCACTATTTCCTTTCCGTTTGTAAAGTAATTATTCATATTTTATTTCATTTATTAGATTTTGCATTTTCCGTAATTCCAAACAATAAATAAACCGTTTTTATCGCACCACCTGTTCTCCGCACATTCCCGTCCGACCGTGGAGCGCAACGTTGCCGGTTCCTCTTCGAAATCCGACTTTCCGGATTTCGCACAGTTGCCAAAACTTCCGAACGTCTAGTAACCGGCAAATCGTTGTCTCCGCTGCCAAAACGTCCCTAACTACTGTATATAGTGTAATTACGACCTTCCGCTTATTTCTAATGTTTCGATTCACGTCTACTTTAGATCCATTTTCTGTAAATGACTTAGTAGATGTAATATAGATCAACCGTATTTTTCCCCGTCCTGTGTGTTTTATTTTCACGGACCCCCTGGCATTCTCCTGATGTAGTGTCTACCCATAGGTCCCAATGAGTAAAACGAGTTCTGGTCGAAATGCTTCTATTGGTGAACCATTTACACGTATTACCTTAACTAAAAGTGAAGTGAGTTGAATGAAGGTGAATACATGACTCTTCTGATGAACGTTTAATAATGAGAACAATTGTAGTTATATGTCGTTGTTGTCGAGAAACCTAATTGGAACAATAACAATTACAAGTATCGCTGGTGAAGTAGTACGACATCAGCGATATTCGTATTGTGAGCTCAACATACTTATGTATTGTTTAAATCAAAGGTGAGCGAAATGATGAGTCGTGACAATGAAAGTAGGTGATAATGATTAATGTTGATAATTAAGTTATTGCCTTACGCAATCTGCTACACCATCCCCCTTTGGAGAGCGACCTCTAGGAAGAGTTGCTCTGATGTAGTGATATTTAAGCAAGGGATGGCGGCAATGCTTATCGGCGCTGTAAGCCATGAGCACTGTGAATAGTAACCTTAACCCAAATAAAATTAATACGTGACCTAACAATGAAAATAGGTAATATGTTTAATTAACTAATGAATTTCCTGTAATTAAAAAATAATGATGAGTAATGCATAATTAAATACAGTATTATAACAACAATGACAAAATCTAAATGGAATTACGTAACATTTGTGACATTAACACTTTCAGTTATATCACTGCACTATGTCACTGCGTCACTTCTCCCTTCCTTTGCCTTCCCGTATTATGCCCTTTCGAGCAGAATCACATTCACGACTTTTAAGTAGTTATCTTTATGATAGGTGTGGGAGAGGAGGCAGGGATTTGTAGTGGAAGGGTAATAATGTGTAATGTGTAATATGAGTTAAGTAGGTATAATTATGTGAAAAATTACGATTTTAACTTACATCTATTTCGCAAAGTAAATAATAAACGATACTGAACCTATGTATTGTAAAATGTCAATATTTATGTTTTTTGTTGTACTGCAAGGTCAGCAGTTATCCGAGTTACGGTGGGTCGTCCACGGTTTCGCTTTCGACCTTGTTCTCGACATATTTTCGAATCCTATTTTTATGAATAGAGGATTGTTTTCCTAAACGATCCACAATGACACAGTTTGGATCATGTATGCTGACAACTGTAAATGGACCAGTGTACCAAGAATCGAACTTGTGCCTGTCCTCATTTGTGAGTGTGACTTGATCTCCGGGGTTTAACACAAGTGATGATGATTTGCTATCCCATTTATGCTTACGATGTAGTTTAGCTTTCTCAATGAAATTTTTTGCTCTTTTATGCGCCGTTTGCAATCGATATCTTAGTTCTTGGTCATATGCGTCTACGTTGTATAGCGGTTCAATATGTGATCCTTTTAAGCTTTCAGGAAGATTTGCGTTCCTGCCAAACACTAGCTCGAACGGCGTATAATTGTGATAAGTACTTGGTGTTGTGTTATAACAAAATGCATAGTAGTGTGTCCAATCAGACCAATCCGTTTTTTCCTCATTTACGTACATTCGGATGTACTCGTTTAACACTCGATGGTTTCTTTCGCATCCGCCAATCGTCTGACTGTGGTATGCGGTAGAAATCTTATGTTCAACTTGTAACATCTTCATGATATTTGCAAATACCTCATTTCTATATTCCGATCCCATGTCGCTTCGAACTTCTTTCATGAGTCCGTATATTAGAATGAAATGTTTTACTAGGTTTGATGCGACAGTGATCGCGTCTTTATTCGGAATTGGTATAACTACTACGTATTTTGTTAGTTCACATTGTACCGTGATGGCATACTGATTTCCAGTGTTTGACGTTGGAAACTTCCCTATCGTATCAATGCATATTATGTCGAACGGTTTTTGGGGCGTTGGCGTGATAACTAGTGGCTCGACTCCGCGGACACGAGCTTTGTTAAGCTGACACTTGTGACATTGTTTAACAAAGTCCGCGACATCACGCGACATGTTCTTCCAATAGTACGTTGATTTTAGTTTCTTTAATAGTCGTTTTTGACCACAGTGGCCTCCTAGTAATGGATTTTCATGAAAATTTTTAATTATTTTAACTTTCTCTCCTTTATGTTTTATTGACTGTCTCGCTCGACAGAGTACAACAGTAATCTTTTTCAAATGCATGTTACCTAGTTTCTTAAATTCATTTACAGTGCACTGTGTAAATATCTCGTCATTTAGGCCTATTTTCACCTTTAATGATTGACAATCGGCGGCTAGCTGATCTAACCGAGGTAAAATTTGCTCTAGTGCAATTTCACCATTCACGATTGGGAAGTCGGTGCTTATACCTGGCTTCCGGTTTCGCCACAACGTCATTCTAAGTGATGTTGGGTTTACTTGAAACCTCACTAGTGGAACATTCATTACTTCAAGATTATTCAAAGCTTCATATACTTTAGGATGAAGTGAAATAGATGATTGTACTTTGTCGGGTTCTGATGTCATTTGAGATTTTGTCTTTGATCTCGTAATAGCGAGAATGCTTACTACGTTTTGATTGATTTGTTTAAGATCAGCGATATTTATTCTAGAGAGAGCATCTGCACATGTGTTATCTGAACCTTTTATATATTTAATCTCAAAGTCATATTCTTCAAGATCAAGTCTCATCCGAGTTAATTTGGAGGTTGGGTCTTTCATGGAGAATAAATAAACTAATGGTCTATGATCGGTTTTAACAAGGAATTTTGTTCCGTAAACGTAACAACGAAAATGTTTAATTGCCCAATGTACGGCGGTTAATTCTTTCAATATTGTCGGTTTATGCGATTCGCCTACAGTGAATGAACGTGAAGCGTATGCTATAGGTAATTCGACACCGTTGAATTCTTGAGAGAGAATTGCGCCACAAGAATTTTTTGAAGCGTCTGCCGTTATGATAAATGGCTTATTAAAATCAGGATACTGAAGAATCTGAGGTGAGATAAGGGCTTCTCTTAATTTGTCAAAGGCATGTTGACATTCCATAGTCCAATTGAATTCTGTGTTTTTTCTACTTAATTTATTTAGAGGTGCGGCTATTTCTGCGAAATTAGGTATAAAACGGCGGTAATAGTTTGTAAATGCTACGAACCGTTTTGTTTCGTCAGCATTCTTAGGCGTTGGATAATTGCTAATTACGTTATATTTGGAATCATCTGGCAATATACCTTTATCAGTTATTTTATGTCCTAAATATGTTACTTCTGTTCTGAAAAATTTACACTTTTTCGGGTTAAGTTTCAAATTGAATTTTCTGCATGTGGCAAATACTGCATCTAGATTTTTTAAATGATGTTTTTCTGAACAACCTACCACAATTAAATTATCCATGTACAGAAATGCTTTTTCAGGGGTGATTCCTGCGAAAGCAATAGACATCATCCTCTGAAAACTATTAGGACTAACAGTCAGTCCAAAGGGCAATCTCGTAAATCTAAAAGATCCAGCATCCACGCTGAAGGATGTTAAATCACGTGACTCTATTTCTAGTGGGATTTGATGAAACCCAGAAATTAAATCAATAACTGAAAACCATTTTGCTCTGCCTAGCTGATCGAGTATGTCATCAATACGTGGTAAGGGGAATTTATCCGATATAAGTTTCTTATTTATTTGTCTAAAATCGATTACTAGACGCCATGCTTTTTCTCCATTTGGTGATTTCTTGGGTACTAAGAGAACGGGACTATTATATTGTGAGATAGATGGTTCAATTATGTTATTTTCTAACATTTTGTTTATTTGCTTGACGATTTCCTCTTTCTGTGTTCGAGGAATTCGATAGTTTTTTATATATATAGGTGTCTTATCTGCGAGCTTCAGTTTCTGTTTGTAAAAGTTATTGACAGTAAGTTTGTCTGAATCTAACGCGAATATATCTGAATATTGATTGCAAAGTTGAACAACTTCTTGTTTGACATAGGCTGGAATTCCTTCAGTATTTAGTTCCTTCAATAAATTTTGAGAACGATCCAAATCTTTATTCGTAATGGTACATATGTTAAATTCACGTAATGGTACAGTTTTCACTGCAACGTTATTCAAAGTAACGTTATGAATATTAGTGTTGATTATTTTAACGAAAGGACTCTGTTTCGAAACTATAGCTCGAGCTAAAAATACACCTGGTTGTAATTCTGAGTTAAACACGACCGAATCTTCTTGAAGATTTTCTAACGTCTTAAGGGGTCTGATAACCTCACATCTCGCTGGGATAACCATAACCTCGTCTCTTGGTCCGCTATGAATTGGAATTACGTATTTATTTGACTTTATACTAAAACTCAACGACCATGTTTCATAATCAAGAATGCATTTATATTTAGATAAGAAATCTCTACCGAGAATAGCGTCGGATGGTATAGGGAAATTTCCGGAAACTATTTGAAATGTATGGCGAATTTTGTGATCTCTATCCAGAATGGCAGTCTCTATGGAACCTAGTGATTCGATTATACCTTCTGTAACACCCTTAATTGTCATTTTGTTTGAAACGTTTAACATAGAATCAGGATGAATCTTTGTGCGTTTAAAAACTGATATCTCTGCCCCGGTATCTACTAAGAATGTACATCGAGAGCCTGTCATTTCGGTCCAGAGAACAACAAAATTAGAAAATGAAAGATCTAAGTGGTATATTCTTGCGATTCTACCCCCAGACGGCGCTGCTGAGGGCCGATCTCGTTTCCCGAATTTGATTCTGTTTCTGTTTGCACGGGTCTTACGTATCGCGTGAGATTAGTATAACGATTAGTATTACGATTTTCATAATTATTATAGTTAAAACTTCCGCGCTGTCGACTATTGTTGACACGATAGTTTCTACCCCGACCTCGGTCAATTACGTTTTGATTCTCGTAACGTCTTCCATCGTAGCCACGGCCTCGGGTTCCGTTTCCACGTGCGTTTTGAATAAGACTCGGGTTACCGTCACGATTTTGTCTTCTACCGTAGTTTATTTGAAAAACATTTGCTGAACCGGAAGAAGATGAAGATGTGCCGACATTTACAAATTTCGTTAGAGCTTCTTGTACCGTTTTGAAATTACCGGCATCCATTACTAAGCTGACTCTCTCGGAACTCGAATTTGAGCTTAAGGCTTTAACTGCTTGCTGAGTAGTGTATTGGTTTGCGACATCGACCGGTACACCTTCAGTGACAAATGCCCTTTTGAGTTTTTCGGACAGCTCTTCAATTTCCGTCGCGAACGATAAGGCATCCTTATGGTTTTGTTTACACGCTAGTAATTTTGCTGTTAAAAATTGTGATCCCTCGCTCTTAATTCCATTTTTAAGAGAATCTATTATGCCGCTTAGGGTTGTCTCATTAGTAATAAGATCGCGCGCTTTGCCCGTTAAACGAGTTTTAACGTACGCGACTGCGTTTTCTTGCTGATTATTCGCGAGTTTGTCTAATAACCCTAACGCGTCCACAAACGATTGGAGTTTTTCGCGAGACCCGTCAAATTCGTGGGGGACTATTTTACTCGCCAAATTGAAAAAATCTAGCGTTGACATCGACATTGTTGTTTCACTTGAATTGTCGTCTTCCGAATCGATATCTTCGTCTAACACGAGCGGATCTAATTGTTGTACGCAACTAGTAGGAACAAGATAACGAACTCTTAACGCTTGAAATGATTTAACTACTCTATCACGAATGTAAAAGAAAAGCTCTTTACTCTCCGATTTCTGATTATTATCTAAATTATCCCAATATTTTGCTAACGTCGCGGTAAATGTATTAAACAATTTCACAAGTGCGTCACGAATTTCATTTCTTACTGACTCGCTTTTGGGAACTTCTTTCTTAACTGCGCGTTTTGACTGCTTTATTATCTCATCCTTGCATTGCTCTAAATTTAGCTTTAGTTGTGTCCACGTGACTGTCATAGATATGGCTTAAATATTGACGAATTACGATATATGTTAATTATATGTATATATAAAGGATAGTATTAGTAGTTAAGGATAATGTTAAGTTAGTTGATTATATGTATGAATATGAATGTGGCATAAAGTATGCGCGGTGGTTGATGTAATTAATAATAAAAGTCGCTTGTGGTTCGCTCGAAATAAACATAATACGAAAAGACTCACTCGTATTTTCCAGTTTTGTCCAATCACTCCAGTCGAGTGATGTGCCGGAAGTCGACTTCTACCGCTCCAGGAAGGTGGTTGTTGTCGTGGTGAGAGGGCTGTGCAGGGTTGCCTCTAGCGGGGGTTGTTCTCTTGGCCGGGCGACTGGTTGGCCAGACTGGATGGGCTGCAGGACCTGTTGCGGAGCCAATGAGTAGACGGACCTTGCCAGATTACGCCGAGCGTTGTTCTCCACTCTAAGCTTGAAATTTCTCCACAATTTCGTCAGGATCGAAGCTACCAGGAGTCCAAGGATAACGTAGGAGATGATCTTGATGTCCAAGTTGATGGTCACCTCGCTGACTTCTACGTTCGAATTTACAGCACCGTTTTGACTGCTGCTCTTGGTGTTTCCCATGGTGAATTATGTAGCTGTTTGCAGGATCGCCATGTAGTGTCTACCCATAGGTCCCAATGAGTAAAACGAGTTCTGGTCGAAATGCTTCTATTGGTGAACCATTTACACGTATTACCTTAACTAAAAGTGAAGTGAGTTGAATGAAGGTGAATACATGACTCTTCTGATGAACGTTTAATAATGAGAACAATTGTAGTTATATGTCGTTGTTGTCGAGAAACCTAATTGGAACAATAACAATTACAAGTATCGCTGGTGAAGTAGTACGACATCAGCGATATTCGTATTGTGAGCTCAACATACTTATGTATTGTTTAAATCAAAGGTGAGCGAAATGATGAGTCGTGACAATGAAAGTAGGTGATAATGATTAATGTTGATAATTAAGTTATTGCCTTACGCAATCTGCTACACTGAGTTTAAACTCACCCGTGGCTATAGGGAGTTAACCCTTAAAAATCGGGCGCCCGAGGTAAACCGACTTTAAACCGTTTCCCGAGTTCCAGAACTCCGCAACTTGCGCCAATTCAAATAAGTGACGTAACTTGCCGCCAGAGTCGTTGTGCCGCCAACGACTCTGCCTTACCGAACAAAGTACGTTACAACATCATAGGTCTGAGTCTTGTTGCTTGACTCTCCTCTTGTAAACCCTTGTCAATAAATGTCCCGATCGACCCTGACGATGTTGACTATCTCTCTCCTGGTTAGGTTGGGGAGGAGTCGAAACCATGGCGGGTTTAGCCAATCCCTATTCCATAGTTTTCACTTTTAACTTTACTGATTCTTGTGAATACATTCTCCCATCTCTTGATTAATACTTCCTGTAGTTGTGTTATGATATCAGATGGTGTGCTGGTGGGAAATGTAAATGTTGGAACTTTCGTCCCTAGTTTGGCCAACTCATCCGCCTTCTCATTACCGGGGATACCTACGTGGCTGGGTACCCATCCTATCTCTATTTTTCCTATGGATTTGTTATGTCTATTAATTTGTTCGCTAATTTCTAAGGCGAACTTGTTGTATTTGAAATGCTAGCTTGGATTTGCAACCTGTTGGAGTGCTGATTGAAAATCTGACAGGATTAGTACGAGACGTATATTTTTTTTGTCGAATTTTTTGGATTGCCTGCATTATGGTGTATAGTTTTGCTGTGTGAATCGAGAAGGAGGGTGGTAACTGGTCACAGACTTTAATTTTGTTATGGGCATAAATGCCATACCCCAGACGTTCCTTGACTTTGGATGCATCTGTAAAAACTGTCGTATAGTCGGGAAACTTCTCTCCTATTCTGCTTAGGATTATATTACTTCCAGCATCTTCATTATCTTTGGTGAATTTGTTGATTCTAATTCTGTTTATTTGATCTTCCGACGGAGTGGTGTGGCATGGAGGCCTATTCCTATTTTATATTCTGTCATGGAACTCTGTAATTTCTTCAAATGACATAATTAGAGGAGGAGTATTTCTTGGAGACCAAAGTTTTGTATCTGTGGCCCATATTGTGAATACTTTAGGATTTTATCATGAATTTCTGGTTTGTAACTTATCGTTTTAATGATGTATATTGAAGCCAATATTGTCCGTCTGGAGTTGAGGTAAGTCAATCCACTTTCAGAGTAAAATTTGGGTCGGGGTGGTTTTTAGTGCGCCGAGAATAGTTCGTAGTGATTGATACTGTATTCTATCTAGTTTGGTTAGTAGCTTTGACGCTCCCCCACAAAGGATCGACGTGTTGTCCAGGTGAAGTTGAACTATGGCTTATATAGGTTTAGCAATGTCATGGGGTGACAAAGGGATTTTATTAAATTTAGTCCTGTGATTGCTTTTGTTTCGAGCATGCGAATGTGTGAGCTCCAAGTTAATTTTTGCGTCGAATATAGTTCCCAGATATTTTGTCTCCTCCGCCCATGATAATGGCAGGTCGGATGTGTCGTATTATCTTTGGGTCCTTTCTAGAACATTATAGGAACGCATTTTTTGGGAGAGTTATAATCCCATTGATTTCAACAACCTTCATATTTTGCGCGGGGTTTGATTTACTGTTTGGACGGATGACTCTGGATTTGCTGTAGAACAAATTATATTACTAAGTCGTCTGCATATCCATAAATCTTGGTGTTTGGGGTTAGGAGACTGTAGACCTCGTTGAAGGCTAAGTTGAAGAGAATTGGACTAAGCGGAGATCCTTGTGAGACTCCTCTTTTGATGATTCCTGGACCTTCCAACTTGTTTGCTCGTGTTCTGATGAAGACAGTTCTTTTGATTATAATTTTACCTATTATGTCTTTCAGGTCTCCTGGAACATTGGCCTTGTTTAATGCTTGAACTACTGTTTCATACTGGATGTTATCATAAGCCCCTTTAATCAAGGAAAACATCAATTGGATTTTGATTTTTGGCTAGTCCTTGGATTATTATATCAGCATAGAGTTGAACGTGATTGTCCGTAATATTGTGTTCATTTCGGAAACCACTTTGGTTTGGAGATAGAATCCTTGCATTTTCTAGGTACCAGTCTAGTCTATTTTTAATGATTTTTTCCATAGTTTTTGGAAGGACTGAAGAGAGAGCTATTGGTCTCCAGCTATTGGTTAATTCTGGGTTTTTTCCCGACTTTAGGATCCCGACGGAGAGATACGAAGATCCGAAAGTTCGTACACACCGCCGTCGCCGTCCCCGCCGAGGAGAGATCCATCTCCTGTAGGGACCGACCCACCGCCCCTGTCGCCCTTGGCTAGGGCGAACCCTCCATCTCATTTTAGGGCATCCGAGAGGTGCGCCACCTCTCCCCTAAGATGCTGGAGATATGGAGAACTAGGACACGCCAGGACTGAGTGTCGACGTCCTGCCAAGCTGTTCTGCTCCAGGTGCGGCGCCGAAGAGGTCTTATTCCGAGACTGTCCTTGCCCGGGAAACGGATCATTGCGCTGGACTCGTCCGAGGGAGGAACAGCGAACACCGCCCGTAATCTCAGACCGTATTTCCGCTTCAGAAAGCAACGAGAATCGCCCGCACTTAGCAGTATCAATAGCGGGAGTAAATTACGTTGCTCTGATAGATACAGGAGCCAGTCGCTCCTATATTGGTGATCGAATCGCCGAACAATGTGCCACCCTGAACGTCACATCCGCCAGAGAACCTCGTTCCTATGCCCGAGTCGCTAGCGGGGAGCTAGTCGACGTAAACCAGGTTTTCGAGATCACTGTAGAACTGGGACACCGCCCAGTCATACACCGTTGGGGTTATATTCCCCGTTTACCCTCGGACCTGATTATTGGAATGGATCTCCTCTGCCGCCTTCGTTTCCAACTGGATTTGGGAACAAAGACCGTCTACATGGAAGGCCGACCGCTGCGGCTCACGCAGATGTCTTCCTGTATCCGGTAGAGGAACCGCCCACCTCTGGAACGCAGACCCTGACCACCGACGAGAAGCGCCGCCTACAAAACTTCCTCGAAGAAGAACCAAATGCCTTCGACGGAATCCGAGAAACGACGCCCCTGATACCATCCGAGGTCCAGTACCGAAAGAGGAACCTAAACCGTGTGGCCGATGCTCTATCCAGAGCTCCTCTATCCGATCCCGTCCTCGCCGAGGAACAAGAAACCGCTTGTACCTGGTACACTCGGAAGTTGCAGGATGTCCGTGCGAATCCCGAAGGCAACTCCGAGTACTGCGAGAAGTACAAGGTGTTCCCACGAAAGTCGTCAGGAATGATGAAACCGTCCAGGAACAGGGAACCTTGGAAAACTGTCTGTATCGACCTGATGGGACCATCTCCGCGTTCTGCGAAAGGAATTCACTAAGAGGTAGTATTCCGAGACCGTTTCACTAAACCGGGATATGTTTCAGATGTAGCAAGCCGAGGCATTGAGCGACGACGTACTCCTCGCATGGGAGGATGTTCTACAGGAGAGCGTCGACGACGTAAGAATGCCGACAATGCCGTCAATCACGTCGCCTATGGTGGAGTACCAGGAGGCAGACGTACAGACCGAAGCCATATCCGCTGGGGTTTTCTCAACCACGATCAACCGGGTGCAGGTAACCACTACCTGAGGGACCTGATGCCAGACATGGAGACCGACCCGTTCCCGGCGCTAGCAGTCATGAGACCCCCGCAGGCAGAGTTCGCCCTGGGCGAAGAGGAGGCCAGACGCTTCCCCGAACCAGAAAAAGAGACGCCGCCGACGCCGAGCCACATCCAAGTGACCGCAGCTACCTGCTGGAGGTGCGGCCAGGAGGGGCACAACCGGACGCAGTGCGCCAACCCGGAGCGGCTGTTCTGTTCGCGGTGCGGGAGGATCGGAGAACTTTCCCGGCGCTGTTTGTGTATTTTTGAGTGATCGAGTTTTAATTTTGTATATGGTAGGGTGAATGGTTCTGGGGTTAAATATTGACTTTCCGTTTGTTGGGGGCCAATATCTGGGATTCTTTATTTTTTCTTTTCCTTCTTGATTAGAATAAGTTTTTTTTTACTTTAGCGATGTAATTAACTAGGGTTATCCCAATCGTTGATATTTTCTCCTGCCTTTTCCCGTTGATTTTTAACGTACCGTGATTGTGAGAAAAGCAATAATATCCGTATGCAACGTTACAATTATTGCTTTTCTTTAGGAAGAAAGGGGGGGGATGTAACGAAGCCTATTTTCCGTGGCTAGAACCCTTGTCTCCATCTGTTACCATTTGCGGAAATTCCGTAAATTCAAATAAATAACAATTGTCTTTCCACCGTAACACCTGCAAAATCCGAGACCAAGTTTAAACAAAAGACCACCAGTTGTCTCTCTAATCTACGAGCCGCAAACTACCCAAAATTATTTACCCGGGAGCTCTAAATACGAGAGAAAAATATCGAAAATTATCAAACGTACTCCGCGTCTTCCTCCGACAACCGCAGGTGCTCTGATAAGCACACTGCACACGTGTTCCGATCCCGCCGTTGCCGTGCCGTACCGATCCCGCCGTTCGCAGCGTTGCCGTTCCGAACCGACCGACCGGAGAACCAGGAACCGACCGTTCAAGGTAAAGTTCTTGTTAGGGAATTTCGACCGCCCCTTCCCTACCGTCCTGTTGGGTCAAGCTATTGGATTGACTCTTCCCCGGGTGATACTCGGGAGGATCAATTTAGGCTGTTTGGGTAGGTGCTCCCCAGGGTGATACTCGGGGTGGCCTCCCTGAATACGACCCCACCCGCTTCCCTGCCGTTCCCGTTGGATTAGGCCAACGAACTGACTCTTCCTAGGGTGATACTCGGGAGGATCAATTCGGGCTGTTTGGGTAGGTGCTCCCCAGGGTGATACTCGGGGTGGCCTCCTTGAACACAATCCAACAAATTCCCGGTTGTCTCGACTACCCGCAGGACCCCGTTCGCCCTATTATCAAATCGGCGCCTGGAGTCCGTTTATGCTTGGTTTCCCTGATGTAATTCGCAACCGCTTCTTTTCTAATTAATTTCAAATTAATATTTCGAATTAAAATCCGCCGAATTGCATAACCGTACATTCCTAAATATAGTTAAACCCCGCTTGCTAAATTTTTACCTATAACGCTTGCCCCGCTCTCACCGCTTCGTAACACTTGCTTAACCGTTGCACGTAACTAGCTCTTCTATTGCGAATAGGCATGTCATCTACTAGATTAGCTAGGCCGCTATGCACTACCCCCCCCCCCCTTTTATAACCGCACCGTGCATTGTTGCCTGATCGCTTCGTAAGACCGAAACCACCCACGTATTTCCGATGTACATAGTTGCCGGATCTATCCGCTTTCCGTAGAAAATTTTGTGACGTGGTTTACCTCGAGGGGCAGTAGTGTCGTCGGCGGCACGAAGACTCTCTGCTAGAAGGTTACGTCACTTTGTTGAATTGGCGCTATTTGCGGAGTTTCGGAGTTTTAAAATCGGTTTTACGGTTTTGCTCGGGCGCCAGATTTTTAAGGGTTTACTCCCTGAAGCCATGGGTTAGTTTATACTCAGGAGAATGCCAGGAAGTCCGTGAAAATAAAACACACAATTCGGAAAACAAATAAAACTAATTTATTATAGAAAACGGCAAAAAGTAAATATCGACAACATATTAGAGAAATGGAAGCATCGGCAACGGTGCGATAACTAAAAATCGGTTTCTACAGAAAAGCGGCATCTATGTACAATTTTCCCTAATTCTACGAAAAGCGGATATATCCGGCAACTATGTACATCGGAAATACGTGGGTGGTTTCGGTCTTACGAAGCGGTCAGGCAACAATGCACGGTGCGGTTATAAAAGGGGGGGTAGTGCATAGCGGTCTAGCTAATCTAGTAGATGACATGCCTATACGCAATAGAAGAGCTAGTTACGTGCAACGGTTAAGCAAGTGTTACGAAGCGGTGAGAGCGGGGCAAGCATTATAGGTGAAAACCTAGCAAGCGGGGTTTAACTATATTTAGTAAGGAACGGTTATGCAATGCGGCGGAGTTTAATTCGAAATATTAATTTAGAAAAGCAGCGGTCGCGAATTACGTCAGGGAAACCAAGCATAATCGGTACTCCAGGCGCCGATTCAATAGTAGGGCGAACGGGGCCCTCCGGGTAGTCGAGACAACCGGGAAAATTGTTGGATTGTGTTCAAGGAGGCCACCCCGAGTATCACCCTAGGGAGCACCTACCCAAACAGCCCGAATTGATCCTCCAGAGTATCACCCTAGGAAGAGTCAGTTCGTTGGCCTAATCCAACGGGAACGGCAGGGAAGCGGGTGGGGTCGTATTCAGGGAGGCCACCCCGAGTATCACCCTGGGGAGCACCTACCCAAACAGCCTAAATTGATCCTCCCGAGTATCACCCTGGGAAGAGTCAATCCAATAGCTTGACCCAACAGGACGGTAGGGAAGGGGCGGTCGAAATTCCCTAACAAGAACTTTACCTTGAACGGTCGGTTCCTGGTTCCCCGTCCCCGGTCGGTCGGTTAGGAACGGCAACGCTGCGAACGGCGGGACCGGTACGGCACGGCAACGGCGGGATCGGAACACGCGTGCGGTGTGCTTATCAGAGCACCTGCGGTTGTCGGAGGAAGACGCAGAGCACGTTTGATAATTTTCGATATTTTTCTCTCGTATTTAGAGCTCCCGGGGAAATAATTTTGGGTAGTTTGCGGCTCGTAGATTAGAGAGACAACTGGTGGTCTTTTGTTTAAACTTGGTCTCGGATTTTGCAGGTGTTACGGCGGAAAGACAATTGTTATTTATTTGAATTTACGGAATTTCCGCAAATGGTAACAGATGGAGACAAGGGTTCTAGCCACGGAAAATAGGCTTCGTTACATCCCCCCTTTCTTCCTAAAGAAAAGCAATAATTGTAACGTTGCATACGGATATTATTGCTTTTCTCACAATCACGGTACCTTAAAAATCAACGGGAAAAGGCAGGAGAAAATATCAACGATTGTAACCACCCTACCTATTTACAAATCTAAACAAAAAAAAAATAAACTTATTCTAAATAAAAGAGAAAAAGAACCTAAAGAATTCTCCCTACCCCAAATCAACATATCCCCAAAACCATTCACCCTACCATATACAAAATTACTCTAAATCGCAAAAACAGCGCCGGGATAGTTCGCCGACTCTCCCGCACTGAGAGCAGAAAAGTCGCCCCGGGTTGGTGCACTGCGTCCGGTGGTGCCCCTCCTGGCCGCACCTCCAGCAGGTGGCTGCGGTCACCCGAATGTGACTCGGTGCAGGCGGTGTCTCCTTCTCCGGCTCGGGGAAGCGTCTGGCATCTTCTTCGCCAAGGGCGAAGTCTGCCTCGAGTAGCTTCAGGGCGGACAGCGCCGGGAACGGGTCAACCTCCACATCAGGTATCAGGTCCCCCACGTAACGGCGTCCTACACCCGGTCGGGCGTAGTATAGGAACCCCCGGCGGTAGGCGGTGCGGCGGTTCCTCAGGCCAACCGCGGTCGCAGCCCACTCCAGAGCTTGGGCCTCTGGGTCTGCTCGGTCCAGTCTCCCGGTCGGTTCTGGTCCCCAGTCGTCCGTTTGGTTGGCTGCGTCCTGCGCCTGGACCAGCGGTGGAGTGTCCGTTTGTACGTCGACCTCCTGTGACCTCACTTTCGGCGGTGCGGTCGCGGGTACGGGCGGCATCTCTTGATCGTGCCAGCTCGCCTTCGGCGCGACGGGCGGCACCTCTTCCCCATCGATACTTTCCTGGAGAGCCTCCTCGAGGGCAAGGACAATGTCGTCTTCCATCTGAAACACATTCATTTATTTCGGTTTACGCAAGGTGGGACGGGTGGTTCGGTACGGTAAGAAATTAAACTGGTGGCTAGAAAATCCCCCCTTTTTTTTAAAGTACATAAAATAACAAAAAGAAATTAAATTTAAAAAAAATTATTCGGTCCGTCGCGGCGGTCGGTGGGGCGGGATTGCGACTCGGATACCGTTGCCCCAGCTCGTGGGGAGGAGCAACTTGAGCCTTCCGGTTTTCCCCGGCGTCCGCAGGGCTGCGAGGCGGTCTCGCAGCGCGGGATCCTCCCACGCAGCTCTGGTTCCTCCAGCCATCAGTACCTCATCCCCCAATGCCCGTAGATTGAGATCATCCCTTGGCGGTGCGGTTGACGTTGACGGGGGCGAGTCACGGGATGGCGGAGACGGTTCGGGGGGTGTTATAACGGCGGTTACCGCGGCGGCGGTCGAGGGGGGTGTCGTCCGAGCCGCCTTCACGACCACATCCTGTAAATTTTTATTTTTGGACGGGTCCGAGTGATGTCCGGGAGAGGAGGCAGCCTTAGTAGTGGGGGCATCTTCAACTTGCCGGCCACCGCCTTCGCTTTTGCCTGGCGGACGGCCTCCTCTCGCCCCTTCCTCTGTAAGTCCTCCCGAGGGTTCCGGAACTCCCGCGGAAGGCTCTTCTGTTTCGGCATCTGCGGTAAATGGTTTAAGGTCTTTAATGTGAACTCTTTTAATTCTTGCCCCACTCTCTGATTTTAAGTTATATACGACAGGGGAAAGAACTTTAACCACGGTATACGGGCCGGAAAATCTGGGAGCGAGTTTAGCAGCGAAACTGCGCGCGGCGTCGGACAAGGCATGTTCACGTTTCCAGACCTGATCCCCAACGTGGCAATGCCATTCACGGTGTCTGAGGTTATAATGTCGGCTTTGAGTAGTAAATGCCTTGGCTAGGTGGATGCGGACAAGGGAGAAAATATTCCGCAATTTTTCCAGGCGTCCTACTCTCTCGGTCGCGTCCTGATCGGTCGGTTCAGGGGAGACTATATTCTCCCTATCTCGGAGAAGACGGCGGGGCGGCTCCAGCTCACGCCCGTAATTGAGCATAGCCGGAGTGAATCCGGTGGACTCATGTCGGGATGTATTCAGGGCGAAGATCAATTCATGAAGGTGTGCGTCCCACTGGCGGTGATCTTGCTCGCTGAACTGTCCTATCATCACTTTTAAGGTTCGGTTCGTCCTTTCGACGGGATTTGCTTGCGGCGTATACGGAGGAGTCGTTCGGTGGTGAATATCCAGATCCTGGAGTAAGCTTTGGAACGGTCGGCCGGTATATTGGGTCCCATTGTCACTAAGTACTGTCTTAGGACAACCAACACGGGTAACCACCTCTTCGTAGAATGCTTTAGCCACATTCTGACTGGTGGCACTACGGATTGCACGGGCCTGGACCCATTTCGTGAAACGGTCTTGGAAAACAATCACATACTGATTTCCTTTCGCCGAACGAGGGAGTGGTCCCATCAGGTCGGTACAGACGGTCTCTCAAGCTTCCCGGTTCCTGGACGGTTGCATCAGTCCCGGCGGCTTTTGTTGAGACACCTTGTATTTCTGACAGGACTCACAGCTCCGTACGTACTTGGCAATGTCCCTGAACATTCCAGGCCAGTAGTAGCGGAGAGCGATGCAGGCGGTAGTTTTGGCGATTCCCATGTGTCCAGCAGTAGGTTCGTCATGATTTTCAGCAATCACTTCGGTTCGGGACTGCTTCGGGACACATAACTTCCAGGGGTCTACCAACTCGGGTTCGTTGCGGTCGTAGCTATCCCAGAAATGTCGGTAAAGTCGTCCTTCCTTCTCGCAGTACTCCGGGTTGCCTTCGGGATTCTCACGGACATCCTGCAACTTCCGACTGTACCAGGAACAAGTGGTTTCTTGTTCCACAGCGAGCACGGGATCGGACAGCGGAGCTCGGGATAGAGCTACAAGTCCAAACCAACAAAGCCAGCGGACCAGATCAAATATACAGTGAATGGCTGAAATTATTCTCAGACGACAATGTGAAGGAACTCACCGTACTGTTTAATCACATATATGACACCAGTGAAATCTCATCGGACTGGTTAAAATCGATCTTTATTCCGCTCCCGAAGAGAGCAAACGCTAAAAAATGTAGTGATTGCAGGCTCATTAGCTTGATGAGCCATGCTGTTAAATTACTTTTGCACATCCTCTTGAACAGAATTAACAACAAGTGTGAGGAAATAATCAGTCAGGAACAATTTGGGTTCAGGAGATGCCTTGGAACTAGAGAAGCAGTATTTTCGATGGAAACACTCGTACAACGGTGTTGGGAAGTAAGAAAACCCGTATATATGTGCTTCATTGATTTTGAGAAGGCATTTGATCGCGTCCAACATTCCAAATTGATTACCGCCTTGGGCGCATTGCAGAGCATCCAACTAGACGACAAAGACATAAAACTTGTTGCCAAACTCTACTGGAACCAAACAGCCATTGTAAACGCACACAACAGAGAATCCAAACCAATCAATATTGAATGAGCCGTGCGGCAAGGCTGTATACTCTCGCCGACACTTTTTAACGTTTACTCTGAGAATATATTCAGAGAGGCTCTCAAAAACCAACCAGGAATTGTCATAGGAGGAGTAACAATTAATAATATACGGTACGCCGACGATACTGTGATTCTCGCTGAAAACGTCGTCGATCTGCAGGAACTAATCAATAGGGTTGACATAGCATGCAGAAACTGGGGACTATCGATAAACATCAGAAAAACTAAATATATGGTGGTCAGTAAAGTGGAAATAGGTCCCACCCGACTGGAATTAAACCAACAAGAATTGGACAGAGTACAACGCATCAAGTACCTTGGATGTTGGATTACTCAACATTTAGATCCATCCTTCGAAATCAGATGTCGAATCGAACAGGCAAGAAACACGTTTCAAAAACTTAAACCTCTGTTATCCAATAACTCATTGAATTTAAAAATTCGTGAAAGGTTTACAAGATGCTATATATGGTCGGTACTTTTATATGGATGCGAAACTTGGACGATGAACGCCAATATTATGAATAAAATTGAGGCATTTGAAATGTGGCTGTACCGAAGAATGCTTAAGATACCATGGACCAGTAAAACTAGAAACGAGGAAGTTCTTCGAAGGATGGGGCATCAACGAATTTTATTAAATACCATAAAGAAACGTAAACTAGAATATCTGGGACATATAATCAGAGGACCAAGATATGAATTCCTTCGGCTAATTCTCAACGGTAAAATCGAAAAAAACTTTCCTGGTTGAGAAACTTGCGACAATGGACAGGATTAACAGCAGATCAATTACTACACGTAGCACGAGACCGAGATGAATACAGAGATATTGTAAACATGGCAGTCGCCGACGTTCCAACGGACATGGCACCTTAAGAAGAAGAAGGATCGGGCAGAGTATTTGATGGAGCCAAGGGGCGAGAATTTCCATTTTGTTTGTTAGTAGTAGAATTGTAGCAGGTGAGTTAGCGCTACGGTGTGTAGGTTCTTGAGAATGGAGTACGTAAGGTAGTCCAGGCCTGGAGCCGAGTCTTTCCCATTTTCACCTGCGAATATCAATTCTTCCATTGTGAATTCTGGACAACAAAGTGCCACAGGCCGTTACCGAAGGTAAATGCCGTCTTTTCCTTATCGGCAAGGTCCATTTCAACTTGCCAGTAGCCGCTTTTTAAATCGAGGGTCGAAAATATCGTGGATCCAGCAAGGGTATCGAGTGTGTCGTCGATACGTGGTAGCGAGTAGCTGTCCTTTTTAGTGACGCTGTTCACCTGCCGGTAGTCTACGCAGAATCTAGTGGTCCCATCCTTTTTCTTCACCAGTACTACCGGCGAGGCCCATGGACTACTTGACGGCTCGATGACCCCGTCCCGTTCTAGGTCCCTGATGATTTTCTCGTCTTCCTCCCGTTTGGCCAAGGGTAGTCGTCTCGCTGTTTGTCGAATCGGTCGTGTCTCGCCCGTGTCAATTTTATGTGTCACGACCTTAGTCTTTCCCAGCTTCCCATTCTCGGTGGTAAATATGTCCTGGTACTTATTTATTAATTCGTTGGCCTTTTGTTTCTGTGTGGGCGAGAGAAAGGCACTGGTCTGGGAAAGAATTTGTTTCAAATCCTACGACGTGTGTCTGGACCTTTCTTCATTTGCTAACGCCCCTTACGATGGCCGAGACAGCTATACACGTGACCAACTCCGTACTCTTCTTGATGGTAACCGGGTAGTGATTGATTTTGAGTAGCCGTACAGGCACCTCGCTTGAGAGAGTAACGAGCAACTTCCCTACCAGTATCCCCCGAGCCAGTCGATTGTCATCATTTTCTGGTTCGATTACGGCTGAAACTCCCTCTTCCACAACACCCCTCAGACAAGTAGAGGTGATCGTTTCGCTTCGTTCCGGGAGAATCACATCTTCTGTCATCATTACATCTAACACAAAATTGTCACGATTGTGTAGCAGTAATTCTTCCTGACCGATCCTCAACACTCGCTGTCCGAAATCCATCTGGAATCCACGACTCCTCATGACGTCCATCCCCAGTATGACGTCTTCCTCAATTTCGGCTATGATAACTGGATGGTCAAACTTTACTCGTCCCAACGCCATGCTAACTGTTGCTTCACCATGTATCACTGCCTTCTCCCCTGTGGCAGTTGTCAATTGCCACCTACTTGGCCTAATCTTCCTACGGTCCCTCACAAAACCTTCGGGCGTACGATCGTCTTCGTAGGTCCCGTGTCGACAAGCATGGCGTGGGGTCTCCCGTCGATGGTACCATCGACGTACGCGATCCCCAGTTGGTGGGAAAACGAGGCTATACTGGCCCGGGGGTTTCCACTGCTACGGGTCGACGTCCCCCCCCCCCTCTTATCGACCCGCATTAGTTTTCCTGGGCCTTTGACGGCGCCGTCGTTTTGGGCCGCTTACACGAACTCTTTACATGGCCCACATCGCCACAATTCCAGCAGCGCACTACCTTCTTCTTCGCCGACCGCACCTCCATGATCTGCTGAAGGACCTTTGCTATGAGTTTTTCCGGGTCTACTTCCTCGGTAACAGCTCGAGCACGGCCGTGACTGCTGGAGGCTTCCATTGCTGCCTCATCTTCTAATGCGATGACGAGCGCATCCATCAACGTCTTCGGTCGAGCTAGTCTCGGGGCCCTCTACAATTTCTGGTCCCGCAGCCCGCTCACGCTACTGCGAGGCACTCCATCATCTGCTCCGGAGCCGAGGGATACGCTAGCCTTACTAGTCTGGCTACGTCTGCTTCGAACTCTTGCAGGGTCTCGTTTGATTCCTGACGACGATTGGACATCTACGATTGATGGACTTACTCGAGATGTGTTTGACCGAACCGCATTTCCTGTCGCCTCAGCAGCTCCTCGTAATTTCCGGCTTCCTCGGTGGATAGCGTCTGAAGAACTTCCAAAGCTTCTCCACTCAAGGCTACCGTTAAGGAGACAGCCTTCTCATGAGAAGACCAAGCGTTTGCCTCCGTTGCTGCCTCAAATTGCTTCCTGTAGCTGGCCCACGGGATTTTTCCGTCGAACGTTGGGCGTGTCACTCGATTGGTAGAAACCGAGTTATGTTGAACGGCCGCCTTTACTTCTTCTTTCGTCTCGCCTCTCATCTCCTGTTTAATTTCATCTTCTTCCCCTCGCCGCTACTGATCTGTTCTAGTCGTTCTTCCAACTGCTTGATCTTCTGTTCAATCTCTGTATGCTAAGCCTCCATCTGGTCGGTTTATCTCTTCCCTCTGGGCGGCGATTTGAGCAGTGATGTCTTCCCTCTGGGCGGCAATTTGGGAGGTAATATCTTCCCTCTGGGCGGCGATTTGAGCAGTAATATGAGTAATTATGTCTTCCCGCTGGCCGGCGATTTGAGCAATATCTTCCCTCTGGGCGGCGATTTCTCCCCTCTGGGCAGCGATTTCCTCCCTCTGGGCAGCAATCTACTTCGTTATGTCGTCGTCTTCATATTCGAAAACTTCCGGGTCCTGACCATTTTCTTTCAAAAACGTCGTAAGTCGGTCCTGGAGTTCTGTCTTCTTCCCTCCCGTTTCCAGATCTCGTTCCTCGAGTTCTTTTTTTAACTCTGTCACTTTTAATTCGCGTAACTTCTTCATGATCCGCTCTTCTGACACCAATGTAACGTTTATTTCTAATTTATTACACTGTCCTAATTATACACTACACACTACTTAATTTATTTACACTATTACTAAACTAATTAATTTATATAACACACTTAACGTTTTAATTTATTTGTACCATTCGCTTGTCCATTTTTCGCACTGTATACTCTGTCGCGGCTTCACATCTAATCTAATCTCTCCGACCGCAAGTCCGTCATTATTTATACATATCTCAATTTTAATCGGGAACCTTCTGGTGTATTCTTTCCTAATGTTTGTTCTAGAAACGCCTAAAAGTCAATAAATCATCCTTTCTTTAAATGAATATTCGGGAGTATTCATGAAACTGACTTTTTTTTATAGGATTCAATTAGCGGAGGCCTTCCTTTGAGGCAGGCCGCTGTCCGATAAGGAAAAGACCTACGCTGGTTGTTTACATTTCGCGTTACAATAGACATCTTCTATCAAATGGAGTAAAATGGGTAAAACACTTTTCCTTGCTCTATAAACTGCGTTTGTCAGATATTTTCGATATCCTTAGTTGTAACATTCACTTCTATTGCTTGTTTAACGGCCCAATTTATAATCTTACATGAAGGATCTGACAAATCTTCCACTGCCTTCCTGTTTAATCCGCTTTATATTTTCTACGAAATGAAATAAACGAAATAAAAAATGACAAAATAAAAAATTAACAAAAATTAGTTCTTACCGTCACATGAAGATTTTCTGTAGGTAAATGATTGGGATCGTTATTTTTTTGTAGCAAAACTTGTTCTGATTTATCTGTAACTATAGACGCTTTACAAGAGCTTTTTGAACATTTGTATGAGACAGTACAATTTCTTTACTATATCGGAAAGTGTGATTTTCGAAAATCATTTTTTTTATCGCTTTTGCTCATCATGGTTTCCATGTTTAGAACAGAATCAAACCGAACAGAGTGTAACCAAACCGAACCAAAGTCATGAATGAGTTGAGTGGTATATGTACTTTTACCTATGGAGGATATTTTCTTGAAAAATGAAAATAAATCGCAAAAGTAATCAGCACAAATTTTAATACTTCGTTGGA
The DNA here is from genome assembly GCA_946251905.1 of Cryptocephalus moraei. NCBI lineage: Eukaryota > Metazoa > Arthropoda > Insecta > Coleoptera > Chrysomelidae > Cryptocephalus > Cryptocephalus moraei. Next base: position 3,242,689 of record OX276452.1, read on the forward strand.
GCTGAGTTGCCGTATAACCTTTTTGAAATTTTACCCTCGCAGTCGGAAAGTAAACCGACCGTGGGACTGCATTGATCACCCCGAGCAAAACCTACCACGTTTCACATGCTTCTATATAAAAAAATAGGCTAGTGATGTTTGTCAAGAAGTGGCTGTTCTCTACTATAAAATTTACCTATTTCTTACCAGACTTTTGGGCCACCGACAAACACAACTAATCGCTTGGTGCATCCTAACTCCAAGTTCGACACATAGATCTCAACTTGCCATGATTTTGAGTGCACTTTTCCTTACTTGATACTCCCTTATTATTATGTATTTCGTTTTGAAAATTTGAATATACCTGTTTCACATCACTAAGATTGTCGGAATGTCAATTAAAATTTTTAAAACTCTTTCTAACGTGTAGTTGGGTCGTTTTTGTTTTAGTTTGCCAAAAAAGTATAGGCATCTGACATTCTATGATAAATTCTTAATACTTCACCAAAAACTGTATCCATTTTTAAGAAAGTTACGCTTGTAAGAAGATTTTGAAGTGTCAAAGAGGCGTCTTAACCCAGTAGCAATATTTAATTTTGTATTGAATCCTACAATTCTTGAACAACATTCTCTAAGGTAAACTGATTATACAGAAAAAAAAACTTATTTATTAGCTTGTACCCAGGGGTGCTTCATCACATCAGGCAGAGGCAATCGACTGGGAGCATGTTTCACCAAAAGCTGTAATAGATCACATATAGTTTAATTATATAAAAATGTGTACTAAATTACCTTTGAGATGAGATCTTTTGCTCCTTTTGTTAGGTATGAGGGGTAAATGAATTTAATATTAGCAATTTTTTTGTATGTTAATTTAGTGTCAGAACTCTCAAATGGAGGTGAACCCGTCAGGAATTCATATAAAAGCACCCCTGAAACATAAATTAGAATTTGAACGTCATTATTAATTACATCCATCAAATCAAAGATTTTAAATTACTCCAAAGTAACTAACTCCTAACTTTTACTAAGTGACTAACTTTTAAACTAACTCCAAGAAGAAAACAGATTTTACCTAGACACCAATGATCAACATAATGACGATACTCTCTTCCTTCGACCATTTCAGGAGGTAAATAATCAATTGTACCACACATGGTTTTCCTCTGAAGAGACGGAGCGTGAACAGACCAACCAAAGTCTGCCAGTTTAATATCGCCACTTGATGTTAACAGTAAGTTTTCTGGTTTGATGTCCCGGTGGATTACATCATTTTGATGGCAATAATGTAACGCATCTGCTACTTGATATATATACTTCGCAGATCTATAAAAAATCAGTCAGTTTAATGGTACACAAGACAAAATATTTTTTAAAATTAGATACCATGAATATATACATACGTACATAATTGGTATATTGGTACATTTATTGGTACATATTTGTCCAAGTGTGAGTGCTTTGATGTAAAATAATTTCTGCATATCAAATTTTTTCCCTAACTAAACATAAGAAATGCTAGTTTTATCACTGGATTCCCATAATCTCAGCTGTTACTCTAGTTATTCAATTTTCTTTTTTTAAATTTCAAATTAAAAAAATTTAATCCTTTAGTAGGCTCTAAAAATGTTTACGTGCACTAGAGACTAACATAGCCTATAGAAAACTGTGACTGTAAATTACACCCATCTCCATCGCATGACGCAGAGATAAATACATGGAAACATCGCACTTACATGTAAAACAAATTTTAAAAGAAATGAGGTGTAAAATGGAAAATCAAAACTTTTCAGTTTCAGACAAATTGTGGATAAAATCCATGGTTGGTAAAGGAAAAAAAAAGGTAAAGGATATTGTTTGTGAATTTAAAATCACAGCTAAAATGTCATAGACCATATAAAAAAAATTTGAAAGTGGTGTACTACTGAGAAAAATTGCAGGTATGTAGAAATGCAGTTTTGGAATCGTGGTTTTTACCCATACAACTCGCATTTTATATAATCCAAATTTTTCTTGACACCCATGAAAAATTAACTTATAAGTTTGACTACATACATGTTTAACTAAAACTTACAAATTCTCATTAAAGCGTCTGTTGGGGCTGTCCTTTAAATGTTTATACAGCTCCCCTTTACCAGCATACTCCAGAACAAGGTAAATGCGGTGAGAGTCATGGAACCAAACCAACAGTTGCAATATATGTGGATGCCTGCGTGGAAAATTCAGTTAAAATTACAAGTTTGAGACCACACGGCCATTTCGTGCGTTCACGCTTACTTAAGGTGAGATTGTATTTCGATTTCCCTCATGACCTGCCGTTCGACGCCACCTTCAACCAACTCCTTTTTCAGCAGAGTCTTTATAGCAACGATGAAGCCGGTTTTCCTCTCGCGGCTCACGAAAACCCTTCCAAACTTGCCTCTACCAATCTTTTTGCCCAACTCGAAGTCATCCAGAGACCAGTTGTAGCTGTTATGAAATGAGAATAGGTTATAAAACGTAAATTTTTAGGAGAACGTAAATCTTACTTTGGATTGCCATAAGCTTCATGGTTTACCATCTTCTCTGCCATTTTAAGAGCGTCCGATTTTATTGAAGGCGAGACCGGTGCTTTCTCGATGTCTTTTCGAATATGCTCCATTGTGTACGCCACTTAAAAATTCACCACTTTACCTCGAACGACCAAGTCGTAGATCAAACTTTGAATAAATCACGAACAAGTCAACAAATGTATAAATCGAGGCTGTAATAACGGTAACGGTCAGGTCAAATTTTCAGATAACAGATAACGATAACCCACAAAAAAGCCGTTGCAATCACAGAACTCGATATTTTTGTTTTTATGTTTTGACCACAGAACAAGAACATCTTCCTGTTTCTTCAGGGATTTTTTGGGTGGGTTCCGGGTTCCGAATCCATAGAGATAAAAGAGAGAAGAGGTAACAATTAGGGAGAGAACGAGAGGAGGTAATAAATTTTGTAGACGAAACCGGCCATATTGAGAAGCCACTTTTCGAACGCGTGTTTGCGATTGTTTTAGTCGGAGAGCTAGCTACATAAAACAGCATCGATAAGGTACACGACATTTTGGGTTCATAACTGATTATAAAAAAATAACCTAACACCAAATAGCTATTCTGCCGGTTTGCATAGGCCGGATATGTAAATGGCGGCCAATTTTCCACATTGGAAAAACATGCCTGAAAAACCGATAAGGTACACTCGTGAAATTTTGGTCATGCATTGTTTATACCTTGATTAAGAGCGGTGTAACAGTGGCAGATAATTAGCAGGTCGGAAAACCCTCGGCAGAAGAAACTGAAAGTCACGAAAAACGCCCTGTAGGAAATACATGGAACGCTCTGTAGGAACTATACATGGCGTTTGTCATGACACTCATGACCTTCAGTTCCTACAGGGCGTTTTTCATTACCTTCTGCCGAGGGTTTTCCGACCTGCTAATTTTCTGCCGCTATCGCATCTTCCTTGAGGACCAAAGAATGTACGGAAAAAGTTTTTCACGTGTACCTTATCGGTTTTTGTCATGGTAATTTTTCGCGACTTTGAATCATTTCTGCAGAGGGTTGTCCGACCTACTAACTTTCTGCCATTGTTACACCCCTCTTAGTCAAGGTCAAGACAATGCCTGAACAAAATTTCACCCGTGTACCTTATCGGTTTTTCGCCATTTACATATCCAGCCTATGCAAACCGGCAGAACAGCCATTTGGTGTTAAGTTCATGTTTTTACAATCAGTTATGAACTCAAATGTCGTGTACCTCATCGATACTGTTTTATGTAACTAGCTCTTGGACTATTTGAAGTCGGCAATATGCAGAAGCCACTTTAGTCTGTGCTTTGGTCTATTTGTTCCAACCACATTTGTTACCTCCTCTCTCTTTTATCTCAATGTCCGAATCGCACTTTTAAATTTTACTGACATCGCATCAAAAAGCGTTCCGAATGAAAATGTGAAGGATAAATCGCTTACAGCGCATTTATGACATGGACGCACGACCCCCTCGCCCGCGAGCTGTTCAATGAGATAACCCATAGATAGGTAACCTATTGTAACGAAACGGCGAAACGGCTCGCCGCGGCATAAACACGGCGGGAGCTACACAGGTTCGCCGAATTGCGATTCCGGGAAGGACGCGACGGAGTCGACGGCTCGAGAAGCTTCGATGCGATAACGGGTTCCTGGAAAATCGAACATTCTAGCAATTATCTCCAAACTGTCAGAAAGTTCGGGAAGCCTTCTACCTGCCATAAAAAGGGAATGCCCGACCCGAGGCAGGCCAGTTGAAGAACCGGTGCGTAAACATTCAAGCGAGAGACCGCGCGCGTTAAAATAAATAAACATCTGTGTATGCGAATATAAGTTAAATTAAGGGATTGTTAAGTTAAGTTTATAAGTGTAGTGTAAGAAATAAATTAATTAGGATAATCGCGTAGTGTTTTAGTTTTAGTAAACAGTAAAAACGTTACACTATTTAAAGTTGATACGCCTTGGGCGTTAGCAGCGTAGGTTCCATTTTAAAAAGTTATCTTTCTAATCTCGCATGTGGTCTCGCATTTAAACTGTTCCTTGTTCATTACTTCTGTTCGTTTTGCAGTGCCAAGTGCTGCCGCATTATTTGGCAAAACATTGTCTGGCTGAATTTCTGGTTGGTCCTGATGAATATATTCAGCAAGAATTTCCTCATTATTAATTAAACAGATGTTGTGTAAAACACAACATGCTATTATAAACTCTGGAATTTTTCTTGTACCTGTGTTAAAGGAAGAAATCAGTCTAATAGAATTCGGAATCTCATTTTCATTTGCATTGCTCTGCTGAAAATAACCTTTTGTCAACTCTCTGTCATCCTCATTTATAATTTATAAATGGCTCCAACAAAAGCCTTTGATATCTTTCAGCGTTAATCGTTTTATGAAAAAACAATGGCCCGATAATTCGTGTTCGTGACATTGCCACCCAGACACACATTTTGAGTGGATGTACTGGGACTTGGATAATATTGTGGGGGTTAATGTGCTGACCAAGTTCTGTAATTCTGTGAATTAATAAATCCAGAGAGATGAAACCATACCTCATCAGAAAAGAAAGTCATATCCTGCTGGTCAAGGTTGTTGAGTAGGTTATTGTTATACCAGATGACAAAAGTAGATTCTTTGGAAAAAATCAGGAGGGCGTAGTTGTTGGACGACTATAAATTAAATGGTAGTAGGTGCAAATGTTTTTTAAAGATTGCACGAGAGGATGAATAGGAAAGTCCTGAAATGTAAGAAATGTATAAAGTGTAGAATAAGGTAATCGTTGATGGAAATCTGTTTGTTTGGATACACGCTGTATGGAGGCATTTGGATTTTGTTGTATAATTTGATTTACATTGTACACAACATCCAGCGTGGCAACAGGTAACAGTTGGAGGAAGTCCAGTAGATCTACCCTTTTTAACGCTGCCGCAGTGCCTAAAAATCGTTTAACTATCCTACCACAATGTTGTGCAAAAACACGATATTCTGTTTGTTCCTATGGGTATGTTTCGAGAAACTGATCGTAAGTCAATTGTTGGGAATATATCCAGTGGCCATTTTCATGTTGAAATGCGCTTCGAAAATACGCCATTACAATGAAAATGTTTAGTTGTAAAAACCATTTTTCAATAAATAAATCGTGATAAAGATAAATTTATTTATTTTGAACTTCGATGTCACATTTGAATTTAAAATTCAAGCGCAACAACTTTGTACTGTAAACAAACTGTAAAAATATTGCCAACCTAACAAAAATAATCACAATCATTAAAAATCACCCGGTATATGGCTTGTTTATTATTTAATTCTGTGCAGCTACACTAAAAATAAATATTTGACAAATAATGTTAAATTAATATTATCCTTACGTTAAAACTAAAGTCACTAGATATACAAAGTACCGCAATCCATTGACCCCACGTGTAAGAGAGAGATAGAATCATTCCGAACCAAAATGGCGGCTATTTTTAGGGATTTTAGTAGGAATTTTATTTTCTACACTAAACAGTTGTCGAATTTGTGACAATTATTGACAAATGACATCATAACATCATTTTTCCAGAAGGTAACGCGTGGTGTGTGGTAGAATAACGCGGTATTTTCTAATAAAGGCGAATTTTTTTTATTTTTCGATTGGGATTTGCTTATAAAAATGGTGTGGTGTTGTTGTAAAATCTTTGTGATATTTTAAATACAATACATAAACAATTTCCAGCTCCTAAACATATTTTAAATTGCCACAATATTTGTAACAAATTAGTTAAGATATTTCTAAGGAGCCGTTTATATTTTTTATTAAAAAACATTGGTACAAATAATACGAATACGGATGTTCAAAGTAGCCGTAGTATTGTCATGCGTGCATTATTGAATAATATATATTTGTAACGCATACACTTGGTTTTATTTGACAGTGTTTAGGGTATAACTTTGCAAATTCTTTTGAATATAGGCAAGTAAGAAAATGATTGGTTTGTTCCAGTAAACAGAAAAATATGTTATGAACATGTTTCTATTGTACTCACTCACATTTAAAAAAAAATAGTGTTAATTCTTTACTGTTTTTGATTCTGTCTACCTAAGCATATTACCTACTCTATTTCAATTTTAGTTACTTTTATCACTTGTTTTTGTTCTTTAAATTGAAAAAATGGGTAGATGAAGGAGAATGCAACAAATTTTCATATATTTAGCTTTCAAGTTTTCATTGTAAGTACTGGTAATAATAGAATAATATTACAAATCATTTATTAGTAATGATAATATTCACGGAGTGCTTTTGGCAGTTTCATAAAATAGGCCAACATAACCTTCATTTATAACAATTTAATTTTTGTAAGAAATATCACCTACGTAACTTTTCCATTCATTCACTTCACCCCTTCAAGAATTATTCAAGTTCGCATACTTGAATAACGCGCTATTTCCCCCACCACAAACCGAACCAATATGGCGGACGATTGCGGTACTTTGTATATCTAGTGACTTTAGTTAAAACTAATCAGAACATAATATGATGGAACACGTTTGACAGATTGAAAAATTCAAAGTCCCATGTCAACTTGTCTATTTGATTTAACATTTAACCTCAAAGTAGTTTTTTGTTATACAGCCTTAATTTAAACAATCATGATACTCCCTCGAACTGTATTATTGCTAAAATCCCAAACACCCAAAGATACGGACGATAAGTACGCAAATCTGTTGATACAAAATAACTTCAAGGTGGAAAAGGCTAAAACTCTAGTGTTCGAATTCAAAAACATAGAATTGTTAATAGAAAAACTAGAAAGTAAAGGGTCCTACGACGGATTAATCTTTTCCAGCCCGAGGTGCGTACAAGCTGTTCAATTAGCGATAGAAAAGAGACCGGATTTGCTTGCGAACTGGAATGGAAAACACAATTACGTTGTAGGTGATGCTACTTACAAGGAGGCATTGGATAAACTTGGGTTAGAGTGTGAAGGAAAGGAAAGCGGAAACGCTGAGAACTTGGCACGTTTTATTCTGCAAAGTATGAAAACAAATTAGATCTCTAAAATTCTATAATTGACCTTTTAGATAAAAACTCAATCAAGAAAGGATTCCTTTTTCCACACGGAAACCTCAAAACTGACACTTTAAATAAAGAATTAGTGAAAGAAGGCATTGCTATTGAAAGTGTTTTAGTTTATGATACAATACCCAACCCAGAAATAAAACAACAACTCGCAGATATCACTAAAAATTTTCAAGATATCCCTGAGTTCATAGTGTTTTTCAGTCCTTCGGGATTATATTCTTCTATAGAATTTTTAAGAAAAGTACCCGACTTTACAAATGCAAAGGTATGGCATAGGCATAGCTTAATTAAATATAGTTAATACTGTACTGTTTAGCTCATCACAATAGGACCTGTGACAGAACTCGCTGTGAAAGAGGACAATTTGAAGGTATTTGGAATTGCCAAAAGCCCTAATGCTGAAGATATCTTAAATATTATCTTGGGAAGAGAAGGTGAAACATGATTTATAATGTATAGTTTTGTATAATAACTTGGAATCATTTCAAAACATATTTGTAACAATATTGAATTAACTAATTTGATAAATAAAAGAATATAAGACTCATTTTCTTTATTTACAACCTTAAAAAGTCAATAGTTGTGATAAATTTTATCAGCTTACATTATCACAGATCTCAGTTCAGAATCTGAACCATACAAAAATCCACATAAAAAAATGAAAATCAAAAATTCTCGGCATCACAAAAAATAACTGTAAAAATTCCCCATACAAAACAAAGTGAAATTGTCCCTAATTCATACACTACAACAATAAACCTGAATATAAAAGTGAATTCTTAAAGTTACAATTTGTAAGGCACTCGTTTATGAAAGGAAGTTTAAAAAAATATCCTTAAATTACTAGGTTTGAATAAACAGATCTAAAGAGATTGTCGGAACTTATTTACTCTTTGATAAACCAACTTGACCGCTTCTGAATCATCTTGAGCTTCTTTTAAATAATACAACCTTAATTTTTTCTCAGAGTGACACTCTAAAATGTCCCATTTTTGGAACAATTTTAGGGCGTTTTTGATCGAGTCCACAGAAACGCTCTCTTCTGAAAAAAAAAAACACTTTTCCATTATCACTTTCAAATTTTAAAAATGGTTTAGATAGTTGAAAGAACTACAGTATTTATTAATAATAATGGTATAATGAAACACAACAATTTTAATAAAAATAGTTTTCAGTTTCTCTTACCATGTTTAATAGTTCCCAGTACCAGCTGACTTTTCATTTCTTCCAGTGTCGCATTGATCAGCTCGCTCTCCAAAAGTTGCCTACCCACTAGTTTATCCAATGTATATGCAGTCACTGCATAGGATTCCAGTAGCGGAAGCAAAGATGTCCTTAAAGTTGTCAGGATATCCCCAGATGATACGCTTGGATTGACCCGGTAAATTCTTTCTGGTATAACTTCTTCACCATCATCTTCATCAAACTGTCGCGCTATCCTCCTGCTCCTCTTTGTCAACTCTGAATCGGCACTCTCAGTCTATAAAATAAATTAAAAACGGAGTAAATATAGTTAGTTCTGTATCTTTAAGATATTACCAAAAATATTTGTTTTCTGTAAATTAGATCTTCTAAGCAACTGGTGACGACCTCCTCTAAGTTCTGACATGGTTTGCTTAGTAGAAATTCATACTGGAAGACATCACACAAGTCCAGGATGTTTTGCAATAATTCATCATGAATGACGCTACCGGAAGACTTATCTATTGTTTCTATCCCAATCGCTACAACTGATTCAAGAGCGAAATGCGTTACTAAAGTATTGCTGTAGTATGAAAGTTCTATCACATTCGGTAGTAGCGCTATTGGCTTAATAATGTCTTTATTATTGATGCGCTCTTTACGTATTAGGCCCGGTCCCAACTTCTCCACCTTGAAAATGTACAAACAATTCAATTACCTATAGTATTAACAGAGAGGCATTATTGAATTCTGAAGAATCTTCAAAAATTCTTAGACTTAAAATGGCATGAATTAATGGCATTAATCTACTTTTTATGTTACTGGAGATTCATTACGTACTTACAGCATAATTAATGACATCTATTGAATCACCAGTGAAACCTATATCCCTCCTAGCATATTCCAACTCCTTACGTAAAGCATCAAATGCATTAACCAGTTCTTGGATTGTAGCACCATCCCTGAATTTTGTTAATAACAAAAATGCCAGAGCGTTTGTAGACATCACCGAAGTTGATTGAGCGCAATCTAAACATGAGTAAAAAAATTTAAACTTAACATTTTAAAATAAGAATGTTCAGAATCAGGACACATTTCAACTTAAAAATATTATTATATTTTTAGCATTTATATTCCATCATTAATTTAAGATTTTATAGAAGAATTGAAAATGTCAAGTATCTTAAGTGCTAATCATTAAATTACTCTAATGTTATGGAAACACTATGGAATATAAAACATAGGTAGGGACCAACGATTATAGACTACCAGGATTGCTCAGTTCGCCGAATCTGTCAGGCAAAAACTCTGTGACGTCATCACCGGTGCTGGACAGAAGATAGAGATTTATTCATTTTACTGTAGTAAACGTACGATTTATCATTGTAAACTGTACGGTTTACGTATGTACTCTACGTAATCCATATTTACGTACGATATCCACATTACATCATCCACAAATCAACACGTAAACGCACCTCAGCACCGGTGATGACGTCACAAAACTGTCCAACATTGGTCAAATGTATGTGAGCAATCCTGGTTAGTTTATAATCGTTGGGTAGGGACAACCTAAACATTAAATTTGTTATTATTTATATGTTACATTATAGGGGATTTTGTAAGCCTCACATTTTTTTAAGTTGAAACAAGTGGAGTAAAGTCATGCTATACTTACCATAAATTATATGTTTAGATATAACTTCTACAAGATTTTTGTGCTCATCTGACACAACATCTGTACCATATAAACTGGTGGTGGAAGGATTCGATTTTAGTTTTTTTGATAGGCCGTTTGGTGGTAGAGCCTTTCCGGTCATGTCCAATGTTTTGACTAATTCCTAAAAGCGATAATTTAGAATAAGAAACATTAAATTCATGAATTCATTAAAAATTAAGTAAAACCAGTACTCATTGCATTGCTTTAAATTTGATCAACTGTTTCTATTCTTACCCTTAACGAAAATGGTTGATTGAAATCTATTCTCATCATTCCGTAACTACTATTTAAAACCTTCCATATTCCCCTTATTGCATTCCCAAATGTCTCCATCTCCTTCGGCTGTCCCAACTGCTCTCTTATAAAGTTACCATCTACCAATTTCTCATAATTAACGCTAACTGGTACCAAGAGGGCATCTTCTATTGTACCGTCCATGAAAGTCTCCAGGATAACACTCAGTATACCATATTTTGGCATACAAGGTTTGCCAGTTCTAGTCCTTCCACCCTCTAAGAAAAATTCGATGTTATGCCCCGCCCTTAAGCAGGTATTCATGTAAGTGTGCAGAACTGTTTTGTAGATTAGGTCTTTACGGCCCATTACAGGGTCCACGCGGCGTTTTATGAAAAACGCGCCCAGACCTCTCAGCAATGATCTAAAATAGAAATAAAACTTTAAGTATGGATTTTACACCAAGAAACATTTTTAAAACTAACAACGTGAATGTTTTATTAAAATTTGGTTATTAGGCTCAAAATTAGATTCCAAACAACTTTTTCCAATAACTGTTTTAGATATCATTAACGCAAAATAAAATATCGGAAATGGGCCCTATTTGGGAGGGCGCTGCATTTGCCTCACTTTGTTAATGAAATTGAAATTGATTAGTCTCAAAATGTATGCCTTATATGGGACTATGATTATGCCAATGCTCAATTCTTGATTTCGTTAAGCTCCAAAATTTCATCCATAATAATTACTTTTTCACTTCTTCCGTTCATTTTTCGCCACATACATTATTTACTATTATTTTGATCCATCTTCAAATCTATTATGAAGTTACAAAAAAAATAACGAATTTTATGTAATAAGTTTAACATACAGAATCAGCATTACTTACCCAAAGAAAGGTATTCTCAAATTGTCCCCAGCGGCTACTAAAGGTGATCGAATATTGTTATTCAACAATATAAAAGAAATAAGTATGTAGTCTAAATGTGAGCGATGTAAAGGTAAGAATATTAAAGGCAGATTCGACTTGGAAGCTTCCTTCAGCATCTCGACTTGACCTGGATGTACAATGACTGAACTCAGGAAGCAAGGGAGTAATTTGTATAATACCCAAGAAGTAAATCTGAAAACAAAAACAAAATTCTCTAAGAATCAAAGTCCTAATTCTTAAAGTTTCTTTGTTGAATAAAGTAATAGTTTTAAAGATAAAGAATATTTACTTTACAAACAATTAATTCATTTTCATCTCACCTTAATAGAAAATCGGATAAAGTCGACCTCATATCGTACAACAGCCTCTTGGCACGTTTTTGATTGCTCTTCAATAATTTGGTATAAAACTCGTCATCATTTTGATCGGAATCCTGGAACTGTTGCAGTGTCATTTTCTCTATGGCACGTTGTAACCTCTCATCTTTCAGTACGATATCAGCAACTTGAGGATAATTGAACTTTTTTAACTCGTACACCTGGTACAGATGGGAGAAAGTCCTTTGAACGAGGCCATTTTTCTTAAAAGGGAGCTGATAGTCCAGGATGTTCCTAAGCGCAAGATTTTCGGTCGTCTTACTCACCAATGACTCCTGCAAAAAAAATTCTTTCATTTCAAATTTCTTTGTACAATTTTATGCTGTCATATATGCCGATTATTATAGAATTTGATGCATGTGGTTGGAAATGGTATCATACTCATGGTAACTGATATTCTACATACATTTTAAAAGAAACAATATAGGAGCAAAGTTGTGATATTTTTTTAATGCACAAAACCATTATTTACTTTTATTAAAGAATAGAAAAAAGTGATCATTGAAACAAAAAGATAAAATTTCACTGTAACAAAATAGATTTGTTGAGGGAAGGAATAAATCGATTACTCTCGTAGAGAAACACCTTCGAATTTATCAAAATTTCAATATCTCGATAGCAATGGATATTGGTATCGAGAATTGTACTTTCAAAAGTGCAATAGGAAATGCGGAAAACCGGGTTTTGCTTTCCTAAACAGTTGCTTAAAGCCATACATACTTCGAGCCACACTTTAACCAAGAAATTCATAGATTATTATTACTCGTTTCTTGTAAAAGATCACACGGCGAACAAAATATTCTTTTAAATATTTTCCTTCACAGAAGATTCCGTTTTCAATGGAGTAACCTTGTGTTCAGAATTTTTATTTACCTTTTGATTAACTTTAAATAACGTAAGACCTTTAATTAACTCCTCTAAAGTTCACTTAAAGCATAGACTTATTAAACCTATTTAGGATGGGCAAAGGTTTTGGAGGAATTCGGTTTATTAAATAAATTAGGTTCATAAATTTTTGCACTCCGATCGGGTGAGATGTCCCTAACATAGTTGATACAATCCTTGTTGACTGTTAGTTCTTAGTTTGTTTATCTTTTAAATTTTGGGTTTATTTAAGTATTTGCATTTGTTTTACTAGGTTTATGGTCATGTTTACTATTTGTGTTTTAATCCTTGTATCAAAAAGTGTCTGATAGGCCTTAAACATACTTTTTTCAATATCTGGGAAGGATTGATTCAGTGCCTTTCCTTATTGACTGAAGATCAACACTAGTTTCAATTTGAATACATTTTTTTTCATATAGCTTTCATTAAATGTGTGCCGCGAAGATCGAGCGGAATTTATTTGGAAAATTATGTGATTACGAAGAATAAGAGAAACGGAAAAAAAAGAAAAAAGGAGCTATGGTTGCGCACGTATTCTGTGGGATTCTTGATAAGAATAATCCTTATAGTAATTGAAAATTGAAAGCCCAGCTGATGCAGTTCACTCTTTCTTCAACAAATTTATGACATATCTCTGCCTAAGTCATAAGTCTGTCCTATAGCATCTAGCACCTAGATCTTGACGTATTTTATCGTTACGTTGTAATTTCTCTTGTTTAGTAATTACTGAATGTGGAACAAAGTTAATGTTTATATTAATATGGAGTTAAAGAGATTGAAAACGTTCTCCAAATGAATGAATCATTAAGATGGCCTGATTATACATGTATGCCAGTGTGTGATCAAAAAATCGTCAACAATTGCGTCAAATAAGTTTTCGGATGTGACTATTTTGACGCACTTCATGAATTGACGAATGCGAAAGTTTGTCGGTGTGCGACCACTGTAAACGCTTGTTTCGCGATCATTTTATATACAGTGTCATACTAGATTTCCCTTGTGAAGTTATTATTTGCGTTATTTATATTCTTTATATTTAATTTGTATATTGCATGGGTTCATAACACTCTGATTTAAGACAAATTTCGAAAACCTTTTGGCCGATTTTATTAAACTTCTTCCAAAACCAATCTCTCATCCATGTTTTATGAATGTTCGGCTTTTGAACATTATTCATAGTCATTAGTCATTACTTATCGCCTACACGTACACCCAAACTTGTTTGACGAAATAGTGTAAAAGTATGCAGATAAACCTTATTGGCATTCAAGTTCGTCACGGATATATAACATACATGTATCACGCACATGTGTGCAAGGTAGCACCTTCAGCTTTTTAAATGCAAAGGTCAGACCTAAAGGCAAGACGCTCAATGCTAAAGTTCTTAGAGGGATTCATGGTGGTTGTATCACCTCACCAGACCTGAATATCTGGGGCTATCGCTAGTGAAGCAAAAAAGTGAGGACCTGTGTCATTCTCCATTGCTTTTAATAACGTAGGTAATGTGAACTGAATGACTGTGAAACAAATGTATTGCAGTTGTAAAGATGTATAAGAAAAAATAGGGTAAAATTTATTAAAACCCTCTGACAAAACGCTTCAAATATTTCCAATTTATTGCTACAGAAATCAGACTTGTGGCCACAGTATTGCTCTAGCACATCATTTACAAGATGTGGCGTAAAAAGGCTATTACAGGATACCACAGGATAAACGCTGCATATCCAGATGAATAACAATTAACCCATCTGATAATAGCTCACTTTCCCCTCATAAAACTCGAAAGTAGTATACTTCACAATCAAATGAAACCCATTACAGGAAAAAAAACTGCTGTGGACTATCTGTTCATATAACGCCAATAGGCTAACTCTCCCAGACGACGTCTGACCCACTGACGATATATCACAATTACATCACCGATTATATCACATATCACTAAAGAAATATACGCTGTGTTTATGATTCGCCCACTACTTTGTTATCCTGATTTAGCAGAAGGTAACTCTCATTCTACCATTCAAATAGAGAATGTAACAGGAGAAGAACTTAAATCATAATCATGGTATAGCCTCCATTAAATTAAGACTCATACCGTCGAACTATAGTGATTTTTTAAGAGAGCAAAATATAAGAAATGTCGGTACTAACTATCCAAGGCATTTTTCACTTAAAAGGGTACAACATGGAACAAACAAATGTGTTCCGACATAATTTTACACAATGTTTTTTTTTTAGTTTAATTTCTATAGCTTCTAGCGGAACAGAGCCAGAAAAGTTTTTTAGTATTAGAAGTCTTACCCAGTTTTACTTACATAAGGCATTTGTTTAGAAAGTTTAAAAAGGTGTATTGAGATGTCCGTCCATTAAAGTTAGCATATTTTCATGGTATAGTTTAGCAATATCACAAAACAGGTTGCATATAAATCCCATTCAGTTTTGATACATCTTTATTAGGTTTTTGTAAGCTACGGGGGAAGAAGAAAGCTGATCCAAAATCTTAAATTATGAAGAAATCTATGGTCATAGGCCTCAGTGAAGTAAGCATTAAAAATTTAGATACAACAAACATTAAACGATTCTATTACGCCCCTGCCCAGTCAAGTTGCCAATGAAACGGTAACTTAATTAGACTGACTTTTACTTTTTTACTGTTACGTTGCCGAAATTTGTTAAATAACCGATAACTTTCATCAGTAACTTTTACATAAAAAAATACGTTTAGGGAAATTTTAAAAATGTTTCCGAAAATTCCAAAAATTTATTAATAAATTATGATGGAACAAAAACACTTGATTTGAAGTTGTAAGATAGAATTTGATATGTTGTTAAGCTATTTATGACACATTCATTGATAATGTTACAAACATGCACATGTCCATCACTCTTTGAGCAAGCCGATCTACATTTAAATACTACTACTTCAATACTAACCAAAACTGCCCTAAATATTTAATTATAACCTACATTGTTACGAACATTATTCAAGTGCAAATCCTATACTGGCACTTATCTTAAAGGAGAATAACTTTCATTTGCGTCTTAATTAACATTTTCATTCCTAATATCTTAGTTAAATCATCTTAGCATACACCTCGTGATAGTAAATTAGTGCAAAGGAAATCTTATAATGCAAAGGTCAACATTACCCGCGAGTTGTCTAGAAAACTACACCATCGCCTTTGGTCCATGAAGTGGGACTAAAAATAATACACCAGAGTTTGACGTTTGACAAAACATGCCGGTGGATACATACTACGTGAGACAAAAAATAATTAAGATGATCTGAATGGATGGTAAAAAAATAAGGAGAAACTAATAACTCCAACCGATTAAGGTAGTTAAGCTGTTGAAATTATTACAAAGTTTGATTTGTCACTTCAAAAACATAATTAAACATATAAAAGTCAAATGGAATAAAATCTGCACCACTTTTAGGACTATAACTTTTATAGAGGTGACCGGTTTCGGTTTTACACAATCTTCAGACCTGTTAACAATATTAATGAATTAGACATCAATTTTAATTCAAAAATTTAGATTAACAAATTTATTGTTAACAGGTCTGAAGATGGTGTGAAACCGAAACCGGTCACCTCTATAAAAGTTATATTCCTAAAAGTGGTGTAGATTTTATTCCATTTAACTTATAAATGATGCAAGGCCACTGCAATTCACTGGAGGATCTTCACTACATAATTAAACTATTATACACTCTTTCAAATTTGAACACAAAAGAATAGCATTTATCTCCTCGTAATGTATTTCCATAGTTTTTCCTTTTTTTTTTTAGTTTGTTGTAAGTAGATTCTAAGCGAGCTTAGATCAATCGACGAGTTAATCACTATTTATCTAAATTACTTACTATTTTAATCAAGAAACAACAAAATATTAATTTCATCAACGAAAGTGGTGTTGCATTAATAAAACATATCAGAATAATCTCATACATAGGAATGAAGAAAAACTGGTAGAATTTTCAATAACAATTATTATAAAGAATATATTGTAATATAATTCGACGGAAATGTTTCCAAATTGCTCATTTTCGAATTGTACCCGTTAATTTAACAGAATAATTATGGTTGTTAATTCCTAATTAATTGCTCATAATTAATTGCTCATAATTATTTGCTATCTCCTTAATCTCTACTAGTTACCATAATTTCTAACCACAATTTTCATATAGTCATCGAAAAAAAAATCTTTAGTCATTTAAATTATTCGGCAACAATAATTAAAACATTTTTAGTGCCTTCATAATTAAGTATGTATGTTATAACATAACTAATTAAGTATATATTTAAATTACACAGAGAATAATAGAATATGGTTTATGATCAATTCTGCTACAAGTTATCTTAATACAAAGTGTAATAAAAATTGTGAGATGAGTGTCGTCTTCCACCTCTAGAAACAAAAACAATAATTATAAAAACGTGTCAAATGTTGTCCATTAATACAATACAATATTGTTCCCCGTCACTAACGACCATAACGGAAATTTAGCAAAGATTACGCCGTAACACTTGAATATATTCTGTGACAACAAAAACGCACCAATACAGGTGCATACTTCTTTAGACTAAATTTTATGGACACGATTACGGTGTTATTAATGACAAATAATTACGTTATTATTTTCCATGATATTTTCATTGAAAATATCTCATCCTAAACACACAACATTTAGTAGTAGGACGCCGCTTCACGCAAATGGATAGACAAAGAAAATGTAAATCAAGTTTCAATGCACGTCATCAATGAAGAGACAGGCACTGTTGACCAAAGTTTTCTAATAGTAATGTGATGGCATATAAATGGATACCCTTACCTTTACTTTTCACATGGAAATAAATGTACACATATTTCAAAATCAATTTACAGGTGATTCACAAATATGTCTTTAAAAGAACAGTTAGTAAATTTAATAGGTTCTTCGATTGTATTTAATGCAAAATATAGAGTTAAAATCGAGGAACGAAAATCTGAACAAATGTTCGGTGAAGTGACGGAACCTCGGACGGGGAGACATAGCAATACAATAGCGTATAATTTTTCCAACATTAAATGTGCGCGAGAATTTGAATCTTCATATAACAGTTGTATAGCTACCACTCGAACAGTCTGCATCCCAATTTGCTTGTGTATTGTAACATTCCAATCTAAGCAGACGACGCCAATACGTGACAAACAATCAATCATTTACCCCAAAAGAAGGAATACGCCGCTGTAAGGAACCTACTGCCAAAAAGGTTTTCCGCCGACCTTGATGTGCTAAGGCGATCCTTTAGGCCTTAGGGCGAGCAATTTTAAGATACGCGTTCATTGATCGTGATCGTAAGGACGGTACGCACCGCATAGATCGTACTTTTATAAAAATCTTTCTTTTCTTTTAGTCTAACTTCTATCCTTCCATAACTGGAATAGGCTTCCCATAATTGTTTTCAAATCTCCCTATTCTGAGCTTTTCTTTGCCGCTTCAGTTCTGCATGTCTGACTATATCATCTTTCCGTCTCATTTGTGGCCTGCCTCTGGACCTATAACCTTCATAAGAGCGTCATTTTTCAATTTCTGAATTCCAACGATTCTCTTTTCTTCGTTCGTTGTGGCCTGCCCATTTCCATTTCAGTGATGCTGCTCTCTCTATAGCGTTAGCGGCGTTGGTTGTCTTTCTTATCCAGTAATTACGTTTTATATCTCTGAGTGACATTCCCAATGTCTTTCCATAGCTCTCTAAGTCCTTACGGATTCTGTCCATTTATGAAGGCCTATGTCTGCGCTCCATATGTTAAAACTGGTAATATGCAGCAATCAAATACTTCTTAAATGAAGAGGTATCTTTTGATTTTTTAAGGAGTCTTCCGAACGCCATCCATCCTAATCAAGTTAGTTCTGCGTGTTATTTCGGCTTCCTTGTCCGCTTTTATGAACTGGCCTAAGATATATATATATATATATATATATATATATATATATACGTGTTATACCGCTTATACAGACCCAACTTGACATACTCAATAATCGTTATGAGACCAAAAGTGACCTTACCAGACCCGGCGTCGGGTCTGGTAACGTTTTCCATTGTAAAATGGTTCAGGAGTGTGATAACACCTTATAAACGAAATTTCAGTCGGGCTTGAAAAGTCGGCGAAATTAGTCAGTAAATATAGAATTAGTTCGCGCGATTTCTGCTCAGAGGGAGCTGCCGTTTTATACAAGTACCGGATATATACGTTTGGGTGAATTGTATATACAATCGACGCTGTCAAGCCTGAAAATGGCAACAGCGCATAATCTTAAGAGCTTATAAAATGCATTTATTTGGTAAAACCTACAGTACTCATTAAGTTTAATAACACATTAATAAGTATTCCTTTTAAAATCTAAAATCTGTTTTCAATATGTTGTTGCATTTTAAATATTTTGAGTACGGCCGGTGCTCATTGGCACAATCTGTCACACGCGCTTCTTCTTCACTTATCGCTGTTTAAAAGAGGGAAGGTAGAAAACCACTTGAAGGGGCCCTATTTCTTTTAAAGAAGTATATATTAGACCAGGGGTCTTCAACCTTTTTTAAGTCAAGGGCCAATTATACTTTGATTTTGGTTCGGCGGGCCGCAATCCAAAGAAAACCTCTAATAAACTTGTGTATTAAGTAATTGAAAAACAGTAATCGTTGAAGTTGTTTATTATAAAATTTTACACACAGGAAATACAACTTTTAATACAAAAATGCAACTTTTAATAAAATTCAATCAGTGAGATGTTTGACATTGTTTACTCTTGACTAACTTATTTATATCGGCCCCTATAGTGGTCGTAGCAATTCTCAAACTGTTCTCAAGATGAACATCGGTGATTGTGGTTCTTGCCTTGGACTTTACGTTTTTCATTCGAGAAAATAACTGCTCGCATAGATATGTGGTGCCAAAAAGGGATGTCATTTTTAATGCGTGTGCTCGGATTTTAGGAAAATCAGAAATAAGGACGTACTTTGAATAGCCGCTGAAACCAGCCGGAAAGGCGGGCTGAGTGAGCAAACTAATCGAGAGCCGCGAGAGGGTGTGATTGCGAATGTTACCGTCGTCACCCGTTATTCGAATTCCGCGCGTTAAAGTACCTGCTTTTAATTTATAATTTTTACACTTTTAGAATTAAATTTTGCCAAACTTGAAAGTGTAAGAGAAAATTTTGCAAGGTAATGCCGGGCCGCAAAGAAAGCCACCGCGGGCCGCAAGCGGCCCGCGGGCCGCGGGTTGAAGACCCTTGTATTAGACCATCCAAGACGGTACCTTTTTTTGACTGTGTATGGACAAACTGACTGACTGGACGACTCTACTGCACTTTAATGCTTAATATTTAATTGTTTAAAGTTTTTGAATTTAATAGTGTACATTATGCCTGAAATTGTAGCCAACAAATGGGGAAATTTACTTGATATTAATCTTAAGGAAAAATATTCTTCATGAAAAGTTGTGCATTATATAGGAATCAATAATCAAGAATAAAATTTTTAAATTAGTAGTATACAGGGAATATCAAAAATAGTTATTTACGCTATTTACGCTGAAGAGAAAAGTGCTTTTTAATTTAATTACGGAAAAAATGTAATTCAAATATATTGATAAGAATAAAAAATAATGTAAATAATCAAAATGCATGACAATCTAATAATTCATTAATGCATTTAAAGTAAAAAAAATTACTAAACACTAATAAATTTCTTATATTTATCTTATTCAACAAAATGTCAAAAAAATGCTAAAGTGCTAAGTAATTATTTATTTTACTTTAGAGTCGATATTTCAATCACCTAATAAATATTATTTGTCAAATAACATATTTTAAATGCAGAAAAAACAAGATATTTGACAAAAAAAAATGTTTATTAGCAACTTGCTAAGAGATTGAAATACACGGCCTTAGGACCGGTACTTTGGGTCCTGATTAAACATCGGATTAAGTTAATCCCCGATTAAAACAGCCAGTCAACTTAATCGCAGTTATCAATAACAAACGAAAGTAGTCGTACTTTAGTTGGTTGGCTGTTTTAATCGAGAATTAACTTAATCCGATGTTTAATCAGGACCCAAAGTACCGGCCCTAAATGTATTAATTAATTATTTGAATTCCATTTGGACTTGAACATAATTTTTCATTTCTATCAACATTTTTATATTACAGTTTGTTCTGTAATTAAATTCAGAAGCACTTTATTGTTCAGTATAAATTAATATTCTTACATCAAAATGAATTTAACAAATTTGATTCTTGCTTATTGATTCCTATGTGATGCAGAACTTTATATAAAGAAATTGTTGTGTAAAGTTAATAGTATAAATAAATATCCCATTTGTTGCCAACAATTTAACAGTAAAAGATGAAATGAGATATTCTTAATTCTACAAAATTGTACATATTTTCTTTAATATTTTAAAATCCCTGGATTAAGTTTTATTTTTTTTCTTTTTACGTTATGCTTTATTTATTTTTAAAATATGGCTTCTCTAATTTTAATCAACCGAAGAAAAAATTCCAAAATTCGACAAAAATAACTGAAAATCGAACGAAGCAACGGTACATTTTAACCATAGAATTAAATAAATTGCTTTATTAAATAAACTAAAATATATTATAATATACAATAAATTTAATCTTTTAAATTTTTAAAGATGACTTTAAAAGTGTAAAACTTAAGGTAGTAACACATGCCCTCGGTTTCTTTAAAAAACAAAAAAATACACCTGTGTTACGTAAAACATTAATCTCTTGCCAAATTAGCATAAAAAATAACATTTTGTATGCATTTTGTGGGTTTTTTCATTAGCCCTAATGAAACGTTGCAATCTTTTTTTTATTATTAATAGAGCTATTTTATATATTAACAGAATTAACAAAAACATCCTCTACAAGAACTTTTTAGAGTTTTTCGAGTTTTTTAACTGAGTTCCATTCTTTTACTATGGGTTTTACAGTTATTTACATGTACGGTGCATGCATTTTATGTTTTTTAGATGAGTCGAGGGCAGTTTACACTATCTTAAACGGCAGACCCTTTCTGCCAGAGCCCTAAATTATTTCTGCTGACTACTATCACACCTCATAGAAATGTTCGGTAGTCGGTAAAAAAATACTTTCTACTTCTAAAGTGCGTCTAATTGTTTCTGAAATTTCCTTGACTCAGTACCTGAGTTTACACCTCCTATCGCCAGTGATAACATTTTTTTTGAGCGATTCATTGCTGGAACGTTCAAATAGATGTCTGCTCACCATTAACAAATAATGAAATAACCACAAATATATAACCACAACCACAACACTATCCTTTTCGAGCGTAAAATTGTGTGTATGTGATCCCCTAAACATGGCAACGTTGCCGGGATTGATAGCGTTAATACACTCTAGTTCTGTTATACAAAAGGGTCTCGCAATACCATCGAACGTATTACGGTTCAATAACGGCTATTGAATATGTTGAAATTTTTTATTGACGTTTTTTGCTACCCCTCTAAAGTTGCCTTGATTGTTATAATAAAATAATGCATAAATTGATTTAATTTATTTCTCTAATATCATTGGTTCTAGTGGGTCTGAGGTTGTCTGTCAAACATAAAAGGTCTGATAACGTCGCCTCTAACAGTATATATATATATATATATATATATATATATATTCATTCAACTGTGCTATTTGGGTTGCATTAACGGTTATTATATGTTGTTAGTCCGAGTTTGAAATTACTTTTGTTTTTTTTTTAAGTACATTTAAGCCCCTTTGGGGTGATTTTTCATGGAGGCCGTTTATCATTGATTGTAGCTCCTCCCAGTTGGATGCCATCAAAAGTACATCATCTGCATATCTTAGATGATTCCGGGATCTAACATTAATTTTAATCCCTTTATTTTTCCAATTCACTGTTTTGAACAAGTCTTCGAGGGCCATTGTAAATAATTTGAGCGAGATTGTATCTCCTTGTCTCACTTCTCTTTTGAATTGTATGCGTTTCGACTTTAGCTCGTCATCAAGTTGTATTCATCGTTGCTTCCAAATAAACATTATGCAACAGATTTTGGTATCTCGAATCTATTCTGCTATTAATCAAAGCTTCTTCGACGGCCCATAGCTTTACGCAGGCGAAAGCCTTCTCTTAATCAAGGAAGCCCAGATACAAAGGTATATTATACTCATTTGTTTTCTTTATTAACATTTTAAGTGTGTGCAGGTGGTCGCTGGTTCCATATCCCTTTCTGAATCCTGCTTGTTAAACAGGTTGTGTCGAATTTGTTCATTAATCTGCTAGGTATGATTTTCATAAAGGTTTTGTATAGCTGTGATAGAATCTATAATCTATATGTTCGTTAACTTTTCTGCCTCCTTTTTTGAGAAATTCTATTAAGACTCCGTTATCTCCCGCTGCCTTATTTCTTTTCATAGCATGTGTAGCTTTGTCTATTTCATCCTCTGTAATTTCTGGCAAGTCTTCAGAATTGACATTTGTTGTTGTCCTTATTAAACTCTTTATTGTGTTAGCCGATGCAGGGTTTCTTGGGCTATATAGATCTTCATCATATTTTTCGGTTATCGTTATTATCTCTGTTCCACCTCTTACTTCAAAGCCCTGATCGTTTAGCAGAATTATCTTTTCAATTCCTATTTTAGAGGTCATTCCGGAGTTCATTCTTCAATTAATTAAAAATTAAACAGGGTTCACCGATCGGCTTCGGACGGATCGCATTTCTGCATTTCTTATCAGTATTCCGAAGACGGAATCAAAACCAATGCGTACACTGCCGATGCTTTGTTCTGTTGTCCAAATGTTGGTATTTTTATATTTATATCATGTATCTAGTTTTTTAATTTCTAGAATTAGATGTAGAAGTGACAGCACACTTTAGACTCAATTACTCGAGAGGCGTTATAAATTGTAGAGATCTTCTCAATTACAGGGAACAAGATAGTAAAGGTGTCACTGACGTTAGGAGATAAAAAGCAAAAAACAACATACTCCAAAGAGTACGAAAATACCAAGAGAAAATAAAGTAGGTAGCCTTTTATGTTTGTAAAGATCGCACATTTCCCAGCCTCACTATGATGCTTCCGATGCCCACTTTTTGGCTATATAGCACTCAGATGCACGAATAATCAATTACCAGTGCATTTGTGGGAATCCACTATATATGGGAACCTTATGTCAATCACCAATTAGTGTGAACTGCGAAGGCCCCACTCCGCCAGATCAAAACAATGTCCGATCTACAAGCCGGAAGTAGTTATCCAAAAAATTAAAGAAGATATTTCGTACAGTGATGCACGTTAAAAGTGGTTGTGAACATCCCAAATGAAAATACTTCATATGTGCAAATAATTGTTCCCCAAGTAAGTCCTTGGAATAGTGTTTGATAAAAAACTTAATTGGGCAGAATAAATTGATCGACTAACATTGAAGTGCCAGAAAGCACCGAATATCATTAAATGTATGGCGAGACCTGCAGACCTTCGAGACTGAAAAAGTTAGATGGACTCCAATTAACCGCCTTACGATCATATACTGGAGCACTCCCAACAAGTCCTACAGCGGCTGTATAATGCGAAGCATTAACTCTCCCTTTGGACCTGAGAAGAGATTTTCAAACTACATACATATTACATATTTTACCAAAGTCCTCTCACTCCCATCTCACGTTAACTATACCAGCTTAATCTTGGATAACGAATATTGAAATAAACCAACAATCTCGAGAAAACGCAAAATGGAGTTGGATCAGAAATTGTTACAGGAGAAAACAAATATAGTTGGATATTACGCCTGTACTGCACAATTTTTATGGCGGAATTGTATGCCATCTGGCAAGCCCTTCTGTTCTTCTCATTTTGCGAACTTTAAAATGGCACGGATTTGTTCCGACTCATTGAATGCCATTCATTCATTAAAGTGCTATTTTAATAAAAATGCCCTTTGCTGACAAATCCTCGAATTGTGATTCACCTATCATCAAATAGTACACAGTGCACACTCGTGGATACCTATAACCACTGTAATATTGCTGGAAATGAGATGGCAGACTCAGCAGCAAAACATAAAACATGTTATTCTTACCCCGAAAGATGAAGGAATCCCTACCCCAACCTAGGAGATGAGAGTAACAATTAAAACAAAAATCTTCGAAATATGGCAAGACAGATGAAAAACGCATGACACTCAGTTGAACGCCATAAAACCTACAATAGAAAAATGGCTCATCAAGAGGACTGATAATCTTAAATGGAACTGGGTCGGACACCTGGCCAGAATCAGTGACTACAGATGGACGAAAAGGTGACAGAGTGGAGACCGCGAGCCGATGCATTTCGCAGCAGAGGATGACCACCCACCCGATGGTGTCAGATGGTATAAAACGTATCCATTTCAACTGGATCAGCGCAGCCCAGGACAGAAGGGAATGGAAATTGTTACGGAAGACTTATCTCCAACAGTGGATGAGTATAGCATGATTGATTGATGATTATTATTATCATTATAATTATTTTGTGGGTTTCATAAAATCATTTCTTATGGTTTTTTTTTTTCGTGCAAAAGTCATCGAGTGCACACCGTGCACTTAGGATGAATTTTTGTAGTGTAATGATTTTCTATTCTTCTTAAACTTTTCTGCTTAGTGTGTTTAAAGAACTTTTTGCAAAATTTGCGCTGTTTAAAGCAGGACAGCTTTTTGCAGACTCAAGAGGTGGTGTTTTCTTGGAATGTCCTTCATGGCCGCATAAGTGTTGTGGGATATAAGTCCAGTTGCTCCGATAACTACCAGCACAATCTTGGTCTTCAGACTCCACATTCCTTGATCTCTATTTGAAGGTCAAAAATATTGTTGAAAATATTTGAGGTGCTTTTCTGCCTTTTTCTGAGTGATATTGAAGTCTGAGGGGATCGCAGCGTCTATTAGTAGGCACATTTGCTTAGTTTTATCTTTCAGGTCTAAATTTGGTTTATTTGCATTAATTAAGCGGCCGGTTTAGATTTGAGTATCCCACAACAAGATCATCTCATCTGTTCTCACTACAGGATCCGGCTTGTGCTCAAACCATCTGTCTAAAACTTTGATGTTATATTGTTTGAGATGTTCCAGTGCGGTTGAGAGACAATTGCATTGTGGCGATCCACATATTCTTTCTTAGCCAGAATCGAGCAACCTGATATGACATGATGGATGGTCTCAATTTTTGTGTGACAAAATTTACAGTTAGGGTCTGTACCGGTTTTTAGGATTTTGGTCTTTAGATAATTGGTAGCTATCGATTGTTCTTGACATGTAGTACTGAATCACTCTTTTTCCACTTTTAGTTCTCCATACCTAAGCCATGATTTCTCTTGCAGATGGTTTCCTTTTCTGTTTCTCTGAGTATTTGGAGTGCTCTTTTTTCTTTCCATCCGTTTTTCGTTTCTTTTTTCTGATTTCTGGCTTTTTCATTTGTATCATTTCACATGTGGTAGGTGTCCTGGGATTGATACCTGCTGAGGCGCTTTCTTAGGCATTTCGTGTATTTTGCCTAGATGCCATACCTAGATACTTTTCTTGTTGTTTAAGCTCCAGGTATTGCACGAGTCCTTGATTTGCAATCTCGTGGTTGGCTTTTAGATTGGTTAGGCCCCTACAACCATCACGTCTAGGGACATACAGTCTCTCTACATCGGACCGTGGATGCAGAAGCACCATGCACCCTACATGTCTTGGTTTTTCTTTTTTTTTTCGGGTACTGGGATGTTTTGGGTTACCGTTGCTGATGCATACATTATTCTATCGAGCATAGTTATGTTTCTGAATTCTTCAGGGAACAGAGTGAAAGAGTTCTCAAGGGTTGAATTGCCCTGTGTTATAATGACTTGACTTTGTTATTCCCTTTAGTTTTCTTAATGGAGCTCAAGCGATACACATACTTTCATTTTCAATGGTATGTACTTGGTCTAAGATTAGTTGTCTTGAATTAATATTAATTTCACTGTCAGGAGCATCAACATTCTCGTTCCAGTTCAATGTAACGTATTCATAGACGTTAGGTTCTTTTGGACTCAAATTAAATTGATTTTGAGATATATTTTCAAGGATGCTGACTTCTTAAATTCTTCTTAAATTTTGATTTTTATTGATAGCACTTCCGCAGAGGCTTTGTTGGTTGATTTGTACTTGCTCCTTTAGCAGCCGTTGAATATTGACTATTGATTTTCTTCTACGGGTATTTTATTGCTGTGTAAAATATATGTATCTTGTCTGTGATGCAAGCATGTAGGGGGTCATGTCATGTATTGATGATGGATTTCATTTTCTCCACAGATCATACGTCTTCTTCAAGTTTGCCGTTCCAGTTGTTTCAACAATGTAGAAGTGGCACCACAAGATTTCGCTGTATTCTTCCGTGGTCCATTTTGTTCTAGCACCTGATTTAGTGTTGTTTGATGTTTCAATGTTTTGAGTTTCTTTGCCCTGTTGGTTTCTGTGATTAGATTGTTGGAATGTTAGTGGAGTCTGTTGGTCGTCTTAGTTAGATGTGTCGTCTTTTTTCCATAACTTTTTTTGTATCTTTCTCTTGCTGTTAGCAAGATACATGATATGGATGCAGGTTAAACTCTCTTAGAATTAAGAGAGGGTAGTGCAAGGGTCGTTGAGTATGTCTACCACCTTAAACGTGCCTAAATCATGGTTTGAAAAAATTTCTTGATAATCATCTGTTTTTTAAGATTGCTTAGAAAATGTCTAGAATTCAATTTTCACATTGAAGTATATTCCGATTTTACAGTTCGATGCGTGGAAAATGTCGGTTTCATAACGATCAAAAATTTATTAATAATATTGTAGGACACAAAAGTTGTGTCTAGGGGTACCTAATAGCTAATATTGTGGTACGTATGGCAAAAAAATATGGAAGAACGAATCTAGAGTAGAACAAAAAACATTAATTTTCACAAACATTAAAACAGAAGTTAAATAATTATTCAAATAACACAAAATACACAAAAAAATCGAGATGAACTTTTGACGACATAATTATCAAAACTTGATTTAAGTGACATTTCAAGATTTCAATATATTTGTTTCCCTAGAAATTGCCCGATTTTCTAGATAATTTTATAATAATAGGAGAGGTAATTGAAGATAATAGCAATGGAATAGAAAATAAAAAACCACAAACTTATGAAAAGAATAAAGTTTTTTTTTATATTCATGGCATGCTTGACCTCGGACTTTTCAGAACACTTGCCTATTTTAAAGACAATGACAAAAATTATCCTTTTGGCTGTAACTTCGAAATTAATAAAGGTATCGAATTATTATTCGATTATTAATTAAAGGTATCTGATTAAGAAATAATAACTAGGTATGTCATTGCATTTAAAATATCGGAGAAAAATTGGAAAAATTCAGTTTTCCAAATAACGGCCGTTTAGTAAGAGCTGCGAGAATCAATGTAAAATATCTTTTTAATTGAGTCAATTAGCAAACCATCCTTTCTCAAATGAGATCGAATTTATCCAATTCGATTGAGCCAAATCTAAATTATGGACACTTTTTCGGTAGGCTTCCCCCTTTCCCCTTGCCATAATTTTACATTTTACAAAAAAAAATTTAACCAAAAGGAAGTATAACTCTAGTGAAATGATTAATCTAATACTTTCTTGGTCGCTTTTATAGGGTAATTTTCCAGAAAAATATATTTTTTGGTATGACAATAGATATTACGTCCACTAGAGGCTTAGTTAGAAACTTAAAAAATAATTCCAACAAAGCACTTACCCTAACCAGAATTTCTTCGAAACCTTCAGAACTATTAATTTCTGTGACATGCTTTATAAAACACGCCATATATTCGAATGAATGGAAAGAGTAGACTTTCCAATACAAATCCAGCATACAGATTTGTATGGTTTACTACTTCTGTTCTCACAGACTGGATCAGTATTGATCATTAACATGAATAGCGATCTATTTCAAATTAAAATATTTTGATTTGTTATACATCACAACCATTTAAAATATGACCTTCATTGGCATTACGTCATTAAAATAAATTTTTGACTCACCCTACTGGTCAAAGTGCAGTTTACGCAGCTCATGCCCATGAAGGGCCTTTTCCTGGGCAAACGAACATCCGGTACGTTCTCCTTAATGGCGAATAGCTGAGATTCTCTGGCCTGGAACGAAGAATTTTTTTAAATAACACATTTTTCATCCGTCAACACCTTTGTGTGCTTTTTTTCTCTTACCTTGAAAGGTAACAAATCCGCTCCATGTTAATAAATTAAGATTTTATGTTACGACAAACGGAGGAAAAAATGAGGATGTTATGAATTTTTCCCGGACCAAGTCTTTCGTAAATAATTTAATTAATTATCTTTTGTGTATGCCATCACGTGAGAACTTCGTCGAGGAAAGATTACCGAGATCAACATATCGGAATCATGCCATCGTAATGTCACAGTTCAATAATGATTACGAATTCCAGTGCTGCCCAATACATCTCAATAAGTTCCTCGCAACATAGATTTGTTGACGATGTACTATATTAAAGTATAAGTGGATATTAAGGTCTTTAAAACACGCGCGATGTATGTATATAGGTATGCGCGATTTTTTGCACGACGGCGTAGCCAGAGTGCTTGAAATAGAGCAAGTGTTTTAAAGAACAGTTACATTCCCAGAGCAAGCAGATCCCTTCGTGAATACAGGGGGTAGTTGTAAGGGGTGAAAATGATATGTTTTTAATCTTACTTGTACCATTAATCATTCTGGAAAATTTGGTCTAGATTATTTATAAACAAAACGGAATCTAACGAATTTCCTCGAAGTCAAAATAAATACATTGTCAACACATTTAATGTACATACCTACTAGCGGTATCAGAAGCGCTTAACATATCTTAATCACTTGTACAATTAGCTACTGTAACTTTATCGACGTATGAATTTCGTTGACAACACAATTTATATATGTACATACAAGAAAACCCTGTGACGTTGCGTTTTCTTCACTTTGATATGCTAAAAATAACATCCTTTTGTAATAGTAATAAATCATAGTCAATGAAATAGTATACGTATACTACGAAAAAGAAATCGGTCTCGAGGACATTTCGATTATTTTACGCAACAGACATTTAGAATTAAAGAAAACCTACAAGTGGCTCTCTATCAGAACGAAGACACGATATTAAAAAAATTTTCGATTCCATTCTTGGCATGTACGTTCTACAAGTTCGCCTGTAATTTTATACAAGGTTTACTTATGTAGCAAGGTGTGCAAAAGGAACTACGAGGACGACAAAAATAAAAATATGTAATAGCAAACAGTTTTTACAAAAATATTCTTTTTCATCAATAGTAATTATTCTTCACAATTGAAATTTTATAAAACAATTGCTGTGCCAACCCTCACATACGGAAGCGAAATATGGACAACTACAAAAAAGGAAGAACAACGCATACAAACACAAGAGATGAAATTTCTTAGAAGAGTAAAAGAATGCTCCAGAATCGACAGACTCAGAAATGAAGATATTAGATACGAGCTAAGTATATTTGAAATCAATGATAGAATTAAGGAAAATAGAAAGAGATGGAGAGAACATGTTGATAGAATGAATGCAGATCGCCTACCACTGAGAGTAATGCATTACAAGGAGGATTTCTTAGAAGAGTAAAAGGATGCTCCAGAATCGACAGACTCAGAAATGAAGATATTAGATACGAGCTAAGTATATTTGACATCAATGATAGAATTAAGGAAAATAGAAAGAGATGGAAAGAACATGTTGATAGAATGAATGCAGATCGCCTACCACTTAGAGTAATGCATTACAAGGTTCGAGGAAGAAGAAGCGTAGGCAGGCCGAGAAAAAGATGGGTACCGTAACAGGCAAAATATGCCTAATACTTGTAGCGAAGAACAAGAAGAAGACAATAAACTTCAGTTATATGCAAACATATTGGCAAAGCATATTGTTTTTTAGCTTAATCCATGTTGACGACAACAATATTGTGAAGCAGTTCAATTCCATCATCGCAAAATATATTGAAAGAGAGTGTATTAACTCTTGCATGAAGAGATTATACCAAAGCAGACGTGATACAGTTGTGGTTATTCATAACAAAAAACGACCCATATACTTGCTAAAAAAACGTATGTCTGGAGACTTACCCTAAAAAAATATTCAAGGAATTGGAGTTGAAAAAAAAAGAAAAACACTAGGAGGGGAATAGGACCTCTACAATTCAATACTAAAGAAAATGACGAGGACAACCAATTTTATGGTGAGTCTTGTGAAATACTCCACATAGAGTAAGAGGAATTTGAATCTGTAAAACTGGATTTTCATCAAAGTTAAAAAGTTAAAAATTTAATGCAGCGCGAACACTCAAGATTCAGCCATTAGCTCAGATTTTTCCATGGCTTTCACTCACCCTGCTAACCAAGCAGTTATTCATGTGAAATGGGTTTAGGGGAGTAAAACCTATACCTTATCGACCAAAAAATTTTGTGCTATTGTTTAATTACTAATAACAATTAAAGGTCGAAAAACGTGCATTTTTTGCGTTTTTGTTTCTTAGTATCTGGTGAATAATATTCAAAGATACCATCTTGTAGGGAATATTTTGTAAGATCTGCATCACAAATTTCCTTCTTGTTATATTTTGCCGTGAAATATACAAATGAAATATATATTAAAATACGTTTTTCACGTGTCCATTTACGAATAGATTGTTGTGTTGGGTATAGCACAATTCAAAATAACTACAGTGGTCGAGAAACCTTACGAACACGCTAAGAAAAAAAACTTTTTTGATGATACCTTCGTCAACAAGGTCTTCGTTGGGGGATAAAATAATCCATTCACGAGATTTTATGGTAAAACATTTTAAACTCCGTATGTTTTAACTTAGTATAAACTCTTAAATGATTTAAATAATAGCACCTATTATTAAATTTTGCAAGTAATAATCATTTAATGATATACATGTTATTTTAAGGCAGTAACTAAACAAAATTATGATATGCTTGTCAAATAAACAGGAAATAATAAATATCCTCTCGAGATTTCACGTTTATAAAAAAACCTAGATCTGCATACATAAATAACTTTTAAAACAACGATGAGACATGTACGTTACTTATAAGAGCAAAAAATCAAAAATTGCTTATTTATTTTGATGGATGACGTATAATATGTAAATATTAATCTTGGTTAAATCTCTTAAATTATCTAATTACACGGAAGCAATTATTTGATAATATAAAAATTAATGATCCTATTGTGGTAAAACTCGTCAAAATTAATAACAATACAATGAAGTAGTCAAAACAAAAAATTGAGGTAATTAAAAAAATACTCCCAAAACAATAATCTGCGACATACAAAGGATGTGCGATTAAAACAATAATTCATTTGTAAGATAGTTTGGAAAAATCCTCTATAGGTTAAAAGTCAATTAACTCACGTCTTATATGCAAACAATTTATAAATAGGTAAATTTATGAACCATGCGTCAAGCATCAAAAAGCCAATAACAGAAAAAAAGTGCAGCATTATGGTACCTTTCCATCGCATTTTGAATGGCACGTCAAGTACTTCACTAATTGTAACTGTAAGTCATATAAAGCTGATATATTTTTAATGGACATTCTTATATGCGCATGTATTAATATGACAATATTACATACTTTTAATGGTGAAAATATAATGCAAACCTACCGAGATTAAAAGATATTGAAATAAATTGATTTGAAATTTAGTTAAAAGAAATACACAAATAGTTTCAGTAATTTTCAGTGATCACTTTCTCGTATAATTATTATCGAATAGAAGTTATTCTAGTTCACATTTCAGATATGCTCTGTACCGAGATTATAAACTTAACACCCAACAGGCTATTCAAAACCTTATTAGAGGAACGTAGAATAATGCAAGGTTTATGAGTATCATGGAGAAAGAGCTATTACGGTAATAAATTATTCGGTTATGTAGTTTTTTTTTATTTCCGAATTTTGAATTGAAATAAACATGAAATAATTATATAACCTTTTGTCTAATACAATCTGCATAATAATAATAATAATAATAAAAATAATAATAATAATAATGAGAAAGGGTAAGTTAGCTGAAAGGCAGAATATACAGCTTGACGACAGAACGAAAATAAGATCCCTTAAAGAACACGAATTTAACAAGTACCTAGGAGTAGAGGAAAACGAAGGCATAAGGCACAAGCAAATGAAAAAGAAACTTACCAGCGAACACTATAGAAGAACAAGAGGAATCCTTAAAACTGAGCTGAGCGCTAAGAACAAACTATAGGCCATCACAACGCTAGCAGTTGCTGTAATACAGATTTGGAGTCATAAAATGGACTCAAGTGGAGATCAGAGCTATGGATAGCAAAACCAGAAAATTGCTAACGATATATGGTGCTCTGCATCCAGGGTCCGATGTAGATGGACTGTATGTCTATTTTATCTATCTATCTTGTGGGATGTGATAAAAATAATAGTTGGATATCATCTTGTCTTGTATTTCTGTTGACGTCTTTTTTTGCAGCTTGGGCTAATTGGACGAGACCTACAGTTTAACGTGGGCTCCGAACTCCCATGGATTACGTGGGACCCACGACGACAAAGCTTCGATAGCATCTAATGAATGTAATTCAATTTATACGAAACAAATGTAAGAGAATTTTTGAAAATGGAATTTGTAGCTCAGACGGGATTTGAGACAGTCTCCCAATTTCGCGTCAGGTATTCTGAGCTACATATTCCATTTTCAAAAAATCTCTTACATTTGTTTCGTATACACCTTTACTATGAATTAATATCGAGAATATGTAGTTCATTTATGTAGTTCATTTATGTAGTTAAATTTAGTTTCCAATAAATGAAGAACACACATATGTAATTTAGATTATACGCAATAAAGTGAATGATAAACTACACAGTCAACAAATCTACATATCTCATTGACACATTAAATGTTTAAATGGACGCATACATTGCGTCTATTTAAAAGTCTTTCATTACCTACCATAAAAATATATACTCAACAGATGAAAGTTTTATCAAACTGTAAAAAACTAATCGCAATTGCAAAAATTAAAGAATGATGACTTTTTTTATGTCGGTACACTACAACCCACAATACAATCTCCGTAAAAAAAATCGTCTTATCGAAACTAGTGGCAATGATATAATTTATTGATGTTGAAACGCCATTGGCCCAAGCTCGAGTCGGGCGATGCAGTGGTGGCACTTCCAAAAGGCATAATTATATATTTATAACTAGTTAAACGAATTTGGTTTGTATACAGAGAAAGAGAAGTGCCTATTGTAAATGTCAGACATACAAATATAACAAATGAATCTTAACAATCAGCAATTCTGGCAATCAGATATCATGCAAAACACCAAGTGATTTGAAAGTCTTTAAAAAACCAATCGAAGTAAAAACCCAAGTATATTTGGAATAATTATAGGTGCAGCACATTGTACCGTGCTTTTTAGCACATGTAAAGGTTTCTAAAAAAAGCGAAAAAAATTATCACATACGGATGAGCCTTTGAATGTTGCACTTCGATTGGTTTCTGTTTTAAAATAATATTTCAAATGACCTCCGAGATGTCGTCGTAAGTCCGAACTTTAAATTAAATCTAACAAAAGACAGTAAAGACACTAAGGATTTGAACCAAATCGTTGCAATTAATTATGAAGCTTTTCCTGTTTCATTGTTTATTTATATATTGTTTGATGCAATTACTGAATGTATAAAAGTTAAGCTATTTTTTTCCTGTGAAACAAATTCAATCTTATATATATCAAAAAATATAATTAGTATCGGAGGAAAACTCGAGAATATTTGGTGAACTATGAATCTAGACAATGGGGATGTTGAAAAAAAAATCAATTTCAAAACTATGTAAATTAGGTATTCACATTCAAATTAGCTGAAGTTAGTAATTAATTTATGTAAATGAAAATTCGACAGTTCCAATTATTTAATTTTTATATGTAATTTTGAATGCCAATTACGACGTATTTCAAAAATCGTATAAACACATACATATTTCTGAAATGTCATTTAATTTTCTTAACATTTAAAATGCTACAGATCCATACGTTAAAAATTTGTGAAAATTAGTACAAAAAAAATTATAAATACGTTTAATTTAAGTACAACTTGTAGAATTAAAAGTTGAATTCAATATTCATATTTGGAGAAGATTGTAAAAATTAGTAGTAAGAAATGTCAAAAACCAAAATTTCTTGGAGTATTACAGAAATGGTGACATTCGTAAAAACGAATAGGAAAAGAGGTAAATTTCCGTCGAATTTTATTTTGTGCAAAGAAATGTCAGCCAAAGTGAAAACTTTTAGAACAAACTCCGTAGAAGTTCGAAAAATTATCACGTGTTCATCAACGATGCGTAATAAATTATTAGAAATCTCCAAAAACACTTGAACTCTGTCCCCATTATTGAACTTCGTGACTAAATGGGATAATTTCGAAAGTGCACGATCTTGACCAACCACAACAACAAACCTTTTGTCCTAATTAAAAAGCTTCACACCTCAAGTGCACTCGACTATTATAATTATATTCCAATCATCAGGGAAAAAAGCGCGCGCAAAAGATGAATGGGGTCCTGCGATTTGACATGGCGTGTAGAGAGGGTTGAAAGATGAAACAATATATAAATGCAAATTAACATTTGTAGTTAATAATATAATATTATATCACCTGTTATATTATATGAAATATGAAAAAATAGTGTTTGTTCCGTTGAGAGCCGAAACTACAGCATGTAGAGAAAAAATGTTTGAACTGAAAGTTAAGAGAATTCAAAAACACATAATTTGAGATGTGGTAAATTTTTTAATTTTTAAAATACGTTTAAAAGAGCATATTTTTGCAACTGCAATAATATTTTTTTTTATTTTCCCTATTGATTGGACTATTAACCTTCATACGCAGATCAATGGTTCGGAATTATGAGCGTTACTACTAACCTTTATATCAGCTTCCCTAGACAGAGTCTTTTTGAGTCTCTGATCCCTCGAGAAACGCTTGAGGGTACTCAACGTGGCTAGAGACTCGTCGTGATTGTTGTTCAACGGGGAGTATTTGTTGTAGGTGTCGAACACCCTATTAGTTATTACATCCACCATTTTATTCACCCTGGAACAAAAGAATTAATATTTAGGAAATGGTAGGGACAATCGGAAAAGCGCAATAAAATCAATCCTTGATTTTCGCATCTTTTCTTACCATTTGAACGTTAATAAAACGTAGGTAACTTGCAAAACGAGGAACAACTGCAAGGAACCGTAGACGGTATCGAACAAATCGAACCTGAACACAGCTATTAAAGCCCCGACGAGTATATTCCCGAATATCACGGAGGAGAGCATTTTTACGCGTCCCCTCAACGACCCACTGACTTGCCTACTAAAAACACTACCGCGTGAATGATCCACACGTTGTCTTATCTCAATATGAAAATGTATACGATAAGAGAAGATGATCGTCTTTTGTCGATATCACGTCTGTCAGAGCTGGTGATATGTTCAATTAAGTCGATGAGTGAATTCAGCGCGAAAGAACACGATTGGATCGAATTTTTCACCTTTTAACTCGCTGTGTATAATGTATGCAAATAATGCAACCAATTAATGTGATTGTCGACGTACTTCATAATAGAAAACGATAATTAATGGAAACCTACATGAGTCGTTGATTTAATAAACTGTTCGATGTTAGTGTATACAAACCATGTATTACAATTTTCTAACCCGTCTAATATTCATTAGACATACGTATACACTATATACACGTGTTGTTATTATTTTTCGCTTCGCTTTATTATTTTTAAAAATGCATGTGCTACCCCAACAAATCAGTGGAAATATATACATATATTATATATTCGTAAATATTTTTGAATTATGGTTTCCAATTTTACATGGAAAAAACTACCTCGTTCGCATCGCAAACGTTTGCTTACATTATAGGTTGTATGTTTTTTTCTTATTGGAAGCGTAGCTTTCTTATCGCGGGTATAAAGTAAAGTATAAACGCCGAAAAAACGAACAACTGTAACCGACCCTAACGCCCCAAAAGATCAGAAGCGTCGCGCTACGATTTGTTCCTTTATATACATAAACACATAAACACATATACATATGTATATGTATGTGTACAGATATAACATATATACAGATAGTTATAGATTCACATCTGAGCCCCTCTACCTGTTACACACGTTTCACTATCATATACATTATACCGCATGGTACACGCAGGTAAAGTCCATTCATTATGAGAAGAACCGTGGCCTTGAGTTTCATGCAGGCCGCATGTCCGCCACGAAGTCGCGCGATCGCCATCTGGACAGTAGCGGTCTCAGTAGTAGTCAATTATACACGAATTATATGAAACTATGAAAACCGAACATAGCCGACGGAGTATGTCTCCGTGAAACTCAAGGCCACGGTTCTTCTCAAGCTGAATGGACTTTACGTGCGTATCATTAATAAATATATACTTATAAATACCTACACGGTTTGCTGTAACGTAGGAGACACGTGCTCTCTTTTTATCAATATACGACAATACTTAAATTAACTAATTTCTTTTTTATTGATTTTTCCTAAATATTAATAAATCCACATTACGTCATGCTTTCTTCGCATACTTATTCGATCCACTTGTAGTGCAGTGCTATAAGAAAGCTAGGCTTCCCTCAGTAATTTCCGCAGTGCCTCATTTCATTTTTTACATATGAAGTCTTTTAAATAGTATATAAATACATACATACACAGTGGGTCGCATTTAAGCTGAAGACACCGCCATATTTTCGATATTTGGAGGAATTCGTATTTTAATTTTGGACGGTCATACCACATTGAAATTGAATAGGTACTATAAAAACATTCTTAACTTGAATCTGAACTCGGCCTACTATGAACACACAAACACGCTCAATTTTTGATATTATACTTAGCGTTAGAGGTACAAAAAAATATTACTTTTTCAGTTTTCCTGAATATTATTCTAACATCTTATAGCGAGTTTTATGACAAAATTCGCATTTTTTATTCATATCAATTTTCTTCTATAATAACACGGTCAGTTTCTTTCAAAAAAGCACCTACAGCGGCTGCTTTTCTGTGAGTATGGAATGTCTCAAGTTAAACTCTAGCAAACTTCTCTGCTACTACGAGCGATATCACAAAACAACTGCATTGTCTCGATTTTTTCTCTCAGAGTCGATGGCTTTTTAATTCTGGGATCACTGACTAGAACTTAAAGCAACAAAATCAAAGTTTAAACTGACCAGCACTTAACACTAGTGTATTTACTTTGTAACTTGTAATAATTTTATGATATACCAGATTAATGAAAAAAGTAAAAATGCAAATTGTGTCGTGTAATTCCGCATAAGGGGTTAGAATAATATCCTTAACAACTTTTTCCCATAAGTTTTTTCGATATCTCTAACGCCAAGTGAAATATTGGGAATTCACCCATATCGAATATCGTGAATTCCTAGTAGGCCCAGTTTAAATTTCAGATTTCAGTTAAGTATCTCAAAAAATGTGACCTATCAATGTACATAAGTGTGCAAAAATTCAAATCCGAATTCCTTCAAATAACGAAAATATCAATGATCTTCATCTTAAATGCGACACACTATGGGTGGTATTCAGAAACGTTCCTTAAATATTTCTTAACTTAAGTGGTTCCTTAAGTCCGAATTTGTATTCAGAAACCTTCCTTAGCAGATAGAAATCTTAACTTAAAATAATTCCTAAGTATTTCTTAAGTAACGTCATTCTCCCACTTAATTCCATTCCTGAATCCTCCTTAGTAAAGTTTTGTCTTACATTTAAAAAATACTTAAGAAATATTTAAGGTAGCTCGATAGGTACCTTAAGTATTCCTTAGCCGAAAGATTGAGGTTAGTTCGATGAAAGTAGAGATTATTTCGTTATTTGTTTGGAAGATGTTTGAAAATGAGAACGACGCTTTCGATGACTATCGGAGAATTGAACGATATTATTATGAGAATGATGATTTCGATGAGTTTCTCGAAAGAATTCACCGCCCAGTACGCCCAGTACGTGAAGGTATATTAGGGAAACGCCTTTTTTTGAATTGGACGAATTCGAATTTAAAAAGCGCTATCAATTTACGAAAGAGTGTGTGGTTAATGTTATTCTCCCTTTAATAACACAAATCCCAGAGGTACAAGATCAACGAGGAATGCCCCTTACTCCTTTAGAACAACTTTCGTCACAACAGAGTCTGCAGTTACCACATCCGGACGTTTGCATTTAACAATGCTGCAATTCCTTGCCACTAGCTCCTTAAGCAACGCCTTCTCACTGAGGATAAAATTAATCCTTCTCTTCTCCATTTCAACGTCCTCTAACTTGAAGCGCACGATTAAAAATGAGTAGAAAAAGGCAGTGGGGCCTCTATACCTACTTAGAATTACCCACATCTCTACCCTCTAGAACTGGTACTGTTCTTTTAAATTTACTGAAATGACCATCGCTATCATTTAACCCGTCTTTCCCCTATTCTTCTAAAGTGGTCCTTTATGTGTATTTCTGTCTCGTTAATGTGATTTGAACACTACCTGTTTCCTAATACTTTTTACTTTTAAATATCTTTATTAAGCGTCATCTGCAACATGTGTGCATATGTTACAATATTATCTTGTGCTACATCTAATGGTCCTAGCATGCTGGTGAGGGGGAAGGCTGCGGCTTTCTCGATTCCTCCGGTGGTGGCTGCCAATTCTGGCTACGGTCACAGGAAACCACAAAAAACCGTGACTCAGCCATGTATGTAGGCCCGTTTCGTCCTGGTGGTCACGGGGCCATCGTCATCTTTGGGGACTGGAATCGGCAGCTGGGCTGCCTTGGGATCCGTTTGACGGTGTAGTGGGTCGTCGGCCTCGCCGCATCGGGTGCTCCTTCTCGAGTTTGTCCTGCTAGGGGCTCCTGCTGGGCCCCTGCTCGCTCCCGGGAAGTTTCCTAATACCTTTACCACCTGTCCCTTAAATAACCATATTCCCTTCAATACACGCCCGACGTTTCCCTATTGTTTTCCTTGAATTCCAGGCATGCCGTCTCAGGTACACAGTCACAACACTCCTCAATTTTAGGACCTTTAGGACTCAACAAATTAACACTTAACCAAATATCCCAAATGTAAACAATGAAAAATATAAGTTGTAGGTTATGTTTTTGACAGAGTTTGACACGAAACGAAAAAATAGCGACTTAAAAATTTCTCAGCCAAGATTTATTTAAGTGACGTTTCTGAATACAAATCGCTCCTTACCGTTAAGTTAAGAAAAAACTTAACTTAGCTAAGGAACACTTAAGAAATATTTAAGTGCCGTTTCTGAATACCACCCTATATGTACGTGCGACACACTACCTATGTATAGTCCGGCCGCATTTATTTGATATAATTTATTCATGGTAGTAAAATTTTTGAAGGGCTTACTACTCGTGAAGTGGTGCGAAAACGATGGGCGCTATTGACTGTCGGCGGGTGAAAGACTACCTAATACAGGGAAGGACTTACTAATTAATTCTATTCTAATCTAATTCTATTATTTTAAAGGTATTGGGATTGTATCTACAAATAGACAGAGAGAAGTAAACGCAAATCAATCTATACAATACATCAATATCAATACTATACAATCAAAGTCTTGTATCAAAATAAATGATTAACCTGGATGTTGTTAATAATATTGTTGGTAGGTACCTATAATATGTCCCTGCATTATACCGTTACCGTCATACCTCCTCGAGTTTGTCGCACTTCTCGAGTATTTAAGACACCCTAAAGTTTTACTGCCATGAATAAATTGTATCAAATAAATGCTGTCGGACTATATGTATGCATGTATGTACACACATACATACAAACATGTACGAGTTGATCAATGCGTAAAACTTAATATAATTTCGAAATACTACTACAATTATTAATTATTATTCATTATTATTATACATTCATTATTTTTATGCAATTTTTTTTCTAATTGTAGGAAA
Source organism: Cryptocephalus moraei (assembly GCA_946251905.1). NCBI lineage: Eukaryota > Metazoa > Arthropoda > Insecta > Coleoptera > Chrysomelidae > Cryptocephalus > Cryptocephalus moraei. The sequence continues at coordinate 3,283,711 of OX276452.1, forward strand.
GAAATTATTGAACCATTATCTTTTATTTATGTAAGAGAACATTTACATAGAATGTTATCGTTTTACAGGACCCAGACGAGTTCTGCCACGAGTCCATTTGCATAAATTCCATTAGAGGATAGAGGTTACGGAGATAATGAGATAAAATCCGTAGTAATGATAGGTGGCAGCGCGACGTTTGCTCAAAAAATTATTGTTTTACCAAATAACAACTTAATAAAAATCTAACAATTTATGTACTCCCTACTGTGCACCTGATATATATTGCTCAATTCAATATGTCCAAGTCTGCGTGCAAAGATTATGACAGAACTTTTTGCTTCCCATTTTACAAGTGATGCCAATACTACATAAATCGACAACACATAACAAATATAAACAACTTAGAATTATGCAACATTTATCAATACTTAGTCAAGCCTTTATTTGTGTTAAGAAAACATTAAATTTAAACTAGGTACTAAAATGTAAGGTTTTCATTTCGAATGAAATCGTTACTTATTCACATACTTGACAAGTTGTATTTATAGTAAAACAACAAGGAAACCGGCTATATTTAACAAGACAATTTGTGATTTAATTTTCATGACAATGTTCACTGAACCGTCTTAACATTTTTTTACTACCTATAATTGTCATTAGTGACATTAAATTACGCGCCGATTCTAATGCGTCCGACGTGTTTCGCCATCGAGTCAACTTAAGTAGGCACGAAATTACCCTCATTTACTTTTCCATTTTTTCCTAGTTGCAATCGAGAAAATTACACCGTTTTGCGGGAGGATTTGTTTCCTTCACGCTGCACTGATTTCCACCCAACAATTTGTGGAGCTTTTCCACCATACGTACACATATAATTGCCATTTCACCTGGCAAAAAGAAAGTGGCAGGAGACGTTAACCTGTCTGGAGTCACGCAACTGTTTTGCCAGTTCGGAAGCGTTTCTTGTGAAACAACAATTCATATTCAAATTGTATTGATCGGTACGAACCGATGATAATAATAGTACGAATCCTTCACCTATATACAGGGTCGCGTCCGTCATAAATATTCATCAAGATTATTTGGCAGGACTGTGGACCTCTCAGTACAATGTTTGAATTGCTAACAAAAAAACTGAAGGAAAAATACATGGATACGCGTGATGTGAATCGAAGTGTAATTGAATAACGGGAGTATGGCACAATACAACGTTATTATTACACTTATATTATAGTCACATTTAGTAAAATCTGGTGTTTGTAAATTTCGTGCGAATCAATGCGATTCAAATAAGATCAAAAAGTTTCCAACCATGATTGTTGAAGAGTATTCTAACTAACAAAAAATTCGTCATTAAAACTAGTATTTGCAATAGAGCAAACAAAGAGAAGGGTGGGTGATATATCCGTAAATCACTTTCATATATTTTCATATAGTTTCCTCACCTTGGAGTCATCTTTCAGAACATAGAGGGCTGATTTACTGTTTTAATTTTAATAGTTTTTACAAGATATACTTTTTACATTTTATATTGCGATGAGGTTCTAGAACCTAGTACCCGTCGACCCCTCCCAGGAGGAGTGTGGTTTTTATACAATTTTAACTGTCCAGTCCTTTGTGTAATTATTTTATGTTCTCGACCGACGGGTAAGCTCTACTACCTTTCTAGTCTCAACTAATTGTATTTTCTTTGGGCAGGGTGAGACTGAAGATGGGTCTTAGGGACCCGAAACATGTCTCATAATAATTAAAAAATCGACCTTTGACAACAGTGTTTCAATGCGATGGGGTGTTGACTTAGAGATGCTCACTTGTGTGATTTGCTCCCCCATCTTAGAGTCATGGACTACTTCATCTCGAAGATTCACCTTCATATATTTTAATTAACAAACTATAAGTAATAATATAGAAGAGCCTTCAAACGGTTTTTCATGAGGTACGTTTTCCTGAGGTTCAGACGAACGACGCGACGCGTGAAAAATTTGTTATAACTTATCTTTGAAAACTGTATTGGGGAAATATAAGAAATGAAATAAAACGGTAATGATAGCGGGAAAAAGTAGAATTGACAAGAAAAAGTTCGTTTTCTTGTAGTTTCGAACCCGCGACCTTCGAAGTAAAAATAGGCGATGTAACCCACTAGGCTATAAAGCACAAAACGTCATGGTTACGAAGTTATTAGCTCTGCCCATTTAGAATAGCAACGTGCCTTATTTATTGTTGTCTCGTTCCTTCCGGTCTTCCACGTCCCTTATTGGGATCCTCAGTCTATACGTGGTAAGTCATGATAGTATTAGGTATTTGCCAAGTATTTTAAATTAAACGAAATATATCTAAATTCATAGGGGCGAACCCTCAGACAAATTTTATAATCATAAAAAAAATCGTGTAATAGGCCCAGCACCAAGTATTTCAGGTATAAAAAACAGTAAATGTGCGAAAAGTTAAAGGACCAGCGAAACGACCACTCATCGTGACGTCACTCCGCATATAAACACGGGTCTGATCTGCACTCCACAAATAGATTTTTCAAGTATTTTGTACTCTATTCTTGTTCCCGCTGGAGTGTAGGAGTTAAATTGCGACCAAATCTAGTAATTTGTATTATTCGCGTCGTAAAATAGTGTTTTCACTACCCTGTTTATATGCGGTGTGACGTCAGGCGGCGTTTTGGCGCCAATTCCTAGCGTTTGAATTTCAGATGACTTGTTTTGCTTGAATGTTTTTAATTTTTGTTTTTTAATATTAACCTAAGATTTACAGGCATATAATCTCTCATTTAGCCAGTACCTAACCTTGTATTTTCGTGCATTCCTTATTTTAACATTTTTCTGCCTTCCTTCGTAAAAGTTGGGCTCTCAAAATTCATTTAAAATTGGAAATTGAAAATTAATTTTGTAGCTCTGCTTGTTTCCGAAAAACAGTGTATACTGCACCTTAAGCCTTAACCTGCAGTAGCTATAATGCGTGTCTCTGCAACCGCTGGAGACATCAAATTCTTTACGGTGGCAGAATTTGTAGCTATTTTGTAGCCCCCACATGAAACACTTTATACTTTTCAAAACCCACCCTTTTTTTCAAAAACTGCCCCCAAGTTGTAAAAGTGACATCAAATTGATAATTTTTGTTTTCGTGATATAATCGATGTGATATAATTTGGAGCTATTTTTTTGTTTGTTAAATTGTTTAGTTAAAATAGATGTAGCCATGTTCAATTCGTTTTAGAATTGACATATACGAAAACTGGCAATTCTCCGAGCAGCGGCGATACCAAAGATATGCTGCCGAAGACGGTCGTGAAAATACAAACACACGATATGAGGGGGAATTTTCTGTTACCCTGAAAAAACACCGGACGAGGACGAATTCATGAAGGAAATGAACAACAACGGAATACAATTCGAGAAGGCAACTAATACGAAAAATACGGATATATACATGTGAAAACTGTCGAAGACTTTAGGTAGAACAAGGCTATTGGGAAATGAGAAGAACCCGTACCTATCATATATGTATGAACTGTAGAAAAAGAAAATAGTGAGGAAGCAAAATCGAAAACCGCATAGAAAAAAAAGGATTCTAACTGACGAAAACAAAGTATGATTAGGACGGAAAGGACCGAGAAAGGTCTCAAGATACAGACGACTATGGTGATTAATAAAAGGAAACAGTAAAACAACGGGTTTTAAAAATTATTGTCCTTACAAAGTCAATTGGATTACAAAGGAAAATGCTGACATACCGAGCGCACTCAGTATATATAGTATAAGGAAGAATTTTATGAACAACTCATATGAAATATCAATACGAGAATTGTAACATACAGAGAATTAATTTTGCTAGATGACTTTAATACCATAATGGGTAGAAAACAACAAGATAAAATAATAGGCCAGTTTGGAGAAGACGCGCGAAATGATAGTAGAAGCAAACTTATAGATATATGAGACCATAACAATCTCATGTTGCTGAATGGATTTTTTCAACATCGTTCTATTGATAAGTTTACCTGGGTTCAGCAGACTAGAGATTTAGAATCCATCACTGATTATGTAATTGTTCAGAAGCATACCACGATAGAGATTCAGGACGTTCGTGTCCTGAAGAGGAGTGACTGTGGGAGCGAACAATACTGTAACGTTTATTTTATAATTTATTTACATTAATTGAACACTAATTTATTTAACACACTAAACTACTTGTACACTAGACTAGACACTACATAATTTATTTGTACTGCTCCGCTTTCGGATCGTATGTCGCGTTCACTTCTGCTTCTCTACTTCTCACTAATTCCCTCGATCACAAGCCCCCTTATATATACACTCCCAACCCCGATAAAGAACGTTCTAGTACATTCTAGAACGCCTACGCAGGAAATGTTCATGCAGCTGTCTTGTACGCGTCGTAGTTATTCTTTTGAAGGAGTAAACATGTGTCGCTTTGTTTACTTCTCGCATTACACTGCCCCCGCCTTAGAGACGTTTCGTCTCGGAACGTATCCCTGGTAGGCCCATGCAGGAACCTGCAGTTAGCCCCCCGCTTACAGCGAGACGTGGCGTCAAAATAACAGGGGACCGTCTTCCCGAGTCGACATGGTGCAGGCCCAAAACAGCAGACTAAAACTTCCACTCCGGTATTCTTCAACACTACTTCCAGCATATTCCGGACAACCCTCCAGTCCAGCTGATCTCGTCCAGCACCTAACTTGGGGACAGCTAGCTTCCTGATGTCGAGCTCCAGCAGTCGGTCTCGTAGCCTATGCAAGGTTCGCCATACATTGTGATAACATGGTTTAAGGGACCCGATCTCCTTCGTAACCAGATAAAAGATGTGTCTTACGTTGTCACGTAGTTCCAGAACCTTGCCAATTTCCGGGAGTTGCTCTCTGAGTTGTTCCAAGCGCCCGTACTTCTTCTTGAAAACCGTGGCGATACCTCGTGACATTACCAGGTCGGCGGACACACAATGGGCCAACGAGTATTCTTCAGGTACGCTGAACAAATCCTGTTGTTTTTCACAGGTTACCCCATACCGTGCTTTTCCGGTACCCCCGTAGGCGCTCATAAATTCTTCGAAGGAAAGTTCGTTCTCCTGCGCCAATGTGTTTCTTACTCGGGGAACCTCCGCCTCATCGTGCGACCCCTCATAGGGTGCCAATCGATTGAAGTGCACCACTCTCGGCTTGCCGTTTGGTAGTTTGCTTACCCGGTAGACCACGTCATTGATTCGTTTCTTCACAACATAGGGACCTTCCCAATTGGCCTGTAACTTAGGGGACAAACCACGTTTCTTCTGTGGGTTGTACAGCCAAACTCGATCTCCCATTTGGTAGCCACCCTCTTTAGCGTTGATGTCGTAACGCTCTTTGATGCGATCACTGGCGATATTTAGTTGGTATCGGACTTGATCGTGAATCTCGTTCATCCTTTGTCGCCCGAACAGGACTTTGGCTGGAGTTTGTCCTGTCGACTCATGAACGGCCGAGCGGTAGGCCATCAGGAAGAACGGCACGTGTTCGTCCCAGTCTCTTTGATGTGACGAGACCATTTTCGCTAGATAGCGGTTGAGGGTGCGATTCATTCGTTCTACCATGCCGTCAGACTGAGGGTGAAGGGCCGTGGTTCTTGTTTTTCGTACCCCAAACTTCTCACAGATCCTCCGGAATAGGCCACTCTCAAAGTTTCTTCCTTGATCCGAGTGTAATTCCATGGGTACTCCAAACCGGCAGATCGTCTCCTTCACTAGCACATCGGCCACTGTCTCTGCCTCCTGATTAGGGAGAGCGTACGCTTCTACCCACTTCGTAAAATAGTCCATTACGACCAGGATGTATTTATTCCCCTTTTCGGTCTCAGGGAAGGGTCCTGCTATATCAATAGCGATCCTTTCGAAGGGGCTCCCGACGTTATATTGTTTCATGGGAGCTTTCGGTCGTCTTTGTGGCCCATTACTTGCGAAACATGTAGTACATTTCTTGCACCAGTCCTTCACGTCGTCTGAACAATTGATCCAGTAGAATCGCTCTCGTACTTTCTGCAGGGTTTTCTTGATCCCTAAATGTCCACCAGACGATTCGTCGTGAAGGTGCCGCAAGACCTCCGGGATTTTACTGGAGGGAATTACCAACTGCCGTCTTTCCTCCGTCCCGTCTTGGCTCTCCAGTACGCGTTTTAGTAGTCCATCCTCAACCACTAACGAGTCCCACTGTGCCCAATAGCTCTTGAGTTTTGGCGAGCCAGGTGATACCTTTTGCCACTCAGGACGCTCTCCTCCCTCCTTCCAAACCAGGATTTCTTTGAGAACCGGGTCTTTTTCTTGCTCTTGTCGTAACGAGGATGGTGTCCATTCCTCGGCGACCACGGTCGTTCGGTAGACTTTCTCGGACTTTTCCTCAGCTCTATGACAATGAGGACATTCATCAGGGCATGGTCTTCTCGAGAGTGCGTCTGCGTTTCCATGACTCTGTCCTGGCCGATGTTCTATGACAAAGTCATACTCCTGGAGCCTCTCGATCCAGCGAGCGATCTGTCCTTCGGGATTCTTAAACTGGAGGAGCCATTTAAGAGCAGCATGATCGGTCCGGATCAAAAACCTCCTTCCACACAAGTATTTATGGAAGTGCTCGATGGACTTGACGATGGCCAATAATTCACGTCGGGTGACGCAGTAATTCCTTTCTGGTTTGGAGAGTACCTTGCTGAAGTATCCAAGGACACGTTCTTGTCCCTCCTGACGCTGCGACAGAACACTTCCAATTCCCACATTGCTCGCGTCGGTGTCCAGGATGAACTGTCCTTCTGGCAGAGGAAAACTCAGCACTGGGGCACTGGTCAACTTCCTCTTCAACTCGTCGAAGGCAGACTGGCATTCCTCATCCCAACAGAAGTTTCGTCCTTCTTCCGTGAGCCTTGTCAACGACTTAGCGACGTCGGAGAACATCCGGACATAGCGTCGGTAGTACGTGCAGAGTCCTAGAAAACACCTCAACTGGTGTTTATCTGCCGGTATTGGCCACTCCTTCACCGTACTTGTCTTGTCCGGATCAACGGCGACGCCCTCTCTGCTCACTACGTGCCCTAAGTAAGAGACCTTCCTCCTGAAGAGCTGACATTTCTTCGGGTTCAGTTTCAGCCCCGCACCTCGCAGTCTCTGGAAGACGTCCTCTAAGTTTTTCAGATGTCCTTCGAAGGTCTTGCCCATCACGATGACATCGTCCAAATAGACTAGGCACGTTTTCCACGTCAAACCCATTAGCACGCTCTCCATCAGCCTCTCAAACGTCGCTGGGGCATTACAAAGTCCGAATGGCATGACTGTAAAATGCCACAGGCCGTTACCGAAGGTAAATGCCGTCTTTTCCTTATCGGCAGGGTCCATTTCGACTTGCCAATAGCCGCTTTTTAAATCCAAGGTCGAAAATATCGTGGATCCAGCAAGGGTATTGAGTGTGTCGTCGATACGTGGTAGCGGGTAGCTGTCCTTTTTGGTGACACTGTTCACCTGCCGGTAGTCTACACAGAATCGAGTAGTCCCATCCTTTTTCTTCACCAGTACTACCGGCGAGGCCCATGGACTGCTTGACGGCTCGATGACCCCGTCCCGCTCTAGGTCCCTGATGATTTTCTCGGCTTCTTCCCGTTTGGCCAAGGGTAGTCGTCTTGCTGTTTGTCGAATCGGTCGTGTCTCGCCCGTGTCAATTTTATGTGTCACGACCTTGGTCTTTCCCAGCTTTCCATTCTCGGTGGTAAATATGTCCTGGTACTTATTTATTAATTCGTGGGCCTTTTGTTTCTGTGTGGGCGAGAGAAACGCACTGGTCTGGGAAAGAATTTGTTTCAAGTCCTGCGGAGTGTGTCTGGACCTTTCTTCCTCACTAACGCCCCTTACGATGGCCGATGCGGCTATACATGTGCCCAGCTTCGTACCCTTCTTGATGGTGACCGGGTACTGATTGATGTTGAGTAGCCGCACAGGCACTTCCCTTGAGAGAGTAACGAGCGCCTTTCCTACCAGTACCCCCCGAGCCAGTCGATTGTCATCGTTTTCTGGTTCGATCACGGCTGGAATTCCCTCTTCCACAACACCCCTCAGATAGGTAGAGATGATCGTTTCGCTTCGTTCCGGGAGAATCACATCTTCTGCCATTATTACGTCTAGCACAAAGTTGTCACGATTGTGTAGCAGTAATTCTTCTTGACCGATCCTCAACACTCGGTGTCCGAAATCCAACTGGAATCCATGATTCCTCATGACGTCCATCCCCAGTATGACGTCTTCCTCAATTTCGGCTATGAGAACAGGATGGTCAAACTTTACTCGTCCCAACGTCATGCTAACTGTTGCTTCACCGTGTATTACTGCCTTCTCCCCAGTGGCAGTTCTTAATTGCCACCTACTTGGCCTAATCTTCCTACGGTCCCTCACAACTTCCGAGCGTCTTCGTAGCTCCCGTGTTCACAAGCATGGCGTGGGATCTCCCGTCGATAGTGCCATCGACGTACGCGCTCCCCAATTGGTGGGAAAACGAGGCTATACTGGCCCGAGGGTTCCTATTGCCACGGGTCGACGTCCCCTCCCTTTTATCGACCCGCATTAGTTTTTCCGGGGCCTTTGCCGGCACCGCTGTTTTGGGCCGCGTCTTCTGTGCTGACAGCAACTCCATGATCTGCTGGACGGCCTTCTCCACGAGTTTTTCTGTGCCTACCTCCTCGGTAACAGCTCGAGCACAACCGTGAATGCGGGAGGCTTCCATTGCTGCCTCATGTTCTAGTGCGATGGCGAGCGCGTTCATTACTGTTTTCGGTCGAGCTAGCCTCAGGGCCATCTGCAGTTCCTGGTCCCGCAGCCCGCTCACGAACGTCTGCACTGCGAGGCACTCCATCATCTGTTCCGGCGCCGTGGGATACGCCAACCTCACTAGTCTGGCTACGTCCGCTTCGAACTCCTGCAGGGTCTCGTTCGATCTCTGACGGCGATTGGACATCTGGGATTGATGAACTTGCTCCAGATGTGTTTGGCCGAACCGCATTTCCAGTCGCCTCAGCAGCTCCGTGTAATTCCCGGCTTCCTCGGTGGATAGCGTCTGAAGAACTTCCAACGCCTCTCCACGTAAGGCTACCGTTAGGGAAACAGCTTTCTTGTGAGGGGACCAAGCATTAGCCTCCGCTGCTGCCTCAAACTGCTTCTTGTAGCTGGCCCACGGAATTTTTCCATCGAACGTTGGGGCGTCACTCGATTAGTGCATATCGAGTTCTGTTGAACGACCGCCTTTATTTCTTCCTTCGTCTCGCCGCTACTGACTCGCCTTAGTCGTTCTTCCAACTGCTTCGTCTTCTGTTTAATTTCGTCTTCTTTCCCCTCGCCGCTACTGACTTGTTCTAGTCGTTCTTCCAACTGCTTGATCTTCTCTTCAATCTCCTTACGATGAGCCTCCATCTGGTCGGTTATCTCTTCCCTCTGGGCGGCGATTTGAGCAGAAATATCTTCCCTCTGGGCGGCGATTTCTTCCCTCTGGGCGGCGATTTCTTCCCTCTGGGCAGCGATTTGAGCAGTGATGTCTTCCCTCTGGGCGGCGATTTGAGCAGTGATGTTTTCCCTCTGAGCGGAGATTTGAGCAGTGATGTCTTCCCTCTGGTCGGCGATTTCTTCCCTCTGGGCGGCGATTTCTTCCCTCTGGGCAGCGATTTGAGCAGTGATGTCTTCCCTCTGGGCGGCGATTTGAGCAGTGATGTCTTCCCTCTGGGCGGCGCTTTCTTCCCTCTGGGCGGCGATTTGCTTCGTGATGTCATCGTCTTCGAACTCGAAAACTTCCGGGTCCTGGCCATTTTCTTTCAAAAATGCTGAGAGCCGGTCCTGGAGTTCAGTCTTCCTCCCTCCTGTTTCCAATTCTCGTTCCTCGAGTTCTTTTTTTAACTCGGCCACTTTTAATTGGCGTAACTTCTTCATGATCCGCTCTTCTGACACCAATGTAACGTTTATTTTATAATTTATTTACATTAATTGAACACTAATTTATTTAACACACTAAACTACTTGTACACTAGACTAGACACTACATAATTTATTTGTACTGCTCCGCTTTCGGATCGTATGTCGCGTTCACTTCTGCTTCTCTACTTCTCACTAATTCCCTCGATCACAAGCCCCCTTATATATACACTCCCAACCCCGATAAAGAACGTTCCAGTACATTCTAGAACGCCTACGCAGGAAATGTTCATGCAGCTGTCTTGTACGCGTCGTAGTTATTCTTTTGAAGGAGTAAACATGTGTCGCTTTGTTTACTTCTCGCATTACAATACATTGTCGAAGCCTAAATACTCCCCTCTCGTTGACCACGAAAGTATAAAACAGCTATACCGGTCCCAACTGGGTAAAAAACTCACCTAAGGACGATATACAAATATAACTATAGTAAGGAATGCTTGAGAGGGGAGCGCTAGATGCTCTGGGAGAACAGTAGACGAGCAAGATAAGAAAACCTTACTGGTGGGATGAGAAGATCGAGATAATAATTCAACGGAAAAAGGAAAAGTATAAAAAATACCCCAGTACAAAGACAGACCAGAGTAAGAAGGAATACAGAGATGCTCAAAAACGAGTTCATAGGTCAATAAAGCAGAACGACTGCTGGAAAAGGACTTTTACAAGAATCAACTCATACATTGGAGAAACGAAGAGCTCAGAAAGCTGGAAAACCATACGATCTCCTTACAGGAATATGTCGAAGAACTTTTGACCGAAAACAGGGGGGAATACCAACAACACAGAAATTCCCACGTCAGAACTACAGCATCCCCCATAAGAGCAGACAAGAAGCAAGTGAAGGATGTATGCCACAGACCAAAAAATCGAAAACCATCAGGTCCAGAAGGCATTCTTCCAGAATTACTGAAATACGGCACAGACAAACTCTTCTGAACACCTTGCTAACTTGTTTCAGAAATGTCTCAATGGAGGAAACATCCATAAAGAATGGAAATCAGCATACATCACAACGATATATATAAAAAGAGGAGTAAAGAGGTCTGTGAGTTTTGCCTCTATCATTTTCGAAGTATTGCCGCGATGAGCACTACCCCTAGAATTTATGGAAAATTACTGAATGCGAAGATCGAAGGGGATATGGAAGCCAAAGAACAGGCGGGATTTAGAGCAAGTAGGTCCACTATCGATCATCTGTTACTCTAACACAGATACTAGAGAAAAAAGAGGTGGTGAACCAGGAAATAAACTTTATGTAGATATCAAAAAAGCGTGCGATAGTGTACCCCAACAAAAAGTGGGAAGCCTTAGAAAAAACAAACATCAACGTAACCCTTAAAAAATTATTCAAGAAATATACAAAAACAACAGGTGTAAAATAAAAAGTAGGACAGAGGGTGTCGAATGGATTCAATGCTAACAAGGGACTGAAGCAGGGCTGTTGCTTAGCACTTACCCTGTTTAAAATATATGTAGAACAGGCTCTCAAAACATGCAACAGGAAATGTCGAGGTATGGGAATACGAATGAATCATTCCATCTTTTTCGCTCTCTGCTTTACCGACGATGAAATAACTTTGGCCCACGATTATGAAGACCTAAAATACATGACCCACAGAGATAACCATACAAATAGAACAGTATGAAAGAGAGGACCAAGAAGTTAGCATTAGCAAGACAGAGTGTATGTGTATTGGCGGAGTACAGCATGATTTGCTACTAGATCAACAGCGAGTCATTAAGAATTGCAATACAAATATCTCGGTGTACAAATCAAAGATGACGGAATTATGGACGAGAAGATTAAACGCCGCAATAAACAAGGAATGTGAGCGATTAGAAAACTCAATGGAATACTGTTGGATGAAACAATATCAAAAAGAATGAACAAAAAATTTGGGGAACATAATTGAGAGCATAACCACCTGTGGTGCTGAAGTGTGGAAATTCAAACAGAGAACTTTGAGGTCACTCGATGCGACAGAAATGGACTTTTGGAGAGTAGGGACCGGAAGGTTAAAGTTAGATAAAGTGAGAAATGAGAGAATCTTGGAAATTATGAAGGTCGACCATCGAATGACGGAGGACATCACGGAAAACAACTGAGGTGGTACGGACATGTCCAGACAATAGGAGAGGACAGATTGCCAAAGCACGTATGTACTGGATTGTATGACTCAAAGGCTCAAAGGACAAAGGGAGGAACACCTAGATTGAGCTGGAGAGAGGGAGTAACCACAGACATACGATCGAAGGGAATAGACGAGAACTTATAGGAGGACCGAGACAAATGGAGGCTGGAAATCAGAAAACGTATAAGAACGGTTAAAACTGATCAATACATACATAATTATTCACAGGTGGCGTTACATAAAAGGGTAGTTGGCGCAATTTTTGAAATAGAAAGAGCACAATTGGTTCCCCACCTGGTTGGTTTTCACCACGCTTCGCCTACAGAGCTTATAAAAATTGAAACATTTCATTTTGGTACGGCCACACAGGATTAAAATCGAGGCACGGAATATATGTCCTGGATAATGGAATGTAAGAGATTATAAAAATACTATTTCCTTCAATTCCCAACGATCAAGTTACAAAGAGAAAAATCTATTGTTCTAATGTTCCGCTCAACATTTTTCTTGATAACTTTTGTGGTCATACATCAACAAAGTAGTAACGCTAACGTTCTTTGAAAGTGGCGATCCAGCAGCTTCGAAGATAATAACTTGACGTGAAATCCAGTTCCAGGGTATAAAATTGACAAAAATAAAACGCCTATTACAACCTACGGAACCTTGCAGTTGAATTATTTCATTAAATGATTAACCATCGTTAGTTTATTTTGCACATTGATTTAAATTTTATAGAGAAGATTAGACTAATTAGACTTATTAGGTCTATTAAGAACATTTTCAGGAATATTTTTCAGTCGGACGTATTTGTTTTAGGTGTGCAATACGTGGAGTTCGCTGTTATTTTTTAATTTCGTGTTAAACCTGGTTCACACCGTGTATCACTGGAACAGGCAAACAACCACTTCTTTGCTATTTTTAACGAACCCCGCACTATTTTTAGTACGCTAAATATTGAGACTGTCACTTCATCTGTTATAAATCTCGCTAGACTTGCTCTACTTTTGGAATTAAACCGTAAATATCCATGAATCTCGGCGAACAGTTCAACGTTCGTGAATGGAAATGAAAGTCGCGAACCTTCAGACCATCTACTTTGTAATAATTTTTCTGTTTACGTTACCGCCGAAAAAAAAAACAAAAAGATCCATTGTCACCCGATTTTACATGTTAATTATAGCTGATTAAATTTAAATGGGTTTAATTCAACGCGAACAAAGATAAAAAGGTAAGGTAAATATAAAGGGTTTAATCTTATCGCCGCGAATATGGATTAAACAAAAATAAAATGAGTGTTTCTACATTAATCAGCCATAAAATATTGTTAGTGCGCCATCTCTGAAAAAATCCAATAATTAACGGAAATGCTACGCTAACAAAAAATAATTCACAGATGTGTAAGAATTTTGGAATATTTTTCTTTTCGGAGAATATACTTCAGTTTTAAATAACCTTCGGATATTTTGAAAATGACCAACTATCCATACCTACTCCCTGTCATTCTATCATCGCAAATTTCTAATTTGCAAAATGTGATCGAATAACTTGTTCGAAAATGTGGTACCACTTCCTAAACCGTTCCAAAGTTCAGTTTGGAATTTTCGTCATTTGTGATCTGTAAAGCTTATTTACAGGATTTAGAGTTGCGACACGTGTTTTTGTTTTCTATAGCTTGATAGATTTTGTTTTAAATCCTAACGAATTTTTGCGAAATACATTTTGTCCGCTTTTCGTAATCAAGATTAAAACTTTAAATATTACTATCAACAATAAAATAATATTGGTATGTTATTCGGTGAATTGTGAAGAGGTCTATTGATTTGATGCCACAAAATTTGCGTTTCTATATTAGCAATTAATCAGATTATAATTATTGTTAAAAAAGGAAGCAGAACTTTCAAAATGGAATTAGTGGCATTATTACGAGATTTAGTAAGCTAGATTTCCAAACTGGAGTTTTTTAAGGTTATTAGCATCCAATGAAATGATTACAAGTATTGTCATTAAAAAGGTATTATTTTGTAAAATGTCACTTGAATTCTTACAAGAAATGTTTATGTGTTGATTTGAAAGTTGACATTTATTACGAAATGCTTCTCAATATGATCTTTCGTTTTGCTAATAATTCATTATGTAATCATTTACGTTTAACGTTCAAGTGGAAGTGGAAGTAATTTTAACATACATTCAAAGTGCAAAAGGAGACAATTTATACCAACATAAATAATGATATAGAAAAATATAAAATAAAATAACAAATTATTAAATGGAGGATTATTTAAAATTTCGCCTCAGTAAAAAGGGGTTAAACGATTTATTTGTGAGGGGAGGAACATAAATTTAAAAAAATAATTTAAAATTAGATAATTTGAGGTGAATTCCATAACGAACCTATTTTTTAGAAACTGGACAAAATAACAAAAATCTTGTCAGCCGCTTCAACAAAAATATTCTTGTATTTGGATTCGAAATTCCTGGGTCCCGGATGAGCAGTGAAACCGAAATTTTCACTCACCCTGTGAATCCTACAGAGAAAATCCCCGGGAAGGCCCAATACAAAAAAGCGACGAATATCACGACCTCCAGCATAGTTTCGACTGTACAGGCGATGTAGGCACAACCGAACATTCCGTTAATATTTCGACAAAAAAAATTTTTTTCCTGTTATCATGTCCTCATTCAAAATAAAAACAAAGCGCCGATGTTCCGGTTAACGTCCGTTCTTCACACGTCTCTCCGCTTGTGACGGGGCAAAACTTCGACTACGCTCCTAATAATGAGTGTGAATGATCGTATATGCGGGCCGCGGAAAAAGGTGGGACGGATTATATTTGATGGAACAATGAACGAGGCGGACCTGGATATCAGGACCGTGCGTGATAATTAGTATTAGGACCGTGCGTAATAATTAGAAAGTCGAAGCGAATTTTAAATAAATCTCGATAATTAGGTTTATTAAATTGGAGTAACTATTTCATAACGCCACAATAGGACAATTTGTTAATAACGGGAGTAATCCCGCTATAGGTAACTGTAAATGGGCTTTGGGAGTTTTTATGCCTACTAGGTATCGGGTGTTTTTTTTAAATTTCACCTCATAGTAGGCTGTGGATAGTGTTTGTGAATGCGCCTTACTAAAAAATGTCAAAATTGACATAACCTCACTTTTTAATAAAAATTGAAACTGCTCCAATCAGTTACTACTGTCTTGAAAAAGACAGCTTGCGGCTCTATTAATTAAGCGTAGATGAGTGAGCTGTCTTTCTCAAGACACTATTAACCGAATGGAGATGTTTCATTTTTTATTAAAAAAGTGAGGTTATGTCAATTTTGACATTTTTTAGTAAGGCGCATTCACAAACACTATCCACAGCCTACTATGAGGTGAAATTTAAAAAAAACACCCGATATATAGATTATTATTATTATTGTATTTTTATTATACATTTCAGGAACTACAATTTTTCACAATCAAACCCATCAAACCCAGGTAAGATATTCATTCGCTTCAAAATTTAAAAACTTATTCTCTGCCCCAAGTATCGACAACGAAGCAAATCAGCATTTATCCATATACGTTGTTATGGCGTCTACTGAATAAATTCCTAGCCTCGTGAATTTCATAATGTAATCACTAGAGTTATCGCTGCTATAACCTTTCCCATTTCACGTTTCATATATATCTACATCTAATATGATTACATTTTTATACAATACAACATATTCATTGCCGACATACAGACCGTTTCTACAGAGTCGCAGGATGCTATAAACATGAGCGAAAGAAAGGCCATATGTTTCTCGTTGGCTAAACAGAGAACGAACTTTTGCGATGTTGCTAGCTGGCGAAACATCAGTCATCCGCTCCGCACACATCAGAAAGTGTAAAGCGATACGCGATCGCGGTACGAGTTGACTTGAACTGCCTGCTCGGCCGGCAACGTTGCAAAACATCGTTCTCTGTCATACTAACGAACTGCTATAAGTGTCTCTTTTGCTCTTGTTGATTTCGAGACGGGCGTTACAATAGAAAAGCTCCGTTTAAAGTATGGTATACTTATATGTTATAATATTACGTTAACATTTAAGAATTTATCAAATGATTCTATATCAGTAAGCATGCCTTGCTTTCCTTGCAGTCACACTTGAATGATTTTTTGAAAGTTTGAAAGTACAGTGAAACTTCTCTAATACGGACACCCGAGGGATCAAAAATTTTGTCCAGATTAGGGAGGTGTCCACATTAGGGAGTTAAACATGAATGTTGTTAATAATTTGCTTGAAACGGCTTTGCGAGACGACGCTATTCGTGACATGTCGCTTTCTAAGCAGATGAATAACCGTCGTTAAAAGAAAACTATTTACCTTCTGTTTTGCTAAAATTTGTTACTATAGTCTTTCTCGTACACGTTTTAATAAAAAAGCATCTAATGGGGCGCCTATTCTCGGATATTGATGAAATTGATCCAGTTTTTGAGGGAATCGGTGAAGTGAATTCTGAAGAATAAAATTTTTAAAGGAACTCCGGATGAAGCTAACGTACGCCTGAAGATTTAAAATCGATAAACTCCGATGAGGAGTCACTCAGTGAACTAAAAAAGAGATTAAATGCGAAAAACGTTGGCGGATGTCTTAAACGAAGATAAGTTAGTGTTTCGTCACACCAAATTTGTTGTCAATAGCGATTCCTCGCAAACAAGAAGAGAGTGGAAAATTGGAAACATGTATTTTAACGTTATGTTCTGAGAACATTTACAACCGCATAAACATACGGTACCTGCAGAAGCAGGGCAAACCCATTAACATTGTAATTACGAGGGACGAATTATTTTGAAATTTCCATCTTGCTGTCCCAACTTAAATAGCCGCAACTTAGAATATTATAACTGTTTTTATTTTGAAATAAGATTGTCCAGTTTAATATTGGACACCTGTTTTGTAGTACTTCTCTTTCAGAAACGTACGAATCTTGTGTCCGCTAGAGAGACGCCAACATTGGCATCATTTCGTATTTATTACATTAATACTGGACCAAATGAATTTACATTTTCACACCATTTAGTGACTTTCGATTAACCCTAATTTTAATACGTAAGCTTTAGCAGTAATTACGCTATCAATGCGCAAATAAATTGTGTCTTTTAATGGGTAACAAAGATCGGAATGTAATCACTTCAGGCAGCTGCTACGTGAGGGTTCGAAAGAATTCGGAGAAACTCCCGCCATGTCTGGGTCGGGGGACCATGAAAGCCAGAACCCAACTGGTGAGAAGAGAGACGGGTGTGTTCGTCATTGGTTGAATAATGTCCCAATCAGATAAATTGTTGGTAGTGCGGGAAATTTTTAAAATTGGTAGCACTAAAGACATGAGTGAAAGAGCGAGAGATGAGTAAAAAAGGCAATTAGAGGCGCGACCTCACGAAAGTGAGGATCGTGTATTGTACCAAATAGCAAGCTGACCTGCTTCGACAGATTGTGTGCATAAAGCTCAGCTAAACCTGTTTCCAGATTTTGTTTCCTGAAGCCGAACTGACCTGCTCCGAGGCTGCTTGAAGCTAAGCTGTCCTGCTTCCCGAATTGTCTGAAGCTAAGCTGTAGCAGTTTCCAGTCACGAAATCAAAAAACGTCGAAGGACTAATAGATGGAAGTTCTCGAAATAAAATCATAGGACAGGTATATGTAACTAATGTAAGAGATATTTTTGAAAAAGGTGTTTGTAGCTCAACCGGGATTTGAACCCGGGTCTCCCAATTTCGCGTCGGGTATTCTGGACTAACGTCGAGAGGGCCACAGGAGATTGTTGGCGGTGTAAGGCGACTGTGCGTTATCAAGTACCTTGTTAATTCTATCGAACCGATGTATCGAATAGGAAGTTTCGAGACTGTGAGTTCTTGGCTAGACTTCCGCTTAGTCATTTGTTTCATGCCCTGTCACGAAGTACTTTGGACTTGTATATGTGTTTTCCTAGTTTAAGGGGATTTCTTCCGTTCTAGGATTCATTAAACCAAGATTCTGATCCTCTGTTCTTTGCTTTCTGCTTCTTATGCCCTGAATTATGGTAAATATATCTCTTGTACAATATATTAGTCGAGTCCCATTATGTTCATGTAGTAAATAATAAATTAGACAATTTCAACGAAGCATTGGTGGCAATGTATTGGTTACGCACGATCACAGTCAGTATTTGTCATTCCATGCCACAAAACTTTTTTTTTTTCAAATAAGATCTAAATTGAAGAAAATTATTAACGGCGATTTATCTGCAGATGAAAGGGAAGTCGACACAGTTTTTAAGATTGGGCTACTTGTATGAAAAAATTAGACAGAATTGTTTATCCCTACCCAGATATAAGAAGTTGCCGTAGATGAACAAATTATTTCATTTCCTAGAGTTTGGAGAGTAAAGTAATTTGTGATGGGAAAGGCAAATTCAGGACTCAAAAATGAGATAAGAAGACAACGATAAGACTGTGAAAAAAGCAACACAGAAAAGAAACATGTATACCATAGAAAACATTAGAACTAGCTCGATATAAAGACAGCTGAACAAGTCAAACCAAGTTGGTTGGTAGGTGCATCCTACCAACCAACTATATCGAATAGTCTTAGGTAATAGGTAGACAAGACTTAGTACTAAATAAGTAAGTTAAAGAGTTGATAAGTATTCTCTTTCCATTCCTACTTGGGACAGCTAAAGGAAAACATTAATAGCCACTTCGGACTACATATAAGTATAATGTATATACATAAAACTCGATACAGGTATGCAATTCTCATTGCTACCAATCAATTTCACTCAATAATCTTAGATAGGTATACAAGACAGTACTAAAGAAGTAAAGTGGCGGCCATAACGGCGCACCGCACTTAGCATTGTATCATAGCCTCCGTGTGCGAAGCAAATGTTACCATAGAGTTAAATGCGAGTGGTCACAACGGCGCACGGCCCCTTGCCTCGCACTAAGCCTGGCACGCGAGCATCGCACAGCAAATCGAGCTTAGTATTAATTCAAAGCCTCGCACATCGCACAGGGTATAAAATGGACAAGGAGAAATTAATTTCTAAATAAATCCCTTGACGGCGATGCTACGCTAAGTGCGGTGCGCCGTTATGGACGTAATAACGGTGATGCTATGTGCGAGGCAAAGGCAGTACTATGGTACAATGCTATGTGCAGTGCGAGGTGCGGTGCGCCATTATGGACATACCCTAAGATAAAGAGTTAATTGGGACAGCTAAAAAACCGTCAACAGCCACTTGAGCCTAAATAAAAGGAAATATATACAGTAGCCGCCCGGTTATCCGGAATCGGGTTATACGAAATTCGGATTTCCCCGTATTATCAGAAATTGCGCGTGTCTCTTATGCTTTATTAGAAACCCTATGCTTTCTTAGAAATCAAAAATTGGTTTGATTTGATCTCCGAATCACACAGTCGAGCTTTTGCCAGTATCAACTTGATTCTATAGTATTACGTTGTTAAAGCTATGTTAAAAAAGTTTGAAACACACAATTCTCTTTTGTAGTTTATTGCGCAATGAATACCGCCAAATTGAATTACTTCGCAAGATTCTCTGTTATCCTGTCTCGATTGCCTGTTATCTCTGTCTCCGTCTCGACGTATCATGTACCACCTTCCCGAAACCAGTGGCACAGGATCGTATTCTCGGCGGCCGACAAGACAAATGTTAACACGGCCTTTCCTGATATCCACGAGTGCCCCACTCGTGCCTTGATCCAAAATACATCGGGCCCCGACGGGATACGCGAACGCTGAAATGCACAAACTATTAGTAAAAGCCGCCAGCAACTCTTCTTCAGTTAACACCAAAAGCACATAGATTGCAATCTAAACAATCTCTTTGTCGCCGAGTATTCGGCACGAACTCTCCTCATCCACACCATCAACCGACACTACCCAGCAGTCTGTGCAGTCTGTCAAACACAATCAGTGTCAAGACACGCATCAGTGAGGCAGGCAGGATAGGCTATCGAGTTCTGCTTATCTGACGATGCGAGATACCGTGATCAATACGTCACCCACGGACGCATGTTCTCCACTTCGGCTACCCCGACATAACGCAGTCGAGACCTGGCAGTACCTGAGATATCTGCCACCTCGTACCTGTCGTTTTCTAGTACCTTCGTCACTGGAAATAGGCCCCTCCATTTGGGTAGTAATTTCTGGCTCGTACCGGTCGCGGACACACGAGTGAAGCGAATCAATACTTGATCACCTTAATAGTATGCCTGAAGATATGATCCGACGTTCGTCAAAACGACGCTTCTGAGACGACTAGTAGTCGCTGGTGTAGGCCACAATCCATTCCCGGATGTCCATGACATCGATTGGTTCACGCCCTTCGGGTTCTAATAGTCCTTGCGAAACTACCCTAAACCCCATCAATGCTTCGCTAGGAGTGACGCCGATAGCTTGATTGATAGTACAACGTGATCAAGAATGACTGTTTGAGTTGGCAATGCTGAATTTCATTTTTAAATGGTACAACTGGTAATTTGAATTTGCTATGTCAAATTCAAATTTCTGTTATTCTTTTCAAATTTATTTATTTAAAATGGTTTTCACGTTACAACACGATATTTTCGTTGGAATGGCGTACTTTCGAAGCGGGATTTATAACCCAATTACTGGTTGGCAGTACTCTCTCGAAGCGACATACCAGCAATTTCAGGAAATGTTTCCGGAGACTTTGGTCACTTTTGCTGTCTTTCAGCAGCATTGTATGCGAGTAGTTGAACGATATTTAAACACAGGGAGTGTAAGCAAACAAAAATCAACTGGTAGACCTTCTACTCTAAACGAGGAAGTTGTCGAGGATATCAGAACTCGAATGCAAAGAAGTCTTCGCAAATCCTTAAGAAAGCTCTCCCTTCAAACAGGTTTGTACTTATGCCTCCTATTCAACCAATTTTCATTCTTACCCATAAGACTTCCACATTTTCATGTTGTTCTAATTCACGGTTTTACAGGTTTATCATATGGAAGTTGCTCCACTGTGCTTAAAAAGAAATTAAAGTATCACCCTTACAAAATTTCCATCGTCCAGTCATTAACGCCTCCTGATCACCCGCAGAGAGTTTTATTTTGCAATTGGTTCAATGACATATTAAATAATAATGATATCCTTGACAATACCTTCTTTTCCGACGAAGCCTGGTTTCATCTCAACGGCTATGTGAATAAACAAAATTACAGAATTTGGTCAGGTGAAAATCCTTATGCTATCAGAGAGACAAATTTGCACCCGGTTAAAGTTGGAGTTTGGTTGGCAGTCTCAAGGACGCGGGTGTATGGGCCGATATTTTTTAATTTTACCGTCAATTCGGAGAGATATATCCAACACCTTTTGAGGCCTTTTATAAACCAATTAACAGACGAAGAGCGTCAAATTGGATATTTCCAACAAGACTCTGCAAGGGCACATACGGCTCGTGCTACTATGGGATATTTAAGAGAGAATTTCGGCGACAGAGTAATTAGTCAGGGCATATGGCCAAGTAGGTCACCAGATCTCACCCCATTAGATTTTGCGTTATTTGGGCTCTTGAAGGACAATGTCTTTAGGAATATATTGCATACTGAAGAGGAGCTGCAGGAGGCAATAGTTCAGGAAGTGGCAAACATTACCCCCAATATGCTGGTGAATATCTTCGAGAGCCTAAAAAGAAGAGTTACTTTATGTCTGGACCAAAATGGGGGGCATTTTGAGCATTACCTTTAGCCGGTTTAATTAAATCATTGTTCTGTATTTCGAGTTTCATTTTTAAGCGTTAATTTTTATTCACATAACCTACAATCTTATCGCTGATTGTTCTTCTTCTTCTTTTATTTGGCCTTCGCTGCCCTATGTCGATCCAGCCACTTACATAACGCTGATTGTTTTGTCAAATAAATGAAACAAACTTCCTGGCGAGGGGGTCGCGCAGGGGAAGCGGAGTTCGTGACGTAGACTGGCGACCCAGGTCTGAGTTTTATTACCTGTGTTTAATCTAACTCTGGTTTCATCTATGCTTTGTATTACTCTGACAATTCGGCGTTTGGCTGGCGTTTTCGTTTGTAATTGACAACAGTTTTGAGTTTTTCAAAGTATTTTTTGCATTGCCGGTCACCGTGTGACGTAGATGACGTTGTGGTAGGTCAGGATCGCTTGAGGCAACCTATTTAAAGTTGATACGCCTTGTCTGGTTGTAGCATTGCAAACCCTTAGGCAAAAAAATCCTCCAGGTAGGATTGCCAACTCAAACAGTCATTGTTGATCACCCTGTACAATTAAGTCCAAGTTGAACATAACCTACGTTATCATTCCACCTATCCTCGTCCACATCCGCACCGCTAGCAGCCAAAGAACTGATAATGGTCTGATTATATCTTTCTACCTGACCGTTCCCACGAGGCATAGCTACAGCGGTGAAGGGCAGCTTGGTTTGGATAGTTTCGCAAAAATTTTGGAATTCTTCACTAGTGAATGATGTTCCACGGTCGCAAATAATCTTGTGTGGGACGCCAAATACTTTGATCATTTCGCGTAGGCAATTTATAGTGTTTTTAGCCTTTGCGCTCCTGAAAGGGGTAGATTAATATGAATTTAGTAAACGCATCGATCGCGACGAACAAATGCGTATTCCCCGATTTGATGAATGCGCCTAGATGGTCAATGTGGACTGCGTAGAACGGCACTGGCGTTTTAGTGATGGGGTGAAGCCTACCTAATTGCTTACCACCAAGGGTTTTAAAATACGGACAGTTAATTGTTCACATATTTTCGCACAACGCGACGCATTCCCTTGAAAAATTTACTATTTGAATTCCCACCGATGAAATTTACGTACTTTGGTTTAATTGCTAACAAAGGACACTTTTCACTGGGCTTATGGTCACCATTATTTGGACAAAATCTGCGAAAGTGCCCTGGTCGGCTGCACTTAAAGCAAACGGGCCCAGTCGCACTGGCCGCAGGCCCCGAATTGTAAAGAAACGAAGAATGACGTAATTTTTACCTTTTCCTGAACGTTAACATGGTGTGTACGATTTGCAGATCTGGTGCTTACCGAAACACCCTGGTCACCAGACCGCCCCGACCTACCTAGACGTTCCTTATCTAAAACACGAAGATGGGCCGCTAAAAGCTCAGGGGAATTTATAGTGGAAGATTCTATCGATATCCGCACCTGCTCATTTGCAATCCCTCCCATAATCAGGTTGATCTGATCCCTTCGATCGATAGTAAGTTTCAGTTTATGAATTAATGCTAGTTTGGTAAAATGACACTCATAACAGGTGTCATATATTTTACATAGATGCATGCAAATTATGTTTTTGTTCAAAATTGGTCAATACCATTTCACGCCATTGCCCCCACGTAAAGAGACGGCTGGGCAACCCTCGGTACCAATTAATATACACTGCGCCCTTTAACTTACAAAGCGCCATGTGACACACCAGTACTTTAGCTTCAAAAACTGAAGCGGTTGCACCTGGTTACAAAAGAAGTAAGGAATGTGTCACAATTTTAGTTTGTGCCCATTATTCAGGCAGAGGCAGACAAAATTCCTTTAATGCTTTAAAGCTTCCAAACGGAAAGCTTTCAAACATGTAGCTTCTAATGCTCTACCAGTTTATTATACGAACAAAAAAGTACCTGGATGAATGCCGCTTTATTTAAAGATTGGTTTTTTGAGCAGTTTGTGCCAAACACTGAAAGTTTAAAGAAAAACACACTTCCAAGAAAAGCTTTGTTAGTGCTTGATAATGCTCTTTCTTACCCGAACGTCAATGAGTTGAAAAGTGGGAAAATAAAAGTTATGTATCTACCACCAAATGTCACTGCTATTCTTCAACCCATGGACCAAGGCGTTTTAGAAAAGAAAATTTAAAGTGCAATTATCGTCGAGATCTTCTGCAAGAAATATTACAGCAACTAGACGAGAATAACAATCTTGCAACTTGTTTGAAAAAAAATCAATCTCAAAGATGTTTACTGGAGTGTGGATACATGGAACCGAGTTAAAGGCACTACCATTCAAAAATCTTGGTCAAAAATCATTGAACAAGACGAGAATGAAAATGAAACACCTGTTGAAGATCACCCTCCTGAAGAAAGTTTACATGAACTTTTTAGAAAAATTGAAGGGTGTGAAAACGTGACATTAGAAGAAGCTGAATGTTGGGCTACTGGTGACGATCTGGAAGAATTAACAAATGATGAGTTTATTGAAATTTTGAACAGCCAGCAAGAAAGGAGAGAAGAAATAGATGAAAATTTGAAAGAATTTCCGATAATGAAGGAATGAAGGCTTTTGATAAATCAAGATACGCAAATAACACAATATCGTAAATAAATGTTGTGCTTTGTTATAAAGTAAAAGCACTTTTTGAATGTGCTCGGTGCATCGTCTTTTCAGTTTTGTGTTTCAAGTAATACTGTAAACACCATATGTTAAATTTATTTGTATTTGATCCATGTCGTATATTTCAACAAAAAAATATTTTGCACAGCATTGACATAATAGACAACAATGAATTTCCAAACTGGTTGATTCGTAGAGTGGACCTAACACAGGGCTTGCCCGATCAATAATTTTTCTCTGTACATCTATCAATTATAGAAATCGAATGGTATTAATGAGTACTTCTGACTGTAATTGAAAAAGAATTGGTATTAATTATTTCAATGACTTATGCTATAAATAGTGTTTTTTCAGTACTCTGTGTTACATTGCATGTACGTTTGATGTAATGTAGATCAAGTAAGTAAAAGAAAAGTGGTATATAAATGTAAAACACCTCGCTGTTCAACGAAATTTAATATAGCAGCAGAATACAATTTAGTAATGCCTCCAGAAAAAAGAAATAATGGCTAATTGATTTCTAAAAGTAGTCTACACACTATTAATGGTTCGCTGTCACACTTCAGTAAAAAAAAATGTCATACTATATCTTTCAGTTTTCATGTTCTTGCCAAAAAACCGTTTAAGCCTGCAAAACACGCTTCCTCTTTACCTGTATGTTTTGCGCCTAACATTCGATAGAGCTGTGCGGTTCTATTGCTTATGGTTTGTGTGAGCGACAGTGGTGATTTCAACTTAATTATATGAGAGTAGGTCGCACGAAATATACTGTGCTTTGGTATAGGACAAAAAACACTTTCTGAATAGGCTCGGTACGTCGGCATTTTCTTCAGTCTCCCAAGTGACTTTATAAAGACTCTTGTATCACATGGCTTCTAGAAAAAAAGGAACACATTAAGTAATACAAAAGCAATATAGCAGACACCTTGCTTGCAAACCACCCTAATTTAATCATCAATGAATAGTCTAAATGTTGATTTAGTAGCAGAAAAATCTAAAACAATTGAAGACAAAGATGAAACAGGGGAAACAACAACTAATGAAGTTGTTAAATGACGATGGAGAAGATATCACTGTGGAAGAAATAATAAGATCGGCGGAAAATTATTATAATTCACTCTACGAGGCTAAGAAAACCCTACTACCAGAAAAAAAATTATAGTTAGAAACGTAGGATCTGAGGATATTCCTTTAATAACGACTTCCGAGAATGTTCGCTGGGAATGCTCTGTAAAGTGTTCACAAGGATTATCAACCACAGACTTACTAAACTAGGGACCTATCAACCTTGAGAACAAGCGGGTTTTAGGCAAGGCTGCAGTACTATGGACCACTTGCAAATGCTAAAGGTATTAGTAGAAAAAACAAATGAATACAATATCACAATCTGGATGGCAATGATAGACTATAAGAAGGCCTTTGACTCAATAGAGATATGAGTGGCATTAAATGTTCTAAGTAATGGGAAAATCAATGACCGATATATAAACATTATCAATTATATATATATATATATATATATATATATATGTATAACAATGACAACGTAACATTTATACATATATATATGCGACATCACAAATAATAACAACCCCTCCTCCCAAACTTGTGGCTCTGGAAGACGTTTAAAACACTGAATTGGTAGAACAAAGGAATTCTTTTAGACTGCGAAAGACTATATCACATCAGATTTTCTTATGGCATCACGCTGATAGCTAAAAACCAAAGTGAACTAGAGTATGATTGAAGAATTAAACAAAAAATCAGAATAGGTTTAAAAATCAACATTAATAAAACTGAATTTTTAACCAATGGCGCTTTGGTTCCATTTCAATCGATTGCAAATTATATCGAGCGGGATTATCAGTTAGTGGAATGCCATCACCGACCTTGTCGCCCTTATAGGTTAGCCTAAAAGGGCGATGGTATTCAACTACCTGGAAATCCCTGACCGCAGATCTAGCACAAAGAATTTCCTTAGGATGGTCAGCATTTGGGAAGAAGCAAGACATTTTTAAAAATGTCTTAAATTTAAATCCGACATGAGGAATAGGTCCAATAAAATCGCAAGTTTTCAACTAGTATGTTCTCCCAGTACTCACCTACCGAATAGAGACCTGGGCGTTCACAAAAATATTACCCATAGGTTTCAAGTAACACAGCGAGCTATGGAAGGTGAATCCTAAACATCAAGCTCCAAAATTACATTATCAATGCAGAAATAGGAACAATAATCAAAGACATTGTGGAAAGCATATGTACATTAAAGTGGAACTGAGCGGGACATATTGGAAGAATGACAGATAATAGATGGATGCGGAGGGTGATAGACTGGAGACCATGGGAGAACAAATGAAGTAGAGGAAGACCACAAACAAAATGGTCAGATGACATAAAATGATGACTGGACATGAGAGAGGCCTGCAACAGAAAGGACTGGCCGAAGTTAAGGGAAACGTTCACTCAATGTGAGGTAGATTAAGCTGCTGAAGAATAAATTTGTATGCCAGCAGCACCATGAAGACGATCACTAAGGTACCCAGCAGTATCTCCACGTAGATAATGCTTCTCTTTTCGTAAATGTTTTGAAACAATGATCTTCCATAACATTAATTTGTCTTGCAGCTCCACATTGGAAGCGCTGTATCGGAAGCCAGTCTCAATAAATCGTACATGTCTACTGATGACAAATACTACAAGCCATCAGCTATTGTATCACTTTTATTTGCATGAAGCGTCTCATACATCAAGGCGGCCGTGGTGTAACGCAACACAAGTTGCAATTGAATGCTACCGCGATCGCTTTGGTGTAAGACGCTTTTAATACCACCAAAGGTTGTGATGGCTACTTTTAATGTAACGTCATAATAATTGATTAATTTATTTTTTTTTTAATGTAAAAGTAAACACCAAATCTAAAAAATGCAGAATTACCCTAATAAAACAATTCACAAACGAATTCAAATGGGACTGTGTAGATCTTTTAAAAAATGTTTGTCATATTTACAATGGGGGTGTCCGGTTTTTTGTGACCTATTGTTTTTTCCCATAAATCGATAGAAGGGAACGTGGTGCAACTATCAAGGCTATTTTGACGCCATGGAATTGAAAGGGCGCTTCAAATTTCGAATTTGAAAACGTGATGACTCACCCGGGAATTTTTTTAATATTTTCGTGTACTATCGTCAACAGTGCACACTGGGGTAATAAAAGTTTGTATCGACCCACCACGTTATCCAGTACAGAATTATTATTTCCAGTTAGTCAAATTTCAAATCAAACTTGTCAATTATCATAGGAACGTAAAGACGACAGGAGAGAGGGCCGACTTGAAATAGCTCTTGTTTAATGGTTTTCCTACGATCTGAAACAAACCTAGAAGGTTTATTTTCTGGATTAAATCAATAGCATCTGCTATTAAGTATTAACCTTTTTTTTTTAATAATTATTTATGCGGTGTATTGGTAGATTTATATCTAGTATTGCATTCGTTAACGAAGTCGAAAAAATAGGAATTAAAATGCGGTTTTCAGTTTTTTGGTATCTAGAGATCATACCTAATCATTTCCCAAAAATGTATATATGTATATATATATATATATATATATATATATATATATGTATATATATATATATGTATATATATATATATATATATATATATGGGATATAACGAAATTTGTCGGCAGGCTACAGGTCGCATTTTTTAAAGAATCACAACGAAATTTGGTACAAAAATCAGTTGGCCGAAAATCTCGGTCAAGTTCGTTAATGGGCCAAATCGGTCTAGCGGTTTCAAAATGGCGGCTTGTTATTTTCAAAAAAAAATCAAAAAACTTTTATTTCGCGCCTGAGAGAAAAATGTTACTTGGGTTTTTTGTTGCTCTTATAGAGGCGAACGACTTTTGTATAAAACATTTTTTTCGAGAAATGTAGAGAAAAAAAGTTATTTTTTTCAAAAATAAATAAAAATAAGAAAAACTTTTATTTTGCGTCTGAGAGAAAAATGTTACTAAGGTGTTTTGTTGTTCTTATAGAGGCGAACAACTTTTGTATAAAACAATCTGTCGAGAAACTTACAAAAATAAAGTTATTTTTGTCAAAAAAATAAAAAAATAAAAAACTTTAATTTCGCGTCTGAGAGAAAAATGTTACTTAGCTTTTTTGTTGCCCTTATAGAGACGAACAACTTTTGTATAAAATATATCTTTGAGAAATGTACAGAGAAAAAGTTACATGCAAATATTTTAAAATTTTGACGTTTGTATTTTTTCACACCTCGTATGCATTTTTTTGACACATCGTGTGTTATATTACTGTATATATTACCCATAAATCTACCTTTCAGCCTGGCATGCCATGGTTTTTTTTTATTGTAACACAGGTAACACTTGACAACAAATAAAATTGCACTTATTTGTATTACATGTGAAATACAATCGATGTTGAAACACGGACACTGCAACTTACTCTGATAAAAAATAGCTCAAAATATTAATCATTGTTTCCAACATTATTTGCGTGTATAGAGAGATTACGGTGTATTATACACACGTTTGAATTATGGCGAAATCTGCTCATAGGAATAATGTTAAAACACGTGATAATAATTTTCAGTTTTCAGAGCTTAGGCAAGTTCCCGCATAATAGGTGGTCGTCTTTTGCTTTACCGGCACTTAGTATCCTGGTCAATTGAAAGCAATTTATACATCTACAATGTCATTGTTATCATCCGTTATTTCTTTATTGGCCTCGTCGGCCTCGTTACTTAATTCCTGACGGCGATAAGAAAACTAACGTTGTCAGTCGTGTTTATATTTTCGCGGGTTTACTTAGTTTTAAAATAACAATCGGAGTTTTTCCTATAAACTAATAAACTAAATCTATAAATTCAAGAGGTTTTTAAAAATATCTCTATTTTGGATTTCTTTTAGGATATTCATGTAAAGTTTTTGAACCTACTGTGTATTCTAACGTAGACTTTTATAACTTCTGTACTGAAAAGACAATCTAATACATATGTTTATTACATCAATTTAATGGGTTTTAGAACATTCTTGAAAAATTCAAAAATATTGAAGAGTGTCCAATCAAATATTGGGACTTATTTCTTGAGCAATTGTAATAATGATTGTAAGAGATTGTTAGAACAATTGTTAAAAAAAGCACAAATAATGTGTTATTGGTCAATGAGCACTTTGAATTAACAGCTTAGTAGGCTATCCTCCCCTCTAGAAAGAATTGAAATTAGTTAACAACTTGATTGATAAACATAACAGTCAAGGATCAAATAGAATTCATATCTAAATGTAATCTGTTTCTCAATCAGAGTAACCTTGGTGAAAGGAAGGAAGAGTGGGGGAAGTAGCATACTGTTACTTCTCTAGCTCATGAGATATTCACCCCCTTATTCTCTGCCCAACAAAAATTTGTATCTCTATAACAATCGGTTATCAAATAGCCTTCATTATGACGTGTTGAGCTAAGCGTCAGAACTAATATTGTCAAATACTTCTGATGAGTGTGACCTAATGATCACTACACAGATAATATGTGACATGATAACATGCAACTAGCCAAAGCAATATGAAGCTACAATTCCACAGAGAAAAACTCTTTCCATTACAACATTGAATCATAAGACAAGACATACTTTACTCACTACAGGTTTAACAACATATGCAGTGTTTACAAATTTACTTGAGACACAATAAAATGTCAGTGTTTTTTGCCCTATACCAAAGCACGAATATTTGTATACAATGTATATTTGGTGAGGGATTTGCTGTCACCAACAAAAGCATAAGCAATAAGAATCGCATATCTGCGTTGAGTATCAGAGTGGGGTCATTACAGTCGTAAAACGATAACAGGCTCTTATTATGCAGTAGCAGATGCGGCATCTTTTTACAGGCAGAAATAGCTATTAACTGTTTTTTTGGGGAGCTGTTGTAAGTAAAGATGGAAGAAGAATACCTCATTAACTCCATTGTTCTTTTATAATTTATTACTTCGGAGGATTTAAAGACTAATGTATATTTCTTCCAGTCAATCTAAGAGGCCTTAATAAATTTATCACCATGTAGATCTTCAGAATAGACGCAAATTAACAGAGTAAATTACCTACTCGCAGAACCAAATTAGAATATCCGTATATCACATTTTTGTTTTGATGCTAAAATTTTCAAATACCTTTGTTAGCATCAGCTAATTATGTTGGCGCAGTGCAAGCCTCGGTCGGCAGTATCGTTTTCTTATATATCTTTACCAACACATGAATGCCAATAGGTGTTTTACCAGGATTCACACAAGCAGAGTCCGCATAATATTAAAATCGGCGGATATGCTGCAGAACTTTCCTTGTGTTTTGGTTTACTCCCACAAACTGCGGAACCCTCGGGAGCCTCGATTCAGAACTAATGTTTATCATGTAATGTGTCTATAATATATCTCAATATATGTTTCATTCAATAATGCCTTATTGGTTTTTAATAACCATAAATCCACTGGTTGGGCTCATTCAAATAATACTTCATGCCAAATCCGCCAATGAAAATTTTTCGACCGATATTATTGTGCTCCTATATTTCAATGATGGGTCTATGGGGTATCATGTGTTTCCTGCAGTTGCCTCACCATTCTCTAATAGTTGTTGTGTTTTATTGAAAGTAGTCGAGTTGTTCACGAGTGGTGAACAATCGGTCGCGAGGTCACGAGGTGAACCTGCGGAACAGTTGAAGTCAAGTCTAAGTTCAGCAGGACCACTGTGAGTAACAAACTTAGTTTTTTGTAGCTGCAACTAGCTTTAGCCCTTGCTCTATCTGCTATCTACCATCTGCGACTTCATAACCTAACTAATTTAAGACTTCGAACCAATGTTATCCTACTCGAGGGGGGGGGTCCCGGGTGTAAACCACCGGATATTCCAACAAGATTCAGTTACCGAGATTCAAAACCATACCTAATAATTTTAAAAAATCTGAAACAGAATGAAGAACTTCATACTATGGCGGGAGGCAGAATTCTCCGAGCTAATAAGGTCCCAGGCGTAAGAAAAAACGTCGAAAAAAGGTAAAATCAAAGTGGGAATAGAATTTCCAACAACGAAAACTGCCAATGAATTTCTAAATAACTTAAGAAAAAACTAGAGGAACTTCAATGGAAAAAAATTCATAAAAAAAACAGCTATCACTAAAGCTGAAATTATTCATTGTAAAAGATTTAATCATAGAACGAAGGAAGACAAAGTATTCGAAAGCATTATTGCGAAACTGTATTATTAACTTTCAAAGGAAAAAATATCCCACAAACGGTTCAAATCGATTATGCTGAATGCAGGGTGGAAGTTTATATTCCTCCAGTTATTCAGTGCTATAATTACTCATACGGTCTCACATACGGTCATACAAAAAAAATGTGCAAAAATAAAACAAGATGCTAAAACTATGGAAACAACCACGAGACAAATGATTGTGAAGAAGAACTAAGATGTATCTTTTATGATGAGGGACCTAAATCGACCGATAGAAAAATATGCAAAGAATTCTCGAAACAGAAACTAATCAAAGAAATCATGACGTTCCAAAACATATCATACTTTGAAGCCAAAGAACAAGTTAGAGGCAACAATGAAAGGAACAAAATAAGCTCTAATATAAATGATGAAAAGGAATTCCCAGCCTTAAAGAATTTAAGTAGAAATTCAGATGAGGACTTATCGCATATGACCACGATAGAAGAGAGAACATCTTTTGGACCCAAAAAGAATAGCCATGCAGAAGTGGTAAAAAAACCTAGGAAAAGGGAAGCATCAACTCCAATATATAAGGTAACAAATAAAATGATCAAAGAAGCATTATTTCCTAGTTCAACAAGAATGCCAACGTCTAGTGCATTCATCAAAACACAAACAGAGACTTCGTAAGATAACGATACCAACAATATCATTTATATGGGGTAACTTCTTAGAACAGCCATGATGTTAACATCAGTACCACAACAATGTATTGAACAAATAATCTTCGAATATAGATACGCTAGTACCTTAGGAATTAATATAGAGAATGAGAATTCATCAATTGAAGTGGAAACGGGAAACGAAGAAGCTGAAGAGTTTTATAAGGAATCACAAATACAAATAACATTCAGTATAAAATCATTAAAAATCATCCAATGGAATATAAGGAGCTTTCAATCAAATAGAGAATCTCTGAATCGCTTAGCTAAATCCTGGAAAGCTGATCTAATAACATTGTCGGAAACATTCTTAGGACGGGCAAAAAGGGCTAGAATTTCCAATTTTAACATATACAGAGCAGACAGGTAGGATAATTATGGGAACATAGCTATCCTACTTAAGAAACACATCCCATGCAACATAATCCCCCTTTCTCATAAAACTTTTGCGCCAAATTTCCAAATTCAAGCTATTGAGCTTAAACACATATAATCCCCCATATAGTCCCCTACCCCTTCAACAAAATTCGTTCAGAAATATAATCGACTCCCTTCCAAAAAAAACTAATTATTACATGGGATCTAAACGCCCAAAACCCTCTTTGGGGATCTTCCTGGACAAACACAAACGGCAGAACTCTCCAAGAATTCCTTTTTTTAAACTCTATGACTATTCTTAATGACGGCTCTCCCACAAGATTATCTCCACCAAACTCGTGTGTAAGTTGTCCAGACATCATGATGTCGTCAGCTCAAATTGCTAATGAAATTGAATGGATCACCGGTCCCATCACAGGAAACAGTGATCATATCCCAATTATAATTTCAATAACAATTCATCCCTCACACCATAAGGTAGGAATCAGACTGCCCGATTCAGTGCGACCGACCGACCAATATCGAATGTTTGGATTCATCCAGCAGTTTGTTTAACGTCACATTGCCTGATCGTGATCGATCGTCTCACCAAAAAATGTCAAAAAGATCAATGTCAAAATGTCATTAAATCCGTTCTGAAGAGAGTGAAACAAATAGTATCATTTTTATTTGCATCCAATATATATTTTAGACAATACAGGGTATAAATTACATATCAATACTCGCCGAAAAAGTAAGATTGGATTTCTCAAAACTGCACAAAACACTATATAACAATGGATATTTTTTATTTAGTATTCCATGACTGTCGACCGATCGACCAAACGAACCTGTCCGAAATTCGAACACGGACGATGGCGGTCGATCGGTCTCACTGATGAATGATCAAGCAGTCTGAATCTGTGTATCATTTCATAGGGTCTGATATTTTGGTCGGCCGTGGACGATGGGTCTGGTTGTTCAGTCTGATTTCGCCCTTACGGTCCGAGTAGTAATCATATTAGGGGATAATATTAATTCGTGTATTGTTAGTTGCCTATGTTGTGTAAACAACAAGAATAATTCTCCATACCTCAGATGGAACATCAACGAGGCGAAATGGGAGAAGTTTCAATCGACCATTCAAAAAAACCTCAAGAACCCTCCAATCTCAATCGACACGTGGCAGAAAGTAATAATGAAAGCAGCACACCAATACATTTTGAACAAAGGATCTCATAGATTCTTCCCATCAATTCCATGGTGGGACAAGTCATGTACAGATATGGTCAAAAGGAAAAGACAATCCTTCAAAATCTTTAAAAATCTCAATCACTAAGACGGATTCAGAAAATTCACAGAACAACTTTCCCCCAATCATCAATATAGGCATGATGACAGTAACAAAGAATTACTGAAATAATGATATTATAATGTATTAAATAATGAAATAATTCTAAAAAAGTATATTAATGTCAATATTTTAAGCGGGATAAACTGTATTTTGTTAAAACAAAAACATAAATTATAGCAACCCGCCATGCAAAGTGAAACATCAATTAAAGCGAATGACATCACTTCTATGTAAACATCATTTTGTTTCATTCGAATTTCTTGTGTTAGCAGTTTTACCGATTATTTCTGTTCGGTACTTATTATTATTATACTGAACACTGAAGTCACTGAATGTTGACATGCACTTAACATGTTGAGATCGATGCTGTGGTCGATGTATATACATAGGTGTGACGTCACGCCTATGGGGCTCACTGGACTCACACATAAAAATGTTAGAAACAAAAGCCACGAAAGGACTCAACCTGATTAAGGCCCTGTGTCGAATCAACTGAGGAGGTCATCCCACAATGATGATTAACCTATACAATGCAATGGTGCGAACTCATTTGGATAACACAGCAATCCAATTGGGAGAGCGGCGAAATACCTAACATCAAAACTAGATTGAATACACTGAAGATGGCTAAACTGATTTACACACCACACGGAGAATTTTAGCGACCAGATACATAGCGAAAGCAATTAACTATAAACCACACATTTACTACTCCTTAATTAACTTATTTACCATCTCGGCCGTAGACGCAGACCCACAGTATTGGCATCCAAGCAATACTCCTCAAATAATAAGAGCATTCGAGTTAACATCTAACATGCTAGATAAACTAGAAAAAAGAACCACGTTACCTTGTCACTCTACACCCCTAGAAGCCCAAATAAGGAGGATAAATTTCTCAAAAGTAACGAAGACTTAACAAATCTCTTATTATAAACAGAATAAAGGAAAAATTTCCTGACCATGTCATGTCCCAGTCTACAAGGATGCATCCAAGACTTCGAAGTAAGTTGGATTTGGGGTTTTCTCTTAAAAAATCGGTAAAATTTGTGACCAACTGCCTAAAACCTTTTCAATTCACACTGCAGAAATCTATTACAATCTTGATCGCTGTTCACAAAATCTAGTCTCATCGGATTCCCAATGTCTAATCATCTCTCACTCACAATCAGCGCTGCAACAAATAGCTAGATAGTATAGATAAATAGTATCATGCCAAAGTAAACCATTTAACTTCAGAAATAAGGAAACGAATTCACAAACACAACAAATACAAAGGGCAAATTGCCCTTGGTTGGGTTCCAGGACACATAGGAATTCCTGACAATAAAATGGCGGACTCACTAGCTAGAACAGGGTCCAAAGTTCCAGGGGACTCCTTCCTATCCGATATAGCTGTAGACATCATTCACCACTACCATAAGGAATATATCAGAGAATGCAGCAAACATAAAGGCAGAGATTATGGATTAGGCATCGGAAAATCTTTAAGGCAGCCGTGGTTCAAACATTTCCCAAATTTAACCAAAGGAGAAATTAAAAACAATGTAAGGCTATGAGCGAGACATGCGTTAACAAAAAAATATAAAAAGTTCAAGATAGAAGACTCGGACCTCTGCCAGTATGAAGAACAAGAAGACATTCAGCATATCTGTTTCACCTGTAGTCTTAACCAACATAACATCCAGTTCTTTCATAATAAATTAGATATTCAAAAATTTCAAATCAATCCAATCTCATTGCATGATATAATATTCATTCATCTAAATTATAACAACATTCAATTAATAGATACGTTCCTAAGTAGTTGAAATATTAAGATATATGTAGATAAACGGCAAAAATTTTAGCTTCAAGGAGTTCACTTCCACTGCTGCACGGTTAGCTTTTGCACACGCTTACTTCATGACAAGCTTCGCTTCCAAAATAATCTAGCAAGAGGATAGGTTTATATTATAATATATGTCTCTATTGTCAGATTACCCTCAAGAAAGAATGACAAGACTTGCCAATACACTAAGTTAACTAAGGCAAATTAGTACTAACCCTACAGCGGGCGCGTTATGTCTCGTAGACCGACAAAAAAATTAAACCGCTATTTTATTTTCACCCGTAAATCCAGCGCCCCCGCCCCTCGTGTACCTTCATGAAATGGCATACTACTTGTCACAGCCAATCCATCCATCTGAGAAACCAATTGTTTCCGAATTATAGCCAAATTCGGTCTGAGAGACGGATGCGCCTACTGGCGTTCACATTTTGCCAGTGCAATTTTGATAGTAAATAAGGAAAAAGTCAGTGTTTCTACGTTGTTTATATGTTTTTTTGGTTAGGTAAGACAGTTTCTTAATTTGTTAGATAAATTACATATGAAGCGTGAAGAAAAAAAAATATTATTTCAGAACTGAATAGCTTTCCTCTGCCTTTTGTGTCACTGCTAGTGTGTCATATAGGAGATACTTGTAATGAATGTTCTCAAAATTAGTAGTTTGTAGTTTGCTTATATAAATTTATTTATTTATTAATACAGTATGTATTTTATATATTAGAGCAAAAATGAGCCCAGTTTTCATGATAAAAACATGTAGGAATTACTTGTAGTGACTGTTTTAAAAATATGCTGTTTATAATTTCCTTATATAAATCTTATATACTTGTGTAGACAGTTTTTATTAACATAAATAGTATACAGTATAATAATAATGAAACATAGGGTAGGTTATTATTATAGTTCAGTTTATAGTGTTTGTAGTGTTCTAAACTGTCTTTATTGTCATCAATTAATAAAGTGAGTATCAATAAACACCATTATTTATTCAACTTCTTCTAACCAGCGCATGAACATGACAGGAAATCCAACTTTTGTGATATCGGTCTACGAGACGGACGCGCCTTCCCAATCCCAATTCGCTCACGCGCCCGCTGTAGGGCTAACATACAGTCCTAAATAGCCGTAGTAGCTGAAGGACGTTAAATAAATAAAAAAAACTTAAAAACGAAAACTACCTCTTAGAAACCCATTTGTCTAATTTAGTGCCCTTCCCAATTCAACTTTTCCCAAAAATTTTATAATGTGCTTTTTGTAGGTTAAGTTATTCATTTTAATTTACTTTCGTTAATTGCAGTACCACTACCAACAACTAGTACATACCTCCACAAGTGCACGTAATAGAAGACTTTAACTTGTCAATAATTACTCACTGCCTTTTAATTCGCGATACATTTGAAGTCAAGTCCTAAAATTAATTTCAACGTTAAAATGCAGAATGCAGGCCGCCATGAACAATTAATTTTACGACCACAGAACATATATAACAAGACGGCCATGCATAGACGAAAAACAAAGAAGAAAACATGGAACAAAATGCATTTCGATTCGAGGTTAGCCTATTGTTTGTGTGTGTGTGTGTGTGTTTAAATTAAAATATAAAATGATATTGGAATTGGACTAGATTGGGCTTGTAAAAGAACAAAAAACCTAAGGCACACGTTGCTTTCAAAATAAATATGTACTAAAAACAGTGTTTCACTTTGGTAACAAGTCAAGTTTCGTTTCGTTCCCATGGTTACCTTTTAAACATTTTTAGAAAGAAAAATCACTGAAAGAATTTTAATAAACCCTAAACCCTTACAAACGTTCATCAATGTTCGGAACGAAACATAATGAAGTCGTCGGTTTCGAATCGAGATGGAAAGTAACAAAGTAGGTTAACCCTGATAATACTCATATCAAACGTTATTTACAAATATTTTTTAGAGTACAATCCGAAGGTTCCACTCAAACTCAGGAGACCAAAGTCGCAGAAAAGGGGACAAATTCCGCCATACAAACAGACGCAGAAGTAATTTAAATATTATTTCATTTACATTGATATCACTTCTCACAACTTTCATTCTTCAGTAATTGGTTTTTAAGGTACAAGTTGAGGAATCAAAACCCAAATATGAGACTGCCAAAGTTGATGACGAGAGGTTGGCGGAATGGCTGAAACAGATATACCCTAAACTAAAAAGAGAATTAGATGAGGCGAGTAACTCACAGGCTTTTAAGGGCTACAAGTCATTCGAAGAAAAACAGGAACCTTATTGTAAGTTCATCCAAGGTTTAAAAGTCGAAGAGAATGATAAGGTATGGAGTAGTTTTAAAATTATATATTATTTAGGACTTATTACTACCATTTCAGGATTTCGATGTGACTCAACTCTCTTGGAATTCTGCTGGTAAAGCTCTAGCTGTCTCCTGCAGCTTTATACATCAAAATTGGTGCGACCATAACAGCTATGTAAAAGTATATATGTTAACAAGGTAAAATAGTTACAGTATAATAATGACAGAGCTGTAAATCACTATGAGTTCCTAAAAAGAAACACTAACATGGTATCACAGCTACGTAGATTAGCTTTCTTCAAAGTTAATTTAAGTTCAGATGTTTGTCTTATGGATTACCATAACTTGAATAAGCATAAACATTACATATGATTATGAAAGCTGTTTGTCTCTACTTCTTTAACATTGTTTTAATTTTAATTGTTATTTTGACATTGAAAAATATTCGTATTGTATTTAAGTTTTCCAGGTACTCTAAACAAAAATCACAAATTGTTTACCTCTGTGTAAAATAACTGATTTGATTAATACAGGTAATAGATTCGAATCAAAATTAAGTTTGTGTAGCTACTGTTTTCATTCAATATTATAGTCAATTAGGTAGGTCTTTGTAATTAAATTTTCTTTATTTTTATGCAATGTTTCGGTGTTTCGTGACCTGTCTAGGTCCCCTAAAGGCCTAAATGATCCCATCAAATAAACAAATTATCTAAAATTACATTACACTTGCCAGGAATAGAACTATTTTTGTAACGTTTCAGGGATGAAAAAATAGCAGAGAAGCCAAAATTGATTTTTAACACAGATGGTTGTGTGACAAGTCTACAGTTTCACTTAAAAGATCCATGCCTGCTAGCTGCATCGACTCGCACAGGTTTCAAATTAAGTAGATCTTTAAATCTTGAAATAATTCTTTGAGTTCTTAGGGGCTGTAATGATATGGAACATACAAACTGAAGAGGAGAATTTGGTCTTCAAAACCACGGCACATGAACAATATATTTGTCAAATGTCTTGGATATCTGACATAGACTTGGCAAAAACTGTTCTATTAGCCACATGTGGTGGTTGCTTTTTGAAACTATGGAATTTTAACTCAACCACCCATTGTTTGACTTTAAAAGCTAGGAAAGTACTACTGTAATTTAATTCTTGGAGTGCAAATAATTTTAGGATTGAAATAATAATTTAGTGGTATTATTAGGTATCAAATGAAGCCACGTCTCTTTAGTGGACTCAGTGAAACGAATTCCAATCCATTACCTCAAATCACGAGAAATGTCACCTGTTTTGACTTCTCCAAGCACCATCCAGACATGTTTGTAGTCGGTTTAGAAGGTGGACTTGTAATTCAGTGTTCAGTGTTAGGAACTAACACCCTTAAAGGTAACAATCAAATGATAAATGTCTGATAATCTTATCTCAAATTTTTAGGGCATACAGAACAAGAGCCTTTGTATGATCCTGTATTTAAATATTATGAGCCTCACTTTGGAAAAGTTTTGAATATCAGGTTTTCGCCTAATCGCAGTGAGATGTTTATGACCAATGGATCTGATATGGAACTCAGAGTGTATATCATAGGACAGGTAAGAAAAAAAAGGTAAATGCATCGTTTATGTGAAGAACTGTTTTTCTAGGAGGACCCAGCTAAAGTGATACGTTTAACAGAAGTATTAAATAATCCACAATTTATACATCACGAAGAAGAACTTATTGCAGGATGTGGTCTAGAAGGTT
Source organism: Cryptocephalus moraei (assembly GCA_946251905.1). Lineage (NCBI taxonomy): Eukaryota > Metazoa > Arthropoda > Insecta > Coleoptera > Chrysomelidae > Cryptocephalus > Cryptocephalus moraei. The sequence goes on from OX276452.1 coordinate 3,323,697, forward strand.
TTATACAAATCTTTCAGTTAATCTCTGGGTTGCCACTTTCAAACATTTCCAAGGAGAAGATAAAAAAAAGGACATCCTGTACTTTTGCTGTAAATCCTTGGAGGTAAATATTATGCCAAGCAAAAAATTAGGCTCAATGTTCAGATCTACCACTTCCGTGTGTGAGATACAGAACCTTACCAAACTTTCACAGTGCGCTCCTCGCCTACCCCTCAATGCATTCCGCGTACCTCCGACATGATTTTCCGAAGAAAAATTTGTCTATCTCAGTCACCTAATACGAGCATTTTTCGTACGCTCCCGTCTACTGCCGCCATTCCGAACAGCCGCATATGTGTTTAAGTTCGTACATTGTTGCCGATGGAGCTTCGGGTTGCGTCACACACGTCGCGATAACTACGCGCATATCTTTTCGTCAGACACGTCACAGTCACTACACGGATATCGTTCGTGCGCTTGCGCCACCTACTCAAACAGATCACCCGTCCATCCCGTTTGCAACGATGCCGTTCTATTCAAACACCACCTCGTCTCCGTGTCCTCAGACGCGTCCCAGTACTTGTACAACTCTATTATCTTCCTAACTTTAGCTTCAGTACAATGTACATTCATCCGCAATGCTTTCTCTACAATATTAGGTGCAATGCCATTTAGGTAGCAGAAGGTTGCAATATAGCACCGATCACCGTAGCTCAAATCGGAGAACATCACTTTCTGTCGCATCAGACGGTTCAATTTAACTGGTATAGCGCTGATAACGTCGCAAAATTCGTTCCAGGCCCTCACCACTTCTCTGTTCGCCACCACTCGTCCAGGAAATTTAGCGGGTACACGTGGCAACCCTGCGCTCCTCTTCGCAAACGACACCCCTCTCACATCACCTGTACACCTGTGATTCCTTATGGTTACAGGTAACCTTCCTTACTGGCACTTCACATGTACCGCTAATATCGCGTGAACGAGAGTTTTTTCGCAATGCTTATCACAGACAATACTTCTATGTAAGGTGTCAATGGACAACGCCCGGCGGGCGTTTCTGATTGGTCCGATAAGATAAACAACGCCACCCCGACCTCTTCGAGCTTCCTCCCTTAGGTACAGACACCACTTGTAGCCTTTCGTTCGGGTCGCGCGCTATTCTTACGTAGGAAATATCGGAACCAACGCCTTCTGCGTCGCATTACAGCAACGAAAACGAATTCAAAGCCTCCGGGTTACGACGGAACATCCCCTCCTGCTGTGGGTGTCGGATAGACGTCCGTAAATATTTTAACGAAATCGCCATAACGTTGAGCGCGTTGTTTGAGTTCCTATGCCGCCATGGTATTTTGTCACCATCTCGCGCGTGTCCTACGTGCGGATAATTACTGTCGCTTAAATTTACGAAGGGGGTGCAGGTTTAAAGCGCCATTACGAGTCGTACTTGACGGAGTGCCTCTTTATGATGCGATACCCAAGCGACATTCTACGCTTTCGTCACTTCTGGACGCTAGCAGGGGCAATGTATACGCCCGCCTACTACTTTCCGTGAGTACAATATTTATCCTTGCCCTCTTGAAAGTATTTCTCCTTATCGGCTTACTCGTGTAATTTTCATTTCTCGGTCAATTTCCCGTACGTACGTCTTCCTCCATTACGTCATTCGATTTCGACACCCCCCCCCCACCTACTGAGCGCAATTCCCAGCTATTCGTACTTGGAGCGACGCTTGGCAACATCGCATGTTCTTGATATATCACAATTATCACTTCGGCCCGTACCGCACACGGTTCCTCAAACATACAGGGCGGTCCATTACCCCACCCAACTCCCTTTTTTTACTCCACTATCCCTTTGATATAGTCGAATTTCAGGATTTGAAAGTGTGTTCAAAAAGCGAAAAAATATAAACATTTTTTGTAATAACTACTATAGATGTTTAACAAATTTTGAAAATGTTCCTGAAAAAAGTATTTTCAACGTTAGATTCGAATCTGGATCTCCCGATTTCGCGTCAGTTATGTTCCCAATTGCATCACCTAAGTCTAGATAAAATAAATTTAAATAGTGGTTAACACTTCATGTTTGCTTCATTTCCCCAAATAAACTTTGAAAAACTTTGAGCACATGGACAACCTTCTTTCAAAAAAAAACACATATATATGTAGTGCACATAACAAAAATCTTTGAAATACATGTTCATAAGTATCGTAGTTAGGACATATGTCTAAAAGATATAAATTATTTCAGGAAAAAAAAACTAATTTTTGCTTAACATTCAGCTAACAATTCTCCTTGTAAAGTCAGATATAACAAAACTATTCTGCAACTGTATGTCACTTCCTAGTTCTGAATGGTCCAAATATTATTATATTTATGTATCACATTCTTTAATGCTACCATCGGTTTCAACATTTCCAACTTCATTGGGCTCGGATTCTGAAGACTCGTTGGTATTAAACGGTCCCTGTCATTGACATAAGATATATTTGTAAATATTTTTCACTCTGATCATTATAATAGCTAATAATGATCTCGCCTTATTAATAAATGCCTGGCCCTTCACTGTTTGCCACTAAAAAAACCGAAATGTTTAATTTTAAATATGGCACCAAAAGAAGTAATTTGGAAACAATCCTCAATTGTTCACTTTCTTTTATGCCTTTAAAAGTGTTTTGGCTATGATCACAACTTCGATGTACCTCCTGACATGTACCCTTGCATGTACGATATTAGGTTAGGTGTCAAATAGCTTAACGTTGTGAAATTCCGTCTTAGCCGCGAGATGGGGCCTTCTGTCATCTATCAAACTGATTTCACGTCGCATACAGTGGCAGTCACATTTCCGATTTTTGAGCCATAATTCGCTCTCGGGGTTGATTTTTGACGGGAAACCGGAGATACAATTCCGGGGTACAAAGAATATATGTATTTGCCGAATTTGCTTCGGTCAATAGTCGAAACTCTTCTAAGAATCGCCGCCATTACGACGCACAATATTAAACTAAAAACAAACACCCCTCTGCTAATTAAAAAATTTTCACGACAAAACTAGAAAAAATATATGTCTAAGGGAAAACGAATTGACTCTTAAAACTGTCGTAATGTTAAAATTATCATTTCAACAACAATTTAAGAAAATCCGTTTATATCCGAAAAAATATCTTACTCATTACCCAAATATGTCTGAATGCGAAAACCCATGAACCCGTCCAATACGGTTATCGAAAAATTATTTGTAATTACTCACTACACACTACACATGACGTTAGAAAAGAACTATTCTGGAAAAGGGAATTAAAATTGTTGTTGCTATATCCAATTGTCGTTATATCCAAAATGTTTTTACAACCAGATTAGACTGTATATGGTCCTGTAATTGTGTTTCATAAATTTACTTGTAGGTCTAATAAGATTGCTGTCGGAAGGAATGAAGGAGAACTGCATTTCTGGAACGTACCATGGAGATCTCTCGCTAAGAATGGGAAAAGTTCATAGAATGTTTTACCGTTTCAATTAAAAAATTAAATTCTTAATAAAAATATTAATAACAATTTTCCCGTAGATTTCTTTTAAAAAACCCCTGTTTATTGATACTTGCATATTTTTAGTTTTGTACTTCTATAGCAAATTTATTTGTCAGTGTCAAATATGATACTAACAAGAATCTTGCAATTCATCCCAAGAAGTAAAACACGTTTTGAGCCGATAAGACGCGGTCAAAAAGCATGGTTTCCAGACATAGAATATTTCAGGTTTTTTGACGGCCCTCTTTTGTACCCAGATGAAGTCACCTCCAAATGGAAGTTGCCTTCGGATGTCCGCAAACCTATCGAAGAGAGAAAACCCTTAAACATGGTGATCAATTTCGGACCGGCCCATCCCGCAGCCCACGGATGTCTTCGTCTAATATCACATTTAGATGGGGAGGTAAATTATAGAAATTGAGTAAATTCTACAATTATTATTAGAACGATTTTTAAAAATATTTAAAGTTTAACTAATTTCGTCAGTAATACAAATACCAAAAGTACACTTCTCTTGAGACTAACAGTTTAATATACCACATTGCTATATACAACACATGTAAAAATCATCTTGAATCATATTATGTTTAATGACAATACGTCACAAAAATGTAGTTCTTGCTTAATTATATATTGTGACGGAACGGCTCGCCGAAACCAAATAAACACGTCTGGGACTGCCCGGGTTCCGCGAATTCGTTCTAGAAGCAAGGGGAACAATCTCGTAAGGCCGGGACGCTTCGATTCCTCGAAAACCCGAGGAGAAATTCGTGGAACTATCTCGAAACTGCCAGAAAGTTCGAGAAGGCGTTTACCTGCCATAAAAAGAGAATGCCGGACTCGAGGCAGGACAGTTGAACAATCGCAGTGTAAATATTCGGGCGAGAGACCGCGCGCGTTAAATTAAGTGATTGTTAAGTTTATAAGTGTAAGAGTTAGAAATAAATTAATATAATTACAATTGTTACAATATATAATAATTATAACACATTTGTATATTCGGATAGTATAGATTTTTTTTATTTGTTATGCAATCTTTTGTAAAAAGTTTTCATCAACATCACATGGAGGTGTTATACGTGAGTTCAGTTTGCGTTGCCAAACGTTACCCATTTTTTCCCACCCGTTGAAAGTAATATACACATACACGAAATATGGCATGGTAGTTCAAGGCAGTAATATATTGTGGAGTACATCGTTGGGTTATGTTATCTCGGGGTAATTTCGGTATATTAATATCAGGAAATAACTGATAATACAATGAATGACTGGTGCATCCAGTTGTAACAAAGTCCTACTAAAACGGTAGTTGCATATTTTAACTCGCGGCGAACGAATGATGGCAAAAAATGTGTATGCTGGGAGCCGCGTGCCTATGTCAGTCACTGGAATAGGATTCCCCTTTCCTCTTGACCCCGCAAAGGTCTATAATCTCAGGCTCGTAATAGTGTGATGTCAGTCTCAAGAAAAGTGGATTTTGGGTGTTTATGGGTTGGCATCTTTCATGTTTTCAAGGCATCCTCGTGACCTGAATATCAAAATGTTAAGAATTTAAATGTATCTTTCAGGATTAATTTAGGAAACCCGAACATTAAACCTACTTTAAATTGGAAAAAATATTTTACTTTTAATATGGTTATTGACCTGAAAATATGTCCAACCATTAGGCGGAATGAACGACTAGATTTTAATTTATTGCATGCTAAATACGAATTCATCACCATCATCCACTGCTCCAAAGTTAGCTACCGCATTCCTCCATGTGAACCTCATGCATGCAATTTCCTGCAATTCGCTATAGCGAATTATAAGTTTATATACATCCATTGGGTTAGTGGTCATATGCTCTATTCCTCTCGACTAAATTTAAATGTCACCTAGAATTATTTTTATTCATCAAATTTCAGATAATTAAACGTTTGGATCCGCACATTGGTCTCCTGCACCGCGGCACTGAGAAACTCATTGAATTCAGAACCTACAACCAAGCCTTGCCCTATTTTGACAGACTGGACTACCTGTCGCCTTTATGCAATGAACACGCCTTTTGCTTAGCGGCAGAGAAACTCCTGAACGTTGAAATACCAAGAAGAGCTAAATTCATAAGAGTACTATTTTCTGAACTGACGAGAGTCGGCAATCACTTAGCCGCTATCGCGTTCCTGTGCCTAGACGCGGGAGCGATCACGCCCCTATTTTGGTTTTTCGAAGAGAGGGAGAAAATATACGAATTCATCGAGAGATGCTGCGGTTCGAGGATGCACGCATGTTACTTTCGAATCGGCGGTGTTAGTCAAGTAAAAAATGATCTTTTAGCACAGTACATTTTTTTTCAAAATTAACTGTAGGACATTCCTTTGGGAATGCTGGACGATATCTACGACTTCATTAGGAAAATACCGGAAAGGGTGGATGAGATGGAAGACGTCGTCACTAAGAACCGGTTGTTTATACAGAGGACTAAAGGAATAGGAGTTGCCAGTGCACATGAGGCACTAAATAGAGGATACTCGTAAGGCAAAATATTTTGGAACTATAACAGCACGGTTACTATACAAAACAAGTTATAGTCTATTTGTTTAAAATGATGAAGGTGAAAAAAAGATGAATTCTTTCATTATGACAACAAATCCCTTAACCAGGTATTCGTTGTGCACAATATTTTTGCTTTCTTACAAACAATTTTTTATTGGAATCTGATGTTCAGACATAAACTTTGCAAGAGTTCACCAAGTATTATCATAACTTACTAACACTAAATATAATTACTAAGTAACATCATTCATTTAACTAACTTTTGATCACATGCGTCTACGAATTATTTTTTGTCTTCTATGTGATCTGTCTTCTGCTCTTTTTTCATAAAATGGTTATTTTAAAAAACTCATGGTCTTATTTTTCCTGGCCACTTGCCACATTGAATTGTTGGTTATGTTCTTCAAAATACTTTTTGTGTGCTGTAACTGAATTCCAAATTAAATTTATGGTTAATTTCTCGTTCTTAAAATAAAAAGAATAAAGTGAAAAGAAAGATACTAGATTTTCTGTGGATTGTTACCATATTGTAACGTTTATTTTATAATTTATTTACATTAATTGAACACTAATTTATTTAACACACTAAACTACTTGTTCACTAGACTAGACACTACATAATTTATTTGTACTGCTCCGCTTTCGGATCGTATGTCGCGTTCACTTCTGCTTCTCTACTTCTCACTAACTCCCTCGATCACAAGCCCCCTTATATATACACCCCCAACCATAATCGAGATCCTTCGCGTACCTTCTAGAACGCCTACGCAGTAAATGTTCAGAAGGTCACAAATTAATTGCTTTTCGTAAACAACATTCCGGGAAAATTCGTGCAGCTGTCTTTACGCGTCGTAGTTGGTGTAGCGTTGTTTACTTCTCGCATTACAATATTGTCGTTCCTTAAAAATCAGTATATTGGCTTCTTCAATTTCTGTACTTCTATTACACATAAAACACGTAGAAACTATCTGCGAAACCCAAATCAAAGATTGTCAATGAACAAAGACATACATATTTAACACATTGATTTCCTTCTGTACAGAGTACGAACTCTTTCTTAACTTGATACAAAATTTGACGCCGATGCCATTTTCACGTTCAAATTGTTTACAATACAATAGTATCACAGACTTACTGAATATGAATTTTTTCTTTCAACATTTTTAATGTGGAGTTAATGAAGTTAAAGAGAAGGTCTAATTCCATTAAAATTGTCGATTTCACTAAAGTGGGTGGTATAGGATGGCATTCATGCGGTAATTTTAAAAAACAGAGTAAAAACACCGAATTTCTGAAAGCTTTGGCTTATCTTTTTAATAGTTGTTTTCGTAGCAGGATAGTCGATTCAAATTGACAGAAGTGGTACCGATATTTAAGGCGGGAAATAAATCTGATCCTGGTAACTAATATAGGCCTATCTCATTGATTTCGAACTTGGCCAAAGTCTGAAAGATTGCTGCATTGTAGATTAATAAGCTTCCTAGTAAAATACAGAATACATACTGTTTAAATCGCAATTTGGTTTCAGGAAAGGTATAGATACAAAGGATGGTATTGCTGAACTGACTAAGTTATTGAATGATTCGCTAGACACACATGAGAAAGTTGCAGTGGTTTTTCTTGACTTGACTAAGACGTTTGGCACTGTGAACTACAAGATACTATTTAAAAAACTGGATGCTATAAGTGTATAAGAGGACTTACGCTAAACTTGTCGAAAGACTATCTAAAAAATAGAAAACAATTAGTTAAAACCGGAGAAACAAAGAGTGACTGGTTACCTATAACCTTAGGGGTACCACAGGGTAGTATACTTGGAACCCTATTATTTGTTATATACATGAATGATTTATTTGAAATACAAAAAAAGGGTGGTGCAATATATTCTTTGGCGGATGATACTGTAATTACCTATCAGGGTAAATCTTGGGATATTATGCAAAAAAACTGCAAATATTTACAAATCATATAAAAGACTGGCTAGACACCAACATATTATCTCTTGGTGTCAATAAAACATTGTGCATTACATTTGGAAACTACATTGACAGCATTCCTGTAATTTTTTAAATAAAAATAGATAATTGTATATACTAAATAAAGTAAGTCAAACTAAATATTTGGGAATACAGATCAATCAGCATTTACGGTGGGACTATGAAATAATTAACAAAGCAAGGAAGTTAAAATACAGGATACTTGTACTCGCTAAGCTTAGCAGAATACTCTGGAATATGAATTTGCTTATAGTTATGTATAGCATAATTGCGTGGGGTGCAGCTGTAAAAACAAATTTGAAAAAACTACTTATTATGCATAGAAAAATTGAAAAAAATCCCTATTGAAAGTAACATAACAAAAATGTCACTTAACATAAGAGAAAAGTATGTATTAGAGTGTATCAACATGCATTACCGAGAATTACAAAACAAAGCTAAGGAGAATGTGGTGTACCAGATCACATCTATCACCTTATCGCCAAACGGTGATAGACGATGATCGAGGAAAGTATGCCCTTTGGTGGAATGACTCCTTTCGACCCATTAACCATATTCCAACATTTGCATACGATTCCGGAGAGGGCATCTCGATTTATGCCAGCATCAACAAGAAGTGGAGTTCATAAAAGGTGCTAGGACTGGTCACAGACGCTCGGAGTTACTTTTTCCCGGTTTCTCGGGCTGTCTGAGTATGTCCCTAAAAGGGCATACGAACATAGATTATCGACACTTTTGGTGTCATGGGTCCACGATCTATAAGTGTATGGAGGGTAATAATTATAAAAAAAATGAGGGAAGCCGTAAACGACTTTGGTTTGAAAGATGTTTTGTTTGGTTTTATTTGTACTGTGTTCAGCCTGCGTACAGATGGTGAACCATCTCTACAACGGAGTTGTGGTGTTACATGCTGCAGCCCTTGTATTGTTACAGCTGGTTGAATAAATAAATAAATTTAGTTCACTTCTTAGCAACCTTGTAGGATAAGAATAAATGGTATCATCCACGTTATTCCTGCAATTACAGAAATCTAACAAGCTTGTTAGGTACACACATTGTTAAAAATGGTAGCGTATAAATTTCATGATTTTAGAAAACGAATTATGTTACTTATATAATACTTACTCCATTTGTACTTATTTACAGATCAGATTTTAATCATTTCTTATTTTACTCAGTGTCTATTAAAGAGTTTTATTCAAAGTATCATTAAATAGAAATTATGGTATTGTCTTTTACTGGCATATTAGAGTTAACACTTGACTATAACTACTCTAATCCTATTGATTTTTAATGTTACAAATTGATAAGAAATGTAGCGCCTAGGATATATGATTATTTTATGGTTGAGATCAAACATTCCATCAAACCCAATCAAATATAGTTCACTAACCAAATTTGGATTTTCCCTAATTTCCTGTGATCACTGATTGCTTGTGAACCATCATTAGTCTAGTCAAGATGTGTGTTTGCTGCGAAAAATAGTTAGAAGGCTCGGAAAAATATGAGCGATAGCTCATTCGACACGGAATGAAAATCTGAGAAAGGCGTTTGGAGGATTTTTTCTGCTAAGAAAAATTGCAATTGTTATTAACAAAAAACGAAAAATAAAAACGCTCTTTCGATTTTTTGATGACAACTCAACAACCATAAGAGATAGAGGAATTCGCAAAATAGATTCTTAAACAGAAGGAAATTTACGATAAAAAAGTCCCGACTTCCGGGTTTCTATCTCTAATATTTATAATTTTAATTTGTTGCTGAAGTAAGGCTCCGCGCGACCGTTACGACATGCGCTCGCCGCCTCTGAAGCTATTACGTCATAGAAAATAATTTTTTAACGTACTAAGTATTAGTTTAAAAATTTAAAACAAACTTTAGTGTATTTTATACTATTATAAGAATAAAGTCCCGTTGGAAAAAAAAATTTAAATACATTTTCCAAAAAGCTTCATGTTAATAAACTAGTTATTTTCGTACTTCCGTCTTCATTGAAAGCAGGCTAAATGTTTAAATAAATTCTCCATAAATATTTTGCTTCTTGGAGTCCTTTCTATGAGTGTACTCAATAAGATGACGTCATAAAATTATTTAAAATTTCCTGATTTAGTTTACAACGAACTTATAAAATTAACAAAAAACGCAAAATCCAGAAATTGTTGTTAAAAAATTTTCTTCTCATATATATTAAGTTACGGCTGTTTTTACATTCAAACTAAGGATTAAATAATTGTGGAAACATTTTTTACAAAATATTTAATACAAAATTTTTGTTCCGTCACTTTGTTGCATACGGTTGTTTTTGTAATTTGTAGTAGTAATAGAAAAAAAAACATTTTGACACTCAAAAAATTATCATGACAATTTGTTAACTTAATAAACAATGAAATTATCACTTAAAATTTTTTTTCTCCCATTCTATTAAGATCTATTTATAATGATTTTTAAACACAAAATTATTCCTTAACTATTTATTTAAATAATTAAAACATGAAAACGATTATAAACTATAACAAAATTTTTAAGAATTTTTTTTTATTTCAAAAATTATAATTAATCCTTAACAATAGAATGGTAAAAGAAGAATTTTCATAAATATTAAACTATGGCCGTTTATTATAAACAATTCCTAAACAAATAGGTGTAAAAAAAATTTTCCACAATTATTTAATCCTTAGTTTGAACATAAAAACAGCCGTAACATAATATTTAAGAGAAGACGATTTTTTAACAACAATTTCTGGTTTTAGCGTTTTTTGTTAACTTTATTTGTTCGTTATAAACTAAATAAAGAAATTTTAAATAATTTTACGACGTCATCTTATTGAGTACACTCATAGAAAGGACTCCAAGAAGCAAATTATTTATGGAGAATTTATTTAAACATTTAGCCTGCTTTCAATGAAGACGGAAGTACGAAAATAACTAGTTCATTAACAATAGGCCAGCTATTTGAAAAATTCTTTATAAATGTGTTCCAACGCGACATTATTCTTTCAACTGTATAAAATACACTAAAGTTTGTTTTAAATTTTTTAACTAATACTCAGTACCTTAAAAAAATTATTTTCTATGACGTAGTCGCTTCAGAGGCGGCGAGCGCATGCCATATTGGTCGCGCGGAGCTTTACTTTCCGCAACAAATTAAAATTATAAATATTAGAGATAGAAACCCGGGAGTAGGGACTTGTTTATCTGAAATTTTCTCCTCTTTAAGGATCTTTTTTTGCGAATTCCTCTATCTCTTATGCTTTGTGAGTTATCATAAAAAAATCGAAAGAGCTTTTTTATTTTTCGTTTTTTGTTAATAACAATTGAAATTTTTCTTAGCAGAAAAAATCCTCAAAACGCCTTTCTCAGATTTCCATTCCGTGTCGAATGAGCTATCGCTCATATTTTTCCGAGCCTTCTAACTATTTTTCGCAGCAAACACACATCTTGACTAGACTACATAATAACCAACGATTTTACCAATTTGAATATGAAACTGTAGTAACCTTTTGTAATGATTGTACTAACGTTTTCTTTTGTTTAAATCGACGTTCAGGGGACCTATGCTTCGAGCCTCCGGGATAAAATGGGACATAAGGAAAACACAACCTTATGAAATATATGATGAATTAGAATTTGACGTACCAGTAGGTGCAAATGGTGACGTTTATGACAGGTAGGTACTCCAATAAAAGTTGCATGCAAAAATTAACTAATACAAATGCTTGAAGATATTTGGTACGAGTGAATGAAGTGAGGCAGTCATGTAAAATGATCATGCAATGTTTAGATAAAATGCCGGAAGGAGAGATCAAACTAGATGATTACAAAATTTCTCCCCCAAATAGAGCTGAAATGAAGGTAAATTATTTGGCTTTTTTTTAACAATAAAGCATCAATTTCCTACAGACTTCTATGGAAGGGGTGATACACCATTTTAAGCTGTTCTCTCAAGGCTTTCAAGTTCCCCCTGGCTCAACATATACAGTCATAGAACATCCAAAAGGTAATAATTTTTGAATTATACATACACAAACACACGGGTTGTTATTTATAAACTCTAACAATAAATATTAGCAAGCAGGTACTGTTCTTGTAAGATATATTCGATATTTTATAGGAGAATTTGGTGTCTATTTAATATCTGACGGTTCCCCAAGACCATACAGATGTAAGATAAGAGCCCCGTCTTTTATTCACCTCTCATCCATGGATTTCCTGTGTAAGAACTTACTTCTAGCAGACATGGTTGTGGTACTTGGTAAGATTTGTACGCTTCTTTCTTATATAGTTTATTCTTAATTTTTTTTTATTCTAGCTTCACTCGATGTTGTGTTTGGCGATGTAGATAGATAAATTATGTTTGTTATTAAATTAAATTAAACCTATACGATTTGGTGGAATACTAGCTTTTGATCTGGAATCAGCAACTCCCTCCTCAGTCTTCTTTTGTTCTTAGCGAACCATTTCAAGAACTCGTTAACCATAGGGTTACTCTTGTCACCATTATTTTCTAAATAATCATAATATGCTAACCTAATTATTTTTAAACAAGTGCTGTTGTGGTAAGGTACGCTGGTCACAGGATCCACATATTTTGCAGACATACTAAAAAAAAAACAAAAAGAATTATATAATTTCAGAACTTGTATGAAATTCATACCCAGTTACTGCACATTTCAGCTTCTTCGGTGGCACAGGGGGAGGTTTAACATTAAATACTTTTTTGTAAACAACATCATTTGGATCATTTAAAATAGTTATGAAAGTCCGTTCGCAACAATTTTGAGCATTAGCGTTTTCTTGCTTAATCAGGCTGGAACGAATATGAAAAGTTAATGAATAAATATGGAAAAAAAAACAAAAGTGTACCTGTCATTGTTAACTTCTTCTATTAGGGGCATTCTAGTTGATCTGTACTGGATGACTGGGCCACTGAAGACTTTCTTCATTGGTCGCTTCGTTTTTTTTTCGTTTTCTAACTTTTGATATCTTTCTAGAAAAAAAAACATGTCAATTAGTATACTATACAGTAGAATTCCACCCCTACTAGAGTAGGATGAATATGGATTAGTGGAATTGTCGGATTTATAGATCCTTGAACTTGTAACGCTTAAGTACTAACCCAAGCAAGTAAGATTTCATATTTATAATATGGGTGTACTCATTTCAATGTTGACATTAATGGTTAAACACATATGAAACCATAAACCCAAAATATAATAATTAATGGTCAATCCAAAGCACAATGCTACATTTCAAAGCTTAGGTTAAATTAAAACTAAAACAAAAAACCCTGTTTGGTTATGGTTCTTTGATCACTATGTGTCAGTACCTAAGAAAGGATAGGTTTGTTCCTGCAACAGTTATAAGCATGGTCAAAGCATTCTATAGCCAATGAGATGGAATGTTTAATAAAGTGAGAAGTCAGGTGATAGAAAACTAAATGTTCCATTGGATGAAACATGTTCATTACATCTGATAGAACAAACTCAAATTACTAACCTCTGAATGAACACACTGCAATGGTTTTGAGTCTGTCTCCCATATTGCTGTATACAACAAACTACTGAATGGGGACTATAGAAATTTTAATGAATTGTGATTGAAAGAAACAAAAACGGTTAAAACAAAAGTTAAGATTTAGGACTAGGACCCTGTATGTCACACAAACTAAACAGAAGTAACTGAAAACGTCATAAATTTGCTGTCTTGTAGTTTAGGGCGCTTATTAAATACGCCACTAGGGAATTCCACAGAGTGCCATCAGCCGATATTGACGCAGCTTACATTGTTAGTTTTGAGCTTATAAATTTAATGTATAAAATACTGAAAGTGATCCTATACATAAGAAGATTAAGAATGGACGATATGAAATTTGCAAGAATTTATTCTCAAAATTTGTATGATTGGACGTACTTTAGATTGTAGGTAGAACAAAGTCCATAACCAAAGCAGATTTGTTCAAAATGATAAGACCAAGGTGCTCAACATATCACTAGTCAAAAAAGGCATTTTCGTCAAAAACGTTACAATATGTGGATACATGCTTTGCATGAACTTTTATCCATCATCAGTCATGAAGAAAAATTTAATGGACAATGGGTTTTTGACGTCAATACCCTTCTATATTGGTAGTGTAATTTTGAGCACCTTCAATATAACCCAATATTTTATGAGGAAATCTTCTTGATAGTCATTTATACAAGTCGGACATAAATAAAATCCGCCTAGATAAGCCCTTTTAATGGGGACCTGAAGATTCTAGTCTACTTTATATGAACATGCCTGTTAAATAACCTATAAACCTATTAATATATAGTCAAATATTACCAAAATTGAGATCATAACATCCGATGTGCCTAGTGATATGTTTATTATAACTCATGCCCACATTATAGAATAGTATAAAATTTTCCAACAATATCCCACTACCAACAACACAAGGCAGAAGTAATACTTTATAATTTCTTGTTTCTACCTAATGATTTTAAGTTCTCCAGTTCGGTAATTTTGGCTTCGGCCAAAAGTTCCGCTTGTGTAGGGACCCACTCTTCTACAATAGGTTTCTTCACTTTCTTCCTTTGCTCGAGGTCCCTCACTTTTATACGCTGAGCTGTCTCTGCAGTTTTGGCAGCTGTAGATTTTCTTATGGACTTCCTCTCTAAAAAAGAAAAGGATAAGTTTGAAAATGATCAGAATTTATTGAGAATATTTTCTTACCAAATTGTTCTGAATTCTGATCGTGTGCAGGACTGGCTGCTTTAGGAACAGTAGACTTTTCGGGCTTTGGTTTCTTCTCCCTCTTCTGAATAGGAGCAGGTTCCTATAACAACATGCTTAACTGTTAACAAATACCAAATCAAAGAAATATACTCTATATTAAATGTAATGAAAATAAACAATAGGAAAGAAATGGAATAAACAAAAATGGATAAAACTTATTATAGGTCACCAAATAGATAAAGCATGTTAACTGCTAAGTGATTTCAGTAATGCTTGTTAGAAAGTGACACTGAAAATCAACTTTAATAAGAACCAGTGCATAACCCTATTCTCAGAAAAAATATCAGTTAGTAGAAAACAAGTGCATTTAAAACAAAAACTAACATTTAATAGATAACCAGCCTAGGGGTTTAACAGGAATTCTAGGTTATTGTATGTGGCTTCTGAAAGATTTGGAAGATAAGTGTTTAAAACACGGCATACCAATTTTGTTACGAAAGGTTTATAAACAATGTACCTCCCAAGATGATACCTACTAAAATATTGACTGACAATAAAATTACTAATGGAGTAGGGATTGAACAAAGATCAACGCTAAGAGATAGAATTCAAAACTCGACGACCTGACAAAAGAGATTGAAAAGGTGCAATAAAAAGATTAAAATACTACAGCGGAACTGGGCTAAGCATATTGTGACAACTGACACTAAGAAACAAAGAAGCACTTAAAAAGAGACGCTTATTGCAACGTAGATCACCATGATGAACTGATGGTATCAGATGCATAGAGGGAAATTGACTTCAAGCTAATGCACAGGATTGAGATTTTTGGAAAAATTTACATGAGCTTGTACAGATAAGCTTGCCTAGTAGTGAATGAGAGGAAGTTAACATAAAAATTTACATGATGTTTTTGGTATTTTGGTTAAAGGCGGTCGGGGGGCTGAGGAGATAGTGATTTGTCTCTTCATTAGCTCTAATCTTATATTGATCAGTATAGATTTATAGTCTAAATTTAACTAGTGTAGTTTGTAGTGTTTGTCTTTTTGATGGGTAAGGTAAGTAAATATGTTTAATATTTCGTTATTTATTTTCTGATTATTTTAAATTTTTAGGCACAGCGTATTTGAAAAAGACCCAGAACCCTTGCAGTATTTGTTAGATAAGGTTTTACTGGGGCATTTTCCAATTAATGAGCATATATATAATTTGAATATGAATACTATATATTCATCTTCTGGTCTGGTCAGTCTGATGAAAGTAATGATCAATACCAACACAAATCGTTTGTAACCAACAAACATAAATTCTAATATCTTTTAAATTTTAACTTGGGTAATTTTAAAAAAATTAAACCTTCAGATAAAGCAGGCGGATTTTTTCCCATGTAGCCCCTCTCAAAAATTTAAACAACAGTTTGGCGTCAGCTGGAGGTATTTATTTAAACTCTTATTCGTCGTCGACGTTTCGTCCCAGGATTGTGGACATTATCAAGACGCTATCGAAAAGAAACACAAACAGTCACAAAAAACAATTCAACATAAATAAAATAAAATTACAGACAGGCATGTAATGTTGAACAATTAATTATGATTATTATATAACCATGAAATTCAGTGTAGAATTGACAAATGAGTACAATTAACAATGGAAAATTACAAATTAAAACATTAAAAATTAAAAATTAAATGATATTGTCCCCAATCCTGGGACGAAACGTTGACGATGAATAAGAGTTTAAATAAATACTTCCAGCTGACGCTAAACTGTTCTTTCAATTTTTGAGAGGGGCTACACGGGAAAAAATCCGCCTGGTTTGTCTACTTCCCCGGGAACTAACCTGCCACTTGAGATAAAGCAATTACCACAGGACAAGATAATTCTATAAAGCGTTTGCTTGCCTTACAGAAGTGACACGGTTTTTAATATAATGTAATAAATTCTGTAAAATAAAACCTAAAAAATACAACAAAATATTTTACAGTAAACAAATGATTTCTGCAGTCCATACATGTATACCCGTCCATTGTCAAAAACGCACAATTGATTGATTATGATCAGAAATTGCCATCTGACAATACGAGACTGTCGATCCACTGTAGTGATAAAATTCCTTTGTCAGTGTTTGCTGCAAAGACATTTTTTGTAGGTTTTTAAATTTGAAGGATAACCTTGTTTCTTCTCAAAATTGGTTTGGAGGTACCATATTTATTCAGACAGTAAAATTAAAGAGAACAGGTATATTTGGGAAGAGGATGCAAATAAAACTGATGCCACTGAAATTCGGGCTTCGTAGGAAATAATTTCTTCTTTTTCTTCAGTGCGGATTCATTTAGTGTCGGATATGGGCCTCTTCCATGTTCTGCCATGCCTTTCGATCTCTAGCTATTTTCATCCACTGTCTTCCCACCACCTCTCTAACATCATTGATCCACCTCTTCTGGGGACATCCTACATTTCTCTGTGTCCACCTCTCCAAATTCTGTCTCGCGACATAACCGATCCAACATCACTTCAGACCCGCAACTCATTCCATAACATCTATTATCCGGTTTTATCTTGTATCTGACTGTTTCATCTCTCAAGGTGACGACCAACATGACTCTTTCCATGGCTCATTGTGTAACTCTTAGTTGTTCTGCTACTTTTCTTGTTATAGCCATGGTTTCCAAGCCGAATGTCATCATAGGTAGTATACAACTATCATAAGCTTTCCTTTTTAGATGTAGTTGTAATCGTTTGCCTTTACAGATGTAGCTCGGTAAATCGGTAAAACCGTTTTGGAGAAAATTGAGAAAAACTGAAAATTCACGAAAGTAGAGGGCCCTTCGGAGAAGATTAGCCAAGATAACGATAACAGCAGTTAATAAGAATAAAACAGTAAAGTAAACATACAAAGTTAAAAAAAACGGACCAGTTTTTGAGAAAATCAAAAAAAAAACCTAAAAATTACGAGTAAAATGCCATTTGCCCGTAACTGATTATGATGAAATTTATGTGATGTTTACTATTATCGGACCTCTGTGGCCACTTCAAAGCGCTCCGTTAATTGGGCCATAAAAGGACAATAGAGAATACTCCTGAATATTCTTATTAAAGGAAGAATGATTTATTACCTTACGGGCCTTTCTATAAAAACATTATGAACTGGAATCTTCTGGAATACAATTGAGATATGTATATAAACAGGGGCTTGTGGTGGGAGAGAGATTAGACGTGAAGCCGCGAGTGAGTAAACAGTGCGAAAAACGGACAAGTGAAATAAATTAGTAGGTAAGAGTGTGACATAAATTAATTAGTTAGGAAATAGTTAGGACAAATTAAGTAGTGTGTAATGTATAATTAGGACAGTGTAAATAAATTAGAATAAACGTTACAATATCAAAATCCGAAAATCAGCATGATTACAATATTTTCTCTTATTATATGGGCACCACCCCATACGAGAAAGTAAAAATAAACATAACTCTTTCACATATGATTCAGTTACATATTAATTATGAATACTGTGAATCAATCATTAAATTAAACCATTGTTATAAATACATTTATTATAACAAACCATTATCTACATGGAGGTCATGGAGGTGGCTTCATGTTCTCTAATAGTGGCATTTATAAACATTTCTTTTTCACTTAGTAATGAATTGCAAGGTGGTCAATCACAGTCAAAAACATAAATAATGTGTTTGAAGCATGACTATGATACATTCAAGATTCAAAAAAATACTGATGGAAGTGGGATCAAGCGATTTTCTGATTAAAATATTTAGTATACCTTAAACTATCATTATTTTCTCTACTTTCACAGTGAACTGATGGTTTTATTTTTATTTTAATTATTTAATTAAGATTTATGAATAGTAGTGATATTTAATGATTGGATTAAATATTATGTGGATATTCCAACAAAAAAAACCTGTTTAGAACACAAAAACGTGTAACCTGTATGTTTGGAAACACATTCCACATGTTAAAACCATAGAATGGTATTGACTTCCCTCATGGCTTCTGTAATGAACTGCGATTGGTAAAGCATGAGTATACCTTGTACGCTTTGGTGACTAATCGCCTTCTCTTCCTCTTTGACTCATCACCTTCCGTATCAGAAATCGGTTCATCATTCTCATCGATACTAAAGTCTGAGTCAACGACATCATCGGCTTCTTCTTCAGCTCTGGAAATACGAAAAAGTTATATCTTCAATAGCACATATACTGCCAGGCTTACTGATAATCATTATCGGATTCAGTCTCTTCAAAACCCCCATAGTTGAGCTTATAGAATTCATCCTGGCACTCCTCCTCCTCGTCCAGCAATTTGGCCATGCGGTTGCCCGCATTATTTCTCCTCTCTCGTTGCATTTTCCCGGTTTAACTTAATGGTTTTTGAAAGAATTACTTTCAAGTTTCAAGAGAAAACGTAAACAACCTAAAACGTCAGTTCGTTGTTTCACCACAGAACCACAGCACAGAACAATAAGTTTAATAAAAAGTGAGGTTAGTGAGGAGTGGCTGCAGCCCATAGACATAATACCAAAGAATAGGGAAATAACAAGAAGGGAAACAGAGAGAGAGGTCGGATGGTAGCGCAGGGTAACATTAGGGGAAAATGTACCAGTGGCGTAGGTGTGCAATACATATTTACCTCAATATCATTATGATAACCAGAGGCGTAGGTAGCGAAATTTGTATATGTTAGAGTCTTCGTGGTTTTTATTCCAATTTTCATAATGGAATTTAAAAAAAATATCGGGACATCACGGCACATACACGGCACATAAAAAGTTCGTTTTCTTGGAGTTTAGAACCCGCGACCTCCAAAATAAAAGGATGTGACGTAACTGACAAGGCAAGAAGTTTGATCGTCATGGTTACGGAGTTGTTAGCTCCGCCAATTTAGAGTGAGAAACAAGTCGCCTTATTTATTTGCCTCTCACTCCCACCGGGCACATCGCGCCTAATTCCGATCTGTAGTCTATATAGTATTATGTCTATGCTGCAGCCATAGACATAATACTATATTGTAACGTTTATTTTATAATTTACAAGCCGTACCCGGCATGCGTCGCAATGCCACGTAAAATTTAAAGAAAAAAGATAAATCAAAATTATAGATGACCCGGTGAAATTCCTATCATCTACATATATTTTTGAAAAATAATGTCAAAACAATACAAAATTTTTATCTACATTAAATTAAATGCAACACAGTTATACACATAATCAATTTAAGGCTTTCTGATCTACTATATTTTCCGTCTTTTTTTTGCGGTGCGTAAATTTATAAAGATGATGGTTTTACGACTCGCGAACACGCGACGTATAATTGTCCATGCGCGAAACCGGAAAACTCCAAGTTGATTCCGCAAACTGTCCTTGTATTAGTAATTGTATATTATCTTTCTAAATTTTTAATAAATAATTTATGAAAAACTACCCTGAAATTAGGTATGAAATTTTACTGTACAATATGCGTTGTTCCAAACGACGTCATTTAAAAGCAATTATTATACGTTTGGATGTTGGCCAAGAAATATTTAGAGTCATTTCCCACCCCAGAAACTAAAGAAGGTAATGGATCTGGTAGTGGGAACAATTACGGCAATTTTACTTTACCACCAGCACAACATAATCCAGTAGCTTCACCGCTGCATTTTAACGCTTTACAATATTGACAAACGATTGTCATTTCTCCAATCGTTAAGGATTCTTCGGCACAATAATCTATTTCCTGGTCGTAGTGGAATGCTACTCGTTCCAGGTTTAAAGGAACACTGCGTCTGCGGAATCGCTCTATTTCATTGTGTCTTGAAGTGCGCTCCATGTTTTGGGCATTTGTTGCTCGTAGTACGTGCATGACCATCTTGGTGTTGATTCTGCCATGTCTTTTTCAGCTTGTCTAAGTAGTTTTTTGTTTGTTTTTTATTTTTACCTTTAGTTCGATTCGTCGGTAATTCTGTTCGGTCTGTTGTTTGGGTTTCTTCACTTCCGGTTTTGGGTCTTGTATTTGTACCTCATAGACTTGTTTCTTGGGTGTTTTATTCGTTTGACGTCAGGTAGAGTCGAATTGTCTTGTAGTTTTCCTCGATCCTTTTGAAATAGTGTGATCTTATATAATTGTGCTGATCGTCAAACCCAAGTTCATGGAACGCCTCGTTGTTCTCTTGGGCTTTCCCCCATAGTGCTTCTAGGTGATCAGTAATTTTTGTAGGTATTCCTTGGTTTTTCTTGCACTTCTGTCTTTCTTGCAATTATTATGTAGTTATATGATTTCTTTGGCTATTTTTTCTTGTTCTTGAATCAACTCATCTGCTTGTTTTATCTTGTCGTAGTTGAAATTGTGAATTTTTTAACTTAATTCTGTAGAAAAAGTGGCTGTGACTTACTCAGGACTTTGCTTGTCTTCTTGACTTCCCGCCGTGTTGGCGTCGAAGTTCTTGAAGATTTGGAGTTGTAATCACTGGCGGCTTTTCCTCCGGCTGCAGTGATTGGATGTGTCCGTCGTTTCAAATTTGTAGAATTCGTAGACTTGGTGTCCTGGTGAAGTTGCTTTGTGTTACTCAGGACTCTTCTTGGTTTCTTGACTTTCCGCTTTTGTGTTGGCGTCGTGTAGACTTTGTAGACTTGGTGCCCTGTCGATCTAAATGCTGTTGTATAAGATGTGCCCGAACTCGTTCGATTCCATTATTTACTGTTAAACGTAATTCTGTCATACCAATACGAATGTTATCTGTCTCTCACCGGTAGTCAGTCGTCAGTGCGATTTGGACGTGAGAGCTCCTCTCGTTGCACATTTGATTAACTTCGACGACCTAAGTCCATCTTCTCCTTGGCATTTTAAAATCAATAAAGTTCTCGCGCACTGACAAACTGATGATAGATTGTAATAATCGTCTTGACATTTATTTATTTGACAACCAACTGACACTATACTTTCATTTGTTTGATTATAAATGTCAAATTACAAAACGTACCTTTTTCAGTATTTCCCTTACTTATTATTTATGTTTCTCATCGAAAAACCTTCCCTGAACTTCCACAAATATTTCAAGATCAAAATTAGCAAAATCCGTCCAGCCGTTCTCGAGTTGAAGCCTAGACAAACAAACAGCATTTCATTTTTATATATATAGAGATGTACATTAATTGAACACTAATTTATTTAACACACTTAACTACTTATACACTAGACTAGACACTACATAATTTATTTGTACTGCTCCGCTTTCGGATCGTATGTCGCGTTCACGTCTGCTTCTCTAGTTCTAACTAACTCCCCCGATCACAAAACCCCTTATATATACACCCCAACCATGATCCAGATGCTTCTCGTACCTTCTAGAACGCCTACGCAGGAAATGTTCATAAGGTCACCAACAATCCGGCAGAATTCATGCAGCTGTCTTTTTTACGCGTCGTAGTAATTCTTTTGAAGTAGAGTTTCACGCGGAGCGAGTAAACATGTGACGCTTTGTTTACTTCTCGCATTACAATATAGTATATAGACTACGGATCGGAATAAGGCGCGATGTGCCCGGTGGTAGCGATGATTATCGCTAGTATATTGTTAATAGAAACCTTTTTGAAAGAGGTATTAAAATGTGGATTGTGAGTTTATTTACGGAGCACAACTACATCGCACACCTTTCTGACAGTTTGTTACAGCTGTAAATAATTTTCCAATTTTCGTTGACTATTAACACACCTAAAACTGTCGAGCAAAAAACCTGTATGACATATAGAGCTCGTTTATTCGTATTGACGTAAATTCCAACAAAAAATTGATAAATGAATACTGATTTTTACATTAGTTTAAAAACGATCTCCGTGTACCCGTCTTATTACGCCTCTGTATTGAATGGTTCAAACTTTTCTGCGTGTAGGTCACTGCACATTAGGGAGTTATTGGAAGTGTAATAAAGTGTAGCAGTAATACTGATAACACAATTTTGACATATACGCATGCGCAGTGGCCCACTAAATACTGCTACCCGTAATTGTGATAGTGCTAGACTTTATTACTGAACAAATAAAGGAGTGCACTATTTACCAGATTTTCCCGTATTTTGACACTTTTGACATTTGTCAGCTGATCTGTCGTTTTTATAACTAACCGTTTTGCATTCTCTATGGTTTGTTTACGTCTTTGCTTTTTTGTTTTCAATTTCCGGATTTTTTTAACGACTAGAGTAGTTGTGAATTTGTTTAAAAAAAATGAGTGACAAAAAAGTTAGACTGAGGTTTACGTACGACCACGACCGGCTTCTTTCATTTTTGTCTGTCTTCACCTCAAACAACAACCGGGTCATCCGTCAACTGAATAATTCGACGTTTAAAAGTAAGGTTAGAAATAAGGAAATAGCACAAAACCAAAAAGCATTTCCAATAACTCGTTTTTTTCGGCCGCCTAAACGACACCGTACTATTAATATACGGTTGTTGTTATTACTGCTGTCAGTATTTTGAAACTTCCAATAACTCCCTATTATAAACGGCACTTTTCTTAGTGTATTTGGTAGTTTAACTGTCAAATTTGCTGTCATCGAAGTGGGGTAAGAAACATCAAAGGAACCGCCAATACTGTCGCTTCTCAGTAGACTCCATTTCACTTAAGAAGAACCGTGGCCTTGAGTTCCATGCAGGCCCAGAGTGCAGGCCGCATCTCCATCACGAAGTCGCCCGATCGGCATCTGGACAGTAGCGGTCCGAGTAGTAATCCTATTAGGGGATAATGTGGAAATTAATTCGTGTACTGTTGGTTGCCTATGTTGTGTAAACAAGAATAATTATTTAATCTAAATCATTTCGCTTTAGTCAAAATACACAATGCACAACGTACAAAACTTTAATAATAATAAAATAAACGACCGTTACGTTACGTTAGATACGCGAACGCCGGGCGACAAGCGACAATGCCGACAAACACGCCAACGCGCCTACGCTAAACCTTCACCCTCCCGCCACTGCTTATACACGAATTACGTGAAACGATGGAAACCGAACATAGCCGACGGAATATGTCGTTCCGTGTAACTCTAGCCCACGGTTCTTCTTAAGTGAAATGGAGTCTAGTAGAGTGCCTAGAAGAGTACCTTTCTAGGCACCATAGAGATAAAAGAGAGAGGAGGTAACAAATAGGGAGAGGGGGTAATAAATTTTGTAGACGGAACCGGCCATATTGAGAAGCCACTCTTCGAACTCGTGCTTGCGATTGTCATTGCTGGATTGTGCAGGGGCGGATCCATGGGGGGAGCTACAGTCTACCACTGGGAACCAAAGTTTAACAATTAATAATAAATACATACATATTTTTAATATAACATACCCACTACATAACTGAATCAGCTCTTCCTGGTGTCCTGCCCGTTCTTTATCTTGCTGGTATACCTGGAGCACATTTCTTTTTTGGTAATTTTTCTTCTATTAACTGATTAATCCCAAAATCGGAAATTTTTTGTTTGTTTCCGTTTTCCAAAGAATGAACAACAGCGTAAGGTTTTAAAACTGATGTAGGTAATTTTGTTATGAACTATTAGTATAAATATGAGTATAATTTTAGTTAATGTAATGCTACGCCATTGGAGAGAAAGATTTCTTACAGGAAGTCGGCCATATGCAGAAGCCACTCTGGTCTGTGCTTTGGTCTATTTGTTCCAACCACATTTGTTACCTCCTCTATCTTTTATCTCTATGCTAGGCACTCTAGAGTCTAGTAAAGTCACTAGATATACAAAGTACCGCAATCGTCCGCCATATTGGTTCGGTTTGTGGTGGGGGAAATAGCGCGTTATTCAAGTATGTGAACTTGAATAATTCTTGAAGGGGTGAAGTGAATGAATGGAAAAGTTACGTAGGTGATATTTCTTACAAAAATTAAATTGTTATAAATGAAGGTTATGTTGGCCTATTTTATGAAACTGCCAACAGCACTCCGTGAATATTATCATTACTAATAAATGATATGTAATATTATTCTATTATTACCAGTACTTACAATGAATACTTGAAAGCTAAATATATGAAAATTTGTTGCATTCTCCTTCATCTACCCATTTTTGCAATTTAAAGAACAAAAACAAGTGATAAAAGTAACTAAAATTGAAATAGAGTAGGTAATATGCTTAGGTAGACAGAATCAAAAACAGTAAAGAATTAACACTATTTTTTTAAATGTGAGTGAGTATAATAGAAACATGTTCATAACATATTTTTCTGTTTACTGGAACAAACCTATCATTTTCTTACTTGCCTATATTCAAAAGAATTTGCAAAGTTATACCCTAAACACTGTCAAATAAAACCAAGTGTATGCGTTACAAATATATATTATTCAATAAATGCACGCATGATAATACTACGGCTACTTTGAACATCCGTATTCGTATTATTTGTACCAATGTTTTTTAATAAAAAATATAAACGGCTCCTTAGAAATATCTTAACTAATTTGTTACAAATATTGTTGCAATTTAAAATATGTTTAGGAGCTGGAAATTGTTTATGTATTTTATTTAAAATATCATAAAGATTTCACAACAACACACCATTTTTATAAGCAAATCCCAATCGAAAAATAAAAAATCTCGCCTTTATTCAGTGCCGGTTTAAGGTAGTTTGCCGCCTGGTGCTACTAAAACGCAGCTCCCGCCGCCGGTCGGAGAAGACATTAAAACAAAACATTTTTTTGGAGCATTTATTTAAAAAAATACAAAAAAATATAAAAAACAAAATAAAAAGGAACATACATATAAACAACAAATAAAATAGAAAACAACGCTTAAACAAAAATTAAAAAAATAATTAAAATTCTATCTTTGATTTTGAAGGAACGTAAAAAATAATTTGAAATTAAAAATACTGCCAATAAAATTATTTGAAAGATTGTTTTCTTGCTTTTAATGAAGCAAACTTTTCGATTATACAATGTGTATCTATTTCATCAAGTATGTCTTTATTAATAGACACAATTGCCAAAGAATTCAAGTTTTCTTGGGCAATTGAGTTTCGTAAATAAGTTTTAACTCTCTTAAGAGTCGAAAAAGATCGTTCACCACTTGCATTTGTGACCATTATAGACAAAAAAATACGCAGACAAATATTGACATTGGGGAATGTAGATATTAATTTATTTTCATGTAATACTTGAACTAAATCCAATGGCGATTCTAGTTTCATTGCTTTTATTTCTGATAGAGAATTCAACAGTTTTTTCAGATGAATACATTCTTGAGGAAAATATTCATCCAAATCTGAGCTGTACTTTTCCTTTAGTTCAGTGGCTAATATGGTAATATTTTCATCTTCTATTAATTTTAGTTTAAATAGAAATTCAAATGTTTTTGAACAAGATTGATAGCTTTCAGATCGGCGAACGATTTCTGATTTCAGATTGTCTATTATTAAAAAAAAACATTGCGTGCGGATTTGATCTCTATGGCTCAAATTTACGTCAGACTTTTTTTCTCCCAATTGTAATTTTCGTTTGGTATTTCGTCTTTCAACATAATTTTCGTTTTCTGTCAACGACATTCCCAAGCCTTCATAATGGTCAAAGCGATTACGTAAAAAATCAAAATATTCTGCTAAAGACGATAAAAGGTGGGCAGTTGTACTCAGGTCCATGTTTTCTTTTTGTACCGCTCTATTAACCTCGTTTACCCTTTGCAAAATATCTAACCAAAACGATAAGATTATCCCATTTTCCAACAAATTAAGTTTATCCCATAACGAACTTGCTTCGACTCTTACCACATTTTTTTCATTGGCATCCGTTGCTATGTTATTTAAACAATTTTTTATTGAACCGTAACTACTTTTTAGCGCCTTTATGGCATCAAAACGAGAAGACCAACGTGTTGTGTTAACTCTTTTTGGCACCAGTGTTTGCTCAGACGCTGATTCTGATGAATCTCTTATTGCACAAGATAACAAATTCCATCTGTGTGTAGAGGCCGAAAAAAATGTATAAATAGCTTGTACTAGCATAAAGAAAGATGTTGCTTCCAAGCAGCAATCCGCCGCATTTTGGACAACTAAATTAAGAGAATGCCCGGCACACGGGACATAGAGGGCTAAATCATTATGTGTCTTAATACGCGCTTGCAAACCAGAATACCTACCACTCATATTACTAGCGTTGTCGTAAGATTGACCTCTGCAGTTTTGAATGTCTAAATTAAAAGACTTTAACATATCTATAACACACTGTTCAAGTTCTTGTGCCCCATGTCCAATGTTGTTATAAAAACCTACAAACCTTTCTACGGGGAGCCCTTTACTATTGCAATACCTCAAAATCACTGTAAGTTGATCTTGATGTGATATATCAGGTGTTGAATCTACACTGATTGAAAAATATTTGTTTGTCTTAATTTGTCTGATAATTTCCTCAATGACCCGATTTGCCATTACAGTGAGTACTTCATTACAAATATCCTTTGATAAGTATGAAGTTTTACCCTTACCCAAATTTGCCATTCTATTTATATGGTCTTTTAAAAATGGATCATATTCTGCCAATAGCTCTAATAAACCTAAATAATTTCCATTACGTCTTTCACCTAATCGTTCATCAGTTCCTCTAAATGCCAATTCTCTAGAGGCCAGAAACTTTATCACACTTATAATTCTTTTTAATACTTCGACCCAATAATCCTTTCTAGTATTTATTTGTTTTTCCAACTCTTCGTAAATTTTACCTTGCTTTAATACGCGGCTCGTATAAATTTTTAAATTATCTAAATGAACGGTAGACCGCTCATGTTCGTCAAATCGTTCCCTACTTTTATTCCACATCGAAAACCCGGTTTTAAAAAGGTTTTGTTTGTTACCAAATAAACAACAATACAAACAAAATACATTTCCAGTGCTTTCTGAATAAATTGCCCAATCTCTCCGAACTACTTCACCGTTAACCAGTTTTTTATAAAATATTTGCTTGGTAGCATACCTATTTTGATTCCCATATTTTCTTTTAGACATTGAAAAGTCAATGTTAGAAAGATTTTGTTCCGTCCAGTTATCTAAAAGCATCTCTGTAAAATTACGACCATCCTTCCAAAGTGCCGGATCCTTAAATTCAAGCCAATCATTTGTATTTGAATCTACAAATAAATACAGTTTATTTGATTAGTAAAGCTACCCACTTCCATATGATTAAAATAAAAATATTTAAAGAATTACTGTAGTAATTAGGTACCTACCAATAATGCTACCGCTACCCGTATTATTTAAAACACTCTCCTGCGACTCCATCTTAAAATCGGACTCCTGCGCCTCCATCTCAGATACAAGGCAAGCATTGTTTTCAACATTGCTGGTACATGGTCCAGACTCAGGACATTCAGGTTCATTCCTACTGCTACCGTCTCCGTCTGCGCTATGTTTATCCCGTGTAAAAAAATTTGTCAGTTTAAGAGTGCTTTCTAAAATTTTCTTTTGCTTTTCGTCTTTTTCTAATTTTCTTTTGCGCCAATACGATCCAGATAACTTCCGTCCTTCCATTTTTTATTTATTTTTTTCTAAATTTTATAAAGTTAGATATTAAATGGAAAAAAAACCAAAGTAATACCATCACTTACCCTATTTATTCTCCTTTACTCCTTTTCAGGATTTATAAACCTTATTCAATATAGTATTTAAGTCACATCAACCATTCAATTAATAACCACTAAACATTAACCCTTTTTTAACTTTTAATCAAACATCAGTTATATTATGCCGCCAATTCTTTTGTATTATGTATTATAACGCATACCGCACCGCCCAACGCCAAGCAATAATATTATTTTGAAATGAATAACTGACAACTTACTTGAGAGTGAGAGCTGCTTACTGTTTATCCTTGTCTCGGCGCGTCGCACGATTCGCAGGAGGACCTAATACCGATTCTGGTTCTAGGAATCTAAGTAGAGCGCTGAGCATGGCTATAGAGATGGCCGTAATCACTTATTTTTTTATACCTATGAGATTAGTAGTAATCCATTTCCTATAGTAACTTGTAGCTTTTTCGTACTATATTATGGTTTGAGAATTAAAAAAAAGGAATGAGGAAGTACAATAAAAAGGAAACATTGACATTTTATGTCGTTACGCGCTTCGCGCGCCGCCCCTAAGATTTTGCCGCCCGGTGCTACAGCACCCAAAAGACCCCTAGTTAAACCGGCACTGCCTTTATTAGAAATTACCGCGTTACCACACACACCACGCGTTACCTCCTGGAAAAATGATGTTATAATGTCATTTGTCAATAATTGTCACAGATTCGACAACTGTTTAGTGTAAAAAATAAAATTCCTACTAAAATCCCTAGAAATAGCCGCCATTTTGGTTCGGAATGATTCTATCTCTCTCTTACACGTGGGGTCAATGGATTGCGGTACTTTGTATATCTAGTGACTTTAGAGTCTAGTATATATTCTCTGTTCTCTGGTCCAACGCATGTGTTAAACAAAGACAGATAGTCATTGTCATTAGGAGTCTCTCTCTCTCTCTCTCTCTTGTTTCTACTTATTGGCAGTCCTACAGATTGCCTCCTCTGCCTCCTCAAATTGTATTATCTCTATGGGAAGAACACAGAGAGTAAGCTTAGAAGCGTTAGAAGTTAGAATCAATGGAACAATTTGTAAATAGAACTTAATTCGAAAGTTGGTATTCGAGTTGTACAAGTGCACCCCCAGAAGAAAATGAGAAAACTGCGGAAATCGAGATATGTTCCTCAATTATTTTTCCACAATTATCAAAACTTAAAGTTATTAAATTTTTCTTTACTGATATTTATTTGTGAATTCTCAACGTTCCGTGGTGGTCATTTTGTTTGTGGCAAAATATAAACATATAAAATGCCTCCAAAGTTAAAATTCGCGGAAGGTAATTTAAGGTGAATAAAATCACAAGTGAAACTGACTAAAATGTGTCTCAAACATTCCAGGCGAAAAGGTGCTCTGCTTCCACGGCCCCCTCATTTACGAGGCGAAGTGTTTAAAGGCGACTGTTACTAAAGAGAAACAAGTAAAGTATTTCATCCATTATGCTGGCTGGAACAAAAAGTAAGCCCTGAATCAATGCAAAATTCACCTCAGGTAACAAACTAATAAATATTTAGTTGGGACGAATGGGTGCCAGAGAGCCGCGTCTTGAAATACAATGAAGCAAATGTTGCGAGACAGAAAGAGGTGCAGAAGGCCCATTCCGCCCAACCGACGAAGGCGAAGAAAACAACCAAGAAAGCCATCAAAACTGAGTCGACAAAGGATGGGGATTCCCGAGCTAGCACTCCCAATGCGGAAATTGTCAGGAGTAAGAGAGATTTATTTACTTAAGAGTTACATTAGTTTGTATATACATTTTGTCTACAAAACTATCGCTGAAGTAAGTTTCTTATCGACTAGGATTCACTGTGGTAGGTGCTTATAAAACTTATAAAAAACATATTTACAGGAATTACGCTTTTCTATAGCTCAGCAATCTAAGAGAAAAGTAGTTCAGATTAGTTGTATGAGATGTGGTACGAAGGTATAATAGATAAGATGAAAAGTAACCTAACTCTCCATAATAGTCTCTAGTCAGTTTTTCTGAAAGGATCAATAACCTCAGCATATCTTTGTTACTACAAGTTTTCTTAATACTTGTTACAATCCAGGTTGCTTCCAATGCTTCAAAAACCATATTTGATATGAACACACTACCCTTAAAAACTACTTATTTCAATTACAGCTGCCAAGAAAAGAGATGCAGCGTCAGTTTCGAGTGGTCAAGAATCCAGTTCGGATATTCCGAGAAGAAAAAGGGGAAAGCTGGATCAGTCTGTCGAATCTGAAGATCAATTCCTTAGTAAAGTTGAGATCAAAGTTAAAATTCCAGATGAATTGAAACCATGGCTCGTAGACGATTGGGATGTCATCACGAGACAGAGGAAGTTGTTTAATCTACCAGCTAAAGTGACCGTTAATCAGATATTAGAAAATTATCTCAGTTACAAGAAGTCTGTTAAGTCTAACAATATCAGCAAGGAGTCTGCCACCATAGAAATAGTAAAAGGTAATAGAACACTTAAACACAAATTATCCTGCTTCTTACAAAAATCTTGTCTACTATTTTGTCATATTTCAAAAGTCCAAAATTATTCAGATCTAAGAGTTTTATTGTAGTACGTTTTACTTATATTTCTGATTTATCCCAATCTCTTATACTAATTGTGTGGAGGTAATTGTTTATTAGATCTCTGCTTCTAGTTTTTCTGTTAATCCAGTTTAATCCTGTTCTTTGTACCACTATTTCAATGTTCCACATTCGTATTGGCCTCCCTCTTTCCCTTTTCCTGCTATCTCAATTTCCCAGGTTAATTTTGTTGTTCACACATTCTAATAATGTGTCCAAACCATAGTTTTTTTTTCAATTTCTGTATCACTCCTCTCACATTTAGTGTAGACACCGACACTCCTATGTAGCCGAATTTTGGTTTCTTTGGCTGTTTCTCTCTTATTGAAAGGTCATTTCCCGATACGAGTTCAAAGGTCGGAATTAAGATAGTATCTATGAAGTGATTTGAAAGGTTTTTTTAAAACAAACAATCGAAGTAAAGAAATACAGCAGTATAGTGGCGAAATTTAGTTATTTTTGAACTATCAAGACAAGTGTTTTTTAGTGCTTGTTTGCTTTAGGAAAAACGTGATCCTAAGTTGGGAGTATCAGCTTATATCAAATTGAATTACAATTCAATGAAGAGGTACCGTCGTTCTATATCTCAGTTTTAAATTTCCTCTAATTTTGATCTGAAAATATGGCAGCTTTGAGATTTTTAAAAAATCACATTTTTGTTACTATCTGGATGTTTTTGGGTTTTTTACATCGATTGGTTTTTATTTGCAAGGAATATTTCAAATGACTTAAGAGATAGATAAACCTCTACGACCCCTTTAAATTTTGATCATTCAACCCTTAATGTACAGTTACTACTAAGTATGCAAATCAAAGGAATTTAACTTGATTTTGAAATTAAGTCATAATTTGGGGTATGAATTTTAAATTTAGACATATGATGTATACAGCATCACTTAATTAAATTTTTAATTATGGCTATATTGTTTTCTCACAACTCAACAGGAAATACTGTTGAAGATTTATGAAATGTTACTGAAAATTATATTACTTATTGTGCTGCTTAAGTAAATACCTAATTGACCTCATTTATTTTCAATTTTTCAGGTATCAAAGAATATTTCAATGTAATGTTAGGTACACAACTTCTGTATAAATTTGAACGTCCTCAGTACGCCGAGATCCTACAAGCCTATCCAGATAAACCAATGTCAGAAGTCTATGGTGCCATTCACCTCCTTCGCTTGTTCGTAAAGTTAGGTGCCATGTTAGCTTACACCCCATTAGATGAAAGAAGCATACAACTGCTGCTACAGAACATACAAGACTTTTTTAAATATCTGATCAAGAATA
Source organism: Cryptocephalus moraei (assembly GCA_946251905.1). NCBI lineage: Eukaryota > Metazoa > Arthropoda > Insecta > Coleoptera > Chrysomelidae > Cryptocephalus > Cryptocephalus moraei. Next base: position 3,355,905 of record OX276452.1, read on the forward strand.
GCGCACAATTGTTCAGCCTACAGGATTATGGTAATGCATCACCAGAGTACCATCGGAAAGCGCTGTGATACGATGAGGCTCTTTATATCAGCCATTGAATGTTTCCCCTTTTTTTGCGTATTTTTATTGTGTATTTATTTCTTTTCCCATTGTAGCTTTATACTAAAGAAAATAGGTAAAGTGCTAACAAATTGATAAAAGAACACAAAAAATAACTTCTTTTTAAAATCGAACAAAAAGCTGATTTCCTCAGTAAAAAAATTGAGAGCCTCCCGTTTTTAATGTTATACCTGTCTTGATTTCACTTATAAAATGATTTTTTTCCACAGATATAATAAAACTTATGAAATAAAGAAAAACTAGAAACACTTGTGTTTCTTACCAAAAAAGTATTCATACAGGCTGTTCCCATTTTCCATCTCCCATGTTGTAACTGTATATGGAGCAGTTTTAAAAGAAATACCTGTTTAGTGTTATTCAATAGTTTCTAAACATATTTCTAATTTAAAAGCAAAAATGCCTAAAAATGCTGAATTCCACACAACAATTTTGTTGTATTGAGAGATATGTAAAATTGTGAAAATTGTTGTACAATACATATTAAATAAAGTAAATCCATCCAAAATAGGCCTAAGATCTTAGGTCCTAATGAAATAAGGCAAAACGAACATTTTTAGTTAAGCAGATCATTGGCTTTGTTAGCTGCATATCTTGCTTCTGAGTTATTATGGCTGTGTTTTTAAAGTGTTCGAACACCGGTTTGAAAACTCGAACAGGAAAATCGCGTTTTAAAATGCGGTTCGAGCAAACAGTCAAGCGTTTTAAAATCAACAAACTTGCTCGAACACAATTTTCATGCACCGGGTCGTAAGACGGTGCATCGGTGTATGAAACGACAGAACAAGGAATAGACAGAAAATGGGAGAACGAATTGAATGTCTTGTAATTTAAGTTAAAAAGTATAGGTCAAAAGAAATTGAAATTATGAAAGTGACCAAAATATGGAAATGTTTTCCTAAACAGTAAGTGTAAAACTTGAGTACTCGAGTAAAAAATTCATATTAATCAAATCCAACTCCATAATAACTATAAGAGTAATTAAATAAGGATTCAATATTTTGTTTTGTATGTTTTTGAGATGTATACAAATCGTTAGAAGTCAAAACATTACAACTTGTACCTTAGACTTGCACAGATACCGTTTTTAAATGTCACTGATCGAGCAAGTGCTCTAGTGTTCAGTTGACTGTTCGAGCAGCTGGTACACTTTAAAAACACGGCCAATCCGAAACAAGTCAAAATATCGTATCAAAAAATAATTCAACTTCCCCTAAAGACGTTTGGATTAAGTGGGAAATAATCCTTGGATGAATAAGAACGGAAAGTTTGGGGCGGAATGTGCAAAACAATACGTTTACACACAATTTAGAGGCATAGTCATATTTGTAAAGGAACAAATTAAACATAAAAATAAGTTAAATTAAAATTTAATTGTATTTTTAACAAGATAACGAATCAAATTATTGAGGCAAGAACATAATGAACGGGTTGCTTTCCATGCCCCACATTTTTTAAAAACACCTCCAAAGCATTTATTACACATTCCTCAACAAAACAATATCCAGATACTTTACTGAGTGATAAATACCACTAGAATTGCCAAGTTTGGTTTATTCGTGTTAGTTATTAAAGGTATAAGTATGAAAAATAAGCATCGAGGAAAAATTAGGAACTCGCAAAATATATCTTTTATTGACTATTGATACTTGTTTGGAGTTATATGTATATGCTTTTTTGTTTGTTCATATCGATGGCTTATTTGCAATAGGACGTAACCCCAAAAAATAAAATGTCCAGAAAACAAGAAAAACGTCATAATAAAACCTAGTCAAAAAATGTGATAACTTTTGGTATGGCTATGATCTAAGTGATATTTTTCCATATATTCACAATTGCTGATTTTAATTTTTTTCGCTTTATTTAGTAATTATGTGTGATACCTCATATTTGTCACAATAAAAATGAATTTTTATGGCTTACGCCAAATTAAAAGAAAGGTGATTCAATGACATCAAAAGATAATTATCATTTTAATAAACAAACATTTTACTACAAACATGTGTTAAACAAGAAGAAAATAAGAACAAAATGAAATCAGGAAATCTGAAAAAAAAACACTTCATATCTAGTAGTAGAACAACATGAACATTCAGGAAACTTCCATATAATTAAACAATCATTTTATTACAAGCACCCGATAAAAAAGAATAAAATAAAAACACAATCGGAAAACCTGAAATTAACCCAAAAATTAATATTATAGTAGTAGGTAGGGTTGTGCCCGGCCAATTGACCACGGTCAAATTCCCGAGAATTTGACCAAAAAGAATTTGACTGGTCAAAATCTTTAAAACTCCTGCTAAATAAATAGCGTTTATTCTTTCTTGTTTTTGTTTGTCGGTTTTTATTGGAAAAACTATAATTTGGACTGCCGCAAAATCTATTATGTCTATATGTAGAGCCACATTACATGTAACACCAGCTACTTGGAAAAACTGGTTAGCTGACTGTGCCTCATATGTTGCAGCTGCAAAATTATTAAGTATGGCAGCTTCTTCAGCTTCATGTGAGAGAAACTGGTCTACTTGGGGCATGACACATACGAAATTGCGCAATAGATTGAAGACAACCAGGTCATTATCTATCGGCCTTTGTCTAATATATTTACCTACTGAGTCTACTGTTTCCTTATTTTTTCCTGTTTATTGTTTCATATTAGTTTTATCAAATAAACCCTATAGGGCTTATTTCATAAAAAACAAGATTTTGACCAAATTTTGGTCAATTGACCGGTCAAATTCTCGGCCAATTGACCAAAAAGATTTTAACCGGTCAAAAACCCAACCCTAGTAGTAGGTACTAACATTTTTTAGGAAACTATTCCGTATAATGTGGAAGAGAAGCGTAAAAGGAATAAGTATCAGATGTGAGATGCGTTTTTAATTGCTGCAAATTCAACCATTTGGTATGCTTTAATTTCAGTCTCGCTTTAAATAATCTTTGGAATGAAACTGTTTTAATATTATTCTGTTTTCGGCTCTGTGGTAATTCTTTGTAGTCATCATCAAAATTAATTTTATAAAGTAGTTTTCTTCTGGGGTATATTTTAAGCCCTAAGATCTGTAACCGTAGGATCATTTGTTACGTTTCTTCCTGGCCTAATAGAACTGTAGATAAATGAAGATTTGTCATCGAAGTTAAGAAATTGATCGTGTGTTAGGTAACAGACATCAAGAGGTCTAGGTTTTGTTCGAGCTTCGTGAATTACAGATATGTACTCACTTGGGAGTTGTATTATTCGATGTATTAACTTTTTTTCAATTAAAGCATGGACAGAGTCACACTCCATCTGAGTGTAACCCTTCTCCAAATATTTCTGCTCAATAACAACATTATGCTCAATTGAAAAATGCAGTAATGCATTTGACAGGATAGCATTACGATTCTGATAGCAACAGCCATCGGACAATAATATAATGGATTTTTATCAGTCAGTGTTCTTTTAAATGTTTTATTACGCAAGTTGCAAAAATAGATGCACTTAAGAGTTAGTTTATGGTATGATTATGAATTTGGAGTTTTGTTTTGTAATAAAAAGCATCCACGTTTAGAAATGGACATAATTTTACCGCTTGTGTGTCCATAGTGAACGTATAAACCAGATTTTGGACAGCCTCTTCTTTATTTTAGTTTTTTCAAACCTTGCTCTATTTTTTTTCACAATGTGTGTTGTAATCATCTTTAGATATTTGTTTGATCTTATACCCGTAACACACATCGCATTCGTCTTTCCATGGGCGGAATACCGACAGCTTCATCTCTTGAAAAACACGACAAAAAGAGAAAAGTGTGTAAGGTTCCATATCGTTCTCCAGACAATTATCTTTGTATAATTTATAGGGTTGAGATTTAGTTTGAAACGTTTGCTCCAAATACACTTTTGAACTGTCCTTCCTACAGTAATGGGAAGGTTGCTTCGGAAATTCATTAAAGAATTTCTCTTGGTGTTTTTTCCTTTTATCATTGTGACAATTTGCTTCATTATTATTTGCCACTTTGCCACTTTTTCTGTTTTTTCTACTATTCCCGAGGTACTTTTTTTGACGTTTTTAATTATTTACTTTCAATTGGTAAACGTATGTATCTTCTAGAGACACCAGAAGTGTAACTACGTTTTTTTTTGGGTCTAATCTACTAGAGAGCAGACACACACTCTTCCCATGATAAACTCAAAAATTTTGAAAAGTTTCTGTGAGTCTTCTATAGATAGTGAACTACAATATCTTTTGTTTTTCAGTGTTCTGAGTCACAGTGTACTGACTTTCTAGGAGGGCGCTGTACGTTATGGCTTACTTTTCCATCTTTGGTCTGTTGTATCCTAAATAGTTTTCACCTTTCATTCTTTTAATTTTATTCTTCTCCCTTTTCCAGTTTTCTGGTTGTGCTCTTTTCGATCTATGTAAGTGGACCATCTCTTCTGTATTATTTTCTTCATAATTTTCATAAGTTAATTCTCTAGCTTTTTGTGAGGTGGCATCAATTTTGTCTTCAGCATCGGTCTCATTTTCAATGTTTTTATCAGATGATGTAGGGTTATACTCTGGATCATCATCAGCTAATTCTGGGAAGTCTGCTTCATCTGTAGTATTTGATGAAATAGGGCCATTTATATCAACATCAGGAATAACCGTATTTTCAAGACATTGTAGAATACCAGTACTGATGTGTGCTCTTATATCGTCAAGTGGTGGAACATAATGCCCTGAAACTTTATCTAAACTGGAACAAACTGGTTCAAGAATTGTACTGAACATCTAAAGGCACATATTGTGGGTTATCAATCAAATGGAATTGCTCATTTTCAAAAATAGCTGTTTTCCTGATTTTCAACATCCTCCAAAATTTGATGAGAGATAAGGTTACCACTAGAAGATTTTACGTCCTTTTCTTTTTGTTCGATTGCCAATTTCACAAGTTTCTGGCTTCTAGCTAACATTTTTCTGGAAACAAAAAACCCGATTAATTAGGAGGCGAGCAAAATAAAATATGAAGACAAAAAAAACCGATTTGCAATGATAAACATAAAAAAAGTGTGCCTATATTTTCTAAACATTTATTCCTGGAAAAACGGTTTTAAATCTAAAACTGGTAAAACTTCTTATACGCAAACTAATTAAAATAACACACTAAAATACAAGTTAATTTAGCGGCGAAGTACAACGTGTGAGCTGTATGAGAGAACTGTGGTTTACGCGTTATTGCCTCCAAAAATATGTTCGATACAATATGACGTATTACTTCACAATGAAATTCTCGATTCTGATTATTCAGAGTATTGTCAGTGCACGTCAAATAGTTCTGTTTACCTGGTAACGTCAAAAGCGGACTTTTTAAAAAATGTGGGTCACGTCCTATTGCAAATAAACCATCGATATTTCCTTTAAATGTAGAAAATATAAGGAACAATAAAACTGGATTTCATTAAAGTTGTAGGAATACTTTCTCCGCCTACTGTATATTTATGGGGTTGGTGTTAATAAACCATATTTTAATTTTCTAGGATTCATTGCAAAAGTTCTAACAGGAATGTGTCAATATTGTAAGTGATAATTTCCTTATCATATAAGTAAACTAACTGCGGGGATTTGTCACAATGGACTAATTAGCCTTGTATTATTATTATATTCAGGATCAATTCCCTTAATGTGAATAGTTCTTTAAGAGATGTTCTTACAGCATCCAAGCCAAAAAATTTCAATAAACCTAACAATATGAGACCGTTTTATTGCCTTTCCTAGTAGTGTAACAAAAGTTATAAATAAAATTCAAATTTCAAACCAATTAACAGTTTGATAATTATTTATTTGTGTTTATTCACAATACTTTTGTACACTAATCTAACACATGCTTAAATTTATTTAAATGTAATTTACAACATTTAACAGTAGTAGAATCTATTTAACACTGAAAGTAAACGTGCCATTCACCATTTACATGCTATCAGAATACTGAAAAAAAAAGAAAAAAAAGAGGCTACATACAAAGTGAGTTTGGTATTGCTTTATACAAATTGTATAGGGGCGGGAAAAGACGAGAATTGACAACAAAAATAAAAATTGGAATGTTGGTGTTTCCATATTGAAACAACGAAAAAAATCAACTTACAATTAGATATTGTCTTAATAAGGTAATGCAACTAGATAGGAAAATGAAAACAATCAGATGGAGGTTCCTTAGGAACACCCTCTTGAATATATTTACAAATTGCACCACGACTCTTTTCTTTAAAAGGAAAAACTTAATAGAAAAAAAGAAATGAAATGAAACTAATGACGTGAATCTCTCGGGTAGAACTCTGCCAATGTCGTCGCCGGAATACGCTTGAGCATTTCCTTGGGGAAGATACGTAATAGCTGCCAACCAATGTCCAGCGACTCAAAGACTGTACGGTTCTCATAGTTGCCCTGAGTGATAAAGTTCTTCTCGAATTTAGTTAGGAACTCCAAGTAAAGGAGATCGTCTGGGGTGAGGGCTTCTTCACCTACGACAGCTTTCATGGCCTGGACGTCTTTACCAATAGCATAGCAAGCATACTATAAAAAATAATAAATTGCAAGGATTAGTAGATGAGTTCTGCTTATCATTAATGGGAGTTGACAGTACTCAGTTTCACTAATATAGCAAAAGCAAACAATTTTAATTACACAGAAATTCTTAAACTTTTGAAGGTCTTATAAACTGTACATCACCTCATGCTAATTTTATCTTGAAGTAAAATTAAGTCTAGATTAGGTTATTATATTAGATAAGATTCAGATGCCAATTAATTTAAAAAGGCTAGTGTAGGTGTAATAGTGTTACGCAATATCTCTTTATTAATCATTCTCAAATGCAGCAATTTTTGGCAATTGACAACCCAATGAAACGGCATGTGTAAATAAATCTCAAAAACATAGTTAAGTAAACTAGCTAGTGTTGTTTACAAAACTGTTAATTACAGAAGTTTACTCTCTTCTATAATTAATTTAATCTAAAAGAAACAGTTTAGTTGCACCTTGAGCTGTAAGAAAATGCCAATTATTTCTTTTTAAAAAATATATATTTACCAGCTGATTGGAGACATCAGAATGATCCTTCCTGGTCATACCCTCACCAATGGCGGATTTCATGAGACGAGACAGCGAAGGCAATACATTGATCGGAGGGTAGATCTGTCTGTTGTACAGTTGCCTGTCAACATATATCTGACCTTCTGTAATGTAACCCGTCAGATCGGGAATGGGATGGGTGATATCGTCATTGGGCATAGTAAGGATTGGGATTTGGGTGATCGAGCCATTACGACCCTCGACACGGCCAGCACGTTCGTAGATCGTGGCCAAATCCGTGTACATATAACCTGGGAAACCACGACGTCCGGGCACTTCTTCTCTGGCAGCCGACACCTAACGACATACATTATACATGAAAAGTGAACCAGTTAAGAGTTCAAGGAAAGCTGATTTTTACTGGATTTGTTTTTGTTACTACCAAACTCATTGTTATTAAATTTGTTAGGTAGTATCTCTATGATATGCTTCATTTTACATGATGATTAGTCATCGGGCATATATAACAATTCTTGACCTACCAAGCTTTTGTTAAGAATCACACAACAAATTTAAAGTGAATAAAGACTGATGGATTATAATGATACTAAATTTCAACATAAAGAAACAATTAACCAAACCCCGCCAAGTCATCACTCTTAATGGTTCTTTAAAGTTATTCATCTATGACTTCATTGAAACTATGCAGAGATTAACAATTTGTTACCTCTCTTAGGGCTTCAGCATAAGACGACATGTCGGTTAAGATGACCAAGACGTGTTTCTCGCATTGATAAGCTAAGAACTCCGCAGCCGTTAATGCCAAACGTGGTGTGATGATTCTCTCAATGGTAGGATCATTGGCCAAGTTCAAGAATAGACATACATTCTCCATGGAGCCATTCTCTTCGAAATCTTGCTTGAAGAACCTTAAAATAATCATATCATCAGCAATTCTAATACTTTTTAGTTTCATAAATGTATTTTCCGCACCTAGCAATTAAAACATATATAAAGCCGAAATTAGCTCTCAAACCGCAAAAATTGCTGTTATTAAAACCCAACCGACAACACCATCTCATCACAGTTCTAAATGAATTTATTTCCTTTTTTTCTTTCAGAAAAAACAATTTTTCACTCTTGGCATCGCGACTAACCTAGCTGTCTCCATGTTGACACCCATAGCGGCGAACACGATGGCGAAGTTGTCTTCGTGATCGTCCAAGACAGATTTGCCAGGGATCTTGACAAGACCGGCTTGTCTACAGATTTGAGCGGCGATTTCGTTGTGCGGCAGACCGGCAGCCGAGAAAATCGGGATCTTCTGACCACGAGCGATGGAGTTCATCACATCAATGGCTGTGATGCCGGTCTGGATCATTTCCTCCGGATAGATTCTGGACCAAGGATTGATGGGTTGACCCTGGATGTCGAGGTAGTCCTCAGCCAGAATTGGAGGACCTTGAAGGTGAGAGTTGGATAAGCAAAGTAGGAATGATAAAGTATGAAGCTATTAGAAAGAGCACAAATTATTGACACAAACCTTGAAGATTAAAAAAAAATTATTTATTTCTTAACAACAAAAAAGATTGAAATGAACCTTTGGACTTAAATATTACAGCAAACAAAATTATTACTTCAAAAAAGGGCAAAGTATTGGCTAGTTAGGCAATTTACTCAATTTAATACTTACCAAGGTACCAGAGACTGGATATTAAGGAATACTATGAATTTAAAAAAGGCAAAAAAGGGAGACAGATAGGTCAAAAGTCAAGAAAAATATTTTGGAAAAAAGTAATGGGAAATTCAACTAGTATTAAAACTAAAATTAAACAACTTTAAATGTAACCTTTTGGTTTTTCTTATATTGGTATCTACTGTTTCCAAAGCCACTTAAGACATCTAAAAAAAAAACAAGTCAATTGCCACTTGAGTCTACATAAAACATACTGGACCCTTGGACCTTCCTATAAAAGCACTTTTTAAATATGCTTAGTACATCAGCATGTTGTTTCCTATTCCATGTAAAATTGTAGAGAGTATACATTACTATTTATTTTGTTTAAATAAATGATCATTCTAACGTTTTTAAAAATTTTAGACCAACAAATATATGTTGCATTTCTGAAGAAATAGACATACACATTGTAAACTCTCTATAACGAAACTCAATGGACCTAGTAATTAATTACGTTACAGGGAGTTTACATTAATTTTGAAAACACTGAGCAGAAACTTGAGCAAGTACTACCAACTATGTCCAAATATTATTCTGAAATTTCACTTAGACCCAACTCATCAAAAACCCAAGTTCGTGTGTTTCATCTACATGCAAAAAAGGGAAGTCTTAAGCTATGGGTGGTCTGGGAATGGAGTGCTCTACAGCATGCAGAAAAATCAAAATACCTAGGTGTAACATTGCACAGATCACTGACATACAGGAATCACTGTCACAAAACCAAACAAAAGGGTTCCGCAAGGCACCACCTCCTTAGGAAACTATGTGGAAGCAAGTGGGGCGCAAAGTCAAGCGTATTAAGGACAACTGCACAAGCACTATGATATTTCACCGGTGAATACGCCTCGCCAATCTGGAATAGATCAGCACACGCAAAACATCGGTCGATATGGCCCTGAACGACACATGCAGAATTATTACTGGTTGTATGAAATCTATCCCAGTGGAGAATTTATACAAAGTTGCAGGTTTTGTAGCACCCTCTGCCCGTAGAAAGGAAATCGAATACACAGAAAAATTCCGACAATTCTTTGACGAACGACACAGACTACATGGAACCCAAGCATCATGAAGATGACTCAAGTCCAGAAGAAGCATGCTCACAATGGTGAACGGTGAGCCCCCAAACGACTACCCCTTGAAGCAGGAGCCAAAGGGCAGCCATCTCGACTGGACGGTCTGAAGGACCCTGAACAAAATCAGAACCCGAGTGGCACCAGTTAAAACCTACTTGAAAAGATGGGGGCTGAAGCAATCACAAGATATTCTCTGTGATTGTGGCGAAGTTCAGTCAGAGTCACCTACTAAACTTGAAACGGCCCACATGCCTGCTCCCTCGATGAGTTATGGCTGGCAAAAGAAAATGCCATTGACATGGCCTGATACTGGGCCGAAAGAATATAGGAGATCCGGACATGAGAAAGTAAAGTAAGTTTTGAAAATGTTAAGAAAGTTGAGAAAAAATAAAACAATTTTTCAAACATGCAAGTATACTTTTAACGACATTTATCTTATAAAAATTCACAAAATTAATTGGTTCACTTTATGTTCCTCGAAAAGTCAAAAACATTAATTAGGAAGTCTGTTCTGTAAAAATCGGCCCATTGAGGCATAATTAAACTGAATTATTCTAAGTTAGCATGTGATAATATGCCGGCCTAATTATCTCTTATTTTTATAAATTATTACAGATGTAGAAAACTTAGTAAAGCTACCAAAAGCTTTTAGAATCCAGAGCATCTATTTTTTCGTCGTCTCCAGCAGAAAAGGGCAGATACCCTTGGGTACATGGATAGTTGGATATTTGCCCAATTTCGACCAGAAGTGGTAATTATCACAAGGCAATATAAGCGGCATTTTTGATATCATTTAACACAAAAAATACGAAACTTTATTCCCAACTGATAAAATTGATGGAAAGAATTTTATTCTTCAATGCATCAAACTGGAATTAAACAGAAAAAAAATCTCCACATTAATTATGTTGTCTAAAAACAATCATCCCTTTAACTACAATCCATTTGTAGTATTGTATATTGCGATATGGTCCATTTAATAAAGAGAGGTGAAGAGAGTTTAGTTTAGAATAAAGTTTAATGGAGACTAGGTATTCATGAATAACAATATCTGCATTTGTACTATACCTCCATAATGTTTGTTTGAATTTCCTGTTTGGTTCATACATTGTGAAAAGCACAATAAAACGAAAAAAACTGAACTAGGCAAAAAAGGCAATAGCAGGATTACTGCTCAATTACCTTTCACTTCTCTATTCATTCTTACCTTTGTCTATGGGTTTCCCGGACCCATTGAACACCCTTCCCAACATGTCCTCAGATACGGGGGTCCTGAGGATGTCTCCCGTGAACTCGCACACAGTGTTTTTCGCGTCGATGCCTGAGGTACCCTCGAAAACCTGCACAACAGCTTTGTTGCCACTAACTTCGAGTACCTGTCCCGACCGGAGGCTGCCATCTGACAGTTTTAATTGGACGATTTCGCTGAACTTGGGGAACTTCACGTCCTCCAAGATAACCAGGGGACCGTTTACACCAGAGACTGTCTTGTAGGCTGAAAATATGATTTGTTTAAAGAAATGAATCATTACAATTACAAAAAGATCCTGGTCTTGATGATAATAATTTAGTTTCAAACTTGAGCATGTTTTGGTCAAGCACAGCTCAGCATAGATAGAAATGTTAGTATCGTCATGAAAACAGATGCTTAGACATTGCTGAAAGTTGAATATGAGAAATAGTATCTAGGCAATAATGTCTTTTTTTAGTATGCTTATAATGAAAAAGATCTGAAAAATCGAAAAAAATCAATGTATATCAAAGGACAATTTGATGGTTTAAATTAGGCAAAAACGGGCTTTCAAAAACATTTTTTAGCCATAACAACCACTCCATGTAATCGTCAAAATCTTAACAAGGATCACCATTTCTTCTTTTAATCTTTTATCATCATAGTGATCATAATCTTTTAACAATTTTACTGGTTCTGGTTCTGGTTCTGATTGCTGTGTTACCTTTAAAGTTTGTCAAATCATTTCAGGTTATACTAACAGACCAATATATTTATGATCTCAATTTTGATAATAAATTATAATAATGATATGTACATACAGTTCATATACTTATCAACAAGACTAATAACAGTTAAAAATGATGTAACTTAAATAGGTTGTCTTTGCAACACCAATACTAAGGCAAAATAAATTAATGTCATAATGACAACAGTAGTCAGAACAGTAACAAATAATAACAAAAGAAGGTGTAAAGGAGGTAATAAGATCAACACTGAGGATCCAGGAACATCAGACATTTGAAATAAAAGGAGTCAATGATATAAACAATACTATATGGAAATGAATAATACCCACTTTTGTAGAGCAATACAATCTATGAAAGTATAAAACGAAGAACAATCAGATTCATATTGGGACCAAGTTGAAAAACTTCCAAAATTGGTCAAAATGTATAGATAACAGGAATAGATAACTTCAAAATATTAGAAGTTAATGCAGATCAAACCTGATATTGGAAACTACACTCTGGTTATTTCAAACAAATTATCGGTGCCGTTATAGTATGGGGTCTACCTGCCTGTTTCCGTTATAGTATGCGATCTACCTGTCTGTTTATGTTGTAGTATACGGTCTACCTAAGAAATCACTCTGCTAATATGCGGTCTATCTTGGTTTAACGAGTAATGCATGCAAACATTTAATATTAATTGATGTATTTATATATACCTTACTTAAAAATAAAATAACTAGATGATTAATTCAAAGTCTAATTTTTAATTATAACGATCATTAATATAATACGAAATTTTATTAGTCTAATCATAATTAAATCTATAGAATGATGAACATTTTCATTTCAATGGTATTTAAGAAAGTTAAAAAAAGTTAAGTTCTTTCACAAAATATATTCAAGAAGCTATATTTCACATTCTATCTATCTGTGTACATCTCTATTGTCATTCAAAAAGGTTTCAAATAAATTATTATTGGGTACTGCTCTTAACACCTTCCCATAGTAGTGGTTTAAATGAGACTGGAAAAGATTTAGTGGAACATCCCTCATTTTCTTCAGGATTGACAAATAAACTCTTCGTAGACCGCGCGCCGTAGGTAGACCGCATACTATAATGGCACCAAATTATCTCTATCCTTTAATTTGAAATCAAAGTGAAGTCTAAAATAATTACTAACCTTTTCATTATTATGCACAAGTGCATTCCAGACTATCCTACAGAACTCTTTTGGGGAATTACTTTATTCGTTAAAAGAAAAATCATCAGCTCTTTTACCAAATTTCACAGTAAACTTCTTGTAGAAAGTTCTTTGTAACGACTGTGACTTGCATTTCTACACAACTCTCTTTCACAAGAAAAAAGAGTTTAAATTAGTGTGCACCAGGTTGTCTAGTCATTAGCAGATAGAGCTGAAAATATTCAACTGAAGTTTAATAGTGATGTGCGACTATATTAATGACCAGAGGCTGCAAACAATTTTTAGCGGGGGTGCCAGTTTAGAAGCGTAATAAGGAAAGACTAATAAATATCACTTAGATGTCAAATAGTGGGCAAATCGAACCTAAAAGGTAAAAGATTATAGTGATGAAGAAATATCACACTATTGTAGGATATCTGTGAAATATCCCCCAGAAATAAGTATCATAAAAACCCATAGGCTCCTGAAAATATAAGCAAAAGATTCCCAATATGTGATTTTCGTTGCAGCTTGCAGCAAGTTTAGTTAATTTATGACTGACTTTTTCGCTAGTAATAACAAGTTGCTGGCAAAACCTAGTCACTTACTTACAATACTTATTTATTTTCTTCGACTGCATATTAGTGGATGTTGGCGACCACATAACCAAAGTTATCTCTGTCTCTGGCAGTGTGGATAAGCTCTCCAATTGATTTAATTCTGGTCCACTGTCTAATATTTTGAGCCCATGACATTTGTTTTGGGACAAAATATGCAGTTTTTTGTTTCTTTATTGTGGTAAGTAATTATCTTTCTTTATGCATTGTTTGTAAAACGTTGTTATTCGTCATCTTATCAGTCCAAAAAATTTTAATGTAGGACCACATTTCGAAAGCTTCTATTTTATTAATAGTGTTTACCTTAAGCATCCTAGCCTCTACTTCATATAATAAGATCGACCATACATAACATCTTACGTAACACATTCACAGTGATAGGTTTAGATCTTTGCATTTAAGTATTGTTTCGTATTTTATGAATACAATGCGTGCCATTTCTATTCTACTTCAGATTTCCTTATCGGAGTTCCACTTTGAATGTAGTCAGCACCCTAAGTATCTATATTGCGTAACTCTTTCAAGTTGTCAATTTTGGATTGTGAGTGAGGTGTTTTTATATGGAAGTTCCTTTCTACTGATTATCATAAATTTAGATTTATTTGTATTGATATTCAATCCAAAGTTTTAACTTATGCGGCTTAATCGATTATACATTTTTTGAAGTTCCTCAGCATCGTTAGAAATCAACACGGTATCATCTGCATATCTGAGATTGAATATTGGCACACTGTTTACCATTACTCCCATTTCTTGTTCTTCAAATGTTTCATCAAAGATGGCTTCGGAGTAAACATTAAATAATAGCGGAGACAAAATACATCCTTGTCACATTACATATTCTTGGGACACCCACTATACTCAATATCTGACTTAAGTACTAAGTACTAAATCCTAACTAATCCGGGGAAGTTTGTGATTTTTACAATTGACCATTTAAGTTTGAAAACGATTGTATGGTGTATATGAATCGAATATGTAATTGAAAGAATACATTAAAGGGGAATACATATAAATTGTTGAGTGCTTCTGATACTCATGAACTATTTTTGACTTCGTTGCAATATAGTTTTACAAAGTATCTTAAGTTTTGATTGATCAAATTTCCAAATCGATCGGAAAATTTTGTTATTGATTTTGTCTAAACTTGTATACTTTGTCCAGTCAGAGTTGGAACGGCAACAAGAACACTTAATGGCTTTTTAAATGGTGAAAAGCTATGCCGCCTGATCGTCCATGGGCGTATCATTACGGATAATAACTCTAACAATGAATTCACTTTCAAATAGCATAAATAAATGGCACACACATACACACACCACTGCTTTCTCGAGTATAAGTGCGGAAGAAGACTACACCTGCTCCATAGAAGAAGAAGATACAAAGTGCCGCTGTTGTAAAAAAAAATTGCGACCCAATGGACCCTTTCATTCTTTACCTGTAGATAACCATACATTCTCATAGACGATTTCACTTGAGCGACTGCACGAACAGGAACACCTGCATTTTAAAATATACCAGTGGGTTTCTGAATAAGCAAAGAAATAAGTCCCATGGTTTTGTATAGAGATAACGGGCTCTTTTCGAATGTCCTCGGTAAATTCAGATTTTATTGAGTGTTCCAATTGCTACTGGTTAGAGTATACATTCCTATCTCGACTCAAATCAAGTGGATATAGGCTTATTGGAAGAAAATTCACTTGAAACTTTCAATTTGAAATAATTTAACAGTCAGTTAGTTAGTAGGAATAGTCAATAGTTTTTAGACATGTAATGGTCGCCACTCAATATTGGATAAAAATATAGGACGATATCCGACACTATTTTGTAAAAAAAATAGTTTAGGTAATCGGCTGTTTTCACTCTCCATCACTACAAAATTATAGTTAAACGTGTTAGCCATAAGAGTGTCATCTGCTTCAGAGTTCGAAAATTTGCCTATTAGTGCTTAAATACAATCAGACTCGGAAATGCATCTGATCGGGCAGGATTTTCAGATCAAGCAGTTATTCCGAATCTTCGAATCAAATATCTTGAGACATTCAACCGAGTTTTCCGTTTAGGTATAGATAGATTATATTATTGGTATGGGCAAAATATGGAGTTAGAGGTTGTTTGGATTATCTATTACTCTAGGATTATGAAATATACCACTATTTTCATTAAGCTTAATTTGCCAAGCAATTTCAAACTTATTAAATCTAGTTAACACTGGAGGACATGTGACAAATTGCAGTAGCGAATATTTCGTTAAAGTGCACATTTTCGTCCTTATTAATTCTCGAAATGTTAGAGAATCCCAATAACAATGGATAAACTTAAAATTAGATTCCAGGGGTGTTAAGTTTTCAACAAGGAGTGGCTATCATGAGGGAGGTCACATGATCTGTAAACACGGCAGTTTCTAAGAAAACCGAAGAATTCCCAGGTAGAGAGAGACAGAAGGAAGTGTAAAGAGCCTTTAGAGAGGGTCGTTTCACCTGGATAAGAACTGCCGCAGGGCTGATCGATTAATACAAATTAAGGGTCATATGACCCGTGCCACTGATAATAGACCCACCCAAGAGGCGGCTGGTGCCTCTCGTATGAGACTTTCAGGTCGGAGTTACTACTCACTCAGTCTTGGCTGCGACACGAAGTTCCTCGAGACGGCCAGTACATGTTCTCTGTTCGCCTGATGGGCCGAAAGCGTCTTTTGGAACATCTCTCACGATGCAAGGAACACGTCTGATCCGCTGTCACTGATATCACGATCTCGATTGAGTGGCGCTGGCGCCCCGCGCCCCACTCTAAAGGAGGTGAAGACGGCGCAGGCGGAGGATAGACAGCCGTTGCGTAATAACAGTGACGTGCACGTGTCATCACGTGGGTCCGAATACATCTAGTCGTATATAGAGGGCGATGCACAAATTACTTCTTCTCTAAAGTCACAAAGTCACTAGATATTCTAGTGAATTTGCGAAATGAACTTCAGTTTTATAAATTTGTACACGAATCACCAAGTCATAAAGATACAAGAGAGAGGTGGTAACAATTAGGGTGACGGGTGAGGGGGTAATAAATTTTGTAGACGGAACCGGCCATATTGAGAAGCCACTTTTCGAACGCGTGTTTGCGATTGTTATTGCTGAATTGTGCAGTGGCGAATCTATGGGGGGAGCTGCAGGTGCTATAGTTCCCCCCCCCCCCATGGGGAACCAAAGTTTAACAAATAATAGTAAATACATATATATTGTAACGCGAGTTGTAAACAGCAGTGCGAGACGTGTTTACTTTTGTCGGACCACGTCGGCGTCTCTCAAAGGAACGGCGCTATGCTTAATTGAGCCTGCCACCAACATCTTATTAAAGAAGGAATCATTCCCGACCTCTCTAGACCTTTCTTCATAAAAAAAGAACGTTCCAGTAATTTCAGGCACTATCGCGAACACAATTGAGAAGTGTATATAAGCGGGCTTGAACTCGGATTATGAGTATTATTAGTTGTGAGCGCGATATAGTAAATAAGAGAAAGACCGACCAGTGAAATAAATTAACGATTAAGAGTGATATAAATTAATTAGTTAAATGTGTTATATAAATTAGTTTAGTAATAGTGTAAATAAATTAAGTAGTGTCTAGTCTAGTGTACAATTAGTATTAGTGTAAATAAATTAGAAAATATAAGTTACAATATTGTAACGTTTATTTTCTAATTTATATACACTATCCTAATTAAACACTACTTAATTTATCGTAACTATTACCTAAATACTTAATTTATATCACACTCTTAATTATTAATTTATTTATACTCTCTCGCTTTCGCTATTTCGTACTATTTACTCGTTTACGGCTTCACGTCTAATAATCCTTCTCTCCGACCGCAAGCCCGCTTATATACATTTCTCAATTGTATTCTCGATAATTCCATAAAGAACTCGATTCATCTCGATAATAATGTTTACCTAGGAAACGTCCAGAAATGTCTAGGAGGTAATAAATCTTCTTCCTTAATATGATGTTGCCGCGACTCAATTAAGCGTGGCGGCGTTCCTTTGAGGTAAGCAGCCGAGGTCCGACAGGAGTAAACACATTTCGCTCTGCTGTTTACATTTCGCGTTACAATATTTTTAATAATAATAGGGGTACTCACAAATTTATTGTTAGTATGCTAAATCGTTAGCATGCTGAAATTAGAATTATGAGTGACCCAACCTAAGGTAGGTACTATCGTAATCTTGCTAATTAAGTGTGGTGGTGCTACTCGCGTTATGATTCTGAAACAGTTTTTTGTAAATAACTGAAATCTAGTTTCTTTTCTTTGGTTTATTTCTTTTATCATGCCGAAGAGTAGTGAAAAATTTATGTTATGTGAAACTTTGGCGAATGGCTGTTTATTTGAAATTCTGTCATGTGAAACTGCAGAAGAAGAGGATGAAATCATCGAAGATTGTTTAGATAAGATTCTTGCCGTTTCTTCTTGTAGGTATTCTGTACCATACGAATCTATTTTACCAAACTTGGACTAGAACCGTTTTAAGACACTCTTAAGAGTGAACTTAAGAGTATAACCATGAAACCTCTTTGGAAATGACAAATAAAACAACATGGCCGCCATTTAGCATAGTATCACTTTATTTAGCACACAACCAGGTATGCTAAATTGACCAACTAATTTCTATGGGAATATTTAGCATGCTATTGCTGAAACTCTACGACTAGCACAGCTAGCACGCTATAGCATGCTAATTGAAAGATTGTGAGTACCTACCCCTAATACACCCACTATAACTGAATCAGCTCTTCCTCTACTTTCTGGTTTCCTGTTCGTTCTTTGTCTCCCTGGTATACCTGGAGTACATTTCTTTTTTGGTAATTTTTCCTCTATTAACTGATTAATCCCAATATCGTAAAATTAACAGGTATAAATACTCAGTAATTCTATGAAACTTTACAAGATTTCGTTCCTAACTATCGTTAAAGTAGGGACGCTCAGGTAGTTTCTGGAATTTCCATTAACTACAAGTTGTCTTACTATAAAACATTATTATTATAAAATCTTATTATAAAGTGCGTTTTTTAATTCCTGTACCCGAATTTTGTTGGCATGTGTGGTTGCAACTAAATTTTAGTTGGCAATGTGTTTTCAAAATTGACAGTTTTAGCGTTTTGTGAATACTTTGCCAATGGCGTTTTAATAGTGTTTTCTATTTACGCTTGACCAGAGCGTAAATATGATTATTGAGAGCGTGACCACTTTGTTATTATTTTTCAACCTGGCTTTGAGCTGATCGTTATTTCTTCCTTATTTGGGAAGTGTCACGAAATTTATCATTTTGAATTATACAATTTAGTTTTTAATTAATTTTTCAGTGACGCCGCTGGTCAGTTGGTGAAATATGATGATTTTAGGTCTCAACTCTAAGGTCTCGACAGATTATTCAGGATTGCAACATAAATTCACAGAACACTGATTTTAATCGGGTACGGTATTTAAAAAATGCACTACAAAATCATTATTTTCCACACAGCTTCTTTTTCATTGGTAGGTATATAATAAATCTTTGAGGTTGATATTGTTATTATTAAAATTATATAATTATATATTAATATTATATATATGTTAATTATATAAAATTATAATTCCTGGCGATTTATACCATTTTTCAATTATTAATAGCTTATTTTTAGTTGGCATTCTAGTCAGTGGCGTGGTTGTAATTGTTGGTTTATTTCAGTTTTCCAAAGAATGAACAACAGCGTAAGGTTGTAAAAACTGATGTAGGTAATTTTGTTATAACTGTTATTATAAATATACATTAAATTAATCAAGAGAATTAAAAAAAAACATTCTTTAGTTAATTCGTATTGAGCAACCTTTGTATTGTTTTATATGTTACCATTTTGTGACATTTTATGGAAAATTAAACTACTTCATACAAACTGGAATTATTATTTCATGACTTTAGTTAATGTACAGGGTGATCAACAATGACTGTTTGAGTTGGCAATCCTACCTGGAGGATTTTTTTGCCTAAGGGTTTGCAATGCTACAACCAGACAAGGCGTATCAACTTTAAATAGGTTGCCTCAAGCGATCCTGACCTACCACAACGTCATCTACGTCACACGGTGACCGGCGATGCAAAAAATACTTTGAAAAACTCAAAACTGTTGTCAATTACAAACGAAAACGCCAGCCAAACGCCGAATTGTCAGAGTAATACAGAGCATAGATGAAACCAGAGTTAGATTAAACACAGGTAATAAAACTCAGACCTGGGTCGCCAGTCTATGTCACGAACTCCGCCTCCCCTGCGCGACCCCCTCGCCAGGAAGTTTGTTTCATTTATTTGACAAAACAATCAGCGTTATGTAAGTGGCTGGATCGACATAGCAGCGAAGGCCAAATAAAAGAAGAAGAAGAACAATCAGCGATAAGATTGTAGGTTATGTGAATAAAAATTAACGCTTAAAAATGAAACTCGAAATACAGAACAATGATTTAATTAAACCGGCTAAAGGTAATGCTCAAAATGCCCCCCATTTTGGTCCAGACATAAAGTAACTCTTCTTTTTAGGCTCTCGAAGATATTCACCAGCATATTGGGGGTAATGTTTGCCACTTCCTGAACTATTGCCTCCTGCAGCTCCTCTTCAGTATGCAATATATTCCTAAAGACATTGTCCTTCAAGAGCCCAAATAACGCAAAATCTAATGGGGTGAGATCTGGTGACCTACTTGGCCATATGCCCTGACTAATTACTCTGTCGCCGAAATTCTCTCTTAAATATCCCATAGTAGCACGAGCCGTATGTGCCCTTGCAGAGTCTTGTTGGAAATATCCAATTTGATGCTCTTCGTCTGTTAATTGGTTTATAAAAGGCCTCAAAAAGTGTTGGATATATCTCTCCGAATTGACGGTAAAATTAAAAAATATCGGCCCATACACCCGCGTCCTTGAGACTGCCAACCAAACTCCAACTTTAACCAGGTGCAAATTTGTCTCTCTGATAGCATAAGGATTTTCACCTGACCAAATTCTGTAATTTTGTTTATTCACATTAGCCGTTGAGATGAAACCAGGCTTCGTCGGAAAAGAAGGTATTGTTAAGGATATCATTATTATTTAATATGTCATTGAACCAATTGCAAAATAAAACTCTCTGCGGGTGATCAGGAGGCGTTAATGACTGGACGATGGAAATTTTGTAAGGGTGATACTTTAATTTCTTTTTAAGCACAGTGGAGCAACTTCCATATGATAAACCTGTAAAACCGTGAATTAGAACAACATGAAAATGTGGAAGTCTTATGGGTAAGAATGAAAATTGGTTGAATAGGAGGCATAAGGACCAAACCTGTTTGAAGGGAGAGCTTTCTTAAGGATTTGCGAGGACTTCTTTGCGTTCGAGTTCTGATATCCTTGACAACTTCCTCGTTTAGAGTAGAAGGTCTACCAGTTGATTTTTGTTTGCTTACGCTCCCTGTGTTTAAATAACGTTCAACTACTCGCATACAATGCTGCTGAAAGACAGCAAAAGTGACCAAAGTCTCCGGAAACATTTCCTGAAATTGCTGGTATGTCGCTTCGAGAGAGTACTGCCAACCAGTAATTGGGTTATAAATCCCGCTTTGAAAGTACGCCATTCCAACGAAAATATCGTGTTGTAACGTGAAAACCATTTTAAATACATAAATAAATTTGAAAAGAATAACAAAAATTTGAATTTGACATAGCAAATTCAAATTACCAGTTGTACCATTTAAAAATGAAATTCAGCATTGCCAACTCAAACAGTCATTCTTGATCACGTTGTATTTTAATTGCTACGCCACTGGAGAGAAAGATTTCTTACAGGAAGTCGGTCATATGCAGAAGCCACTTTGGTCTATTTGTTTGAACCGTTTGAACCACATTTGTTACTCCTCTCTCTTTTGTCTCTATGCACCATGCTTTCATTTCCATCGATTTAAACATTTCTTAGTGTTTTGTGCTCTCAAGTGAATTTCACGTCCCGAGCCCTTAAGAAGTTACACGTCATTCTATAATTTCTCTCGTAATTACTGCGTGGCTGACAAATTTGCAAATTTACCGTTGCATCGTCGTCATTTTCACTCCGCACGGTTGACCTACGTTGCCTTCGATCTTTATACTGCAGTATTATTTCCTTAAAAAGACCCCTTCGAGTCATTCAAATCGGTAAGTAAGTAGTGGTTTACCTAGGATGGGGTGTAAAGTTTGTTTTTCATTTTTTGTAGTTATAATATGGATCAGATCGTGAAATTCATCGAACCGGGAAGACAATTCGCCAAAGACTCCATCCGGTTAGTGAAGAGGTGCACCAAACCAGATAGGAGAGGTGAGGAATGTCTCAAAATTACGTTAATAGGAGTAATAAATATACAAGCAGTAAATTTAAAGTAATGAAATGACCAAATTTACAGTGTTTCTGATGTGTTTTCCCCCTAGCTGTTAGATTTTTCTACAATTCTTTAAAAAAATGTGACAAACCATAATTTTGGTCTTTATAAATTTTGTGACTATTGTCAGCCCACACCATTTTACTTTTTGGTTATAGTTTCAAATGTATAAATACAGGTGGATTTTCACATAGACTATACCATGTTTCTGATGTACTCCAATCATGTCATGTGCTTTTGCACACAACCAACTACATTGGCCTTTTTAATACATTATTTGTAGTATTGCGATCGATTGATGGTTTTCTCATATCCTACCAACCCTATTCTGCTTCTGTCATATTCATGTCACCAGTCATGAATCTCTTGATGGGATCATAAATAGCACAGTAGGTGCATGGTTTGAATACAATAGCTCATTAGAGGTAAACATTTGCTTTACCTATTGAAGATACATGGACCATCCTATTTTGAGATTCGGTAACAAATGACGCTGTCGAAGCTCTTAAGAAGCTTGGTGGGCTATGTAGACATCTTTTGAAAGCATGAGTTATAACAACTGTATGAGTGCCATTTTTAAGTCAACTCAGCACGTCTGTAGTTATAAATACCTAATTTCTCTCCAAAAAGCTACAGTATAGTGTGGAATAGACAATTGTTCCCTATCAATTTGTCGAATATAACTTCTCAAATAGATGTTCAATGACATGTGTTATACTAAATCTAAATTTACACCTTTCTGTTCTTGCTGAAGCTGAAATTGTTGAGGTCATAAGAATGGTACCCATGATATGTGATGTTTAAATGTTTCTATAAGTATAATTTTCAATTGATTTCATGGATTCCACAAATGTTCCAACCTGTTTGTTTTGTTTTAGAATTCCAGAAGATTGCAGTTGCTACCGCCATTGGTTTCTGCATCATGGGCTTCATAGGTTTCTTTGTGAAACTCATCCATATACCTATCAACAATATCATTGTTGGGTCCTAAGGATCTGAATTTTTTTTGTTCTA
The DNA here is from genome assembly GCA_946251905.1 of Cryptocephalus moraei. NCBI lineage: Eukaryota > Metazoa > Arthropoda > Insecta > Coleoptera > Chrysomelidae > Cryptocephalus > Cryptocephalus moraei. Next base: position 3,379,051 of record OX276452.1, read on the forward strand.
TTATTATAGAACTTAATTACTTCTTTATTTATCACTATTGAATGTTTAATTATTGTCCAGAGATAATTGATTAAAGTAATGGTTTTGTAGTTTCGTGGTATTGTTTTTTTCCAGAGTTATTTCTAAGCTTACTATCTACTTCATCAAATTAATACTTCCAGAAGTGTTATCAATTGTTTGATAAATATTACCAATTTTAACTTTTTAAACATTCATTTAGTTAATGATGATCAATTGATTGATAGGTGAATAAATATTTTGTAGTACAATGCTAATTTCAGCATATAAATTATAAATGGTTTTTAGAAATTGTGTGAATTTTCACTATTTCAGAGGGGTATTCATATTTTCGGGTATACAGTAAATTAGAGCGGAACTTAAGTAGATTTTAATCAACAACATAACCTCGGCTAGCAATAAACGTAATGTTCATGAAGTTAGCCCCGCCATTTTCGATTTATGGATTTTTTTTGCTGTGCTGACTTGTGCTACGTTTGTGCTGCGTTGTGCCGTAATTGATTTTTACATATGTCAAAAATTCTCAGAGTTGTAGAAACTCGATTTTGGAAAAAGGAAGTTAGCCCCGCCATATTTTTTTTTTTCGAAAAATTTTTATTGTGCTGAGTTGTGCTCGGTTTGTGCTGCGTTGTGCCGCTTTTCTTTTTTTTTTACTGTAAATTTTCAAAAAAAATTAATGAACAAAAATTTTTTGTTAACAATTTGAAAAAAACAGCGATGGAATTACATCGGGGGTCATTTGCGATGCGTTGTGCCTCTATTTTTTTCAAAACTTTCAAAAATTAACGAAGATATGACAGTTTCTTTTTTTCAACAATAGGAAGTTAGCCCCGCCATATTTTTTTTTCGAAAAATTTTTATTGTGCTGCGTTGTGCCGCGTTCTTTTTTTTACTGTAAATTAAAAAAAAAGTTAATAACAAATATCATTTTTTGTGTTAAAATGTGAAAAAAACGATGGAATTACATCGGGGGGTCATTTGTGCTGCGTTGTGCTGCTATTTCTTTTTCAAAACTTCCAAAAATTAACAAAGTATGGGTTTGTTTTTTCAACAATGGGAACTCAAATAGCACAGGACGTTTTAAAAACGTCCCATAAATGTCCATTTTAAGTCGAAACGTCCATGGCATTTTTTTGGACGTTTTTAAAACTCGTGCGGGACATTATTAAGATGAAATTGAATGGGACATTTTAAAAACGTTTTTAAACAGTCCCGTACAATTTCGCTTTAAAAATGTTCTCCAAAGGACGTTTTAAAAACGTTCCAAAAAGTCCTTTATCTAATACCAAACGTACAAAAAAATTCGTTCGGTTTTTTATTAGTATATTAAAGTATGAGTGGATATGAGCTCTTTCAAACACGCGCGAGTTTTCGAGCACGACGGCGTAGCCGGAGTGCTCGAAATAGAGCAAGTGTTTGAAAGAGCAGTTATCCACGAATACTTTACGCGATTTTTTTTATTGGTACCATTTTTTATACCAAAACCAAATGCATACCAATATGATTAATTTGAATGACACTCGTGACACTTCGTGACGGCCCGTCGCCCGTCGTGCCACCAATCGGGTCGTCCCGCTACGGCCAAAAACGCTCTGTTATTGGTTGATATGGCCGTTGTTGATACGTTTCCATGGCGACTTTAAAACACGCGCGTGCGAAAAAGCCCGATTTACGCACGTCAAAGCATGTTTTAATTATTAGGCAAAATAGCGTACCTACCAATAAAAAAAATATTTATTGTGATTCTTTTCCATGAGATCTGGTTAGCCCCACGTATCTGGTAATAATCAATGATATGAAACGAGTACTAGTATTTGATATAATAACGATATCAAAGCAAACGTCTGAAGATGGGATTTCCTTATTGTATTGCAAAGCAAGCAAATATGACAGGGCAGTGTTTATTATTTGTGCCTGAATTGTTACTAATCACGTAAAGACGAATAACCCGAAAAAATTCTCTTTTTAAATTTCTTTGTTCACCTGTTCTACTTTGTTAATATGGACACCACATGTTAAAGTTAGCCATCCTAGAATTCCTCCCAAAAAAATGTAATAGACCCCTGTACCTTCCCCTCTACCCGTACAGCGTTTTTATAGTTTAAGTTTTTTAAACACTGCAACCGACCATCTACATATGTACATGCAATAGTTAACAAACAGTTTTCTTTAAATAAGATCACTTTTTTGTTCATAAACAGTACAGACGTTGGTAGATTAATTTCGCAGCGCCAGGGGAAGGGCATTTTATTCCAAAATTCCCGATCATTTATCTAACAGCCTGATAACTGCGGTACTTCGGAAAAACCCAAGCTGAGAGAGGGGGTACGTTTACCTGATCGTTCTTAGCTTGGTGTTAATTCTATTTTAGTTTCGCTTTTCCACGGAGTGCATCTATTATTCTTCTGTAGACAAATGGTTGGACAATTTGTATATTTAATTGGTTTCAATTAGTTATGAATACATTTCGGAGTAAATATAATTTTTTTTTTCCTTTGAATTTGATCTTTTAAGGACGTTCTAAAAACATCCATTAAAGGTTCTGATATGGGCTGCTTCGAACCAAAAATGGACTTTTTCTGGACGTTTTAAAAACATCCATAAAACGTTCTATAATGGGCTGCTTCCAACCAAAAATGGATCTTTTTTTGACGTTTTTAAAACTTTTTTTAACATAACGTTTTTAAAACGTTATACGGACCTTTTCTGGACGTTTTTAAAATGTCCTAAACGTCTTGTCTTGACGTTTTTAAAACGTTCATGTGCTCATAGCCCCCCAATATTTTTTGTTCGAAAAATTTCTATTTATTAACTTTTTTTTATAAATTTACAGTAAAAAAGAAAAAGAAAAGCGGCAGAACTCAGCACAACAAATAGGGCTATCTTCCTATTGTTGAAAAAAACAGTCATATCTTCGTTAATTTTTGGAAGTTTTACAAAAAAATAGCAGCACAACGCAACACAAATGACCCCTGATGTAATTCCATCGTTTTTTTCACATTTTAACACAAAAATGATATTTGTTATTAACTTTTTTTTTAATTTACAGTAAAAAAAAGAAAAGCGGCACAACGCAGCACAAACCGAGCACAACGCAGCACAATAAAAATTTTTCGAAAAAAAAATATGGCGTGGCTAACTTCCTTCTTCCAAAAACGAGTTTCTACAACTCGGAGAATTTTTGACATATGTAAAAATTAATTACGGCACAACGTAGCACAAGTCAGCACAGCAAAAAAATTTCCAAAAATCGAAAATGGCGGGGCTAACTTCATGGACATATAAACGTGCAAGTTTGCCACAAAGGTAAAACTTACAGAGTGTACAAGTATAATGTTTCTTTTTTACATATTTAAAGCTGTTTATCAAAAATAATTTACTTTGGAACATAGAACGTTAATTAAAAAAATCTTCAAACAAACAAATTTCCAGAAGTCAATTAGACATACAAATGTTAGGCCTGTGGAACAGTTTAACTAATTTAGCTATCCCTAAATTGCTCTCAGTATACTCTCGCTGAATTATCTAACAAGACCAAAATTGAATCACTTTGTCCACTGGAGTGACTTGCATCTATGGATGATTGCTACACACACATACGGATACCTGTTCTTTTGTCGGTGCTTGTTACAGATTTTTATTGGTTCTTATAATCGAGTTCAAATCAAAGGCAACTAGCGAACTCCAGTAACATAGATCTTGAACCAATAGTAGAAAAATTTAGATCGTTACCTTTTATCAAGGAACTCACACCTAAACTAACAACAGTTTTTAAAGTAATTCCCTCTATTAGGATGTTTGACACTTGGAAAACAAAAATTATGCAACTTAAAAAGAACGCGAACAGTAGGCAGCAAAGCACATTTGCGCCTAACATAGGAAAGTCCCTCCATTCGAGAGCAACAATTCCAAATGTCAAACATCGTTGTCATTCAAAACTTGGTTATACCACCCTGAAGAAGCTAACAAGCAGAAACACGTGTCGGTGGTTACCGTTTCTTAACGGGATTAGACGGGTGAGAGAGTAAATTTATTTTGGGTCGTAAGTTTTGGGGGTTTGAAATTTTAGAAAAGGGTTGTTAATTATTTTTCGAGGGGTAGAGTCAGTCGATCAATTTTCGCCGCCTGAGTGAAATCGCGAGAGAGCAAGCTACGTCGAAAAAAGTTGCAGGGCGCCGAGCTGAGACCAAGGTAGCCAGCAGATTGGCTGAGTCGTTAATAAGTCGGAAGGGTCGTAGAGCCCTAAATTTTGGATTGGTTTGATATATCGACAGTTGTGCAATCTCGATAATTTGGTTAATGGGATTTTGGCATAGTCACACTCCTCATATCTCGTAGGGATAAGTTTTTCATATACAGGGGCATTAAGGGTTTAAGGGAGATTTTACTTTACTACTGATATTTTTTTTGGGTTGTGCCTGTTCACTGAAAAGCTGTTTGAAACATATTTGATTTCGTTTTGTTGTGTGTTAATTTTAGACTTGGGTTGTTTAACTTTATAACTTGAATGACTTAGCGGGATGAACGAATTCTTTGTGTTATTTTGACTCAGTACTTTTTTTGTTAGTATAATTTTCTATTTTATTCAATCGTTTAATTTCATTTTGAACTCGATTAAAGCGGGTATTTGCGAAGCCCCGCGCTCATGCTTCACTAAGGAACATTAATATCGGTACCGTACCTATACCTTAACTAGTGTGTCGATTAGCTATTAAAACCCTCCCATAACAGGGGCCGATATTACATATATATACACCAATGACCTATAAATATGCTGAATAACCTAATTATAGCATAGGTACATCAAATGAGGGCTGGCACTGAATATGGACAAAATGTAATATATGGTGGTAGGTGGAAATGGTAGGGACATCGTTACCAACTACGGAACAATTCAAAATGTTACATGCTATGAATATCTATAACTACAATAACTAGTAACTAGTAACAATAACTAGCGACGGCCGAGATATAATAATGCTATAAAACAAAATAAAAATACAATTCAAAACAGTGGTCGAAAGCGTGTAGCAACATATGGATAAGTAGTGTGGGTTATGGATGGTTAGAGGCTAAGCCGAAGAGTTGAAGCAGCTGAGATGACATACTGGAGAAAAAGCAGCAAGCTTATGGACCATATTTCTGCAAATGATGAGATGGAAAGAAAGATGAATGTGAGAAATAACATCTTAGACATCATAGAACCATAGAAAAAAAGTACCTAGTTTATTTGGTATGACCATCTCAGAATGTTGCCAGAAAATATAATTCCCTATAAGTCATGGAAATGGACCCGATGGAAAGAGGGAATAGAAGTCGACCTAGAAAACACTGGAAAGATTGAATCCAGGAAGCTATGAATAAAAGAAGCCTCAATAATATGATGATAACTGGAAAGATAAGAAGTTCTGTGAAGATCCAAATGTGAAAAACGGCAATAAAGTTGTAAAACACCCGACTATATATACAATATAATAGAGATCGAACGTACACCATCCTTCTAAGTTCGAATGGAGGTTTCGAGGGCTATATTTAGTCTCATAAGGGAATAGATGTGTTATGTGCTTGCTATTCTGAAGTTTTCGCAGTTTTTTTTTCTTCGAACAAAATTTTTGTGTTGTTCCAAACAATTTGTTTCGCAAATTACATTTTTTGAATTTTAGAGTATTGTATTCTTTAATAAGGTCCTTAAGTTGTATTTTGTTTGAAATGCTGTATTACATTTGGAAATCATTTTTTATCCTAGTTTTATGTAATAAATGTGCGTGAAAGAATACTATTTTGTATTTTACAGATTCAAGTAATAAATAACTTTTGTAGAATTTACATCGATGCAGCTATAACATATGTCCCTACCCCTACACGTATAATATAAAAGTGGGGTCGAAGGATAACGTTGAGGGTTTCTGTTTTTGTACCACCTGCGGAATTAATTAATACATTCAGTGCCTGGGAACGTGCCCGGCAGAGGCTAGTGACTACAGAAAAAAGTTGATTAGTAAACACCGTTGACCAAAGCAACTCAGAATTTTACATTCAGAAAATTTTAGCTTCGTAAGAAAATACATCGTGTTTATAATGTTGAAGTGACGAAGTGACATTTAAAAAGAAAACTAAACATGAATGCGTCCTATCGTCGCAATTTTTAAAATTAAGGTAATAGATCGCTTGAAATTTTCATATCTACCGTATAAATGATAGGTAATTTTGAAGTTTTGAATATCTTCAATTATCCCTGCAGCACTGAATAATGCAGAACAACTATTGCAAAAATTGCTTAACGCAGTGTGTTCCATTATTTTCATTATTAATACTATCGTAATTATTATATTACCTATTATTACTCCTGTATGTAGAGAATTATCATCGTACTTTTATGTTCTTCAACTATTTTAGATAGGTACCTTCAATTAAAACTGAATTATTTTGCGAAATAATATTATACGGCTTACAACACGGTGTTTTGAAAAAAACTTATTTGGGTATTGATGGTAAAAGTGGGAGTATCCAAAAGAAAGTACCTACCTAATTAAGTAATCTACCTACTTCATTTAGACAATTCACTTTCCATTTGAACTATAAACTTTTATAACAGGGTGCCCACTTCTTAAGACAGTAACGGTACAAACATTTAAGGGTTTACTTGATTCAGATTTTTGTGGACTACTGAAGAACTAATAATTGCAGTTAAATTTTTTGTCCAGTTATTCGTCCATGGCAATGACATGGATGAGGAAGCCACATATTTGTAGTTTAATGTTATACGAGGTAACTAATTTGATATTTAAACACTGCACAAATATATATCTTTGATGAGAATAATTACACGATAAAGATATTAATTTGAATAAGAGATATCGATCTACAAATACTACAGAACAAAGTACAACATATTGTTACAAATAGCCTTTTCTTACGCGTGCTTAATAATTTACATAAAATCTTAGGTCTCGTTCGAAAATTAGGCATAATAAAACTAGATTAACATCAAATTCATTGTTTAGTAACAAAAAATGGCGATGTGTAATATCTTAAGACATTCTCATATGGCCGGACCAAATATTCATGGCAACTTTATTAAAGTGCCTTTTGGGGAGGTTTTAGAAGAAAATGTTTCAAATAAAAGTTGTAGTCATTAGTCAGGTCAGTTTAGGTCTAAAATTTCGTAAGAATCGGTAAAGCCGTTTAGGAGAAAATTGAGAAAAACTGAAAGTTTACAAGAGTAAAGGGCTCTTTGCAGAAATTCAGTCGAGATAACGATAACGGTAATTAATGAGAATTGAAGCAAAGTAAACATACAAAGTTTTAAAAAAAGTGGACCAGTTTTTGAGATAATCCAAAACAACCAAAAATGACAAGAGTAAAGTGCCCTTTGCCCTTAACCGATCCTGATGAAATTTATGTGGTCGCGAGTTTTCAAGGAACTCAGCCCAAATACAAAATTTAAACTTTCCACTATTTATAGTTTCTAAGAAAACGTTGACCGCATACATACATACATACATACGTACACACAGACATGTTTCCAAAAACATGTTTTTCGAACTCAGGAGGGCTCAAAACGTCCAGAAATGCCAATATCTCAAATTCCGAAAATCATCACGATTACAATACTTCCTCTCACTATATACTAGTATATGAAAAAGTAGAAATCTTTCAAATTTTCGACAAAAATTTATACACTTTCAGTCGGCAAACACAAAAGTAACATGGCAAATTTTACAACTATCTTTCAGGTTAACCCTTCATTTTCACCTTGTGAATCAACGCAAACCATTTTTAAAGTAATCATTTTAGTACCACGTTCATTTTATTAAATTGCAGAGAGAAAGCAAACTTTGAAAATCCCACAAGGACGTATGCAAAAGCAAATTAAGCATTTTCCCATTTCCACGTCTTAATAGGTCAATGAGGTTACGATTTTAACCGTTGAAACTGAAAATCTGGAACTTTCTACAAAACTTTTTTGCGTATTTAATTGCGAAGCTGCCTTGATAAAAATATTAATTTTGAAAATTTCTAGCAAGTTTTCAATTTGAAAAAAAATATTTTGAGGAACAAATATTAAAAAAATCAATATTAATATTAGTTTATTGTGTAAAAATTTTCAATCGATTGTTGAATATAATTAACGGAGATATTACGAGTTAAAATGAAAATTGTATAAAAAACGCATAAGGCGATAAAAGTGATTTTTGTTTATTTTCAATATATTCCAATGTCAAAATATTTGGCAAAATTAACTGTGGTTGTGTTTTTGTATAAAATATCGATATTGATTGGTTTGACCCCGTTACTTTAACCCTCGTTAAGTGAATCCTTTGAGAAACCCATTTCTCAATTTTATCACGATGCCAGTAAATCGCCTAATTAAGTCAAGAACGAAAGATACCGAAAAAATGGAAGTGTGGTTTCCGCTTTCAGCCCCACGCCGATCGCATTCCAAGCACGTTCCCAGGCTCGTTCGGTCCACGTTCCCACACACTTCACAATGGGTAGGTACACGCACGCACACACACATGCCATATGGTACCTCTCACAAGAGGTAATTTTTTCAACCCCGTCGCCGTTCCCACGGTATCACACACCACCGCACCTGGCCGTCCGTCCGTCGTCCTTTTCCCCCTATAAAACGACCCGTCCTTGGCCGCTGCGCGACATTCTTATCTTTTACGTCGAACGAGATAGTAGCTTTCTTCAGAAGGTATTAAATATTTTCAAAAATGTACATTTGTGAGCAAGTGCAACCGGTCTCGCGCACACTGCAGTACCGCAAAGTGATGAAACCGCTGTTGGAGAGAAAACGCCGCGCAAGGATCAACAAGTGCCTGGACGAGCTGAAGGACCTCATGGTGTCCGCCCTCGTTACCGACGGAGACAACGCATCTAAGTTGGAAAAGGCGGATATCTTAGAACTCACGGTCGCCCATCTGCACAAACTGAGGCGACAGCAATCCGGGGATCCACCCGCGGATCGCTTCAAGGCGGGTTTCACCAATTGCGCCAATGAGGTGTCCAAGTGCCTGGCCTCGGTGCCCGGCGTGGACGTGTACCTAGGTATGAAGCTGATGAGCCACCTGGGGCAGAATTTGAAAGAAATCGATAGAGCAGCAGTGGGGAGCAGTTTTTACACTCCACCGCCTTCTCCATGCCCGGAAGACTTCCGCTGTTGCTTCAGTACAGAAAGTTCCGATTCATCGTTTTGGAGGCCATGGTGAAGTTTGAATTGGCACGTTGGAGCAGACTTCTAAGAAAACCTATTAAAAAGTTTGAAGATCGCAAACTGAAACTATCCATCAGGTAACTCAAAAGTTATTTTCACCATTAGCACCAACGAAGTTTTTAAGTGTTTTGGATCGGTTGTGTGGAGTGATACGGCATGAAGCTGAGCAACCTGGGAGCTGTTATTTGCAGCAGTGCTTATTTAAATGTATTCAACTATTGTTTTGAGGCAGTTATCATTTTTCACGATTTCATCGGCACAGGAAGCTCCAGCTCTGATTAAATTCTGGAGATCACAGTAAATTGTGAGCAACCTAGCAATGGCTACTGCTGTTTACTATTTACTGTTTTTTTTTTTGAAATTCTGATTTAAATTGCCGAAAAAATTGAATTTAGAATGACGTTACAGATTACTTGCCTCCATTTGTACTCAGATTTTAATGTGGGATTCTGAGATGAGTGGGGCGCAAATATTTCAAGTGATATTAATAGAAGTATTAAGTAGGTATATCCTAACGTGAAGATTTTGCAAATTCTGGTTTTGTTTTTGTAATAATTCAACCATACCTGAAAATATCGATGTTTTAATGTAAATAGGTAGTTTGGAAGTGACAATTTTGTAGCTTTATTATTTCCCTGTGATATAAATTAGATACCCATTATGTAGTATTTAAATGTTTTCTATAAACCAATATTTTTGATTGGATGTACAGAAATTGTAAGATTCAAATATTATTAATTTGTATTAAGTCCCTTGATTTTATTTAATGATTCTGTGATATGTGTATGCTAATGTATGTTTCAACATGGGTTGTTAAACGCACAATAAAAAAAGTATTCAAATATTTGCTGTTTTATTTTCCCTCAAGTTCAAAAATCTCAATAAATTAGAAAAAAGTTTTCAGAGTATAGGAAAACACTGAACAAAAAGAAAATAATCTCTTGCACTAAATTTCAAAAAATACAGGTAAACATTGGGATTAAAAAATTCTTTAATACAGTACACTTTAAGTTAAAAAAAACAAACATTTATTAGGACAAATTGACAGTTTTGAGGTATAAATTGCTTTAGCTTAATAAATAAATAAAAAATCATTTCAAAATCCTTTCTTATTCCTAACTGGTAAAAGTGATTCCTTGGCGTAATTGAAGAATGTTAGCAGTCCATACTTTTTATTTCTTTTGGAGAAGTAATTACTAACCACATCACCATCTAGAACAAATTGTAACACAATCAGTTGAAATTCTCTTATTGTGTACCGATATATTAAAATAGACGTTACCTGCCCTGTCTGCAGTCGTGGGTAATACATTGTCATTAGCAGATAAGGAAACAAACAACGCAAATGGCACTAACCACAAGAATAATGTAAAATATGCTAGAACCTAAAAGAACCATTCAATTAGTATACTGTCTAACTTAACATATGAACGTAATACCTCTGAAAAGGGATAGTAATTGGAAGAAAAGTAACTAAAGGCTAAGTAATGGTTGACCACCACGAACGCTATCGCTATGAGGAAACCTGGAGACAAGAACGCTACAAATGGAAAGTTCTTTAATATCACGAAATGCGAGAGTTGAGCTGCTACACCGCATATTATTATTGCTAATGGGAAACTTTCAAGTAGCCATAGTAATAAGTATAGTAGAAGGGTAACCTGAAATATAAATTGGTAACAATATTGTAATAAAATGGTTGATTTTTCTTACGGCGTTAATCCACCAGATAATCTTCTTTGCTATCCTAGTATACTCTTCGACTAATTCGGCTAAGTAATAAAGTCCAGCAGCTAAAATATAACATTTTTAGGTTAGGAAGCTTGATTGTAGGTTCGTACCCAGTGAAACTGTAATGAATATCACTTGCACTATGATAGCGAGATAGCTGACGATGGTCAGGAACCACATTATTTTACCCTGCGATTTACTATCGATTGAGAAATTGCTCTTTAACTTTCATTGTTTTGATTTAAATCATGGATTGACGGATTGACTTTTAGCTTACAACAAACACAAATCACAAATATTGACATGGAACTTAAGGCTTAAGGCCGTCATAGAACGTGCAATAGTAATCACTTTTTTGCATATATGCTTTTTTGACATGTTTTAAAAACTTGTTTTAATTTTCTATCTTGACAACATAGCCATGAATATGTTCATAAACATGAACGAAACGTCGGCAGTTTGAAATATCTCAACATTTAGTTGTTATTATTTGGGGATTATCAAGAACATTCCTAGTTTGTAATTGATTATTAATACCAATTAGAACATATCTTAAATTATAACAATCATTTTAACACTTATTTCGAATTTAGTTGTCAGCTAACTGATTCGAGTTACTTAAATTTTAAACGTCAACAGCTTAAACTTACTAACTTTGAGAAACGCTGGTTGCTAGGTGAAGTTTAAACAGTTTCAATCACAACAAACCCAGAAACTTTCCTTGAAATCTGTGCTTGAAATAACACCCAAATTCCATTTAACAATGCAAAGATCATTTTCTGTTGTAGATGTAACATTTAATTAGCTACTTTATCTATGGCCAACAACAAATATTTTTTTCAGGATAACGGTGATGATGATGATGACATCCTCCACGTGAAAGAAAACTGGAGCAGCGAAGCTAAACCGAAAAAATCATTCGAATTTTCAGATAACGAGGATCAAGTCGAAAATCTGAAGCAGATCTTGAAATCCGGTTCATCGGAACACATGAACGTAAGTCCAGAAGTTTGCAACTTTATTGAAGGAGGTTTGCATCACTAACTCAGTATCAATGTTGTTTGTTAGCTTCCTTTGGCCGAAAACGAAAAGAAAGCGCCTACTCAAGACGGCATTGGAAAGTTATCTGGCGTCCTGAAAATTCCACCAGAATTTCCGAAAAAATCGAATCAAATGTCCAGTGATAGCGAAGATAGCGACAACGAAGAAAAAAAGAAAATACCGGGGGAATACGACCCGAAGGATTATGAAGAACTGGAAGTCACTGATGAGATCAAAGAGATCTTCCAATATATTCAAAAGTAATGCAAATATATCAGTTATTATACCTACTACAACTAAGTATATATCCAGCGAGAGGCAGGGGAGGCCAGCTGCCCTCTAAAAGACGAAAAAGTAGATGGCTCTGGACTCTGGAAATTTTAGTAGTGTTGCGAGATTTTCAGAATTTGCAATGCATGAGATTAATAATTCTAAACATGTTTGGAATAACTCGGTTGTATTACGTTTTTGGCTAAGGTGGGCATTTTAATATATCATGCTTCACACCCACACTTCCTCGAAATGAATACAAGTTGTCCCCTTTTAACTTGAATTCTACCCTTGACTGCAACGTCAACAAATACCATCTCTACTGAACCAAAATTGTGTTTAGAACATATTTTTTTATGCGATAGGTACATCCCTCAACATCTGAACTTGGACTACAAATTCAAGCCATTTGTGCCGGAATTTTTGCCGGCCGTGGGAGACATCGATGCTTTCCTGAAAGTCGTACCGCCGGAAATGACTATATATGGCGAAAAATTCGACGAGAAATCGCTCAAGTTGGGTTTGACCGTCCTGGACGAACCCTCGACTAATCAGAGCGATCCAGCATTGTTGTATCTGAAACTGAGGGCGATGTCGGCGGATCCCGTAAAGAAAGATCAAGGAAATGTGGTGAGAAAAATATAGAAAATAATAGCTTTGCTTCAAGAGCAGTTTCTGAACTGATGATAAATTGGTTCTCCCCATTGAAATTTGGGGACTTGGTTGTGTGAACTCTTAAATTTGGAAAAAGAAGGGTTCGGTTAATCGGGACCATTTTGAAATCACTTTTAAATCACTAGTTGTTCTATAATCACAAGATTATTATGAACAATAGGTGGCCTGTGCCTGTGTAATGAACTGTGGTGGTCCATAAAAGATGTCATTTTACTCTCTAAGATCTAAGAGCTGGTTGTAGAAGCACAATTCAACGCAAGTTTAAAGTTATTTTTAGTTTTTCGGCTTTTGAGGGTGCTATATTTCTTTAGAAAATGAATTATCTAAATAGCGAGTCAATCAATGACAATGATTATCTGTAATTTTGAATCAGACAACTCAGAATCTACCTGCCAACTTTAAACTACTAGGTTTTTGGAACTGTGTCTGAAGATTATCTTGTTTAAATTATCCATCAATATATTTCTTCCAACAAGTACCTGAATTATTTCTGAATCAGATAAAGTGTGTGCAGAAGTATTTTGGTGTTCCTGCAAATGTTAAATTGATCCCAGGACTATAAACCAATGTGTTCCACTATCCATTGAACTAATTCGAAATCAATTCAAGCAAGTTGAAATCAACTCTCGGTTCTTCAGTTCAAGAACGAGGTTAGGGAGTGTCGCTCTAAGGCCAAAAATAATAATGTAACTTTCTATTTAGAAGCAGATTTAAAAGTCTGATTCAAAACAACTATCGTAGTGGATAATATGTGAGAATGTTTTTATTTTTCTTTAAATCAATCAGAATCTGTTTAGCAACGTTTACATTGTTAAAACCAAAACAAAAAACTGTTATTTAAAGCTTTTTAGAAAAACTATTTATTTCTCTAGTTGAAGACAGTTTAACAGCTGGAAATAAACTCCAATATTGGCAAAAAAGAAAGTGAAAGTAGAAATGCTAGAAAATTTTAGTGAAAGAACGTATAAACAGACAGCTAACAGATTTGTAGGGGGCCCATTGTTTTAATTAATGAAAGATTTGTGGTAATTGAAGGAGGTGGGGTTACGTTTTCTTACACATTTTTTTTTTATTTTGTTGACGTAGACAACGCACTAAGTTTGATAGTCTCTACTAAATTTTTGATATTACTTACATTAAAAAAAGTGTAACCAGAAAATTTTAATTGATTTTTGTAGCAAAGAAAAAATATATAGGTTTTATAGAAATTTTTGGATATTTCGATAATTAAAAAAAATAATAAGTAAATTTTACATAAATGGATTATCATTTATTGAGAGAGTCAATACCAATATCTTCCAATCTGAATAATTGTTAGTATTCTGATGTACATTAACTTTGTTATTCTTCATGAAAAATTGGAAAGTCTTTTAATTTTCTAATCCCGGTGGAACACCAGCAATTTCTTTCATTTTGAACTTGTTATTTAAATGGGGTGAATAGGTAAATAATTCCTTCTCTATTTAAAGCAAATTCTCAAAATTTTAAAAAAAGTTAATTTATCCTAGAACGAATTAATAAATTTTCAAATAAAAAAAGTCAATTTTGAATTTTTAATTTCAGAATTAAAAATGATTATTTATCTAATTTGAGAATAAAATTAGGCAACAGAAAAATTTACAAGGGAATTTTAAGAATAGATGTTATTAATTAAAAAATCAGTTTATAATTTTATGAAAAATCAAATATAACATTAATATTACATTTATTTTGGAATACATTTAAATATAATTAGTGGATTAAATAAAATTTAATTAAAGTATATTCGTACCAAATACACAAGGAATTTTGAAAGTCACTTTCACTTGAACATCCACCGACATCGCTAAGACCCCCATTTTCATTATTATCGCTTCCACTATTATCAATCTCATCAGCATCTATTTCATTCTCGAATAAATTTCGAACAGTCTGTGACATTTCAGTTCAGGTCCTTCGAATTATTTTAACTGAAGATGCTGAAGATAACTATGATCTTCAGCAAACTCCCTACCATGTTCTTCAACTAGCTCTGTTGGAATTTTATGGTCATAGGCATTCAGCCAAATACTTGCAATGTATTGAGATCTGATATTAATATAACAGATATTGATACAATTCAAACTGAAATGGTGGTAAAGTTTAAGCATAAAAATTTTTCACGTTTCTAAAAACAATGTTTGATTTATATCATTCAACTCATATCGACGGTTAAATAATGTAAACCATATGCCATTACTTCTCTTTTGAGAATTATTTTTGTAATACGCGTACTACACATGACAAACGTATGTTTCTAGGAATTCAAAAACATTCTCACAGTCAAAATTAATATCGTCAAGAGTCAAGAGCATAAATGAGTCCCGATACTGCTTAAATAAAAAAAGTACTCCAATAATTTCGTACAAAAAGACGCGCCTGGAGGACGCCTTTGTTTTTTAATTTTAAATTGCTGGACGACGATCTTTGTTGTATATCCCGAAAAGAAGACTTTTCAATTTTTTGATTATAGTATATTGTTAATTTAACTAAGTGAAAGGCTTGATCAAATAGAATATTCCTATTTTTTGCTGACATTCAACCCCCTTCTATTTCCCCCGTGTGTTGTGGTGGTGCAGTGGAAGATCTCCAGGAATTTTTTTATATCGTATACGTAATGTATAAAATTAATATGAACCTTGATTAACTACTGCAGGATTCTCTGTCCACTGCATCCCGTACTGCTTGCCTTTCTTAAGTTGTGTTAGGTTGGGAAGTGTTTACAGTTTTTACTTGTTATAATGTTTTAAATCGTTATTTTCACGCTGCCGCTAACGTAAATAGCTCTTACATGCATAGATACGTAGTATGAAAATGGCACATAACATTCGTGTATTATTTTTCCTTGACGACGGAATGTAAATACCGTCATTTACATTCATAGGAAAATCAAAAGAGTAGGTAAATCAAGTTGATTTACTATCTTGCCGAGGATGTCAACAATCTATTGTTTAAATTTGTCGCATCGGGTAACCCTCGTTACGCATATGTCAGACCAACGTCTGACCGGCATATAGTCTGACGTATGTCAGTCAACTTATGTCAGAGTGACGTACGTCGAAACTAAAGCAAACATTTCATTTTTTAAGGAATTATGAGGATATTTTCAACGGCAGCGTGAAAAATGTAATAAGTAACACGGAATGTATCGACTGTTAACATCCAGGGCAAGTGAAGTGGCGGCCATAACGGCGCACCGCACATCGCACCGCACTTACATTAGGGGTACTCACAATCTTTCATTTAGCATGCTATAGTTAGCTAGTTGTGCTAGTCGTAGAGTTTCAGCAATAGCATGCTAAATATTCCAATAGAAATAAGTTAGTGAATTTTAGCACACCTGGTTGTGTGCTAAATACAGTGTTACTATGCTAAATGGCGGCCATGTTGTTTTATTTGTCATTTCCAAAGAGATTTCATAGTTATACCATAAAATATGGTATAACCATGGTTATATGGTAGGGTATGGTTATATATAGGCATGATAAAAGAAATAAACCACAGAAAAGAAACAAGATTTCAGTTATTTCTAAAAAACTGTTTCAGAATCATACCGCAAGTGGCGCCACCGCACTTATTTAGCAAGATTACGATAGTATTTACCTTGGGTCACTCATAAATTCTAATTTTAGCATGCTAACGATTTAGCATGCTAAATAACATTGTGAGTACCCTAATTGTATCATAGCCTCCGCCTGCGAAGCAAATGTTACTATAGAGTTAAATGCGAGTGGTCACAACGGCGCACGGCCCCTTGCCTTGAAGCATACAACAAGGAATTTTCTACGACTTCGACGAAAATTTGGGAATCGCTTTGTATTATGGTCAGAATACATGGAAAAATAGTTTTGCCCAGTAACCGTGCGAGCATTTTTTGTTATTAAACAAATAGTGAAAATCGACTGGATTTTTTTTCAGTATTTCTCCACTGAAGGGATCTCTGCCGTCTTTCAGCAGATCTTTCATTAGCTGAGTTCCACTGTATTGGTGTCGTGCTTGCAGTGATGGTCGTACCCATTGTCTCCGCTTCTTTCGCTGACGGTTTGCTAGAATTACACAAGCTGCTGCTCCGAGCACTACATCTTCCACAGATGAAGTCATGATCACTACTGAATCATTGAGTGTAGTGTGGACGCCTTTTCCAAAAAAGTTGCATAACTTTGGTTATATAACAAGTTATATAACTTGTTATATATACTATGAAATTGGATACAAATGTGGAAGCGCCTTTACTTAATACAACCAACGCCTTCATCGGTTTTTTAAAAATGATACAGATTCTCAAATTTTCGTACACGCGAGCGGAAACCTATTTGCACATGCATCGACGCCTGGGTGCAGGCAACCCACCATTCGAAGACCGTCTTTCACGTCAAAATGTTAAAGTAAACTATTTTTTTTATATTAATGCCTACACGTGTAAAAATTACTAACCTTAACAAAGTAACAAGAGATATCCTACAGAAGTAAAAAAGATTTTTTTCAAGTCGAAACAACCGTTAAATATTAAACAATTGCGATAAACACTAACGGTCTTATTCATAGAAATTGAGTAAAACGTTAAAACCCATGATAGTTAAAGTACGGTTAAAATGGTTGTTACCGCTAAAATGGGTTTAAAAACGGTACTATTCATAATGCCTTTGGAAGGTAGTGTCACTTAAAACGTCGTTAAAATTCGATAGTATTCGATAGTTAGTGGATATCATCCTATTTTTTTTTTTAAAAAAACCAGTCGAATCGTTTTCACAAATGTGCAAAACACTACAACACTACCCCTTCTTTATACAAATAACATTTAAATAACACAAATGTCAAGAGAAACCGGCGATCGATTATTTTGAGGTTAAAATGGGTTTAAAGTAGGGTCGAGTCCATTTTAATTTTTGACAGCATTTTAACTGCATATTAGCCTTAAAATGGGTTTATGAATAACGTTTTTTAGACAACTCCTTAAAACGTCTTTAAAACCCGTATTAACTTTTTATGAATAAGACCGTAAATTGTTAATAACTATTGTTAAAAATATGCACCGCAACCTTCTTTTTTTAAATTCGTGTAAAAATACCCTCTATCAAGTACAATCGGTTACAATATTGTAAAATGTAAAACATAGGACTAACATCAATTTGTTTATATTACAAAATTGAAATTTATAAAAAAATCAGAGTAAAAGTTTTTACAGTATTAAAGTTCAAAGTATTCCTGGTAAAATTCATTTTGGAAGTTTGATGTAGCTTTACTGCACGGTTCAGGGTGTCAAAGTACATCTAAAAATGGTTTTTCGTTTTGTGACGTAATTTTTAATGTTGGCGAAAAATCGTTGCGCATGGTTCAAGATCTTCATAAGAGGTATCAAATCCTAAATTTTGAAGCGTTTTCATTGAAAAATATAGGGGTCAATGATGTTACAAAATTGAAATTTTTAAAGACGATTTTTGCACTATAACTTTCGATATTTTTCTCTCGTATTTAGAGCTCTCGGAGAAATAAGGATGGGTAGTTTGCGGCTCGTAGATTAGAGAGACAACTGGTGGTCTTTTGTTTAAACTTGGTCTCGGACTTTGCAGGTGTTACGGCGGAGAGACAATTGTTATTTATTTGAATTTACGGAATTTCCGCAAACGGTAACAGAGGGAGACAAGGGTTCTAGCCATGGAAAAATAGGCTTCGTTACAAGCTATTTCCAAATTTTCGCCGAAGTCACAGAAAGTTCCTTATTGACCATTTCTTTGGGCTTCAAGCACCGGCCTAACAGGGTATAAAATGAACAAGGAGAAATTAATTTCTAAATAAACCCCTTGACGCTACGCTAAGTGCGGTGCGCCGTTATGGACGTATTAACGGTGATGCTATGTGCGATGCAAGGGCAGTACTATGGTGCAATACTATGTGCAGTGTGAGGTGCGGTGCGCCATTATGGACATACCTTCAGGGTATGTTCATAAAGATGTGTTTACATTCGCGGCAAGTGTGTACTAGCCGAGGCGAAGCCGAGGCTTGTCACTTGCCGAGGATGTTAACAGTCGATACGTTCCGTGTTACTTTATTACATTTTTCACGTTGCCGTTGAAAATTTCCACATAATTCCTCAAAAACCGAAATGAGGCACTTTTGCCGCGCTAGCCACTCGCAGATTCAGCCCACAATCGCCTCCCCTAGAACAGGCAACCGACAATACAAACAATTGTAACACATGTTGCCACCAAACAGTTAGAGCGACTCCGAAATAAATCACTTTTATCTACTTTGCGTTACTAATGATCTCATTATTACACCGAAAGTAGTGTAATAATATTCATATTATTACACGTCAAGGTTACATTATTAGTATTTCAATAAATTTCTTGAGCAGCTTTGCGTATTTCTGGGGGTGTACAGGTCAATTCTACATTTTTGTCTTCCATTTAGCGCACGTAAGTAAGTAGTTATTGAATTAGTCCTAGGACAACTAGATTTTCAAATTCAAATACGAGACGTCAATATCAGTGACGTCAGTGTTACCAACCCACGCAAAATTCCCTAGTGTAATACGAAAATTAAACAGCCAAAATTTAATGAATTAATAAAGCAAAGTAGATAAAATATAATTGATAAAAAGGGGTATCGGCGTGATAATATAACCGTTAAATGTAAAATGTAAGTAAATCCGAACAGGTTCACGGCCGAGACGAGTGAAAAAACGTAAACTTCCGAGGGTGCGTCCAATTTCATATACTACCATGGTAGGATATGAGTTATATCGCACCGGTGTGTGCAGTTGCGTACGTATCAATTCTAATAACAGTGTCGGAAAGCCCACATTGCGAGTCGGAAGTAGGAAAAAGAATTATACTGTTCAATGTTTAAGTACAATCAAAGGCGAAGTGAATTAAATTTCATTTGACTAGAGATCAGAAAGAAATAAGACAGACTACGTAACATTCAAATGAGAGAGCAAGCGAAGCTGCGACTGGTCACGGCTTGTTAATAATAAATACATACATATTTTTAATATAATATACCCACTACATAACTGAATCAGCTCTTCTCTATCTTTATCTCTATAGGTAGATAGATATCTCTATCTACCTCCTCTATCTTTTATCTCTATGCTTGACCGTGCCAATGTTTCACGTTACGTCCAGTTACGTCCCTTCACGGCACGTCAATCGTAAACGGTTCCATTCCCTACCATGCGTTTAACTTTCACGTCACATCAAGTCCAAGTTAAGTTAAGTCACGTTACGACCATCTTAATCCCGCCTTTAAAGCTCGTTCACAACCACTTAACGTACGTACCGTAACACAGAAATTTAAATTAACAGACCATATAAATTAATAACTTGTTCACAACCACTTAACGTACTACTAAACATAAACTATGATCATGCGCGTTGGGTCAAATCGTTGAACGCTATCAACACAATAAAATGAGGTTATGTTGGAGTAACGATGTTTCACGTTTCACCGAGTGACAGTTTTCTGTCAAGCTTCAAAAAAGTGACAGACGTGATTGGTGGAATTAAGAATCCGTAGATTTAACGTGCTGTTAAGTTGAAGTTGAACGAACTTAGCGTTGTGGGACGTTACGTTTGTTAATGTACGAACTATTAGGTAGGAATCAGACTGCCCGATTCAGTGCGACCGACCGACCAATATCGAATGTTTGGATTCATCCAGCAATTTGTTTAACGTCACATTGCCTGATCTTGATCGATCGACTCACCAAAAAATGTCAAAAAGATCAATGTCAAAATGTCATATTAAATTCGTTCTGAAAAGAGTGAAACAAATAGTATCATTTTTATTTGCATCCAATATATATCTTAGAAAATGAAGGATATAAATTACATATCAATATTCGCCGAAAAAATAAGGTCGGATTTCTCAAAACTGCACAAAACACTATATAACAATGGATATTTTTTATTTAGTATTCCATGACTGTCGACCGATCGACTAAATTTCGAACCTGTCCTAAATTCGAACAGGGACGATGGCGGTCGATCGGTCTCACTGATTAGCCCAGTCGGCGGAACCAGAAAAGGATAGGTAGATGGTTTTTGCTTGATGTAAACCAGATTATTTTTGAAACTGGTTAAGAAAAATGTGTAGATTCAGAATATCTCTATGCTGCGTGCGAAAAATAACGGGAAGTTTGTTTAAATAAATGATAACTGCAAAATCGCTCATTTCCTCTCCAGAAATCAAGCGCAGCTTGAAAACGAAGGCTCGGACTAAAAAATATGACTAATTACTTTTTGTTTATTTTGAAATTTTACTTAAGGTGAGTGTATTGCAGAATTGAAAATGGCGATATTTACATTGTAAAATGGCAAAAACCACTTAAAAATAAATTTTCAGTTAGAGACACAATAAACAAAGCAAATATTAATAATTATTTATGACAATGTGGATTTGAGTATATGCATGTCTCACGAATGCGTATGCACGATCCGGTGACAGTGCGATCAATAGTTTTCCCTAGGCGAATGAATTAATTAAACTAAACACGAAAATTTCGATCTAATATAACTTTTGTAAAAAAGATCTCAGATAATGCCTGAATTTTTGGCATACTTATCAAGACAGCACAAATGATAGGAAATCCAAAAAGTGTAAATTTTTTATTTTCACAACCATTTTATAATTTTTTGAAAACTTCGCGTTAATTAACAATAGTAAAAAAAAGGTTAAATATTGATCAAAAATAAATAAAGTTTTTTTACTTTGATAGTGCTTGTAAGTACGGTAATTTTTCCAGTTGTTAGACTGCGATATCTTTATTAGGTCCGGAGATATACCGAGGTAAAGTTATTAACAATTTACAGGTTAACTATGTGGCATATCGACATTTAAGAAAACTCGATAAACACCTTATTGTATGTACTTATGAGGGGCATATGTGCGTATAACAGTGTAATCGATTAACCCTTTGATTTTTAATTCCGAAAGTAGTGAAAACGCACGAATTTCGCCACGGCGGAGGAGTGCGCGATGGTGGGGGTAGCTGTGAACGGCGCGCTGGAAAATGTGTTCGTGTGCTTCAAACTCGCTAACGCAGAAAAATTCTGGTTTTCTCAGCAACGGAAGCTCCGATTGACATGAACTTTTTTTTAAATCGATATGGCACATTGACAGACTACCAAATATGGAGGTCTTATTGAAATATATTCATGGTTTTTTCACTAAATTCGATAATTAAGATAATCAATATTTATTTGCATATTTCAGTTGTCTTAAGATAAAGTTAGATTAAAAAATAACATATTGTATATTTGTACTGGTATCGAGAGATTGATATACACACAGGAAGCCTTTGTAAATTTATAGATACTATTTTCTACAATTTGTTTAATTTTTTTTATCTTAAAAAATAACTACGTACTTTCTTTCAAAGAATGTATTGCGTATTGAGCAGTATAGAAACGTTATATCAAAGACAATATAGGTTAGGTTAGGTTAGGTTAGGTTAGGTTAGGTTAGGTTAGGTTAACCTAACCTAACCTTTATTGTCTTTGGTTATATCGAATCTTAACAATAAATTTAGATTGGAATTAATGTTACTGATATTTTTTTCCAACAATTGTTTTGTTTGTATATAAAATGTAATTATTCGAATCACATCAATACGTCATACGTAACAGGCCCGTTACTACCTGATGATATCTTGAAAGATATTAGGTGTAGGTGCGCTAAACAATATACGAAAACGTGCGAATGCGTAAAGCATGCTTTGCGATGTTCTGATTATTGTACACATTGCCGAGGACAAACGTGCAAAAATCATGAGATTGCAACACCTGATGTCGATGAAATTGTAACACCGGAATCAAATGAAATTGAGGTCGATGAAAATGTTTATGAAAACGAATGCATCGAGACCGCAGATCTTAATTACAGCGATGTTGAAGCTGACAGTGACGATGAGGTTAGTGATGTAGATGTACAAGTAGATTTGCCTACTGAACATGTACAAAAAAAAAAAGAAGAGTAAAGTAGATGCTAGTAATATTATGTAAATATACTGCGATAAATATGTGTTTATAAAAATATTAAAATTTTAAACAATATGAAAAATAAATAGTCTTTTTTGTAAATGTTATTATTGTATACAGTTTTGTTATTTTTCCCTTCTAAAAATTGAAATTTTATTTAAATAATACTCTAAGCAGACTATTGTTTAAATAACTATCAATGTATAAAATGTTATGTAAGAAAAGATATCAACATATAAAAATAAATATCAATTGAGAACTGAAATATGCAAATAAATATTGATTATTATCTTAGTTATCGAATTTAGTAAAAAAACTATAAATATATTTCAATAAGACCTCCATATTTGGTAGTCTGTCAATGTGCCATATCGATTTAAAAAAAAGTTCATGTCAATCGGAGCTTCCGTTGCTGAGAAAACCAGAATTTTTCTGCGTTAGCGAGTTTGAAGCACACGAACACATTTTCCAGCGCGCCGTTCACAGCTACCCCCACCATCGCGCACTCCTCCGCCGTGGCGAAATTCGTGCGTTTTCACTACTTTCGGAATTAAAAATCAAAGGGTTAATCGATTACACTGTTATACGCACATATGCCCCTCATAAGTACATACAATAAGGTGTTTATCGAGTTTTCTTAAATGTCGATATGCCACATAGTTAACCTGTAAATTGTTAATAACTTTACCTCGGTATATCTCCGGACCTAATAAAGATATCGCAGTCTAACAACTGGAAAAATTACCGTACTTACAAGCACTATCAAAGTAAAAAAACTTTATTTATTTTTGATCAATATTTAACCTTTTTTTTACTATTGTTAATTAACGCGAAGTTTTCAAAAAATTATAAAATGGTTGTGAAAATAAAAAATTTACACTTTTTGGATTTCCTATCATTTGTGCTGTCTTGATAAGTATGCCAAAAATTCAGGCATTATCTGAGATCTTTTTTACAAAAGTTATATTAGATCGAAATTTTCGTGTTTAGTTTAATTAATTCATTCGCCTAGGGAAAACTATTGATCGCACTGTCACCGGATCGTGCATACGCATTCGTGAGACATGCATATACTCAAATCCACATTGTCATAAATAATTATTAATATTTGCTTTGTTTATTGTGTCTCTAACTGAAAATTTATTTTTAAGTGGTTTTTGCCATTTTACAATGTAAATATCGCCATTTTCAATTCTGCAATACACTCACCTTAAGTAAAATTTCAAAATAAACAAAAAGTAATTAGTCATATTTTTTAGTCCGAGCCTTCGTTTTCAAGCTGCGCTTGATTTCTGGAGAGGAAATGAGCGATTTTGCAGTTATCATTTATTTAAACAAACTTCCCGTTATTTTTCGCACGCAGCATAGAGATATTCTGAATCTACACATTTTTCTTAACCAATTTCAAAAATAATCTGGTTTACATCAAGCAAAAACCACACCAATATCTAAGCCGACTGGACTAGATGAACGATCAAGCAGTCTGAGTCTGTGTATCATTTCATAGGGTTTGAAATTTTGGTCGGCCGTGGACGATGGGTCTGGTTGTTCAGTCTGATTTCGCCCTTAGGCATTCCAACGACCTGTCAAAAGTAAATCCAATATGGCCGTTGGGGGCAAACAACTTGGTTATGTCATCTGTGACTATTGATCGAAAAGTGTTCCATTTTATGTTTTTGAGAGTGAGTTAAGTTGTTTTTATATTTTTAAAGTGTACAGTACTGTTTTATCGAGCAAAGATGCTCTTGTATGCTTTCATTTGTGCTTTGCTGTAGTAACTATGGGTTAAAACTATATATGAAACGATATCAATGTTGGCATGCATGTTGGTGACAGGTGACAGGCGGAACTCCGTGAATAAAATAGTCCAAATCTTCAACTTTCAATGTAAATGGATCTACATTATTGATTAACTTCAGCTTCTTTAGATAACTGCAAAAAATATATATATATATAGAAATGCAAACACAAAACTTTAGTAAGTATTTTCGAGCTTACCGTTCGCCAACATGGCGATTTTCCAACAATAATGTCTTTAAATATTCACTCTGCATCTTAAAAAGTATATAAGCACTAATAAAACCGATCAAATTTTCTAAAAATCACATTTTCACCAATAAACAACACAACCCTGAACACTCTCTTATGGCGCTGTCAAACTGTCAAACTTTGTTTGCCCCCAGCCGCCATATTGGACATCACGTGGTTTGGAATGCCTAATTGTGAATTGACATACAGGGTGATCAACAATGACTGTTTGAGTTGGCAATTCTACCTGGAGGATTTTTTTGCCTAAGGGTTTGCAATGCTACAACCAGACAAGGCGTATCAACTTATAGGTTGCCTCAAGCGATCCTGACCTACCACAACGTCATCTACGTCACACGGTGACCGGCGATGCAAAAAATACTTTGAAAAACTCAAAACTGTTGTCAATTACAAACGAAAACGCCAGCCAAACGCCGAATTGTCAGAGTAATACAGAGCATAGATGAAACCAGAGTTAGATTAAACACAGGTAATAAAACTCAGACCTGGGTCGCCAGTCTATGTCACGAACTCCGCCTCCCCTGCGCGACCCCCTCGCCAGGAAGTTTGTTTCATTTATTTGACAAAACAATCAGCGTTATGTAAGTGGCTGGATCGACATAGCAGCGAAGGCCAAATAAAAGAAGAAGAAGAACAATCAGCGATAAGATTGTAGGTTATGTGAATAAAAATTAACGCTTAAAAATGAAACTCGAAATACAGAACAATGATTTAATTAAACCGGCTAAAGGTAATGCTCAAAATGCCCCCCATTTTGGTCCAGACATAAAGTAACTCTTCTTTTTAGGCTCTCGAAGATATTCACCAGCATATTGGGGGTAATGTTTGCCACTTCCTGAACTATTGCCTCCTGCAGCTCCTCTTCAGTATGCAATATATTCCTAAAGACATTGTCCTTCAAGAGCCCAAATAACGCAAAATCTAATGGGGTGAGATCTGGTGACCTACTTGGCCATATGCCCTGACTAATTACTCTGTCGCCGAAATTCTCTCTTAAATATCCCATAGTAGCACGAGCCGTATGTGCCCTTGCAGAGTCTTGTTGGAAATATCCAATTTGATGCTCTTCGTCTGTTAATTGGTTTATAAAAGGCCTCAAAAAGTGTTGGATATATCTCTCCGAATTGACGGTAAAATTAAAAAATATCGGCCCATACACCCGCGTCCTTGAGACTGCCAACCAAACTCCAACTTTAACCAGGTGCAAATTTGTCTCTCTGATAGCATAAGGATTTTCACCTGACCAAATTCTGTAATTTTGTTTATTCACATAGCCGTTGAGATGAAACCAGGCTTCGTCGGAAAAGAAGGTATAGTTAAGGATATCATTATTATTTAATATGTCATTGAACCAATTGCAAAATAAAACTCTCTGCGGGTGATCAGGAGGCGTTAATGACTGGACGATGGAAATTTTGTAAGGGTGGTACTTTAATTTCTTTTTAAGCACAGTGGAGCAACTTCCATATGATAAACCTGTAAAACCGTGAATTAGAACAACATGAAAATGTGGAAGTCTTATGGGTAAGAATGAAAATTGGTTGAATAGGAGGCATAAGGACCAAACCTGTTTGAAGTGAGAGCTTTCTTAAGGATTTGCGAGGACTTCTTTGCATTCGAGTTCTGATATCCTCGACAACTTCCTCGTTTAGAGTAGAAGGTCTACCAGTTGATTTTTGTTTGCTTACGCTCCCTGTGTTTAAATAACGTTCAACTACTCGCATACAATGCTGCTGAAAGACAGCAAAAGTGACCAAAGTCTCCGGAAACATTTCCTGAAATTGCTGATATGTCGCTTCGAGAGAGTACTGCCAACCAGTAATTGGGTTATAAATCCCGCTTCGAAAGTACGCCATTCCAACGAAAATATCGTGTTGTAATGTGAAAACCATTTTAAATAAATAAATTTGAAAAGAATAACAGAAATTTGAATTTGACATAGCAAATTCAAATTACCAGTTGTACCATTTAAAAATGAAATTCAGCATTGCCAACTCAAACAGTCATTCTTGATCACGTTGTATTTGAAATAATGTTTTTCAACTTTACGTTTTCATAATTTTTTACGCTACGTTACTAACGTAAGTGGTTGTAAACGAGCTTTTATGTGGAAGAAGTGAATGCGCAGTGACGGACAAGTAACGGTCGCCTTCGATTGTTTGGAGGGCGGTAGAAACGATTGATAGTTAGAGTCACCACGGAGCAGGCAGGCAACCGACTACAAAAACAATTGTAACACGAGTTGCACGGCGCGATACTTGGCCGTCTGGGTCGTACGGTTTTTCGGTAATAACACCTCTCGCCGATTCAGCGTTTCGAGCGAAGCCCGCCATAAGGAAGCTATGCTTCCAAAAATGAAATGTTTGCTTTAGTTTGGACGTATATCACTCTGACATAAGTTGACTAACATACGTCAGACTTAACATATGTCAGTCTGACATATGCGTAACTAGGGTTACCCGATGCGACAAATTTAAACAAAAGACTGTTAACATCTTCGGCAAGATAATAAATCAACTTAATTTACTTTTTTGATATTCCTAGGATTGTAAATGACAGTATTTACATTCCGTCGTCAAGGAAAATTAATACACGAATGTTATGTGCCATTTTCATGCTACGTAAGAGCTAGTTACGATAGCGGAAGCGTGAAAAAATTATTACGATCGACTCGACCATTCCAAAGATTAAAATTTTATCCGTTTCTATAGGATGAGCTCGATTGTATTCTATTTGTAGGTCGTTAAAAAAATCGATGACTTGGAGAAGAACGGTAAGGTGATTGAAAAATGGATAAAGGACATTTCTGATTTACA
This sequence comes from Cryptocephalus moraei, assembly GCA_946251905.1. NCBI lineage: Eukaryota > Metazoa > Arthropoda > Insecta > Coleoptera > Chrysomelidae > Cryptocephalus > Cryptocephalus moraei. Next base: position 3,406,872 of record OX276452.1, read on the forward strand.
CAAAAGCAAGTCCTCTCCTGTCGTGAGATATTCCGAGTAATACTGTCCACTTTCCCTTGTTTACACGTTTTCCCGTGAATTAAACTTTCAGGCCCATGCCTGATCTGGACGATTTGATGCAACAATGGCCAGAAGAGATGGAGAGTAAGCTGAAGAAACAAGGTTTTCCTAAACCTAAAGACGTCACTTTGCCGGAATACGTAGACCAAGTGTGCGAATTCTTTGGGATTCCAGTCGCAAAGAAAAAAATCCAATCACTGCATCTCCTTTTTTGCCTGTATGCTGCCATAAAACAGACTCAGCTATATCAGGCAACAGCAGTGAGTAATGAGAAGGCGAACGGGTACCAGAAGAAGGAAGCAGATCAGCTCGTGTTAGAGTGAGATAAGGGTAATTCAAATTTAGCCGTTCCATTTTCGATTGTGAAGGTGAATTACTAGGTAATTAAATTATGAACAAAACCTAAAAATTTCATAACGAAATTGGGAGTTCAATCTATCAATATATCAATAAAAATATTTAAATGTTTCAATCATTTATTAGATCTCTCCGCCTTATTACATCAACACAACTGCAATATAAAAGTTTAAAATATATTTCAATAAAAAAAAATCTGAGAAAAAACAACGTAAAAATACACAAAAAATATATTCCAAGACGTATACGTTACTGCTTATCGAGAGCAGTGCAGAACTCGCTCGCCTTCATCAACGCGCCCCTCTGTATGTCGACGATCTCGTTCAGCAGGTTCCTCCATTTCCTGGCGTAGAGCGACCTGTCATAGCCGTTCATGTCTGCGGATTTATACAACTCGCACGCCATATCGTGGAAGTTCACGCAGCTCTGAATGACATGCCGTTGGCTCTCACGTAGCTCCCACTCGAGCGAGGAAAGTTGGAGCTTCTTCTCTTCGGCCCGCAGGACCTCGTCATCCATCTCGACGTTCTCCTCGGAGTCATCTTCTTGGATGCTCGTTGGACAGTCCTCTACGTCGATGGTATCGGTGGCGATCAGCTCTTTCACCTGGCAAATAAAGTCATGGGTGAAAGTTCCAGTGGAAATGCCAGAGATTTGACAGAAGTGGAATTCTTAATGCTAGGTGATAATGGCACCTACATCAGCTACAGTACAATGTCGCCAATATTAAAATATTTATGTTGAACAAGGCACGTTTGGTTAATGTTATCAACATGATTCTGACATCTTGCTGGACAAAAAAATCAACGCCTGACACCAACTTAGCAGTTTTAAGACACCGTCTACATTTAAAATATTATAACTTGTACGGTTATCAGCTTGCATCCTCGAAAAATTGTAGGCTCTCAAAGGGCACCTCAAAATTTTGAAATAAAAATTTACTTTTTTGAAATTCTGTAAGTAACATGGTTGGTTAAACATATATTTGATAATAAAAATTTTACATGCAATTAATCTCAAATCAAGGCTTAGTTGAGCCAAATCCCCAAGAGTTGATCGGAGTTAACCTTAAAATATAGGTACGCGACTTAAATTTTACAAAACCATTTTAAAGTGTAATTTTGGGTTATGCCAAATTTGGTCTCATTCATTTCACGTGTAGTCCAGTAAATGAAAGCCGATAAACTCCCAAACCTGGGAAAAATTCTGCAAAAGAATGAAACTGGGGGCAATTGTAGGTCTCAACTGGGCGTTTCAAAATACGGAAAGTTGTAGATTCTCCGGGTCCCGGAACATGGTAAAAAATGGTCCTCAAGTTCCAAAAATTCGTTTTCAGCCAATATCTCCGAGAATATGGCATTTAGAGAATTTTTGTTTAGATACAAAAGGACGACCAGTTCATTAGCTACAAAAATGGTCCTTATGACTTTTTCGGAAAACTCGACAGTTTTTGAGATAACGCCCCCGAAACAGCCGATAACAGCCTTTTACTTGTTGCTCCTGCTTTGAATCCAGGAGAGCAAATTCGAGAAATGGAGACAAAAGAGGGCTGACAAATTGTCCAATAACTCGAGTAAAAATGGATATTTTTTGATGATTCAAAATTCACGTGAAAGAGAAAACCCATAGCTATGGTATACTGGGTCTCGCGCCTCGTTTTTATTTTTCTTGGATAATGTAAACCCAGGTTGAATTTTTTCTTCTTCGATATTTCTCGACTTTTAGAAAATTCATCCATATTTTAATGAATTAATCGTAATTTAGTCGGGTCTTTCTTGATAATGGGTCTCCAAAACCTATCGAATGAGCCCATAAAGGTTGATACATTTTCTTTCTTTTGCACCCCAATAAAAAGTAACTTTGAATATGTCGATTTTTTGACATTTGTGGCATCAATCGGGCATTAAAAAATTATCAATCATTGTATCGGTTCGCAGTGCCTATCACTGGAATGCTTGAAATGTCCTCTTTCCAACGGTTTCTTCGTTTTTTGTGCTAACTTCAACATTCTTACTAACTAACTTTCTAAACTCTGCAACTGTCAAAATTCAACATAATCAAAGTTACTTTTTATTGGGATGCAAAAGAAAGAAAATGGCAGAACTTTTATGGGCTCATTCGGTAGGTTTTGGAGACCCATTATCAAGAAAGACCCGACTAAACTACGATTATTCATTAAAATATGGATGAATTTGCTAAAAGTCGAGAAATATCGAAGAAGACGAAATTTAGCTTGGGTTTACAATATTCACGAATAATAAAAACGAGGCCCGAGACCCAGTGTACCATAGCTATGGGTTTTCTCTTTCACGTGAATTTTGAATTATCAAAAAATATCCATTTTTACTCGAGTTATGGGACAATTTGTCCGCCCGCTTTTGTCTCCATTTCTCGAATTTGCTCTCCTGGATTCAGAGCAGGAGCAACAAGTAAAGGGCTGTTATCGGCTGTTTCGGAGCCGTTATCTCGAAAACTGTCGAGTTTTCGGAAAAAGTCGTAAGAACCCTTTTTGTAGCTAATGAACTGATCTTCCTTTTGCATCTAAACAAAAATTCTCTAAATGCCATATTCTCGGAGATATTGGCTGAAAACGGATTTTTGGGACTTGAGGACCATTTTTTACCATGTTCCGGGACCCGGAGAATCAACAACTTTTCGTATTTCGAAACACCCAGTTGAGACCTACAATTGCCCCCAGTTTCATCCTTTTGCAGAATTTAACCTAGGTTTTTTCCTTCATTTACTGGACTAGTGAGTTCATTTCATCGAGCTCAAGTGGATAAAGTGGCAATGTCTTTAATGAAATTCAGTACTCTACCAGGATCGTAGAGATAGCTAGTAGCTACCTTAAAAAAACCTGATACATATCATTAACATAGCAGCTACAAAATTGTGGTCGAGCACCACCCTATTTTAACCAAATGTGTTTGAATTCAAGACCTATTTTAATCGTTAATATTCGGAATATGTTGAAAAGGAAAGCGTCCACTTGAATTTCCACTTTTTGCCCATTTCCCTGTCTTATTTTCAACGAGAGCATCCTAAAAGATGCAAAAAATCACAAAACCATGAAACCAGAACCACTGAGCCAGAAAAGCCACAGCTTCTTTAGGTATTCAGCAACCTGGATTTAAACCTACACACCTGCTTTAAAATCACGATGTCAAAATAACTATAATTAAAACGATATGCAATTAACCTGGAGAAAATTTTATTTTTACTCACCCTGTCAGCGTATCTGAGTGTATTTAAGGAATGATCGACGGAATAATTCCCCGGGGAAATTAGAGCGATCATGCAAGTTTTTGATTTCTCTCCTATGAAGGAGTCCCTCAGGACTTGAGTAAGTTTACTGCCTCTGAAGGGTAGATGCGCCCCTTTTCTACCCAGGGCTCGTATACATTCTTTTAGGGCTAAGAGGCTCTTGTTTATGTCGGCACCTAAAAAAGACAAGATGATTAAAGGTAGACATGACGGTAGTGTATAACTGAATAAACCCTAGAAGAAAAGTAAACCAAATGTTCAGGAGCGGTGTCAAATAAATTCTAAAAACAAACATGTCGGAAATGTTTGTCGAAAATGATAACCATTAATTAAAGCTCAACCGGTATTCCAAAACAGACGTTTGTAGAAAAAAAAACAGTTTTTTTCTCAAAAACATACTTCAAAATAAAGAAAATAAAGAATTGTGGGTTATGATAAAATGTGCAGCAAATGCATTGCCAAACTAATTAAATTCTGTTATAACTGTACACCCGGGCATTACAATTCTTAATTCTTTTCTCGAAGGGTCTTTAGTTTTACCTTCGATTCTCGTCTGTCGATTCGACTTGTTATTATCTGCCCCCCTTTCGTTGCCGGCTAGGTCGATGAGCGAGAATTTCCCCTCGACGTGTTTCGATCCGTTCTTCCTCAGGATAATCTGGAAGACCGCGTGAGATCTGGAAGAGTTCGAGTTCGCTGATGTCTGTCCCGAAGTCCTCTCCAAGCTCCCCTTCTGGATCAGATCCAGAACGTGGTCGACCTCGAATATACGATCGATGAGAGGATGTCAAGTATTCCCTGATTAGTTTTTTACTCCTTCGATTGAGTTAATCTCCGGTAAAAATAGTCCACCAACTGTGTAATAGTTGCCTCTTGTGTATTAGGAAGTTTTAACTGCGATTTGGTTGGCTGACTGACTTAACCGTGGATTTGCTTAACCGCAAGGAGCTGAAACTACTATTTCTCTTTTTTACTTTCGTGACGACTTTTTCCGTCAACCCGACGACTTGAACCTGTTGTTTTCCGTCTTCTAGCACGCGAAGGCGCTGCTTTTTCGCCAATAGGTCGAAGACGAGCTTGCCATAGATCTCGAAAAAGCTTGCAGATACAACGTAGTTCATTTTGGCGTATTTTCCCTGGGTGAGGTATTTGAAGACGTCATGGGCGACGAGGCCGTAGATGCCGCTTTTAAAATTTTGGTGTTTCCCTAAAACAATAAAACACGAAGGACGTTAAAGAAACCAGGTTCAGGTGATATGGCTGAATTATGTGAAACCTTTTATAGCTGGTTAACTACTTTCCTTAAAATCAGGATTACAATATTTGTTAAAACTCAAAACCCAAAAAGTCATGAATTCGAATTGAACTCAAAATAAATTAAACGTATTTGATTAAAAATATTTTCTTCATTTTAATGATCCAAAGGTTTTCAAAGGTTCTCAAAGGCTTCCAAAGGTTTACAAAGACCCAAAATTTGAGAAAATTTTGCGAAATGGCCAGTATCAGCTTCAGGTCCTTACCACTTGTTTTCAGGTAGGTAAACTTTACCTACCTATATATGAACCGAAATAAGCTAAAAAATTGGTTAGATTTTTCCCTTTAATCCAGGACATTCATAAGCTCCCTTACACTCAAAACATGAGAAAGCGATTGCCTTGAACAATGGTGAGGTGATTGATAACAATATTTATGATAATCTCGAAAAGTATTATTGCTGATACCGAAAGCTAATGAATATTACATAGAACTAAGGTCGAAGAAAACATGACAGACCTAACTTTTACTGACTACAAAACTTTCGATATAGCGTTGATCAGTGGGTAATAAGCTACAAACTAGTGCGAAACATGGCTCCATATAGTAAAGTTATAATAGACAATATTTAAAAGAAAGCACTACTGACTGTACAGTAAGAATGGGATACAAAAGTCATATATACGTTATAATATTAACACTTAACACCTACATTGGAAGAGTTACAACCTATGTCAGTGCAATCAACAAATGAGGAAAATAAGTGATAACTGACTGATAACGAATATAGAAAGTTGTTCAGTTGCCTAAAGTTCGCCGTTTGGTTAACAAATCTTTATAAACCAGAGGTAAAAGTAAACATGAGATTTAAAAAAATAATAGGGTTGATCGATCAGTTTTAAAAATTCGAATTTGATAGTTCTGTGAACATTCCGGAAAACGCGTCTGGATACTTTTTAAATAAATAAAAAATAGTTTTTAATGAATTCAAAATCCGGAGCGCTACAACATTTTCAAATTTTGGTTAAAATCCGGATACACCGGAAACAACTTTCCTTTGAATCTTTTTCTAAAACTTTTAAAATGAAAGAATCTTTGAAGTGAATAATTATTTTTAAAAATCCGTTGTGGAAATATTGTATGTTGTTATATGAGGTCACGATTTTTAATATAAGTTAAACTTATATGTAAATAAAATTTTCGTGCAAGTTGAACACAGGAAAGGCTATTCGTAATAATATGTCGTTCTGTAGGTAGTATATGTAGATAGACATTTCTTAATTGATTGGATACGATTATCATTTATTTATCGATATGAATATTTGAAAATAGGTCTGTACACTCTGTACACCGTTTAGATATCACATTGTTTCGTATAATATTAAACTACTATTATATAAACGAGATGCCGTTTACACTGCCAACCGTAAAGGTTTTCTGTAGATTTCACACTATGATTGGATTTTCTTTAAATTTATTGACCTCCGTTCCATCTTAAATGTATACTTTTGTACGATAATACTCTTCCATATATTCTTTTCTTCTTAGCTTCTTACCTCTTATGGCTTTTGCTTTAACTGTTCCATTTTTGTGTATAATATCGCTGCATTGACTATATGACGTTAACCAATATCCTATCTAGGGATAACAGATTGAATTTTAGGTTTGTTAGGTACAATGGGTTTGAAATTGTAGTTTTGATTAAATGTTCACTGTTAAATGCCCACAATTTTTTTTATTCCTATTCCTTTTACTTTTAGTTTTGGATTAAAATTATTAATAACAATTCACAATTATTAGCGAGAAATATCAAACAGTTTTGCTTATATATACCGTTTTTATTACACATTATGATTCCTTCCTTTTAATGTAACAAACACTTACATACTATGAGATTTGCGATTGTTCACTAGATGTGGCTATTTATATCTTTAACAATTACAATAATATTTTGAACTTATGGGGCAATAAGACAACACTTTGAAAGTACCAAAGGAGAGCAACTGACAAGTAATAATTACTGTTGTCAGTATCATAAAAAATTCGGAAACTGAATAATTGTATATATGTCAGACATAAATAAGAAGAATCTAATTTGTATGTTTAAATATTCTATGATAGTACCCTTACCTCTAAATTCTCCTCCCATGGTATGAGTCTTTCCTGACCCGGTTTGTCCGTACGCGAAACAAGTGGCCATCCCCCCTTCGAAAATGGTCTTGACGAGAGGTCTCGCGGTAAATTTATACACTAAATCATTGCTGCTGGTATCATCGAAAACATAATCGAATCTGAAATGCTGATTGTCCAGATATTTGGTCAGATCGACTTTCTGTTTGGGTTCGTGGACGATCAATTGATTTTTCGTCGGGACCGATATCACGTCCACTTCTTTTCTAGCTACAATAGAAAAAAGGTATTAAGGTGAAGAAAACCCAAAATTAAAGAAAACATACTGGTGGGACATAGAAATCGAAGATAAAATAAGACAAATGGAAAAGACATAGCAGAAATTATTACAAGACAAAAACGACGAAACTAAAGCAGAGTAACCAACAAGGAACGTTCTTGGTTAAACCCCAAAGAATGAAACAACAATCGTTGCAAAATATTTACTGCCGACGTTTCGTCACGCTGTTGCGGACATAATCATGGCTATTGTAGGTGGAGACAAGTTGTATGCAATACATAGATAGGACCACTGTATATCGTCAATATGAGATGTATTGGAGGGCCATTATTGAAAAATAGAAACCCCCCAATTTTGATAGCGTGTTGGACCAGTGGTGAAATACAACTAGTATTCAGTTTTATTTCACCACTGGTCCAACACGCTGTCAAAATTGGGGGGTTTCTATTTTTCAATAATGGCCCTCCAATACATCTCATATTGACGATATACAGTGGTCCTATCTATGTATTGCATACAACTTGTCTCCACCTACAATAGCCATGATTATGTCCGCAACAGCGTGACGAAACGTCGGCAGTAAATATTTTGCAACGATTGTTGTTTCATTCTTTGGGGTTTAATCAAGAACGTTCCTTGTTGGTTTCCCACGTCTCCCCGAGAACATCAATCCATTAAAGCAGAGTACAAAAGACTGAATAGACTAGTAAAACAAGAGGTAATAAAAGAAAAGGATAGCGCATGAAAATGTGAATACAGCCAGTTAAATAGGAGGTTATAAATATTCCGAAGCTCGAAGAGCATTAAGATTATTAAAAACGACAAGAAAATCTAATACCATACATAATAATATATCAGATAATCAGTGGATGGAACATTTTAAAAAACTGTTAACAGAAACAAGACGAGATTTTGTGATACAAGTAGAACCCATTGTAATTGGTCAAAATATCCGCTTAACAATACAGCAAGTACAAAAAGCCGCAAGAGAAACGAAATTAAAAAAATTTCCGGGCCCAGGAAGAATACATGCAGAATTAGTTAGGTATGGCCCAACAAAACTATTATAAATGCTTCTAAAACTTTTTGAAAGATGTTTGAATGGAGAGAGTAACCCTGAAGAATGGAGACCATCCTACATTACTCCAATACATTAAAATGGCACAAAAAATGATCCGAATAACTACAGAGGCATTGCGGTATTACGAACTATAGGAAGAATATACTCCAGAATACTGAAAAATCTGTTTAAAGAAGAAATCAGCGACAAAGAGCCAGAAGAACAGGCAGGTTTTCGAGCTGGTCGATCGACTGTTGATAATGCTTTCACCCTAAAGACAGCTCTAGAAAAAAGGGTTCAACGAAACCGGAGGCCCACGTATCTCTAATAGATCTGGAAAAGGCATACGATAGTGTACCTATCTCCAGTCAACCCAGTCTTGATTCAGGCTACAAAAAAATATTATGAGCAGAACTCAGCAAAAATTAAAGTAGGAACCAAAGTGACCACCTTCTCGAAACAACAGAAAGAATAAGACAAGGATGCTGTCTATCTCCCACTCTTTTAAAGATTTATTTGGACAGAGCCCTGATGAAATGGGTGAAAAAATGCAGAAGCACGGAACTAAGAGTGGGAGATGATCCGCTATTCAAGTTGTTCTTCGTAGACGACCAAATAGTTATCGCCGAAGATGAAGAGCATCTCAGTCATATGGTCCCGAAACAAATTAGAATATGTAGCGGCCGGTCTCCAGATGAATTTGTCCAAATATGAATACCTAATAGTAAGAGAAGAGGAAATAAAAGACCTTAATTTAGATTCGAAAAAAATAAACGGAGTAGACGATGGCAAATATCTGGGAATAATTTTTAATAAGAAAGGCAATGGCGAAAGCGTAATACAAGTAAGGATCGACGAGGGCAGAGCAGTCACCAGAATATTAAATTCCCTTCTCTGGAATAAAAAAATAAAGAAAACTACAAAGAAACATATATATATATATATATATATATATATATTTTCGGAGATTTCTTTTCAGATTTATAATCTGCATGAAAATAGGCAACTTTTCTCTAATTTAAACCATCATGTATCTCTTACCGTTTTCGAGATAACAATGGTGAGCATCGAAAATTTCACCACCCTGTATATATACATAGAAACATGTGATTTACTCTCTATGTTGGGGTGTTTGACATGTTTAGTAGTTAGCGTTTTGCATTAGTGGTTTCAAAGACAGCCGACCTAGTCACAGAGCGGGCAAAAATTTTGCGCAATTCATTCTGTGCGTTCGTGTCTATTCCAGTGGGTACACATGCAAATATGTACTACAGTTTGTCTGTTAATTATGATTATGATTCATAATTAAGAAAAATTGAAAAAATATAATTATAGTTAGTTGGCATTTTGTTACTATCTTAATAATGTTTAAAAGTTTAGGGATTAAAGAAATTAGAAGAGAATACATTTATATTAGAGAGGATTGAGTTTATATTAATTGGTACATTTTAGAAGTACTTTAGAGTAGTCTAACGGAGTCCTTAAATATGGACATACTAGTAAAACATCATTCCCAGTAAAGTTAAACTTCTTGATTTTGAACTTGAGCTACTACTTGCCTACTGATAATTTAATAAGCGGTATGCTTATTTTGGTTTAAATAGGCAAAACATACAGCTTTTATTTAATGATATACGTGATATGATGATTTCAATCATAAATAGTATCATATAATAATATATATAATATATATATATATATATATATATACAGTATGTCTCAGTAAGTTGGAACCATATGGAAAACTTTTTTATGGTTAATTTTACGTAAAAAAGTTATTCTTCATGAAAAGCTCTGCATGGTCTAAAACCTAAAATGCAACTATCAGATATAAAATTTTTCCCGGAGTATACGAGATTTGTCATAAAATATGAATTTTGCCCAAGAGCAAAGTACCTTTATTTTTGGCAATATGGAAAATTGTTATTAAAGAAAGGTGATCAGAACTAAAAACCATTTTTAAATATGCAGTTACATCCATTTACGATGAAAAAAATAGGTTGTGTTATTTTTAATAACATTTCTGCATCATTAATTAATTATGGATGAACATTTAACTCTTATAATTATTAAAAACATGATAACCATTCCGTTTCTTAATTTTATCTAACAATTTTGGAATTTAAACACGTCCGTAAGTAATGCATATACATTTATTGCAAATAAATATTCAAATAACAAACAACTAACACAATAATAATACTACAAATAACAGAAATTTAATTTTCACTCATTCCACTAATGCCTCGATATATCCACCCTCTCGTTCAATACATTTCATAGTCCTATTGGCAAATTTTCTTAATATCTTCCTTATCATTTCTGGAGAAATTTCCCGGCATGATTGTGTAATTATCCCCCCAAATTATTAACATCATGAAAAGGCCATTGCTGGTAAACTCTTTGTTTTAAGTAACCCCATAAGAAGTAATCTAGAGGGGGCAAGAGGCAACATTTTCTTCAAATGGAACTGTCTCTTCGCAACATTTTCGCTGGTGGTCTGAGTAAAATCCAAATTTTACATTAAAGTCTCGTGATCATTATTCATTTAAAACAAACGTGTGGTGTGGTATTTACAGGGAGACATTAATAGGACCGTATTTTTTTCACCAATCTATGAATGCCGAACGTTATTTATAATTTTTGCAAAATCAAATCAGTAACTTCATGGACGAACTACCTTTACAAGAACGTCAATGTATTTGGTTCCAACAAGACGGTGCAACATGCCATAGTAAATTAAATGTTAGGGCATATCTTGAACATTTGTTCAACGGAAAAGTTATGCACAGATATTTAGATATTTTTTGGCCTGCTAGATCCCCTGACCTAACCCCTCTATATTACTTCTTATGGGGTTACTTAAAACAAAGAGTTTATAAAACACAACCTATTTTTTTCATCGTAAATGGATGTAACTGCATATTTAAAAATGGTTTTTGTTCTGATCACCTTTCTTTAATAACAATTTTCTATATTGCCAAAAATAAAGGTACTTTGCTCTTGAGCAAAAGTCATATTTTATGACAAATCTCGTATACGCCGGGAAAAATTTTATATCTGATAGTTGCATTTTAGGTTTTAGACCATGCAGAGCTTTTTATGAAGAATAACTTTTTTTCGTAAAATTAACAATAAAAAAGATTTCCATATGGTTCCAACTTACTGAGACATACTGTATATATATATATATAATAATAATAATAATAAGTCAAATCATAAATGAGATTTTCAATTTTGTGCCTAGTTTAATAAAAAGAACACTTTTCTTTCCAAACTGAATGTGGAATCTCAAAAACCATCGGCGTACTATTTTTTTCCTTAAAAATATCAGTCAGTGCTCGCACGCACACCACTGTTGTCTTGTCTTGTCTTATTAAGTTAACGTCTCTTTTTCGCACACACCACTGTTAAAGCTGAAAAATATATTTGCATTGAAAAAAAAAATGCGAGTGTATTAAATATATGTACTAAATATTACTGAAATATTTCTAGCGGTTTTTGAAATAACAATATGATAAAAAAAATTAAATTACAAGTGAAATATTAATTAAGCACGCTTTTTTCTTTACATATCAACTCTTCGAATTTTCGTAACGGAACATTTTTGGAGTATAGTTTATAAATCAAATTATCACCAATTTCCACGTAGAATCAATGGGAATTATCTCTTTAAATATTCGCATATCGTTAAAGAACACCCTGCACAAAAATCAGCTTAAGCACATTGTTGTTAAAAAATTAACACAAATTATCCAGATAGCAAAATTTGCTACATATGATGCGCTGCATGATTTATATCTTCTTCAAAGAAATCTTAAAATGTTATTAAAGAGGTTCTGCTCAATTTATTCATTCCCTAATTATTTTCAAACATTGTGTCTTTATAAGGTACCTGTACTCCACTAATGAGTATGGCAGGCCAGATGTCGTCATTCAATCTAGAAGGATTTTAGCGACTATGGAACTCTAAAACACAACTCTACTTCGCGATTGGACCTTAAACTGAATTTCCAATAATAAACTAGGATAACTCTCATCATGTGAATATTTACCTGTCTCCCTTTCGTTAATGGGTCTCTTTCTGACGCAAACGGTGATCTGGTTCTCCACAATCGGATCGGTTTCTCTGAGCGGACGAAACTCTAACGACCTCCTGAAATCGTGGATCATCTGTGCGAACTCCCAGTGGGGGTTACTCTGCTCCATGTGGAGAATGTGGCCGCGCAACGCACGTTCCTCCTCCTGCCGTTGACGTCTCTCCTCCCTGCTTCTAGCAATGAGTTCTACCTTAAAGGAGAATAAGAAATTTGATGGGTATCGATATTCTCACAGTAAAATAGCTGATGTGAGAAAATACAAATACCAACTACTTTAGCGAGAGGAGTATAAAAATTCTTGTACGAGTTGTTTACTTAAAAGGGTATGTGGTATGCGTAAAACGTTCTTACCTTTTTGGCAGCTTCGGATTTGTAATCAAATATGGATTCTCGTTTATTTCGGATCATTTTTTTACCTGCTGGCGATTTTGGAGGACTGGGTGATCGAGCTGGAAAGCAACACATGATAATTTTCCATAGAGAGCATTTGTTAAAAAATAGATCAAGATTTTCGTGGATAGATGTCAGTTTGCAGTAAGATAGATGATTTTAGTCGACGTCCGTTGATGACGTGTGAACATTAATTCGTGAAAAAGTTGAAGATTCCTTACATTCGTATTTCGGAGAGATCGAACGTACAGGAAGCCTGCTAGTGAAATTTTCCACATTTTTCTCATCGAAGGAAGTCTTCTTGGGTGAGGCACTCCGCGAAGATTTTTTAGTTTCCTTCTCTTCGATGAGATATGGGAACATTTTCCCTCCTGTCAAAAAACGATGTCACTGTTGATTTGTGCCAAAAATATCCGATTTTTCAGTCATATAAAAGTCATTAGCTACGAGGAGTGAAAGGAGAAAGGATAACGTAAATGGACGTCGAAGAGAGGGATCGTTTATGGGGTTTACCTTAATTTCTCTCTATACGATAATTTGAACGTTACTCCCGATATTAATCTTTCAAACCATCTTGTTCGACTTTGGACGTCAATCTTACCATCTTTTGAAGGTGTTGTCAAATTGAAAAAAGTCGGTATTCGGAAAAACATACTGATCAGATAGCCGCAGAACCAAATCACTAAATCCAACAACATGTTAACTCATCGGGATTTAATTTAAAAATACCAAGTCGGATGCATTTCGTAATATGTCGGTATTGTAATTCGGAGTGACCTTAACCGTTGAAACATTATTGGAGAGCGAATGTGTAATATTTACTAACAAGGAGATCAGGTGGGTGGATAACAGCACGTATTTGAGTTTTCTGCGTCTTCTCAATATATTCAAGTGAGTAATCATCGGTAAAATTAGTAATGAAAAAAATTCAGAAATAACTAATTCTGCTAATATTGAAACGTGAGATGTAAAATATGTTTGATACAATTTAACACGTAGTTCAGTTGAAAACAAAACAATCACAGGGTGATTCAGAATTCACGTTACAAGCTTTTAGATATATAGATATATTTAGAATTTTAGATATTCGTTAAAATGGTTCGTTTTAGTATTACAGAGTGTTGCAAGAAATTAAAAGTTGCAAGGAATTAATTTTTTTTGAGATACAATATGTGAAAATAAAGCTGCTTAACCCTGTAAAAGTATGTATGTATTTTTAAATCAAATTGTGTACACATGCTAACGGTATTGTAGATAAGAAAAAAATGATTCATAAATTAGCAAAAAGTCAAAGCTTTATTTCGTGTTTCCGCAATCCTTAAAAAAGAAGTCGTTTCTTTTTTAATTTCTTAGATGTTGGCACTCATATACTATAAGAAATATTGGAAGCGGGTCGATTTTTCGAATTTGAGTCATTAGCATTTCTAGACATCTAAAAGTCCCCTGCGCCTAAAAACCATGTCTAAAAAAATCTGTGTTTGTTTGTCTGTCTGTCTGTTTGTCCGTCTGTATGTCCGTCTGTCTGTTTGTGTTATGCTTTTATAGAAGATTAAAAACGACAAACGCTCCCAACTTTGAATTTTGCTTCGTGCTACACCAGGGCCTCCCCCAATAAGCTTTTCATTAAAATCGGCCGGGATAAACGGGTAGTTTACACTTGTCGTTTTCGCTGTTTTCTTAAAATCCACTCCAATATATTTTCACTTTATTATACGGGGTACCCATATAATAAGAGAAAGTATTGTAATCATGCATGATCATGCTGATTTTCGGAATTTTGAGATATTGTGATTTCTGGACGTTTTGAGCCCCCCTGAGTTCGAAAACATGTTTTTTGAAAACATTATGTATGTATGTATGTATGTATGTGTATGTAAGTATGTATGTATGTATGTATGTATGTATGTATGTATGTATGTATGTATGTATGTATGTATGTATGTATGTATGTATGTATGTGTGTATGTATGCCCCGTCGAAATAGCCCACGTCAAAATAGCCCCGGTCAAAAACAACTCCAAATAAAATAGCCTAGAGCAAAAGATCCCAGATAAATTAACGTGGCTATTGTATCATTTTTTTATGATAATGGCAAACTAAAGAAAAAACCGACAATTCACAAAGTATTTTATTGGAAAATATCCAACAAATCAAAAATAAAAAAATCAAATCACATTATCAAATTATTATATATAAAAAAATTACATTTTCAGATTATGGGAATCGCGCCGAAGAAAGTCTATACTTTCCATATTTTTATAGGTTCCGACTGGTGCTTCTAAACGGCGATTCAATTGAACATATTTAGTCTTTCTTCCCTCTGGATGGACAATTCCAGCAGCAATGCGAGCTAGTCCGATCTCGACCATATCTTGCTCCATGAGTTTAAAGACAGATGGTTGATGACAGTCCACAGTTTGTTAGAATGTTCTTTGCCATCCTTCCACTGAATTATTTGTTCTTGGGAACTTAGCGACCACACGTTGATCAACATTCCAGATATTAATGGGAAAACGTGGTTGCATCCGTCTATTACGCCTAATTCTTCCTAGGTGTGTGTCTTCCCAGTAATCGATGAACGAGTCTATTTCGTTGGGGCAATTCATCCCTGCCCATTTTGAGCCTGCCGCAAAATGATTAACGAGATAATTTTGCTAACAGATTTTTTGACAGAAGTTGTTGGAGCTGTTTTGTCGGCGCTATTTTGACTTGGGCTATTCTGACTATTCTGATTCATCCAATCATAAATAGTCATTATTCCTTTCTACTACTTTTGTTATCTATTTCCATTTTGCATTCGTACTATTTCGTGATAGAACTTTAGAAGGGAAACCAATGTATTTCTGATTTTGGATACCTTCTATTAGAAACTTCAATACCTTATACTGAGAATTTGTTCCGAAACTCATTCATCTAAAAACCAAGATTCCAAGGAGAGAGTTATGGATATTTATGTATATTCTGGTACTCAAGCAACCTCAAAAGTGTCTTGGAGTTACTCTGGATAAGACGCTTACAGTTTAAAAACACACAACGCGAACGGCATTAAACTAAGAATTTGTAACAAATTTCAGGGACTTTGCGGTACCCCTTCCAGTACTTCGATATCCACCCTGAGATCCCCTTCGTTGGGATTAGTGTATCCATTGGCAAAATATGGTGCCCCAGTGTTGTCCAACAGCAAACACGCGCACATGGTGGATACTGAATTAAATCTAGCTATGTGCAATATATTAGGGAAAATAAGACCAACTTTTATTTATATAGTTCCACCCAATCTGCAATGGGAACATGCCTTTCGCTTAGACAGTTTAGTAAACTTGTGAACAACCCGCAGCTGCAAGTGCGTAATACTGCATCAAGGCATCCCCTAATACTGAAGATTAAAATGCTTCGTTGCAAGTGCATAATACTACATCAAGGCGTCATTGATCCTAATATTCAAGATTGAAACGCTCTATCAAAACAACTGACATTAATACTCTATGGGAGAGAGTAATTGAAATGCAAAGTGATTTCAATGTACCACAGCATGCCGTATATCGCAAAAATCAATTAGTATTGGACCTCCCCCGCTGGATTTTTTTAACCATTAACCGCATTATAACCAATTGCATTAGATATGACGACTCCTTACATAAGTGAAGCAATATATTTTTACATGCCTGCGACTGTGGCGTTGATATATTGCCCGATAAGGGCATATATGCGCAATCCAAGGGATTTTCTGATGGGAACCCAGGAACCCAGAGACGCGTGATGCACGCAACTCCCCTACCCTCTTCTCCGCTGCTTTGCTCCCCTACTAGTCCTACTACTACTGCTTCGCTTGGTTTCGGATTCGAAATTCACGCGTTTGCATAAGATTAGGAAGCATTTTTAACACGTAAAAACCAATTTTTCTAAAAATCTAAAATAGACGAACTGAAGCATTTAATTTCTACTATCAGAATCCATTTGGTAAATTAAAGTCAGTTCATTACAGTTAATTTGGCAGTCTTGCCCAACTTTATTTATATTACA
Source organism: Cryptocephalus moraei (assembly GCA_946251905.1). Lineage (NCBI taxonomy): Eukaryota > Metazoa > Arthropoda > Insecta > Coleoptera > Chrysomelidae > Cryptocephalus > Cryptocephalus moraei. The sequence continues at coordinate 3,423,790 of OX276452.1, forward strand.
ATTAAGCAAAAAGAGTTAATGCGATACATTTCCTTTTATAATTGTTTGAAGTAAATTTAATAAACTATTCCAAAAGATATTCCCTTAATATTATAAATTAACAAAGTTATGAATTTTTTTATTACAGTAGTTTTTCATTGTTTTTGCGGTTTTTTCGTTAAAAGATGGTCCCACGAAGTTTTATAAAACACCATTTTAAAGCCTTTTTAATTCTCTATAAATGCCTCATCAACAGTAATGCGATTTGTTTAATACTTTTCACTATATAACTATGACAACTTTTTTATAACAATCTAAAGCGAAATTTTGGCTTTAATACCACTTTCCTTAAACATCTACAGTATATTCTAAAAAAAGCAGCGCAAGTGGATTGCTCCATAACTTAATAGCAAAAACATCCTTTTTTCTCTCTATTACCTGCTGTACTAGTCGGTTAAGAAATATGGCACTAAATAAAGCCGAAGTTTGTTTTAAACTATTTCAGACGTAAATCAATTATAGGTAAGTGAATAGTGAACAGAGGAGTTAACAGTAAACCATTCAAATTCATAACACAGTAGATGAATACCTTGTATTTGCTGAGATTACATCACTGTTTCCACTGCCCACATCCACATCTACTGTCACCCTTAATCACAAGTTTTGGCCTAATGTAAAAAAAATTCTCCCTTTTCTCTTCATTACTTACCTCTGTTATCATGGAGTAACAAATATTTCTTCAGGAACATCATTTCTGCCTCACCACTTACAAGTTCATACACCTTTTTGATATGCGTGAAGGACGCGTATTGATCAAACATTATTAAGAATGCTTAATAATGGCAATAACGCACTTTATGCATTGTTGATAATTGTCCACTAAGGATCGATACATTTTGTTTTTCTGTCATTATGGTCCCAACAATTTTTTAGAAAAAGAGGTAATAATAAAATGTATGTTATTTTGTTATTATTAACTATTACTATTATTTTGTGGGCAGTAGTTATTGTAATGGTAGTTTTTAACAAAAATAATCACTTAAAGGTTTTTAGTTCATGGCAATTTTTAAGTAAAAAATTATGATCAAATCAGGACTCCAAAGAGCATAATCAAGTAAACCTATGGACACTATGTAACTGCTTTTATATTATAGGACAATCAAAGTTTGAAAATAAAAAACAGAGTACTTAAAAAAATTAATACATAAACTTTCAACTATCATTTACGGATAGTTGGCCTGATCTCATTTTTTCAAATACGTATCAGGTCACTTCATAGATTTGAGAATTCGACAAACCTCACCCTTTCGGAAATTTTTATAAAAATGTCGGCAAACAATATATACATATATATCTGATAACATGAAAACCGTACAATATTAAAACATTTAATTAGGTGACGTGTAACATATGATTAATTTTTTTCAAAAAAATCGAATGTCTTATTGAACAAATCTTTTGTATCGTAAATATAGTCTAATCGGTATATCCTTCACCATATTCAAGTTCATTGTATATGTATAGCTATATCCATTGAAGTAAAAATAAATAACGAGTGTCATTCATAGATAACAAAGGCATTATAAAGCTCTTGATTGCTTACCATAAAAAAATACGCACTCATTTAAACTGACGTAGCAGTTTAGTAAGATGTTTTATTGGTGCCATCTAAGTAAGTAGAATTGAAACAGATCTTTTCGAAAAAAGTTAACTGTAAAACAACCCCTAAGTATCCATATTCAAGTGCTGAGTTTTTACTCGACGTAACAACCCCTGTACTTTTAGCTACGGCTGTAGCGGCGGCTATGCTACCTGACACCAGAGGGCGAGAGTATGTCATAAACGGTGTGATACCTAAGAGGCGGAAAACATATTGAACAGTACAAACACAACAAACAATGATTCCCTCAATTTCAAATGGTAGGCGATGATTTTTTTTGAAAATATAGAGCGCAACTTGTTACCATAAGGCGGAATTAGTGGCCTACCGGCAGAACGTGTCTGTTGTGTCTGTTTTAATACTTTATACGAACAAATTACCGCTTCCTTTCTGTGTTTTCAAACGTGATAAATTACTGGATATGAATTTTAAAAACTCACACATTTTTTATGCAAAAAGCAAAATAAAACTGGTATGTTTGCTAAAGGTACACATTCTTCCTCAAAATTTTGAAGGCTTGTAACTCCTGAATGCTTAACCAACTTTTGATACCAATGATATATATATCGCTCGTTCCATGCCGAATTTGGGATTTTTTTTAGTTGTGTCCTAAAATGGGGGAAAATGGTCCTTTTTGGCCCCCGAAACTCCCCCAAAATTTTTAGGACCCCAAGTGGTTCAGAACTCAAGTTATAGGCAATTGAAAATTGAAATTTTCAGGTTCGGCTCCAAAACGAACTAACTTGTAAAAATATCCATTTTTATGAAAAAAGTTTTAAATAAAAGTTGTTTGTAGTGCCTTAAACTTTTGGGAAACTGCTAAAAAAATTCATCCGGCATGGTTCACTATTGACTGGTCTGGGCGCCATTGGTCGTCAGGCCGCAAAAAAACATCTTCAGCGTTCCTGACCAAAAAAATCAGGAGCGTAGCTGGATCTGATACAAAACTTTGGAGACCAAACAGAAGTTCGCCATACCTAAGGGTAGACCTATGAATATTACCTTGCCCTCTCGAAAATACATCGCAGGTTCCGCACGCAAAACAAAAGCGCGTCAAACGTTATTTCGTGTCATGGGTAGCATAGTTTACCCACAACGCGTTCTGGTTAATTAATTCTACCCACTGTTCGGAAAGAACGTTTCCATTCTAATCGTGAGTAAACTACTACACCCATAACGCGCTGTGGGCAAAAATTTCGGGCGATTTCGGCTATTGCGAATAGCATATATTATTATGTATATAGACGGGGTTAGACGTAGATAGACACTATTGGATAATGGATTCTCTCTCACTACTAGTTACACGCTATTTTAACTACCTTTCCACGTTGTCAGTAGAATTTCCATGGTATGCGTTACACTATACACATACACTTAGAATAATAAGTAAGTAAATGAGGCCAAACAACTCAAGCCAGGTAATGTCGCCACTGCATACAGATTAACAAAGTCTTAGATTTGCGGATTTCAAGACGAATGAGATTAATAATATGAAGGGATTGAGGTTATAGAATTTCAATTCTCCCCTAAATCTTACCCGTCAAATATCATGCCGTGTGGGGCAAAATTTTTGAGGTACATTGCGGTAGCTAGGGAATCTGAAATACTGAGACGTATCTTTTTTCTAAAAGTTTTTACTCAAATTGAATTTGAAAGAATTTTAAAGTAAAGAAGAATGGAAGAATTTAATTTTCAATTGATTAAGTGCGCTTGTTTTAAAGTATAAAAAATATTCTGAACTTTAATTCTCTTTTAGTTAAACATAGGGGTGTTGCTTCGTTAATTTCGTTTACCACATGCCTCACTAGCTTACTTATATCCACATTCATTTTTTTCTTAAAAGAAGATACGTTTTATTCAAATGCATCATTAGTTAGCTGTAGTGTAGTGTCCATATACTATAAATATGTGTGACCGGAAACGTTTAGGCAGATTCCTATTACTAAGAAACTATAAATTTTACAGACGTAGCTTCGGACGGGAGTAAGTCGAGGAAAATCATTAAACCCCGCATTTCTCTCTCCGAAGGGGTGAAAAGTAGGGGTGAAGTTTATTTTTGTCAGTTTTATTCTGAGTAGTCAGAAACTACATTGTTATAGATTAGCCTGTAGAGTGGCCCAAACTAATTTAAAAACTCAGAATTTCCCTTACCAAGGGGGTACAAAAAAGGATACAATTTATATAACAATACTCTGCCTATACCCATACCTAGAAATTTAAACTTACCAAGTTTATAGTATAGGCTCCAGAGTAGTACTTAGGTTGTCTGTACTTCGTAATTTCACTTTCCGAGGGGGATGGATGGGAGTGAAACTGATGCAATAGTTACTAAATATTTTCACTTCCTGAGGGGGTGGAAAAGTATGAGACGAGGTAAACCCATGAGCACAGTCGGGTACATCGGATTGTATTATTTAAAATTATTTGAAGATGCTTTCAATGTTATTTTATGATACCATATTGAAGACAGATTAGTGTAGAAATTAATCTTGGCGCTAGGTATTATTATTATTTTCGGGGTTTCACATATGGTTTTTCCTTATGGCATTATTTCTTCGTACAAAAGTCATCGAGTGCACACCGTTCACCTAGGATGAATTTTTGTAGTGTATCGTTTTTCTCGTATCCGAAAAAAAAACCCCTGAAAAAAAAAACCCGGAAATAAAACCCCCGGAAAAAATACCCCCGGTGTAAAAACCCCCAGGAAAGAAAACCCCCGTATGAGAAACCCTCAGGAAAAAATCTCTGAAAAAACACACATTGCTATATTTAATGTAAAAAGTCTATTTATACATAATATAATATTCACCTACAATTTTTATACGATCAATCAAGTGTAAAATAACACATGAAACTTAACAAAAAGGCAAGAAAAATTCAGTTATTGTGTTACAATTATAAATCTTTATGAAATATGAAATTCTCCGATGTCTTATACATTTCTCTAATATCATGAAATTTCTTTATTACTCACATATTATTGATACAAATATTTACTATAAAAATTATTTCTGCTTGTGAAGACTGCTATTACGTACATCGAATAATTTGAAAAACATTTCATTGCGTCTTTACGATACGAATCAATTAACTCCCTAAACGGATCCTTTACAAAAGAGTCCGTCCCCTTTGTCGTGGAAAATTTTTTTCAGTTACACATAAATGAATAAAAAGAAGGGTAAGTGACAAGGGGGCCTATTACGGACCGAGAAGGGGTTGAGCCATGGTTTGTTCGGTTTACCTAGGTGGTGACACGATCGTTTTTGATGAGAAGGTAGCGGATTTTCGGGTCCTATTCAGATCGTCCTCGACGACCGGTATACGTATGATTTTTTCCCATTTTAAGTTTGATTGTCTATCTGACAGGGCAGTTAAGGTGAGGGGACGTGATGGTTAATTTAATGACGAGGGGCGATGTATGAAATCGCTCGAGTGGAAGGGATCCGGAGATGGTAACACGTTAGGGGTTAGGTTAGGTCTCGGATGCAGGAAGTAGGATTTTCTCGTAAGGAACAAGTGAATTCTGTTATGTCTGGATGAGTAAAATGATAGTAATCGAAGTATATGTCTTACCCAATCTTGACCTTGTAGTACTTTAAAATTTAACTTTTTTAGATAAAATATGTACAAAAATGATTCTAGATGTTTAGAAATAAAAAAATCTTAGATAAAAAATGAGGATATTATGATAAATCTCCACAGTAGGTATTTCCGTTCCCTAAAATGGGATGGAAATGTGAGATGGAACAAAAAATGTTAATAAAACAGCCAAAAGAATAAAAGTAATGTTAGCAATACAGTGTCAATTAAAATCTGTGATTAATTCTAATGTTTTAATGTATTGCGAGATGATTTAAATTAAAGTAACTAAGATGCGCGTACTTTATTCACCCCACAAATAAGAAAGACGCTATCTGTTCCAAAGAAGCGGTTAAATTTTAGGGACTTTCGTTTATGTAAGAAAGCGTCGAATTTTTACCATTTTAAATTTTAGTGCAACTCCGTATTTGTACTGAACTCATGACGGTTCAGTGGTGCTGGTTTCTAGTTCTCGCTTCCTATTATTCTGTGTCCTATTTGCGACCTGAGTTTGAGAAATACGAAAATTTTGAAAACTGCTTAATATAAAATATCGGTTCGTTTCGTATAATGATCATTTTGCTGATAACTACTTAAAATAAATGGTGCAATTGAAGATAGCAAAAGTGAATAATCCACAAATTTACAGCATTATAATAAGGGTGGCAACAGAGCGGTATAAATATTAGATATAAGCCGTACCCGGCATGCTTTGCAATGCCACGTAAAGTTTAAAAAAAGAAAGGTAAAAAAAATTATAGATCACCCGGTGAACTTCGTATCACCTACATATATTTTTGAATAATATTGTCAAAACGTAATACAATTTTTTTATCTGCATTAAATTAAATGCAACACAGATATGCACATAATCAATTTAAGGCTTTCTGATGTACTATATTTTTTGTCTTTTTTGCGGTGCGTAAATAGATAAAGATGATGATTGTACGACTCGCGAACACGCGACGCATGCGTGAAACAGGGAAACTCCAAGTTGCTTTCGCAAACTGCCTTGTAACTGCAATTGTATATTATCTTTTTAAATTTTTAATAACTAATTTATCAAAAACTATCTCGAAAGTAGCCATGAAAATTTCTTGTAAAATATTCGTTCCCACCCCAGAAACTAATGAGCATAATGGATCTTGTGGTGGGAACAATTGTGGCAATTTTACTACCACCAGCACAACATAATCCAATAGATTCACCGCTGTATTTTAACGTTTTACAATATTGACAAATGATTGTCATTTCTCCAATCGTTACGGATTGGTCGGCACAATAATCTATTTCCGGGTCGTAGTGGAATGCTACTCGTTCCAAGTTTACAGGAACACTGCGTCTCCGGAATCGCTCTATTTCATTTTGTCTTGAAGTGCGCTCCATTTTTTGGATATTTGTTGCTCGTAGTACGTGTATGACCATCTTGGTGTTGATTCTGCCATGTCTTCTTCAGCTTGTCTAAGTAGTTTTTTTTATTTGTTATTTTTACCTTTAGTTTGATTCGTCGGTAATCCTGTTCGGTCTGTTGTTTAGGTTTCTTCACTTCCGGTTTTGGGTCTTGTATTTTGTACCTCATAGACTTGTTTCTTGGGTGTTTTATATTCCTCGTGTGACGTCAAGTACAGTCGAATTGTCTTGTAGTTTTCCTGCATCCTTTTGAAATAGTGTGATTTTATAAAATTGTGCTGATCGTCAAACCCAAGTTAATGGAACGCCTCGTTGTTCTCTTGGGCTTTAGTGCTTCTAGGTGATCAATCCTTTTTTGTAGGTATTACTTGGTTTTTCTTGCACTTCCGTCTTTGTTGAAATTATTATGTAGTTATATGATTTCTTGAGCTATTTTTTCTTGTTCTTGAATTAATTCATCTGAAGTTCTTGAAGTTTTGGAGTTGAAATCACTGGCGGTTTTTCTTCTGGCTGCAGTACTCGATGCGTCCGTTTTTTCGAACTTGTAGAATTTGTAGACTGGGTGTCCCGTCGATCTAAATGCTGCTGTGTAAGATGTGCCCTAACTCGTTCCATCCTAAAAGCCTTTCTACTTCATAATTATTCACTTTTGAACCCAATTCTCTCATACCAATACGAACGTTATTATTATCTGCCTCTCGCTGGTCGTCAGTGCGATTTGCACGTGAGGTAGCTCGTAGCACATTTGAATTACTCCGACGACCTAAATCAGATCGTTTTCTCCCTGGCATTTTAAAATGAATAAAGTTTTCGCGCACTGACAAACTGATGACAGATTGTAATAATTTTTTATTTGACAACCAACTGACAGTATGATTGGTTGCCTTGGCGATTAGTCCCCAAAATTACAAAATGTACCTTTTTTAGTATTTCCCTTAGTTATTATTTATGTTTCTCGCCACAAAAACCTTCCCTGAACTTCCACAAATATTTCAAGATCAAAATTAGCAAAATCCGTCCAGCCGTTCTCGAGTTGAAGCCTAGACAAACGAACAGCATTTCATTTTTATATATATAGAGATTTTTGTCTATTTGCTATAAACTAATCTGTAAAACTAAACTAAATTTAAGTCTAAAACTAATAAAACTACTTATTTTACAGTAATACTGCTCTAATAGCTACTCTAATTGTCAATCAAAAATAATGAAACTCATACGGAGATTTTTGTCTATTTGCTATAAACTAATCTGTAAAACTAAACTAAATTTAAGTCTAAAACTAATAAAACTACTTATTTTACAGTAATACTGCTCTAATAGCTACTCTAATTGTCAATCAAAAATAATGAAACTCATACGGAAGGTAAAACACTGGTAAAAATTGAAGCAGAGTTTGAAACCTGTTCCAGTGTGACATTGTTTGAACAAAATGGAAACATATAAAAAGAAGCAGTAGTGAGAATAATAGATAAAGTATAGTTCGCCGATATTTCGGCGTTCGGCCGAACTTATAGAGGGCGTTCGGCCCTCTATAAATAGCTCCGAGGACCATCACCAAACGTAAAGGGCACCAGAACTATACAACATCTACACGAGCGACATACCCAGGAAGGACTTAGGAGGGCACACAAGGACATATATCTACGCGGACGACACGGCGAAGGCAGCGACATCACTACACCCAACGAAAGCAGCGGAATATCTACAGAGGGAAGTTGACAAGATGGAAGAGTGGACGAAGAAATGGAAGATAAGGATCAACCCGGAGAAGAGCCAAGCGATATGCATAGGAAGGAAGATAGGAAGGACCGAAAATAAAAATCAAAGTGAGTGACAAAGAAATCGAATGGAGCAACGACGTCAAATACCTAGGAATACATATCGACAAGAGACTAACATGGGGGAAACACATCGAGGAGACAGCGAAGAAGGCAAAGCATAGACTAAACCAACTGGGACCAATGATAGGAAGAGGAAGCAAGCTACAACTAAGAATAAAGAAGAGGATCTATGAAGCAAGCATCAAGCCAATCATATTATACGGAGCAGCAGCACGGGGACATACAGCGGACACCAACATCAAGAAGCTAGAAGTGATACAGAACCAGGCAATGAGGAAGATGACGGACGCACCATGGTACATGGGGAACGAGCAACTACGAAGGGACTTAGGAATGACAACCATCAAGAAGGAAATCAGGGACAGGACGAGGAAGACAATAAGAAGAATGGAGACACACCAAAACCCGCTAATAAGGAAGGCCATCGACTACGACGAAGAGGAAAAGTCAAAAGTGAAGAGACCAAGACTAGCGCTACTACAATCGGAGGACGAGGAATAAGAAGGAAGGAACAGAAGAGGACATAATAAGAAGAAGAACAGGAGAAACAGCATGATACAAGAGGGACAAATGAGAAGAACAAAGAATACTAGAGGGAAACAACGAAAAAAAAAAATAAAAGAGGGAAAAGAAGCAAGGGGCACACAGCCCGGCTTTGGAAATAAAAGAGGATACACACCAAACGTAAAGATGATTAAAAGGTCTTCCGTTCTGCCAAGAATTTCGTTGGATTTTAGTAATGTGATAAAGTAAATATGTAAGTAAGTGTAAATGAAATGAACATATAATTATGTAATGTAATATATATATTTAATGCACTTTTATCTTATACATTACATGTGTAATTTTTAAAAAAAATGAGAAAAAAAAATGTTACAAACTGTCATTTCCAACAAATTTTTCTTTCTACTTTATACAGGTTTAGCACTGTGAATATTAAACCGGTAGATTTGGTTAAAATTTGCCGAACTTGAGAATTTGGGGTATCCCGCTTTGGACTGTTTAAAGTCTTCCATATATGAACGACTTTATATTGTAACGCGACATGTAAACATCCTTCTTATCTGTCGAAGTCGGCGCACTTCAAAGTGGAGACCGTTTCGAAAAATTCAGTAAAAAACGCGGCCATAAAAACCTTTTGGAATAATCCGGAAGCGTCCAATTAGAGAAAGAAATATCTGGTCCGATTTGGAAAAGACCTTTAAGGTTAAGGATATATAATTACGGACCTGCGATCGAAGGCATAGTAGACCAGAAGCCGTCTTAAGTGAAAACCCCAACTCCACTGGTATAAGGCAGTATTTGAATAACCTTTAAATAATGTGGGTGTTATGCAGCATCACAGACCATTAATATAACTAGACCAGGTGTTCCCATTAGAAACTGATGTTTGTTTACATGCCAACATAGCCGATAGGCGCGGTGTAAAGGGGGAAGGAAATATGGCCGCCGTTGACGAATTTTAACAGCGTACAAAATAGCTATCCATAGGCGTATCAATAATAAGGGGCAAAAAGGAAACGAAATTAAGAAAATAATTTATTTATTTATTTAGATCAACGGGTAATGAAGCCCTTTACATGCTAGGTAACAAAGGTGCGAAATAAGAGGCACATGAAGTATAGAAGGACATAGATGATCAAAATCATCATGACAGTAATAATGCATACAATAAGTATAGTCCAAGACCCATCTGTCAGAAATTTGCTATAGACTGACATAAGAGGTAACTGTAATGTTTTTACATGAATACCTCGGGAATAATGTCTAGAATAAGTATTGACTTATCCTCCAAAGCGCAAAGGTTGGGAACATTGTTTAAGATGCAACAATTTAAAAAGAAATTAAAAAACATGTTTTTTCCCGACTTGTTTTGCTTCTGACTTTTTAAGTATAGAATTTAGAAGAAAGTTGAAGAAAGGAAAAGTTTCAGAATCGCTTTTTACATAAAATGGCATAGGTTAAAATTTAAACATTTATTAGCGGTTTTGCCAAATAGTAATAAACAACAAAAAATCGGCCCAAAAAAGTGTTTTTTAACTTATTATTTTAGGCAATTTAAAATGTAGTTAGGACTTCCATATCACTGGTACAAAATCTTGAAGTCATAATAAAAGAATCCCGTAAATTACGTTTCGATCGGTTTATTACATTTTGCACAATAATTTTGCAATCCAGAAAAATCGAAAAATATTGAAAATTTTCAAAAATGTTTAAATTTTTTTCCACTACTCGATTTTAATAAAACTGGCGGTCATATATAAGAGGGAACAAGCTTTCATGTACTTTTGTCAGAATTAAAAAAAAAATTTATTAGAACGGTTATAGTCATTGTTTAAAGTTGGTGTCGTTTTTTTTTGCTTATAAACAAATAGATTATCTCTGCGAATTTTTTGTTAAATGAAATTCTGAAAAGATAGGCGAAAAGCACTCAGAAAGACGCTTCTTTTTATACATAATAAGTTGCTATTTTGCTCATTAGCTTCTGAGCTATAACTCCTCAAAGTTGTTTATAAATCTTATTAATGCCCTCATATTCCAATACTTTTCACAGTTGTACTAGTGGGATACTGTCATAGACTTTTTAAAAGTCTACTAACACTACATGTATTTCTTGGGTATGTGCCAACCTCTTTTCAAGCACCACTTACTTCATTCGCTGCTTTTAATTTATCCACCTGTTTCACTTTCTAGAAAATATTCCAATCAGGCCAGTTAAATAAATAAACAGTTATTAACATAACTATCTTTAACGATTATAATGTTAATCACAATTAGGTAAGCTTCTTAAAAAATCGAGCTGCAAAAGTTGCTGATAAAAGTTTATTGGATTTATTCTTGCTCTATCTTTAAATAATCATAGTAACCACGTGAAGTTATTAAATATTGCCGTATTAGGAGATGCAATATATCCCCTAGTAAATGATATGTTTCTCCATATATGGTTGTGACGTTTTCGTCATGGAATTATAATTGGAATATTTGGAAAGGGATGCACAAATTTGGGAGAATCTACATTAAACAAGTTTCTTGCTACTATATGTTTTGGTCTTCGAATTTTCAATTTTAAAAAAGTAACAATATGAGTAGCTAACCAATCTTTAACCTTTTTCTGCATATAAAAAGTAGATGCCTCAATTCCTTTAAGACACGTTTCCCACGCAAAACATTTATTGCCCGTAAACAATTTACAATCACAACCGGCTCAAGTTATACAAATCTACAATTTAACTAAAAGTAAATGTAGATAATCTTCTTGGAGCATTATATATAAAAACTTAAATGAACAGTAATCATATATGTTATTCCTTAAACAAAAATCTTAATATTTGGCTAAACACTTAAATATTTAATCATATTTATCAAGTTGTCATGTAAAATATATTGGTAAAATTTTTAATGCAAGTAATTCATAATATTTGATAACACTTCTAAATGAAATTAAAGGAAAGTGAATTGTTAATTTGTTGGTTCCTCACATCTGTCACTCTAAACTATTTTAATATATTGATCCAATACATGTATGACATATTGTCTTTAGCAGACAAATTACTAGAGAAAACAATTCATAGTAAAATACGTTTAACATTCGTATCATTCATTTAAAGCAAAGATTATTTAAATAATTTTAAAAACGTTTCCATCGACATATACACAATAACTTTGATTACCTCTGGGCTACAAAGAATCGTGGTCAGATGTGTTTAATGCTTTCCCTTTGACGTAAATTCAAGTGTTTGAAATTGTAACCTAATAATCAATCTAACTCTTGGTGATTAGTTTTACCAAAACGACGGAAATAATTTCGTAACAGTATAATTTTCCAATTTAACTTTACGAACATTAATGTAACATTTTTAGTTACTGAATACTAATTATCTGAGAACACAAAACTGAGAACGTAGATTTTACCATTTTGAGATTGGTAAAAATACACAGCTTTTTTTACGTATAAAAGTTAAAGAATTACTTAAAAACAAACAACAGTAAATTATTGTTAGGACTAATGAGAAAAGTTATGAGCTAATGCTTTGATGAAATGCAGCATTTTATATGATCTCTTTTTGTTATACTCTTATACTGTTATACTGTTAGGTATGTCATTGGTTTCGCTGTATCTAAAGTTTCGTTTAAATTCTGAACATTGTTCAATGTATCTGCCCATTTCCGATCACATGCTAAATTGAACAGGGCTCCACAAGCAATTATTGTTGTTAAAACACCCTGAAAAACGACAATGCATTCGTAAAAATCTCGAGTTTCTCCGACTGTACGATTGTATTCGACGACAATGCCGGGATAAAGTTAAGAGGGAGCTTTAAGGGATTTAAACTTATGTTATCCAATGGACGTCTTCGCTTTTGTGCCATCAAGATTTTATCTACGAATATATATGGAGTAGACAGCGCTGGTTATGCAAAATAAAAATATACTTTTTTTTTAAATTCGTAAATTTCCGGAACACCTTTCCTCTTAGATAAAGTACAATTAAAGGACGCCGTTTATCCGCTATTTGGAATTCTCCTTGTCCGTGCACGTGCCCCGGGCCCATTTGTCTCGTAAAACTTGAATAGTTAGTGTGTATACGAACCGTAGCATATGCTAAAATTCGTAGGAAATAGTGGTTAACTTTCGGTTTTAATGACCGACAGTTGGTGTCGGTGACAATAAAAACTTTAAGGGAAAAGGGATCTTTCCTCCCCTTTTGTCCTCGTCGAGAATTGGGCGGAATATAGGACAGAAATACTCGAAAAAAGGTCTAGTTTGTTTCAGGGTTGCCGAAAAGGTGACCGCTTCTGAGCTTAACTCAAGAGAGATTGGAAAATAGTCGAAATTGATTTTAAATTGGTATAGAAAGAGTAATCGAAATCCAATTGAATAAACCTAGCGAGGCATAAAATATAAGATTAAAAGAATTTTATGAATAAGTTAAAAAAATGAAGCGAATTAATATATTTGAAAATAGCGGTAAATCTTGGAATTTTGTACAGGAGTCATTTCCTGCAATGGTTTTTACTTCACAGCACACGATGAAAGATGTTTCGTTAATACTGGATAATTTCGGAAGAATAACTTCGTACTCTTATGGTTTTATGACAAAAGATAGAGAACACAAGGACCTATAAAATGATAAGAGTAGGAATTTCCAAAATATGTAAAAAACTGAGCTACTTGACTCAGACTCAGATAATTTCCGACTTAGATCTATGTGCCATCGAGTTAATTAATAAGCTGTAACTCCAGAAGTGTAACTTTTGCTTATATATCAAAACATAAAAAAATGTGAATCTGCATCGTTGCTCGCGCAACATTTGTTATTGTTGTCTTTTCGAAATTTTGACTACGGTTGTTTGCCTTTATGTTCTCTATCATCTGGTATATAAACATAGATGTAAAAAGTTATACTTCCGGAGTTACAGCTCATTACCTAGCTCGATTACAAATAAATCTGTGTTAAAAATTTGTAAACTTATTAAGTTTACAAATTATATATCTAATTAATACACTTCTGACAAAGTTAACCAAGACTAAAAATTGGTCTAATTAGACTAATTGAATTTGGAAATTTCTACTATCGCCACTTAGTAGGCGTTAATATTGTCTATTATTTGGTGAAAGAACATAGGTGTAGAAAGTTATATCGAGTGTTTTTTTTTTAAATTTCACCTAATAGTAAGCTGTGGATAGTGTTTGTGAATGCACCTTACTAAAATTGTCATTATCAAAAGTCAAATCGTTCCAAGCACTTCGAAGACTATCGTTCCGAGGAAGAATTAAGAGTTGTCAAGTTTGTTTTCACAGAGGTTCTCGCATTTAGATTTTTATATTCTTTAGTCTCACTCATCTACGCCTAATTAATAGAGCCAAGCTGTCTTCTTCAAGACACTAGTAACTAATTGGAGCAGTTTCAATTTTTATTAAAAAAGTGAGGTTATGTCAACTCACTTCAATATTGCCATTTTTTAGTAAGGTGCATTCACAAACAACTATCCACAGCCTACTATGAGGTGAATTTAAAAAAAACACCCGTTACTTCCGGTGTTATGCAATATTAACGAAACATCTTTCATAGTTTGCGGTGATGTAACAACCGTTGGCGGAACTGACTCATGTACAAAATTCGACGCTGGAGATTCTTAATTTTCCTGTTTACATTACAACGACAAATGCAGTATAGACACAAAACCTACGCTAAGATAATATACGCCTGTTAAGATACACCTGTTACGTACAGATACACTTGTTAAGAGATAATGAAGGTGTAGTGGATTATCGAATAAGGGTGCTCTCCCAAAAACCAATCTTCTGTAGTATCGTTTAACTGGGTTGGCAATTAAAAAAACATTTTAGAGCCTGTTTTTTGTAAAAAAAATTGTCATTTCATTTCCTGGTGAAATTCGCTCTTTTTTGGTTTTTAGTTAGACCGAGAACGTCTTTTATGTTTTGATCAAGAATTGTTCCGTAAAGTTTTTGGTATTATTAACATGCAACCTTTTTTTAAGGAGACGGAAATCTTTTATGGACGCCAGATGAGATCAAAGATATCTCAGAAAGAGGAACAGTAAATTCCAAATTTAGTTCGTACGTTTATCGTCTCTGATAGTGTGGGGCTACGCACATCACAGCGGTTACCCGAACTAACCACCTCCTCTTCCTCTTTCCATTTATATCCATTGATCCGGGTCGGGTAAGCTCTTCGTTTGGAAAAGAGTATATGTTCGATATAAGATCAACTGTAAAAGTTCGGATGATTTAAATTACATAATATTATTGTAGTAGATTGTCATTGCGAATTTTCTATATTCTGGGTATTTATTGCACAGGATCCTTTCAGAAATAATGATTTCCTATTCGAATATAAATTTATATATTCATAATCATATAAGATTTATGCTTGTGTTTAATAATGTTATGCTTGTTAACATACTTACCTACAGCTGATTGATCGACCAGCGTGAGCAATCAAAAACGGCGTATTCAGCATTATCTAAAACCTGATTAGAGCAGGGGCACACATATGTTTCGCTTCTTTCTATAAGAAAATAAAAAGTGCTAATGAACCATGATCAGTTAAAAATTGGCTCAGGAAATGTCCAATGTTCTGGATATACAGTAATACCAAACGGAAATATTTGGTAGGTATTAATTTCTTGGTCCATTGTGCCTCACTGTAATTTATATTTTAATCTTTTTGCCACGTGATAATAGTTATTTAAGTCACAAGGAACGTAAAAACGTGTTTAAATTCTAGGCAAGTTTGTCACTTGCCCAGGATGTTAACAGTCGATACATTCGGTGTTAATTATTACATTTGTCACGCTGCCGTTGAAAATATCCTCATAATTCCTCAAAAAATGAAATGTTTGCTTTAGTTTAAACGTACGTCACTCTGACATAAGCGTTGACTGACATACGTCAGACTGACATATGCCAGTCTGATATATGCGTAACGAGGGTTACCCGATGCGACAAATTTAAACAAAAGACTGTTAATATCCTCCGCAACATAATAAATCAACTTGATTTACTTATTTCATTTTCCTAGGAATGTAAATGACAGTATTTACATTCCGTCATGAAGGAAAAATAATACACGAATGTTATGTGCCATTTTTATGTTACGTATCTATACATGTAAGAGCTATTTACGATAGCGGCAGCGTGAAAATAACTATTAATAATAACTTTCGGATGGACCCCTTCATATGCTTATTGCTAGTAAATGCATCGGGGAGAGTACCTGTTATCAGTTATCACTTGAACAGCTTCTGCAAATACTGTTCTGTAAGCTGGAAGACACATGGTTTAGAGATTTCCTTTATATCATAGTTTTATAATTTTTATACCTAATTGACCAGGGTCGATAATTTTGAATATGGTAAAAAGTGAAAAAAAAAATTATAGTAGGATGAAACCCATTGGAAAAGGTAGAGAATATAAAAAAAAATGAAAGGAAAAATTAATTACGGGCGATCTGATGTTGGGAAGGGGGAGGGGGTGAGTTTTTAAGGGTAAAAAACGGTTTACCTCGATTTCCGACAAAACTGCAAGTCCTATGAAAAAAAGTTAAATGGCAAAGTTGTAGGTAATAAAAATCTACAACTTTTCTATCGACACATTTTTCACATAACCTCAAAATTGATGTGAAAAATTCAAATAGCCATGTTTTTGGTTTTTTATTTTTATCTTTTGCAAAAAAATTGTTTTTTCACAAAATTTGGTGAAAACTTACCTTTTTATGTCCCAAACATACAGTAATGTTTTTGATTTAAAATATTCATTTTTTCACCTTATTTTGACTTAATATCGAAAAAGCACTCTAATTTTCAATCGAAAATTCTCACGTCAAAATATCTGCTTTTTTAAAAAATTCGGAGTGTTTTTTGTTCGTTCAAAACTCTACTTTCTGATGGTATACAAAAATATACATTACTATGGTAAATGTTCTCAGAAAATGCAAATAATAAAAAAAACTCTAATCTGATTTTTTTTAATCATTATGTATAATTTTGAGCTATTTATTAAAATTTACACTTTAATTACTCGACAAACGTAAGATTTCATGTTACATTGATGAACAAAAAAATTACAAATCCTTGCAACATTAACATTGCAAAAAACATGAGAAAACAGTTGTTCTAAATATTAAAAATAGGATTTAAAGGGGATTTCATCTAAAAAATGTGACTGCTGAAATTTTTTTCAGTAATAAAGTTGATTTATCAAATTCTCATTACATTTATTTCATAGAAAATCTCAAAATATGTAAGTATACATGTAAATCGTACTATTGAATTTAAATACTTTATACTGATTACGTTATACATTATAATATTTTTAAATACAATAATCTTGTTATTTATAAATACCGTATCTTGCATTCTAATCACTTCTCCATTACTTTTTGTCTCTTTGATGGCATTTCTTCATCGTTAGATTCGACAAACCTTCCCGATTCTAGTGGATCTTCGAAATCTTCAAGACCATCACCGTCTTCGTCTCCAAGATTATTTCCGGTCTGCATTGGTTCTTCATCCACAATTTCATCTGAATCATCAACTTCCTCGTAGGTTTCTTCTTTCACATTGGAGCATGTTTCAGAACCATAACAATTTGCGCATAAATTTGTACATTTTAAACCATGTTTTCGGCAGCCACATTTTAAACTGTTACATCCAGTTTCACAGCTGCAGCAAATAGTTTTGAGCAATATTTCCGGAATTAATTCCTTCTCTGTAAATTTGGGCATAATGCCACGTTGATGTTGCTTCCAGCCCCAACCTGTTGGTGTCACTTCGTTACTCAGCCAAGTCTGAAGCTGATAATATGCCCTGTATACAATGTTGCTGCTGCACCTTCTGTGGGTGGGAGATTTGCCAATATGAAAGATGATTTAATTCTTGCCAATTGATATTGTAACGTTTTTACTGTTTACTAAGACTAAACACTACGCGATTTGTACTAATTAATTTATTTCTTACACTACACTTATAAACTTAACTTAACAATCCCTTAATTTAATTTGTATTCGCATACACAGATGTTTATTTATTTAACGCGCCCGATCTCTCGCTCGAATGCTTACGCACCGGTTCTTCAACTGGCCTGCCTCGAGTCGGGCATTCCCTTTTTATGGCAGATAAACGTCTTCTCGAACTTTCTGGCAGTTTCGAGATAGTTCCACGAATTTCTCCTCGGGTTTTCGGGGAATCGAAGCGTCCCGGCCTTACGAGATTGTTCCCATTGCTTCTAGAACGAATTCGCGGAACCCGGGCAGTCCCAGACGTGTTTATTTGGTTTCGGCGAGCCGTTCCGTTACAATATTTAATAAATAGCTCAAAATTATACATAATGATTAAAAAAATCGGATTCGAGTTTTTTTTTCATTATTTGCATTTTCTGAGAACATTTACCATAGTAATGTATATTTTTTATACCATCAGAAAGTAGAGATTTGAACGAACAGAAAATACTCCGACTTTTTTAAAAAAGCAGATATTTTGACGTGAGAATTTTTCATTGAAAATTAGGGTGCTTTTTCGATATTAAGTCAAAATAAGTTGAAAAAATGAATATATTAAATCAAAAAAATTACTGTATGTTTGGGACATAAAAAGGTAAGTTTTTACCAAATTTTGTGAAAAAATAGTTTTTTTTGCAAAAGATAAAAATAAAAAACCAAAAACTTGGTTATTTGAATTTTTCACATAAATTTTGAGGTTATGTGAAAAATGTGTAGACAGAAAAGTTGTAGACCTCTTTATTACCTACAACTTTGCCATTTAACTTTTTTTTATAGGACTTGCAGTTTTAACGGAAATCCAGATAAACCGTTTTTTACCCTTAAAAACTCCCCCCCTCCCCCTTCCCAACATCAGATCACCCGTAATTTATTTTTCCTTTCATTTTTGTTATATTCTCTACTTTTTCCAGTGGGTTTCATCCTACTATAATTTTTTTGTCTTAAAAATTATCGACAGTGGTCTATAATGACAACTTAATTAACGTGTTTAATCTCTCCTCCCCTCTTTTTGCAGTTATTTTTAGATTAAAAAATTAGAATATTAGAAGACTTGGAAACGTTAATCTTTCATCGAAGTGTACACCTAGCATTTAATAGTTTCACTGGGAATAATTTCCCTACCAACCTCCTTTTAGGATATTTGTTACTGTCTTTTCGGGAGCCAATATTAAATCGCGATTTTACGTTCAAGAAGAAATATTTGCTAGAGTAACATTTATTGTCAGTTTGAACTTCAAGGGTATATTTTCTATGACTAAGATAGCGAAATCATTTGCAAATGCAATTAACTTAAAATCTTCAGTTACTTCTAGATGAATATCATCATAAAGGATATTCCTCAATATTAAATTATTAAAAATATAGTAAAACTTACAATCCCTTTGTTTCGGCCTAAATAGTAACTTAATATTTAGATATATACAAGAATGGAGTAATTGTATTGTTTTACACTACCATTTTTAAACTTACTTCAATTTGAATAATTACGAGTTAAGACATCAAGCAGTATTGGTAGTGGCAATAATACATACTTGGCTAGAAATTCAGAGACATGGATTACGGTCGTATTCACCATTCTTAACTTAACAGCCTGATATGTAACAAGCTGATAATGGTTAACAGTCTGATTAGAATTTATGATTCACCATGAAATGAACTCGCTGGATAAGAAACAGACTGTTAACAGAATATTACTAAACATTTGTGTGTGTATGTGTGTGTGTGAATTGTAGTTAACGTCTCCTTTTTGCTGCAAGGCTAAACTGGACGGGACCTACAGTTTAACGTGGGCTTCGAACCACGGTCCTCGAGCACGGTTGTACCCCCTAAGGCTCTCACCCCAGTTGATCCACTCCGTGCTCCACCGACTCAGGGTGTGTGTATCCTAGTCCCGCCCTCCTACAGGATATCCGATCCTATCCGGCCTGGTTACCGGCGTGAATAGGAACGGGATTTTGGATACATTTTACACACTTCCCGCAACAATCACAACATCCATGGATTACGTGGGATTCGAACCCACAACGACAGTGACCGCCTGACTCAAAGCCAGCGCCTTAAACCACACGGCCACCGCCGCCCCAACCACCAAACATTTATGTTGGTAATCAACCGAATTCCGCTCGTTTTGTGCATGTAGCTGTTTTGTGATGACAGATGACAGTAACATATAAACTTTGGTTATAGTTATAGTGGTTCCTCTCCAGCACTACCGGAGTCCGACGATGAATCTAATACATCGATTCTATGAATTCTATCGACAACATCAACATCAGCAATCATTGTTGATAAAATTAATCAAAACATAAACAAAACAAATTTCAATTTTCATAACATAACCTCAAACTCTGCCAATTGTACCGCTCTATGTCCTTTAACACCCTGGTAAAAGTTTATCAGGGACAGTTCGGACTGTTAACTTTAACAAGCTGTTAATTGATTTAATTGAATGGCGACTACCAGTCAAAAATTTAACAGGCTGATAAATGTGTAACAGTCTGATAAGTCGATGGTGAATACGGCCGTTAAAATCTTGCCTGATAATATCTTTTTCTAAGTTATTTGTTGTCTGAATATATGTGCATATCAAAGTAAATATTAGTAAAGTTATTTATTTTCAAATGTGTGTTCAAAAATTGATTTTTGATTTACCGTGATAGACAGACAACCACGTCAATCTCAAAATAATGTTTAAATATTCCAATATGGAGATGACATTAGAGAAAATGTTTGAATTGTATTAACGTGCAATGAAACATAAAATTTTAAATTTTCAAAATAAAATTTTCTTTTATACATACAAAGTTTAAATTTAAATTTAAAAATTAAATTTAAATTTAGAACGGTAGACTTTTAAAATCTAGCTTTTCGAAACGTTAATCTATTTCTTTGTCCCTGAGTTGTCTCACTACATTTCCCACGAACTTATAATCTTAAAATTACCCATCAGGCATCTCGTCCTTAGATTTCTCTACACTTTGTTTACATAAAATCCGCTACGCATCATTACCATCGTGTTTTCCGTCGTTGCATCCCTAAGGTACCGCCGGCCGTGTGTATAACGAGCATTATTCACCTCCTCCTCTGACGAGATGTTTCGCAGATACGAGGTCCTCCTTTTCTTTCCCCCGTAAAATTAAAACTGCGTGTAAACTTTCCTTCGCCCATTATCCGCACTCGAGGGGTATGTTTTACCGTCCCGCCCTCCCCGAAAAACGATACGATCATGTTCCATCTTCACGCCAAAGCGAAGCAGTTTTAATCCTCAGCATCGAAGAGAGAAGGTGTACATTACACAAGAAGTGGATGACGATGAAAGGGGGCGAGAGGCAAAGAGAGAGGGGAAGACGTATACACATACACATAACACATAGAGAACAGGAGTGGAGATTCTTTGATAAACGCTCAAAAGAGATATTAGGGTCTTAAGTACGTCATAATGGTAGATCCGATTACCAGAGACCTGAAATCCCTCGTATGAACTTATGCGCTAATGGTGTCACGCCCGGTAATGGATGCCAGGGATAATGCGGGTCATACCGGGTGTACCGGGATACGAGAAACAAAATTGGAACTTTAAACAAATACTGACGACCCGTTTAGATGCACAGTATATTCGTTCATATATGCTCATTTAACTATCACTTTATTTTAACTAATTACAATTTTTGACTCATGATTCTATTATAAATTTTTTGGGTTACCTAAATATGTTTCAGGTGTAATTCAACCAAAGTGTGAAGTGGTCCCATCCTATTAAACGCCGTGACAACTAGACTCATGACGAAATTCATCCAATCAGTGTAGAATTTCTATTCGACTTTCAATTTAAAATTAAATTAATTCTATCAATATAAAAATCATTTCTATTTTTGCATTTTCTGAAATACAACTAAAGATCTGTAACCTGTTTAGTGACAAAGTCGTATAAACAATTATAGCCCAATAAATAATAGAAACGTTTTCCAATATTGAGTTTTCTCAACGAACGGATAACTTTAGCATATTTACTGTGATACAGCTTGCTTTAAAAAAAAAGTAATAATTATTTGTGTAACGCCGTAGAGAACATATCGAGTTACATACAAAACAACGTATCGCACAGGATTGAGATTATGCTTGAAACTTCTGTTCAATAGCTTGTCCCTATATCACTCATATAAAATCCATACAAGAAGCTTAGTGACCCATAAAGTATCTCTAGGTAACCCAAGTATTTAACATCAAAGCTCCTTACTTAACCGTTAAACGAGAAATTTTTGAATGAGTCATCGAAAAATGTTTAATGTACCTACTTTACACCAAATTAGATACTGGGCAGATGACTCAAATTTCCAAAGAGTTGTTAAATAATAAGTGCAGTAGTGAGTTACATTGCCAACTTGATTTCATACATAGATGAAAACATTTTGTGTTTATGTTTTTAAACTACGCACAACTATTTAGCCTAAATCCCATTCGAAACGAAATTCCACGCATTCCTGTATTATCTAACCTAAATAGGTCGGACGTTGTGGTCTCCTCTGACCAAAATTACGATAGATATATCACTCGGACAGTTAACAGACAAAAAAATTGTAACTGTCTACAGATGGCGACAGATAGTAAAGGTGTTCATCAGTTGGAAGTCTGTGTCGTTAGGTCTTTTTACGTTTTTCGGCAGTAGTTCTTGCGTCATGCCGTTTCAACGTTTCAACGATACAGGTAGGTGCGTTATTGATGGAATACTTTTCTGACAAAGGGATATACCCCATGTAACCAAGGGAGGAAAAATTTTAAAAAGAGGCAAAACATGTATTTTAAATATGAGTCTGCAAAGAAAATAAAGAAAATTAAAGTCATTCAGTGACCACTGCACAAGGGCATAATCGGAACGACTTATTAATATTTCAATCATTTATTAAGTTGTAATAACCAATAGCTTTATCTCGTATACCAAGGAATATATGAGGACTATTGTAGCCGAAAATTTTATTGGTAGTTTATTAAATTTGGAGGCAGTCATAATTTTTTCCCGAAACCGCACCTATCTGAGCGGCACAAAATGTTGAATGAAAGAATACCAGAGGAATGCAGAAATTGAATTATACCGGGTGTTCTTGTGGTCACTGTTCAAAACGATACCACATACCTACTCTTGAGGTTAAAATAGGGTAAAAGAAGTTATAATATATAATAATAATATTGTTAAATAAATACATGATTTAACCTTTCCTCTCTCAAAAAGTGCACTTTTACGCCGCTATTCGTAATTTATATCTAAATTTACATTTACATCTACATTTACAAAGATTTACATCTAAAACAATGTTTTGAATGGCTAGGTCAAGAAAAGTTCAAATAGAAATCTGCAAAATGTTCTAGAAAATCATGAAACCTAATAGGTTTCAGTGTCGAATCGACTTTACTGAAATTTTTAAACAAGTAAATAAGTAAAAACGCTTTATTACCATCAAAACAAAGTTTGTGGATTAAAGCAAACAGAGGAATATCAGAACATACAAGACAAGCGGATCCAATTGTCAATTTCCAAATTCAAAATAATTCTAATTAGAAAGGAAAACTAGCAGAGGTAGAAGCAGAGTTAATAGGTAAGATACGAATCACTCCTTAACAGAATATAAAGATAGCTTCTGCAAATGTAATTTAAGCTGTGTGCAAAATTTTGAAGGTATCAGGGCGACAATGATGAAAGTTGGAAGGTGGTTATTTATTTTAATCGCATTATAAACAATGGAGCCTTTAGTGCGTTGCGAGCTTGGAATGGGAGAAGGAATGTAATTACAGTTCGTCAGTCTAGTATCTTACCCGTGATAGGTGGGAATCGATGTAAGCCTTTTTTATGTTATTAAACCAAGGAATTTTTTTAGGAAAGTAAAGGGGCAGGAAGAGCCCGTATGTGGAATTTCAAATAGTCGTTGTTGCAGTGGTAACAGTGAGTTTAACCAGAAACGTAACGAATTCCCCTTTTCTGAAGTTTAAAGATTCGGTTGAATTAAAAAAAACAGCTATGTCCTGAGAAGGGTATAGCGAATGTGCAATGCGAAATGGGCGAAGTACACAGTTCCAGCAGAAGTGACGTCGAGTTCGTTTAAGGTCGTCCTCAAAGCAACGCAGAAGAAATATTTTTCGCTAAGGACTTAACATAAATAGACCACTTGAAATTGTATTCACTGATAATAAATAAGAACTTGATAGACACAGTACAAGAAATCGAGAAGGCGTTAAATGAGATGGAAGTTATGTGGCTTCTGAAGTACATGACTTTGGTTTTATTTGCTTTTAAGCGTCTGCTTTAATCAGATCAGGTCTTGATCGAGCATAGAACATAAGATACTACATTTCTCAAAACCATATCATTGAGGTTGCTCTAAGTAATGGTGATATCATTGACAGAGCGTTTACTTTCTTTGGATGTTAAGAATATCAATATCATTAATAGATATAAAAAAATTCAATCACTGTGCACTGTAAAACTACATAGGTATTGTAGTGATTACTACAACGTGATTACATAATGGGAAATGGAGTCAAGTAGCATTACCTTCTGTTTTCCGTTCCTGAATAAGCCATTCAAAGTCACAGATAACAGCATCAGTAATGTCTCGAGTTAGGATTCAGAAAAATATCTAAAAATATCTTGAAGACAGAAAATATGGCAAAAAAAAACAAAGCCTTGTAAGTAAGCCTTGCAGATTCTGCTGTTGGAAATGATGAAAGGGAGCAATCTCGTTTTGACTAATTTCTTCAGCAACATGAACAGGGAAAGAAGTAAAGCTATCGGTCTGTAGTCACTAGCTTGTTCTTCATTGCCTCCTTCGTGAAGAGAAATGACCAGGGTAGCATTAAGGTAGTCAGGGAAGACTCAAGATAAAAATGAGATATTGATCAAAGATGATAAAGTAGATAATCAGGTAGGTGGGTTCGAATGCTAACTGGCAGTCCATCTACTCCGGAGGAATTTTTATTTTTGAAAGGAAAGTGGGTGCCTATTACTTCATCGATGTTAGTAGGGTTAGTAGACTAAGAAAGATGTTGTATATTAGAATCAAGTGGAGAATTACAAAAAACAAACTGTTTATTCCTCAGATCATTAACTATATATCTCTGTCCTCTGAACTGAATGAACTAAGTTTTATGAAACATTTTCTATTGTTAAGGCTAATTTTGAGACAATGGATACTGTACTTAAAGTATTAAGCTACATTCTGTCGCCCCAAAACGTTCTTTAATAAAAATACTTTAATCCATGTTTCTCAATCTTGTGCTTGAAATGGTGGAGTTATATTTGATTGCTAATATTCTTTGTGTATGGATTTTTATTGTTAATGCCGATTAATTTATTATAGACCCATGACATTAGCCTAAAAATAAAGAATTGTTTTATGTGTACCTTACGAAAGGGCTACTTCTGGTAAATATACCGATTATATTTATTTTTAAGACGCTCACTTGATGAACAAAAAAAGAATATTATTTGCTGATTACTGATCTTGGGATATTATTATCGTTTTCTTCGCAGTTCATTGAAAACTGTTTTAATGAAATTCAGTTTTCTAAAATATAATACCTAAGTGTATCTAAGTATCTGTACACCGAAATGACTAATCAGAATTTCTAAACTCGGATATCCTACCTATGTTTGAAGGAAAATTTCGATTTCTTGTTTTCCTCTCGTAAGGATTATTGGACTTGTATTTGGAGACTATGGCAGAAAATAGAATTGAATTTGCCAAACGTTAAGAGTTTAACACAAGATCTCTTATATTCTAAGTTGCAATATTTACTAGATCATTATCAAACAGCCAAAATCAAGGTGACTTCAAGACATGCCTATCATTTATTGTGTACACATTTTACTTTTCTGTTGCCGTCCTTAATATTAGCTTTCATTCGCCGATGAGTATTGTTTTTAAATATAATTCTCTACAAAATCGTAGGGTAAATATTTCTGCAACTTTATTAGTAAATTAGTTTGTTCGAAGTTAAAAACTACTAAATAAATTTATTTGTTTTTTACCTTTTTTTGTTTAGGTATGATAATTAACACAAAATATAACTGGTTCGCTAAAGAAGAAATTGGTTTGGAGTACTTTGGAGTAAAATGTATTGAAGGACAGTGATTGAAGTGTGAAGTGCTCTTTTGCTGGCCAACAACCATTATGATTAAAGAAATTGTTCTATAATTTATAAGGCGATGTATAATAGAGAAATGTATAGTATTATATATAATATTATTATATTATATAATTATACAACGTGTTTTAAAATGATTGTCATCTAGTCAGCTGTGGAATTCCCATGTAGAATAAAAAAACCCGCCTTGCGAAAATAGGAGTTTCTACTAGCTATATATAACCTCAAAACAACCTACTTAACCTCTTTTAACTTCTGGTTTTTCTCTGTCAAAAGAAAACTAATTGTGAGTATTTGTCTATTTGTAGTAGTATTTGTTTTGGCCCTGAAAAGGGCCTTTCGGAAGAAGTCCATACTCAAAGATGGGGAGATGAACTATCAGTAGACGTCTCAAAATCGCATCCCATCAAAAGAAACAAATCGATGTTCAATTTTTATTAACAAAAATGGACATGTTTCGAGCCCCTGGGACTCATCTTCAGCAAACACTCAGCCTGTAAGAGAAATTCACCTTAGTGTCTAGATACAATAAACGCATATTATTGTTACCCACATCTGTAGCTATCAATCCGTACGTCATAATCACAATAAAATCACAGTCATCAAGATAAAATTAAACAGATTAACAGGAACAATAAAAATTAATAAACATCACCCACTCGACGGGACAAGGTGACTGACAAATCCTCTGAGTGAGAGGTATGTATAAAAAATATATATAAAAACAATAATAAACAAAGTAGACTTTTACAAAATTCAATGAAACCGAATAGAAACTAACTATACAACCGGTACAATGATGGACATCTATGAACAACAAAACGAAATAAAGACAATCTAACCAAGAGACCATGTGTATGAATTTAAAAAATTAAAAATTAACCAAACTCAGCAACAGGTGGCACAATTGGGAACAAAAGATAATACATATAATGTAATACCCAAATGACCAAACCAAAACACCCCCAAAGCCCAAAGGACGTTAGAAAATACAAGGAAGCCTACTCAGGATCAGTACAGGTTAGAGACCTGAAAAAATCTAAACAACTCAAAGGAAGTTGCTCATTGAGTAGTAAAAGGTGAGGATCCTTGGACGCTTTAACAATCTCAATATACTCTAACAAGTTAAGTTTAATTCCTTTGTTTTCAAAATGTAAAGGTTTATATTCTAGGGCCGGTGGTAGAGGAGTAGGGAAATGGTGGTTTTCAAGCACATGACTTGCAAAGGTACTAGTAACAGGAGCCAATGGATTATTAACATTCTTTGCAACTAACTTCCAGTGTTCAGCTGTTCGTGTGGCAAGCCTTCGACCCGTTTGGCCAATGTAGACCCCATTACATGCGGTATAAGGGCACCTAATAAGGTAAACCCCAGATTTTTCATCAGTAGGGACATCATCTTTAGTATTAACCAAAGAGATAAGGCTAAACCTCGTAGAATAAAAAGAGATATTAATGTCTTTGATATATCTCTGTAAAATGCGTTTGACTTTTTTCGAGGCAACACTGAAATATGGCAAAGAAAAATATCTTTTTGATCTGACCGAAGGGTGGAGGGATGTCAGAGACTCGTTGAGATGCTTGTCCCGAAAGCTGTAGAACATCTTGTTAATCAGGTGGAGCGGGAAGGAATTGTTTCTTGCAATGTTAAAAATCGTGTACAATTCTCGATTGAAATTCTCATGGGACAAAGGAATGTTGAACAACCTGTGGAATAAGAACCTAAATCCACTTAGAACTGACAGCTTCCTTGAGCATTGTTGAATGGGATGTTTTGGATAAACAGGTAAGAGACTATGTGTATGATAGAGGTTGTTATAAATTTGAAACCCTTCGTCGCAAATTAAACAACTTGCTCTGTTTACATAACCCTCTTGTTAGTTCCCATGGTGGCTCACACTACACATACACTGTCCCCTCTTCTTCCATTGATCTTACGGGGTCTTCGTTGTCTCTGTCTCCTCCCCCGGGTGGGACTGGATACTCTTTTCATCAGAGAGTGTTGAATACTTCCTCCATTGCTCTTTCACCCTCAGAGGAGTATTTATTGTCAAAGGGCTTAAAGTTTAACATCCCTCGACCTATGAACAATAGAGATTTTAGAATATTAGCTGTGGAATGTGAGAGAATAATAGAACGGACTGATTGTTCTGAGAAAAACTTGATTAGATCTCAAGTTTCACACACCTTAAATGAGTTGTCCCTTCGCTCTCCTACACATTCCGCCGTAAGAGCCAATACAGATCGCATGGCGCTAAGGTCACTTAAACAAAAGTTAGAGGTGAATAATCTAATTCTATCCAAGGCGGATAAGGGGAATTGCATAGTTCTCATGTCTAGACATGACTACAACCATAAAGTGTTAGACTTCATCTCTTCAGGACTTTTCAACCCCTTGAACTCTAACCCCAATTTGGCCTATATTAAGTATACTAAATCGTTACTGCATATGATGGAAGACACTATTAGACACTATGGAGGTAGAGTCTCTTCCCTCATTCCTATGAATCCGATGGTACCTAGACTTTATGGTCTTCCGAAGATACATAAAGACCAGATGCCCATTAGACCCGTTGTTTCCTTCAGGGGCTCTCCTACTTCTTTATTGTCGAAATGGTTAAATGATATTATTAGGTCCATCACGGACTTTTACAACCCAAGGTCCCTTAGAAACTCCAGGGATTTGGTAGACAAGATAGGTGATTTTTCTATCCCTCACGTGTCAGTCTTAGTCTTTCGATGTAGTCAACCTTTTTCCTAGTATCCCCACGGAGGATTGTGTACGTTTAGTGAGAGAGCTTCTTTTTGAGGTGGGTTGTCCTACTGAACATACATTAAACCTCTGTCTGTTGTTAGATACCGTCCTGCAACAGAATTACTTTGTTTTTAACAATCAATTTTACTCTCAATTACTAGGCTTAGCTATGGGTTCTAATATCTCACCTCTTTTAGCAGAAATTTTTATGTATGACTTAGAATCTCACCTGTCATCTTATCCTAGTTTTCAGAAGATTCTTTTTTGGTATCGGTATGTGGATGACGTTATTGTTCTATTTCAAGGTGATGTTAATGAGATCTCACATTTCTTGGACTTTCTGAATGCCATACACCCTTCTATCAATTTCACAATGGAGGTGGAGAGTAACATAGGTTTACCGTTTCTGGACCTCATAATTGAGAGGGGTGAGAATAATAGGTTTTCGTTTTCTATTTATAGGAAACCTACGCACACGGACACAGTTATCCCCTTTTGTTCTGAACACCCGATGTCACACAAATTAGCTTCATTTAGGTTCTTATTCCACAGGTTGTTCAACATTCCTTTGTCCCATGAGAATTTCAATCGAGAATTGTACACGATTTTTAACATTGCAAGAAACAATTCCTTCCCGCTCCACCTGATTAACAAGATGTTCTACAGCTTTCGGGACAAGCATCTCAACGAGTCTCTGACATCCCTCCACCCTTCGGTCAGATCAAAAAGATATTTTTCTTTGCCATATTTCAGTGTTGCCTCGAAAAAAGTCAAACGCATTTTACAGAGATATATCAAAGACATTAATATCTCTTTTTATTCTACGAGGTTTAGCCTTAACTCTTTGGTTAATACTAAAGATGATGTCCCTACTGATGAAAAATCTGGGGTTTACCTTATTAGGTGCCCTTATACCGCATGTAATGGGGTCTACATTGGCCAAACGGGTCGAAGGCTTGCCACACGAACAGCTGAACACTGGAAGTTAGTTGCAAAGAATGTTAATAATCCATTGGCTCCTGTTACTAGTACCTTTGCAAGTCATGTGCTTGAAAACCACCATTTCCCTACTCCTCTACCACCGGCCCTAGAATATAAACCTTTACATTTTGAAAACAAAGGAATTAAACTTAACTTGTTAGAGTATATTGAGATTGTTAAAGCGTCCAAGGATCCTCACCTTTTACTACTCAATGAGCAACTTCCTTTGAGTTGTTTAGATTTTTTCAGGTCTCTAACCTGTACTGATCCTGAGTAGGCTTCCTTGTATTTTCTAACGTCCTTTGGGCTTTGGGGGTGTTTTGGTTTGGTCATTTGGGTACTACATTATATGTATTATCTTTTGTTCCCAATTGTGCCACCTGTTGCTGAGTTTGGTTAATTTTTAATTTTTTAAATTCATACACATGGTCTCTTGGTTAGATTGTCTTTATTTCGTTTTGTTGTTCATAGATGTCCATCATTGTACCGGTTGTATAGTTAGTTTCTATTCGGTTTCATTGAATTTTGTAAAAGTCTACTTTGTTTATTATTGTTTTTATATATATTTTTTATACATACCTCTCACTCAGAGGATTTGTCAGTCACCTTGTCCCGTCGAGTGGGTGATGTTTAATAATTTTTATTGTTCCTGTTAATCTGTTTAATTTTATCTTGATGACTGTGATTTTATTGTGATTATGACGTACGGATTGATAGCTACAGATGTGGGTAACAATAATATGCGTTTATTGTATCTAGACACTAAGGTGAATTTCTCTTACAGGCTGAGTGTTTGCTGAAGATGAGTCCCAGGGGCTCGAAACATGTCCATTTTTGTTAATAAAAATTGAACATCGATTTGTTTCTTTTGATGGGATGCGATTTTGAGACGTCTACTGATACCTGAAAAGGGCCGTTAATTACCAGCAGTACTGATGGGCGGCCGGTACTGATTGCTAGTTTCACAATAAATGTTCGAAGTGGCACTTGTTGTCAGAATTAGATAGGTTCAAATCAATAGAGCGCGGCTAGGTTATTTTGAGATTATGTATAGTTAGTAGAAACTCCTATTTTTGCAAGGCGGGTTTTTCTTATTTTACATGGGTATTCCACAGCCGACTAGATGACAATCATTTTGAAACATATTGTACCTGTGCCTCTAATAATAATAACAATGCCTCTATTACGTTTACTAAATTAGTTCAATAATTTATTGGTTTATTGGTAATAATTTATAGTTCAAAAATTTAAGGTTTTTCTTCTTGTAAGACCATACTAAACAATAGCAACTGTTTGATGCGCACATTGACCAAATTAGAAATCCCGTTCTCCGAACCTCGATTAGGTCAGGACATCAACATAAGAAACAGCAGCGCTCGAATAGCTTTGATAGCTCCATCAGCTCTTAGTTCATTATTTTGCGGAATTTATCCAATTCCCCACACAAACCAATTTTCGAACCGTCCGTCCAGGTAATCATCCTCCTCATAATAATCGTCGCCAGCAAGCGTTTTCGGTACATGCAGCATCCAGGGGTGATCCGGTACCCCGGTCACGGTCGTAATTTGGCGATGAAGCGGCAAGGGAAATTGCCAACGTGCAGTTTCCGCGACTTAATGAGAGGCAGTGCCTCAGGATTTACCGGGTCACACTTGCCGCCCCCTCGCGCTGCCACCCCGAAGCCCCCATCTCTTCTACTTCCACCCCGACTGGGGGTTAGACGTCTCCCATTTTTGACCTCCGGAGAGGACGAACGGAAGGGGTTGTAATGGTCGCCGTAAATCCGAAGAATCGAGAAGCTGGCAGAAATCTTATAGGGTTTAATATTGTTTTAATTCATTGTTGCTGCCGATTTCACTTTTAAAATAATAAAAAATATTCTCGTAAGCAAAAATAAATTAAAACTTGTGCTTTGACGTTTTGCTTGTATCGCAAAACTTTATTCTGGAGTCGTTTGATCACCCCAATTTTGGAATCACCGGCAGTTCAACAGAGTTGTAAGTCATAGATTCAGATTTGCTTTAAAATCGACGTGTGGGTTAGAAGAATCCCGCTAGTTGATCATTAAATTGCAGATCGGGTTTAGTTTTCATAATTTTGTATTATATTTCCTTTCAAATGGATTTTATGTACATATTTAACTATTTATCAGTTAAATAATTATTGATTAATGAATGTTGCAGACGAGCAGTTCAGGAAATTTGGAAACGGCCTTCTGGGAGGAAATGGCGAAATGTAGCCACATCGACAATAACGTAAGAAACAACAAAACTGATCTATAAGTTGAAATCGGGAATCTTGTAGACGCACCCCAAAGGGAACAAAAGGTAAAATACTCTAACGAAGAGTTTTGCTTCGGAACGAATACACCGAGTCGGCAAGTATTTGGTTTCGAGGATGAGACGGCCATTGAAAGAGAGGCTCTCGAGGGGATGATCATAATTAGTGATTATCGTTATAACAAAATTAACATAATACCTTAATTAGTGTAGTGTAATTATTTGAATCGACAAAAACGTTACTGTTGGTTTCAGAAGTGGTATTATTCTAGGACATAAATTTAGAAGGATGAAATCGCTACGCGACCGGAAGGTGACCGATTTAAAGCGCGAGGTACAAAATTGAGTACTCGATACTATGGTGACAAAAATGGTACTTCAAAAACGTTTTTGGGAATCGAAAATCTACTAATGCGTTATTGATTCTCCGTTTTAAATCTGATTTATTAAACAATCTCATGTCGTGCACTGAACCGGGTTCTCTCGCATAAACGTTCAAAAACAACTTCCGGTCATCTTATACATTTTGTACAGGTATAGAAAAGTTTCAGGTTGTCCCAACTCCTACTTCCCGTCTACCTCAGGTAGGAGTTGGGATGTTCTTTGGGTTTGATTATCCTTATGTGGCAATCATCCATGGCTCTAACAATTGCTGTAAGAAAATTGATGATATTAAAACTTCCATTGTTTCCTTCGATTTCAATGAGAAGTATATGAAATATGAAGTAGGTACGTAATTTATGCACAGGTATTCATAAGCATTTCAATATCTCACACGATAAGAAATATCTACAATTCACCTGGACACCTGGAAAACCTTTGATTGCTTGACGACTTTCGGAAATCTCTCCTGCACGCCTTCTATCTAACCATGCCATAATGGTCTAACGCCTGGTCATATTTAGGACCATTGGAACTTCTACAGTTCCTATGTAAAATATCCCAGCACAAACCTACTTATGCTAATGCCAAATCAATCAGCAACTGATCTGAAAATATAAAGAAGTATTACATTATAATTAGGCTGCTAATGCATGGGTTTACACTCACAAGCCGAATAAGTACCTACCAAGAGTTGCAGAAACAAACTAATGGTAAAATTACCGGAAATACTAAATTTGAGAAATAACATACCCTAATCATTATTCGTTTATCAATTGCAACTTCCGTATGTCCTTTTCGACTTTCGATTGCTATTATAAACTTTTTGAAGAAAATCTTCAAATTTCTGAGGCAAAATTTGAAAGTGCATTCGAAATTAACGGTCGTTACACTGGGAACCGTTTCTTCAGCAAAGTTTTATGCTTGAACAATGTTCAAGTACGAGTAGAACAAAAATTCCCCACCAATGAAAGACACGAAAGGCGATGGGTCTTAAACTAACCAAGGAAAGGAGTCCGCATTTGTCAACAACATTTACTAACTTATCAACGAAAAAAGTGCAATTACTATTAACCAAATTTTTAGTGTAGTCATAGAGCAGGATGAAGAATCTTATAGATAATTACAATACCGGGATACTTGGAGATCTAGAAACACAAGTCTCTTGCTGCATATCATATACCCGCAACAACAAAATTGTTTAAGAAAAATCGTGATGTGTTCATCAGAGTACTTTCTCATATATAGGGGTTAATTTAAGCAACAAACCGAAAAACAACAAGTATCTATAAAGTACTCCTCACAGTAGATTTAGCCAAAAACGTTACAAAACTTTTTTATGTATTATATCTAATGTAGAATAGGTACTCAAACTTTTATAAAAATTCTTAGAGCAAATTTCGGGAAAAATTCAAAAAATTGAAGAATGATACAAAGTGCCTTTCACAGAAGATTTTGCAAAAAACGATAGAAAATTTATTTTATACTAATTCAATGGTAGAATATATATTCTAAATTTAAAATAAATTCTTGTAGCAAATTTTGAGAAAAAATAAAAAAACCGAAAAACCACAAGTATAAAGTGCTCTTCACACAAGATTTAGCAGAAAACGTTACAAACCTTTTTATACATATTTATTTGCACAATAAATTTTCAAAGTTTAAAAAGAATTCTTGGGACGAATTCCGAGAATAATACAAAAAACCAAAAATCGACAAGTATAAAGTATCCTTCACAGAAGATTTATCCAAAAACGTTAGAAAACTTTTTTAAACATATTCAATAGTAGAATAAATATTCAAAGTTTAAAAAAAATTCGTGAAATGGATTTCGAAAAAAATTGAAAAAACCGAAAATTGACAAGTATAAAGTGCCCTTCACAGAAGATTTAGCCAAAATCGTTAGAAAACATTTTTATAGGTATTGCATCGTACAATAAACATATTCAAAGTTTGAAAAAAATTCTTTGAGCGAATTTCGAGAAAAATTCAAAAAACCGAAAAATGTCAAGAGTAAACTACCCTTTTACCATTGCCGATTTTAATGAAAAGCTTAGTCTCACGTCCTGGTATGGTACAAAGTCTAAATACAAAGTTTTGACCGTTTGTGGTTTTTGGTTTTTGAGAAAATCCTACCACAGACACACATACACACATACACACATACATACAGACGGTTTTCCAAAAACATGTTTTTTGGACTCAGGGGACCTCAAAACGTCCAGAAATGCTAATAACTCAATTTCGAAAAATCGACCCGATTACAATACTCTCTCATATATGAGTACCTCATATGAGAAAGTAAAAATACTTATTGAACATAAATTTTAAATAATTAATGTAAACAAATGACTTGATTATAATTACAGGAAATTACTATGGTTACCAATTTGACAGAAGTGAGGAACTCGAATGGCAGAAAAGTGAGTAGACACATGAATGTTGAGGTAGATAGTCATGTGACTTTCAATAAGGTTTGGAACAAAATAATATCTACCATATTACCTACACGAATAATATAAATCACGCCTAGCAAATGTTAATAAAAACCAAAATAGCAATTGGAAATTTGACAGTATATGAAGTTTAGATGCATTTTGAAGTCATTGATTGCTCAGTGATTTCATAGGTGGGATGACATAGGTAGACATGATAAATCTAATCATTTTAAACGATCATTACAATTCCTATAGAAATTACAAAATGTCAACCCGGGGATTTAATCAAAATGTCAAGTATTCGCTTCGCCAACACTATGGTTAACGAATTGTATATTAGTGTTAACGCATTATTCTATGGTAAGAAATATTATTTTTAAAATTTTACGGTTCCGTTTCTTCCACCCGTATCCGTTGCTTCCAATTTCAAATACGAACGTTCCTATAATCGGATAAATCCGTAGGGTATAACAATCACCAGGTAGAAATCTGCAAATCGGGAATTCGATAACAATGAAACGTCTCGTAAGATTTTCCCTAATTCGGTAAAGTTTTGAATAACAACTGTCAGAAACATCAACGATTCTCTCCCTCGCATGCGTGTACGTTGCTTGTCGGCACTTCTCTAAGGAGAAGCATCTGTTCAGGGAGGATTGTTGTTTTTTTATGCTTGTGTATTATGGCACGATTCCCGCGGCTTTTCGGTAAATATAAAAATAAAATAACCATCGGTTCGATGGAGGAGAAGTGAAGTTCTGATTTCGATAAACGAAAAACGGTGCCAGTGTGTTTCGTCTAAAAGACACCTCCCTGTTCATCCCTGTCAGTAGATATTCTGGGAGAGTTCAGCACCCAAAAACCATACATAACCTCACTTTTGCCGGCGCGCGGCCGCAGCCCCCACCCCGCGCCCACCCGTACCCGGCGTAGGCCTACTCCCCGGGCCCCATTTAGGGCTACTCCCCCCCAGCCTTCCGCCTGGGGCCCCAATTCAGAGCTACGGCCCATGGTGCCAAAACTTTCGCGCCAAAATTTGACAGTAAGCACGGAACACCAAAGTCTGAAGCATGGAACAGAAAAGTAGGCGGAGCGGCGCGCCAAAATTTGACAGCACCGGCAACCTGGCACCACCTAGCGGACAGTGGCGGAACTTTGACTTCAGCCCCCAAAAACCATACATAACCTCACTTTTGGCATCGCGCGCGACCGCAGCCCCCACCCCAGGCTACTCCCCCCCAGCCTTCCCGCCGAGCCTTCCCCCCCAGGCCCCCAGCCTTCCCGCCGAGCCTTCCCCCCAAAAAAAATTTGACAGTTCTTCTTCTTCTGAAACACGGAACGTTAACATTTGACAGCTTCACGTCAAAGCACGGAACACAAAAGTCCTTGACAGTGTCTGAAGCACGGAACATGAAAATGAGAGAACCTTCACGCCAAAATTTGACAGTGAAACACGGAACGTTGACATTTGGCAGCTTCCCGTCAAAGCACGGAACACAAAAGTCCTTGACAGTGTCTGAAGCACGGAAGCCCAAATGACGTCATCAACGCCATATATACCCGACAATTGAGCTCTGCCACGACGTGGTGTGCTAGAGAGAGAGTGTGCGAGAGAGAGAGGGAGATAGAGAGAGAGAGTGACTGAGTGGAGTCCCCGCTGGTAGAGGCCTCAACATAACCTTAATCCTTGTGCCTCTGGGGGGGTATACCGGCAGTCCCGTGAGCACGGAACGTGAAGAACGATAAGCGCCACCTATCGTACAGTGGCGAAAACGAGCAGTTATGCAACCCACCTTTCGTGGCGGTCCGAATTCGTTTTAAAACTACTTTGAAGGCTGGGAGGGGGATAGATGGGTATAAAATTAACAAAATTATGAATTACACGAAGTATTTTTGTAAAATGTAACGGCTTCACCTGGGATTCGAAACCGAGACAGTGGTAAAGGAAACTGTATAAATTTTAGTACTACTTTGAAGAGCTGGGTGGGAGGTAGATGGGTAAAAAATTAACAAAAACTTTATTACATTAAATTATTTGATACCAGTTGATCCAAATCCACATTCACCACGTTCGGTTTCATTTAGTATCTGGACCTCCTCAAGCTGCGGATAAAAAATCTTCTCACATATCAGCTGCGTTATGCGATCTCCTACTTTCACTTCAAAGTCCTTATCGGAGTAGTTGAACAGTACAACCTTTAGTACACCCCTGTAGTCCTCATCAATAACTCCTGCTCCCACGTCTATAAAATGCTTAACAGCCAACCCAGATCTGGGTGCTACCCTTCCGTAGCTTCCCACAGGCAGCTCCACTTTTAGTCCCGTGTCGACAAGCGCCTTCCCTCTGGCGGGGACCGTAACCTCGAAAGCGCTGCGAAGATCAAACCCGGCTGCATTACAAGATGATTTGGTCGGGGCGAATGCCTCCGGGATTGCTTTAGTATACCTCAGAATCGG
Source organism: Cryptocephalus moraei (assembly GCA_946251905.1). NCBI lineage: Eukaryota > Metazoa > Arthropoda > Insecta > Coleoptera > Chrysomelidae > Cryptocephalus > Cryptocephalus moraei. The sequence continues at coordinate 3,461,206 of OX276452.1, forward strand.
ACCTTTCATCGAAGACATCGTTTGAGATAGATTTCCCTGTGGAGAGAAAAAATGATTGGTTATGACGATGAGACATACTTAAAAAGGAAAGTGATGGGTAGAAAATTAACAAAATTATGTATTACACAAAGTATTTTTGCAAAATGTAGTTCGAACCCGAGAACTCACCCGGCTGCATTACAAGATGATTTGGTCGGGGCGAATGCCTCCGGGATTGCTTTAGTATACCTCAGAATCGGACCTTTCATCGAAGACATCGTTTGAGATAGATTTCCCTGTGGAGAGAAAAAATGATTGGTTATGACGATGAGACATACTTAAAAAGGAAAGTGATGGGTAGAAAATTAACAAAATTATGTATTACACGAAGTATTTTTGCAAAATGTAGTTCGAACCCGATAACTCCTCCACCACAATTAATTTAATTAAATATATTTATACTGAGAGATATGTATGGTAATAAGCTGATAAAAATTATTTCAGAATCTTTTTTAAATTAATCATTAAATTAACCTTTTCAGAAATTAAAAAAAGAATTTCAAAATAAGCTTTAAAAAGGGGACGTTGTAAAAAGTGAGCTTTGAGTTGGTCAAAACATAAAAATCAAAATTCCATTTAAGGTTAACGACACAAAAGGCATTGCAAATCTTAAATTGATTTATTCCTCTTTGGGGACTTCCCGTTTCGTAACATGCCTATTCTTTTTTGTTTCGGGACACGTCAATTGTCATATTAAACTAAAACATTTTGCATTCTCCTTTCGGGACACTGTATACCGTATCTACCTGATTCACCAAGGTAAATAAATGAAATAAATAAAGTACTATCTCTACCTGGATGGCTATGAGAAAATAATGTTATACAGGATGTTATGGAGCATGTTATGGAGAAAAATACAGGACAACAAATGCACTGGAAGGATGCCATTTCAGACTTGATGGAGAAGTCAACAAAAACAGAACATTTTGAACTAGAATACATTTTAAAAGAAGAGGCTAATTATTCTCACACCGTAAAATTGCAGTGTGATTTTCAGATGACACCAAAAACGTGCAATGAACTATGTTCAACTTGGACGAATTTTTAATACATTGTACAAGTTTAATTGTTATGAAAGTTCCCTAGAAACATATCTTAATTAGATGTTATATTGTAAAATTACAATAAATGTGCATATACATTTTACAAAATTAAAATGATTATATTGATTACAATTGATTGACAAATGAAGAGTGCAAAATTGTTTTGTGTTGTGTTATATTGTCGAATTGCAATAAATGTGCACCTATAGAAATTATACGATAATCTATTTAATTTCACATTTGTAATTCAATAAACGTTCCCCAAATTTTCCGATGAACATTATTTTTATTTTCCCATTATGGATAAATCTTAGCTAGCTTCATTTTACATATGGTTACATAAGTGAGTGCTTCATGAATTGTTTTTCAAAATTTTGTAGGAATTGAGTCCCACCGACGTAAGCGCCACCGCCTCAGGGTAAGCGCCACCTTACAGACTTTTTCAAAGTTTATTTTCGTTATTGTTTAAGGAAGGTGTACCTTAGTAGAACTAACATATTTATTCAAAGTACGAGGTAATGAATATAACCTTTTATCGAAGTGAAATTATTATGGATTCTCCCTTTCAACACTTAAACAGGCATTAGGGAAATGAAATAAAACTAATTTTTAAAATATTAAATTCAGCAGTAGTTACTAATGAAATAGGGATAAAAAATATTAGAATAATTACCTTTCTTTTGAACAGTTAATCGACGGTACGGTGGCGGCGATCGGTTGATTTTAAGACATAGAACGAGAGCACATTTGCTCGACTTATATACCGTTTCCAATTACTTGTGAATTACAATGAACGACCTTTAATTACGCACCTTCATTGCATAAATTGTTTTTAAATAGATTCAATTGCCAAGGTTGAGAACTGATGTAATTCATTTAAAACTACAGAAATGTAACTTTTGCAAAATAATTTGTTATTTAATATGCTTAATAAAATCAAAGGTTATTGTTATACGAGTATCAAGCAGGTTTTTGAAATTTCATACCGATCGGGCAGACAGGAAACGGGTAATGCCAAAAAACACTTTTTCGACCGTATGCGTTACGTCAATAAAGACTAAGATTCCAAAATGACAAGAAATTAGTACGGTAAAAAACGGGTCAAATTCTTGCAACAACCACCCCCTCACAGGCGCGATTTTGGCGCTCAAGGGCGCGATGCACTCGAAACCCCCCTAACAATCACTACCTGAAATTTGGGCACGATCTGACCACTATTGGGGACATATGGGGGGAAAAACCTAAAAGTTAGGACTGCATTCACCATTTCGTAGCAGAGAGAGAAATTCAAAATCGCTATATCTCCAGCGCTATTGTGGATGTCGTTACCAAATTCCAGAGGGCAATAAAGGGCACCTTCGCCTAGCCCTCTACCAAATTGCAGCCTACCAAGACCAGCGGTTCGTGTGCGGTTTCGATTGGAAATTTTCCCCGACGATTTCTTTCATTCGATATTTACGTACTATTGAGCAATAGTACGGGAAATTAGATCATAGAGTTTAAAATGAAATACTAAATTCGGCTTCCCGAGCCTGGATGTTCATATTAAAGGCAATTGCCATCCCACTTGATATTGTCTCTATGAATTTTCAAAATCAACAAAACCCCCACTTCATTCAACCATTATGACAGTACCTATTACCTACTTGGAGGTCTCCTATATGTATTTTGTATACCTCTTCTTCTTTGGTGCATCTATTATCTAATGGAGGAGTGAAACTAAAAGTAGTAATCAATTCACAAATACGTTAAAAAATAGTTGGTAAACTTAACAGTTTTTCAAAGGGAAGATATAGTTTCTGGTGGTTCTAAAAAATATTTGTGATCGTTTTTGTATTTCCAACGTTCCGCTGGAACAAAAGGAAGAACTTCAGGGAGTGCTTCATTTTATATTATGCCCCCAAAATTTCATCTATTACATATGATTTAAATAATAATTCTATAACTTAGAATATTAATGTCGACAACACTTCTGTAACCGCATGGATAAGTAAGTAAGTAGGTAGATAAGTAAGTAGTACTTCACATTTTCTAAACTTAGTTCAAGTAGTTAAAGTAATTGTAAGTACGGATATTAGCCTATACTTTTGTCTTTTATTTTGGATTCGAAAAATACAGCTCAGCTTCCAAAAATTTGGGGACTTTCCCATTTTAAATTTATCCATATATTTAGATCATTAGCAAATTTCTATGGTAATTTTCTGTTTTTTCAAATATCTTCTATCAATTTTACAAACTGAGCACATCTTCCTTATCAATATACTTATTGATTTTTATTCAATTAATATTAGAAATATTGTTTAATTTTAAATTTTTCACTACAACATAATATGTAGGTAGGTTCATCTAATGTTTTTAGATTTCTGAAATAGTGTTTCTTTTAATGATTTTTATTTTTTTCCTAGTCCTCAAAGGGAAGTCAATATTCTCAACTAAACCCCTTAACCAATAGCTACTTCTTTTATGATGCGAATAATACCCTGCAAACATCTATTTTTATGTATTATTTGGTTTGCATAATATCTGAAGGACGTTTTATACGGTTCAGAAAACGTTGATAAAAAAGTTTAGGGAGTTTCACCAAAAATAGTGGGTAAACTTAAAAGTTTTTCAAAAGGGAAGATATAGTTTCTGGTGGTTCTAAACATATTTGTGAACGTTTTTGTATTTCCAACTTTCCGCTGGAACAACTTCAGGGAGTGCTTCGTTTTATATTTTGTCCCCCAAAAATCCGTTAAAAAACTGAGCACATCTTTCTATTCAATATATTTATTCATTTTTATTCAATTAATTTTAGAAATTTCGTTTAATTTTAAATTTTTCACTACAACATATATACCTAGGTAGGTTCATCCAATGTTTTAGATTTCTGAAATAGTGTTTCTTTTACTGATTTTTTATTTTTTCCTAAGTCCCCAAAGGGAAGTCAATATTCTCAACTAAGCCCCCTTAACCAATAGTTGCTTCTTTCATGATGTAAATAATACACTTCAACCAACAGTTTTATATATTATTTGATTTGAATAATATCTGAAGGACGTTTTATGTAAAGACGTAGGAATACATTATTTTCTATCATCGGATAATTAAATAAAGTAACCTTTTAAGAACTAACTGAGAACAAACAACTCTCCCAGAAACTTGAATTCGAGTTTCATCTCAGTATCTCCAGCAGTACTTCAAGTCAATAACGTTGTAGTACTGTAATAAATACATTACAGTTACCAAATATATGGAAGATTTATAAAATTTTTCATAACATTGACGAGAAGTTACATTTCGTAACAAATTATATTTGAGAAAAATTCAATTATAATGTGACAATGATAGCAAAGTTACAAAATATTGATTAATTTGTAAAACCAGATCAGTAGTATTGGACCACATATAGCACTTGTTTTAAGAAATTAGTAGAAACCAGACTCAAAAATCAATTGTAAAACCGAACCCTCAAAAAATTACAACAGTAAAAAAAATTTCCAAATTTCGGAAACATAAAAAGAAACGGATTCATTTTTAAGACTATTAAGTTATTATCAGAAACTGCCATATATTTAGATCGTTAGCGAATTTCTGTTGTAATTTTCTGTTTTTTAAATTTCTTCTAACAATTTTACAAACTGAGCACATCTTCCTATCAATATATTTATTCATTTTTATTCAATTAATTTTAGAAATTTCGTTTAATTTTAAATTTTTCACTACAACATATATATAGGTGGGTTCATTCAATGTTTTTAGATTTCTGAAATAGTGTTTCTTTTACTGAGTTTTTATTTTTCCTAAGTCCTCAAAGGGAAGTCAATATTCTTAACTAAGCCCCCTTAACCAATAGTTACTTCTTTTATGATGTAAATAATACACTTCAACCAACTGTTTTTATATATTATTTGTTTTGCGTAATATCTGAACGACGTTTTATATAAAGGCATAGGAATACATTCTTTTTCTATCATCGGATAACTAAATAAAGTAACCTTTTAAGAACTAAATAAGAACAAACAACTCTCCCAGAAACTTGAATTCGAGTTTCATCTCAGCATCTCCAGTAGTACTTCAAGTCAGTATCAAGGTAAATCTTTAATACGTTTCTAAGTTTTTCATAACATTGACGACAAGTTACATTTCTTAACTAATTATATTTGAGAAAAAAAATTCAATTAGAATGTGACAATGACAGCAAATTTACAAAATATTGATTAATTTTTAAAACCAGATCAGTAGTATTGGACCACATATAGCACTTGTTCTAAGAAATTAGTAGAAGCCAGACTTAAAAATCCAATTGTAAAACTGAACCCTCAAAAATTACAACAGTAAAAAAAAATTTCCAAATTTCGCAAACATAAAAAGAAACGGATTCATTTTTAAGACTATTAGTTATTATCAGAAACTCATAAAGGATTTAACAAAATAACAAAACCCATGACAGTCTGTCTAAAGAAAACTCAATCAGATAAACATACCCCGCGAATTCAAAGTGAGGTTATGTAGGATTGAACCAGTGCAGTGCCCTCACAAGTTGACAAGAAACAAGTAGACTTAATCCAAATTTATTTCTGCTTTCCGAGTCCCTTCTACATAAGAGGTCATGCAATATTCGACAAATGTAGACTTGCAGTATCAAACAAATTTACACCTCTTTGCATAACATTCCCACAACGATTATTCTACTTCCTTCAGAACGTTTAATCCAAGGAGTGCAAGAACCAAGCCATTTTGACAAAAATTCAATTACAATGTAACAATGACAGCAAAGTTTCAAAATAGTGATTAATTTGTAAAATCAGATCAGTAGTATTGGACCACATATAGTTCCTGTTTTTAAGAAATTAGTAGAAGCCGGACTCAAAAATCAATTGTAAAACCGACCCCCCAAGTAGTACAACAATAAAAAAATTCAAATTTGGCAAACATAAAAAGAAACGGAACTTGTCTTTCCGTGTCGCCATATTTAAAGGACATCGAACGCTGTTAACGAATTTATCGATAAAAGTAAATTTAACCGTCATTCTCTGACAGTTTAAACAATCAAAATAAGTTACAAAAGCGATGTAATCGTTTTAACAAGAGAAAAAGTTCAAAAATTGCACATTGCCGTGACCAGGATTCGAACCTCGGTTACTAATTTGCGATTGCGTAGTTGTCCTAACCACTAGACGATCACGACTGTCAAAGGCTTAGCGTCAGACTTCCTAACGATGTATATAAAATAATTTATTAAGATTCGTTAACTGAATGAGAGGAAGCGAGATCCAAGTAGGTACTCGCTTGCCGATTACACTCGAAGAAGAAAAAAAATAACTTGAACATTTTCATATATTTTTATTTACGCAATAACACATTTTTCATTTAATTCATTAAAAGAGCTGTAAGCTCGTTATACGAACACAATTTTTCCCTTTATACATTAAAAAATGAGCTGTAAGTAGGTACACTAAGTAATTTTGTAAGATATGTGAATTTTAAGTAAGATTGGAAAATCAAAATTCCAGTGGTGAGTGGAAATCTCCAGTCCTCTAAATGATTCCCAGTAACAATTACTTCGTTGTGAACACGTGTTTCGCCATGTTATAAAGGATAATGCGTAATAAAAAATTTCCAAAAAAATGTGTTAGTTTCGGTTCACTCAGCGCTCGCGTTGGGGGCATTTTTGGGGGCATAATATAAAATGAAGCACTCCCTGAAGTTCTTCCTTTTGTTCCAGCGGAACGTTGGAAATACAAAAACGATCACAAATATTTTTTAGAACCACCAGAAACTATATCTTCCCTTTGAAAAACTGTTAAGTTTACCAACTATTTTTTAACGTATTTGTGAATTGATTACTACTTTTAGTTTCACTCCTCCATTAGATAATAGATGCACCAAAGAAGAAGAGGTATACAAAATACATATAGGAGACCTCCAAGTAGGTAATAGGTACTGTCATAATGGTTGAATGAAGTGGGGGTTTTGTTGATTTTGAAAATTCATAGAGACAATATCAAGTGGGATGGCAATTGCCTTTAATATGAACATCCAGGCTCGGGAAGCCGAATTTAGTATTTCATTTTAAACTCTATGATCTAATTTCCCGTACTATTGCTCAATAGTACGTAAATATCGAATGAAAGAAATCGTCGGGGAAAATTTCCAATCGAAACCGCACACGAACCGCTGGTCTTGGTAGGCTGCAATTTGGTAGAGGGCTAGGCGAAGGTGCCCTTTATTGCCCTCTGGAATTTGGTAACGACATCCACAATAGCGCTGGAGATATAGCGATTTTGAATTTCTCTCTCTGCTACGAAATGGTGAATGCAGTCCTAACTTTTAGGTTTTTCCCCCCATATGTCCCCAATAGTGGTCAGATCGTGCCCAAATTTCAGGTAGTGATTGTTAGGGGGGTTTCGAGTGCATCGCGCCCTTGAGCGCCAAAATCGCGCCTGTGAGGGGGTGGTTGTTGCAAGAATTTGACCCGTTTTTTACCGTACTAATTTCTTGTCATTTTGGAATCTTAGTCTTTATTGACGTAACGCATACGGTCGAAAAAGTGTTTTTTGGCATTACCCGTTTCCTGTCTGCCCGATCGGTATGAAATTTCAAAAACCTGCTTGATACTCGTATAACAATAACCTTTGATTTTATTAAGCATATTAAATAACAAATTATTTTGCAAAAGTTACATTTCTGTAGTTTTAAATGAATTACATCAGTTCTCAACCTTGGCAATTGAATCTATTTAAAAACAATTTATGCAATGAAGGTGCGTAATTAAAGGTCGTTCATTGTAATTCACAAGTAATTGGAAACGGTATATAAGTCGAGCAAATGTGCTCTCGTTCTATGTCTTAAAATCAACCGATCGCCGCCACCGTACCGTCGATTAACTGTTCAAAAGAAAGGTAATTATTCTAATATTTTTTATCCCTATTTCATTAGTAACTACTGCTGAATTTAATATTTTAAAAATTAGTTTTATTTCATTTCCCTAATGCCTGTTTAAGTGTTGAAAGGGAGAATCCATAATAATTTCACTTCGATAAAAGGTTATATTCATTACCTCGTACTTTGAATAAATATGTTAGTTCTACTAAGGTACACCTTCCTTAAACAATAACGAAAATAAACTTTGAAAAAGTCTGTAAGGTGGCGCTTACCCTGAGGCGGTGGCGCTTACGTCGGTGGGACTCAATTCCTACAAAATTTTGAAAAACAATTCATGAAGCACTCACTTATGTAACCATATGTAAAATGAAGCTAGCTAAGATTTATCCATAATGGGAAAATAAAAATAATGTTCATCGGAAAATTTGGGGAACGTTTATTGAATTACAAATGTGAAATTAAATAGATTATCGTATAATTTCTATAGGTGCACATTTATTGCAATTCGACAATATAACACAACACAAAACAATTTTGCACTCTTCATTTGTCAATCAATTGTAATCAATATAATCATTTTAATTTTGTAAAATGTATATGCACATTTATTGTAATTTTACAATATAACATCTAATTAAGATATGTTTCTAGGGAACTTTCATAACAATTAAACTTGTACAATGTATTAAAAATTCGTCCAAGTTGAACATAGTTCATTGCACGTTTTTGGTGTCATCTGAAAATCACACTGCAATTTTACGGTGTGAGAATAATTAGCCTCTTCTTTTAAAATGTATTCTAGTTCAAAATGTTCTGTTTTTGTTGACTTCTCCATCAAGTCTGAAATGGCATCCTTCCAGTGCATTTGTTGTCCTGTATTTTTCTCCATAACATGCTCCATAACATCCTGTATAACATTATTTTCTCATAGCCATCCAGGTAGAGATAGTACTTTATTTATTTCATTTATTTACCTTGGTGAATCAGGTAGATACGGTATACAGTGTCCCGAAAGGAGAATGCAAAATGTTTTAGTTTAATATGACAATTGACGTGTCCCGAAACAAAAAAGAATAGGCATGTTACGAAACGGGAAGTCCCCAAAGAGGAATAAATCAATTTAAGATTTGCAATGCCTTTTGTGTCGTTAACCTTAAATGGAATTTTGATTTTTATGTTTTGACCAACTCAAAGCTCACTTTTTACAACGTCCCCTTTTTAAAGCTTATTTTGAAATTCTTTTTTTAATTTCTGAAAAGGTTAATTTAATGATTAATTTAAAAAAGATTCTGAAATAATTTTTATCAGCTTATTACCATACATATCTCTCAGTATAAATATATTTAATTAAATTAATTGTGGTGGAGGAGTTATCGGGTTCGAACTACATTTTGCAAAAATACTTCGTGTAATACATAATTTTGTTAATTTTCTACCCATCACTTTCCTTTTTAAGTATGTCTCATCGTCATAACCAATCATTTTTTCTCTCCACAGGGAAATCTATCTCAAACGATGTCTTCGATGAAAGGTCCGATTCTGAGGTATACTAAAGCAATCCCGGAGGCATTCGCCCCGACCAAATCATCTTGTAATGCAGCCGGGTGAGTTCTCGGGTTCGAACTACATTTTGCAAAAATACTTTGTGTAATACATAATTTTGTTAATTTTCTACCCATCACTTTCCTTTTTAAGTATGTCTCATCGTCATAACCAATCATTTTTTCTCTCCACAGGGAAATCTATCTCAAACGATGTCTTCGATGAAAGGTCCGATTCTGAGGTATACTAAAGCAATCCCGGAGGCATTCGCCCCGACCAAATCATCTTGTAATGCAGCCGGGTTTGATCTTCGCAGCGCTTTCGAGGTTACGGTCCCCGCCAGAGGGAAGGCGCTTGTCGACACGGGACTAAAAGTGGAGCTGCCTGTGGGAAGCTACGGAAGGGTAGCACCCAGATCTGGGTTGGCTGTTAAGCATTTTATAGACGTGGGAGCAGGAGTTATTGATGAGGACTACAGGGGTGTACTAAAGGTTGTACTGTTCAACTACTCCGATAAGGACTTTGAAGTGAAAGTAGGAGATCGCATAACGCAGCTGATATGTGAGAAGATTTTTTATCCGCAGCTTGAGGAGGTCCAGATACTAAATGAAACCGAACGTGGTGAATGTGGATTTGGATCAACTGGTATCAAATAATTTAATGTAATAAAGTTTTTGTTAATTTTTTACCCATCTACCTCCCACCCAGCTCTTCAAAGTAGTACTAAAATTTATACAGTTTCCTTTACCACTGTCTCGGTTTCGAATCCCAGGTGAAGCCGTTACATTTTACAAAAATACTTCGTGTAATTCATAATTTTGTTAATTTTATACCCATCTATCCCCCTCCCAGCCTTCAAAGTAGTTTTAAAACGAATTCGGACCGCCACGAAAGGTGGGTTGCATAACTGCTCGTTTTCGCCACTGTACGATAGGTGGCGCTTATCGTTCTTCACGTTCCGTGCTCACGGGACTGCCGGTATACCCCCCCAGAGGCACAAGGATTAAGGTTATGTTGAGGCCTCTACCAGCGGGGACTCCACTCAGTCACTCTCTCTCTCTATCTCCCTCTCTCTCTCGCACACTCTCTCTCTAGCACACCACGTCGTGGCAGAGCTCAATTGTCGGGTATATATGGCGTTGATGACGTCATTTGGGCTTCCGTGCTTCAGACACTGTCAAGGACTTTTGTGTTCCGTGCTTTGACGGGAAGCTGCCAAATGTCAACGTTCCGTGTTTCACTGTCAAATTTTGGCGTGAAGGTTCTCTCATTTTCATGTTCCGTGCTTCAGACACTGTCAAGGACTTTTGTGTTCCGTGCTTTGACGTGAAGCTGTCAAATGTTAACGTTCCGTGTTTCAGAAGAAGAAGAACTGTCAAATTTTTTTTGGGGGGAAGGCTCGGCGGGAAGGCTGGGGGCCTGGGGGGGAAGGCTCGGCGGGAAGGCTGGGGGGGAGTAGCCTGGGGTGGGGGCTGCGGTCGCGCGCGATGCCAAAAGTGAGGTTATGTATGGTTTTTGGGGGCTGAAGTCAAAGTTCCGCCACTGTCCGCTAGGTGGTGCCAGGTTGCCGGTGCTGTCAAATTTTGGCGCGCCGCTCCGCCTACTTTTCTGTTCCATGCTTCAGACTTTGGTGTTCCGTGCTTACTGTCAAATTTTGGCGCGAAAGTTTTGGCACCATGGGCCGTAGCTCTGAATTGGGGCCCCAGGCGGAAGGCTGGGGGGGAGTAGCCCTAAATGGGGCCCGGGGAGTAGGCCTACGCCGGGTACGGGTGGGCGCGGGGTGGGGGCTGCGGCCGCGCGCCGGCAAAAGTGAGGTTATGTATGGTTTTTGGGTGCTGAACTCTCCCAGAATATCTACTCCTGTCGAGTATTAACACATCTTAATTTTAAAATTTTACAGAAACATGTCACATTCTCCGGTATCTTCCTGAATTACCCCGGCCATTCATCAATCGACGCTTAGGTACGTTAACTCGACGACATATTATCCGAATAGATATATTATTACTTCGAAAGTCTCTCTCTAAAAGGCCCTTTGAAGCGTCAATCCCCCACAGCTTCTCTTACAATGTATCAAATAGCTATTAAGGTTCCCGATAAATAAACACATTGTGGACGCTTTCTTCTCTCCTCGGGACTTATATAATCAACCGGAAGCCAAAACGGTGGCTAAGAATTATGAATGTGTGAATGGGATCGTTTATAGCGTGGAAAGGAAGGAGGGAATGAACGTTCTTTCAGCGCACGGAGGGATGATTGAAAGTAAGAATTTTATGATCTAATTTAAGGAATAAGGGATACTGTCTTTTTCTTTATTAAAAATCATTTTCTCTGCCTGCAGAATTGCATTCATAGAAACATGAAGAATTTTGGGATATCTGGCCAAAAACGAAACTCCCTTTAATAAAATAGTTAGGATCTAAAAAACGCTGTTAGTGATTCCAAATACAAGTTTCTGTGGGAGAGTATTCTGTGAGACTACATACTTGGTATAACAGAAAACATAGTCGTAAATTATAGTAAATTTCTTTCAAAACTATAGAGAATATGCCATGGACTTATTTTCTGGTGCTATTCGACTGCCGTCCGCGGTCAGGTCTGTCCTAATCCCTTGCTTTAACTGCCGTCCGAAATTTTTAAATGGTTAAAGGGATTCTAATCCTATGTTCAACTGCCGTCCGGTTTGATTTTGCCTGGCCCTTATCATCCAATTAAACTTCATATTTTATTTCAATTTATTTTAATATTTCAATGAAAACGCCCGTTAAATTTTAAAATTAACTATCACCCGCCTGTTAGGCTCAGTGACAACGTGTATTATGCTTGCCCCCTCGCGAGCATACGTATATAAAGGCAATAAGGGATGGGCTGGAAATCCCGATGCCCGGAGATCCCGATCTTCGGACGGCAGTTGAACCGAGGGATTAGTCGACCTCGCTAATCCTAAAGGGTCACGTTAACCGCGACGGCAGTCGATATGCGCCCTTATTTTCATCGAAATAATCCATTACATATGTCATATACATATGACAAGTTGGTCACTTGCATGCATATACTTTCGTCCGCTGTTAATGATATAAAAATAGTCCCAATAACATAAAAAGAACTTAAAAACGTCTGAACATTTTTATTACTTTACACATTACATTACTTATATCAATTTTTCCGGAAAAAAATGTATTGAGTAAATAGTAGGACTGTTTAAATTTTTCGATGTGCTGCAACAGGGTTAAAAATGCAAATACAGAGTTTATTTCTAATTTTCCCTAAAATAATGTTTTAATCATCCATAATGAGCGCATTTGTTCCAATTTTCCACAATTCAAAACAGCTTAACCTGCGCATTTTCCTGTTGAGGTTGAGGACAAACCTATTTTCAACCCTATCCAGAAATAAAGTTTAAGTCAATCGTACCTATACACCACAGATATTTTCTCTTTTTCCACAACACTGCACTTACATAAATCGTGTTAAAATATAAGTTAAGATATAATCTTATGTAGAATTGTTTATTTGGAAGTTAACACATTTGTGCGATTAATCATCGATACTTTGATAGTTAATAAAAAGATTTGTTTAGCAGTTTAAGGACAGTAGAACTGAAATACATACACTCTGAGCGGATAGATCATTGAGTAATTTTTGTATTAAATTTTGTAAATACAGTTTTAAAAAACCATATTACCTTAACTTAGTTTTTATATTTTGAAAAATAGAATAAATTTGGGAGTAAATTTAAAAACCCATATTTGAATGGCACACAAATAGTATTTTCGTCTGGGAAAACTGGTTTTGTAAGATTTATAACATTTATAAATATTTCAAGAAATATTTACCAAACATACTGTAACGTTTATTCTAATTTATTTACACACGTTCTTAATACTACTTAATTTATCTAGACTATTTCCTAACTAATTAATTTATATCACACTCTTAACGGCTAATTTATTTGTACAATTTTACTTGTCCGTTTATCGCACTGTTTTCACTCGCGGCTTCACGTCTAATCTTCTCTGCGTCTGCAGCGCTCGATTTTTATAGTCCTCCATTATGTCTCGAGAAACTTCTTGAGAGTACTCGATCCTTCCTTTCCCTAATTTGTTTGCTCTAGAAACGACCCGAAAGTAATAAATCATTCTTTCTTTAAATGAATATTCGCGACTATTCTGGAACTGTTTTTTTATGATTTAATTAGCGGAGCGGCCCCCCTAGTACCGGCTAACGTTGGTTGTTTACATTTCGCCTTACAATACGTGTGCGTAAAGTATGAGAGTACTTTAATAAATCGTATTCTAACACACAAATTTTCTACGTAACGTTTTTGAGGATTCAAATAATTATACTGTAGGCATTGTTATGTAGTATATGTGTATAAGGGGTGGCCAAGCTAGTGGAATGTGGAACGAGGTTGGTTACCATGAGTCGTCGGTACCGGCAATTTCAATGACGCGACGAGGCCGACGAGAGTTTGAGTGCTTTGTGCGCAATTGAGTCGATCCTGTTGATTTTGAGAATAGTCCATGTTTTCTAAATTGAAGCAGTTAAATTGATTTATTAAAACATCCTGATTTAAGTCAGACGTTTGCTACATCCTCCCACAATACTCCACTAATACTTTTCTTAACTAATTCATTGACAACTAATTATAATACCTAATGCTTAATTTATGTAAAAATATTTATTTATATTCGCTATTCACACTATATTCGCATTCGACTGTCCCCTGCCATTTGCAAATAGTATCTGATGGCTCACAGTTTTTATTTCGAAGCCAAGCTTTTCTTTACAATACTTTATCGTTCGATACATTACGGCAATTGCATAGGTTTGACCGCGCGACGCGAATTCTATACACTTGAAACAATAAAGTCCCATTGGAAAAAACATTTAAATGCATTTTTTAAAAAGCTAGCCTATTGTAATGAACTAGTTAATTTCGTACTTTGGTCTTCATTGAAAGCAGGCTAAATGTTTAAATAAATTCTCGACAAATATTTTGCTTCTTGGAGTCCATTCTATGAGTGTACTCAATAAGGTGACATCATAAAATTATTTAAAATTTCTTTATTTAGTTTACAACGAATTTTTAAAATCAACAAAAAACGCAAAATTCAGAAATTGTTGTTAAATTTTTTTTCCTCTTATATATTATGTTTTGGCTGTTTTTATATTCAAACTAAGGATTAAATAATCGTGGAAAATTTATTTCACAGCTATTTGTTTAAGAATTGTATATAAATAAACGTGGGTATAACACTAACAAAAGATGGTTCACTAGATGATGCCATTCGAGAACGAAACATACAGTGACGAAAGGCCATTACTATGTTAAACGGTATACTCTGGGATAAAATGATATCAAAAGAGAACAAGAAACGAATATACACCACCATTGTAAGAAGTATAATAACATACAGTTCAGAAGTTTGGCCAATGAAAGAAAGAACATCAAAAATGATAACGGCGACATAAATGGACTTTTGGAGGAGATTGGCAGGCAGATCAAGGATGGAGAGAATAACAAACCACAGAATTAGAGAGATCATGGACGTGAAACACTATAATAGACGACATTAAAGACAAACAATTAATATGGTTTGGCCACGTACAGAGAATGCCAGAAACAAGGCTACCTAAACAAATTTCGCTCTGGAGACCAGGAGGAAGAAGAAAATCAGGCAGACGCAGAAAGAGCTGGCAGAGCGGAATTGACAAAGAGATACAAAGAGATGAGAGAGAGAGGATTAGGAGAAGATCTTTGGAAGGATCGAGACCAGTGGCGATTGGGTATCGGAAGACGTAGAACGTTGTAAACCGATTGTTATATATATATATATATATATATATATATATATATATAAATAAACGGCTTAGTGTAATGTTTTTAAAAATTCGTTTTTTACCTTTCTATTTTTTAAGGTTAATTATGATTTTTAAAATAAAAAAAAATTGTTATAGTTTATAATGATTTTTTAATGTTTTCATTATTTAGATAATTAGTGACGGAGTTGACGTAACAAAATTTTTTTTGTATAAAAATATTTTTTTTTGTTTTAAATATTTTTTTCCTCACTTTGTTGCATATGGTTGTTTTTGTAATTTTTAGTAGTAATAGAAAAAAAATATTGTAACTCTCAAAAACTTTTTATAACAAATTGTTAACTCAATAAACAATGAAATTATCAGTAAAAAAATTGTTTTTCTTCTATTCTATTAAGAGCCATTTATAATGACTTTTAGACACAAAATTATTCCTTAACTAATTATTTAAATAATGGAAACATTAAAAAACGATTATAAGCTATAACAAAATTTTTTAAGAATTTTTTTTTATTTTAAAAGTCAATTGATCCTAAACAATAGAATGGTAAAAAAAGAATTTTCAAAAACATTAAACTAAGCCGTTTATTTATAAACAATTTTTAAATAAATGGCTGTAAAAAATTTTTCTACAATTATTTAATCCTTAGTTTGAATATAAAAACTACCATAACATAATATATAAGAGAAAAAAAATTTAACAACAATTTCTGGATTTTGACTTTTTTGTTGAATTTAAAAATTCGTTGTAAACTAAATAAGGAAATGTTAAATAATTTTGTGACGTCACCTTATTGAGTACACTCATAGAAAGGACTCCAAGAAGCAAAATTTGTATGGAGAATTTATTTAAACATTTAGCCTGCTTTCAATGAAGAGGGAAGTACGAAAATACCTAGTTAATTAACAATAAGCTAGCTTTTTCAAAAATGCATTTAAAATTTTATTTCCAACGGGACTTTATTCTTTCAGGTATGTAGAATACATTAAGGTTTGTTTTAAATTTTTAAACTAATACTTAATACTTTAAAAAATTATTTTCTATGAAGTAGTCGCTTCAGAGGCGGCGAGAGCATGCCGTAACGGTCGCGCGGAGCCTTACTTTCAGCAACAAATTAAAAATATAAATATTACAGATAGATGTCCGGGAGTAAGGACTTTCTTATTGGAAATTTCCTCCTCTTTAAGAATCTTTTTTACTAATTCCTCTATCTCCTACGGTTTTTGAGTTGTTATCAAAAAATCGAAAGAGCGTTTTTATTTTTCGTTTTTTGTTAATAACAATTGCAATTTTTCTTAGCAAAAATCCTCAAAATGACTCTCAGATTTGCAGTCCGCGTCGAATGAGCTATCGCTCATATTTTTCCGAGCCTTCTAACTATTTTTCGCAGCAAACACACTTCTTGACTAGACTATAGGAGAAAGTATAAAATATATTGAGGGTTTTGCAGTAAATTAAAAATTATATTAAAACTTTTCTTAAATGTGAATCTGTATAATATTCTTTATTATTTCAGTCACTATATTTAAACTCATTTTTTCAAAAAGTATTATGTTTTTTGGGAGGGGAAGTCCTTTATGAACACCAGATAATATAAAAGATATATATGAAACAGGAACAAACAAATTCTAACTGGGGATGAGTTGTTCATCAGATCTGATAGTATGGGACTCCACAAATCCCAGCGGCTACCCGAACTAACCTCCCTTCCTCCCAATCTATATTCATTGATCCGCGTCGGATAAACGCTTCATTTGAAAACGAGTATATCTCCGACTTATGATTAAGTATGAAATTTCAGACGATTTCAATTATTTATCAGTGGTGTACTTAATTGTCGTTGCGAATTTTTTATATTCTCGATATTTCTTACAAATGATCCGTCAAGTTGTAAATTAATATGTGGCCGTTTCCCATCGTGGACAAGTAAAAACAACATGTTCGGCACTCTCTAAAATATAATTACAGTAGACTCACACAGATGTTCCACTTTTTCTTAAACGAAAAGTAAAACACCCAAATAAACTAATATGACCTATAAGAAATGTGGCCGAGAAATTTCAATGTTTTGAATTTGTAATTAACTATATCAAATCAAAAAATGGTATTAATTTCTTTGTCCATTGTGCCTTATTGGAAATTACATTACCATCTTGTTGTCACGTGTTATAGGTCTCCTGCATGATAACTTTCAGATCGATATCTTTATATATTTTATATCATTCCATTACAAGTAAATGCACGTGTGATAACTTGAACATCTTTTGCATGAACTTTACTCTGGGCTCCGCTTTACTCCAAGATAAACGGACAAACGGATAAATGTGGTTTACTTAAGAATTGTGACATGTATTAAGTAGATTTATCAATATTTTGAGTGTTTTAAAGTATGATTTTAAGTGTGTTTGTCCAGATTAATTAATTGTTTTACGTTGACTACCCCATGGTTTCGTTGATACTGACAATTTCTTCCTTATAAAATAGAGAGAGACATGAAATAAAGCAACTGATATCGAAAAGGAGGAAATACAAGCATAAACAGTACAGAAATAGAAAGACTAGAAAAACAGCATGACCGTTTTAACATACGTAGGAAAATTAAAGCGCAACTATCATCCACAGAAAAAAGGCTAGGAAACTTAATGGACAAAAATAACAAATTACTTACTGACAGTGCAAAGAAAATGGACAGATGGGAAGAATATATAAAAGAGTTATACGAAGAAAACGAAAAAATAGAGACAACGAATCAAAATGAATAAATGGACCTCTAATTATATTATCAATGAGGAATTCGAAAACGTACTAAACCGTATAAAGAATGACAAAGACTTTGCACCAGATGACATACCTACAGATATCTTAAGACTACTAAGAGAAGGACACATTAAAATACTACAATTATTAAATGAAATATACAATAGTGGGGAATTACCCAAAGAATGGCTTATATCAGTGTTTATATCAATACCCAAAAAACCTAACGCAATGAAGTAAGAAGAATATAGGGCGATCAGCTTGATGAACCATATTTAAAAAGATTTCTTACGAATGATACACGAACGAGTTTACAAGAAACTGGACGATAAAATAGCAGACTGGGATTCAGAAAATGCTATGGCACTAGAAAGGCAGTGTTTACCATATAAACAGTATATGTATAATATGTATAAATACACACGTATTCTATACTAACTTTTATACATACTTAACATACTGTAGCTTTTTATAGGTCCAACTAATTACATTACTCTAATTATGTACTTGGTTAGAATAATTCCTTTGCCACCATTTATCACTCACTAACGTTACTCATTTAATCAATTTTACTCTTTATTTATTTTCGTATTCGAGGTTTACAAAACTTGTGTCCGACTGTTTTTTCTAACTACTAGTTTTCTCGGATGGACACCATGGATATCTTCGCGATATGTCCGAAATGGAATTGATTGTACAAAATTATCATTTCAATAAATATAAGGCACTCTTAATATTGTCATGAGGCAGCACTGCTGCAATTAATAAAGAATTCATCAAATAAAATGAAATAAATCAGTAACAATTTTTTATACATAAAATATATATTATACTTGGTAACAATATCAGTATAATGCAATGTGTTCGTATTTACACTTTTTATATTAAATTTAATTAACCACTAGAATTGGAACATTTTTATCATGATAGGCAATTTGATTGATTGAGATCATTTCGATCTGAAGTTCAGAATTTCATTTCAGACTTCAGTAAAATTTTATATCATTTTATATTTTCAGCCGAAGGCAATAATTTATGACAGAAGTATCACTTCGTTCCTAAGTGCACAATGCTTTAAACTTTTGATGTACAATTAACAAACGTAGTCATTACTACTTATTCAACCGTCCATATGTAAGCACCCTGTACATCAATTTATAGTATCCAAAGTGCGTGAGGATTTCGATTAATCTTTCGCCTCGTTGACTGGTTTATACGGACGCAACGTCCTATAAAACGTAAAGGAAATTATAAGGACACAATTAGAGCCCTCGCAGTTAAACTCGCCAACTATAATGGACCTCCAATCTGTTCGGGAACGACCCAAGGTGTCTATTAAGACGCAGCTTCTGACACGTTAATATTGTCCGAATAGCCCTATCGAGCTATTAAAAGGGATTAACGGATATCTACCTAATCTTAGTCGTATAACTTCCAAGGGGTAGTTCCTGCCCCTCTCACCCTCGCTACCCTCGTTGTATGTATTTGGGGGTGGTGGAGATCGTCTTTGCCCGCTCATTTTGCCCTCTCCTTGTTGCGCGTACAGGATGATTAAGATTAAGGTTTCGACACGTATAATTTAGCTTTACGATTTTTCCAGAAATTTGGTAAAAATACCGTTGCGTTGTATCATAAAGGGGTGTTTGTTGCCTAGAAGTTTTTTAAGATCCGTTATTTTTTTGGGTCGTTTTTTATTGGGACGATCTGAACCGACAATGGTTGCATTTGGGGGTTTTTCGGAAATTTTTATGAGTTTATGGTATACGAGGTAAAGGGGACAAGCGGTAAAAAACGTGTTGCGTAAATAAAAAAGAGAGTGGGTTCTGGTAACTTTTTAATTTATCGATTTGATAAATGGGATATTACCCAATTTGACTTTCGTTCGGCGCAATCAAGGTAAATATCGATAAATGATAAACTCTTATTTTCCTTTGTAATTAGTAGTTTTCTGTATGGGTCTAATTTTCAAAAAATGTATTTAAAATTGAGACGAGCTAGAATCAGTACGTTATGATCAGGTGTTAATACACTTGCAAGGTATTTTTATAGGTTAGTTTTCGGTAACGCGAGGCAATTGCAGATCTTGCCAATTCAGTTTTTTAATGTATTCAACTTGTGGAGGCATTAGTCATTTGAAATGACGCTTATGACATGCATTAAAGATAGCAGATATACTGAAGGCCGTTTATAAAACTGCCCATTTTATACAGGTTGCTCCAAAATAAACCAAATAAGCAGCCTAATAATTCTTGAAGGACACGTTAGTAAAGAAGCTACTCTACGTTAACAACTCTTCAGTCACAAAAAATATAGTTTTTTTGAAACAAAATAATCTTTTATAAAAAACTAGACACTTGTCTACATTACATCCCCCATCCTTGAGTATAGACTTTTTCGGAAAGATATTATATTAAATATTGAAAATTAAAATTATTTCTTGAGGCAATATACTATGCTTACGTGTACAGTGAGTTAAATTATGGTCTAGTTGTTTGGGGTGGAGCCTACGATGCAGATATTAAGCCTCTAGTTAAGTTGATTAAACTATTGAAGTCAACAAAGCTATTAAATTTAGAACAATTGTATATAACTAAATGTATTTTGTATCACTATAATAATTTAAGTGTGCAGTATAATACTTCTATAAGTATTACAAGAAACAAAGCAATCAACCTACCGAAACACACGAAAACTATAAGTAGGAAAAATTGTATATATAGTGCTACAAAATACTTTAATGCCCTACCAAATGAATTAAAAATGTTAACCACGAGTACCAAAAATAAATTTAATAAAATATCATCTTACATTAAAGCAATCAACTTATAATAAAAAAATATGTATATATATATATTAATCACTTTAATTACTTAATCAAGAAAAACTGTATCTGCAAATAATTCCACAATTCAATGCCTTAGATTTAAGCTAATTTTAAGTTCTATTATGCAAGGGCATGTGCACCCTTGCATAATACTGTATACTTTAGCTCCTGCGCACAGAGGGTCTTCCCTCTCTTGCAGGCTTAATTGTATATGGCTAATAATAAATAAAATAAATAAAAATAAAAGACAGTGTCATCATCAAGGCACCAAAGATAAAAACGAGTGTCGTAAGCGTTCTGCAAGCTACATCAAACTATAGATGTAAAAACATACTGAATCAATTGTTTCTCAATAAATACAATTGAAAGCTACTTAACGTAAAATATTGCAATAAATAAATAATAAATAAAATCATAGAACAGTACTATAGCGATCTCTACCGTTCTAGAACTGATCCCCGCCTCACCAAAAGAAAACTTAAAAAGAAAAATAACAAACACTAACTGGGAAGTGATGTCTGAGATAAACAAGGAGAAAATAGAAAAAGCTGTTGAAGAATTAAAAAGAAACAAGTCTCCTGGCGAAGACACATTGTGATAGAAATGGCGAAAGAAGGATAAAAAGTATTGCAATATTTAGAGATTCTTTCCAACACGTGTCTGTTCGAAGGAAACATACCTCTGCACTGAGATAATGCTAACACAGTCTTAATACACAATAAGGGAGACATCACAGATCTGAACAATTATCGACCTATATCCCTGTTATCTCTACTTTATAAAACTTTTACCAAAGTCATCATAAACACACTGACAAACAAATTTCATGGGTACCAAGCGGTAGAGCAGGCAGACTTTAGAAAAGTACACAGTACAAATCACCATCTACACCCCATAAGGGTCCTAATAGAAAAGGCCAATGAGTGGAACATGGTTTTCGTGGACAATGAGAAAGCCTTCGAAAAGTATAGAATGGTGGGCTATCCAAGAAGGATTAGTCAACAACCGAATAGACTCTAGATATAGAATACTAACAAAAAATATATATATCTAAATGCCAAAATGACCATACCATTAGATATGGATTTAAGAACCAAGCCAGTGAAAATCAACAGAGGAGTAAGACAGGGCGACACAATATCACCGAAACTATTTGCCGCCGCATTTTTTTCAATCTTTTGAATGAGAAAACAAGGGAGTTCTTATTAAAGAAAACACCCCAACCATCTTAGATACTCTGATGACGTAGTTCTGATATCCTCGACGGAAATGGAATTGCAGGCAATGATATCCGAACTGCATACTGCCTCATTACAGAAAAAACTAAAAATAAACTTGAATAAACCAAAAGTCATGGATCAATGAACATGTTAAACGAGCGACAACTATACAAGGAATGATAGCAGAAGATGTCAATGAATATGTACACTTGGGTTAGATTTTCAAAATCAACAGAGAAAATCAAACAACGGAAATAAGTAGAAGAATATGAATTAGTTGGGCAGCATTTAGCAGAGTTTCCTATGTGCTTAAAAACCAAAAGATCTATCTCAAACTGCGGTCTAAAATATTCAACTCATGTATAATACTTGTACTTACATATGGGGCAGAAATTTGGATATTCACTGAATAAAACGTAGATCGAATGAGAAAAACTTAAATAGCTATGGAATGGCATATGCTAGGGATATCGTTAAGATAAAAAAGGCAATAAATAAGAATCGCTTATATTTTTGATTACTTGGTAATGACATTATCTTCCATTATATCTTCTCTTTCCGCATATACAATCAATCTGACCCTCAGGAATGAAATTCATGACACAAGCTAGAATAGTAGTAGTGTGATTTTTGCTTAAAAAAAAACACCTCACTTGTAGTCAATCAAGATTTTTAAATAATTTCAAGAGCTTTCCAATCGACTACCATTTCTATGTTGCAAAGAATCGTGGGCAGAAGTTAGTTTTTTTTCTTTAATTGTGACGCAAAATTTAAATACCAGATGTGATATCTAATGATTAAGACTCCTGGAAATCAATTGGACTCCAAACGACAGTACGTTGTTTGCTATTAAATAAGGAGTATTTACCAATTTATCATTTTATAGTGGTAGATATCTGCTAGAATCAGGAAAGTTCACTATAATATATATTGTTTAAACTAAATTATCATATACGGTTTGTTCTTGGATAATAAATAGAAACGATTCAGTTAGAACCTCTAATATTTTCTCCAATATATTCTGTCTTATCAATTTGAAAAAAAAATACCAATAGATTTCAAGTTTTGGTGCTGCTCCCTGTATATACTAGTTGATTTTGATATCCATCTGATGAGCATGTCTTAATCAGTTAAGTTTATTTAGCACCATTAATAATTTAACAAAGTTAAGCACTATTTAATAATTCTGCTGATTTTAAATGTCTCTGTTAATCTACTTCTATTTCCATCTATTTTCGTAATTATTTCAATCTCCTTGAAACCCTTAATTTTTGTATTTTAGTTCTTACTAGCTTCAGTTTTTTTCTGAAAAAAATTATTTGTTGGTTATTAAGGCGAAAATAATTCATGGAATTCATAATTTTAGTTATAATTTTAAATATGAATTAGGAATTTCCCTACTACAAAAAAATTTCCTCACTTGCCGTTTTCAGCAAACCTTTTTTTTCTAAATTTTTTGTGTGTGGGCGCGATGGGCCTTTTTAGGGCATCCCTTACTCGATATTACTTCCAAAGATTTTTTTATGAAGCGATTATAATCCATGACAGCATCAGGCTTTCGTGGCATTGAGACCCCGTCAAGTCTGCCCACGTACGTTATTTATGAAAGGGGCCACATACATACACACCCTTTCATTCACTGAAGACTGGGCAAAGGAGCTGTTACGTGTTCCCTTTTATATCTTTTATTATAAGTATTTTTTATTCGATATTCATTGGTTGAAAGAGTTTTTTAATCTGACAGTTGAGGTGATTTTTATGAAAAGGGGTGATAGGATTGGGTTTCGCACATTTAGGACAGTTATCGGTTCGCAACACATCCCTTCTGGCCTTTATTGTTTGAAGTTTATTATTGTTGGACAAAAAAAATCGCATCTAAACCATAAAAGATATATCAGTCCAGCAGAGGCAGCAGTGCTTCCACAACCTAAAAAACAGAAAACAAAAAAGTGTGAATTAAGGCGGTATACAGGTTTTCCGAAAATTTTAAGTGAAAAACTGGATATAAAAATTTTTTCCCATGTTTGCTCAATTAATTATCTTATATACACTGCTTAAAAAAATAGAAGAGAGTGACATATTTGGAATCTATAAATTTTTAAATATGCGTCATTGGCAATTTAAATTTTGAATGTTTTGACAAGTATTTTCACATATGTTTTCGACATATAATGAAGAAAAACTTGATAAACTATTTTAACTGTTTATTCAATTAAGTTTAATTAAGGATTTTGAACTTAGCTCTTTTTTCTTAGCTCTAGAGTTAGCGCGCTCTTCTGTTAATGAATGTCTATGCAATCGGTTCAGTGCTGGACAAGGTCGAAAATGAAAATCCCTCGAAATCATGACTGATTTCCTCTATAGGTAAGCGTACCGTCCAGCATTCATTTCCAAAACGACCTGAGACGAGCATATGGACCAGAAATTTCTTATTAAAGAGATTATAAGCTTCAAATTTAAATCTAAGGAAATATATTCGGACACCACGCTTTACGCAACACCATAAACAGCGAATGGTGTTAACTCTGGATCACAGGATTGGTAGCTTAGTCACTGGAGACCTGTAATCTATACAAATAAGTCAAGGTTTTGCTTAACACATTGCAACTGTTATAATAGGTGTATTGTATAGATGTACTAGCAAACGCTATTCAGTAGCGGTTGTGTAGGAAGTGGATAAATTTGGCGTTGGATTTATGATGGTTTTGGGAAAATATCTTAGAGGATTATGTGATATCTGCTGTTTTTGGATCAGTTCTGATTCCACCTTAACAACGAAGAGTCACTCACACATTGCCGGTATCAGTAGAAATGTGTTACGAGAGCGTGAAATGTATGTCATGAAATGAATGGCGTTAAGTTCTGCCATGCATACACAAGCCCTGATTGAGGAATCGGAAAATATATCACAAGAAACTCTTCCTAGACTAAATAGTGCGAAGCGTGTAACATAGTTAATATGAATATTGTATATACATATATATATATATATATATATATATATATATATATATATATGTATCAAGGGGGGGGCATTCATTATATAAATCTCACGAATTCCCATAAAACACGACTCGACTATGACACTCGTTTTCACTTTGATTTGCGTAATAGATTAAAATTTTTATAGTTTAATTACAAGAAAAATAAATGGTTTTGAGAGCATCACTTAAAATAGATTCACTAAAAATTCAAGTGGATTCCATTTCACTGAATTACCTTTTTCTATTCTTTGCAAAATTTGATTAGTAGTAGTAGTAGTAGTAGTAGTAGTTTTTTTCCTATGTAGAAGTTGAAAAATCTTCAAACGACACCAACAAAGATTAGATGAAGATGATGATGATGTTGGTAGTGTGAGATTTTTACCCACTAAAAAATCCTCTTTCTTCCCTTCTTGCGAGAAGGAGGCCAGACGGGAAACCGCTTTCGCATTACTTCAGTCTGACCTATTAATAATACGCCATTACGCGTCCGCCGTTGTATCTTGCTCAGCTTTCTTTGCTTCGAGCACATTCTCGGCAAAGTGCATCACAGCCTTTCAAGAGTTCTCGGAGCCAACCATGAGCGTTATGATGTTTCTTGGATTTGGTGCTTCTCCAATGGCCTCCCAAGCGTTGCTCCTTTCCACTATCCAACGGCTATAGTGGAAGAATGTGTGATAAGCTTCCTCCACTTTCTACTTGCAGTAGAAGCATTGCGGGCTCTTCTTAAATCCCATTCGATGAAGGTAATGGTTAAACGGCCCGTGTGCGGTAAGCTGCCTCAAAAAGTAATTCGTCTCCGCCTGATTACATTCCTTCCAAACTATCAGATCCGTAATGAGCTCCGCCGTCCACCTACCCGTTGTGGAACTTTGCCACCGTTGGTGCCACTCTGCCGTAGTGCGGTGTTTTTCGTTCTTCTTGGTGCGTTGATCCAACTGGCTTGCTGTTCAGAGCCGGTGGAGTCGTCTGCGTTCCTGCGCCAATAAGACAATAGGCGGGGCTTTCGCTATAATCAATACGGCTGCCTCGGATACTGTACGATACGCACAGGCAACTCGGAGGGCTGTTTGCCTTTGTATAGAAGCTAGTTTACGTCTGTAGCTCTTATGATGCAATTGGTCCGCCCAGATGTTCGCGCTACAGAGCATGATGGAATGCACCGTGCTTAACAGCAGACAACAAAAGTCGTACCTTGGACCACTCATATTCAGTATAATCCTTGATAAGTTCGTTGCAACTTTGCTGGTTTTTTCTGTTGTTTTGTTCAGATGTCCCCGGAACGTCAGCTTCTCGTTCAATTGAAGTACTAAGTACCGTAAGCAGTGCGTGGCCTCAATATTTGCATTTCCTATGGTCACTATAAAATTTTTGTCAAACCCTCGTCGCCGAGTCAATACCGCTATCTCGGTTTTGCTCGCTGCTAAATGCATCCTATGACCTTTTAGCCACTCGCAGATTCTCCTTGTAAGGTAGCCAATTTTCCGACCAGCGTCGTCTGTCTGTTGCGAGAATCAGACCGGCAAGACAGACAGAATCGACATCATCTGCATAACCGACCAGGCAGATGTCTTCAGGCAGAGGCATCAACAGAAGGTCGTCGTACCTGATATTCCAGCAGTCTGAACCGAGGACAGAGCCCTGGGAGGAGCCTGCCGTAACTTCCACTGTGTGAGGCCGTTCGGTAGTATCGTACTCGAGGACTCTTTCTCCGTAGTAATCGTCTGCGATTTCTTTAATTTATACTTCAATGTTGAATGCGATTTCATTGCATCAAGGATGTCTTCCAACCCTACAGAGTTGAAAGCGTTTTTAACGTCGAAAGTAAGGAAAACGCAGACCTTGCGGGCGCGGTAGTGTCCAGACCATGCTTTATTAACAATGTTCAGGGCTTGTTCAATCGCCGTACTTCTTGAACGTCCTTTCCTGAAGCCGTGCTGATTTTTCGAGAGTCCGCCGCTCTGTTCGACGGCCGCAACTAAGCGCACCTTGATAAGTTTCTCAAACAGCTTACCAGCAACATCCAGCATGCACAGCGGCCTGTAAGATGACGAGGTCGTTGGTGGGCCTTTGCCTAGTTAGTAGTAGTAATAGTAGTAGTAGGTTTTTTTTTAAGGAAGAAGAATAAAAACAATCCTCTTTCTGTCCTTCTTTTAAGAAGGAGGCCAGACCGGAAACCGCTTTCGCAATACTTCAGTCTGACCATTGATACGCCATCGGGCGTCAGTCGTTGAACCTTCTTCAGCCTTCTTTGCTTTGAGCACGTTCTCCGCAAGGCACATCACTGCTTTCCAGGAGCTCTCGGAGCTAGCCATGAGCGCTACGATGCTTCTGGGATTTGGTGTTACCCCAATGGTCTCCCAAGCGTTCTTCCTTTCCACTATCCAACGTTTACAGTGGAAGAATGTTTGATAAGCGTCCTCCACTTTCTCCTTGCAGTATGAGCATTGTGGGCTCCTCTTAAGTCCCATCCGATGAAGATAATGATTAAATAGCTCGTGTCCGGTAAGTAGTTGCGTTAAAAAATAATTTGTCTCCGCCAGATTACATTTCGTCCAAACTATCAAATCCGGAATGAGTTCCGCCGTCCATCTACCCGTTGTGGAGCTTTGCTACCGTTGTTGCCATTCTGTCGTAGTGCGATCTTTTTCGGTCTTCTTAGTGCGTTCATTCAACTCGCCTGCTTTTCGGAGCCGATGAAGTCGTCTGCGTTCTTGCGCCATTAGGTCGATAGGTGGGGCCTTCGCTAAAACCAATACGGCTGCCTCGGAAACTGTACGATATGCACAGGCAACTCGGAGGGCTGCTCGCCTTTGTATGGAGGCTAGCTTTCGTCTATAGCTTTCAAGATGTAGTTGGTCCGCTCAAATTTCTGCGCCATAGAGCATGATAGAATGCACCGTGCTTAATAGCAGACATCGCTTGGCGTACCTCGGACCACTGGTATTCAGCATAATCCTTGATAAGTTCGCTGCAACTTTGCTGGCTTTTTCTCTTGTTTTGTTCAGGTGTTCCCGGAACGTCAGCTTCTCGTCCAATTGGAGTCCTAAGTACCGTAAGGAGTTCTTAGCCTCAATATTTGCATTTCCTATGCATGGTCACTGTAAAATTTTTGTCAAACCCGCGTCGCCTAGTCAATACCGCCATCTCGGATTTGCTCGCTGCTAAGTTCATCCTATGACCTTTTAGCCACTCACAGATTCTGCTTGTAAGATGGTCTATTTTCCGACGAGCGTCTTCTGTGTCTCTTGCGAGAATCAGACCGGCGACATCATCTGCATAACCGACCAGGTGGATGTCTTCTGGCAGAGGCATCCACAGCAGGTCGTCATACCTAATATTCCAGCAGTCTGGGCCGAGGACAGAGCCCTGGGGGGAGCCTGCCGTGACTTTCACTGTGCGAAGACCTTCGGTAGTATCGTACTCGAGAACTCTTTCTCTGAAGTAATCGTCAGCAATATTTAGAATGTATTCCTCAATGTTGAAATCCGCTTTCATTGCATCAAGGATATCTTCCCACCCTACAGAGTTGAAAGCGTTTTTGTCGAAAGTAAGGAAAACCCAGACCTTGCGGGCGCGGTGGTTTCCAGACCATGCTTTGTTAACGATGTTCAGGGCTTGTTCAATAGCAGTAATTGTTGAATGTCCTTTCCTGAAGCCGTGTTGACTTTTCGAGAGTCCGCCGCCCTGTTCGACGGCCGCCACTAAGTGCACCTTTATAAGTTTCTCAAGCAGCTTACCTGTAAAATTCAGCATGCACAGCGGCCTGTAAGATGACGAAGTCGTTGATGGGCCTTTGCCTTTGTCAAGCAAAACCAAGCGCTGGCGCTTCCACCGTTTTTGCTAAACGTCGCTGTCTCTATATAAATGTTGTACATTGTCAGGAGTACGTTGGGGCATTTTTCTGCAATCAGTTTAATGACCTTGGGAGGAATGCCATCAGGGCTGGGTGCTTTGCCCGATTTCAGGGTTCTGGCGGCTACCTGGAGCTCCCCTATTGTAAACAGCGGCGTGTCTTTGGGATCTCTCATTTCTTTTGCCGCTCTTGGTGGGTGCTGGGGGAAGAGATCTATTACAATCTGTTCTATAACATCTGGCTCCATAGGAGGAACTGGGCTTTGTTTTCCTAGGCCTTTTACCACGATTTGGTACGCTTGTGCCCATGGATCGTTGTCCAGGTCGGCACACAGTTGTTTCCAGCATCGCTTTTTGCTACTATTAATTGCTTGTTTAAGATTTCTCTTCGCTGTCATATATTCCAGGTTAAGGATCTCAGACTGGTTAGTAAGGCCTCTTCCGTGCGCCCTAACCAATTTACGTCTTAATGAAAGACATTTTTTCCTCAACTCAGCGATCTCGCTGGTCCACCAATAGTTAGGTTTGTGCCAGCTACCGGCTCGTTTCACTGGCATAGATACGTCGCAAGCCTTGCCAATGAGATCCATGGTTTTTTCCACCAGCCTCTCCGCATCAGCTCCGGTGTTGGGTTTTGAAGACATAGTTACGTTTTCCCACTGCTCAGTAGTAGTAGTAGTAGTAGTAGTAGTAGTAGTAGTAGTAGTAGTAGTAGTAGTAATAGTAGTAGTAGTAGTAGTAGTAGTAGTAGTAATAAAAAAGTAAATTACTTATACACTGAGAAAATCTACGAATTGTTGATTGTTCCCGATATTTCTAAAGTAGGTACGTTTTAAATCTGAAATTAAAATTTACAAAAATTTAAACAAATGTAGTATGACAGAAAGATATCAAAAAGATCTTAATTATTTTCGTTATTGCGTTGAATATCCTGAAAACACTGTGATTTAACAAATTAGGGTTATCAACGATCGTTTCCATAAAGAATATACAAATTTTCCATTTCATTCCCTGACTGTCGACCTGAAATTGTTTCATGGGAATACTTTACGTATAAACGAATATTTTCCCATAAACATTTTCGGTGTAAAAATTGGTTTAGGTGGTTGAAATAATTTTTCTTCAATTTTCTGTAAATGTACTAACCCTCAAATGACAGCTAGGGTGGTAAATCATATCGGATACATTTGTATCATGTGTACAAAAACAAACGTTTTTTGCACAAATTGTGAAATTAAAAAACAGTACCTATTTTACAGGAGTGCAGGATTTGTGAATGTGGCTGTCTTTACACCCGTACGTTAAACAACTATCTCTAGTCAACTTACGTATTAAAAGAAATTAATCCGTATCCCCCAATCGTTGTTAAGAAGGGACGAATTTATTCAGCTTCATCTTGGACGACCTTAAACACTCTTTATGGGACCATTTGAAGTTTAAGTATTTACAAACCGTCTGCGCGATTGGGCAAATTAAAAACATTATTAGTACTTATTGCACGATTTATCCCCACAAATACTATTAGCGAAAGTAAATTTAAATCAGATTAGAATAAGCCTTAATACGTCTTCAATCTACTGTTATTTTACTTTAACAAATT
The DNA here is from genome assembly GCA_946251905.1 of Cryptocephalus moraei. Lineage (NCBI taxonomy): Eukaryota > Metazoa > Arthropoda > Insecta > Coleoptera > Chrysomelidae > Cryptocephalus > Cryptocephalus moraei. The sequence goes on from OX276452.1 coordinate 3,491,758, forward strand.
TACTCTAGATGAGCTGGTATGGCCTAAAGTTGTGTTATCGAAATGATTTTCAAAGAAATAAAAATTACTTTTAAAGAGACAAAAAACTAATATTTCTATCTGAATTGAGATTGATCTATCTGATCTCAATTGAAATTTCTTTGTGTTGTTTCATATATTTGGAAATATTCTACCAATGTGTGTTTCCTTTTGGTATTTTCTTTGTTTGGGCTAAAGGCTACTGGTGAATTCGACAAAAGCCAACACAACGACAAAACATGCCATTATTTATGGCCGAAATTAAAATTCATTTGGCTGATTGCCACGCGCGTTCGGGAAAAAGAGAAGAAAATCCAACCACCGCCCCAAGTGTAGGTATTACAACTACAACACATACAAACACACACTCATCATCAATCTCAGGAATTGTTGTTAACATAAAGGATTGGGTTTATTTTTACTCCATTCGTACGCATCTGACTGACACTAACACACACCTTATCCTCTCCAGTCTTTTGTTGTCGCAGAGATTAAGCTCGGAAAATATTTTGGCTGTTTATTGATGTGCTGAAAGGCCGTCGGAATTGGATTAACCCCTTCGCCTGGCCGGAGGGCGGTCGCTTTAGGAGCAGATTCCCAAATAATAATAAATGTTAATAGGACCGCTATTTATATTTGTACACAACAACGGGGCCGGTGTGCTTTGTCCGATTTTCCGGGGCGCTTCTTTGTGTATTTGTTTAGTTGGTTCGGTGAGTCGATCAGAGAGGAAAAAATTAGAAGGGTTGCCGATTTGTTAAGGTTGAGGATTAGATGCGCAAAAAAATCTGTTAGTGACATATGCGTGGAGCGACCCCAGCTTCATTATTTATTTGAAAAGTTCCACCCGTAACAAATATGTCAACGTTTCAAACTGTGGTTTAAAAATGTTGCGATTTTCGAGGCAGAAAATGAATTACGCATGAGTTTCATGTCTCTTATATCGACAACATGAAAGGTTTCGTTTTAGCCCGATTAGGCAAAAATTATAAATCCCAACGGTTATATCCGACGGGAACGCAAAAGCTAGTGTTCATAAAACCAAAAATCCGATGCAACCAGTTTTGGGGTAATACCGGTCGTGGTCGGCATATTTCAAAGGCCCCTTTTGTCAACTTTCCACTTTACTGCCCTTATAAACAAAAATAATCCCGAAATATGAAAATGAAAGATTGGGGACTTTCTCCCATTGAATGGCTCCTATAATAAACATTTCGATTTTATAGCGTCAGGTAGCCAAAACAAGCCGCAGAACGGCATAAAATTTCACATCGGTCCAGTGATGTTTTCGAATTTCATGTATACCAGACCTTTCTCTGTCTCTCTCTATCTCTCTCTTTCACACATTTCGCCCATCTCTTTCTCTCGCCCAGATTTTCCCTCCCATTATAAAATGGGGGTAACGCCGACCGATGTACTTTTGTTGGCAACAATAAACGTTAACCTGGCGGTTTTATCACTCCAATTGCAACCAGACAGATCGATAGGTTCTCCGTTATAATTTTATGTTTTATAATCCTGTCACCTATGAAGGAATAATATAAATATTTAAAACCGCCAGCAATATTTATAAATGTTTTATGGCAGGTTGCGACAAAAGGTAAGAACGGATAAATTCAGTAAGCAACCTTCTATAGAAGTTTGACAAAATCTAAGTTTGAATTAAAAAATCAATATTTAAATAAAGATTGTTCAAAAACAATCGAACGTCAAGAAACTAAATTAATTTTTTTTAGTTTAATGTGTAAGGGGTTGAATGATTTGGCCGTTCAGTAAGTTTTGTATTGTTATATTAGTATGATGTAACTAAAATATAGCAAAGAAGTTTCCACGTCGAAGTTCCGAGCAATATCTAAGAAAATTCTGTGCACTAATATGAGAAAACATAATTTTATTGGGACGAAATTCTTATGCCCCAGAAACCTTAGAAAATGGATCAAATCGATGCCATGGGCGACTGCAATATGATGATGCAAATGAACATTAGAAAACTAACTTTATGAAAAAATGTTGATGTGAAACATTACGACGAATATTGTGTGCAATACGGATACGAAATACTCTGTCAAATTCATGGGGGTATAGTTACCCTAACTTTACCTATTATAAAAATTCGCCCGTCCGTTTGAAACCCAAATTCCAGAGATTATGGTATTTCTCTACAGAATCATGTGGGTAGCGTGGAACATCAAAGAGTTTCGAGGAGACTGGAAGTAGCAATCGTGATACCTATTCACAAAAAAAGTGGTAAAATGATACGTAACGCTACAGAAGTGCATCTTTATATATGTAAGTACTCCTTAGAAAATCATAAAAAATAGAAAGCTATATAAGAAAACGATTCCAGACCACTTTCCTAGATTCATGGACAAGATAAAGGGCATTCTAGGACTGAAGTTGTATATAAAGAATTATCTGAAAAAATGTTTGTAGATTTGTAGAAATTTGGAGGGCTCAAAGAAACGACGTACCAAGGTTACTAGAAATGAAAAGTAAATGGGAAAAAGATTTAAATGATAGCAAGTATGTACGCCGAAACTAATGTAGCAAGGATAAGTGGACTCAAGACATCAGAAACAAAGTTACGTAAACTAATACCCTAAATCTTTTGTTATTCAGTATGCTTTAGATAAAATAGCCTACGCCGATAAGTAGTGCAGAAGCAAACTTTAGGATATCTAAATGAAAACGTGGTTATAACTGAATGGTGCAGAATTCAAGAAGAGCCGGTAAACAATATAAAATCATGCTCAGAAGAATTTGAAAAGTACACTCTTTAAATAAATATCGATAACAATCAGAGGTACCAAGTATAGGTAGGCACACTGCCATATATATTGGTCACACCAAACCGACGAAATAAAATAACTTAATGCAATAATGAGTAAGAGGAATAGACTACAATATAAAGTAAACAACAGAACAATGCATTACAGCAATATATAAAGAGCATTATATAATATCTGCTTTAATAAAAAAAAACAGCATACTTAAAGAAATTAAAACACAACTGGGATGATACGCACCATATATTGAGAATGAAAGATAATGAACAAGTAAAAATTGCGGAAAATCTATATGAAAAAGAAAGTGAGGAAATTCAAAGATTAAATTAAATGCTGGAGTTCTAGAAACACTGACTGAAATATGAATTAATTCGACAGAGCGAGGACGGTAGCATAGGATCGAAAAACATGGTGAGGCATCGTAATTTATAGAACTTTAGTTTAAGTTTAAGCCATTACCTAAAACCCTACTTAGAATTTTTTTTAGATTTAGTTATTTATTACAACATTAGATATTTAGAACAGTCAAAGTGTCAAGTTTACACATAGGGTAATAAATTTGGATTTGTAGCCAGTGGGAATAAAACCACCAACAACAATAAGGTAAGTATGACATTAAATAATAAAATGAATGACATGAAACACAACACAGACACATAGATTAGTCCTTTTACTAGAACAATGAAGGTTGTTCATCAATCCAATAACGACAGTTCTGTCGGTTATCTTCACCATTTGAGGTGAACTTTCGTTTAAAAAAACATCCATTCCAAATGTAATTATTTATGAATGCATAAATTCACCATTTGTCAATAAAATTCAACCAACTTTAAGCTCAGGATTATTCTAGATAAATATCTGAACAATTGGGATTATTCGGTATAATAGATGGCGAGCTGTGGTCATGATCCCCAGAAGGAAAATACGTGGTATCTTTTTTATTTTTAGATTCTAGCTGCCTACGCACACTTAACCCAATTTTCTTTACTGTGTATCGATTTTATTAATCAGTCCTTGATAAGAAAGTTTCGAATTTTTATTTTCTTTTTATTCCATTTTGAGTAATTAAATAACCTACGTTCGGTAACCTAAGTTCGGCGCCTTTGACAATATCCGATTAGTATTTTAATTTTGATTTTGTAAAATCAAACAAAGATATTAACAACGATTAAAAAATAGAATGTGCCGTTTTCATTTGAAATTTTGGAAATCAAATGGTGTGCCAATTGATATACGTTAAAAAATATACTTAGCGTAGTTGCACTCTTACGGGAACAGGTGAACTATATTAATATAAATACGTGATCAAGAATGATGACTGTTTGAGTTGGCATTACTGAATTTCATTTTTAAATGGTACAACTGGTAATTTGAATTTGCTATTTCAAATTCAAATTTTTGGTATCCTCGGTATTCTTTTCAAATTTATTTATTTAAAATGGTTTTTCATTTTACAACACGAAATTTTCATTGGAATGGCGTACTTTCGAAGCGGGATTGATAACCCAATTACTGGTTGGCAGTACTCCCTCGAAGCGACATACCAACAATTTCAGGAGTTGTTTCCGGAGACTTCGGTCACTTTTGCTGTCTTTCTGCAACATTGCATGCGAGTAGTTGAACGTTATTTAAACACAGGGAGCGTAAGCATACAAAAATCAACTGGTAGACCTTCTACTCTAAACGAGGAAGTTGTCGAAGATATCAGAACTCGAATGCAAAGAAGTCCTCGCAAGTCCTTAAGAAAGCTCTCCCTTCAAACAGGTTTGGTCCTTATGCCTCCTATTCAACCAATTTTCATTCTTACCCATAAAACTTCCACTTTTCCATGTTGTTCTAATTCACGGTTTTACAGGTTTATCATATGGAAGTTGCTCCACTGTGCTTAAAAAGAAATTAAAGTACCACCCTTACAAAATTTCCATCGTCCAATCATTAACCTCTCCTGATCACCCGCTGACATATTTAATAATAATGATATCCTTGACAAAAACCTTCTTTTCCGACGCAGCCTGGTTTCATCTCAACGGCTATGTGAATAAACAAAATTACAGAATTTGGTCAGGTGAAAATCCTTATGCTATCAGAGAGACACATTTGCACCCGGTTAAAATTGGTGTTTGGTTGGCAGTCTCAAGGACGCAGGTGTATGGGCCGATATTTTTTAATTTTACGTCAATTCGGAGAGATATATCCAACACCTTTTGAGGCCATTTATAAACCAATTAACAGACGAAGAGCGTCAAATTGGATATTTTCAACAAGACTCTGTATGGGCACATACGGCTCGTGCTACTATGGGATATTTAAGAAAGAATTTTGGCGACAGATTAATTAGTCAGGGCATTTGGCTAAGCAGGTTATCAGATCTCACTCCATTAAATTTTTATTATTTGGGCTCTTGAAGGACAATGTCTTTAGGAACATATTGCATACTACCGAGGAAGAGATGCAAGAGGCAATAGTTCAGGAAATGGCAAACATTATCCCCAATGTGCTGGTGAATATCTTCGAGAGCCTAAAAAGAAGAGTTAATTTATGTCTGGACCAAAATGGGGGGCATTTTGAGCATTACCTATAGCTGTTTAATTAAATATCATTGTCCTGTATTTCGAGTTTCATTTTTTAAGTGTTAATTTTTATTCACATAACCTACAATCTTATCGCTGATTGTTATGTCAAATTTTTGTCAAATAAACATAATATGGTTGTAGCGTTGCAAACCCTTAGGTAAAAAAATCCTTCAGATAGGATTGCCAACTCAAACAGTCCTTCTTGATCACCCGGTATATAATAATAATAATAATAATATTAAACATCATATTACTTGGTAAAATAGTGGAGATTTGGGTTTATAATTAATGGACGCATTCAGTATAATTGATGAAAGAAGATATAAAATATTTTTACAAAAATTCTTCTAACTCGTCGAGTTCGGTTTCTTACTGGCTAGAACTTAAGTAGAGCTGCTCACTTCTTAACAAAGGTCCTAGATATTTCTATTTTCGTAATGTTACACTATCCACGTCAGAGGTGTGTCTGGAAAATTTGGATCTGGTGGAAGAAACGTTAGAAGAACAACAGTCGTAGACTTTTTTTGCAACACAAAGCTTTTCGTAATGAACAGTTTTTTCTACAAATAGTCCCATAGGCGGTAGACATGGGAATCCCAGATGGAAGATCCCGAAATGATATTGATTACCTATATCATAACGGATAACCTAGGTACTGGTAAAAACATAACAGTGCTTAATAAATTCAAAATACGTAGTGGTCACTACTTCGGTCACTTTCTATCCAACGACGTGAGAGCGAATTCAGATAAATCTTGGCAACAAGAGGTGTAAAATGGTGAGGTAAGTTCGAAGGAACTCTCTAGATACCATGCAATTCGAAAGAGACGTCACAAATCTTTTAGAGAATGATAACTGTTCTGAAGAAAATATAGACAGCTTCTTCTCAATTTTCAATCGATTTGATTGGTTTGGCTCAGAACTCTGAATTTCCATTGCTTCCTATATGTTGCCGATCATTTCATTTGCAGGTAGGTATCATATTTGACATCTTCTATTTTTTGTTTTACGTATTGTTTTCTCGGTCTTCCTGGTGCATGTTTTCCTTCTATTATACTCTATATCATTGTTTTTATTAAGCCATCATGCCTTAGTATGTGTCCTATTATATATATATTATATTATTAGTATATCCCTTCACTTTTTGATCTCATTCATAATAGTTCGCTGTTCATTAATTCTGGTTAATACCTCGACATTCGCAATATGTTCTGTCCAGCTATTCCTTAGCATTCGTCTGAAGCACCACATCTCGAATGCTCTTAATCTCTTCTCTTCTGGTTTCGGTATTATCCAGGTTTCACAGCCATATAATAATGCGATGTTCCAAACAAATCTTTTCAATAGTTGTTTTCTCTTCTGTAGTGGCATCCTTTCAGAGGTTAACAATTTCCTCTTTTTTTTGAAATGCGACTTTGCTAAGTGTATTCTTCTTTTTATTTCGTTATCGTCCCTACCGCCTTTATTAACTATATATCCGAGGTATTGAACGCTTTCTTATTCTTCTATAATTATGTTGTTTATTTTTATATTAGGTAGGGTTGTTGCATACTTTCTGCACAGTAATATCTTAGTTTTGTTTGCATTTATTCTCATGTTATAATTATGTTAATAGCGTTTTGTAGTGTGCATTCATTTGTCGCGAGGACCGCTATGTCATTTATGTATCGCAGGGTTGTAATGAACAATTTACACTGTAATGTACACTTGAACAATTATTGTTTCTTTCGGTTTGATTGCTATTTTTACCATGATTACTCTTTAATTTTGTGTAATATAGACTTTAACTTTATTTCCTAATTCTTGGGTTATGACTACTGCTACACCAGCTTGACCATTAATATTGGCTGAGTTTATTACTCTATGCTCTCCGCTTTATACGTGGCTCTCTTGGGGCCATCTTATTTCTGCCCTTCCTAATAAGTTTCATTTGTTGTTGTTCATTTCTTTTTGATATTTTCTAACTCTCCGCATTTCCATAATGTTCGTACATTCCAGGTTCCAAATTTTCTCATGCCTTCTTTAGTTTTCCCTACTCGGAGATCCGATCGGAGGATTGTTTTACCTCCGGAGAATTTAACCATCGAAGACGCCATCATTTGTGTTGCTGCATCGGGAAAAATGTTTCGATTGACGCAGTGGTTCTCCGTTGCCTTCTGCCCGATCTTCTGCCGTTGCTAATCTGAAAATATTTACTTCATCAGTTTCTATTTCATGTATTTGTTTAAGGTTATACCGCCTTTACTCGGTCGTCAGAGTCTCATCTGTAGTAACAGGGTTCACCGCCGGAAAGGTGAGGTTGACAGTTGAGTAGGAGAGGCCATTTGAAACGCATCACTACTCCATTAGAACCCCTATAGATAGCTTAAACACTGCAATAGTTAAGACCCCACAGAAAGCCCAAGAGACTCAGTGTCCTAAATCTAATAAAGAATTACCTTAAACCCAAAAATTTTCATGAAACAGAGGAACCACACGATGATTCATCAATCACTGATTGCAGGGAAAATCTGAAAGAAGTTAACAAACAACTATGCAAAGCTATAAGACGTGACATCAGAAATTATAACAGCAATGTAATAAAACAAATGATAGATAAGGACAAGTGTATGAAAATATTATATAGGACAATCGGAAATGGGTAATATGAAGTAACCAAACTCAAAAACAAACAGGGAAATTTAAAACCAAATTGTGAAGAGATATTAAATATAGCAGAAGAATTTTACTCTGAATTATATCAAAGTCAAAGAGACGAAGAACTAGATCCACAGTCAGTATCACGCGATAAGTTAATCAGGGATCCGAGGAAATAGCAGACATAACTGTTGATGAAATACTACGGAGAAAATAAAACTATTATTTAACATTTTGTTTAAATACCAGCAGTATACCAAGTAGATGGAATAATGTGATAACCATATTATCGTTTAGGAAGAGAGCTTAAACCGATCTGGAATATAATAGACCAACAAATCTACCGAGCCATTTCTATAAATTATTTAGTAAAATAATAAACTTAGGGCTCGAGAGAAAATTAGAATTTTATTAGTTGGAAGAACACTAGGTTTTTCGATTTTCATTCGGAACGAATGATCATCTGTAAACCAATAAAACGCTAATTGAGAAGTCTATGGAGTATAATAGACAACTATAAGTTCTTAACTTATAGACCTCGTATTTGTTTATACCCATAAGGCATTGGATACTGTCGAACTAAATGCTGTTATGAAAGCCCTACAGGAATATCACGTAGGTACTTGGAATTAATGTACCATGAGATCATTTAAATTTATAATTAGAGTAGGTTATGATTTTTATTAGGTTGGCAACATCAACTCACATAGCCTAATCGTTTCATTTGAATGGTCAAAGTGACTCGCTGTGTAAATTAGAGGTTGGGACGGCGGTGGCCGTGTGGTTTAAGGCGCTGGCCTTGAATCAGGCGGTTACTGTCGTCGTGGGTTCGAATCCCACGTAATCCATGGATGTCGTGTCTGTTGCGGGAAGTGTGCAAAATGTATCCAAAATCTCGTTCCTATTCACGCCGGTAACCAGACTGGATAGGATCGGATATCCTGTAGGAGGGCGGGACAAGGATACACACACCCTGAGTCGGTAGAGCACGGAATGGGTCAACTGGGGTGAGGGCCTTAGGTGGTACAACCCAACGATTATAGACTAACCAGGATTGTTCACTTACATTTGACCAGCGTTGGACAGTTTTGTGCCGTCATCACCGGTGCTGAAGTGCGTTTACGTGTTGATCTGTGGATGACGTGATGTGGATATCGTACCTAAATGTGGATTACGTAGAGTACGTATGTAAACCGTACAGTTTACAATGATAAATCTTACTGTTTATTAAAGTAAAATGAATAAATCTCTATCTTCTGTCTAGCACCGGTGATGGCATCACAGAGTTTTTGCCAGGCAGATTCGGCGAACTGAGCAATCCTGGTAGTCTATAATCGTTGGGTATAACCGTGCTCGAGGACCGTGGTTCGGAGCCCACGTTAAACTGTAGGTCCCGTCCAGATTAGCCTTGCAGCAAAAAGGAGACGTTAACTACTCTCACACACACACACAAGTTAGAGGTTGGGGCGGCGGTGGCCGTGTGGTTTAGGCGCTGGCTTTGAGTCAGGCGGTCACTGTCGTCGTGGGTTCGAATCCCACGTAATCCATGGATGTTGTGATTGTTGCGGGAAGTGTGTAAAATGTATCCAAAATCCCGTTCCTAGTCACGCCGGTAACCAGGCCGGATAGGATCGGATATCCTGTAGGAGGGCGGGACTAGGATACACACACCCTGAGTCGGTAGAGCACGGAGTGGATCAACTGGGGTGAGAGCCTTAAGGGGTACAACCGTGCTCGAGGACCGTGGTTCGGAGCCAACGTTAAACTGTAGTTCCCGTCCAGATTAGCCTTGCAGCAAAAAGGAGACGTTAACTACTCACACACACACACACACACACACACACACACACACACACACACACACACACACACACACACGCACAAATTAGGGGTTATGTAAACATTTTGATAATTATTTTGACCTTTAAGGTTTTTCAGTTCAGTGGTTGAGATTGAAAGGAAATGAAGCACTAGAAAGTAATGCACTTTTATTGAAAATTAAAGAAAATGCTCAAAGTGTTCTCCTCTTGCTTGGATACAACTGTTAACTCGCCGTTTCACATTTTCAATGGCATTCCATGACTCGATCATCGTAAAACTCGTGAATTCTTTCCGTGGTTTGCCTTGTCTTGTGAGCTGTAGCATTATCCTATTGAAAGTACCCATGCAAGAGTTCATCTTCGTAACGATTTTGGAAAAACGGTTCAAGTAAATTATGCCGATATCTCTCAGCGTTGTAGTCCAGGGCATTTAGCATTTGCATTGTGCTCAGAAAGCGCCCAAGAAAAAAAGTCTACATGGAGTGATTATGATTATGCCATTTTTCGAAACAAAATGCATTCTGGTGCAAGAAATTCATTTTGCAAATTGCATAATTACTTGCAATATTATACAATTTGAAACGATATTCAATGGTTAGTTTTCAAGGGCTCAGTCAAAACTTAATGACCATTAAAATTTTTAATAATTTTGGTAATATTTTTAGAGAGTATGATTGTGGCGCCATTTGATGTTTGTTTGCAGTATACTGGAGTACACTGTGTGCTCTGCAGCTTGACACTGTTCTCTACCCGGTTATCTCTTATCTGTAATAAAATAAAATATTTATAGATATTCTCCTAATTATTTAGCCGGTGTATGCCTCACTGGCTTTGTATAACCTACTTTCCAAAGTCGGAATTCGTTACCGGGTATTGTTAAGTGAAAATTTGCGTTCTCTCTTGTAGCACAGAAATTTCACAGTTTTACATAATTGCGATATCTTCATTCTATGGGATCTTGAGTTCCTTGCTACATGGTTACAATTCTGTATACCTATTGGCACAATGATTATACTAGCGAAAAACAATTGAAGTAATTTTCCATTGGCTTCCTCAATATTCCAGTCGATCCTAATATGGAAATGGGGTGCTGCATAGAAATCTGCGAAATCAGACACTTACCCAGTGCTAGCTATTGTCCATTCCGGATATCATTGTCGCGGTGCTCCAGGTCCCCAATGTCTTGAGTATATGGGAGACATTTGCAATTTGCTATATGGGGAGGAGACGTGCACTTTCTTAAATGGAAGTCAACTTTTTAAAGAACTTCCAAATATGTTTTGTTGTATTTTGACTTACAAAGGGAAGGTTTATTGTTGTTAGGGAAATGTCATTGCGGAGGCTGAACCGATTATTTGATTTGATAACAGGGCCTTGATGAACTGTTTTACCTAATTGTAACATTTCATAAACTGTGTGTTTAAAGTTGCTTGTATTTTAAGTGACACTACATGTTATTATCGTTCTAACACCATACAACTCATTCTCTTCGCAACTGTTCTTATGCAACTTATTGACCATTAATCAGATTGCTGTACTTACAAAGGAAATTAGAATATGGGAATCTGACAAAAAAGTTAAATTAATATACTTTCTTTACTTCATGAAAAAAAAAATTATTATATAATACCAGTTATAGTACTGTGTAAATTGAAAATTTTGAGTAATCTTGATATTCAATTTATTTTGTCCAATTTTCTGGACCGTTGGGAAAGTACGAGAGCAGCACTCCCCTCGTCCACGGTCCCTCTCGTCCACGGCCCATATCCTTAGACCCTATTTACGGCCCGGGCAGTAAACTCCTTCCGCCAAATAAAATAAGAATCAAAATAAAATAAAAGCAACGACATCGTCCAAAACTTTAATCCGGCTCCCCTCTCGCCGCCAAACGGTTAAGCGATAAGGGCGAGCACAGAGAAATTTGGAATGATCCGACCTCCCGTCCAAGATGGACGTATCCCCGTCTCCAGGGTTAAAGGGGGACGGAGATATCCGGGGTGAGGATCGAAACGGCGGGGCCGCCGTTTCGGAATAAGGACGTAAAGGGCTGCTGCGTGTGCTTATATAATCTTATCGCTGGAAGTTATTCTGAAGTTATGGTGGGATTTATTGGGTATTATGTGACCGAACGAATCCTGGTCAAGAGGGAGTTTTGCGTTTATTTCGTTTTCACGATTGCGGGTGCCTCGGGTTCGCCAATGAAACTGTTTTGCTTTTCCCGACTTGCCAGCTATCTCCATCACGAGGCGATAAGGGTAATAGTCACAGAGTTTTCATAATTTCTCCCAGGGTACCATTACTTCCTTATCGGGAAAAACGACATATAAAATATTGACTTTTTCAGTAACCACCCGATTTAGTACAAAACTATTTTGGTTATTATGTGTATTTTTGTGTATCCTTCTCAGTCTCTACTGCTACTGATATTATTCTGCCGAGAAGTGCATTTGTATAAAACCTCATTTACTTCATCTACGTTTTTCTAGAAGACTCCATCTCTTATTTTTTTAACTTTCCATACTTTCTTTGGCGTTTTTGTATGCTGTTTTGGTTCTATTTTATGCTCTACATGTTCTACATGGTTGTTTACTTTTTACTCATGGTTGTTTTAATTTTGTTTCTTCATATCTAGAATCCCTCTTAAAAGTTCCCTCACAGGTTCTCAATAGGGATTCATTCCCGATAAATTTCATGATTCTGCTCCAGATAACAAGACTGATTTAAAACTGCTTTGCCTGCTTGAGCTCAATTCAATTTAAAGCAATTATTTCGGTTTTCTTGCACCATTTTGTCACGTACACACGGCATAATCTGGACTACGTGATTAACCCCAGGGCAAAACGTATATATTTCAACTTAAACAACAAAAGAACTGAAGAAATTTCTCATCATAACACGTTCATTTATTTAAGTCGACAAAATTTGACTGTCAAATTGAATAACATGAAACCGACGCGAAAAAGTATGCCACGAATTAATTCACTTTTTGTACTTTATTATTAACTTTGTTTTCCTCCTTCTGCTCCATTTATTAACTATTTTGTGTTTCCTTATTGTGTTCGATCTCGCCCCCTGCTCTCTATGTCTTAATTAATGTTATTAGTGTTGAATCGTTTATCGCCCTCATATAATTCACTTTCTAGGTAGATCTAATAAATGTGGTTAATCTGTTCAACCTGTTTAATCCACCCCAGTTTCTGAGATATTACCCCAAACTGAGTACTTACCACTCAGGGTCCATAAGACCCCGAGGCTGTGACAAAATATCCGTTGCTTTGAAAAATTGACACTTGAAGTTTCATCTTTTTCACTGGTTTCATAACATCTCATCCATTTCCAATTTTATTTTTTATAATCAATTTCCTCTTCTAGCACCAGTACCTCTGCCTTTCTTAACTTTATTACTATGATTTTATATACAAATATAAAATAAATTTCCTGTTGTCAAACCAAATAAACAAAATTACACAAATAAATTTATAGAATTTATAGAAGAATATATATTTTATAAACCCCGTAGGGGTTGCAAGTCCCCTATCGCGTGCGTCCCCAGGTAGCGCATAGAAGAAAGTCTCTTAGATATAGGTATTACTAAGGAAATGAATGCGTGGACCAAAACTAGCAACGCAGCGTTTGATCAGGAGCGGACGGCGGCAAACAGCGTCTGACCCAAAGTGGGCTGCTAAATTGGAACTCACCAACCCGTCTAGTCAGCGTGGTGTTTTAAGGCTAAATCCTACCAAACAAATGGCGAAATCTAAACAGAAGGAACAGGTCCCCAGGTGGGTAGACCATGCTATGGCAAATCCCATACATTTATAAGAAAGGTAAGCTTCACGGAATCTGGGGGAAAAGAAATTGCTAGAACACACAACAATGAACATCGCAATATTTAACATAGGATCTCTGAAGAGACGAAAAATTCTACGAACTAGAAGAAGAAACTAAAAATCTCAAATGGGATATTATTGGACTTGCCAAGGTAAAGAGAAGAGGTGACGGATGCATAACATTGCAGTCGGGTAACATCTTATAGGGGCGTAAGGAGCGACAGTGTATTTAAACTGTGCCAAATGACAACCCCATCTACGTGTGGTGCAGCCTCCAAAAAAACTGACGAGGTTCTGTCGACCGAGTGGTTACCGGAATAAGTAATCCCCCTCTTCATGGTCAACAGCTCCGGGTAGAGGAGTTGTCAAGAGGTGGCGCCATCTCTGGTGCCTGGACTGAGAAATCGGTCTAAAAGACGGATGAACTATCAAGGCCAAAGGCAGGAGGATACAGAAGATAATGGGAGACCACTGTATTAAAGATCATAACAATTTTCCAGCAAAATCACCATGACACAAACACCTGACCGACACATTACTAATCATGGAATTCGGAGGCCAAGATTCGGCAGAAGAGGAGGAACACATTTTTACCACGAGGCTTCCCAGGTCGTTAACATGCGATAATCTCGTGAAGCAAAACGACAGATAAGAACATCGAATCTGAGAATATGTACATGGAATGTAAGGAGTCTGTTCGCGGCAGGGATACTTGATAATACCATAAAAGAAATGAAGAGAACGAAAATAGATATACTAAGAATCCGCAAATTTAGATGGTCAGAGTCAGGAACCTGTAAGAGGAACGACGGTGTACTATATTATTCCGGTAACAGCACAGAGGATACATAGCCCAGTCTGTGTAGATTTTTCACGACATTAATTCATAACCGGATGGGAGTGGCCAAATGTTGTAGGCTCTGATTAGTTGATCATGCCTATATAGTTTTAAACATTGAAAAAGTGTGCATTAACAAATGGGAGGGGTCCAAAGTTAGCAAAAACAAGTTTTTTGAATCTACAAGCCAAAGTATGCATTTTTGGCGAGAAAAGTTTCAAATATAAGTTGTAGAGAAATAAAACCATACAATTTGAGCTACAGCACGATTAATTTTGTTAAATATTTATTGCAAAAATGCCAGAAAACCACTGAAAATGGTCATTTTTTGCATATTGATTATATTGTAAAAATAATATGATTTAGGTTTTTACTACTATAAAAGCTAGCTTTTAAAATTCCAAACCTAAACAGCTTTTATAAAAGTCAATTGGTTAATTTGTTGCTGAGATATTGCTATTTGTTTATCCCAAGGCGCAGAATGTTCATTGCTGTTACGTCTTTTTTGATAAATATTTCGAGGTGCACAAAGGCTAATTCTCTTCATAAATAACCAAGTTTTCATATCCCATTAAGAAAATATGGTAAAAACAATTGTCAACCCCTTATTTATCGCTTTAAAAAGGGGGTGATTTTTTTTATAAAGAAATAGACCTGAAGCCATTTTCATAACTTGTACAAATTTCTGACTTACAAATTCGGATAGCTGGATTCAAAACGGAGAATTAAAAAAAAAAACAACTTTTATCGACCATTAGGAGCTGAGATAGGAATTTTTTTTGAGACTGAGATACGGATATTTTGTCCGCGCTCTCCGGATTTAAACGCTTCAATACGGTCGTATCAGCGCGAGCGATTGCCACTGCCATCCAACTACACCTTTATTCTGCATATACTGCATCATACAGCTTTTTTAACAATAACAATTTTTTTTCTTTTCTAATAAACATTTAAAAAATATATAAATATTATCAACCCTTCTTTAAAGCGATAAATAAGGGGTTGACAATTGTTTTTATCATATTTTCTTAACGGGATATGAAAATTTGGTTATATATGAAGAGAGTAAGCCTTTGTGCACCTCGAAATGTTTATCCTAAAAGACATAACAGCAATGAACATTATGCGTCTTGGGATAAACAAATAGTAATATCTCAGCAACAAATTAACCAATTGACTTTTATAAAAGCTGTTTAGGTTTGCAATTTTAAAAGCTAGCTTTTAAAGTAGTAAAAACCTAAATCATATTATTTTTGCAATAAATAATCAATATGCAAAAAATGACCATTTTCAGTGGTTTTTTGGCATTTTTGCAATAAATATTTAACAAAATTAATCGTGCTCAGCTCAAATTGAAGGGTTTTAAATTCTCTACAACTTATATTTGAAACTTTTCTCGTCAAAATGCATACTTTGGCTTGTAGAATCAAAAAACTTGTTTTTGCTAACTTTGGAACCCTCTCATTTGTTAATGCACACCTTTTGAATGTTTAAAACTATATAGGCATGATCAACTAATCAGAGCCTACAACATTTGACTATCTCATCCGGTTATGAATTAATGTCGAAAACGTTAAAAAATGACTACGTTGACTGGATCTGTATGTGGTTATTGTTGGCCATTGTTTTCTGTATGCTCATAATAGTGTTTTCTTTGTATTTTTTCACTATACAATGAAATTGTTTCTATTCATAATGTGTCAAGGTTCGTAACAATGAAACTGTACATTATACTTATTTGATGCTCTGTCGATGATGTAATGCAGGGTGAGAGTCTGGTTGCATACGTTAGGTAATTGAGGGCCTTTACGTGGTTTGAGTTGGCAGTCTTGCTTGTTGGTTCTGAGATGGTAGGTGGCAGCGGTTCCATGTCTTAAACTGACGCTTAACTATAACCTGTAAAATGAAAACATGATCAATGAATATTACGGTTACTTACCTGTTCCCGAAAATTCCTGAATATAACAAAACATTGACAATGTCTAATTTGATATGAAGACTCTCGATTATTCGAACCTGAAGCACCAGTTTCAATTTTTCTCATGCTGGTGAGTGGAAATTCGTTCTTAAATTATGTAAGTGTTTGAATATCACACTTTCACTCTTTCACCAACCGAATGCAAAAAACCGCATCTCGATCCATCTTACTGTCAAATTTCGGAGGTTCAGTGCTTCATTTCCGTGCCTAAATTACCGTTTTTTTTTTGTAAAAAATTGTAGACATCGTTTGGAAAATATATTTCTCATGTTTTCCTTCCCAGTGGTTTCTTAATACCAAGTTTTTTATTCATGTATTACGTACTACTTTAGAAAAAAGCAAATAATATTTAAGACTTAGGTAGGCATTGCCTTTAAATATTCATGATATCATCAATTTTTTCTTCTCGTTTTACAGAGCTTATAACAATACTAGTAGCTATGTAGTAAATTCACGAGACATATAATTAAACTTTACTTTCAACAAGAGCAAGCGATTTAAGCAAAGGTTAGTTGATGTAAATCCATTCAAAAAATTTGTAGGAATTAAGCCGCGTCGAGCACACTGAATCCTTCCCAATTATTCTCCTCGAGTGAACTCTGAGGGAGAGCCGTGTTCGGACCGTTTTTAAGGGTTAATTCATTTATTCATTTATCTCGGTGAAGTTGCTCTCAAAATTCTGCGGTCGAGCCGCATTTAATTGGATTAAAGAGGAAAGAGAGGAAAAAGAGAAAATAAGAAGTCAAAAGTGCCCCTCAACGGAAAATAGAAAGTTTCCCTCCATTTGTTTTACGGCTCCACCGGAGGGCAGGGGAACTCTTTTAAGTGATAAGCAGCTAATTTACTAAACAGCCGTTTCATCCACTTAACGCTCTAGATTTATTGCTGTTCGGCGTGTTTTAAAGACTGTAACAGTTCCGCAGCGGGAGAAGGAGGGAATATCGAGGAGATAATTGATTTTAACGACTTTATTTCACATTTGAGATGTAAATTTTTGCAAGTGCAAACGAAGTTATTCGCGGAAACCGCCTTGGCGCTACGGCTCCCCGAGATTTTTATTTTATTTATCATCTTGTCCGCCGAGTGCTTTTATTATTATATTCGATGGAGAAGTGCCAATTTATTGAAGTGGTGGAAATTTTATTCCATTTGGGATTTCCATTTTCCATATTGCATGCGGGCGCGTACAAAAGTTTTACCTCATCTAATAACCGCATCAGTTATATGGATGGAATATGAATAAGGCACACAGGAACGAGTTATTTCCAACAAAAAACGTCTTCAATAAAAAGATATAGAAAATGTTATTTTGACTTATTGGCATTGGCATTAAGGCAATAATACGTTGCGAAGGAGCTCGGGTACTTATAGATAAATATTGATTAAAAATATTCGTTTCGAAGTCTTATAGATCGGTAAATCCAAGGGTGGAGGCTGTGTATACGTAGACTTGAATTGGCATGAAAGACGTGGTGTGTATGTCCGTGTATTATATTTTGTTTTCGTAGAGCAGCTTTCGACCGTTAGGTCATCATCAGTACCCTACCTAGATGAGGATAAAGGTGTTAAAAACTAAAGGAACATATAAAACAATTTAAAACTTAAGTTGTAAATTTATGGTATTAATGTAACGTAATGTAATTAATGTAATTTAAGGTAAGTAAGGTAAGGTAACCACGTCTTTCATTCCAATTATACATCGGTGTCGTGCCATCCGACTCTGAAACCTAACTTTAAAAAAAACTGTATTTAAACATTCAGAAATTTCTTGTTGTGCCTTTATTCTCAGCATATTAATTACAAAACCATGCAAGAACTCGGAGTTCTTTGGTAATTTAAAAAGAATCACAACAAGTGCCTCCCCCTTCGAAAAAAAAACTTTATTGTCAGCTATAATTTTTACGATTCGTACGGCTTTTTAACCCATTTCTATTGCAACTAAAAACGGTTGTAAAAAAAGGAAAAAAGTTTGTCGGTAGACTTGAGAAAGCAGACTGAATATAAACATCGTTTTCCGTGCGACTTCCATATACAGGGTGCGACGAACGTATGGGAAAATATTTACGGCGGACAGTAAAAATTGTTGTTTCTCAATAAGACACGGTGTAGAAATATATTTATATTTCGGAGCTGTACATTTACCATAGCAATGGTAAATTTGGCGAAAACGTGACCTAAAACAAATTTAACTATAGTCTATAGTCAACTGTAGTTGACTATAGAATATACTTTACCATTTCAAGATCATAAATAAATACTAATACTATATACACAAGCTCACATGTGCACACTATTACGCACACACACAAGTACGTACACGTATGCGCACGCGCACACGCACACATTTTATTAATATAGAATTAAAAAAAGACAAATGTTAGCTGCCATTACATATTGTTTCATAGCTAGAATTAGTATTTTGACCTATACGATTTGGTGTAAATGGTCACCCCAACATAAAGGAGACTCAGAGGATGCGATTCTAAGAAAATTTTTAACAACTTGATAAGTTATTACTAAACACAATAGGTGACCAAGGACAACGCTGTGGGTTGCAAATTAACATATCAAAGACGAAGGTAATGAGAATGAGTATTGGTAGGAAATTACAAAACCCAATATTGGAGGGGAAACATTGACAGTGTTACCCAATTTAAATACCTAGAGTACATATTTATAGATAAAGGATTGTGATGAAGAAATCAAAACGCGAATTGGTATGGCCAAAACAACCTTTGCTAGACTTAGGACTCTGCTACATCTCGCCATACGCCAACTGTACTAATACGGTGCCGGAACTTAATAACTTAATGTAAGAACAGTAAACTGCATCGAAGTATTTAAAATGTTGACTTTGCGTCGTCTATTAAGAATATTTTGGATTGAACATGTAGTTAATGAAGAGGTGTCAAGAAGGGCAGGAACCGAAAGATAGGTAATGGCAGAAGTAAAGCAGAGAAAGATGTCCTATTTGGGGCACATATTGTAACGTTTTTACTGTTTACTAAAACTAAAACACTACACGATTATCCTAATTAATTTATTTCTAACTACACTTTAACACTAATAATTTATTTCACTCAGAGATGTTTATTTATTTTTAACGCGCGCGGTCTCTCGCTCGAATGTTTACACACACCGGTTCGACTGGCCTGCTTCGGGTCCGACATTCCCTTTTTATGGCAGGTAGAAGGCTCTAGTCGTTTGCCGGAATAGTCCCGAAGCTTCTGGAGATCATTCTAGAATTCGCGGAACTTGTTATCGCATCGAAGCTTCTCGACTCGCTCTTCGACCGTCGGCTTCGTCCTGTCCTTCCCGGTATCGCAATAAGGCGAACTTGTGTAGCTCCCGGCGTGTTTATGTCGCGGCCGGCGAGCCGTTTCGTTACACTGCCCCCGCCTTAAAGATGTTTCGTCCCGAAACGTGTCCCTGCCAGGCCCATGTAGGAATCTACAGTTGGTCCCCTGTCTGCAGCGCGAGGTTTGGTGGAAATAACATGCCACGGTCTTCTTGTGGGGACTCCTCTCAGGATTCCAACAACACACCAAAATGTCTACCCCGGTGAAGCGAAATAAGACCTCCAGCATATTCCTGACGACCCTCCAGTTCAAGGCGTCCAATCCGCAAGCCAGTTTGGGGATAGCTAACTTAGTTAGATCTTCGCTAAGTAGGGTATCCCTGAGGTCATGTAGTGCGTCCCACAGGTCCAAATAGGTGGGCTTGTGAAAGGACCTCCTCTTGGTAATCAGGTAGAAGAGCGGCCGTTGTGATCCATCTTCCTTAATCCTCAGCGCTCGCCCGACCGCCGGTCCCTGCTGATGGAGTTCGTCCAGTTTGCCGAACCTCGTCCGAAACTCCACGGCAATTCCCCGGGACATCTGCAGGTCCTGGGCCACGCAATGAGCCAGCGCATATTCAGCTGGTGTTCCGAAGAGATCCCGTTGTTCTTCCTTGGTCACACCGAATCTGGCCTTCCCGGTCCCACCATACGTAGCCATAAACTCTTCAAAGGAGGGCTCATCCTCTTGGGGCCGTAGTTGGCGCACCTGTTGATCTTGGTCGTGGTCTCCCTCGAAAGGCGCTAATCGGTTGTAATGCACGACCCTGGGCTTCCCATTCGGAACTTTGCTGATTCGGTAGATGACGTCATTTATTTTTGTCTTCACTGTATATGGCCCTTCCCAAGCTTTCTGAAGCTTCGGTGATAACCCTCGTCTCCTTTGTGGGTTGTACAGCCACACCAGGTCTCCTTCTTCATATATGCCGCTGTCCGCCCGAACGTCATAGTGATCCTTCATGCGGTCGCTGGCGACTTGGAGATTCGTCCGTACCATCTCGTGAACCTGGTCCATCTTTCTGCGCAGCTCGGTGACGTAGTCTTCCCCAGCCAGATCTTCTCCCGGTTTGCAACCGAAGCTCAGATCGCAGGGAAGCCTCATCTCTCGCCCGAACAGTACCCTTGCTGGTGTCTGGCCGGTGGACTCGTTGATGGCAGAACGGTAGGCCATCAGGAAAAAGGGGAGATGTTGATCCCAGTCTCGTTGGTGTTGAGACACTACCTTCGAGAGGTACTTGCCCATGGTGCGGTTCATCCTCTCCACCATTCCGTCAGACTGAGGGTGCAGCGCCGTCGTTCTAGTTTTGCGAATTCCCAATTTTTCGCAAACTCCCTGGAACAGCTCGCTCTCGAAGTTACGCCCCTGGTCGGAATGCAACTCCAACGGTACTCCGAAGCGGCTCACTAGCTCCTTCACCAGGACATCTGCGACAGTTGTTGCTGCTTGGTTGGGAATCGCGTAGGCCTCTACCCATTTCGTGATGTAATCCATCGCCACCAGGATGTACTTGTTGCCGCAATCGGTTTCAGGAAATGGCCCAGTAATGTCGAGCGCGATCCTCTCGAAAGGACTTCCCACATTGTACTGTCTCATCGTGGCTTTCGGCTTGCGGTGCGGTCCATTGCTGGCTGAGCAAACTGTACACTTCCTGCACCATTCACGAACAGCCTCGGAGCAGCCCACCCAATAGAAACGCTCGCGCACTTTCTGCAGGGTCTTCTTTACTCCCAGGTGGCCTCCTGAGGTTCCGTCATGGAGGTAACGTAGCACCTCCGCCACCTTGATCTTGGGCACGATGAGTTGGAATCGTCTTTCTGCGCCATTATCGGATTCCAGCACCCTCTTGAGCAGTCCATCCTGTATCACCAGGGAGTCCCACTGTGCCCAGTACGATTTCAGGGTCCTAGAGGATGGGGCCACTTCCTGCCATTCCGGCCGACGTCCCTCTTCTTTCCACCTCAGGATCCGTTGGAGTTCAGGGTCGCCTTCCTGCGCTCGCCGCAGCCCGTCTGGTGACCAGTCCTCGTCGGTGACCGTCGTGCGACAAGTTGAAGCCTCCTTTACCTCTGCACGACTGCAGTGGGAACATCCCTCCGGACACGGTCTTCTTGAAAGAGCGTCAGCATTACGGTGGCTGGTTCCTGCTTTATGTTCGATGTCGAAGTCGTATTCCTGAAGACGCTCAATCCACCGAGCTACCTGGCCTTCCGGGTTCTTGAATCACAGGAGCCATCTGATCGCCGCGTGATCCGTTCTCAACAAGAACTTCCTCCCATATAGGTACTTGTAGAAATGTTCTACTGACTTCACGGCGGCTAACAGCTCCCTTCTGGTGACACAGTAGTTCCTCTCGGGCTTCGACAGGACTTTACTGAAATAGCCAACCACCCGCTCTTGCCCATCTTGCAGTTGTGACAAAACCCCTCCGATTCCGTCGTTGCTTGCATCTGTATCCAAGATGAAGCGTCCCTCTTGAGTCGGAAACCCGAGAACAGGGGCTGTTGTCAAGCGTCTTTTCAGGTCGTCGAAGGCGGTTTGGCATTCTTCATCCCAAAGGAAGGCTCGTTTCTCCTCAGTTAGTCGTGTCAGCGGCTTTGCGATGTCAGAAAACATTCGGACATAACGACGATAGTAAGTGCAAAGCCCCAGGAAACTCCGCAACTGATGCTTGTCCTTCGGTGTTGGCCATTCTTGGACTGCTCGCACTTTTTCAGGGTCCACCTCGACGCCGTTACTGCTGACCACGTGACCCAGATAGTGTACCCTCGTTCTTAACAGATGGCATTTCTTTGGGTTGAGCGTCAGGTTAGCCATTTGGAGTCTCTTGAAGACTTCCTCCAAGTTTGACAGGTGTTCGTCAAACGTCCTCCCTACGACGATTATGTCATCCAGGTACACGAGGCACGTTTTCCAGGAGAGCCCTCTGAGTATGTTCTCCATGAGCCTCTCGAAAGTAGCAGGCGCATTACACAGCCCGAATGGCATAACCGTGAATTGCCACAGTCCAGATCCTACTGTGAAAGCCGTCTTCTCCTTGTCTGCAGGGTCCATTTCTACCTGCCAGTAGCCACTCTTCAGGTCAAGGGTGGAAAACAGCTTCGATCCAGCCAGAGTATCCAGGGTGTCGTCTATCCGGGGAAGAGGGTAACTGTCTTTCTTCGTCACGTTGTTCAGTAGACGATAATCTACGCAGAACCTGGTATCTCCATCCTTCTTCTTTACCAGGACTACAGGAGATGCCCAAGGACTGCTAGATGGCTCGATGACTCCCTCTTTCTCCATGTCGCGGATGATCTTCTCCGCTACCTCCCGCTTCGCCTGCGGCAACCTCCTCGCTGACTGGCGGATTGGTCTCGCGCCCCCCGTATCGATCTTGTGCCTAACAATACTCGTTCTCCCAGAAGGTCCCTTGTCAGACACAAAAATCGATCGATATCTACGGAGTAGCTCAATAAGCCTCTTCTTTTCGACTCCAGCGAGAGAATCGCAGGCGTCCACTAGAGCCTCCTCCACTTTCGCGACTCTGCAGCCAGCGCTCCCCGTCACCTGGTGGATCAGTGACGTCACTGGTGAGCAGGTTCCCACTTTGGTCCCCTTGCGGATGGTAACCGGGTAGTCATTGATGTTAATGAGCCGGACTGGAATTTCATCACCCAGCGTTACCAAGGTCTTCCCTACTAGAACGCCTCGGCCCACCTCCACGTCGTGGTTCCAAGGTTCCACTACGGCAGGATTCCCTTTTCCGGTGACGCCTTGAAGTCGGGTCACCACTATCGATTCGCTCCTACCCGGCAGGATCGTGTCTTCTGTCAGCTTTATCTGGTGGACCGTCTCGCCCTTGGTGTGCAGGAAAATTTCCTCTGGGCCGACCTGCATTACTTGTCGTTGCAAATTGAACGCGAAACCGTGGGTCTTCATGATGTCCATTCCCAGGATGGCGTCCTCTTCTATGTCGGCGATCAGGACTCGGTGTGGCGAGAATCGTGCAGTGCCGATCTTGATCTCGACGTCTACTTCTCCGTGGACGGCGGCAGCTTCGCCCGTAGCCGTTCGCAACCTCCACTTTGACTCCATCACTCTCTTCCCTCGCGTGTTCAGCAGGCCTGGCTTCAGGATCGTCTTGGATGCCCCGGTGTCGATCAGTAGGGTGTGCTTCCTGCCGTTAATTTCGCCATCCACGTACAGGCTGCCACCTTCACCTCTCAGGGTAGCTATCTTGATGAGGGGGTCTTGGAACGGGTATCGGGTCGGAGCTGCCCCCTTGGAGCCGACCCGCTTTAGTTTTCCGACGTCTGGGCCGTTGTTGGCTTCTCGACCCTAGGGCGCTTGCAGTCCCTTCGGATATGGCCAACCTCTCCACACCCCCAGCATTTTGCCGGCTCCCTTTTGTCTCCCTTCAGCAGTCCCTTGAGGGCGTTTACAACCTGCTCCAGGGCGTCCTCCTTCCGTTCGGCCTCCGCGCATGCGTCGTCCCCGACCACAGCCCGAACGCGGCCACAGCTCCTTGACGCCTCCGTCGCAGCCTCGTATTCCAGGGCCATCGAGAGTGCTTCCAATGTGCTCTTGGGACGCGACAGCCGTACCGCTCGCTGCATCTCCACATCCCTCAAGCCGTCGATGAAGGCCGAGACCGCGAGACTCTCCGTCATGGACTCCGCCGCTTCCGGGTAGGCGAATCTGACTAACTTCGCGATGTCTGCTTCAAACTCCTGAAGACTCTCTCCCTGCTTCTGTCGTCGGTTCTTCATTCGGGATTGGTAGACTTGCCCCAGGTGTGCGTGCCCGTACCGCCTCTGCAGCCTCTGGACGAGTAGTTCGAAGTTGTCCAGCTCCCCCTCTGGAACAGTCTGCAGCACGTCGAGGGCGTTTCCTCGGAGGGCGACCGTCAGAGCCACTGCCTTGTCCCTTGGCGCCCAGTTGTTGGCTTTCGCCGCTGCCTCGAACTGCCGGAGGTAGTTCTCCCAGGGAATTTCCCCGTCGAAAGTAGGCGGCTTCACTCGATGGCTCGCAGTAGGGACTGCCTCGATCTTGGTTGCCTCATCGATCCTGGTTTCCTCCTCCGAGTCGTTAAACGGGTTACCTGAGCTGGACATGTTTTGCCGACTGGGCTGGAAATGCATGGATTCTAATCGGGTCCCTAATTCTCGCAGTTGGTTCTCCAGTTCCAGTCGTTGGATTTTCTCAGTCTGAAGTGCGCTGTCAAGAGTCCCAATTCTGCTATCCAGTTCATCGTGGAGTTCTTCTAATTTGTTGTCCAACTCACCGTGGATTTTTCCCAGTTTGTTATCCAACTCATCATGTAATTTTCCCATTTCGTCGTGGAGTTCTTTTCTGTTGTTATCCAACTCACCGTGGAGTTTTCCCATTTCGCTGTGCAGTTCTTTTATGTTATTATCTAATTCGCCATGGAGTTTTCCCATTTTATTGTCCAACTCGCCATGAAGTTCTTTCATCTCCTTCATTTGGTTATCCAACTCACCGTGGAGTTTTTCATTTTGTTGTCCAGGAGGCGCTCACCTTCTTCCTCGAAACCGAAAGTTTCAGGGTCATCTCCATTGTCGATTAAATAGACCTCCAGACGCTTCTGCAGCACTGTTTTCGACCCCGTCGTTTCGAGTTCTCTATCTTCCAACTCACGTTTGAGGTCCGTCACTTTTAAATCGCGTAATTTCTTCATTGTTCTTAATTTATTTCACTAATTAATCCGCACTCTGACACCACTGTAACGTTTTTACTGTTTACTAAAACTAAAACACTACACGATTATCCTAATTAATTTATTTCTAACTACACTTTAACACTAATAATTTATTTCACTCAGAGATGTTTATTTATTTTTAACGCGCGCGGTCTCTCGCTCGAATGTTTACACACACCGGTTCGACTGGCCTGCTTCGGGTCCGACATTCCCTTTTTATGGCAGGTAGAAGGCTCTAGTCGTTTGCCGGAATAGTCCCGAAGCTTCTGGAGATCATTCTAGAATTCGCGGAACTTGTTATCGCATCGAAGCTTCTCGACTCGCTCTTCGACCGTCGGCTTCGTCCTGTCCTTCCCGGTATCGCAATAAGGCGAACTTGTGTAGCTCCCGGCGTGTTTATGTCGCGGCCGGCGAGCCGTTTCGTTACAATATTAAGGAGTGACAGTTATTCAATCTCAAAACTGATCCTACAGGGAGAAATAGAAGAACGCAAGGGACCCGGAACAAAACAGCATTCCTGGCTCCGGAATATTAGAGAATGGAATGGGTTATCCGATGCAGCAATCATATTTCGTCGGGCTGAAGACAACACCATTACATCGCCACGAAGAAGAAGAAGAAGTACATGTCAATTCGATTTAACAGCTTTTTGAAGAAATGCGATTGTTTTTGAAAAGAACTAAAAATAAATTTCAGTGGTCTTTCGTCCCGGAAAGTAAATGTATTTATGTGTATTTAAATTCAAACGGATTTTCATCAATGGTTCTAATTATTGGCACGAATTCATTCCATAGCATAGAACACAAATTTTTGAAGATAAAAATTTGGTGAAATACGTACGAAATTTATAACTTTGACAGTGCATTGACGTTTTAATACCAGATTGTGTATGATGTTTACAGAAATAACATTCCTTGCCTGAGTTTTAATGGAAGTTGAACAAAAAGAAACACCATTTGTGAAGGCATTATAAAATCAGTCATATTCTAGACAGAAATGCTTTTTGGAGAAATCGTGTTTATAACAGACTAATTAAATTACGAACCACATTAAATAGAAACAGGAAACGAAAAAATTTCTAGAATATGATCTCTTGACCCTTTTATAAGGTGTATTTGGCAAATCTAAGAAAAAAAGTCCCCGGAAAAAAAGTACCGGAAAAAAATCCCCCGGAAAAAAGTCCCAGGAATAAAGTCCCCGGAAAAAAAAAGTCCCGAGGAAAAAATGTCTCAGGAAAAAAAGTACCATAGAAAAAAAATCCCGGAAAAAAGTACAAAAGAAAGAATGTCCCAGAAAAGTCACAAGGAAAAACGTTCCCCGGAAAGTAAAAGTCCCAAATAAAATTCAAAATCAAGGCAAATATTTTATTACAGAACATCTCTTTCTTATCGTTAAGAAATTCTGTACACAATAATTTCAAAGTTTCTTGACGAATCTTATATTGTGGACGTTTCTTTGATACTCTGGGTACTAATCTGTACTATTTCGGTTCTATTTTCGTGATGTCTACTGCCAATTCTTGCCTCATCTTCTGGATTAGAATCCAAACCGACGGATGTGTTTGCCCCACTAGATTAGAACATCTATTGTTCCATCCCATAAAATTACAAAATTTGCGTAATATTTATATACTTGTAGATATTTAGGTACTTAATATTTAATACATTTTATATTGGACTTTTACTTTCCGGGGAACTTTTTTCCTTGCGAGCATTTTCTGGGACTTTCTTTGGTACTGTTTTTCCGGGGACTTTTTTTCCGGGGACTATTTTTCCGGTTACCGTATTTGGCAGATATAAGGCGTTTTGACTAAAGCAGGCTTGGATATATCCTCCAAGCTCGTTTTATATAGATCCTTTAGATTGAAGTACATTGCAGATGTTATGTGTCCGTAGGAACTAAATATTTTGACTTCGGATCTGGCGTCCAATTAGTGCATGTTCGCAACAATGGTCGCAAGTCGGGCAATAGCGGCCGACTCGTGGCTTCTGAAAATCCAACAAAAGTACCAATAAACTGTAATTCTGGTCCAGTCCGTGAACGGTCCTCTTCCCCGAATCGGTAGCACTAAGTCCACGGCAATTAAATCGTAAAATACTATAAAATCACTTTTCAGAATTTTTATTGAGTTTACCTCCGGGAGTCGTTTATGATTCGCCCCGAACCAGATTTATGGCTTAACACGCTTCGGGGACAGTCCCGTTGAAAGACCTGCCTTTCATTAGGTCAACCATAAACCGAAATTTGGGACACATTGGCCAAAAGTGTAGTAAACTGCGTTGAGAAAGTAGGTTAAATTTTACGGTCCTCCTTCCCCTTTTTGTCAGCAAGTTTTTGACCTCTTTGTATAGGTAGAGTGCGTATTTTTACTTTCAACCGGCTTTTGGCACAGGAAAAATCTCAACTCCGGCTACACGGACTACATTATACATGGTACTAAAGTAGTTATAGATGTCACGCTTGCCGAAACAACAAAACTTTATTTTCCCCGTCCTAACCCCTTAAAATCCAAAAGTAGTCGTGTTGAATATTTCACGGCGGCAGATGGACGAAAATGTCATTAGCCCACTTTTGCAGAGGCGAACTTTCTCCGACAACCCTTTCCCGTCAGACGGATTACGGTACTATTACACGTAATAAAAGTATAAAAGGGTAGTCTACGTTTAAGTACCAAGAAGTAAGATTCTCTTGCGGCCCTCCCGTCGACGAAAACGCCTAATCCAATTGGGACAGCAGCCAGAAGGGCAGAAATATTTGTACTTAATCTCGTTAAGTTTAATCAATTGTTTGGCGACAAACACGCCTACGGGGACAAGATCTTACCTGGAGAGGGGTTACTTCTGTGAATATTGCCATTGTGATAACAATGCCTACATAAGTACAATTGCAATTGTAGAGAAATTTGAACCTACGCCCAGAAAATTTTGAAACCATAAACTACGCTGCGTGTAATCATGTTTTCAAATATTACTACGCTAATTTTATCGGGAAATATTAAATCGATTCCGAAAAATATACTGTATTTAAATAATACTTTAGTATGACGTAAAATCCCAAATAATTAAATCAAAAATTAATGAAGTATGCATTTTATAAAACCAAACCAATCTTAATATATGGAATACATGAAAAAGTGTTCATGATTTTTCGTCCGGGAAGCCTTTCGTCCATGATAACAGGTACAGGCAATTACATGCGTTTTGAAGCAATTCATATATTATTAAGTAAATAAAAAAGTGTTAAAAATGAAACGATTCTTGTGATGGTATGATTCTACAATATTACAATGGAACATTTCAATTATAAATAGGATTACCCCTATCATTCTATTACAATTACTGTAATTTAGAAAGGTAGCACATTTTTGTTCGAAACATCACTGGTTTTAATGGTAATGTTGATAATTACAATTGAGTTATCACCATTGATTGGACTGAACCGTTGAGTTTTATCGATCCCGCTCACATCTATTTGATATGAAATTTAATTTTTCGTTATGATCAGATTTTAATATTAGTGCGCGCGTGAGAGAGATAGAACGATGGAGCCCATTAGCACAATATGACGCTTAAACAACGGCCCATCATCATCTGTTCCATTTTGTAATTTCATCGGTTGTCCCTGGCACTGAATCAATTTCCAACACTTTCCGCACACACACACATATATATATATATATATATATATATATATATATATACACATATACGCATATTGTTAATCAAATCATTCCTGTAGGGTCACGAGTAGGGGGAAATGGGAAAATTAAGGGTACATATTGAGAAAGGGGGAAGGGAAACTGCGTATATGTGTAGGTCGATCTCTCGACCCTTTTACTACTTAAGGGCTGAGGAGTCGACAGGGAGAGGTCACAACGTTATTTGTTACATTTGTTACATGTCACATGGCGTTACAACGAAATTCTTCAGTCTCTATTCATTAATTTGTCGTTTTTAGGATTCGAAATGGTTATCGACTTGTATTGAGAACATTACATTTTTTTTTAAACAAATTTTAGAGAAGTTGCCCTGTGGAGCAAGTTTTTTTTAAACTTGCATAACTGATTACACATATTTAAAAACTCAAGAATTTTATTTATATTCAAGTTAGATAAAAACTAAAAAACTGTTTCTTTTGAAGGAGTGTATAGAAACTTCGAGGCGATTCGCAAATTGCTTGACGTTGCATTTACACATTTTGGATCTCCCTCCCAAGTGTAATAGCGAGTGACACTTTTTATTCTACCCACCCAAAATTGCGTGACAATTTTAAAAAATCGTGATGTGTTCATCAGAGTACTTTCTCATATATATGGTGTTTCAATATGCGTTTGCCAAATCCAAACGGGAAATAGATACGGTTAATTTATGCAAAAAAAACGAAAATTGACAAGTATAAAGTGCCCTTCCCAGAACATTTAGCCAAAAACGCTAGAAAACTTTTTATACATATTTAATAGTAGGTACAATAAATATTCAAAGTTTAAAAAAAATCTTCCCAAGTAACAATTTAAGTTTTATTATTGTCTATAAGTTAGCTATAAAACCTTTTTTTAATGCTTTGCTTAAAACTAATTTTCCTTCAGAACGTCTTTAAACCTTTAATAAAGCAGCCTTAAGGAAAAAGTGGAGCACCTTATAAATGTTCTGAAGGGTAAAATATAAAGATATCATAAAACCTAGTGGTTGTTTAATTACATGCTAATAGTGCTCTGTAAGTAAGCTATAAAACCATATTTAAATCATTCTTAAAACTCTCTTAAGGGTTTGGAGTTTTATTGAAAGACAATTTGTTTTAAAACTGAACTGAAATATCATAAACGGTGTTTTATCGTAGACTCTAATACATCACTAAAATAATATATTTGGTTTTAACTTTTATTTATGAACGTCTTAAACTAATTCAATCCTTATTTCTCTTTATTACTCCTTTTATTTCAATGGCAGACGGTTAAATATTGTAATACACCTAATATTTATATGTAGGAATTAATAATATCTGAAACTATCAATCTATAACCGAAAATCGCAAACGAATCATATTTTTCTGAGAAAATATCATACGATGCACACACAAAATTAATGCGCCAGCAAAAGATATAATATTTACCTTAATATATTTTTTATTGAAAAATTATAAATAATTTGATTTGTACTATAAACAGCACCAACAGTTTTGTATCTGATTACAATGAATGTCAGTGCTATTCTTTTATGATTTTATCTAATTTTTTGATCGAAAAATTTAATTTAAGATTTGATATTAAACAATGTTAAAAATGGCCGACACTACAATT
Source organism: Cryptocephalus moraei (assembly GCA_946251905.1). Classification (NCBI taxonomy): domain Eukaryota; kingdom Metazoa; phylum Arthropoda; class Insecta; order Coleoptera; family Chrysomelidae; genus Cryptocephalus; species Cryptocephalus moraei. The sequence goes on from OX276452.1 coordinate 3,522,570, forward strand.
ATTATTCTACCTCTTCATATAAAATGTCCGCTAAACTTATAAATCCATATCGGATCAAAGTATGATACAATAAAACCAAAATTACTTATGAATTCTCTAAAATAGATCTAATAAATACAAATTGCCGTACATGGGGAAAAATTGTAATCAATAAAACCTTTTGATTGAATGCAGGCCTTTCATAAAACTATGGAGCCGCGTGATAAATCCAAATAGTTTTATGGTGCATTTTGCGCATGCTCTTTTGTTCAAAAATCACGTGCGTGTTTCGTTTTATCCCGCCAAAAACTTAACCTCAAAACTTTAATAACCTACCTGTTTACAAGCCTGTATGTATGTGAAAATTCATTGTATAAAATGCCATTTAAAATAGTGCAAACTATAGAAGAGAAGCAAACTTGCTTATCAATTGTTCCCAGCTCTTGGGAAAGTGCTGGCATTCTATACTGGCCAAACAAACCAGCAAGAAAACTTTAAAAGCAGGCGAATTCTGGTCCCGGATCCAAACAAATGGGATAATGGTGTGTATAAAGAAGAGGGAATTTTCTACATCTAAAGAAGCAGCAATAGAACTTCAAAGAATGGAAGCAGTAGATGATACAGATCTTGAAGTATTTCATAATTCTTCTTCATAATTCTTTCTTCTATGAAAGCTTCCGCTTCTTTTGGTACGTAACCACTCGTCCAAAAAAGTAGACATCACAAATGACACACTACTATATGCTCATACACATACACACATACACAGTAAATGGTGAATAATGGAATCAGCATGACATATGTGGGTTCAGCCACAAAGAGCAACATATAGTTTTAAGAATAGTCATTTTAGAATAACTTGTTTTATAAGGGTTCTCTTGTCGGTCCATTAACAGAATTAATAAAACTATCTACACACATATTGGTTTTATGAAGTATTTAAGGGGGGAATAAAAAGTTTTATTATATATATTAGGATATGGTTTTTTAAACTATATTAATTAACTTTAAGGACGCTTTAAAACCTCTTTTAAATGTAACAATAAAACTCTTTTAATTCTGTTGAACTTCTATAAAACCAAATTACATTTAAGGGAATAATAAATACAATTTGATTTATAATGGTAGCAATATCAATCAACAATAAAACAGTGTTAAGAGTAAATGGACTTAAAATCTAAAAGGTTTTTTAATCTAGAATTTAAGGGCTTCATAAACCTTTCTTATAAAACTATATTGACTTCAAGTTATAATTGACTTTACACCAGCAACTTTAAAACATTTCAGCTATTTCAAACTACAATAAAACTATTATAAAACCATATAAAATCAATTTAGCATTTAAAATGTTATTTGGGTTGGAGTGAATTTCGAGAAAAATTCAAAAAAAAAAACGAAAAATGACAAGAGTAAACTACCCTTCTATTCTGGCCTATTTTAATGAAAAGCTTATTTTCACGTCCTGGTATGGTATAAAGTCTAAATACATAGTTTTGACCGTTTGTGGTTCTTAGTTTTTGACAAAATCCTCCACACACGTACATACATACACATACATACAGACGGTTTTCCAAAAACATGATTTTTGGACTCAGGAGACCTCAAAACGTTCAGAAATGCTAATATTTCAATTTCGAAAGATCGACCCGATTACAATACTCTCATATGAGTACCTCATGAGAAAGTTAAAACCCAAATTCGACAAGTATAAAGTATCCTTCACAGAAGATTTAGCCAAAAACGTTAGAAAACATTTTTATACATATTCAATAGTAGAATAAATATTCAAAGTTTAAAAAAAAATCGTGGAGTGGATTTCGAAAAAAATTGAAAAAAACCGAAAATAGACAAGTATAAAGTGCCCTTCACAGAAGATTTAGCCAAAATCGTTAGAAAACTTTTTAATACCTATTTAATCGTACAATAAATATTCAAAGTTACAAAAAATTCTTGTAGCGAATTTCGAGAAAAATTGAAAAAAACCGAAAAATGACAAGAGTAAACTGCCCTTTTATCCTGGCCAATTTTAATGAAAAGCTTATTTTCACGTCCAGGTAAGACATAAAGTCTAAATACAATGTTTTGATCGTTTGTGGTTTTTGGTTTTGAGAAAATCCTACCACAGACATACACACATACATACAGACGGTTTTCCAAAAACATGTTTTTTTGGACTCAGGGGACCTCAAAACGTCCAGAAATGCTAATAACTCGATTTCGAAAAATCGATCCGATTACAATACTCTCATATATGAGCACCTCATATGAGAAAGTAAAAATTTACAGAATCTTTAGCTATAGAATTTTTTTATAGTTCGGAACGTCACGTGACGGCTGGTTTCCCCTATGTGACAATGAGTTGCATCACAATTTCACAAACCTTCTACCTTAGACGCGCCACACAATTTATGAATGTGCCCTTAATATGATTGATGGTGAATTACCCCAAAATGTGTAATATAATTAAGGGGTAATATAATTAATTTTCAGTGTCAAACGAAAGAGGTTTATGGATATAACTCTGGAAGTTTATATATTTTGTATTTGTATAGTCATATTTTTCACCAGAAAATTGAACAAGGATCGGGAATGTTTTATACAAGTTAATTTGGAATATTGAACAAATCTCATTAAAACCCCGTTAAATCCCTAAATATGTTTTATTTGGTGGTTTGGAGGTTTGGAGATATCGGTTTCGTTATCGATAGGAAACTATAGATAGAATCGAAAATATAATGCAAATCGTAAGTATATTCGCAAAACTTACTATTTTAGTCATTAGGCAATTAGGTTTTGTTTCAATTTTATAAATGGATCTGACTTCTTATGTTGATATTCTTCATCGTACTGAGAGTACTGTTTTGTTAAATGTTCAAGGTATTTAAGAAAAATACCAGCTGTCAAATTTACATTTTGATATCAAGGATATCTGACATCGGTCTTCAATAAAAAATGCTATTATAATACTCATACAAGTTTGACTCAAAGATTATATGGATAACTATGTAATCTTCATTTAACGAACACACTGTATACGTAATGTGTGTTGTGTGCGTTATGTATAAAATCGTTGTTAGCTTTTGGAAGCATCGCTAATGCCTAAAAATCAAAGAGGGCCTTAATAATGCGAATATATGGAGCGCTCCTATTAAATCTCGGGTTTAATTTCCTTCATTCGCTCGGTCCCGACTTTTCGAGCAATCATAATTTCGATAAACTTTTTATATCCGCCCAGTGAATGTGTGTTCCACATATCCCACCCGTGAGTGGGACAAGCAATCATCGCCCCATATCAGATCCGAACATCGATCCTGCCGAATATAAAAAATAAAGCTGTCCGATACTCGCCCCCTAAAGTTCAAGTACGAACGTGAAAAAACACCACCGGATTCATTTATTCACCCCGCTTTAAAATTCGTCTGACAACTTTTACGATCGACAAATCTGAATAGCGGAGGAAAAACCCCCTTTCGCGCGCACACACACACACATACACACATACAAGTTTGGGGTAACCCCCGATGGCTAACGCACTCTCGGAGCTTTTGGCCAGGGCGGTTGCTCAGTGGGAACGTTGTGGGCTACCCCGAGGCGACGTCCACACACATATACACACGCTTCCCCCTCGGATTTTACTCTCACGGGGTGAGTCATGTGCGGACGGGATCAGGGGCGCGCACATTAAATGAAATCCAGAGAAACAAAACTGGGAGAAAATTTAATGCTTCAAGCAGATGTGGGTTCCGAAATGTACCTGTAGTTTCAAAAGAATTATTAAAGTGGTCTTACTGCAAGCGATATATCCATACAGACTTATTTTCTGTGATTGTTACACATTTTAAACACTTAACCCTGATTTTTGTTTATAAGGTTTACACATTTTTCATGGTTATGGTAAACAATTGAGGTTATATCTAAATAAATGAAAAAAAAATAGATTCCATTAAAACAAGACATACGGCGACGCCATTATTCGAAAGCGAATGAGTCATTTATTGCTGTTTTAGAATAAAAGATGTAGGTACTAATTTTAAAAACTAAAGTCCGAGCGATTTTCTTATACACATTTATCAACGATTTGGGGCGTTTTAATTCACCTTAATAGTATTTTGGCGTATATTGGAATGTACGAATATACCAGATACCAAAGATACCAAAAAACGAAAATTCACAATTATGGAAAAACTATACGTTCGGTATAGCTCAGCGTGTGCCCAAAATAATTGATATATCTACAGCTACTCCGCACAATACCGATGCTATAGCGTATATTTTATGGAAGTTACGAATATGTAATTACCTAATTACATTCTTTTTTCTCTTCTTTTTGTACATTTTGTCAGCGAAGACTGTATGGGCCGGCATCATCGAATGCTCATTTGGAATGCTTTTTTAATCATCTACAACATTTGCTTTTTTTTTCAAAATGATTTTCTCCATGGGAATGGGAGAATGTTCTCGGGAAGCTGAGATAAATTAAGGAGCGTTCTTGATAATCCCCAATATAAAAATAACTCTTGACATCTAATGTCAAATTTTATCTTGATGACATAGCCATGATTATGTTCAAAATATTAAACGAAACGTCGGCAATTGAATCAAGAGTTATTTTTATATTGGGGATTATCAAGAACGCTCCTTAATAGATTTTCTCCAAGGTTTTCGCCATAGACAGAATAAAAAAATTTTTCAATTTTTTTTATTGTTTCCATGGCATTATGATATAAACAATAATGGCAATTTTCAATGATATACGTTTACATCTATGAACCAGGCATTAAAATCCTATACAATTAATTTCCGGGTATTTTACATCACACGTAAAATCCCTATTCCCTGGAATATAAATATGTAATTTCATTTCTAGCCCTAACATTTTTTCGGCAGAACAGGTTGTGTGTTAGTACAAGGTGATCAAGAAATACTGTTTAAGTTGGCAATCCTAAATTTTACTTTAAGATGGTAGAACTGGAACGACTTCCGGTTGCTTGACAGCTACTTCGACGTTTAACAGTGACAGCATTGACACTTGAGCGGCGATTCAAATTTTTATTATAAAGACAAGCCGTACCCGGCATGCGTTGCAATGCCACGTAAAGTTTAAAGAAAAAAGATAAATAAAAATTATAGATGACCTGGTGAAATTCCTATTATCTACATATATTTTTGAAAAATAATGTCAAAACAATACAAAATTAATATCTACATTAAATTAAATGCAACACAGTTATACACATAATTAATTTAAGGCTTTCTAATCTACTATATTTTCCGTCTTTTTTTGCGGTGCGTAAATTTATAAAGATGATGGTTTTACGACTCGCGAACACGCGACGTATAATTGTCCATGCGCGAAACCGGGAAACTCCAAGTTTATTCCGCAAACTGTCCTTGTATTAGCAATTGTATATTATCTTTTTAAATTTTTAATAAATAATTTATGAAAAACTACCCTGAAATTAGGTATGAAATTTTCCTGTACAATATGCGTTGCACCAAACGACGTCATTTAAAAGCAAATATTTTACGTTTGGATGTTGGCCAAGAAATATTTAGAGTCATTTCCCACCCCAGAAACTAAAGAAGGTAATGGATCTGGTGGTGGGAACAATTACGGCAATTTTACTTTACTTTACTACCACCAGCACAACATAATCCAGTAGCTTCACCGCTGCATTTTAACGCTTTACAATATTGACAAACGATTGTCATTTCTCCAATCGTTGCGGATTCTTCGGCACAATAATCTATTTCCGGGTCGTAGTGGAATGCTACTCGTTCCAAGTTTACAGGAACAGTCTGCGGAATCGCTCTATTTCATTGTGTCTTGAAGTGTGCTCCATGTTTTGGGCATTTGTTGCTCGTAGTACGTGCATGACCATCTTGGTGTTGATTCTGCCATGTCTTTTTCAGCTTGTATAAGTAGTTTTTTGTTTGTTTGTTATTTTTACCTTTAGTTCGATTCGTCGGTAATTCTGTTCGGTCTATTGTTTGGGTTTCTTCACTTCCGGTTTTGGGTCTTGTATTTGTACCTCATAGACTTGTTTCTTGGGTGTTTTATTCGTTTGACGTCAGACAGTCGAATTGTCTTGTAGTTTTCCTCGATCCTTTTGAAATAGTGTGATCTTCATAGTTGTGATCTATAATTGTGCTGATCGTCAAACCCAAGTTCATGGAACGCCTCGTTGTTCTCTTGGGCTTTCCCCCATAGTACTTCTAGGTGATCAATCCTTTTTTGTAAGTATTCCTTGGTTTTTCTTGCACTTCCGTCTTTCTTGCAATTGTTATGTAGTTATATGATTTCTTGGGCTATTTTTTCTTGTTCTTGAATCAACTCATCTGCTTGTTATATCTTGTCGTAGTTGAAATTGTGAATTTTTTAACTTAATTCTCTGGAAAAGGTGGGTGTGACTTACTCAGGACTTTGCTTGTCTTCTTGACTTTCCGCCGTTGTGTTGGCGTCGAAGTTCTTGAAGTTTTGGAGTTGTAATCACTGGCGGCTTTTCCTCCGGTTGTAGTGACTGGATATGTCCGCCGTTTCAAATTTGTAGAATTTGTAGACTTGGTGTCCTGGTGAAGTTGCTTTGACTTACTCAGGACTCTTCTTGGTTTCTTGACTTTCCGCTTTTATGTTGGCGTCGTGTAGACTTTGTAGACTCGGTGCCCTGTCGATCTAAATGCTGTTGTATAAGATGTGCCCGAACTCGTTCGATTCCATTATTTACTGTTAAACGTAATTCTTTCATACCAATACGAATGTTATCTGTCTCTCACCGGTCGTCAGTCGTCAGTGCGATTTGGACGTGAGAGCTCGTCTTGTTGCACATTTGATTGACTTCGACGACCTAAGTCCATCTTCTCCTTGTCATTTTAAAATCAATAAAGTTCTCGCGCACTGACAAACTGATGAGAGATTGTAATAATCGTCTTGACATTTATTTATTTGACAACCAACTGACACTATACTTTCATTTGTTTGATTATAAATGTCAAATTACAAAACGTACCTTTTTCAGTATTTCCCTTACTTATTATTTATGTTTCTCACCGAAAAACCTTCCCTGAACTTCCACAAATATTTCGAGATCAAAATTAGCAAAATCCGTCCAGCCGTTCTCGAGTTCAAGGTAGACAAACGAACAGCAATCCATTTTTATATATACCTATAGAGATATAAAAATGGTACTTTTACATTAGACCAGGATATTTTTATTGGCATGGCTAATTTTCGGAGTGCAGTTCATGATCCCATTTCTGGATGGCAATACTCCTTGGAATCCACTTTGCACCAATTTGAAGAAATGTTTTCTGAAGTTGTGTTCACTATCGACGTTTTTAAACAACACTGCATGCGCGTAGTTCAAAGATATTTGAACACAGGCAATGTGAAGAAAGGAAAACCACCTGGTAGACCCTCCGTACTCACTGAAAATGTGGTGCAAGACGTCAGGGCCCGACTGCACAAAGTCCTCGCAAATCGGTTAGGAAGCTTCCCCTCCAAACAGGTTTGATCCTTATCAAAAGTTCACCAATTTCTACTTATTCCTAATTTCCTGAATTTGTTTCGTGACTTTACAGGTTAATCATATGGAAGTTGTTCCACTGTGTTGAAGAACAAACTAAAATAACACCCGAACAAATTTTCGATGGTCCCTAAATCCCTAAATCCTGCTGACCGTCCACAACGCGTCCTGTTCTGTAACTGGTTCAATCAGGAAATGAACAATGATGACATCCTTGATAAAACCTTTTTTCCGATGAAGCCTGGTTCCATCTCAATGGCTATGTTAATTCTCAAAATCACAGAATTTGGTCTGGTGAAAATCCACATGCTTTTAGAACAACAACTTTACATCCTACAAATTGATGTATTATTATATCAGTATGTATTATTAGGATTAAGTTGGTGTTTGCCTGACTGTATCGCGGCAGAGATTAATTGGTCCTGTGTTTTTTAATTTCACAGTTAATTCTGAACGATACATTCAGCACATTCTCCAGTCATTCCTTGCCCAATTAACCATAGAAGAGCGCGAAAATGGCTACTAGGGCTCGTGTCACAATGCAATATTTGCGAGAAGTTTTTGGCCGTCGAGTCAAAAGTACGGGAATCTGGCCAAGTAGGTCACCAGACCTGACACCTCTAGACTTTTGTTTCTTTGGGCACCTTAAAAACAAGGTGTCAGTAATGTTCTACATACAGGTGAAGAACTGGAAGTCGCCATTGTCGAGGAAGTTGCAAATATTTCTCCTCGGATGTTACTTAATGTCTTCGAGAGCCTGAAACGGAGAGTGAATTTATGTTTAGAACATAGTGGTGTTCAATTCGAGCATTACCTTTAGATATTGAAGTTTTTTCTGGTGTCGTCTTTCAATCGTAAATAAATTCACATAACCTAAAATATGTGTGTTTATTTAGCTGTCGCTGTCATGCAGAGTGCAGAGATTTCCGGTGTAGCGTTGCAAACCCTTAGACAAAAAAATATTCCAGGTAGATTGCCAACTTAAACAGCATTTCATGATCACTGTGTATTTTATAATTATTTTTTTATAATCTACAATTACTTAGTCGATAACTTATATTAAATAGACACAACAGTTATACTTTTTGTAAATGGAATATCCTATATTTTATGAATATTTTCGAATCTAGAGCAAAAATGAACAAAACCGATAAGTTACCATTTTTGAAAGTTTTATTGATTTTTGAAATTACAGACCTGAATTAACAATCTATTCCTAATACACTCAGATATATTAGACAAATTTAACTATTGCCAATATTTAGCAGAAAAATTCATGTATCCAATAGTATAAACTTTCTTTGACAAGATTTTAAAGGCTGGAACAAAATATACCCCAAATTTTGGGTAATTGTCAAATAACTTTATTAGCTCAAATAGGATACCCCTTATTTAATAACTTAGGTATTCTTTTGCAAAATTTCATTACTTTTATGTGATGTAACGATTACCCCAACCGGTACTACGTAATCCTAACTCAAACTGTTTATGGAGTTATTTTCTTTTCAAGAAATATCAAATTTAAGCTGTTGATCAAGTTGGTTTGATCAACACAGTCACACAGTGACACATCTAACAAGTTAATGTGTCAGATTGACTGAATTGGATTGGCTCAATGTGAGAATTAATTTTCAAACTTTCCAGAGATTTCAATGTTTTTTTCACGAAAAGTATTGCTTTGGTATAATTCATTTTAGCAAATGTTCAAAATGTCCATTTCCTTCTATGCACGCCAATATTCATTTTTCGAAAGAAATTTTTACTCCCCTCGCATTACGGTTTGAAATGCTCTTCGTATACTTGATTTCTTGTATCAGGAGTATCAGGAGGCATATCAAAAAGTTTTTTGCGATTTGTCTTATAAGATTTGATAAACATATCACATTTGGTGATCTCTTTTTAGCATACTTTCTGATACATATTTGGCGATGTGACTGACTGTGGCACCAATAAATTTTTAGTCTAGGCCTGTAATTTCAAATATCATTAAATATTTTGAAAAGGGCAAATTTTTAGTATAGGGAATCATATCGAAAGATGAATTTGTTTTATCTCTAAATTTGAGAACATTTTTAAAATGTGGAGTTTTCATTGTTGTTTATTGTTATCGTGTGTGTATAGATCAGCAGCGAATTGAGTAAAGGCATCAGTTAATGTGGCATAAATATAATAAGAAAATAAAATGAGTTTCATCGTTATTAGTTATTCGTCAATAATAATGTAATGCCTTATCAAGATATGCTTAAATGGAATCAAATATTGGTTAAATGGGTAGGACTTGCAATGAGCATTAAGTTTAGAATAGGTTGACCAATTTTGAAAAAGTGGTCCTAATTGTATTAATACCTCTGTATTTGCTATAACTAAAAAAAACATTATTTTTGAAAATCATTTACGTATAAATGCAAAACTTTTCATATCCATTTAGATTTCGGCGCCAAAACGCTCATAGCTCTCATGGCGTGCGTAGCGTATGCATCCATGGAGCATAACATAACCTGTAGAAATTATATTTATGAGTTACTTTTTTTCAATAGTTTTCTACATTTAAAACACATAACCAATTATTTCTTCACATTCCAAGAAATGAAATCAAACCAAAAAAATTGGCTGATACTTTCCCGTTGGCGGTGTTGGTAAATTGGTTCCCGGCAGGTAAGAAATTAAAAGGTAGTACTTAGTGCCTCTTTTCTATATACAAATTGGTTCCTGGGATTCTGGGAGGTACCTTCTTAATAATACGGTATTGTCGAAAATAATGGTACTTGACTGTTGCGCAAAATTCATAATATTTGAAAAACCTAGTATACGCAGCACACCGTATGCGAGTGAACGTCATGTGATACGCTCGAAAGTACGTTGGAAACGCAAGGGGGCAAGGATCACCCTATGGGCATCACCCTATGCCGAGATGGGCACTGTAGAATCGGGTACCTGCCTAGATGTATGCCGAGTTGGGGTATAATTTTATCGTTTACCTGCTTCTTGTGCCGAGATGGGAATCACCGGGGATTTTTCGTTTACCTGACGTATGTATAGACCCACACAGGTTTTCCCTTGCCCCTTCAATTGAATATCAGGTTTTCCCTTGCCTCTTCAATTTCCTATCAGCTTTTCCCTTGTCCCTTCAATTGACTATCAGGTTTTCCCTTGCCCATTGGCCTATTCTCCACCACACTAAAAAAATATTTCATTCTACTTACAACGCAGAGACACAAAATAAGCTACTTCAGTTTTTTTTTGCAAAGCTCAAGTAATTGAAAACGTTGGGAACCAATTTACACTTACAGATCAGGTAAACCAAAAATTGCGGGAACCAATTGGTATGTTATTTTTTGAGCCTGATTAACTTGGGACCAACTTACGTGTTCCCCCGTTGGTATCTATAAGCAAACTATCAAGTGATGGCGTGTTGAACAGTGATGTCATGCGATGTTCGAGGTCACGTCGTGGGTAATGGCTGTGTTATACGATTATTTGTATTAAAAATCATAATTTTTTACCTATTATTGATCAAATAAAGTTAATTTTCGATATTCTTACTTATAGTATTCTATCTATCATAGAAAAGTTCCATTTCATTATTTTTTCATAGTCATCTATCATATTGGAATTTTATAAAGCAACTTTCGATTTGTGATTAATAACAAAAAATGGTTCTCACATCGTATCGTAGCATGATCATTCTACGATGATTTATTGCATTTTATTTTCATGAAAAAGTTGTAAAAGTTACACCGGTACTATTTAATTACTTTAATGATTCAAAAAACCGGTGTCCCAAAAAACAAACTAGATATAATTTAATCATGTGAAATCTATTATGCCATATAATTAGTTAAAGCGTCTCTCAGCTAAAAATACATATATGTATTTCTATGGTAGGTTAATATTTGCGTAAGTTGTCAATAAGCTGTCTAAGCAGATTTAAAGTAAAATAATGGGGAAGTTGAAACAATCGATAGTGATCTAATAAATTTTATCAGTTCTATGAATCGATTGAAAAAAGTCAATCCGACTTCGCATCAGATTGACTCCTAGTTAATTACTCGAAAATTTACTCAAGCAATTAGTATTTTATTGCTATAGTCTGTAGGTTGCTATAATAAATTACCTACAGAAATATTAATAGTCTTAACTTTAAACTTCGTTCATTTCATTTATCGTTTAACTAGGTTATCGTTACAAAGTGGTTTGTTTTTAACTTGATTCTGAGAAATACAGTACGTATTTTTAGATGATTACATATATGACATTTAGTATATTGTGTACGCCATTATATTTTCAAACGCTTTTCAAAATTATTTTTTTCACACGCAATAACAGTGAAATTTCGAAACTATTATATGTACTTAAAATGTGAAATTACTATCATTCGCCATATTTCTTTAATATGCTTGTTCTTATCTAGGCACTAAATTACTTACAATCGAAAATTAATATCGAAGCATTATCCTCGCACTTATATATATTTCCATGTCACCATCCGCACAGAAATCCCTTTTCTCTTCCCTTTAGCGAGCCGTGTGTGCAATAATATTTTTTGTTAGCAAAATCTGTTGTTTAATTGAATCACCCTCCTTTCTAGATATTAGACCCCTCTTTCCCTTCCTCTCACGCTCTCTTCCTCCATCTCTCTCCCTCTTCCAGATTATCCAGATTGGTTTCCCTTTGCCGGACAGGAGGGTGCCTGTCCCGCTTTTGTTCTTTTCTGCATATGACATGAGCGCGACGGATTTCTCGTAGGAAAAATGGGGAGAGGAGTCTTAAAAAAAGGAAATAAACAACACAGCGGATTAAATAAAATTGTCTTGATGAAAAGCATCCGCTCCGCTTTGTGCATTTTTTATTTGCATCGTCTGCATCAAAATTTTAAAGCTGGGACATTTCGGCATCTCGAGGAAAGCTTTTTTCAGTAGTTACATACGAACGGTTTTTATATGTTCTTTACCAGCGTATATTTTGTACCTTGTAGGTTAAAAGTTACAAAAGATGATATTCTTAGAACCTCAATTCATTCCCCCTACCTCAGTCTTGAAAAATGTGCGCCAGTTCTATTTTTAGGTTTGCTCATAAAATAAAAGTTTGAATATTGTAGAAGTTATATACCAAAGAAATAGAACTATTTATGCCCAACAGAATACGTGATTTGTGAACTGGATCTGAAATCTAAACCAAACCATTTCATTGACTGGGGTGGGTTTTGCATTTCTTCTTTAACTCACAATTCCAAATAAGAATACATAATGAAGTGTATCACTTGAGATGATTCTTATTATTCGACTTTCGATGGATTAATCTCAACCTTGTTCATATTTTCAAGGCGGCAATAATTTACACTTGATGAGATCAATGGCAAAGTGATGCCAAATTAATACGATTAAAACTTAACGAACAAAACCCATACACAAGTAGAATGGAGGGCACGGTATAAAAACTAATAAAATCTGCATGGTTGAATGCACGAAAACAAATCGGTGAAGAAGACCAAAAGTGAGGCTTGGGAGAAAATCATATAGAGGAAACAAAGAAAAAAATATCCAAGAGCGTAGGCTTTCATGGTCTGAGTCAAACGTTGAGCGTTCTTCCGGGCTTTTTGGCCGTGGTCCAGATAGGCTTAAGTAACCTAACGTTTCCTTTGCTGTCGAGCGATCGACTGATTTGAGAATTACCCTCGACTGATTCTTTGACTTAACACTTCGTGACGACATTCCTCGACTTACTACGTTTGTTTTTGTCATCCCATGATTATCTGCTCAGAGGTATGTTTGTCCGGTCAAACAATATGTTTCTATCAGTGAACATTCTTCTCTCTATTCAAATGACTCCCGGTCCATCCCTATTGCTGTTTTTGTTCGTCTCGAATTTGATTTTGAAACATTTCCTTTTCTATATTAGTGCACTGTGCGCCCCTGGGGGGCATCAAAGCTACTGTATGCGAAGATTCCTCAGGAGTGCTATTGTTTTTATAACACATATCTTTGTAAGAAATTGAATGAAAATATCAGATTTAGAAAAAAGTTTACGAAAAATACTAGAAATAAAGGAATGCGATTTTTTGCCATTTGCGGTCGGAATCAAAAAGAATTTTATCGAAAATCTGAAGACATTTTCAATAAAATTTTTTATTCCAATAATTTTTTGCAGAAAAAAAAAAGAAAAAAGCGCTTTATTTACCTAGTTGTAAAAATTTTATTTGATAGCCCAGAGAGGTCATTTTTGGGGGAACGAATTACGTCTTAATGTAATTCAATATATAGAAAAACGAAATGAGGCACTCTGGGAATGACCGGGAGGGGAAGCATAGCTTTATATAATATATGGTACGTTCCACGCCGAATTTAGATTTTGTTTTTAGATTTGGCCCAAAATCAACAAAAAGGGTCCTTTTGGGCCCCCGAAACTCCCCCTAAATTTTTAGAGCCCCAAGTGGAATAGAACTCAAGTTATGGACAATTGAAAAGTGAAATTTTCAGGTACGGCTCCAAAACCAAAAATTTTCAACCATCCATAACTTGTAAAAATACTCATTTTTATGAAAAAAGTTCTAAATAAAAGTTGTTTGCAATGCTTTAAACTTTTGTAACTGTTTAAAAAAAGTTCATCTGACATGGTTCACTATTGACTAGTCTTGGCGCCATTAGTCGTCAGGCCGCCAAAAAAAAAACATTATCAGATTTCCTGACCAAAAAAATCAGGAGCGTAGCTGGATTCGATACAAAACTTTTCAGTCCCAACAAAAGTTAGCCAGACCTAAGGGCTCCGAGAAAAAAAATGGTTTTCAGGTTCAGCTTCAAAACCAAAAATTTGCAACCATCCATAACTTGTAAAAATACTCATTTTTATGAAAAAAGTTCTAAACAAAAGTTGTTTGCAATGCTTTAAACTTTTGAAAACTGCTAAAAAAAAAGTTCATCCAGCACGGTTCACTGTTGACGGGTCTGGGCGCCAATATTCACCAGGCCGCCAAAAAAAAAACATATTCAGCGTTCCTGACCAAAAAAATCAGAAACGTAGGTGGATCTGATACAAAACTTTTGAGCCCACACAGAAGATCGCCAGACCTAAGGGCTGGTCCCAAATTTGAAGATTTTTATTGAAAATTCAAATTTCCAGAACAATTCTTGTGGAAGGTTGCTTCAGCGTTGTCGTCAACCGTTGTGGACCTTCAAAAACATCAACAAGAGCAACAATTTGGGTGAGAGTCGCTTCTTGGATAAAAAATATGCGTCAAGCGAAGTCGTCTGGGCTCAAAATTCAAGTATTTTGTGGAATTTTGAGTTTTTGAACCGCCGGGGACTTGGAAAATGCTCTACTTATATGAAAATAGCATGCCAACCTTAGTGATGTTGATCCCCAGCAACTTCTAGAAAAAATGTCGCTCATGGTTTGATATTGACTGGCAAACAGTGGATTTCTGGGGGCTCAATGGAATTTTTTTGATATCAAGGGATTTTTGCCGGATTTTACCATTTTTTTTCTCGGAGCCCTTTGGTCTGGCTAACTTCTGTTTGGGCTTAAAAGTTTTGTATCGGATCCAGCTACGCTCCTGATTTTTTTGGTCAGGGGAGCTGATAATGTTTTTTTTTTTGGCGGCCTGACAACTAATGGCGCCAATAGTGAACCATGTCGGATGAACTTTTTTTTAACAGTTTCCAAAAGTATAAAGCATTGCAAACAACTTTTGTTTAAAACTTTTTTCATAAAAATGGGTATTTTTACAAGTTATGGATGGTTGAAAATTTTTGGTTTTGGAGCCGAACCTGAAAATTTCAATTTTCAATTGTCCATAACTTGAGTTCTATTCCACTTGGGGCTCTAAAAATTTAGGGGGCGTTTCGGGGGCCCAAAAGGACACTTTTTGTTGATTTTGGGCCAAATCTAAAAACAAAATCTAAATTCGGCGTGGAACGTACCATATATATATACATATAATACATTATATATATATATATATATATATATATATATATATATATACGTCATGTACAGAAACGATTGGTGGCTAGCGTGGCGCTATCGCGCCGCTCTAGCTACTCTCAGATTCAGCCTACGATCGCCACCCCTAGAGCAGGCAATCGACAATACAAACAATTGTTAAACGAGTTGCCACCAAACAGTTAGCGCGACTCCGAAATAAATCACTTTTATCTACTTTGCATTACTAATGATCTTATTATTACATCAAAAGTAGTGTAATAATATGCATATTAATACACTACCTTTGGTAACTTTTAGTTTTGTTAAATTGGTACATCAGCCTGTCACGTAGACGTGCGTAGACGTCAAGGTTAAAGTATTAGTATTTCAATAAACATAACTTTTAAAATTTCATGAATCTACATTCTTGTCTTCCATTT
Source organism: Cryptocephalus moraei (assembly GCA_946251905.1). NCBI lineage: Eukaryota > Metazoa > Arthropoda > Insecta > Coleoptera > Chrysomelidae > Cryptocephalus > Cryptocephalus moraei. The sequence continues at coordinate 3,538,432 of OX276452.1, forward strand.
CGCTCACGTAAGTCAGTAGTTATTGAAGTTGTCCTAGGGCTACTAGATTTTCAAATTAAAATACGAAACGTTAATGTCAGTGACCTGAACCTGAAAATTTCAATTTTCAATTGTCCATAACTTGAGTTCTATTCCACTTGGGGCTCTAAAAATTTAGGGGGCGTTTCGGGGGCCCAAAAGGACACTTTTTGTTGATTTTGGGCCAAATCTAAAAACAAAATCTAAATTCGGCGTGGAACGTACCATATATATATATACATATAATACATTATATATATATATATATATATATATATATATATATATATATATATACGTCATGTACAGAAACGATTGGTGGCTAGCGTGGCGCTATCGCGCCGCTCTAGCTACTCTCAGATTCAGCCTACGATCGCCACCCCTAGAGCAGGCAATCGACAATACAAACAATTGTTAAACGAGTTGCCACCAAACAGTTAGCGCGACTCCGAAATAAATCACTTTTATCTACTTTGCATTACTAATGATCTTATTATTACATCAAAAGTAGTGTAATAATATGCATATTAATACACTACCTTTGGTAACTTTTAGTTTTGTTAAATTGGTACATCAGCCTGTCACGTAGACGTGCGTAGACGTCAAGGTTAAAGTATTAGTATTTCAATAAACATAACTTTTAAAATTTCATGAATCTACATTCTTGTCTTCCATTTCGCTCACGTAAGTCAGTAGTTATTGAAGTTGTCCTAGGGCTACTAGATTTTCAAATTAAAATACGAAACGTTAATGTCAGTGACGTCAGTGTATCCAACCCACGCAAAATTCCCTAGGGTAATACGAAAATTTGAACAGCCAAAATTTAATGAATTAAAAAAGCAAAGTAGATACAATAGTATATTACACTAGTTTAATAAGACGTATTGTCACACTCGTCCTATTAAAGCACTCCTCGCTTCGCTCGTCGTAAAAACTCTCGTGTGACGATACTCTGTCTTATTAATCTAGTATAATATAATGTACTATTTATTCTTCTTTATACTTTTATCCAAGCCAAACCAAACAAACTTAACCTTCCGGAACGTAGTCGTAGGCCCATAAACGTTTCCGTGAAGGATTTTCTCGTTCCGTGTAGATCTAAATCCAAGATGTCTACTGTCTATTTTTACGTTTAAGATCAAATTTTATAATGAAATATCTCGGTTGATAGACGAAATAAAGTAATTGCCACACTCAGGTAGGTTCTTCTTTAGACGCTGATTCTGTTGATATAATTTTTGTTATTGTAGAGTTAAAGCATTTTGTGTCCAAAACGATTGATAGCTAGCGTCCCCACGGAGAAGGCAACCGACAATACAAAAACAATTGTAACACGTTGTCAATAAACAGCCTAGCGCCGCGCGATAATTGGCCGTCCGGGTCGTACGGTTTTTCGTCAATAACACCTCTCGCCGATTCAGCGCTTCGAGCGAAGCCCGCCATAAGAAAGGTATGCTTCCAAAAGAAAGCACGTATTTATACTGTCTCCAAATTGCTGGTTGGCAATGTGTGGTGGCTTCCCTTCCTTATGTCGATCGTCGATCGAATTGTGAGCAGTCCGCCGGGTCTTTATTGCGGAGATTTATAGGGAAGTAGTGAATGCGCAATGCAATGACGCCAATGACGGACAGACAAGTGACGGTCGCCTTCGATTGTTTGTATCGCGCCGATCGCGGTACAAACGATTGGTAGCTAGCGTCACCATGGAGCAGGCAGCCAATACAAAAAAAAATAATTGTAACACGGTTGCTACTAAACAGTTAGTGCAGCGCGATAATTGGCCGTTGCGATCGTGACGGTTTTTCGGCGTTTACACCTCTCACCGATTCAGCGCTTCGAGCGAAACCCGCCATAAGAAAGATATGCTTCCAATATATTTTCAAAGTTTTAGTAATACCCCAGATCCATAGATATGAATGTCTATTATCAGTTATGTCAATGTCTGTTGCGATTTTGAGAGTTAAAATCTCGGAAGGAGAGAAAGACAGCACAAAGCGAGTGCACGCGTCAATGTCTAAATGTCAGTTTTTTAAAAGGTGACTCAAGTACTTGATTGTTGTAAGTTATCCTTAGAAATTTTCCTGCGGTTTTTTTACAAACATGGCAATTTATTATTACAAAATTCCTTTCAAATAATTTCTGGAGAAACGGTTTTCACTTTGCCACAATTGTTTTATGTGATCAAAGAGGAGATAACGGGTGAGATTGGATTCATGCGTATACGAGTCGAACGGAGTTGCATGGTATACGAGTCTGAATAACCTGTCCGTTTTTATCCGGTGCATTTTGCAGTTTCGCATTTGGAATCAGTTATCCGGTATGGAATGCGTTAATTATCGTCTGGGCAACGCGATGGAGTCTCTAATTGGAAAATGAAGTTTTTGTTTTCGAAAAAATGACAACAGGAAACAGTCAAAAATTCGATTTTCTGGCTAGGTACACGCAGGGATAAAGCGAGAGAAAGGGAAGGTGTGTGTGTGTGTGTGTGTGTGTGTGTGTGTGTGTGTGTGTGTGTGTGTGTGTGTGTGTGTGTGTGTGTGTGTGTGTGTGTGTGTGTGTGTGTGTGTGTGTGTGTGTGTGTGTGTGTGTGTGTGTGTGTGTGTGTGTGTGTGTGTGTGTGTGTGTGTGTGTGTGTGTGTGTGTGTGTGTGTGTGTGTGTGTGTGTGTGTGTGTGTGTGTGTGTGTGTGTGTGTGTGTGTGTGTGTGTGTGTGTGTGTGTGTGTGTGTGTGTGTGTGTGTGTGTGTGTGTGTGTGTGTGTGTGTGTGTGTGTGTGTGTGTGTGTGTGTGTGTGTGTGTGTGTGTGTGTGTGTGTGTGTGTGTGTGTGTGTGTGTGTGTGTGTGTGTGTGTGTGTGTGTGTGTGTGTGTGTGTGTGTGTGTGTGTGTGTGTGTGTGTGTGTGTGTGTGTGTGTGTGTGTGTGTGTGTGTGTGTGTGTGTGTGTGTGTGTGTGTGTGTGTGTGTGTGTGTGTGTGTGTGTGTGTGTGTGTGTGTGTGTGTGTGTGTGTGTGTGTGTGTGTGTGTGTGTGTGTGTGTGTGTGTGTGTGTGTGTGTGTGTGTGTGTGTGTGTGTGTGTGTGTGTGTGTGTGTGTGTGTGTGTGTGTGTGTGTGTGTGTGTGTGTGTGTGTGTGTGTGTGTGTGTGTGTGTGTGTGTGTGTGTGTGTGTGTGTGTGTGTGTGTGTGTGTGTGTGTGTGTGTGTGTGTGTGTGTGTGTGTGTGTGTGTGTGTGTGTGTGTGTGTGTGTGTGTGTGTGTGTGTGTGTGTGTGTGTGTGTGTGTGTGTGTGTGTGTGTGTGTGTGTGTGTGTGTGTGTGTGTGTGTGTGTGTGTGTGTGTGTGTGTGTGTGTGTGTGTGTGTGTGTGTGTGTGTGTGTGTGTGTGTGTGTGTGTGTGTGTGTGTGTGTGTGTGTGTGTGTGTGTGTGTGTGTGTGTGTGTGTGTGTGTGTGTGTGTGTGTGTGTGTGTGTGTGTGTGTGTGTGTGTGTGTGTGTGTGTGTGTGTGTGTGTGTGTGTGTGTGTGTGTGTGTGTGTGTGTGTGTGTGTGTGTGTGTGTGTGTGTGTGTGTGTGTGTGTGTGTGTGTGTGTGTGTGTGTGTGTGTGTGTGTGTGTGTGTGTGTGTGTGTGTGTGTGTGTGTGTGTGTGTGTGTGTGTGTGTGTGTGTGTGTGTGTGTGTGTGTGTGTGTGTGTGTGTGTGTGTGTGTGTGTGTGTGTGTGTGTGTGTGTGTGTGTGTGTGTGTGTGTGTGTGTGTGTGTGTGTGTGTGTGTGTGTGTGTGTGAAAACAGTGTCAAACCGACGGCGACGTCGGGGCGGCTTCATTAGCGCCTGCACGTCCCTCACGCCCTGACCCGCTTTCATCTACCGTATAACCTAATAATTCGGCACCGAGCAATTGGCAAAAATCAAATATGGCAAAAAGGGAGTCGAAATTTGCGACAGAATCGAATGGAATCGCGCTTTAATCATAGTCGCTAAAAATCTGTAATAGTTGATTGGTAGGCACATCAGCGTGGTCACATGTGTGTACGTGTGCGCCCCCAGTCACATTTCATCGAATTTCACGGACCAGCGACTCTTTTGTGAGCGCAGGGGTGACGCCACACACATATATAGTGTTATCCTATACATATACATATCGGTCCGAGGGCGGAAAAATTGACCGGCGTTTAGAAAACTATTGCCTCCGAAGGGGGTGGGTGAAGCGAGGGGCTTTCTCGTCATGATCACGACGGTGATACACCAAAACACCGATTTGTAATTATGTTGCAGTACTTTAATTCAAGGGTCTCCTTCAACCCTGGGAGTTGGAAGCTTCCCATCCACCCTAAAACGATGGCAGTCGGTTGAGAACTGGGCCGAGAAAAAACCATAAAGGGGCACCAGAAGTGGAATCATTCAAAATTGAACATTACGATATTTCCGTTGTTATCGACACGTTTGCTTCCGTTACAGGAAATAAACCAAGGATCAGACCCGATAAAAGCTTTCCAAGTGAAGATAGTGAAGTTGTGAAGTTAAAACTATTCCTTAATGCCTTTGAATATTGACTTCAATGTACTTCCATAACTTCAAAGTAGTGTGTTAATCCAGAGTCGAAATTTAATATCGACATAATTCTGGTGCCATAAGAAACAGATTAGGTATGTCTATCATATTGTTACCTATACCCCTCACTAGTTGAAGGAAATATATCAAGAAAATATTTTCAAAATCATATTTTTAAAGCTGAAAACCACCCACTAACAAACGCTAATGTTAATTACTTTCGTTTATCATAAATTTCCATTTAAGATCATATACGTTTGGTCATGGATTAAAAATTTAAATATTAGGCATCACGTGATGACCCTGGAACAGTCGAGTTTATTATTAAGATTAGATTTTTGTGGAAAGAATTTGTCAAGAAGTGACGCCAAGTGTATGCCTTCCACCAATCAATATAAACTCGGTAATATTCTCCTGAAGCACAAAATAGCTATTTAAAAATATCATTTTAAACTAAATCTGTTGATTAAATGTGACAAGAAGTGCCAAAGGCGACGTGGTGCATTAACAGTTTTGCTTTATTGAAAATGTTAACTCAGCAATAAATGCAGTGGGGGACGTCTATAACGTACCCGGGAAGGTACATTTTCAATAACGGCCCTACAAAAAAATTGAATACAATAAATACTCCTTCCTCTAAATCACGTCACGCCCCCCCCCCCCCCCATATAGAATATGTATATAAAAAAAGAACCTCCGCACACTTGCCACACCGATCTCTGCATAAAATGCGTACATAAAACGGGGGGCTCCGTCGCCTACATAAAACGGGGGGCTCCGTCGCCGCGCAGGAAGCAGGGTAAATATTATCAAAGACTTTTCGATTACAACCCTTAAAGTGCGCCCCCGGAGCGCGTCAGCTTGTTCCGGATTCGGTTGACCCAGGAGGCCGAAATTCGGGAAGGGGAGGGGGATGTTAAGCGTGGCAGAAGGGTCGCGTGCACCCCCTCAATCATATCGCACCCTCTAATATCCTCTGACGGTCTTGATAATGCAACAACACCCCCGCTAGAGCGACGCTCCGAATTTGAAAACGGCGTCTTAGAGAAGGGAGGTTGGTGGTGGTGGTGGCGGTGATGATGATGACGAGTACGGTACACATACAATGGAAATGTGAATATTTTAAAAGATTTTGTTAATTATTCAATGATGGATTCTTTGGGGAGGTGAGGGCGAACGACGAAAATTGCGTGGCATTGGAGTGATGACAGAAATGTTTAAGCCATAGCACTTTTGACCTGAAACTACCACAGTGACTTTAGCTATATATATCTTTCGGGTAATACGGTGTAACAACCTTCCCAGAAAATGTATGTTAAACTTTTGCTAGTATTTTTTTATTTCAACTTTTTGTTACCGACTTATAAACTGCTTCATTAAGTAAAATAACTTCCATTTATTTCGTACACAATATTTGGAAATCGGTAATAAATAGATTTCGAGCAGTAAAGATCATTTCTCTTCACTCAAAAATCAAACTTTTTCAAAAAAAAAATTGACAGTGCAAAATAATTTTCTAATATCGAGATCATTTTTTTAATACACCTAAACATTTCAAATAATCTGAAGGTTTAGCCATAGCTGGAATATGTTCTCGAAATTAATTCATGGTAAAGGTGTATATGAAATAAATGTAAGACAATTTTTATGTCATACATCTATGTCATTTATAAAATGAGAACACATAAGAGACCACATTATTAACGTGAGAGGAGGTACGGTGTGTTGCGCACAACCAATACGTCCTCCGTATTATCCTCTCGAAAACGTTTAACATGAACTTCGAAAATGAAATTGGTACGTATCCCGGTAGTTTAGTGATAAGAATACCCGACGCGAAATTGGGAGACCCGGGTTCAAATCCCGTCTGGGCAACAAAATTCCATTTTCAAAAATTCTGGGCAACAAAATTCCATTTTCAAAAATTCTCTTACTAGGCTATTGCTATGTCTAAAATAACAGTGGTAAAAGGAACTAAAGCGTGCAAGATATTTTATTTTTTCATATGGTCAGTTGACCTCTATAGAAATAAAATCCATAAGTGCTACTAAATTTATGCTGCGATTCTGAACACATCTGTAGCGATCGTAGTCAAATCTGCAAGCCTCGTAAGCATAAATGCAATTCTGAACATTATCGTAAGTTACGGTTTCTCGTAACTTCTTACGATATATCGTAAATAGTTACAGGAAGCCTTCTGTGTGTCTGTAAACACTCGAAAAGCCGTAGTGGAAGAAAATGAGAAGAGATAATTAATGTAAAACGTAAAATGTAAAATAAAAACATTAATTGTGTACACAGTTTTTGAGTTATCAGACAATCGATACGTTCTCACGAAAATGTTAGGTTAAAAAAATCTTCAAAATTGATGAATGTTTAATAGCGCAAAAATGGCATATATTTCTGTAATGTTTTCACATGTTTTCAGTGCGTCACAAATTGTTTATTTTAAGAACAGGACAAGAATTATAAGAAAAAAATCTGCGAGACGTGATGAATCCCTTGAGATTCCAGAGCAGCATTTTTTAAACAAATGTTTCGTTTAGGTAAAATAAACGTAGAAATGCTCATAAGCGAATTACAACCTTACATACTTCACAGAGGCACGATTCCATTGCATTTAAAGGTAAAATTGTACATCCTTTTACTGAAGTGAGGTAATTAACACGCCTTTATTGTTCAGCAACATTACATTTAGTTGGTACAGGTTCTTCTCAGAGCCCTGTCGGTAGCAGTGGTTGGATTGCATTAAGCCAAAAGCCAAAAGAAGCGAAAGATTCTCAAAAGTAAAGTTTACCACTTCAAACTTCACTTTAAAATTAAATATTCAATTTCTTTTTTTTTTATTTTTCTAATGCAATGTATCTTTCTGCAAATTGCTTTAGAGTCTTGTTTTGTTCATTGTTTAATAACATTTTAATGTTTAATTTTTTAAGTTTAACGTTTAATACCACATAACCTTGTCTTGTCTTATTAAGTTAACGTCTCTTTTACGCTGCCAGGGCCAATTTGGACGGGACCTACGGTTTAACGTGGGCTCCGAACCACGGTCCTCGAGCACGGTTGTACCCCATTAAGGCTCACACCTCTCAGCCCAGTTGACCCACTCCATGCTCTACCGACTCAAGGTGTGTGTATCCTAGTCCCGCCCTCCTACAGAATATCCGATCCGATCCTATCCGGCCTGGCTACCGTCGTGAATAGGAACGGGATTTTGGATACATTTTACACACTTCTAGCAACACATACAACACCCATGGATTACGTGGGACTCGAACCCACAACGACGATGACCGCCTGATTCAAAGCTTGCGCCTTAAACCAAACCACTCGGCCACCGCTGCCCCCACATAACCTTCAAATTCTATATCAGAACAGAAGTTATCCGTTATCCATTGATCGTAAGAGCGTATCGCTACGGATTTCTACGGACCGTAACGTCTCTACTTACGAGAATCGTTATTTTACTTCACAGAATCGCAAATATCGTAAATCCGTAAGTCTCACTCTTACGGTTGACTCGTAACGTACGAAATTAGGGTTTTACCAGAAAGTTCAGAATCGCAGCATTAGCTATGCGTTTTTGAGAACGGGGCAAGTTTGTCCACTTTTCGATTTTTCGGCTATAGCACAAAAACTATGCATTTATCAAAGATATGTGTCGTAAGATTTCTTGTAGATAATTAAATTTTCTATGAAAATGATATTTTTCTAAATAAAATTTTTTTAATAAAATAAATTCAAAAATGGAAAAAATTTCAAATTTTTTTTTTGTTTTAATTTTTGACTATAACTTTTTTCTGAGTAAATATAGGTATAGGCATTGCTTCATAGAAAATAAAACTTATGGAATTCTCTTTAAAACGGTAGCTTGTAAGTCTTTATATATTTAATATTGACTGAGATATAAACGTTTAAATTTGGCCATTTTTTCCCTATTTTTTTAACTTTTTTTCATATTTTTACCGGAAAAAAATAATTCCTATGCAGTAAATAACTTATGTACGAATGGTTTAATATAAAAAATAAAATTTATATTATATAATAATATAAAAAATAATAAAAATTATTATTTATTTATATTTGAAGTCAGTTTGGCACCGAAAATCACTGCACTGTTTTCCATGGTCAAAATTATATTTTCCAGGCCGTAAACGTAGTATAAATACCGAAAGCTATGGTTTTCCTGTTAGAAGAGCTAAATAGAATATAAGAATCTCTCATTGAGCTACCCAAGCAGGTATAATTGATGAGGTGTACCGAGTGTCTTTAAACGGAATTCCCGAGAATTTAAAAATGAAGGTAGAGAACATATGGAAATAGTATTGTGTAGGTATCAATGGTATCCTCAGAAAATGACTATTCGGGAAGATGGACATTCGGGAAAATGACTATTCGGGGAAATGACCATTCGGGAAAATGAATAAAACCATTTAAATTAAATATATAGAATATGATCTAGTAGAATAATATCCAATATTACTGATAAATTTATTTTCATCAATTTGTTATTGCATAAAATTCTTTTTTTTTCCAGGTAAAAATATGAAACAATACGCATCTTAAAGAAAAAGTAAAAAATAGAGAAAAAATGGCTGAATTCAAACGTTTATATCTCAGTCAATATTGAACATATAAAGTCTTACAAGCCACCGTTTTAAAGAGAATTTCATAATCTTTATTTTCTATGAAGCAATGCCTATACCTAAATTTACTCAGAAAAAAGTTATAGTCAAAAATTTAAAAAATAACATTTTTTTCAAATTTTTCCAGTTTTTTTAGTTTGTTTTTTGAATTTATTCCACAAGAAAAAATCTTTTTTATTCCAAAAAATATTATTTTCATAGGAAATTTAATTCTCTACAAGAAATCTTACGGCACATATCTTCGAAAAATGCATAGTTTTTGCGCTATACCCGAAAAATCGAAGAGTGGACAAACTTACCCCGTTCTCAAAAACGCATGGCTAAATTTAGTAGCACTTTTGGATTTTACTTCTTTAGAGGTCAATTGACCGTATGAAAAAATAAAATATCTTGCCCGTGTTAGTTCCTTATTAAATGACATAGTTAATAGCCTATACATTTATTTCATGTTTAGCCATAGCCTTTTCTCCTGTCTCCTTGTGGTATCTGATTGGATACTCTCCTGTCGCGTTGTCTTCATTATTAGCTGATTTATTTATGGGCTATTTAGAAAATAATTTCCTACATAACAAATTGAAGTCTGATATATTGGTCTGCATATGTAGATGACAGTTTTGTATCATTAATGGTAATAATTTAATGGTAATAGACATTCTTAATTTTTTGAACAATATGTATAAAATAATTTTAAAATTTAAATGATAAATAATAACATAATTTACTTTTTAGATTTAACTGTCCATAATTGGTTAATAAACTTAAATTTTCATTGTACGGAAAGCCTACACAAATTGTCCAAAGTATTGATTTCAAAGCTAACTTTCCTTAGCAACAACCAATGCAGCCTTTAGATGTTATATGCACATCAGGACTATTAGTAATTCCTTTGTCACTTTACCACTATAAGAAAGAATTAACCATTAATAACCAAGTAGCCTTCAACATGATATTAACGTAATTAATAAACTTTTCTCAAAACCTTAAGATAATCGTTGTTAGAAAACTTGTTGCCAGTTTTCTGTTTTGCAGACAACTGGCTGTAGTATCTTTCAGGTCCATCAATTTCACTTGTTCTAGTAGTTTGTTGTAATGTTATTAGTCAAACCTCACCGGTGGGAGAATTGATATACTATTTCGTTGTCTAATGAACATCGTCATCATCTTCATTCCAGAATTAGGTGTAATTTCACTTGTTCCGGTCTACTGTCAAGCCGTTTTTTCGCGGTTTTAAAACCAGACTGAGCTTATATCTAGCTGGTGTCCCTATGTGTTTAAAAAGAAAGGTCTATCACGTCTAGATCACCAGTTCATGATGTATAAAAATCACTACCATAAAGTGGAACTGGACAGGCCACGCAGCAAGAACAGCGGATGGAAGGTGCACAAAACGGACTTTAGAATAGAGGCCCAGAACGACGAACAGAATTCGTAGGCGTCCACCGACTAGATGGACAGACAATTTGAAAAGAGCTTATGTTCATCAGTGGACGCGAGTGACTGCATGATGATAATGATTCGTTTTGGCAGTCTTATTTTTCCATTCTGTCAATGTGTTCTTCACATTTTATCTGTATTTTGTCGTTGAGAGAAAATATTTTTAAAGTATTTCATACTTCATCATTTTCCAACCTATCAATTCTAGTAGACCCTTTGACACGCAGAAATCTCATGTCTGCTTATTGCAACTGTCCTTAACTTTGTTTCGTTAAATACCATGTTTCGGAGCCGTTTAATAGCGTGGGGAGTGCCGCCATTTTATAAAACTTCATTTTTGTTTTTATTCTTGCTTGTTTTCCAAGAGTTCTAGGAAAGAGTTCCACGTATTGTCGAAAATTTACTTATTTTTCTCCTCGTCAAAATGGTATGTAAAATGGAATGGATGGTATGGAAATCCGCTCAATTGTTTTATTTCATGTTGCCATTCTAGATCAAACTGGGTGTGTTCACCTTTGAATGCTATTAGTTACTTCCGTTTTATTGATTGATGTTGTTAAATTATATTATTGAGAATGTTGAGACAACTTATGGATAGCTTATCACAAATTATCTTCTGTTTTTCCTATTATAATTTAATTGTTTACATATAGTAAGGTATTCAAAACCAAGCCTGGGTTTATTGCAATTCCGCCGTTGCATTCAGTTTTTCACTTCCCTACTAAGTCGTCTACATATAGATTAATAAGTATAGGTGATAAGCTACACCCTTGTCGGACACCTTGGTTCGTTACAACTTCTCTTGTCATGTGTAATTCTTCCTCTATAAGGATCTTGTATTGAGGTATAAGCTTTTGACAGCGTTAATGAGATGAATTAGTATGCTCTTGGTTTCCAGCATTTTTCATAATAAAGGTCTTTTACCTTTATCGAAAGCTGTTTCGTAATGTAGAAACGCTATGTGTGTTTCTAAATGGTGTTCTCGTCGTTCTTTAATTATTTCTTTAAGTATAAATACATAGTCAATACAAGAATGTCCCTTTCTAAAGCCCGATTGTTTTTCTAGTATAATATTATCTGTAATGGTTTGTAATCTTTGATTTAAAATTTTAGAGTATATTCTGTAAGTAGTATTAAGAAGACTAATTCCACGGTACTTAGAGGTTGCTTTTCTATCTTCTTTTTAAAAAGCGAAATAAGTTTCGCGGTGTTCTATTCCTTGGGTACTATACCTTTTATCCAGCACATGTTTATCAGATAAGGGAAACAGAGCTTTAGTATGATGACGCCATATTTTATTAGTTCTGCGTTCATCTCCTCCGACCCCGCTCCTTTTCCATTCCTTGTGTTTTTGGTACTAATTTAAGTTCTCGATTTCATTTAAATCCACAGTTTTGTTTACTTTGTCTATATATTCATCCTTATGAATACTTTCGTCACACTACAAAATTTTTAGTGTTCTTCTCATTGATGTATAATATTAATGTCTACAGAATATTTCTTTTTCTCTTATTTGTTCATGTGATTCATAACTTAATGAGCCATGTTTTGACGTCCATGTATATCGTCTTCTATGTTACTGATTCTGGTCATATTTCTTGCTGTGTTTGTTTTTTTTTAATATCTCAAAATTTTCTTCTGTAGGTGTTTGTAAGTAAATATTGTGGGCGTTTCGTTTTTCATTTATTATATCTGTCATTTCTTGATTCCACATCTTTAGACCCCTTCTTCTTTTATTTACCTTTCATTTCTCGAGTACTTCATCTGCTACCTTTAATACTAATGTCTTTATTCTATTCCAGTCAGTTTCTATGTTTTCTGTTGTGCCAGATTTTATTTAGTTCTTGCGTTAACGTTTGCTGGTGTTGACTTCTTATATTTTCCTCCTGTAGTAAATATATGTTACATTTCACTTCGCTGTTTTTGTAAATTCTTATTTTCTGTTTTCTCCATCTTGCACATATTTTGATCTTTAATGTCACGAAAAATTGATCTGATCCTGCGGCAAATCCACGTTTACATGAGTATCTCTAAAGTAAAGGGTTATTTTTTTTGTTTCTAAATTATGTAATCAATTAGTGATCGTGATCTTCGTTCTGCTCGAGTATGTTTACTAATATTTCTTTTTCTGTAAAATGAGTTTGTCAGTTTAAGTTCATTAAATGTAAAGAATTCTCTGGAAATTTAACCACTATCGTTTATATGGTTTTCTCCAAACCAGCCAACAATGTTCTGTATGGGAATACTATCAAACATTTATGTTCCCCGGTATTTGCAGATGGGGTCTGTTTTGTTGTATTTGTTTACTTGTTCTTGTAAGCTATTGTAAAACATTTCTGTGTCTTTGTATCTACTTTCTTCAGGCTCATATACACCTATTATAAAGTAGGATGAAATTTCGTTTTTTATTTTAAATTTTGCGATTTGTAATTCTTTCGTTGATATGGGTATATTATTCAAGTTTATTTTGCTAGTTAGTTTCTGTAAGTATGGCAACTCCACCAAGCGCACGTTGACTTTGCTTTACCCCATTTTATCTGTATCTATCGAACCTCTTCATTTTTCTTTGCTTTTTTTATTACTGCGATATTTGTTTTATGTTTTTTTTTAATTCAGCCAATTCCATTTCTTCCATTTTAAATCTCCCTCTAATATGCCAGGTTTCAACGTATAACACACCCTTAATACCTAATCGTTGTTTTTTAACACTGCAGGGTGGTTGACTTTTAGATTCGTCCTGCTTGTTTCTTGGTGACTTATGAGCGAATACAATTTTACATGAGTGAGTTCCAAGTACGTTACATAACTGCCAACCTGGAGAACCAGGATTTTATTTCAGAGTACCTTCTCCCGAGAACCGCTGTCTAATTAATACCAATTATTAATAGTTTTTCCGTTTATGTTAGTATTACAACCTCATTATAACCAAGTGTCTACCTTGTACTATGTTCGTTTTTCTTATGTGTTTCGCTAGCTGGACGTGTAATTAATTTTTTTTTCATCATTACAATATAATAATGTTACTTTATTCGTCTAGGAACAGTACCGGTAATGGCTTAATAGCCAAAAGCATCTCTATTAAAACAAAGTATATTTTTACACGTAAATACTACACATTTGGGTTTTTCTTCAACAAATATATATTTAGGTAACACTTGTTTATATATAACTCCTCGTGTTTTAAAGCGGGTGCTATTCACGTAAACGCAACGTCATTGGATGGGACGGATGACTAGTTAGTCATGAGAGATACGAAAAATAAAGGTGAAACTGAAAGAATCATTGACGTTGATCCTCGTGATCTAGATCATTTAAGAGGAAGGTTTTGCGACTCGTACAATTTTGTCAAGAATCCTAATTGCACGTTACAAATACATGGATAAAAATACCTCAAAGACAACGATATACCAAGATCGGTGGCGGTCAACTCGTAAGGAATTTTAGTGCCCCACCCTAAGATCGGTCATCTCGTAAGCGAACCGGCAGGTAAATTTTTGCCGGGCGTAGTGAGTAGCTTCTTTATTAGTTTCGAAGTTTTCCTAATAGAATAGCTCCCTTTTATTTGCAGGTTTAGAGGTAACTGTCGATGCGTTATTCAAAGAGGCCATATGTGTCATTAATGTCATGAATATGTCTACAACAAATAGACGAAACGTCGACAGTTGATACACAAAATGTGTTTCATTTAATCCTGAGGAGGTCAACGGAAAAACCATCACAACATTCATCCAGGTCCCCGAGAACGAACACCACAACATATTCTTACGAGTTGACCGATCTCGGCGAAGGTCAAATGCGGACCGGGATAAATTCTTACGAGATGACCCGTGCCCACCAAGATTTCACCCCAATAAAAATAATTATAAATCTAATGAATTTTTCCAATGTTAGTAAACGATTCAGAAATACCTCCTAGATTGCCACATTTGGATGTGGCATTAGATCGTATCATAAACCGGTAATAATGGATTTACGCATAAAACCAAAGACACTTCTTCATCTTTCACGTGCATTGTCCGGTCCCCTTGACTTAGATGATCACCATGGTAAGAGTGCGTCTCTGTCTTGTGCCATATGCATCAGTTCACCCATTGACCGTTTACCGGTCCAATCGCGGATATAACGTAACCAGGATTGTTGACTTATTCCCGGTCCTCGGTGTCCATTTTTTTCACCTTTGATGATAACTTTGAGCAGTCAATACTTGTCTCCTCTCAATATATCCCCAAGATATGCAATTTTACGTTTAATTATTGTGAGCATTTCTCTATCGGAGTTAGCTCGTCGGAGTCAGTCTGCAAAGTTTACATGATCCCCCCAAGGTATACGTAGTATTCTCCTTTGTAGCCACATCTCAATAGTCTCGAGCCGGTTCATCGTTGTGGTTTTTAATGTTCATGGCTTGACTCCGCATAGAAGTGTTGACCAGATATAACACCTAGACATTCGTTGTCGCATTTTAATATTAAGATTTTCATCACATAAGAGGTATGCCATTCTATTAAATGCAGCTCGTGCTGTTTCTGCTCTGCATCTTATTTCTGTATCTGGGTATAGCGTTCTGTAAAGATATTCCCCAAATATTTAAATTGAGTCACTCATTCAATCGGGATATTATTTAGGTTGAGTATGATATTACTGTGGACTATGCAACTGAATATCATAAATATCATCAATAGTTTTACTGACATTGATTTTTAGCCCACACCTCTTCCCGACTGTATTAATTTTATTACGTAAAGACTGGAGTTCCTTCAATGCGTCTGACAGTATAACGGTATCGTAGGCGTACCTTATCGTTGTTATAGGCATACCATTTATTTTTATTCCGAGATGTGATCAATTCTTCAGCGCCCCTTTAAATTTGAGGTCAGAATAAAGAATAAATAGAGGAAGGGAGGGGGGCATACATCCTTGACGTATACCTGTACCCCTTTGAATACTAATATCGTCTGTTGCTTTGTTACTTATTTTGCTCCCAGTACATATTCGAAAACAGAATATCTCTTCCATCTAATTGTATATCTTGCAACATTTTTATTAATTTATTACGATGGATTGTGTCAAATGCCTTCTCGTAATTCACAAACATCGCGAATACGTCCTTACGTTGGTCACGGCATTTCTGAAGGAGTACATGATAATGTTTCCCGCGTTCCAAATGCATTCCGAACGCCAAATTGGGATTTATATAAATTCTCTTCGCATTTCCTTCTTAAACGAGAATGGATTATGCGTAGGAAATCCTTTAACATGTGTAGCATAAGACTGATTAACCGATAGTCACTACAATTTTTCTGGTGTTGTTTCTTAGGCAAGGTTATAAGTTATAAGCTTTCATTTTAACCAATCGTCAAGGTTTTCACCAGTTGCGTAAATTTTATTAAATAACTTGACCAAAATATCAATGCTGTCCTTATTTATTAATTTCAGTACTTCTATCGATAACTAATCAGGTCTGCTAGTTTTTTAGTGCTAGATATTAATATTTCCGCTGTTTTCCTGTTGTTCATAGAGTTTTTTTCCGTTCTTTCATCAGCAAATGTTTTATGAATATATGCTTCCCGTGTATTTTTTGTTTTTATTTCACTCAGTATCCGTTTATAATCTGGGTGCCTGCCGACATAAAGCGCTACTTATTAATAACAGGCCATAAGTTTTTTGATTGCTTCACAATACAGAGTCTACCACATTTCCTCAGTGAAACCGTTTGTAGTGGGGCCGTTTTCTCTCTAACTTCACCGAAACATGTAAAAAAAAATATTGGAAAAAAATTATAAATAACTAGCTGATTTTCTCAGTAAAGGTTAAAAATACGATGTATTATCATGTTTTCACATTGTCCGATAAAATAAACTTGCCTAGTTTCCAGTCCGACGGTGAAAATCGGAAAATTTTCAATGACAAAATATTTATTGATATCTGTCGGACAAAAAAAAGAAACTTGTTTTTAAGAGAAGTACTTACTGTGTGGAACATTTGTCCGACAAATATATTGGGCCAGATCTGCAGTCCGACAAAAAACATCAATTTGTAAAAATTTTGAATTGAAAAAAAATTAAATTCACTCGGAGCCTGAAATATATTAATAACTGTCGGACAAATGAAAAATTGGGTTTTTAAGACCAGTTCTAAATGTTTGATACTAGTGCCCGACAAATATGTAGGGGCAAATTTACGGTAAAATGTAAAAAACATGAATTTTTAAGAATATTGCATTACTACACGATTTTCATGTTAACAACGAAAATAATTAAAGTAATGTATATAAATAAATAAACATACTATAGATAAAGTGTAAAAAGTATGTTATGGTTAATATTTTCTATTTAAAGAAATAGATAACATAATATAAATAATATGAATAAAATGTTATAAAAAGTTACAAAAATTTTATTTTTGAAATATACATATCAATTTTTTTACTCGTCCTCCGTGTCTTCGTGGTCCGAATCTTCATCGCTTGAAAAAGTGCCTTCTTCATCTTTCTCCTCATCATTCTTCGCGTACAGTTCATTATCAGAATCTGAAATAAAAATGGTTATAAAAAGTTATTACAAATGTCACATTAAATCGTAGTGTAAATTAAGAATACTTGCAATATATTTTATTTTATTTTAATTAAGTATTAAACCTACCTTTCATTTGCTAAATACTTTTTTTCATATTGAATTCCTTGTAGCAGGATGAATGATAACCAAGTACTTCATCGTCGTAGCTTTCCGGTAAAATCACATCACCATATTTGTGATTATTAAACCTACGTGATTTTAAATAAGCTTGCACAAATTCAATATATAAGGCGTAAATGTTTTTGTTTGTTCCCTTTTTGGTCGAAACCCAGGTTTATCAGCCAATGAATTGCACAAAAAACACTCCATTATTTCTAATACCAAGATTATGCACGAGATACTTATAATTAATAATAGAAAAACGTGGTACCAAAAACAATGCTGAAAATCAACTGGCATTTTGGGCTGTTTTGGAGTTTGGAGCCATGCATGTCACATACTATCTAAAAAGCGATGATGCCAGTATACCTGGCGTCTCGGAGTTGTTTAAACAATATAAAAGCGCGCTATTAAAATAATTTGAAAAGCCCGTTTCTTCTGTCGGACAACTAATGCATTATGTTCTACGCTTTATTTAAAATCAGAAAATCCAAAAAACAAAATGATATTAATAAATATTTTGTCATCGAAAATTTTCCGATTTCCACCGTCGGACTGGAAAGTAGGCAAGTTTATTTTGTCGGACAATGTAAAAACATGATAATACATAGTTTTTTTAAGCTTTACTGAAAAAATCAGCTGGTTATTTATAAATTTTTTCCAATATTTTTTTTACATGTTTCGGTGGAGTTAGAGAGAAAACGGCCCCACTACAAATGGTTTCACTGAGGAAATGTGGTAGACTCTGTATTGTGAAGCAATCAAAAAATTTATAGCGGGTTATTAATAAGTAGCGCTTTATGTCGGCGGGCACCCAGACTATTATTATTCTGGTCCATTAAGGAAAAGAGACGGTGACTTCAGCATATACCAGATTTTTTTTTTGTTCATGTTGAAATCATCATGCAACTCACTTAGCTTCTCAGTAAGCTTCTCACTTAACTTCCTCGCAGTTCTCTTTTCTTTAGCTATTTTGATTTCCATCCTCAAGGTTTTCTGAAATTCTCTATATTTGTTATCATTCTATACCTTCCTATGTTCTTCATTAGATTTAATATATGACCAAAGACACTACAAAGATCTAAACCAAACAAGAAAATAAATTAAAGGAACTTTAAGAAGAAACGACTAGAGAAATATGCTAAAGATGTAGATAGAAAACACGAGGTAGACATTACCTATTAACAATCGTTATGGTGTTATGAGAAGTGAAACGGTTTATTATTTCAAACGGTATTTACCGGTATGTACCAGAATAAAAAAACATATGGGTAATTTATAGGTTAGAAATAATTGGACAACCTAAGAAAAATTTAAATTCATGGCACAGTGCTGGAAAGTACAACATGCAAATGAGCAGAAATGTATAGACATGAATAAACGAATAGATACCGATATAAGAATTAGAATGAATAGGGCTTGAAATCAAATATGCGGATGCGCAGGATTTGCAGCTTCAACATAAAAGCAGAGAACATAAAAGCAGAAGAGGATAATGATAGGACAAGTAGAATTAAAAACATTGTTACATCTGACTACGATAATATCATTTTATGGTGTACTTGTCCTCCACTACGTCTGTGTAGCCCACCATAATCCCCAATATTCTTTAGTTAAATTTAAGAACACAATATAGTAGGTTGAAAGTAAAAGTCACTATTTTCAAGATTTCTATATAAACAATGTCTACCGTTTTCCCATCTGGATCTGAAATCTATAGCTTTTCTAGTTCGTCCAGTTTGTCACGAATAGTAACTCGACAGTAAATGAGGAAGAGTTGACCCTAGGAGAAGCAATTACATTTTTCTAAATTTTTGCTGTTCTATGTTTTTCCATGGCACCGCCTTGAAGCAATTAACTGGCGGGGCAGCAATTAAGTGGTGGGGAAGCATTAACGGAACACTCAGTGCGGTTCGGTGAGGGGCAAGCAAGTTTGTAGTGGGAGAAATCAGAAATTATACTGGGTAATTAATTGTATCAACTTGGTCGCGATTTGTTGATCTGTATACATCATTTCTTTTAATTGTGGATCAATGCTACTTTTAATAGTAGCTGCATGGTCTTTTTTAGGTTTTAGAATTTGTCGAACTGAATTAGCTTCACTTCACTTCATACATTTGTGAAAAGAAATAATCCTACCATCAGCAAAAGACAGATTTCTCTTGACATTAAATGTAATAAATTTCTGTAGACTATACCATAATTTTTGTAGGCAAAGTTAACAAACAATTAACAAAGAAAACATTGGTCTTTTCGAGTTAAAGAAAAACTATTGATTTTACAGCGGAATGTTCTATATAAAAATGTTCTATAAATATATCTACAAAATGAGACTACTCACATTAGAATTTGTTTAATCCGCTATTTTATTATAGTATATTTCGGCGGGCGAACTTTCGACAGCAAATATTGAGGGTACCTGCTTTAATCGAAGGGTCAAATAATCTTACAAGAAATTTCGACGTCGGCTTAAGGCAGGTAGGTAGGAAGTGTATCTGTAGGAACGGTTCAAGTTCAAGCCCTTTTAATATTTTCGTGATAAAGATGTGATTTTCCGTAATTTGAGTATTCCCTTGCCCTTACCCATTTTCCTTGCCATTTAATATTTTTGTGATAAAGATGGGATTTTCCGAAGATTTTCCTTGCCCTCTTGTCCTGTAGTAACAAATAAATTGTATTGACGTATATATATCCTCTTATTTTCATTCCTAATTTAACCATCGATACGCGGGCTTCTTAAATCTCTTTACAGTCGAAAATACCTGTACACTAAAACCACATTTTCGGTCAAGACGTCAAAAATTCGCCTCAACCCACCGTAAAACACCTGGTTCCATCGAAACTTCTTCCGCCCAAAAGGCCCGTATATCTATTTGCCTTTTCAAAAAACCGTAAAAACAGCTTTTGTTCAAATATTAAAAACAAAAGAAAAAATAAATCTAATGTACACGATATTTTCGTTGAAAGTTGTGAAAGTGCAAAGTAATCTCTCAAAAGTTCAAGTTGACATATACCATAGATTTTGTACAGTGAATTTGTTGATTAATATTAGTTGTATTTTGCATTGCAAATACTGGTGTTTTCGAAAAGAATGGAATAAATTCAATAATCTTATAGTCGAAAAACATTATATAAAATAGCACTCGAAAAAAAAAAAACGATGTAAACTAATAGCATACTGCCTCTACAATTAATTTTATTCGAAGGTCAATAATCAAACGTCATTTCTTGAATTTCTTTGCATATTTGGAATTTCTTTGCATATTTTGAGCGTTTGAAAACCTCGTTGGTACCAATAGAAGCGTAGTCATAGTTTTTTTACAATAAATAATTATGGGAGGAAATAATGTTTACGGAAATGTACAGAAAAATGCTGAAAATAACCTATATGCAAAGAATTATGAAAAACTGTTCATGTGACGGCCGTCAGAAATTTTCTGGTGGAGTGATGACTGGCGCAGGAGTAAGGATATCTTCTAGGTAATCTCGAAGAGCTATAAATTCGACGGAAAATTTTCTCTTATCTCCACGTCTAGTTTACGAAAATAATAAACTTTTTATTTTGTGCAATATTTTGTCCCCAAACATTAGGTTAAGAGTGATTCTAGTTACTACATATATAACTACACAACAAATTTTTATTCGCTTGGTAAATATGTACATTGCTATTAAGTTTATATGTAACGATATATTATATTATAACACATTGATTGTTATTGCTTTAGTTAAAAAAAAATAATTTATTATATATTAGTATATGTAAAATGGATGCCTCTAACGAATTTATAAAATTTATTAGTTCCTCCTTCAGTTTTTATATATTATTAAACTTTGTTATATATATTCGGTACCAAAATAATTCTAAGTTTAAAGACAATCTTGGTAAAATGACAATAAACAAAACTATTCCTTCATTTTCACTGATTTTAATGAAAAGCTTATTGGGGCTTTCGGTATGGAACAAGATTAAATATTAAGTTTTAAACTTTTGTGAGTTTTAATTTTCGAGAAAAAGGAATCACATACATAGATATTTTTTTTCAAAAAACATCTATTTTGGGATCAGGGCATTTTAAAATGCCTAGAAATATTATTAGCTCAAATTCGAAAAATCGACAAATTACAACACTTGTTATATGAGTGCCTGATATGAGAAAATAAAACTAGTAAAAGAGGTATCAATAATTATGAATAAATAAAATACAGCAAAGAAAAAATCATTTAGTAAATAAGTAGTTTGTTTGCTTATTTATTTTAACATCTCCTTTTTGTCGTCGAGGCCGATCTAGATCCGAACAACGATCCTCTAGCACGGTTGTATCTCCTTAACGTTCTCACTCCAGTTGGTAACTCTCTGCGCTACCCTGTAACATAGTGTGTGTATCCTAGTCCGGCCCTCTTATAGGATATCTGCTCCGATCGGCCCTGGTTAACGACGTCGATAGGAATAGGATTTTGGATACATATTTCACAGCACATAACATCCAGGGTCTCGGTGTAACTTGAACCTAGACTAGCCTCTGGTTGCTAGACTCAATACGATAACAAATCATGCAGACGTTTTTTGCAGTCTAACACTTTTTTTTTTGGCTGTTTCGACTGAGTTCGGAAGAAGAATAAATCAAATGAAATCGACCCAATTAAATCGATACAAACAGCTTGTAAAGCAGAAAAGCAACTTTAGCTTAAACTCGCTTAAAATTGTTTAATATTACCGACACCATTAGGCATAGTAATTAACAGGGCGCGAGTTTTTGGGATCTCTTTCGTAAAATTTTTATTCTCTATTCTTTTATCACTTCATTTCTATCGAAAATAATAAAAATGACTCGTTCATACGCTAGATCTTAAATAAAAATTACGACATATTAAGAAGTATTTGATTAATGGTATTGCCACATCCACGAAAACACTAAATATTATTAGCCCCTTTTTTCCAACTTATGTTAGATAATCTTATGGCTTTCAATGATCTAATTTTGCGACACGTTAACCTGTCAGCTAGTACAGGTTTGCAGAATTTCACTGTTTTACTACTACGAGGTAAGCCCACGTTCAATGTTTAACTTCTTTAGACTTTGCTATTATTTCAGAGCGCAAATTATAAGGGTGCGCCGTTTTAAGTCTCCATCTAACTGGAAAAAGCAATAATCTGATTTACTGGTGATTATATTTATATTTGTTAAATAACCATTTTCAAATCGCTTATATTCGCACATTCAAAACAAATCTTTCTTTAGTGTTGATATTCGGTGTTCTTGTTACCGGGTATTTATTAAGGTGATGTCCCTGTTTTTCTATGTACATATATGGATATTGTGTTATCGTCGACAATGAAGAATGGCGTTAACATTTTATATGGCGGACAAGGGGCCGATCGAATCACTTCTGGTCGAATAATTTTCACGGCAGTTTGCTCATGAAAACACCAAACAATTGATTACAAAGTATTGATCGTGGCGGTGGTCATTTGGACGATGTGTTATGTAAAAACGAGACATCTGCTTTTTAAATGTACGCCGTAGCGAAATTGATGGTTTATAACATGTCTGACACACGTATGATATACGAGAAATAAAAATTTAGTTTTTTGTCATTAAACACGGGAAAAATCACTGTAACTATGTGCAATTTATGACAGGCGAACGAACCGGGACGATAACGGGCCGTGTAACTGGACGACCCAGTTGGGGAAGGTTTTAAAACCGAAAGTCTCTTCGTCTGACTTTCTAAAATTTACAACCACCCCCCATAAAGTGCACCACCACGCGTCAATATCGCCAGCACAATGCGCCCTTCCTAATTGTCGATACGTCAATACCCATAAACATTAGAATTTCGGATCATTATATCATTCGTTATGCCCCATCTCGATTTCTCGGTGTTTCAAACAGACTTTTGTCGAGTAAATTACGACCTCAGGTCGACAAAAGTAGAGCGGACGACAAATACTTTTAGGGGTTTATTGTAAGGAAAGGGAGACAAACAGGAATTCGTAACATTTCAATCACATATTTTCTCATTTTTATTTTGCCCGAAAACAAGAGCAATACGTCACCGGACGTCACAAAAAACGGCACAACTCAGTAAGGCTCACTTTAACATCTTGCCCTCTTTTTTCTGCGTTTTGCTGACACTCTTTGGTAACGCGTCGAAATCCGAAGCGAAGACCACTTTAATGGAGTTAGCCAGCCCGGTCTCCGGTCTGGATGGAGTCACGACCACTAGCACGTCTCCCATCTTGATGTGACCTGCATACTTCCCGTACGTCACAGCGAATTGGATTTTTCCATCCACACCTTGACGCCAATCTGTGACGGGTTTGAGGTATACTAGAGGTTTCACACTTCTGTAGACGCATAACGATTTCGCCACGTGGAGGTATCTTGTCACTGCTATTACTATGCATCTCGGGCGAAACCTGGAAAACAGTTAATGGTTATGAAAGGAAAAAAAGAGACTTTCTAAACAGAAAGCTATACCAATAGACAAGGTTGTCATAATTTGATGTATTATTGGAACAAACCTAGGTTTTTTGAAGCAAATGTATTGAATATACAAAATAAGTTACAACTGTGCCCCATTGATGAATACCACACGTCAATTAATGTAAAGGTTTCGGGCGCCATGCACTGCCTAAAAACCTAAGACCTGTTCTTCTTATTCTTCAGTTGCTCAACTGTATTTTAAATATGTCAACAATGTAAATATATCCTCAACCCTGAAATTTTTGATTATCTCCAATGTCATACAATAATAGCACCAATATTGACCCTCACCAGTCCTTAAAAATTCTCCAAAAATGGTAGGAAAACTATTCTAGGGGTTAAGGTCAAGAAAAAAGCTGTTTTAGAAAAAATGTCCCTAGAAAAAAATGGTAGTAGACAAAATGCCCCGGAGAAAAATTTCCTTAGGGAAAAACTCTCCAATAAACACCTGCAAACTTTTTCCCCACCGAAAATATTGTTGTTAACTCTGAAAACACATAAGCCACTTTTAGGTGCAAGTGATATATACCAGATTCTCATTATCCAATCCCTTGTTATCCTTATGCAAGCTAACCGAATCACCCTCAACACAATCAGATTATTGGAATTCTGCTATCTTCATTGATAAATACTTGTTTATGTTTAATGTCTCCCCACTATATGCAGAATAAGGTTGTAAGAAATTAAATCGATTTTATATTAATCAACCGACGCTTCCGCAACTTCAATAGTTCAACGAAAACTTATCCTGGAGCCAATGTGCGCTCAGATCACAACTTACACAATAAGAAACGTAAAACTTAAAATGAATAAAAAGCAAAAAAGACGTTAAGTATACAACATGAGATACTAGAGGAACCTGAAATAATAAACGAATTATCACAATAAATAAATGTGAAGATACATGTAACAGTTCCATCGTTTATTGAAAACAATAGCGTATTAAGAAACTGACGAGAAATCAAAGCTTTGTTGAGAAATGAAGGAATAGAGGTCATACGAAAATCTTTTCACGAAAAAGCAAAAAAAGAATGGATGACGCAAGTTATACTAACCTCATGGAAGAACGAGAAAAACACAAAAACAAAGATTATGAGAGTACAAACAAATAAATCTTGTAATGCGAAAAATATATCAAAAAGGCAAAGGGATTATGGCTTACGGAATCCCGCAAAAAAAAAACACCTTCAGAGCATACATGACTACTTCAAACTACACTAAAAGCTGAAAAAGCATTCTGGTATAATATACAAGAGCAAAGTGGCATCAGTGCTGCAGAATGTTAGTAGGGACGCACTGATAACAAATGAGAATCGATTTAATGAGTAGCAAAGTCGTATCAATAGTAGTTTAAAGTACAAGTTGCAGAAGACGTCATATTCCAAGCCCGAGTCCGAGATTTTAAAACGAGCCGCTTGCGGCGAGTTTTAGAACGGACGAGGGCTTGGAATGTCTTCTGCAACGAGTACTTTACAACAATTTCTATGTTCCGGCTTCCATTTCATTTTTATTTATGTTTAAATAATTTACAATTGCTTATCTGGGGAATTTGTTTATCGTGACATTTAAGTTGGTATTACTGCTGTTTCCTAGACATCTGTCAACTTTCACATTATTTTCAAATTAAATTTAATGGATTTAAATAAAATCAAAATCATGTCTCAAGAATCCGAATCGCATCAAGTACAAGAGGGTGTTTCTTTAACTCCACCGAAACTACAAGAAGTGGCTTCAAATGCAATAAGGAATTTGCTACCTGATAAATCTAGAGACGCATATGAAAAAGTTTACAAAAACTTTGTGAACTGGTGTAAAGAAATAGTAGTTTAAAGTATAAGTTGCAGAAGACGTCATATTCCAAGCCCGAGTCCGCAATTTTAAAACGAGCCGCTTGCGGCGACAGCTTATAGTTAACACTTACATGCTACTTGCATCCCTACCCCATCGACGCGGCGGCCATATTTATTTTTAACAAGCCGTACCCGGCATGCGTCGCAATGCCACGTAAAGTTTAAAGAAAAAAGATAAATAAAAATTATTGATGACCCGGTTAAATTCCTATCATCTACATATATTTTTGAAAAATAATGTCAAAATAATACAAAATTTTTATCTACATTAAATTAAATGCAACACAGTTATACACATAATCAATTTAAGGCTTTCGGATCTACTATATTTTCCGTCTTTTTTTTTGCGGTGCGTAAATTTATAAAGATGATGGTTTTACGACTCGCGAACACGCGACGTATAATTGTCCATGCGCGAAACCGGGAAACTCCAAGTTTATTCCGCAAACTGTCCTTGTATTAGCAATTGTATATTATCTTTTTAAATTTTTAATAAATAGTTTATGAAAAACTACCCTGAAATTAGGTATGAAATTTCCCTGTACAATATGCGTTGCACCATACGACGTCATTTAAAAGCAATTATTATACGTTGGGATGTTGGCCAAGAAAAATTTAGAGTCATTTCCCACCCCAGAAACTAAAGAAGGTAATGGATCTGGTGGTGGGAACAATTACGGCAATTTTACTTTACCACCAGCACAACATAATCCAGTAGCTTCACCGCTGCATTTTAACGCTTTACAATATTGACAAACTATTGTCATTTTTCCAATCGTTACGGATTCTTCGGCACAATAATCTATTTCCGGGTCGTAGTGGAATGCTACTCGTTCCAGGTTTAAAGGAACACTGCGTCTGCGGAATCACTCTATTTCATTGTGTCTTGAAGTGCGCTCCATGTTTTGGGCATTTGTTGCTCGTAGTACGTGCATGACCACCTTGGTGTTTATTCTGCCATGTCTTTTTCAGATTGTCTAAGTAGATTTTTGTTTGTTTGTTATTTTTACCTTTAGTTCGATTCGTCGGTAATTCTATTCGGTCTGTTGTTTGGGTTTCTTCACTTTCGGTTTTGGGTCTTGTATTTGTACCTCATAGACTTATTTTTTGGGTGTTTTATTCGTTTGACGTCAGGTACAGTCGAATTGTCTTGTAGTTTTCCTCGATCCTTTTAAAATAGTGTGATCTAATATAATTGTGCTGATCGTCAAACCCAAGTTCATGGAACGCCTCGTTGTTCTCTTGGGCTTTCCCCCATAGTGCTTCTAGGTGATCAATCCTTTTTTGTAAGTATTCCTTGGTTTTTCTTGCACTTCCGTTTTTCTTGCAATTATTTTGTAGTTATATGATTTCTTGGGCTATTTTTTCTTGTTCTTGAATCAACTCATCTGCTTGTTGTATCTTGTCGTAGTTGAAATTGTGAAATTTTTAACTTAATTCTCTGCAAAAGGTGATTGTGACTTACTCAGGACTTTGGTTGTCTTCTTGACTTCCCGACGTTGTGTTGGTGTCGAAGTTCTTGAAGTTTTGGAGTTGTAATCACTGGCGGCTTTTCCTCCAGCTGCAGTGACTGGATATGTCCGTCGTTTCAAATTTGTAGAATTTGTAGACTTGGTGTCCTGGTGAAGTTGCTTTGACTTACTCAGGACTCTTCTTGGTTTCTTGACTTCCCGCTTTTGTGTTGGCGTCGTGTAGACTTTGTAGAGTCGGTGCCCTGTCGATCTAAATGCTGTTGTATAAGACGTGCCCGAACTCGTTCGATTCCATTATATACTGTTAAACGTAATTCTGTCATACCAATACGAATGTTATCTGTCTCTCACCGGTCGTCAGTCGTCAGTGCCATTTGGACGTGAGAGCTCGTCTCGTTGCACATTTGATTAACTTCGACGACCTAAGTCCATCTTCTCCTTGGCATTTTAAAATCAATAAAGTTCTCGCGCACTGACAAACTGATGATAGATTGTAATAATCGTCTTGACATTTATTTATTTGACAACCAACTGACACTATACTTTCATTTGTTTGATTATAAATGTCAAATTACAAAACGCACTTTTTCAGTATTTCCCTTACTTATTATTTATGTTTCTCACAATAAAAACCTTCCCTGAACTTCCACAAATATTTCAAGATCAAAATCACCAAAATCCGTCCAGCCGTTCTCGAGTTAAAGGTAGACTAACGAACAGCAATCCATTTTTATATATATAGAGATTTTGTTTTGACAGACATCAGACAGCATCAGGGAATATCTTGTTACCAATCCAACAAAAATATTACCAAAAACAATGCTTTAATAAGCCTCACTAAAGCACTGTTTTCGGCCATTTTAGTGCTAGAATAGCTGTCATTTTAGTGCCGAAACATAGAAACATTTTTTTGATGATGAAATACGCGAGGCGCCAGAAAGTCTATACTCCAGTCATCAACGGTAAAATACCGTATTATTGTGGAATTTTGGGAAACAATGTCAATATGTTTGAAAATTGGGATTTAGGTATTTATAACGTTCTTCAAAGATGAACTTGTGCCGAAGTGTGCTTTTTACATAGGGATGGAAACCACCCCTTCTAAGGGGTAAGAAATTTTTTAATCAAAATAAAGCTGGAAGTCGATAAACTGACCAATTATTAGTAACTTTTGTTCAATAAAGTTTTTTTGTAAAGTTGATATTTTTCGAGCTATTCACGATTGAAACCACACATCTTTCATTGAAAAAACAAATGTTTTTCACCGTTTTTCAGCAATACCTTGAAAATCTCTCATTTTAACGAAAAAAAAAAAAATCAGAATAAAAATGTAGCTAATAAAAAAATCGTGATGTGTTCATCAGAGTACTTTCTCATATATAGGGTGTTTCAATATGCGTTTGCCAAATCCAAACGGGAAATAGATACGGTTAATTTAAGCAAAAAAAAAGTTTATTTTATACTAATTCAATGGTAGAATATATATTCTAAATTTAAAATAAATTCTTGTAGCAAATTTTGAGAAAAATTCAAAAACCGAAAATCCACAAGTATAAAGTGCTCTTCACAGATGATTTAGCCGAACACGTTACAAACCTTTTTATACATATTTAATTGCACAATAAATTTTAAAAGTTTAAAAAGAATTCTTGGAACGAATTCCGAGAATAATACAAAAAACCCAAAATCGACAAGTATAAAGTATCCTTCACAGAAGATTTAGCCAAAAACGTTAGAAAACTTTTTTATACATATTCAATAATAGACCAAATATTCAAAGTTTAAAAAAAAATTCGTGGAGTGGATTACGAAAAAAATTGAAAAAACCGAAAATTGACAAGTATAAAGTGCCCTTCACAGAAGATTTAGCCAAAATCGTTAGGAAACTTTTTTATAGGTATTTCATCGTTCAATAAATATTCAAAGTTTAAAAAAAATTCTTGGAGCGAATTTCTAGAAAAATTCAAAAAACCGAAAAATGACAAGAGTAAACAACCCTTTTATCCTGGCCGATTTTTATGAAAAGCTTATTCTCACGTCCTGGTATGGTACAAAGTCTAAATACAAAGTTTTGACCGTTTGTGGTTTTTGGTTTTTGAGAAAATCGTACCACAGACACACATACACACATACATACAGACGGTTTTCCAAAAACATGTTTTTTGGACTCAGGGGACCTCAAAACGTTCAGAAATGCTAATAACTCAATTTCGAAAAATCGACCCGATTACAATACTCTCTCATATATGAGTACCTCATATGAGAAAGTAAAAACAGAGATACGTTTTTGAATGATCTCTATTAACCTAATAAGGGTTAAGTTATTGCTCGTACTCCATTCGTCAATGGTAAAATACTGTATTATTGAGTGGAATCTTGGGAAACAACGTTGATTTTCATGAAAATTTGGACTTTAGCTCTACTTACCCTCTTCTTTAAAGTTCGGCATGTGCCGAAGTATGCTTTTTCCCTAGGAGTGAAAACCCCTTCTATAGGGCAAGAAATTTTTCAATCAAAATAAACCCGAAAATCTATAGACTGACCAATTCTAAGTAACTTTTATTCTATAAAGTTTTTTTAGAAAGTTGATATCTTTCGAGTTATTCACGATAAAAGTAAATGTAATGTATCATAGACCATTTCAAATCATGAAATAGCGGAAAAAAAATTTCCTTGCTTTCCAAGCCAGAAACTTTTTAAAAAATGCATTTTGTAGAGAATTCCAAGCGCTTTAACACCAAATTAGCTAAAGGTTTTTACAATGCGTAGTTTTTGAAAAGGGTTGCGTTCAAAGGGCTTGGATGAGCTATAA
This sequence comes from Cryptocephalus moraei, assembly GCA_946251905.1. Taxonomy (NCBI): domain Eukaryota; kingdom Metazoa; phylum Arthropoda; class Insecta; order Coleoptera; family Chrysomelidae; genus Cryptocephalus; species Cryptocephalus moraei. The sequence continues at coordinate 3,568,360 of OX276452.1, forward strand.
TTAGTACGCGAATGCAAACTTCGAAACGCCATATCTCCTTCATTTTTATGATACAAAGATGAATAAAAAAAATCTGAATTATCAGTGAGACAAACCCTGCAATTAACATTTTAAACAGTTTTTTATAACTGGAATAGTTTTTGATTTATTTAAGAAAAATACATTTGTTCCAAAATTACGAAAATGCAATTTTTATTATAAACAATTATTTTTTCTAAAATAAGCATTCTAAACCGGTTAGACCACATAGATCTTAACAATAATACCTAAAGAAAGTTAAAGGCAAGTGGGTCACATTAACTTTTTATCAGGGTGGTAATGACGAGGGTGTAATTTTTCAATTTTTAAAAAAACAAGAAAGGTGTTACTTTATTTTTGTTATAAATCAGTCAATTCTTATGCATAAGACTTATATCAGTACTCACTTTAAAGGGTATTTTATGCACTTTAGAAAAGGTCGATTGAGTTATCCCCAAAAATTTTACCGTTTTTAAGTTATTGAAGGTTGAATATTTTCAATTTCGCAGTACTCGAAAAATAACCATGTTTCAACGAGCAATAATTCAGTCCTCGTTGGGTTTATAGAGGCCATTCAAAAACTTGTCTCGTTGTTTTTTTATTAGCTACATTTTTGTTTTAATTACTTTTTCCGATAAAATAAAAGATTTTCAAGTTATTGGTGAAAAACTGTTAAAAAACATTCGTTTTTCAATGAAAAATGTGTAGATTCAATCGTGAATAACTCGAAAAATATCAACTTTACAAAAAAAAACGTATAGAACAAAAGATACTTAGAATTAGTCAGTCTATCGATTTCCCCGCTTATTTTGATAAAAAAATTTTTACCCCTTAGAAAAAGGGGTAGGGAAAAAGCACACTTCGGCACAAGTTCAACTTTGAAGAACGTTCACCATAAATACTACCTAAATCCAAATTTTCAAAGAAATCGACTTTGTTTCCCAAAATTCCACGCGAAAATGACTGATGACTGGACTACTACTAACAGATTATAAAGCAGAAAACGGTCCAAGTATACTCAAATCGGAATTGGAAAAAGACATAAGCTGTTTTCGCGGAGCCGATCCTAAACACGTTCGGGATGTGCGCGCATGCGCACTTTAAAATCAGCCTTTCGCGGAGCAAAAAGTTCACCCTCCGGATTAAAAGTTCCGTGTTCGCGGATCACGTTTGTTAACCTATGGACTAATTCAGAACGCGTTTGACAGATCCTTGGATGAAGGGAGGGATAGTTTATTCAGAGCGAACCATAACCTAGAACTTTGTTGTTAGTTGTCATTTGGGCATTTTCCGGAAGTAACGCAAGAAAAAGTAGCAGGTAAACATGTCTTTAAATTGGAATATCGATCGATAAACCACAGAAAAACTTATTTATACATAAAAAGTTTATAACAAAGAACAAATATTCTGAAGTTTGTCAGAAGCATGTCCGAAGTGCGTTCGCGGAGTTCAAAATTTCGAACTTGCCCGGAGCTAAATCTAAAACGCGCTTGCGCCACGGCATAAGTTCAGTTTATGCTCTGAATCTATTCAGGATTGTCTCCGCGAAAACAGCTATACAGCACGCAAAGACAGGAAAAACTCCCGGACCGGGCGAAATACCAGTTGCATTGTTAAAACGCCTCGACGTGGACAGTATATCTGTTCTAACAGGATTTCTTAACCAAGCTTACTACGGAAATGTAAAATTACCCAACCACTGACAGATATCGATATTCATCGCCCTGCCTAAGAACACCAAAGCCAACAGATGCAGTGGTTTACGACTGATCAGTTTGATGTGCTACGCTTTAAAAACCCTTCAAGATACTATTGAACAGAATATATGCTAAATGCGAACAAAACATTAACGAAGAACATTTCGGATTCCTCAACGGGCACAGGAAACACTATTTTAATGAGAGTGTTACTAAAAAAGAGCAGCGAATTTCGCAAGAACATCTGTATATATGTATTATTGAGTTCGAAAAAGCACTCGATAGAGTCAAACACACATAGAGCTTTGTTAATATTTAAAATACTGTAACGTGGATAAATACGACATGTGTCTTTTAAAAATCTGTACTTCAAACAAACTGCTGCTGTCAAGGTCAATGAAGGGGTTACAAATGAAATTCCAATAAAACGAGACATAAGTACACAAGGTTGTGTTCTGTCATACTATTGTTAAACCTGTATTCGGAGAATATTTTCCGTGTAGCTTTACATGGTAGAGCAGAAGGGGTACAAATAAGAGGCGAGATCATACCTAACATGAGATACGCCGATAATACCGTCATTATTGCAGAAGGTATGTAAGACTAGCAAACAATACTAAATAGAATATATGAGGCTGATCGTAGATGGAGAATTGATATTAATATTACGAAACGAAATAAATGGCGGTAGGTAAATTAAATATAGAACCAATCCCGTTAACAATCAATGAATGCAATATTGACAGTATGGCATTTCAAATATCTGGGAAGGTGGTTAAACAAGAAAATTACAAGTGACGAAGAAGTAAAAACAAGGATTGAAATGGCACGTAGAGCATTCAAAAATGGAATACCTCCCTCACCAATAGAAACCTTACAATAAAAACGCTGTTGAGAAAACTTCGCTGTAACATTGGATCCATCCTCCTTTACGAATCAGATACATGGACACTGAAAATTAATACTATGAATAAAATAGAGTTATATAAATATATTTGCCACAATATATATAGTACTACTTTTCAAAATTTTTGTAATATAGTTTACATTTCATTTTCATCCCTTCGACCAACAGAAAACAACTAAAATTTTTAAATTAATCATTTTATCCACAATCACCTTATAATTGGATTAGGATTCACTCTTATGGACCATATTATCCAATATTTTATCCAGATATGGAATAAAATTAATTTATTTCACTAGAGGAATAAAGTTAGTACTTCTTTATTTCACTCTTTTGTGGAACAACACCTTAGCAACCATCGCGCATAGCATTCTGAGTTTCGCCGAGCTTTAAAAAGGACGTGATGGAACAGAAATTTGATGTGATGTTTCAATAATTTTGATGATTTGAGCTTATGAGTGTAGACAAAACGTTATATGTATCGCATTCGTGTTTTGGTCGCGTTTTTCTTCTTCCGTAAAATTCTTGCGTAAATAACACGCTGTCTAAAACCTTTACACAATATATAACTATTATTTAATGTAACCAACCCACAGACCCTCATTCAAGATAGTAAAGCTTTTAATATTACCAAAATTATTTAAACAACTAAGACAGGAATCTTATGATTGATTTATATTCTTGGATAAACCTTAGGGTCGAAGTTAAAGATGAGAGCTGGATAATTATCTCTGCGACAAATAAGCAGCTAGACTGGCTTCCAATTGCATCCTAGTGGTACCGTCATCGAAATTTTAAATTAGCAATAATATATGCGTTTGTATACACAGCATATACCTTACTCGCAGTTAACAGCTACCTTAGCTAAGGTATTGTAAAGAAAATATCCAAGACACTATATACAGTTTTACCTGGATAAAATCTTCGCCGTTCTCCCAGAAGAAGTTACGCATATCAGGGCAGCAGCTTCACTCTTCATAGCTAGATCCACCGCAGCTATCGCTATAGAATAGATAGACTCCATTGGTACGCCTATGCTAGACGTTAGCTCTTGAAAGATCTTTTTCTGGTGTACGGCGCTATCCGCCTCTCTACATACGTTGTCGATTGACTTCATGGTGGTCGCATTGCAGGCATTTGCGGGAATAACAATCGCGTCAGTGCCATCGATGACAGCGGCTGCTATGTCAGAGTATTCAGATTTCGACAAGTTCTTGTTGTCTCGAATTTGAACTGTGGAGATCACCGGTTTTCCTAGAATGGAGCCAGAAGTGGTAAAACTATTGCAGTTTGCATAGACTTAGGGAGTGCTGATTAAAAGGGTCTGAAATAAAACTGAACCGTTGAGAAACAGTTCAACATTTCTAAATGATCGTTGAGCTAATTAGAACAATTCCAATAGAATATATCTATAGCGGAGTTGTTACCCCGAAAGAGAACCCTCCTTGAAGATAGTTTAACAAAATTGTGAGTATGCCTCTGTGCCGCCTATGTGTATCTCTGTCAATGATTCTCTATGACATCAAGGAATGAACTCATTCTAATATAAATTAGCTATAAACAACGTTAACATTTCTGTATGAAATAAAATACATTACGTAATTGTGTGGTGCTTTAATTGACCCATATCAATACTTATGTATATATGTATGTACATACAAATAAAATAAAGCAAGGTAGGTACTTACATTGTAGAAGAAATACAAATTATACCAGTTCTCCAAATAAAATAAATAACCAACAAAAACCGAAAAAAGATCCTCTAACGCTTGATTCTAGTTGTTCCACTTAATTCAGGAAGGCAACTTAGAGAAAAAGCATAGAAATGGAATATGACACAGAGATTTCTTGGCCAATAAATCAGCTGTACCTACCACAAAGAACGTAGAAGACCGTGTATAGAGGAGAAAGTACCAAAAAATAAATATCTGTTTCATTTAATCTACACCAGAAGCTGTTATTTATATAAAAGGTGTGACTAGATTTTACCGCTAATATAAAAACGAAAGAGGCTCTACGTCCAAATGTAGTAGTGCGGCTTGACTGATGCGTGGATATAAACGCCAAAAACATTAATAATTGAAATTTCATTTTCTGGATTTTAGCTCTAAGCAAAAATTTCAATAACAGGAGTTAATTCAATAATAATAAAAGGAGTTCAGATTAGTGTTTATGACGTAATTAAAATTTTTAGGTTTAGGGCCTTGTCCCACCAAAGCGGAGCAACAGCGACGCGACAGCAACACGATTCTAAGGGCCTTGTCCCACCAAAGCGGAGCAACAACGACGCGACAGCGACGCAACACCGAGACGCAACAGCGACGCGATGTCGCCACCGTGTTTCTTTCGTGTTGAACCTATAGTTTCTATACATAGTTTCTATATATCGTGTTGCTGTCGCGTCGCTGTTGCTCCGCTTTGGTGGGATAAGGCCCTAACATGTAGCTTGGGTGTTTGTTTGCTGTAGCGTTGGTGGCTATGCTGTGTATAGAAACTATAGGTTCAACACGAAAGAAACACGGTGGCGACATCGTATCGCTGTCGCGTCGCTGTTGCTCCGCTTTGGTGGGACAAGGCCCTTACTGTAAAATTTTGAAACTTTTTTTTTTATATAATTTAACTAAGTACTCCCGTAAATATACCCCAAAATGTATAAGCTAAAGCATATCAGGACATGTCAAGCGTTGGATTGACTCCATTGGATCAATTTCGAAAACAAAAAGACTTACTGTACGGTCCTGGTGAAACGAAAATTGAGCTTTAATAATATTATAAATCTCTCTGAACACCACTTGTTCACTCTGAGTGTTTGAACGCGATTAAGATTTCGTGAACCATGCAAAAAGTAACCGGTCGATTTACTTGAAGTTTTTTAGTATACCTTAGTACTTACCAATCACTGCATAAACCTAAAATTACATTAATTTGCGAATAATACTTACTGTTTTTTGCAATTTGTTTATAACAATGAAATTTTTATTTAAAAATATTCCTGATTTCTTACTCTTGAATTTTCTTAGGTAAAATGTTCATACAGGGTGGACGAACGTATTTTAATGGGAGAAAAATGGTTTGATTGATTTTGGTCCATCACAAGGACCTGGACGCTCCACGGACGGAGCACATGCAAGGAGTTAATTTAGAGGAGCTGTAGTGTCACGCCGCCACTTTGAATTTTTCATCGATAAATGAAATATTTCGTATACATTCTGTTGTAAACAGTATAACGTATTTCATTATAATTCAATCAGCTTCGTCGTTTCTTAGAATTGACGAATAGAGGGAAATATTACACTAGCATACGAAAATATACATTTAAAATAACGAAATATGAAGTGGTATGAAAATTGAAAAGACGCAACTGGTGCTCTTTGAGCGAATGGCAAATTATTTATTAATATTAACATTAACGGTCATTGTGAAATGCTATTTTTTTACATTGAACTACTTTGGAAAATTAGTTTTCGAAAAAAACTTTGCAGTAGAATATATATAGGCAGCAGCTGGTCGATTGTTAAAAATATTAAATTCCATTATTGACTGTTAACCTGAGAAACACTTTCGATGGTGCAAGAAATATTTTTGCTCTACTAGTTATATAAAATGTGATATTAGAAAATTTTGTTTCTGATACACCGCGCATACTAACCCCTGCATTAAAGAAAATCTGATTTTTACATACGTCCAATTATTTATCTCAAGTTTAACGAAATTTCTCATCGTGCCTTGAATTTTAATTATGATACTCTTTTCGTAACACAATCTTTGGTCTATTCTCCTGATGAAAATACATTGTTTGCAAAAATGTTTGTAAAATAATCTTATTGCCTGTAATACATTTAAACGACGATATATTTATTTGCAATACGTTTGTGGTCTCACCCCATAAAAACAAAGTAATGTGATGTATATATTTTATTTTTTATTACCATAGAAGTTAAAGGGAAAAAAGAAGATTTGTTTATTGTTCGTTCCTTAAAATGTTTCCAAAACAGAATTTTCCCACATAGTCCAGTCATCAGCCATTATCACGTGGAATTTTGGGAAACAATGTCGATTTTATTGAAAATTGGGATTTAGGTAGTATACATGGGCGCACCCGAATTCCGAACCGCGGTCAGAAATAGATAAGGTGTCAGTAGCGGACCACTAATCCCTTATCCGAATTCCGAACTCGACGTGCGGTACCTACCCTATGCTCTACTTGCGTACAAACCGACCCGGGGACCGACCGACCCAATCTTCAAAAAAAATTTGAATTACATTAATGTAAATATAACATATTACAGTCTTTGATATTACGAAGAATATAAAGAAATTTTCATCTAGAAGCACTTGTCATCGACGTCATAGTGGTATAAATGGCACAAAGAATTCTTTCACTTCCGTTACAACTTATTAGGGCAAAATTTTGTACCTATAACTGGATTCTAAAGATCTAAGATTCTTAAAAGATTTTAGTGCAAAGGCGATGATTGGGCGGGTGGGTTATCAGACTTTTCATATAACGGATACAGTTGCCTCGATCGCCCAGGTTGTCTTATGTCTATGGGTTGGGGCCGGTTCGGAATTCGGAAAGATAGTTAACGGTTGTGGTTCGGAATTCGGAGTGGGGATTAGGAAAAACTGACCATAGTTCGGAATTGTAATGCACCGGTATACATAACGTTCTTCAAAGTTGAACTTGTGCCGAAGTGTGCTTTTTCCCTAGGGGTGGAAACCACCCCTTCTAAGGGGTAAGAAAATTTTTAATCAAAATAAATCCGGAAATCGATAGACTAATAAATTTTAAGTAACTTTTGATCTATACAGTTATTTTTGTTAATTTGATATTTTTCGAGTTATTCACGATTGAAGCTACACATTTTTCATTGAAAAAACGAATGTTTTTTAACGGTTCTCAACTAATAACTTGAAAAGCTCTCATTTTATCGAAAAAAATAATCAGAATTAAAATGTAGCTAATGAATAAACAAAGAGATACGTTTTTGATTGATCTCCATAAACCTAATAAGGGCTGAGTATTGCTCGTTAAAATATGGTTATTTTTCGAGATCCGCGAAATTAAAAATTTTCAACTTTAATAACTTGAAAATGGTAAGACTTTTGGGGAAAACTCAATATACCTTTTTTAAAATACATGAAATACCCTTCACAATGAGCACTGATATGTCTTTTCCATAGGAATTAACTGATTTATAACAAAAATAATGTGACAACTTTATTTTTTACTTTTAAATTTAAAATTACACCCTCGTCATTACCACCATGATAAAAATTAAGTGTAACCCACTTGCAATGAACTTTATTTAGGTATTATTGATGCAATCTATGTTGTTTAACAGGTTTAGAATGCTTATTTTAGAAAAAATAATTGTTTAAAATAAAAATTGCATTTTCGTAATGGTGGAAGAAAAATGTATTTTTCTTAAATAAATCAAAAACTATTCCAGATATGAAAAACTGTTTCAAACGTTAATTGCAGGGTTTGTATCACTGAATATTTGGATTTTTTTATCTATCTTTGTGTCATAGAAATGAAGGAGATATGGCGGTTTGAAGTTTGCATTCGCGTACTAATTATAGCTCATCCAAGCCCTTTGAAGAACGCAACCCTTTTCAAAACTACGCATTGTAAAAATCTTTAGCTAATTTGGTGCTAAAGAGCTTGGAATTCTCTACAAAATGCATTTTTTAAAAAGTTTCTGGCTTGGAAAGCAAGGGAATTTTTTTTTCGCTATTACATAATTTGAAATGATATTTATATTTATGATACATTACATTTACTTTTATCGTGAATAACTCGAAAAATATCAACCTTCCAAAAAAATATTATAGAACAAAAGTTGCTTAGAATTGGCCAGTCTATAGATTTCCGGGTTTATTTTGATTAAAAAATTTCTTATCCCTTAGAAGGGGTGGTTCCAACCCCTAGGGAAAAAGCACGCATCGGCACATGCCGAACTTTGAAGAAGAGGGTAAGTAGAGCTCAAGTCCAAATTGTCATGAAAATCGACGTTGTTTCCTAAAATTCCACACAGTAATACGGTATTTTACAATTGATGACTGGAATACAAGCAAAATAACTCAACCCTTATTAGGTTTATAGAGATAATTCAGAAAGTATATCTTTGTTTTTTTATTAGCTACATTTTTGATCTGACTGTTTTTTTCCGATAAAATGAGAGGTTTTCCAGTTATTGGTGAAAAAGTTTAAAAAACATTCGTGTTTTAATGAAAAATGTGTAGCTTCAATCGTGAATAGCTCGAAAAATATGAACTTTCCAAAGAAACTTTACAGAACAAAAGTTACTTAGAATTGGTCAGTCTATCAATTTCGAGGTTTATTTTGATTAACAAATTTCTTACCAATTAGAAAAGGGTGGTTTCCACCCCTAGGGAAAAAGCACACTTCGGCACAAGTTCAACTTTGAAGAAGAGGGTAAGTAGAGCTTAAGTCTAAATTTTCATGAAAATCGACGTTGTTTCCTAAAATTCTACAGTAATACGGTATTTTACCATTGATGACTGGAGTACGAGCAATAACTCAGCCCTTATTAGGTTTATGGAGACCATTCAAAAACGTATCTCTTTACTTTTTCATTAGCTACATTTTTATTCTGATTGTTTTTTCCGATAAAATGAGAGATTTTCAAGTTATTGGTTGAGAACGGTTAAAAAACATTCGTTTTTTCAATGAAAAATGTGTAGCTTCAATCGTGAATAACTCGAAAACTATCAACTTAATAAAAAAACTGTATGGATTAAAAGTTACTTATAATTGATTAATCTATCGATTTCCGGGTTTATTTTGATTAAAACAATTTTTACCCATTAGAAGGGGTGGTTTCCACCCCTAGGGAAAAAGCACACTTCGGCATAAGTTCAACTTTGAAGAACGTTATGTATACTACCTAAATCCCAATTTTTAATGAAATCGACCTTGTTTCCCAAAATTTCACAGTAATACGGTGTTTTACCGCTGATGACTGGAGTAACAGGAACATGCTACTATATAGTCATCGCCAGCCTCCCGTAACGTTGAGAACTACACATGTATAGTCGAGAATTGGGTTGCTTGACGGCACGTTCCCCAATTCTTGATAATTCTATTGTTCTAACAGTTTGCGAAGTATACTTAGGACTGGAAAGCTAATGATTCTGACGATGTTCTCTTTGCCGGTGTCACGATTATTTTTTATTCGGATCGACATATTTTAGTATTTCAACTAGATGAATGTTGGATCTCATTCAACTCAATTCTCAGCGTTGCATTATAGTTAACACCAACTTTTCGTACAAAGTTGTGAGCAGCTGATAGGCACATAAGAAATATATTACAAAAACATGTTGTGCCATTTGGTCCATATATTGGACCAGGTGCAAAAAAGTAGCAAAAAGGTGAATAGGGTTTTATAAATTTATGTAAACATTTACTAAACTTTTGTTTCATAATATAATAAATTATGCGATAACTTTTGCGCACAGTGTACAAATATCGTAATGTTTCTTTATTCTGAAATACTCTTTTCTACGTTTATCATAAATCACGGAAGTTATTGTTTACGCAATTGTCCATGTTTGTCTCCACAATACCCTGTATGTGGGCGATTTAAAGGTTCGTTCCAGCAGAGTTTGTAACTCATCAGAAACGATCAGACGCATGCGTGTAACAAATATCGCGTTCCAGCAGTGACCAGTTTGTGGATTCTGACATTTCTGACCAAAAGTCCTACGTTTCAGCAAGAAATGTACTCGGTTGCTAACTGATTTGTGACGGTTTGAAAAGTTTGTGGATTTTCCTCTGACTTTCGTGATAGATGTGCAGAGTTTGCGCATTTATGCCAATTTAGGTGTTGTTTGTTGTACTTCACCTCCAAAGTTGTTGATATTTGTGGGCTGCGATTGCTGCGAATGAAAATCGACACAAAAGTAAAAAAGCATCAAGTTTAATAAACTTTCGTCTTGACCGAGTTTTTTATCACCATGACCGATATATCGTCGACATGAAGTTCCAACGATGAGTGGGCAGAGTGGTCCGATTCATCTGATGAAGAATTTCAAAGCAGGAAAAGGCCAAAAAACGGAAATTATTTCGAGGAAACGTTCCAACAGCGTTTCGGTTGCTAATCAGCTAGGAACCAGTCCACTGCAGAGCATGCGCAGTAACAAGTCAGAAACTAGTTTCGTACCTATCATGAACCTACTGCAGGAGCAAACCTCTAATCATGTCATATATACCTATTTGTGCCTTAATCCGAAAATACACCGAATGTGCCATAATATGTGCAAAGTTTTAAGATGATTAAATTTGCAATACCTGTCCTTCTTCTGTAAAGACATTGGATGAATTATAACTTGTTGTAACGTTTACGCGTTACTCACCTGCAAGTTTGCATTTGGCAATTATAGCTTTCTGGGCAACAAACACTTTCTCCTTTGGTATCTCCCCAACGAGCTTGTCGCAATTAACGCAGATCCCATCTGAGTTCTTAATAATCTCGTCGATACATTCTATTGCAACAGCACTTTCTATCTGAGAGACGATCTGTACCGCAGCATTCTCAGGTCCGTACAGCCTCTTCACCTCTTCTATGCTGTCCTTGTTCTGCACTCCTGATATGAAAACAAAGTCGATCCCAGCGCCTAGGGTCGCCTTTATCATCTCCTTATCCGTGGAAGAGATCGAGGGTAATTCGATGGGAACGTTGGGGATTGTGACGGAGGATTTGCTCACTAACATCCCTGCCTTTTCTACTATGCACTTTACAATGCTCTGGGCTACCTCTAACGCCGACAATGCTATCGAACCGTTGTCTATGAACAGTTTGTCGCCGGGATGGATGACCTGGGGTAGGTTCTCGTAGTCGACGAAGACCATCTCCTGGTCGACGAACTCCTCGTAAGTTTTGTCAGTGGTGATAGTCACAATGTTGCCTTGTTTAAGGAACACCGCCTTGTCTTTCAGTTTTCCTGAAGAAAATTAAAAATTAATCAGTCAACAATCGATTAGACCAAGAGTTCAATTTCGGCATTTTAAGTAGCATTTATTTTACTTCCTGGTGCATTGTATTAGGACCAGATTTTTAATTATTATTTTGACGGTTTAATCTATAGTTAATCCATTACCGTCTGTTGTATTAGCTGTTAAAAGTACAACATTATCTTTGTCACCACTGAACTAAAGACCAGTATTTTCACCTATAGCAACATGTTTATAGTTACATATTCATAACTTACTTTGACAAAAGGCACTGTGAAGAAATTGGAAGTGGCCCAGAGAAGGATGAAGAGAGCTATGCTGGGTATTGGGATCCAAGATCATATCAGAAACACCGAAATTCGACGAAGGACTGGGGTACAGGACATAATCCGGCCGTCGGCCTCGAACTGCACCGCTTTGACTTTAGCCCCCCCGCTGCGTTAAGTAGGGTCGCTACCTAACCACGGTCGGTGAAAAATCCAAAGGAATCAAGGAAGTGGCTATGCGTACGCCGTACGCCGTACGGTCGCGTAAATTTTTGGAAATGAAATAGATACTCGTGATAAGAACTGTTACCAAACTGCTTTGCAATGACAAAAAGTATTACTTATTATTTGGTTACGAATAAATACTCTTCTCCTTGTGACTAAATTAAAAGGTATTTATACGTATAGGTCGTAGGTAATAATTAAAGCTGGAAAAATATGCTCTGAATACCCGTTTAAATATGCATCCAATTTGTATTCCGAAATTGAAAGATATGCAATATGTAGTAAGTTTAGTAATAAACCTGTTTAGTATTAAATAAATAGGTATATATATTACAATATAGATAGGGCAATGGCTTGGACATTTGTTCGGTTTAGCATTACTAGATCCGGCAGAAGTAAGCGATTGTTTCTATCTTGACTTCATGTCAATAGCTCCAGTTCATGACGGAATCCGCCAAATGGCCGATTATTTAGTTGAGAATTATATAGAGCCCGATTCTCCCTTTCCTCCAACATTGTGGGCTGAAAAATGTAGTTGCATTAAAAGAACCACTAATGGCTGTGAGAGTTTCCACGATAAATTTGCCAGATCTTTTTATGAATCTCATCCAAATATATTTACATTTGTATCGGAGTTAATTCAATTTCAAACGTTAACCTACGTTAAATTAAACAGTGCCGATGAGCCACAAAGGTGTCGAGATATTCGCGTCCGTCAAAAATTACAGTATGTAACACAAAAAATTAATGAATATGATAACGGACAAATTGATCGTTTTCAATACGTCAAAGATGTATCATATCAGTATAGACGATAAAAAGATAGTTTCTTTTGATTTATATAAGTTGCATTTTAGAAAGTAAGACAGTTATTTTTTTTTATTTGACAAGGTTGTTTTTAGCCGCAAGAAGTGTTTATTTTTAATATGATATAAGCACGTTTATGTCAATATCTTTGGCGGCAATATGTCCAACCGCATTTTTCGTCACCGATGAGCGTACATTTATCCACCGCTTCGCCTGGTTTCCGAGAGCGGTTCGTAAGTAATTATCCCTACTTAACGCAGCGGGGTGGCTAAAGTCGATGTGGTGCAGTTCGGGCCCGTCCTAACTGTCCAATCCGGCGAATAACAGCATTAAAGTGGAAATGGGCGGGACATGTTGCGAGATTTAAGGACGACAGGTGGACCATAAGAATAACAAATTTGGGGCATTGATGGGCGCCGACGAGTTCCTCCCGGCGGTCAGAAATTTGGAGACCCTAAGGCAGGTAACTACAAACCAGGGATTAAAGAGATGACTAGAGAAGATTCCTTAAATATCAATGGTTTTGATTCAATCAATTGTTTTGTTTTTGGTCAGTTTCCATCATCCAGGTGATCGGTCCTGTTCGTTTTACTAAACCTCAATTGTTTATCCTTGCCCAGACAAGCGATAGCGAATTCATATAATAATTATGGTCGTCGGGGAGGAACTCGTCGGTTCCCTGAGAGGTTTACCTACTTTCGAACTGACCGCGGGAGGAACTCGTCTACGCCCCAAATTTGAGACCCAGAGAGGATAAAAGAAGCAGGGGTAGACCACCAACAAGATGAAGTGACGATATAAAGAGGATTAGAGGACACTGGATGATGACAGCTCAAGAGAGAACCCAGTGGAGCAGTTTAATGGAGGCCTATGTCCAGCAGTGGACTCAACACCAGGCTGGATGATGATTCATAATTGGTCCTTCGAGTAACTGAGATGAGTTGATTTATAGTAATTTAACAGTATGTGGTAATGTAACTCTTTTGCTTACGTTACATCTGTACAATGATAACCTATTGGTGCCCCAGTAAGATGAATATTAAAATGTGTTATGTGGTTATTGGATTTTAGTTTCTATATATTTGAAACCAAGCCATAATAAATGAATTTTAAAAATTGGAAGGGAAGGTTAATTTAGACTAAGTGAACTTATTACATTACTCTTCATGACGAAAAGTGCTTAGACACTATTACAAGATTTTAAAATATTTGCAATAAACTTTAAACCATTTGCTTTAAATTAGCAAAAAATCTATACGACGACGAAACACAATGACCAAAACGGAAAAGTATCGGAAAACTCTACTGGTTGATTGGAATTTCGAATATTCAGTAGAAAACAGATTCATTGTATACGCAGATATAACTTATAACACCAAGAAAACCTATTAAACACATTGTTTTCAATAAAAAAAATGTTAAATGCCAGTTCCACTAAGTTTATTTTTCGAAATTAGCTTTATGAGAAATATTTGTTGAAATTCGCAATTATTTGAGTGAAAATTACTCGAAAAACAAGTATTCAAAGGTAAATAAGGTGAGATAAATAATTCAATGGTAAATAAGAACTGATGTAGACTCTAGGTAGAATCTACTAGAATTTTACAGTTGTATGTCGAACTGCATCGAAGGAATAAAGATGGTCCACGATTTCGAGCTAGCCGAGACACACAAGTGAATAAATTAAACAGAAATGGAATATATATTAAATAGTGTAGGCCATTATTCAGTGTAATTAAGAATTAGTAACCTAAGATAATCCACGAAAATGTAGTTTTTATAAAAAAAGTTTAATATTAATATTAATATTTTCGGCAATCGATTTAAAGTCAAGTGCCAGTGCAGAAACTATGTCAATGTCAGTATAAGGAATTGAACAATAGGTATGTAATAACTCGTTCAATTGGAATACGATTGTTTAAATATACGCACTTTCTTTAATACACAAAGTATGATAATATCTTGTACTTTTCCAATTTGTTTATCATTTACTCCTTTATCGTACTCTGTAATTAACTTTACAACTCCTCTAATTACGTAGGGTAGTTAATTTTTAACACCGTTATCAGAAAAATTACTAATTAAAAGATATGGCAACTAAATAGTTATACTTAAATGATATTTTAGATATCATCGCATAATGTCAATGAGTGCGTGCATGCTTGAAATGTATGGCTCAATTATTTTTTAGATTTATATAAAAAATACCAGTTATAGATTGATTTTAAACTCTCATTTCTAGTAAAAAAGTTACTTTTTAATATGATGTACACGCGTGTATAATTCACGATTTCATATTTAACAATTCAGCTTTAAAGTTTAAATAATAGGGACCAATGATATCGGCAGACAGTAATCGAAATCTTTCTGTTAAAATCTACCGGTTTATATATTCAACGCTACAAATGGAATTGCTTTTGTAGTAGATATTCGCTACCTGTTTGTATACTAGGCCCTCTGATTTCTATTGCGGTCGCCAGCGGATACATCAACCCTATCTTCCTGCTGTAATTATCGCAAACGTTCCGGATTTTTCTTAAGTCTCCCAACAGCTGCGACGTCTCCGAACCCGCGATCTTAGCCACGTTCATCCCCTGGGAAAGCATCTCCTCTATCCTGAGGGAAGTGGCTGCGTCCGTCGGGACGGTGCATATAAATCTAGTCGATCTGAAGGCGAAGGGCGCTGATTTGATATTCAACGAGCTCAGGTATCCCAGGTGGTTGTCGGCGAAGGCCGCCCTGTACTGGGAGTTGAGGATGCCCTCCTCGTTCATGTGGAAGTTCAGCATCCAGGGGAGCTTCGGACATTTCGCATTGTAATCCATTTTCGGCTGTTAAGTACTCGGAATTTTGAAAAGGTTCGAGATCTGGTGTAATGGGTTAACCAGGAATTTTGACAACTGACGAGAAATAGACAGATAAATGTCAAAAAAAGTCATAAAACAGTTTTCGAAGAGAAGCATTTGAAGCGCCATGATTTAACGAAAGTTTGTTTTCTAAAATGGCATTCACATCTTTTATCAAACAAATTTGGGTAATGTTGGAGTTGAAATTTCTTAGTCTTATTATTTCGTTAGGTAGCCACTATTTTACTATTACTGTTTAGTAAACCTACAAGCAATTCGTGATCAACAGAGTTCTACACGAGTTACTCAAAATGAACAGCGGTAATATCAACTTAAGTTTCTTCTTGTTGCCTTAACTAACCTAATATTAATTAGGACTTCTGTAACAATTTCATCCTTTCGGAGAGCACTAATAGGAAGGAAGAACTCTTATATAATATAGATGGGTTTAACATCATAAGGTGGTAATTGGGGATGAAGTCAATGGTGGGACAAAGAAAAGCCAAACGTTAATCACTGAGCTTTCGCAGCATATCGCTGCTTCATCATAGCGTCTGAAAAGTGAGAAAGCCCATTAGTTTATTGTTCTGTTTACAAAATAAAATACAAGACGAGAAACAATAAGCTAAGGACAAAATAATAATAATATAGTACTTACTAACATAGGCCAGTTTGAAAATTGTTAGAAAAAACAATACAGCGGTCATTATCACATACAAGTGTATAGAGGAAACATTGGTGTCTTAAGTACTAAAGCTAACAGCGTACCATATATTAATTACACGTGGACATGATGGTGAGATCAACTGGTGATTAACCACACCGTACAATAATCGTCAGACATATGCCTGCGGTGACCATAAAACGCTATAATATAACCTATAATTATGTGTCAGTGAGAGTAGTTAACGTCTCCTACAACGTCTCTGATATATATATATATATATATATATATATATATACAGGGTGTTAGGGGTTTGACTGCCTTTTTTTTAATAGGTGATAGTATTCATCAAAACAAACAAAAAAAAACCTTATATAACGGAGGTCCTAAAACGAACCGTTTTCGAGAAAAGTCGAGTGATTTTGTCAAGGTATTTCACCACAACTTGGCAACACCGACAAGAAAGGAAACGTAAACGTTTTTGCGAACTCTTCCTAAATGCCGTCTTTACGCTGTACGTAATAGTAAACGAAATAATTGTAAGTGATTCCAATTGATTCAATTATGTAATTATTACACTTGCATGGGGGTGATTCCATGTTAACTGTCGTGAGGTTGTCGGGTCATAATTTTTTTTCACAAACAAAAGTGTTTCATCCTATTGTAGGTTCGATTACAAGTATCAACCCAAATTTTCAGCCAAAAATGCTACTCCTAGCGTTTTTAAGGGCCAATTTCCTGTCTTCTCGCGTTTACCATTTTTGACGCCAAATTTTCTCCAAAACGTTATCGGAAACACATCGCACGCTGGAAATATTTGAGAGTGTATGTGGTCGATGTAAAATTCTCCAGGGAATCCATTCCCGCTTCTAGAATTTTTCTAAGATTTTTTCATTTTCGAAAAATCCCAAAAAAAAATATATTTTCTTTAACTCGTTTTAACTCGCGTGAATCAATTTTTGATTTTTTTGCAGGAGCGCAGAATTTTCGTTTTTTAGTGTACTTTTGGAAACTTTTAACTTTCCCGTGTGTATTTTGGTTTTAGGTGCCAAAAGACGCGAAAAATGGCAAAAAATGGACAAATCAGCCTAAAACGGTGAATTAAGCATGAAAAAGGACTGGCAAAAGTTGGAAATATTCGTGAGGACCTCAAGCTCAAGTCCCACCGATAAATTCGGATCATCCTCATTGAATACCAGACCATCTGGAGGTCCAATATTGTGAAACTCGTGCTGAACATTTTAAGAACCGAAAAATTTACCCGCGCCGAAAAGAAACCGTAACGATCACACGTATCTTTCGAATTCAAAGATGCACACTGTCACTGTCACTAGTGTCACTGTCCGGCTCTCATTTCGCGACTCGTGCGATACCTTCGCGGTGTTGCCACACCACATCGTAGCCATTGTATCGATTTCTATCGATTAGAAAAAAAATTATTCTTTAAAGAAAAGACTGTTTTGTTACAAATTAAACATAAATACATTAAAAGAATACATCTTATAGTCATTTCATGTATAAAATTATACATATACATTCTTTAATAAAACTGAATTTTCACACCTTACTATTAGAAGTTTGCTAATTTTTTTCTCGAAAACGGTTGATTTTAGAACACCTGTTATATAAGGTTTTTTGTTTGTTTTGATGAATACTATCACCTAATAAAAAAAGGCAGTCAAACCCCTAACACTCTGTATATATAAAAGATAAAAAGTGATAATGTGGTGAAATACATAGAACAGGAAACCGTGGGCAAAACCGCAGGAAGTGTGAAGGAGCAACCGTAGACACGTTTTTCTGACTGTTGTTCGTTATCAGTACGGTGCAGCCTGTTCGAAAGGGTCTGGAACAAGCGATGGAAAACAAGCAACATGGACACCACACAAGGGGCCTATTCTATTATTTATTGTTTAATATTCTTTCTCCTTATAAATGATATTAACCATAGCAGTAATTTGTACTTTCCACACTTTTTCTTCAAGGTAATTTTTCAATATAATACAATAACATGTTTTAGCTATGTATATTTTGCATTCTGAAGGCAGTTTCACTTCAATACGTCCTTGTGCACGTTTGTTTCTTGGTCTTAGTTTAGGTCGATTCTAATAACAGTTACTGTTTGTTACAAAATTGTTTCATTTCTTATAGATTCTTCCAAGGCATGACTTTCAAGGTTCTACCCTCAGGTACATGAGATTCTCTATTCCTTTCAATTCGCGCACTCGGAGAAGAAAATAGTAGATACAAAAGTCAAAATATTTCACACCGCCCAGCTCTAAAACCTCCCGTAATAGAGACATACATCGGGAGAGGAAAAAGTGCTGGTAATATTAATCACGCGAAACATTATAAGAGATGAATGGCTGTCTACACGTTCTATATAAATATTTGCAAAGGAGGCTTTGCCTGTTGATTTTTCACCGCCACATTTCAATTGTCCTACTTTGATATATTTCGCTTTTTGTGTCATTATTATATATCGTCTCGATGAATGGTTTCTCTTCACAATGGGTATGGCCATTGTGGTGTGTAGTTCTCCAAGGAAATGTTACGGTTTCCTTTTTTTTTGAAAAGTTTTAGGAATTGTTTGTTAAGGGGACAAAATTCACACTTGGCTTTGATGATTCCATTTGAAGCAAATTTATAGAGGTGAAATTAAAGATGACCTAGCTAATAAATTCGGAAATGTAATTTCTGTTTGACTGTAAACCAACACATTACATTACACCGATAAATCATAAAGTTGTTCGTTCATTCAAAAGACAGATGAATGTTAAAATGGATAAACAGATTGTATTATCAAAAATTGATAATCATTTTAGTGTAGAGGTATTTAACATCATGTAAATCCTATAACACCTTATTCCACACCACAATTATAAAACAAGAGATTGGAGACAATAGGGAGCCAACACAGTAAAATTTTTCCAAATCTGAGCTATTTGATGATCGTCGATACCATTTATAATGTAGAGGTAAGTACATATCTTTAAGTGCTATACTACAATGTTTCGGAACACAATTATAAAACCATATATTAGAAACAATGGTACTCCGACATACCAATCCTATTCAAAATTTTTAAATTTAAAATTCTAGTGTAGAGTTGTGTGAGAGCCTAGTGTATGAACCGCAATTATAAAATCAAAGAAGGGAGACAGTAGTGGGCCGATATACTAATCCTAGTACAACTTTTCTTAAACTTTCTTAAGCTGAGCTATTTCATGATCATCTTTCCTTATTCTGGTGTAGAGGTATTTATTATTTTGTAAGTCATATACCTAAATATTCAAGACCTGTATTTTTATAATATGGGAAATTTCGTACTTGCCTGAAATTCCTTTATTATATGTCTATTAAAACAGAACAAAATTAAAATTCTCCAAGATTTTACCAAATCTAGCAATAATTATTATATATTGGCTTAAACTAATTGATGTGCTATTAGGTGACTGTTAGTACGTGAGAAGTACTATAAAAAAATACAAAATATATCTTATACCATCCTTTAATTTGCCGAGTAATTGTTTTCCATTATATGAATTTCCATAAAACCGATTATTGACGCTTAGTCTCGAAACATTTTAAATTTCCTGCCACATAATTACCGACAATTATTCTTAACATTTGCGATTACTATAATCAAAGTGTCACTTTTATTACCCCCTCATCGTTCGCCCCCCTCGTATTTCATGCACTTTATAATTTTTTTGTCCGCACACAAATGGAACCCTCAGAGGGAAAGTCACATGTCTCTCCCGTTACGTATATGCGAGCATACAATTCGGTTGAATAAAATCGACTCGGTTGCAGTATTAAAATTTGTAAACCGTAAAAAATTCGTTTAGGTCGTTTTTTGTTACATTTGCATCTAGTGATGGCTCAATTCCGTTAATGAAAACCGTGCGACATGTGAATTTGTCGACCGTGAAAAAACTCGTGACAAGCTCCGAACCTCTCGAGAGGTGATTTCGATGATGCAATGAAATAGTGAATAGAGGAAGAGAAATGGGGAAGTTGCCGGTCTGCTTAAAAAGCAAAAGGCTTTACGTTTGTATTTTCTATCAACCGTTAATCGAGTCCGTTTATTTTCGGGTGACGGGGTACTTTTTATGCCGTCTCCGCCACTGCCCTCCCTAACTAACCCCTGCTAATTACGCCTTTGAGCCCGCGTCACAATCGGCCTAATCGCTAATCAAGTTAGGCTACCTGGTCAATCAGCCCCCAGTAAATATTGGCGGCTTTGCTCTCTCTCTCTCATGTAATGAATCGATTTTTATATCCTTTTGCTACCATTTCGGCTCTGCATTCATCCAAGGCACAGGGGCGCAGGAAACGGGGCCACGGTAAAGAGAGGGAGTTTTAAGGTATAATTAGATTCGTAAGTTTCTAACTAGAATTGCAAGTAGAGAATTAAAGCTGTTGCTGACAGTTTGAAATGCCCTTTAATTTGTGTTTTTAAAAAGGAATGATATTGATGATTATGCACTATTTTTACGTTACAATCGTAGAAAATAGAAAGTAGTCAAAATTTGGGATAAAAGTTGTATCACATGTAGTTAAAAGACACGTGGATACGTAAAAGACTAACTGTGTCATAATTTACAAAATTAAGAAAGTTATTTAAAAACAAAATGTGGAATTATTTAAATTGGATACATTCTATTTCAGAATTTATTCAATTAAAAAAGTATACCTTCAACATAGAGCAATTTAGATGATTTCCATTACTTAATCATAGACGATTTATCAATGTTCTTACTTAGTAAATGCATTGAGGGAGTACCTACCGGTGATCACTTGAACAGCTTCTGTAAAAAAAGTCTTGTAAGCACAAGATACATCGATGAGAGACTTTCTTGGTAACACAGTCGGGTAATTTTATAAATAAAAGTTTTAGTGCATCTAACCATACAGGAGCCGAATATAAAACGACAGAATTTATAACTCCATTAATTTTACGTTTTTTAGTTACAGTACCTCTTATATTCGACATCAATCTAGTTAACGTGCATAATCTCTCCTCCATTTTCGATATAATCGTTTTGATAACCAAATATTAATGTGTCATAAAAGTGTACACCTCCATTTTTAATAATTTTATTGGAAATAATTTCCTTATTTAGAATTTTGAACATAATTTAACCTCTTTTAAGACAAATGCTTGTTATTGGGGAAAATCTAGATTTTGCCACCAGTTCTAAATCTTCGCTAGACTATCATTCATAGTACGTTTCAACTTCAAGGGGAGATTTTCTTTGAGTAACATTATTTCACTAATGGGCTGATGTTCTCGGGGAGATGCGTTCAAGAACGTTCCAGCAGTTCATTATTTCACTAAGATAGTCAAATTATTCGCGAATGACATTAATATCAGAAAATTGTAGAAGAAGATTATCATTACAAAATATGTTCCATAATCTTGGCCCCAAAACAAGCTCTGAGGTGCTCCTATGATTATTTCTAACCTCTTCTCCACCTAAACCTCTTACGACCGGTTTTATAATGCAGTTAAAGTCCACTTTAACTTAACGTCACAGTTAACTTTTAGTTAAAGTGGACTTTAACTGCATTATGAAACCGGGAGTTAGGGATTTCTCTGAAAAGTAGTCCTCTGGAATGTTCATTATAGGTATAGGAATACCTTTCTTGTTGATTGCTGAAATAATAAACTTCCATGAAGCCCTATGAGATACATTTTTATGTCTATTGTTATAAGAGGACACCATTTAAATTCACAAGAGCAAATCTAGTCGACAAGAAAAAGCTCCCTTTTCTAAAACCAAAGTGCAAATTTGACAACTATTTTTTTAAATATTCATTAATTTCTTTCTTCATAATTATTGCATATAGTTTACCCCGAGCACTTAATAATAATAAAGTGGGTAGATAGTTTGTATCATGAATTCAGAATTACTCTATAAGTAGCAAACTGCAAATATTTAATAAAACAACTGCACAATAAAATCAGGTTTCTACGAATTTGTTTATTAAGTTTTCACAATATAACTTTTTAGTTACTTTTACAATTTTTGAAAATACGATTGGCATTATGTTTACGTTTACTTGGAATTTTTAAAATGTTCACTATTGAACGAAGTGTGAAGAGGTCTCTATAGAGAGTGGACTGTATAGATCTCTCGTAGCTCGTGGGTGGCTGCTGAGATTAATCTTGTCTCCAGGTTGTAAGGCTGAAGACGGTCTCGTAGATTGGAGATCAGGGCGTGACGTGATCTCTTGAAGTTCTTGGAGTTGAAGTTCTAGTTTGAATGGAGAGAGGGCGTGACGTGTTCTCCGATGTGACCTGAGGGCGTAACGTGCAGGTCTGGAGTTGAAGTGCTAATCGTATGGAGAGAGGGCTTGACGTGCTCTCCGATGTGACCTGAGGGCGTGACGTGCTGGTCTGAGGTTGAAGTTCTAGTCGTGTGGAGAGAAGGCGTGGCGTACTTCTCCGGGGTTGGATCTGAGGACGTATCGTGCAGATCCGGGTTTGAAGATCTTGAAGTTAGACGTTCTCTTAGCTTGAAGATCTCGTAGAATCTCAGGGCGTAACGTGAGAGCTTGTAGGTTGGGGTGACGTAAATCAAGACCAACAACACACGTCGTTTTTGAGCATACTAGGTATACTAATTTATTGTCCCAAATCTCAGAGCTTTTATACATTTTCTTTTACATTAGCTAAATGGGATATTATTTGTTTTGTTATCTTGCACCAGACTGACCTTATCGAGGAGCGCTCGTTATCACGTTACCTAGACGTTGTATTATGATCAGTCAGCTGAGTATGGGAATTTGAGCTTGACCGGCTTACGTTCAATCGTAATTGTTTTCCTCTAGTAATGTGAAACGATCGCTAGTGTTATTGATTCGTTAAACGTTAAAACAATCCAATAATATTTTACACAACTTTCCTCGCTCTTAATCATGACTTGTTTTTCTGTTTTGTAAAACAACGCGTGTTAATTTCAATGATTAAATTATGTAAAAAGTTCCTTAAATTCGGTTTCAATAAATCACGATTTCTTCACCTAAAATTTCCTTAAATAATGTTGACGCTAGCGTCAACAACTACAATGAGTTCAGTTTATATTATAACATTACGGCAATATTACTGCCTGGACACTTAGACACAGAAAATGATCAGAAAAAAAATTACTAAAAAGCAAATATACTTAGGCCGTAGAGACTCAATATTGTTTACTGAAATCCGAGTAACAAAAATCAAACATGGTCCTCGTAATTCCATATTTAAAAATATTAGTGCTATATGGAAGCTATGAACCCTGGCAGGTCAACAAGTTCTTAGAACGGAGAATGTTTTCTCTATTCCTTTGGAGAAATCCACCATTGAATAGAATAAATAATGAACGAAGCAATGCATCTAAAACGTCTCAGGCTTATTGCAAAATAGGCAAGTTTGCTCTCGTTTGGACTGTATCATACTGTTGAAGAAAAGTTGAAGACTGAAAATTGCATGGTCTACGTTCAGCAATGTCAGAAAAAAATCTTTACCTAAGACACGAGGAAAACTGGAAATATTGAAAAACGATAACAGTAATTGCTGAAATGCAGAACAGATCCTGTAGAAAGATGTCCAGATATTTTCGGACCGGCCAGTGGGAAGCGCAGGAAGCTGGTGATATGCGGCTATTAATTTAAAAAAAAACTGATAACATGCGAAAGAACGATGTTTTAGCATGAAATACTTATCACGCTCCAATTGTAGAGTAAAGCGTTCTCGGTAGATTGAATATTAAAGCGTCAAAAAGAAAATTTGCATTAATAACTATGGACAACACAATAATCAATGAACGCCGAAAAGTGAAGTGCTTTGGATTATTCAACAACTCAGGGTTTGGGATCAGACAATGAGTGATATGTTGATGATGTAATTCTCGAGTTCTAATAAGTCTTCCTAACATATCACGAACATATTCTGTTAGATATAAATCCATGCCATATTATGTGCAATAGTAATAAAATTATATTGAAAACCTATTTCGTTTTAGTTATTTCCGTTTACCGAATGAAGTGTAAGTGTTGTTTGCATTCCACACCTCCAAACATCCCATCTACCGAACGATGAACTAAAAAAATGAGATAATCGAATTCCTCCAAAAACCACCACTGACGCATTCATCTTTCTGTCGTGTGCTCCTGAAAACCTTTCAGAATTCGTCGGTCCCATTCATCAGGGACGAGGCGTGTCCCGTTTTCGGTATCGTTGACCAGACTGTCCCACGCTTCTTTTTCGTCAATGAAAAACACAAAAAATAAACCGAACGGCATACCACATAAGCCTGCAGGCGAGAAAACATCCATAAATCAAAATACGTACGCGAGAATGAAATTGTGCCAAGACAACGGAGCAAGTTTTGGATCGACGTTCGGGATTTCCAATACTTACTTGAAACTTTTCTAGAGGTTCAAGAGTTTTAACAAGTAACTGATTTCAATTTGTCGGGATAGCTTTTCCACTTGTAGATGTAATTTCGATAAGAATGCTATGAGAAGAACGTGACGTACTTAGATTTTGCATTCTAGAATAATATGAGAAATCATAATGCGATTGTTACGAAATAAAAAAAGAGATACAAAAATATAAAAAAAACTTAGGCTAGTTATTAGCCTAATTAGGTTAAATTAGGCCTATTCTAGTTTTTGGTATCAATTTAATACGAGTCAATTCAACCAAAAAGTAAAATCGAGTGATTTTCAGTTTAATTAGTTTCCAGATATTATCGTGGTTAGACGCTAGAGCTCCATACATGCGATGTTTGTCAAATAACAAACTATCACCAAATAGCAGTCTTTTACCACTTCACTAGGCCTCGGTGCTAGAATTAGTGCTTGGGGAATAACGAGCCTAGCTGGAACGTGCGCTGTACTTCGTATGCCTAATCTTCGCGACGTGATGACCACTCGTGTTCTTTGTTACCTGTTAAAAGGCTAACAAACTAAGGCAGTAACGAGTAATTGAATGTTTCTACTCGGCCTAAGGCAAGCATAAGCCAAAATACTCTTCAGAAATATAGGAATTCGCCAAAACTGCTGTTATTTTTAAGATCTGTCGCTGGGGATTGGAAATTTTGTCAATTTATTATATTAAAGTTTTAATATTTTCCAATCTTGAGCGGTTTTCAGAAAATTTTATTATGGAGTCTATTGTTCAGGCAAGGAGAAAACTAACTATATTTATTCATCAGATTTATTAATTATTAGCCATTTAGTACTTTTTACTTTCTCATATGGGGTACCCATATAAATGAAAGTATCGTATTCATGCTGATTTTCGGAATTTGAGATATTCGTATTTCTGGACGTTTTGAGGTTCCCTGAGTTCGAAAAAGATGTATTCGGAAACATTTCTGTGTGTGTATGTGTGTGTGTGTATATGGTCAACGTTTTCTCAGAAAATATAAATAGTGGAAAGTTGAAATTTTGCAATTATACTAGGTCTCCTAAAATATCGCTCCCACATAAATTTTCATCAAAATCTGTTAAAGGCGAAGGGCACTTTACACTTGTCATTTTTAGGTTTTTTTGGATTATCTCAAAAACTGGCCCAACTCTTTTTTTAAACTTTGTTTATTGCTATTCCATTTTTATTGATTGCCGTTATCCTTATCTTCAGTGATCATCTTCGAAGGGCGCTTTACTCTAGTGAATTATCAGTTTTTCTCAATTTTTTTTTTCAAAATGACTGAATGTTTTCACTAAACTTTATATTTCAATTAACACATTAAACGTACACAATTTTAATTTAAAATATTTTTTTAAAACTGTCCTAAAGGGCACGTTATTTTGTTGCCATGAATATTTTGTCCGGCCATATGAGAGTCTTACGAAGTTACACATCGCCATTTTTTATACACTCCTCTGGCTATGATTAATAGCTCTCTGGTTGGTGTTATTAAAACTTCGATTGGGAAAAGTTATTTCTGTATCCCTTGAAAGCAGATTAACTTAGGCTTCAAAGTTTTTAAAGGTTGATAAATTTTCAGTAGGTCTCGTTATAGAGATTACTAATAGAATAAATATAGTCTATAGTAAAATATTTTGTACTTTAGAATCTTTACTTTAAATTACATACTTAACCCTTGTAATTTCATAAAACATAATTTTAATACATTTCTCTTCTAATGTACAACAATTTCTCATTGTAGATTGGTACAACTGTTAATGATATCTAAAAGGTTTTGTGAAGCAAATTTAAAAAAAAAATCTAATCTCCCATTCCTAAAATTATATAATTTTGAAGGAAAACTACGATTTTTTACGGATATTTAATCCAACACTCAATACACAAAACAAATTAGAAATAAATTTACATTTTTTAAAGTCAATATTGTCTTAGAATTCAAAAACGAATTTTCCGCTCCTTTTCACACATTCGAATAGGTAATATTTTCGTAAGCACAAACGGCACTCGTAAACCTTTGACTAAACACAAATAGTGCATAATAATAAATCAATAGTCGAGTAAAATCTGAGATCTCACCCCACATACGCGTTGATATCCGACAATGGGAGTCAGATTAGGAGAAAGGGCCTTGCACTGTGTAACAGCTGTGCGGATTTTCGAATCGCAGTGGCGGACGGGGGGAGCGATTTAATGTAAATTGATGGAAAATTCTCCCGGTCCTTGCGGAGGAATTAATTCGATGATAAATCACGCTCTCCAGTTTCGATCAAATCATAACAGTCAGCATTGTTGGATCATTAACGGTACATAAGGGAAATTAAACAAAAACATGACTGTATGAGGTGCCGGCATGACTGACACAAATCCTATAGACATCCTCTCGAACTACCATACAGGAATTTTCAAAGCGTTGAACATTTTTGTTGATTGCACATCTCTAATTAAACTCATAGTAAAGGTGTAAAATTAATGCGCATTGTATTGTCCTAAAATAAAGATTGAACTTCATATGTCTACTAATTATAGGAGTTATTAAAATAATTTGTATATAAATGCGAAGAAAATATTACTCTGTGAAGAAAATAAGCGGCAGAAAAGATTTATTTATATCACAGCATTCAAGCAGTACCAGTCATCGAAAGAATTTCGCTCATGCTATAAACAACAAATGCAAAAATATGCCAATGTTGATGGTTGTCAAAAATGTGTTTTAAGGACATTTATAGCTTTTCTTTAAATAACGAAGCATTTGTATAAAATATAGGGCAATGAGACAGGAAAAACATAACTGAAATAAACTTGTTTTCAAAACAGTCTAGCTTTTTAAATTTTGCTTAACTCAATCACTGCAATTTCGGTAAACTTAAGTTCCGAAATCCAATTTTTAATAGAGATGCTAGAGTCCACACTAAGAAAAAAAAAAAAGAAAAAAGACTGATTGAAACTTTTAGTACTGATTCATTTCAAAATCATTTGATTGGCAGAGGCGATGATACAGTTTATAAATAGGACAGTGCTTGATTCCAAACAATGGGACAATTATATTTTGTCTTTAGTCTCCAAAACAATCTTGATCATTATTTATTATTGAAAAGTGGTCGCAAAACACATTAACAATATCATGAATTTCGGAACTACGTTCCACTTTGGACAAGTATGATACATCAAACAGATTTGTTTGATTTATTTTTGTAAATGATCCATAGGTGGCCGTAAATTTTGACCCAAAATTTACTTCTTTTAGAGATTTGTAGAAATCTACACCATTTGGATTCATGGCATAGATGGCATAGACAAAAAGTTATTAAACAATATCTTTGATATGGGGCATTTCTTTTGGGGTGAAAGATAGACTCCTGTGATATAAATATACTTTTCCAAACTTTTAGTGTTCCAGATGATATACTTACAAAATGACATTAAACAAGTAAAAAACGTGGTTAGCGAAGTAGTATATATGTAGTGCTTAAATTTTGAACACGAACACTTTAAAGTACTAGTCTTCAAATTGAGAGCAGCACTGTTTTGGGCGAGTTTGCAAAGGTTTATGTCTCCATTATTCTATTTTGAAAATACTTCTTCTTCTTCTTTCAATCGCGAATGCTCATCGGCACTTAGGTGTCTTTAAGTCCATATCCCCATTGCAAAAAATGTAAGGCTGTTGTCTTCATCCCGACGAAATATAATTGCTGCATCGTATAATCCACTCCATTCTCTAATATTCCGGAGGCAGGAATGCTTTTTTTTCCTAGACCTCTTCGTACCTCTATTTTTATGTGTATAGGATGAGTTTTGGGATTGAATAAGAGTCACCTCTAGTATATGCCCCAAATTGTACATTGTTCTCTGTTTGACTTCAGCCATTAGCTGTGTTTCGGCACCTGCCCTTCTTAACACCTCTTCATTGGTTACATGTTCAGTCCAAGATATTCTTAATAGACGACGCAAAGTTCTCATTTCAAATGCTTCGATGCCGTTTTCTGTTTTTACTTTAATTGACCAAGTTTCGGCACCGTATAACAGTAGAGGCCAGATGTAGCACTAGCTCTTAATCGTAACTCCAATGGCAAATGTCTATGTAATAGCAGAGTCCTAAGTCTAGCAAAGGTTGTTTTGGCCTTACCAATCCGTGTTTTGACTTCCTCATCACAATCCCACTTATCTATATGTATGGACTCCAGTTATTTGAATTGAATAACACTGTCAATGCTTCCCCTCCAATTAAGATATTGGGTTCTGTAGTTTCCTACCAATACTCATTACCTTCGTTTTTGGTATGATGATTTGCAAGTCATAGCGTTGTCCGTGTTCACCTATTTTGTTTAGCATTAACAGTAGATCCTCCAGTGAATTAGCTGTTATCACTGTATCGTCAACATATCTGATATTGTTTATGGCTTTTCCGTTTATTTTTATCTCTATTACTTTATTTTCCAAGGTGAACTGAAATATTTTGTAACATAAATGTTAAAAAGCAGAGGCGATCCCTGCCTAACTCCTTTTAAGACATCGAATGGTTTTGTTGTTAATTTGTTATTTATTTCTGCTTTTTTATTACAATACAGGTATTTTATTAATCTTATATCGTTGTCGTCGACGCCTAGTTCGCTTAGTTTTTTTAGTAAAAGATTATGTTTCACATGATCAAAACCGCGTTTGTAATCGATGAAGCAGACGTAGACGTTTTGACGCTGATCATAGCATTTTTACACCAGCAGTTATTGGGAGAATAATGTCTGTTTAGTTCCCAACACCCTGACAAATCCAAACTGAGTTTCCTCCCTCATTTCTTCACATTTTCTAGATATTCTGGAGCATATAATTTGTAGAAACGTTTTAACTGCGTGACTCATTAAGATAATAAGTCAGTAATGTTCGCACTTTTTGGGGTTGCTATTTTTTGGCATTGCCACAAAAGTTGATTTTAACCAGTCTTGAGGAATTTTACCAGTGTCATAAATTTTGTTAAACAAATGTGTCAAAAGCTTCGTGTCTACCTGTTTTAAAACTTCAGCGTAGATGCCCCGGAATTTTACAGTTTTTTAACAACTCCAATTGAAATAGTAATTTTCTAAAAATACACATTATTTCAAATAGCCAAACAGGTACGGTGTTAAGGATTTGGAATTGAAATTGAATGCCAAATGTTTTAAGTTGTATGGTTAATTACTTTATAATTTCAGACTACGGAATTTAAGATTCGTTCTCGTTTTAAAGTACTGTTGTTCTGTATAA
Source organism: Cryptocephalus moraei (assembly GCA_946251905.1). Taxonomy (NCBI): domain Eukaryota; kingdom Metazoa; phylum Arthropoda; class Insecta; order Coleoptera; family Chrysomelidae; genus Cryptocephalus; species Cryptocephalus moraei. The sequence continues at coordinate 3,598,436 of OX276452.1, forward strand.
ACGACAAACAGAGTTTGAAAGTACTTGCAAAAGTTTCCAATGTAGTAAGAAATCGTTTGTAATAGAATTTTAAATAGTAAGGATGGCGTTATTTATCAAGTTCCTATTCGAAAGTGTACATATATTATGTAGAAATGACTGATGCAACTGATTCAAAAGTACAGATTTAAATTACGGCCCTCAAATTACTACAATACTACAAGAAGTACCATAAGGGCAAAAAGATTGGTATACATATTTCTATTTTGATCACATTTTCAGTTCCATCGAATTATTCATCACTTTTCAATCTCATTAAGGTTTCAAATTTGACCACTGTAGACTAGCCATCACTAATAATTTGTCCCTTTGTAATTCTAAACCCTCTGCGTTGCGCCATTGCGTTTCTGATTCGACACCACCTCCATCCCTCTCTACTCTCCATCCCTCTTTCTCTCTCTCTCTCCAAGTTCATAGAGAATGACTCTATTTAGAGGGGGGCCTCTCTCGCTCAAATCCCGAATCTAGAGAGTGTATTTGAGAGAATGTGTGTGTATGTGTTATGATTAATATGGGCCTGTCACCCGGTGTGTGTTTGTACCATCCAGCCCTTTTATTCAAGCACGCATCGGTGCACACGTATCAAAACTTCACCGGCGGGAGACGGAAAACGATACAAACGCGAAGAGAGGGATCGAGAGTGTGGATGGAGCACGAGGTGCTAAATCAAACAGAAAAGAGGCCTTTCGAGTGCCTCTGACGGTTGCTGTCGGTTTTGTCGTTGGTTAAGAGGTGTGAATTTTTACGATAATTGCCGTCTCCGTTTTTGCTGCCGATGAATTAAACAGGGCTTGTTCTTCCCAGACGCGGACTGCATGACATGGAAGAAGTTGTTTCGACTCCGATCTAATTGAGTCAAATGTCTAAATCGCTTGAAGTGCTGGAATAATAATTTGTAGACAAAAAATTCCGATCAGAACTTGATTGAATTAAAATGATTGTGGCAGCTCCCATCCTACATTTATGTCAATCAATTTTTGAGTGTCAAAAATCTGTCAAGTCATTGTGCTAAAGTTTTCTAATCCTACGCAATTTTGGAATTATGGCTCTCACCACATAGCATAAAATTTACATCACTGAAGCCTATTTTCGACGGGTGCACTACTTAATGGAGTTTCGGAATACAGTCAACGTTTGTGTTGACGATTTATCAAAGCTTGACAATGACAGAATTATTTCAAAAGTATGATTTAAACTAAGGGCCGGTTGTAGATGTTGTAGTTCAACGTCAGTTCAATTAAACCAGCGTTCAACTTTGAACCAAGTTCAATAAAAGTTTTGTTGTAGAACAGCAGTTCAACAGTGGTTCTGTAGAACGATGTTCAAGTTGTGTTGGTCAACCTGATTCCATAAAATGTAATCTGTTAGACGATTTTAAGGTTCACGGATCGATAAAAATATTAGGGTTTTGTGAATAGTGGACGTTTCGGTGGGAAACATTTGGTGTTATAACCTATAAAATTCCGAAGACTGAACGTGATCGAAGGACGAACGTTACTTTTCAGTGTATTAAAGGTTATATTTTCTCTGTTTTTGTTGTGCCAAAGCTATGTAATAAATAGATATAGACCTAATTTATTTTGGATTGGTACTTACTTTATTTTGGTATTCCAGCAGAATTTATATTATATTATTTAAATGTTGTAGGGAGCACGTGGTAATTAATTTAAAATAAAGGTGTTGGTAACTTTGGTGTAGGTGATGAAGGCATGCAAAGGCTTAAAAAAAAAGATCAACCAATTTTAGCTCTCGCGAAGAGGCTATTTTGGTGTATAACTATGGTCAAACCATATTTCGAAATGAGTGGCCCTGTTTCGCAACGTTTGCGGTCTTCTAGGATGCAAGACACCAATCACAACCTCCATCTGATCTTCTCTTAATTCTTCTAATAACGCGTTCATTTCGGTAAATTATCAGCAAATCATTACCTAACCTTCCAGATTGCCATTATATCTAACTGTCAACTGTCAAATTTCTTGAACCTTACTTGAACCGTCGTTAAACGCTGGTCATCGTTCCCTCAATATGAACTTGGGTTCAACCTAGGTTCAACAGTGAGTGACTCATCTACAACACAAATTTATAATTGAACTTGGTTCAAAATTGAACCTGCGTTGAACTGCGCATCTACAACCGGCCCTAAGACAACCGTTTTAGATTCCATGGCAACTCTTGACCAAGATAGATGGAATAGGTTCTCGAAATTAATCAGTGAAGTACTATGAAACAATTGTAAGAGAATTTTTGAAAAAGGTATTTGTAATCCCGGCTGGGTCTACAAATACCTTTTTCAAAAATTCTCTTACAATTGTTTCACTTGACCAAGATAATTTTTGATATCACAGTTGGTCAGTTGAGAAGGACGTTAACTCTATGCCAGCTACTGTTATTATTAAAACAGATACAAATTAACAACAACAGATTAAAACGAGTTACTATCTCTGCAAGGATGGACTGCTACTGAATGCGTGTTACTTCAATATCTTTTGATTTTACTGGCCACTTGCCTTCCCTGACGAGACTGAAGTCAGTAATTCGCATCCTATTCGCCAAACTTGAACGCATAGTACAATACCTGGCAATTAAATTTGAAAGAATTTCAAACTGTGAAGATGTCAGTCGCATAACACCTTGATATTCACGAGGGTCCTGATAATATAGCTCTCTCATAATCATGTTTGTAGCTCCTGATGATTTCTTTTGCAACCAATTTCTGACCCAAATTCGTCTGTTTCTTTTTCTTGGTCAGATCATTTTCAATTTATTTAACCAACTCATCGCACAAAGTTATGGAAAAAAATTGTATTGCCTTGCGGATCGCAATTTTTCGTACTTTCGACATATTGCACTCTCTTTCAAGACCTGCAAGCTCACTGTCCAGAAACACAGTAGAGCTACTTAGGGCGAGTTTACACAGTGCGAGTTGCTGGGCTAGCCAGTAGACAGTAGCTGTACTTTGCGAGTGAGGGACGAAATAGGCAAGCTACTCACCTATTTACACGAAGTAAGTAGCTCTACTCAACTCTACTGTTTTTCTGGACAGTGAGCTTGCAGGTCTTGAAAGAGAGTACAATATGTCGGAAGTACGAAAAATTGTGATCCGCAAGGCAATAGTACAATCTTTTTCCATAACTATGTGCGATGAGTTGGTTAAAGAAATTGAAAATGATCTGACATGAAAAAGAAACAGGCGGATTTGGGTCAGAAATTGGCTGTAAAAGAAATCACCAGGAGCTACAAACATGATTATTAGAGAGTCCCTCTGTGAACATCACGAGGGCCCCTATATTATCAGGGCCCTCATGAATATCAAGCTGTTGACACCTTCACAGTTCGAAATTCTTTTAAATTTAATTGCCACATACTGTACTATGCGTTCAAATTAGGCGAATAGGATGCGAACTGCTGACTTCAGTCTTGTGGGGGAAGGCAAGTGGCCAGTAAAATCAAAAAATATTGAAGTAAATCGCATTCAATATATAGCTGCCCATACTTGCAGAGATAGTAAGGGCGAGTTTACACAGTGCGAGTTGCTGAGCTAGTCAGTAGACAGTAGCTGTACTTTGCGAGTGAGGGACGAAATAGGCAAGCTACTCACCCATTTACATGAAGTAAGTAGCTCTACTGTTTTTCTGGACAGTGAGCTTGCAGGTCTTGAAAGAGAATGCAATATGTCGTAAGTACGAAAAATTGCGATCCGCAAGGCAATAGTACAATCTTTTTCCATAACTTTGTGCGATGAGTTGGTTAAAGAAATTGAAAATGATCTGGCAAGAAAAAGAAACAGACGGATTTGGGTCAGAAATTGGTTGCAAAAGACATCATCAGGAGCTACAAACATGATTATGAGAGAACTGTATTATCAGGACCCTCGTGAATATCAAGCTGTTATGCGATTGACATCTTCATATTTCTTTTAAATTTAATTGCCAAGTACTGTACTATGCGTTCAAATTAGGCGAATACGATGCGAACTACTGACTTCAGTCTCGTGGGGGAAGGCAAGTGGTCAGGAAAATCAAAAATTTTTGAAGTAACTCGCATTCAGTTGCTGCCAATCCTTGCAGAGACAGTAACGCGGATCTGATGAATAATAACAGTAGCTGGCATACAGTTACTGGCCTTCTCAACTGACCCGCTGGCTCGCACCGTCTAAACTTAGGGCGAGTTTACACAGTGCGAGTTGCTTGGTTAGCCAGTAGACAGTAGCTGTACTTTGCGAGTGAGGGACGAAATAGGCAAGCTACTCACCTATTTACACGAAGTAAGTAGTTCTACTGTGTTTCTGGACAGTGAGGTCATGAAAGAGAGTGCAATATGTCCGAAGTACAAACAATTGCGATCCGCAAGGCAATACAATCATTTTCCATAACTTTGTGCGATGAGTTGGTTAAAGTAATTAAAAATGATCTGACAAGAAAAAGAAACAGACGGATTAGGGTCAGAAATTGGTTGCAAAAGAAATCATCAGGACCTACAAACATGATTGTGAGAGAGCTATATTATCAGGACTCTCGTGAATATTAAGCTGTTATGCGACTGACACCTTCACAGTTCGAAATTCTATTAAATTTAATTGCCAGGTACTGCACTATGCGTTCAAATTAGGCGAATAGGATGCTACTGACTTCAGTTTCGTGGAGGAAGGCAAGTGGTCAGTAAAATTAAAAAATATTGAAGTAACTCGCATTCAGTAGCTGCCCATCCTTGCAAAGACAGTAACTCGGCGGATCTGTTTTAATAATAACAGTTTCTGGCATACAGTTACTGGCCTTCTCAACTGACCGGCTAGCTCGTACCGTCTAAACTCACCTTTACACTTCGTGTAAATAGGTGAGCAGCTTGCCTATTTCCTCCCCCACTCGCAAAGTAAAGCTACTGTCTACTGGCTAGCCCAGCAACTCACACTGTGTAAACTCGCCCTTATTTGTACAATTTGTATGATATGTCAATTTGATATTATAATTGTTGTTAAATAAATACAAGAATTGCGAGAGTGCCCAAAGATTAGTCTTATTTTAAAAGATTGAAAAAGATGTAATTAATTGAATAAAATAAAAATAGTTAATGCAGCTAACAGTTAACTTTCCCAAAAATGTATCTTCCTTTTGAAAAGCCCATAAAATATATTAATGATATAAATAACGTACTTCAAATCTTACGACGCCAGATAGAAATTTAAATATAAAATTAGATCAAAATCTATTCAGTTTTATTTAAGGAATTTTGACCAAGGACGAATTATCAGAACGGTTAGAGATTTCAAAATTAGGTTCCTCGAATCTATAATAACGGCCGATGTACTGCCTCCTAATTACGTTACCATTCCTTACAACACATTGTTATAATTGTGATAGGTATTTACACTTTTAAATTTCAATAATTCTATGAAATACTATTAGTTTCGAATATGACATACAATTTATAATAATTTCTTATTGGTCCTTAGAATTGTGGTGATCAAGTGTTCGTGATATATTAACAAAGCTTTTTGTTAGTAAAAGTGATTTTCAGTTTTCTACTTGTTCGTAATTTAATTTCTTTTTATCATCAATATTTTCAAAAAATTAAATACCCTGCATCAAAACATGAAATGGATGAGACTAATTTCTGTACATTTAATTTTACTACACCTATATAGATTCTTCAAGAAAATCGGTTAGTGTGATCGAGGAGCAACATGTTCATTTCTTTTATGTAAATATGGGACCAGACTGTAATTTCTCCTCTCGTGTCGAGTCCACCACTATTATTAATCAAACATCGTTATAATTCTCTTACTATTCCAATTACATTTTATTTTCATATACAGTTTAGTCCATTAGCTATAAAACTACTTCTGTTTGCTATACCCAAAAGTTTTCAAGGTAGTATTGCTCTAAATACGACAAATTATCTCATAAAGACAAAATAATGATTGTTCCGTGAAAATGACATTTTCCTTATTCTCCACAAGTCTTGTAAATCATATTGTGCGAGCCTTGTTAATGGCAAATTTTGCCCATTTTCAGTTTCTGTGTAACTTCTTAAGGCTTAAGTAAAAGTACACTTTTGGATTTCCATAATGTTAGTAAATCGGAAATATTGCGAAAAAGGAATCTGAGAAAATGAGAATAGCAAGCGATCTTTTATTCCTTTTCGTTGAGCAAGGAACTGTTGTTGCTATTTGTTTTGATTCCTTTCATGATAATATTATCTATATAATGGATAATGTCACACAATTCTAGAGCTGATGAGTTTTGTCGAAAATATACCGATTTTAATTTACAGGATGATTTGCAATGAAATAACAACGATGTGGACAATAAACCTCTACTTGACTTTAAAGCAAAATTTTGTTTAAAGATGGGACCTTTTCAGTTTTGGTTTTGATGTAGAAATTAGAATTTTGTTAAATTTTTTTTTGTTGGGATACTAGAGAGATTTCTCGTATCGTTTCATTCACTAGCTATATCGCTCCATACAGTAGCCTTAATCGAGTAATATCTATGTATGTCTTTGCGTCAAATTGAACTACAAGCTTACGATGCTTTCAGGCGAAGGTCTGAGTACCGACCGAATGCCACCAATCATGACAAACGACAGTTTCTTGTTTCTGAAAACGTTCTAAGCGTGTTATTTTCAATTAAAATAAATCAAGTGATAAGGTCGTCGCTGGATAAAACTGACATTTCATTTGTTTGTATCTACATGTACTTTCACTCACCAAATTTCACAAATATATGTACCTACTGTAGTTTCGGAGGTATTAAAAAAATACAATTTCAGAAACCCTTTGTCATGCTATATATCAAAAATAAAACGAAAATAGACCTGAATTTGAAAATTATGTCTTAAAACCATAGATAGTTGCAACTACATACCCTTAATTATCCATTATACCCCAACTCGGCATACATCTAGGCAGCTACTCAATTCTACAGTGCCCATCTCGGCATAGGGTGATGCCCATAGGGTGATCCTTGCCCCCTTGCGTTTCCAACGTACTTTCGAGCGTATCACATGACGTTCACTCATATATGGTGTGCTGCGTATACTAGGTTTCTCAAATATTATAAATTTTGCGCAGCAGTCAAGTACCATTATTTTCGACAATACCGTATTATAAACAAGGTACCTCCCTAGATTTATGCCGAGTTATTGAGAGATTATTGTAGTGTGTACCTGCTCGATCCGTTGTGCCGAGATGGGTATATTAGGAATGGAACGACAAGGTGTCGTAAAATTGGCCGCAATAAAATGTGCCGAGATGGGATACACCAATTATGTGACACCTATTGTGCGGAGTATATCCTTTTTCATGTTGTGCATTGTCTACTGTGTCCTGAAAAATGGGAAATCTAGAAAATGGTGCTGAAGTTTTCGATAAACTAAAAATTTAATCAATCGGGTCTTCAAAAATAGTTCTCTTTTATATCTATTTTCTATTTAACTCTAATTTCCTATTCAATAATATATTATATATTATGCAACGTTATAAGCTTACGTGCTTATCTTATAATCATATCAGTTTTAATTAAGCACAATCAGTTAACTGCGTAAAACGTTATTTTCCTTCAACAATAACTTCTCTAGGTGCGGGCAAGTGATGATTACTGAAAATCTTAGAAATAGGAAAAATTTAGGAGGGTAGGTTGTTAAGGTTTGACAATACTTTTCTGAAATATCGCTATTCAGCTTAACGCCTCTCTACGAGTAAACTTTAAAAATGTGTGGTGTAATTACCATAATTTTAAATATGTATAAATAGAAGACGCTTGAACTAAACTTTTATGTATCCAATAATAACTATAAATTATTACACCATAAATTCATGTATGAGGTCATTTCAAAAATTATCACTTCATCTCGTTCATTTTTATGACTTCGATTTTACATGAAAAGTTTTAAAATTAGAACGTAATTAACTCCCTGCCAGCCCCGGATACTTCATTATTATATAATGACGGAGCAGCACTCTATGGCGCGCACACACTCACACCTGATACGTATACTATAAAAGTTAGAGGAGGACGGACTTGAACATTTTATGGACCTCTAAATTTAAAGTGACAGTTTGACTGTCATTATATAGTCTGTGGAGAAAATAACATCGTTTTTGAAACGAGCCTAATTGCCACGGGTTCGGTTTCGATGTGTATGCAAAGGAAATCAGGATTATTTTCAGGTGAGTTTATTTTTACCGGAAAATGATACAGCATCAATAAATTCGGATTTAAGTAGCACTCAACCAGCACACAACACATGCTCTTAAATTAATATCATATTAATGCCTTTAAAATTTCTTTAATCTCAGGCGAGGGAAATTTATGCACATAGCGTTCCAGATTGGGAACAACACCTGCGTTATTATTAGATATCCCAACCAGAGAGATTGTTACGGTTTAATAAATTTAATTTCGTTTAAACTTAAAGATCCTAAATGTAAAACATCGACGCAATTGGCAAAAATCACAATAAATTAAAAGAGATATGTTCCGAAAAAAAAATTCGAATTGAAATTTTCCAAGATGATTGTAAAATTAATTCTTTATGTAATTGGGTACTTATAGAAAGATTACATAATATATGTTTGTGCATGGCGAATTTAGGCCCTAAACGGTCATAACGCAAACTCTATAGATTCCCAAGAGGTTGAATGTAATTAGAATTAAAAACGGTAGAAGCTTCAACTGACTGCCAAATTTTGAAGTTTATTTCTTTCATCCTCCCTCGAACGATTGCCCAATTTTTACAGCAATCTGGTATTGGAAGCAAACATATGTTCTTTACATGTTGAAGTTTTCATAAACGATTACAGACCGAAACCTATTGGTTTCCTTGTCGAGTTTGTATTTTACGGTATATCCTTCACAGATCTATTTAAAAATATATCTGCCCGCTGACAGAGCAATACCGCATACCCATACAATGTGCCCATGATATTGACCCCTGAGGTTTACCATCCTCCCCGAGTAAAATTAGTTCGGCCCCCTTTCGAAAACACATTAACTACTAAGTACATAGTCACGGGAGCGTCCAGGAAAAAAAGAGACGAGGAAAAATCAGAAAAGGACTAATTCCTTTCAGTGCGAGACGTAATCCGGCGTGAAATCCAGTTTACTAATTTCGAAAGGGCCGGTCCTTAAGGAGGGTAAGCTTAAGAGCGAGAATCGGGACCACTTTCCGGCCATGAAGACGTTAAGTAGACCATTTGTCATGTCAAGGAACGGTGGGTGGCACAGGAAACTTAACTACAAAGAGAGACACAACTATTATTTACACTCAGCGGAAGATTATGAGCCATCGATTAGGATACAAGGAGAAGTGTTTGTTCTGCTAACCAGTTGTTAACCATAGATCTTGTATTTCGTGTGTAACATTTTACGCTCTTAAATGTTTCCAAGTTGCATGAGGGAGCTTTCACCGATACTCGGAAGTACATGAGCTTTATGAAGATTAGGAGATCGTTAAAAATACTATTTTATGGCAGGGACGGAAATACCCTCAACTAAAATACAAATACAGATATCCGAGATGTTGTTATAACATAAACTAGCAAAACCTCTTGCTAAAAACCATGTTATCCTAATTGCTTCACACAAGTTAATTAATTTAATTCTGGCCCACTTTGCGAAAATCTAGTGGAAACTTGTTTAAACTATAAAATAAGGCAATGATTTCTCAACTCATTGATTTTCTGCAGTTAACAAACTGCTACTTTAAATGATAATATGAAATAATGAAAAGTATAATAAAAATAAATACTAAGGCAATAAATTAGAATTGAGCTCGATTCGCTTCGCGGCGTCTTTTCGATGTTTACACCTCTCACCAATCCAGCGCTCCGAACGAAGCCCACAGTAAGAAAGCTATGCTTCCATTAAAAGAACTGTGTTAGTAACAGTGAACTGTCATAGAAGCTTGATAAATAACGTTGAATAGTGGTGAAAAGTGTTCAGCTAAATTCTCATAGGTTTAGTTCTTTTCTGTTTGTTTTTCTTTTAAATGTTAGGTGTAAATGCTGTCCTTTTTTAATTTACTGTTCTTTACTATTCTTTTTGTTATATTTCTACATGTGTCTGTCATGTTAGAATACATAGGTAGTTCTCTGTTTGTTTTTCTTGACTTGTACATCCATTTAATGTAAATGGCCTAAGTACAGAATAAATAAATTTAATTGAATTTAATTGAAGTTCGAATTTTTATTATCATACACGATACAATTTATACGGAAACTAACGTAATTTTCAAAATTGTACGATTTTATTACAATAATTAATAACAACTTCATAGATCATTATATGATAACATATTGTGTTTGGTAATGTTTAAAATTGTACATATTTTTTTGTATTGATTACCAAATAAAATTTGATATATAATTCTCACACTTCATTCACATTTCATCTGAGAAAAGATTGGTTTGGGGTAGCTTAAGTCTGATACAAATGTTTGTGACTCTATTTTGTTCAAACATCGTAAAAAGACAGCATCAATATTCGTGCCGTAGTAAGTTGTAAATATTTGTGAATTATTATTGTTTTTTAGATGGAAAGTTTTCTAAAGAAATATTATGAAGGGTTCTGAATATTATTTGTCGGCAAAGTTAACTCAATGTCACCAGCCAAAATTAGTGGAAGTTGGTGCAATTCGTGGCCCATTTATCCAACAAGTTGATCTATCCGCTTCATGAATAATATAATGTGGTCTATTTTCTTCAATCGACGCCATATAGATAATTGTCATTATTATATTAACGTCATTTTTGTATAGTATATTCTTATATATAGCAGGGCAAATGTCACCAATATTTGTAATTCTTATATTTAAATCTTTGGTAATCAGTATAGTATAGATATATTTACATTTGGTGTTAGAATATTGTTAATGTCCTGATTATTCTGATAAATTGCAATTCCTACAGAGCGAGTTTAAGTTCCTTTGCGGAGGGGTGAAAAATAGGGATAAAATGTATACAATATCTACTAGTTAGAAACTGCACAGTTGGAACGGTTATAAATTGGGTTTCCATCAAACCCGATAATCCCAAATTTCCCTCTCCGAAAAGTAGAAAAAGAAGGGTGAAATTTATTTTCGTCGGTTTTATTCTGAGATACTTTTCGAGAAGTGAGAAACTTTAAAATCCGTACAGTCATGGATTAGGCGCCGAAAGCTAGCACAAAATTTTAAAGCTATTTACTTAGTGGGAAAGGATGATGGAATTAAATAGGGTAAAATGCATTGGTTGCTAATCAGAAAGGAATTGGGACCTTCATAGCGTTGTAGATAGTAATCCCATATTATTTAGAAAAATACTATAAGTTCGGCTTTGACTTTGTGAAGGGATGGATTTAATTTTGTAATTTTTATTCTGAACCCTTAAAACTCTAAACTCGATAAACTTATAACATATGCTCATAAGTGCTTCATGCTTACTAAATAGAGAAAAATTGAAAAGTTGGTACTGTTATAGATACTGTTACTTCCAGATGGTTTGGGGAAAACCACAATTACAAATTATATTTTCTGAGGGGGTGGAAGAAAGAAAGGTTAGGTCGACCTCCGTGCGAAACCGGATAGATTGCTATAGTATGAATATTCGTGTTGTGACTTTTCAAATATTTAGCAAGCGAAACCGTGACAGGCCACGGTTAGATTGTATAATATACCGAGGTTCAAGTCGCACTTCCCGTTCGAATAGTAACCCTAGTGAAGTGAATTCGTGTTTGGTAAGGGGGTATGTTATCATAAAAATGGGAGAGATCCCAGTGTCGGTAATGTTAAGAACCCTTGTAAAAGAGCTGAGAGATATACATGGAGGTGGTGCATGCGCAGTAGTGGACGAGTAACGGTCGGATTAAGGTATAAATCAGAAAAGTTTAGGTTCGCGCCACAATTGTTGTCTATCAGAAACCGGCCCATACTGTAGAAGTACTGCTATGTAAATTTCGCCATTTTGCCTTGAAATGATAACTTGCCCATGGTGGGATCATTACTATCTCGTCGAGCTTATGGTGCAGTGCAGCGCTTTTCTTCCAGTTTTTCAAATTCCTAGCTTCTTGCAGGATCCTTGAAACAGTTCACATTTCCATTGTGCACCGGTTTTCGTGGTAACATACGCTTCTTGTGTATTCGATATTATTAAAAGGTAAATATAGGCAGATAATTGGTGTGCAATTCATGAGTGATCGACGAAACTGCGCAAAACATGGGTTTTTATCGCATTTTTTAATTTAAAAAAAAGTGAAATATTGTAATAATCAGTTATTTCTGGAATTTCAATTGAAATTCTAAGGAATGAAACACAGGTGTACTAATAAAATTGATTTTAATAATCTAGTCCGGTCGGTTTTAGGAAATCCGTCATTAGTTGTACAAAAATACCTAAAAATCTAATAGGTTGTTACATCTGCTATCACAATTGCAGTACACAGTTAAAATCTTTTAAATATCTAACATATCGCGTTATTATATACAAGTATGTACAAATGGAGAAAATGGGGTAAAGAGAGGGGAGCGGGGTGATAGGGAGAAAAGCGAATATGTACAAATAAATAAAGCTCCTTTGTTTTCAATTAAATATTGCAACAAATAAAAATAAAAACGAAAAACAACTAAAAAGTCCGACCCGACCACTAATACGGCCTCCATACGGACTTGGTGGCATTCACGAGGGGTGAGGGGTGTATCCTGGTGTTCGGCGAGCCGGGGCTCAGCGACAAACTTTTGATCGTCCTCGCACTGGGCGCTTTCAGCTCGCACTTCCCCTTCGGCGATTCCTTGTCCTGAACGGTCGAGTCCGGGTGCTGCACCTCCTGGAGGGCGACGCTCGCAGGCTTGATCGGCACGAAAGCCGACTTTACCACGTCGATGTCCTCCTCGTCGGAGTGCTCGGAAGCGGAGCTCTGATCGACGGTCGAGTGGATCTTCGTCTCCTGAGGCGAGCCGCCGTCGAGGACGGGCGAGGGAGGCACCCTCGCCGGGTCACAAGGGATCGTCGGTCGGAGCGGGAGCTCGAAACCGGGCGACTTGCTCAGCTCCTGGGGGTACTGCTGGACGGAGGTGGGGAGGAAGTTGGGGCCGGTGCTCGGGTGGAACGGGGGCACCGGCGCGGTCGGAGGTTGGATATAAAAGTCGTGGCCGGGAGCGCCTGAATGAGCAAACAAAAAAAACACACATTACATAACGTTCGAATCAAATAATCCTGAAAGTAATAATTACGAGTTGTATTTTGAAGGAAAAAGCATGTTTTCGTAAGTCTGATTTTCTTTGGTAGGAAAAGATACGTTAGCAAGTTGAGAATGTTATAGAAACACATTCAGCTCTGTTCTAGAAGTTAATTATTTAAGCAGTTTATAGATTAAAACGGAGTCAAGTGATGCTTATAGATTAAGTCGATTTTAAATTGTTAGCTAATTGAAATTTAATTGTAATAAAAAAAAGTGAATTTTTAATATGTTGGTTAGATAACCACCACAACAAACATAATAATTTGTTACAGAATATACATCCCTAGGAGTGTTCAATACGTTAAAATTCGTGGTATCCTCTCTGCAGTTTTCGTAATGTTATATTCATCATTAGGGTATCATATTTCGTTTAAATACACGTCCCATTGATTCATACATTAGGATAATTTCACTATTTGTTAATTATAACATTTGAATAAGGATTGTAATAGCACTAATGTGGTATCATTATAAATTAGTGCTTTGAAACACTTACATCACTCCTAACAAAATGCACCTCAGTATTACCTACTTTAGTTTTTTTTTTTATTTTAAAACAGTATTGTATTATAAGTTCTTTACATTTCTTTTCCCTTTTTTAAACGGCATTTAGAATAAAAATGTTACTTCCAACAATAGACGTGGAAAAATAGTTCTAGTTTATATTACGAAGAAAACTTTTTTTTAAAGATTAATGTTATCGGCATCATTCAGAATCAAAGACCTTCGTCAAAGAAAATAATTGCAAATCATTGGCTAGTCTGTCAATTTTCATTCGTAATCAGGGACAAAAAACACAATATGCGTATCTGCACTAAAGTTCTACTTTTTGGTATTACATTATTTTTTGTATAAATTCTTCTCTCTCTAAATTTAATAAGCCACATATCTTGTAAGAACCTAAGGGAACCAAGTGTTCTGAGGGTTAGCCGGTATCAGATTATCATCGAGTAGACGGGTACGGTTAACATTTGCAAGTTGAAATGAAGATGTATAAAGAAAGTATTCTATCCAGATTTTCAAAGTTAGTATGTGTGTATGTGTATGTCTGAGAGTGTTTAGGCACTTTCCGATAACTCTAAATAAATTAATATATGGCACGCTAATAAGTTCAGTCCCAAACAGGTCCAGAAATGTCGAGAAACCACTAATTTACCTTTCCGAGAAGCTGACAAATAGGAGTGACATTTATTTTCTTCGATTTTATTTTGAGGCAAGTACTCTAGTAGTCAAAACATATGAATTCTGCATTGATATAGTAGCTTATACTCTCGAGTGAACCGAAAACAATTAAAAACCCCGATTTTCACATACATAGGGGGCGAGAAAGGAGGGTAAATGTTTGTACAAGTTCCTAAATAACGAGAACCTTGATGGTTCAGAAAAATGTGGTAGTCCTAAATTTCATTCTCTGTGAAGGAAAACAAGGGCTGCATCGACTAGTAAAACCTAAATTTAAAATGAAACAGACCTTAACGTAATAATAAAAAAAAATTAAAATGAGCATTTATCAAGAATTTAACATATAGAACGTAACAAAACAATAACCACATAAATGTTTTGTGGAATCTACTGCTCTATGATCCAGTACAATGATAATTATTGTGTACTGGTTATTTCACTTTAAAAGCCAAAATACATAAATTACAATACAATGGATCACCATACTTGTTTATGCCAGCTTACGCTTCTCTCCAATAATTACAATGGATGCGGCAGAATAGCTCCGGTCTGTATTTAATCATATCAAGTCTTTCTTAAGTCTTTCAATTGGGTATTTTCACATTTTTTGAAAATTGGCTAAATGAGAGACTATATGCCTATAAATCTTAGGTTAATATTAAAAATAAATAAATCAAACACATTCAAGCAAAAAAGTCATTTGAAATTCAAACGCTAGGAATTGGCGCCAAAACTACCTTTCTGAAGGTTATAGCCCTCTGACGTCACATGTCGTGTAAACATTGTTTTAACCTATTTCAGTCCTATTGTAATTTCTTTAATCTGGGGTAATCTGTGCTTTTATTTACGTGGCTACAAACAAAAGCTTGCATAAAAGCAGTTTAGGACAGCCTTTTCAAGTTTTTGAAGGACTACAAGGTAAATGAATGGTTTTGTACGGATCTCACAACAAGTGCTATTTTGTACCTTGTTGTACAAGCACATCTGTAAGTACACCAAACAAAATATTTGTTCGTGTACCTCGAGATTATGGGCGTAAGAAACTGTGGTTTTCAGCAGAAAGACGTGATATGCCCAAATCCAAAAGTGAATTTTTCTGTTCCGAAGACCATTTTAAAGTAAGTTAAAAGTAAGGTTATGTTATGTTATCTTATACAAAAGTAATAATTTTTTTTTATTTAGTTGGAAGAAGACATGGAAAATTATGTACGTTTTAAACTGATGGGTGGAAAAATAATAATGAAACGAGACGTAGTTCCACATATTTTTGAGTGCCAACGAGCTTGGAAAACTGGGACTAACGTTCTCCTACGTTCTTTGCCTATGAAGAGAGAACGTTTAGTAGCATTTTAGTAGCAGAAACTACTATCAATAGCTGTGTTAATTTTTATTGTTAGCAACAATAATTATAATCTTAAACGCCAACCAGCATGATATAGATTTGGCTTTGTTCTGAACTGTTCTTATAATTTATTTATAACAATAGTCACATTGTCTTTTACTGAATGCATATTTTGCACATATATACTTACATTGCTGCTTTTACACCTCTTTAATTCAGCTGAATTAAAACATTCCTCCTTTTTTATGTAATCCATTACCATAAACATATCCATAACTAATAAATAACTAATCAAAAACACTATTTTACTACGCGAATAATACAAATTACTAGATTTGGTCGCAATTTAACTCCTACAGTCCAGCAGAAACAACAAGAAAGTCCAAAATACTCGAAAACACAGATTACCTAGGTTAGGTTTCGAAAAAATCTATTTGTGGACTGCAGAACGGACCCGTGTTTACACGACAAGTGACGTCACGACCAATGAGCGGCCGTTTCGCTGGTCCTTTAATTTATCGCACATTTACTGCTTTTTATACCCTGAAATACTTAGTACTGGGTCTATTACACGATTTTTTAAGATTATAAAATTTGTCTGAGGGTTCGTCCCTATGAATTTAGATACATTTCGTTTAATTTAAAATATATGGCAAATACCCAATTAGGTATATGTTTTTGTAATTTTTCTTTGTCAGTAATGAGCACGGACATATACTATATTTTTTAAATGGCCCCATAAATAAAAATCTACAGGATTTGTCCTTGTGCGATATAAGTTCTTCCAAATGCTCTATCCAAGTGCTCTCGAACATTCACTAAAAAATGTCGGGGTGCGTCATTACATATAAATCCTATTCTATTTCAATCTGTCAGTTGAATATTTTCTAATATAATGGGAAGCTTATAGGCTAAAAAGTTCAAATAGCGTTCACTAGTTAATTTAGTACCTAAAATGAAAAAAAAAATGAAGGCTTATCGAATAAATTCAAAATTTTTAACATAGCAGAAAAAGGCCTCAAGGTAGAGGCCAGTTTTTTCCAAAAGCTTTTCGCAGACTTAAAATAGCTATCACTATACAAATACCATACCTTGAAGTGAACTAACTGAGTGTCCTTAGCCTAAAATTGCTTTTATGAAGTTTATTAACCGTTCGTTTGAATGCATGAGCATCCTAAACTTTCTAGATATACATCACAACGAACATTTACTCTAATAGCTCTCAAATATAGACAACCCGTGTATAGAAATCAAGAGAACAGATTTTATATATAATTTAATCGCGACATTGGTACTTTGAAAAAGTTCCATGGGCACAGCTCCGAGAAAAGAAACACTGTAGATTTTTACTTTCTCATACTTACCCATATAATATGAGAAAGTATTGCAATCGTGTTGATTTTCTGAGTTCGAAAAATATGTTTTTGAAAAATGTATGTGTGTGTGTGTGTGTGTGTGTGTGTGTGTGTGTGGCTAACCTTTTTTCAGAAACTATAAATAGTGAAAAGTTGAAATTTTGTATTTAGGCTGGGTCCCCTGAAAACTCGAGAACATTTAAATTTCATCACAATCAGTTAAAGGCAAAGGGCATTTTACTAGTAATTTTTTTAAGTAAGTTTTTGTAGGTTTTTTCGGATTATCTGAAAAACTGGTAGAACGTTTTTTTTTAATACTTTATATGTTTACTTTATTACTCATTCTTTATCGATTGCCTTTCAATAATTGATAGGTGATTTTTAAACATACCGTTTATAGTAAGACATGTACCTACTGAATTTCTACTAATTATAGACAAACATGTCCGAGATACGGTTATTAATGTGTTTATAATATATGATAATATCGTATGCCCCTGAATTAGCGGACACTTTTTTAGTTGTACCCTCTACAGTGTGTTCTGGATAAGGTAGGTACCCTAAACTCGTAAAATGTGTAATTTTGCATATTTCAATAAAAAGCCATCCTTTTCAAAATGTTTCTAGTTTTATGATTTGTTAGAAGAGGTTAAATTTATAGTGAGGCTATTAGATGAATTAATTAAGATAAAATTGAAATCTGGTATATAGTATTTTTTATTGGCATCAATTTTTCATATTAGTGAAGAGTCTAATACATGGCGAAACAAAGGGAATGGTTTTGGGTTGAAAATTTTTACAAAAACTCTATAAACTATTTAAATCTGACATCAAGATATCCGAATAAACGTCATAAACGTTTTCCATCTGTACTGAAAAAATACAGTGAATGATTTCTCATTTAATGGTTAAAGAATAATTGAAGGGAAAAGTTGCCAAATTATGACGTAAAAGTATTTCTATGTTCCGGCACTAAAATGACAGCTATTCTAGCACTAAAATGGCCGAAAACAGTGCTTTAATGAGGCTCATTAAAGCATTGTTTTTGGTAATTTTTTTTTGTTGGGTTGGTAACAAGATATTTCCTAATGCTGTCTGATGTCTATCAAAACAAAATTAAAAATAAATATGGCCGCCGCGTCGATGGAGCAGGGATGCAAGATGCATGCAGTAAGTGTTGACTATAAGCTGTCGCCGCAAGTGGCTCGTTTTAAAATCGCGGACTCGGAATATGACGTCTTCTGCAACTTGTACTTACTACTATTTCTTTACACCAGTTCACAAAGTTATTGTAAACTTTTTCATATGCGTCTCTAGACGTATCAGGTAGCAAATTCCTTACTGCATTTGAAGCCACTTCTTGCAGTTCCGGTGGAGTTAAAGAAACACCGTCTTGTACTTGATGCGATTCGGATTCTTGACACATGATTTCGATTTTATTTAAATTCATTAAATTAAATTTGAAAATGTGAAAATTGACAGATGTCTAGGAAACAGCAGTAATACCAACTTAAATGTCACGATAAACAAATTCCCCAGATAAGCAATTTTAAATTATTTAAACATAAATAAAAATGAAATGGAAGCCGGAACATAGAACTTGTTGTAAAGTACTCGTTGCAGAAGACATTCCAAGCCCTCGTCCGTTCTAAAACTCGCCGCAAGCGGCTCGTTTTAAAATCTTGGACTCGGGCTTGGAATATGACGTCTTCTGCAACTTGTACTTTAAACTACTATTAAGCGTTTGTTTCTAAAGGACATAATGAATATTTTTGGATGAATTTTTCGTTTGTCATTAGTTTTTGTCGACCCACTGAAGACTTGCTTTCCATCGATGGTACTTTCCGGTAATGGTAAAGTATTGATATCTCCTTGGAAAATATTGATGTAACAAAGTTGTTCCAACAAAATTTTAAACTTGTTCCAAAATATTCGGAAAAGAATTATGGAAAAGTGCTTAAAGATTAGCCATATTACAGAAAACGAAATATTCCAATGGAAAGGTGTTTAGTACATTTTCTGAAACAAGTATTTAAATCGATAGGTATCGGTACTTTGATGATTGGATATAAATCTGTTATAAACCGTATTTTTATAACAAAACGATTATTTTCCAAATTACTTGATAGCAGATAAATTTTATTACCTTTGACTAACGTGGGATGTATATTGGGCGGCTGCAAATTGCTCGTCCTATGCCTCAAATAATCGGGGAAAGCATAGGTCATATACGCTGCGTCTAGCCACCCCGGATTCAATAAAAAGGGGTTAAAACCTGCTGGAAGACCAGGCATGCCGTACCCGTACTGGTAATCTGAAAGGGAAAAAAAACGATTTTCATTTTAATAGTACGTAATCGCGCGATTTTCTTTTAATCTTCCACACTCGTATTTACGTTTACTATCGAATAAAGATTATTTAAAGTATACGTTAAACGATGAAAACGTCCATTCGGTAACGTGATAGCAATTATAAACAAGACTCAAATCTGGACCGTAAATCCACCAAATGCGAGACACATGACCAATAAAATTGATTTCGACGTTAGAACTTTATTTCGTTGATGAACATTAAACCTCGCTGTGCGGACTTGATATGCCGACACATTAACTTTTTATATGTTTACACCGGCAGCATATGTTTATGTATTGTTTTGGTTGTTTATCAAACATAAAAGATGTTAAAAGATCGTTATTGGCTTGAGAAATGGTTTACGTCGAAATCAGTTTATTTTAGGAGAGAGAGTGGAAGCTCCCACTCTTGGAGGCTGGCGATTTGAAGAGTTAAATTTGGAATGAATTCCAAAAAAATATCACGAAGGTTAATGTAATCTAAATTCCCGAATTAAGACTCAAACACTCTATGCCTTTAACAGACTTTTATGAATTATTTACTGGTATATATTAAAAACATAAAATATGTAGGTACCACCAAAGACGTTTCTATTTTTATTTTTTACTTTAAATGACGTTACGCCGTTAGTTGTAAAGTTAAACTATGTAATTAGTTATTCGTATCACAACCAATGATATATGAAAAATATGGAAAACATTCAGTCAGGTGGTACCGAAAATTTATCGTGAGCTCATTATGTCACTAATGGACCCTGTACCTAATTAGTTGTGAGGAAAAATACACAAGGTTTATATAGTAGTAGCTATTAATAACAATAAACAATTCATTAATAAAAATAAAATTTTGAACTAGACTGGAACAAATTAGTAAATAATAAGAGTACTTAATAGACATTCCCTATCAAACATCACACTCTGTAAGTTCTCAAATAATAAATGTTATGAAAATATAAAAAGCAAATACATATTGAATTACATCTGGATGATGTGGGTCAACACTATACCACACTTTTCCAATTTTGATATAATAGGTACTTTTACAGGGTCCAAAGAAGGAAAAGTACTTTCTTCATTAACGGAACTGGTCTCGGCAAATAGCATTTCAAAATAAAAACAAGTGTAAACGAAAAAAACATTTTTGATATTTTTATGTTTAATATAACATTTACTGGATATGATATGAAGAATTTTAACAAAGAATCTACCTAGGAATAGTACCTCATTTCGAATCTACAGCTTTTAAGAAAAACTGTAACTTCCTTTAAGGATCCAAACCTTTTCAAGAACGTTTTGATTACAATTAAAAGTATTATTAAATATTAAAAAACAGATAAGTTTAATGCAAAATAAAATTTCGCCGAAGTTAGATAATAAAGGATTTGAAAATATCCAAACTTAAAGTATATTTTGGAACCTTTATTAAATTTAAATTTGTAACCCAGTAATGGCGTTCTATAAGATACTAAAAAGTAGATAGCACGTCGTAAACTAACGGCTTCAAAAATAATGACCTTGGCAAAATGAGTATTTTGGTAAATCATCTTCATAGCTTTATAGCAAACGGAGTATACGATGTTATATACAGTGATATCGCCTTTAAGAAACTCAAATAAAAGCTGTTTAATACAGTCAGTACACAGTAGTCTGAAGTTACGATGGGTAGAGTTTACGAGATTCAAAAGTGAACTGGTGAACTGGTAGAGCTAGTGTTAGAACTATCAACTGTAATCTTTGAAATCTTAGGTGTTGTTCCTGCAATTGGTACAAAACTATGGAATTCAAAAGAACAACCGCATTCTTCTTAGTGTCACGGAACCTAGGCACACTTTACGAGAAGAACCTGCAACCTTCCCCATGGAGCCAAAGCTCTCGTAGTTGTGAATATTTCGCAGGTGTGCAAAAACAACTTACTCGACTTGGTCCTGGGCTCCCTGGGCCCATCGACGGTGACTTTGATCGCCTTGGTGTAGGTCGCGAGCTGGTAGATGGGGGCGCAATTGATGGATATCGTGATGGTGAAGCTTTTCCCCCTGCCAGACCTGCCGACGAACCTGAGATCGTTGAACTTGGCGACCTGGTTCTTCATCACCGCCGAGCAGTTCCTCAGCTCGGCGCAGAAGTTCTCGTCGTTGCCGGCCTTCAGTGTGACGACGGTGCCGTCAGGCACGTCGTCGAGGGCGACCACCTTGAAGGCTATCGGTAGACTCTTGTTGGACCTCCAGTGGGTCGGCAGGACGCTGCAAAGGATCGCCGGGCTCCCCGTCTGGACCAGCTCCCCATGGTATTCCTGGAGAGTCTCCTGGAGCGAGGCGTACATGTCGGTCATCTTTGACAGGTTGTGATTGTTCGGTAGATGCATTTATGAGGGAGTGACGGGGGAGAGGATAAAAAATATGTACGCGCACGTCTTCGTCGACGACGTCTTTCCTATTTTAAAACCTCTCTCACACACACGCACACCGCACGCACACACAGACCGCAGTGCGACCACTACCTCCGGTACTGGGCGAATGACTGATTCCAAAACTTTTTTGAGAAGGGAATATTAACGTTTTCGGGAATCACTTCCCCTACTACTTTAAAGGAGGGTAGTTTTTAAATAGCGAAGAAAGAGACCGCACCGATTACGTCGCGTGGGGAAGGGGACGCTAGAGCGAGAGGGGAGGCCGTGTCTATGCGTTCCCGGTGAACTTTTATAACGCCGCCGGTGGGGGAGCGACAGAGCCGACCAGAGAAAAAGTGAGAGGGTGGGAGTGTGAGACAGGGGGGAGTGTTGGGGTCCGCGGGGGAGAGAGAGAGAGCGAGTGAGATGGGTGGATTCTTGTCGGGCGTGTGGTGGGAGAAAAAATTATTCGGGTGTCTAGTGAATGAAAGTGAGATGTGTACGTTTTATGAATCCGAGGGGGACGGGCGTAAGAGTGAGATGTAGTTTTTCCGCTTGCATCGGAACAGGGGCGGATTTCGACGTATGCCCCACCACAAATCACAATTTTTAAAAAAAAAATGGCACTAGCTTCTTAAATTTACATAAAACGTAAACGTTCAAACTGCTCCAATTTAAAGAAGACATTAATAAGTCAGTATAAATTCAGACATTTCGACAAATTAAAAAAAGTGCCCGTGCTAACTTCACAGGGTTCACGAACACGAATCGCTTTTCTTTTTGGGAACACGACTCACTAAATGTGTACCGCTCTTTAAAATCCAAGCCCATGTTCAGTTTATCATCTTAGTCGTATTTTCCTAGGTTCATATTAACTCGAAAAAGAAGAAAAAATTTTTCAAACGTGAATTAGTCGATCATCTTTTTCTACATAAAGAATCATAAATACAATTCTACAAAGTTTGACTCTTTGATCCTTGGCTTATTAAAGACAAAATGTACCCGTTTCATTTTCTTTCCGAATTTAATATTTTATTGCGTATATTTTTTAAAATAATTTTCATTTTTGTTTCTCTATTTCAATAACAATAAGACAATAACTTGTAAAACTCCTATTCAGGAATTAGCAAAACATGAGAAAGATATGGGGTCCGATGTCGGAGGTGGAGACGCCAGTGGATTCACTGGCTGAAATGGAAGTAGTGTGATGCGCGACGTGAGATCTAAATACATATTTTTGATTAAGACGTAAATTTGGTGTTATTTGTACAATTCATTTAAAATATGCGATAACATTGCTTTGACAATGTAAGTTGCGAATAGGTATGTTCCTTATTTAGTTATTTGCAATTGTGAAAATAACATTGTTTTGAATATTGTCGTTAAGAAAAATGATCGATTGTAGTCTAAGCTGTAGTCTAACAACAGAAGAACAAATTCGAACTAACAGGTTTTAGTTAACCTCTAAAAATACTGAGATAAAGGATGTTCACATCCACAAAATTGTCATTTCCCAAAATCGAATCTTAGATATGCAATCTAATACTTTCCCAATGAAACATATTCCTATGGATTAAAGAAAGAAGATTATTCAAGCTGTCGAAGTGGGCCATATGAGACATATTGCTAACACTAAATTAGTTGGCAAGGCTCTGTCTTTTTCATACGTACAGGTTAATCTAGCTATTAGGTAACCAGAAATAATAAAGGAATCGAAATACCTAAGAGATCAAAACTAAGTGTCAACGAAGTAAAATGATCCTTGATTACTAATTTGAGTTTAAATATAATACACGCTATTACCAACTTTATAAGATTGCATACCATTGCAATCTTCAACACCAGATGCTATCACGAAAGTCTAGATCTAGAACAAAGTGAGAATGTATAAGGTGTTCCAATATTCTGTGCACAAATATTTGGGGTCATATATGCAATCGTATTGTATTACATGATTCTCTCGCAAATAAATTTTTCGAAAATTTTTCAAACCTGTTGAGTGATATTTTTGGTTGCATATTTTATTCGTTAAGTTTTTCAGACAAAACGCCTTGACTATATTTTGAATATATTTTTAAATGGTAACCCTAGTTTTATTGGGTTATTTTTGAATATCTGTTAAAATTGTTATACACTATTCTGCAAATTAAATATTTTTCTTCATATTTATTCTTAGTATTCTTGAACATAAAAAAAATCTTTTATTAGATCAACTATGAATAATATGGCCAGTCTACTTTCTGGCGATACCTTCCCAAACACAGTAAAACTCGAATCATATGTGCAGTTGGTACCTTGTAAGAACTAATTATTTACGTGTGTACTACTCTAAATTGACATTCAATATTACTTAAGGTGAAATACAAAGAAACAGTGTAAAGTTGGTGGAAAATTATGATCATTTTTTCTAAGAAACAAATACTTTTTTGTATAGGTATTAAAATGTTGCTCTTTGGATTAATTCAAAACTGAATTTTTAATTTATTTACTTTTATTTGTGATATTTAAAAATGAGAACAAAAAAATTTAGAAGTAAAGTAGTAAGACGATCAAAAATAACTCATTACTCATTAGAGAAATGGCCTGTTATTTAAATATATAACCGATTACGTCTTAACTCTTCCTGGAGATGGCTTGCATGAAAAAAGTAGAAGATAAATGATAAAGTGTGTACAATATGAATCGATGTAATTGAGAGTATTTTCAAAAATACCTTGTTAATTTATAGTAAATTAAATTTATTTCGTTCTAAAACATCACTCAGTGTAAATATTAAATTTACTCGTACACTATCAACTTGCTTGGCTCTCCTGATTAAAAGTATCAAAAATATTTGCAAATTCCTCACAACATTGTTTAATATGATTTCACTCAAAATATGTGGGTGTCAAGTTTTTATGCCCTAACAGACCATTCAGAAACCCATAGATATCCCTTCAAATTACTTTATCCAATTTGAAAACAATTTATGCACCAATAGATGTTTCTAGAAAATAATATTCTCTCCATTTTTTGGCAATAAAAACATACAAATTTTTATGATATTTTTATATAAGTAAAAAAATTTACAAAATCGTTTTTTATTGCTTATGGTTGGTTTTTCAAAATTTAGCAAGTAAATCGAGTAACGTGATTTGTATTCTAGAAGACTATATAATTAAACAAATTCAAAAATAATAAAACAAGAGTGTCCTTGTGTTTTATTTTTTGATTGATTAACCAATAGTCGTTCTTAAATTATTCATACACGTTTCTCTTAATTCTCATAGATTGTTTAATGCGTTGGACAGATCCATCAAATAACAACTTCCCCAACTAAAGCTCTCATAATTTTAGCGTCTGCCAATACACCGCAATTTTAAAATTCTAATTAATTTCCAGAAACCTTTAGATCTCTTAACAAAATATTCTTTTACAAATTCCTAAATATCTAAAATCCTTTAATAAAAGGGAAAAGTTACCGCCCGAACTGAGATGATCCCTCGTTTTAAACGGATTAAAGAACACCAAACTTATTGAATTTTGTAAACTTCCCTATTAAACACTTTGTATTTCTAGCGAAACTGACTTAGTAGCAATAAATGCGATCTCATTAGTCGGCCCTTTGGCATGGTTAGGGTAATAGGATTAGCGACAAACATCCCAGAAGAATACCTGCGATTGCTTCTGAGGTATTAAGACGACAAAAAGGATTCACTTTTATATTAGGTGTAATGGCCCGACAGGGATTAAAGGTGGGCTAATGGCGGTCATTCCAGGAATATTTGACCTAACCAGAAAACATTTCAGCTAGGCAGATGTAATGGGGTTGATATGATGACAAAAAATATTAAATCAAACCGCAAAAACATAAGAGAGATTCGAAGATAGATAGAGTTAATTTGTTAAAGATAAATTGTTGAAATTCAATTTTTAAATTTATCGTATAGTCGTAAATTCTGTAAATGAAAATGGTTTTTGTGTGGTGAAAAATTTTATTAAATGCAGAAAATATAATGACATGCCCCTTTCCAATAATTACTGTCATACTTGAAGTAGAATCAAACAGATGAAGAAAACAAAGTGTCTTTTCTTGTTCATCTGACTATATCAAATGGGTGCCGGTGTAGTATGCGGTCTACCTCCCGTCTTCTGGTGTAGTATGCGGTCTACCTATTAATTTGCGATCTACCCTACTTTATGTGGTTAACTATGAGATCTACTCACTCTTTGATGCAAAGTATAAGACTTAAGCAAGTTAAAGACCTAATTCAATAAATGAAAAATATTTATTTCCAAATTTACAAAAATTATTACGGGAATTCTGGGTAGACCGCATAATGAACCGAAAGTAAAGTAGTTATCGGAGCATTTTGGAAAAATGGCCCCGATCCCGAGAAAATGTTCAATATTCATTTAACAAACGGGTAGATAAGCAGATTAAGGGCATTAAGGGGAATGATTACGGCAATTCTGGGTAGACCGCATAATGAACCGAAAACAAAACAGGTAGATCGCAAAAAGGATAAAGGATTTATAAGGATAAATTTTTGCTAGGGAAACTACAAAAGGTGTCTTGGAAAGGTGAAATGGCAAAAGGCTACGCTCGATTCAAAATACACATTTGAAATAAAATATTTTATTGAAATACTATAATCCAACTGGTTGCTGTAGTGAACTCGCAAACCTGTGATATTCCTACAATCAATTCCAAATTTAAAATTCAAAGTGAGACAAAAAATAAGATTTTAATACACGGTAAATTCCAAAATTATCCTGGGATGCGGAAAAAACCGAAATTCAATTCAAAACGTTCTTAGAGGCACGTCAGGATTACAAAAATATTCTGATTACAATATTCAAGTTAAACCTCTGGGGGATTTAATGGGCAGTAAACGTTCAGGTTTATTTAGATTCACTGCCTTCTGTTTTAGTTTGAAGAATGCGTTAAAACATTTGGTGAGCTCGGTAGTAAATATTTAACAATCACGAAAACTAATTACTTATTATTTAAAGGAGAATGGCCTGTGAATAATATTACACGCGAACGCTAAAACTCGTCCTTCAAACCTTCAATAATTTCAGCGACTTGTCAACATTAACTATTAACTACGTGGAGTAGTGTACCTTCCGAATGTCTTAATGTTTGCCTTGATGGGTATACTACTGTGTCCGAAAAGTATGGCATAAAATTTATATAATTGATACAATTCACTAAGGAACCTTAATTTTTAAATAAACATTTTTTGACATACTTTATTATTTCTTCCTGTCTCGTTGCCAAGATATGACGCCATTAATATTTTTTAACACTTACTTGGGATTATTCCAATTTATATTTTGTGTGGACCAGTATCGTCCATTTGCCTATTTAGGGTGCTGTTAATCAGGAAAGTTACTATATCCGAAACTTTAATAATTTTATTAAAGCCTGGATTGTGATTACACAAGGTTTTTCAAACGTCCCAATGAAGATTTCTTCTGCAATAATTGTCTTCAGGGTATTCCTAGATCACAGACATTTTACAGGGATGAAATTTAATTTTATGAAGTATTATATGAACAGTAGACCTCGGTACATTTTACTTCCTGATCGCTTCCTAAAAAGTAATATTAGGGTCACCATCTATGATAATAATGCAATTATTGCACTGATCATTATTAATACCTATGCGATGGACAACCAGATTTAGGATGAATCCTTGGACATTCCTATACCTTTTGAATTTTGTGGCTACTCCACTTAAAGTAGAAGGCTATTTGGACTAGTTTTATAAAAAGCAGGACAACTTGCTGTTGAGTACGAATAGTAGAAAGAGTGTAAAGGGTAAGTAACTGGCAAAAGCACATTGTTCTTTTTATCGACGTTTTGCAGGAATGCATATGATTTTATCGTGTTTATCATGAATATCCGTAAGTTGTTTTGGGTTTAATGTTTTGCAAAAGAAATTTAAAATGTGTAATTTTCGAATTATTTTTAAATATCAAAATGTAGCCAGTCCTCATTAAAAAAATACCTGCCGATATCTCCAGAATTCAGTGTGTAAAAGGAGAAAAAAGGCGAAGCATGCCAAAAGATGTTAATGAAACTACATACTACTAATTTAAAAACTAAAACCTATCTGTCCAATCGATTTTCCAAAAATTAAATTGTGAATTTTTTATAAATTTTATGCGTTTATGATACAGTGTAGGTATATGTGGGAGTTTTATATTTGCTATATAATGTTTGGTGCAAATAGAATTTTTTTATTCATCATATTTATAATTACAATTATATTTAATAATATTTTTATTGCTATTTACTTTATTTTTTTATTTCAATTTATTAACAGTTTACTAAACCGTACGAAATAACGAAAATCGTAAATAGTTCGAGAATGCAGCAACAAATATATTTAAAGAAATTGTAATAAAATTCATTACAGACATGTTTTCTGCTATATATTAAATATAAATTTGATAATTAAAATTTAAAAATAGGTATTACATATATATGCGGTCAAGGTAATTGTCCTTATGTTACTAAAATTACTGCTGAAGATTGCAGGTACTTTATCCTGCAGAACCTTTCAGTGATATCTATCGATTTGTATGAACTATTGCGAATTAATTTAAAAAGAAATAATTTTCAGATTTGTAATATAGAACTTATTATAATCCAAAAAAATTGTAGGTACTATCCTAAATTTAAATATTTGATTATCCAAAATTGATAAACTTGCTTAAAAAAATTGGGTTTCTACAATAGAACGTTTGCACGTCAATTTTTTTTAAATTTTGGACAAAGATGAACCACAACCAAGACCAAAAAGGACTTTGGACACTTTGGTTGCGAAATTTAATAACCATTTGGCTGCACCACGACATATTTATTTAGAACAGATAAAAATAATATTAGGCCGGTTTTAGTATTACTCATTCCCGTTTAGTTGGTATACATAAAGAAAATATTTTATCCCAATCTTAATGCATGTAACTGAATTCATTTAATAATTTCTAATTAATTATTACTTGTTTTTTCAAGTAACGGTTAGCCCTATTTAAATAAACTATAATAGGACTCTGTTAATATGGAAATACACATGTAAATATAGAACTATGTGAATAAGGGAATATGAATTTATGTAACATTAAAAAATATCAATTTTCGGAGAAAATGCCGGTTAAGGGTTCTAGTTAATTTCTTTTTTTATTGGATAACAGTACTATTTATTTTGTAATTAACCTATTAACAAACTGAGAAAACAGAAAAGTAAAAATAAACCAATTTCAACAGGATGGATGGAAGTGGATTTCAGCATGCACACAAAATTCACTACTTATCTGCATAAATATAGAGAAATTTCCCTTTACGCTAACATATAGTTCCGTATTACAGACACTTTATATTTCAACCGTTAGTGAGTACTCACAATATGTCAAGTATTATACGTACTATTGAGGATATCTTTGAGGATAATCGTCAATATGATAAAATTTGCAATTTACTGCAAGACAACGCATTTGAAGAAAATAAAACATTAAAACAAGATTTTATGAAGTAAAATTCATCAACATCTATACTGTCGACAAACGAAAGAGTATTGAGGCATTTAAACTGTTTTAGTAGTTAAAACATATTTACAAAAACACCCTTTGCTTTCCCTCGTTGTGTATAATTGATACACTCTAAATTTTATGCGACTGAACAAATACATTAATAATCACAAAATTCATTGCAGTGAAGAAAATTGGAGTGTGCAATATTATGTGACATTACATGGCATTAAAAAGAGTATGTCTTGCATTTTTGTCAAGCTGTATGATTGTTAAAGTTATGCATTACGATTACTTAGAGGTAAATGTCCATTGAAAAATGGACAAAACACAAGTACACAGCAGAACATTATAATATTTTATTACTTGTACTCCACTCTGGTAATTTTTACTTTGGTGACCAAGTCACCAGCACATAGTCCATAATTTTTGAAATGTTAGTGATTGAATTTCATATTACTGAAATTATTTAAGGAAGGATTTTTGTGCTATCAGTTTTCCTTATTTGTTTTCCAAGAACATAAACTGCAACGACAAAACATCGAACAACAAAACGTTATTTATCGAGAATAGACATTCCATTTGTAAAGCTACAAGATAGGGAAAGAGACAACAGAGTTTCAAACTGCCAATAAGTTCAAAGAATGGTGAATGGGCTTCATCTGTTTGGGAATGAAGCATTCTCGCAACCTTTTTAATAGATGTTGTTAACCCCATGTGATGATAACTCAAATTCTACTAGTGATGATTTCCTTGAAGCACTACTACAATTATGTCTATCGACTAAAAAAATTCCATCTCATGAAATTGATAAAGATACGAAATTGAATTAGAAAAATGCAACAAGATAGAATTTAATAAATGGCGGAAATATATCCGACTATGCTGATAAGGCAATTCAATATCTGCAAATAAACTGTAATGCTCTTCTAATAATAAAATCCTGTGAAGTCCGGTCTATCCTGTTCTAATTATGCTAATTTATAACTTTGGTCAACCTCTTTGTAACATATAAGTGGATATAGATCTGCAAATCCGCTTTCCCATTTACTAAAATATTTTGATCTGAAAAATATGAAAATATCTGAAAAATTGATTTTCAATTCATGTTAAGAGAAAATATAGAGGAAATGCTACTTAGCAAGCAGCCGAAGATTACCTACTTTAAGTTGCATTAAATAACGTGGAGTCACTGAAATAAAACGAGGCTCAGTAATTAGATATATTTCTAGGCAGACTCCAATTAACATCGGAAAGTGCATATAGTAACAAAAGATACGAAAGAAATGAACCACAAAATTAAAAGCATGCATAGATAATTATTCGTAAATAATCGTCGTTGTCACTGGTGAATTTAGCCTCCTGCATAGCGCTATCGTTATACTCATATAGACCTACATATGCCTGCATATCCAAGATAAATATTGTTCAATGGTTCCAGCCATAACACTTAAGATTGCGCAGTGGAGTTTAACAATTAGCACATAACACCCAGCAATGCACACGAAAATATGATGGATAATTATTTATGGCCTTGAAATTAGAAATGTTACTGTTCTTTAGTTATTACCCAGCTTTTACGATAATTGGGAAATATTTTCTTCGTGGTTTATTTATTCAACCCCTAACTCACCAAACACTGAAGAAAGTTGGTAAAAAATCGTCGAAGTTGTAAAAACGCACTCTTCTTACTGTTAATAACGTATGTGAATGGCACGTCCCATGTTCTCTTTTATAGACAGATAACAATTATTAAGGAAAGAAACAAAATTATTAGTGGATTTCATTAAGTTGATACAAAAATAGTCAGAGAATAGTCAGCTTTAGACATGTCAGTCGTTACAGTTATTTCTTAACGATCAGAAGAGGCATACCATCTTCACAATTCACATACAAGATTGACCTGAATAAGTTGTCAAATTTACTCATGAAACATTATCTCCTAATTGTATACCAATTAGTAAATAAGTCGTTCTTATTGTTAATGGACAAAATTTCGATAAAAAATTATTAAGGTGGTTTTTTGCAACTAAAGGGGTATTTTCTATCTTCGCAATTATTCACTTTTTTATCGGAGCCTTCTTGCAGTAATGAATTGGAAGTAGGCGCTTTTACACCAAATATATCATAACGTGGGTAGGTATAGTGTATTCAATATTTATTATGCACAGTATGTATATATTAGTGTATTATGTATTAGTACGTACATAAATTAGTACTAGGATGATATTGAAAAATATGATATATATGCGCAGTGAACTACTTTTTGTGTATTCCTAACTGTAGTTATTTCTTGTATTGTTTTACTTACCTGTGTAAATAATGCGCTTATATCAAGTTAGATATTTTGGTATAGTGCGTTGAAAATTATTTCGGACGAGATTTCCTAGCCTAAAAGGGTGACAAGGTCGGCTCTATGGGTCGTACAGGAATATATAATAAAGTACTATAATCAACTCATAGTTTTTAGATGCACAATTTTTTTCAGAGAGTAGAATTGTGTAATAATTATTACACTCTATTAATATACACTTGACTGGAAAGACACAGCTCGAAATATAAAAAAAATGACTTATACTTATATCAAATAACAAATACTTATATTATATAAGTGCGTCCCTGATACAAACTACTACCTGATGTTAAGTACAATATCTCTGCAACGAAAGTAATTCCTGCTATTTATACTAATTTACCTACAAGTGCATTTAGGGATAGTTTCCTTAGAAGGGATTCGAAGCCTATGTCATAAGGGAAGTTTACCCGATGGCATTCAAACTACCTGAAAATCCTGTCTGAAATAATTTGCAACGGACTATAAGTTGTCCTAAAAGAATAGTGTATATAGAGTATGTGACATGAAAAAAGCGCCCCTCAGTACGGACCAGTCCGCTAGGTATAAACCGAATGAAAGAGATGAACTATATTGGACGGAGAGTATCTTGGAGCAGGATGGAAAGACGGAAAACCTCCAATGTACAGAGTGGAAATAAGGATAGAGCGATAGAGATAGATAAAAATTGTTTATGTGTACGTATGAGTGTGTGTATGTGTGTGTGTACTAGTGTATGTAGTGTCAGAGAGAGAGAGAAAAAGAGAGAGAGAGAGAGAGAGAGAGAGAGAGAGAGAGAAAGAGAAAAAGAGAGAGGGATAGAGAGAGAGAGAGAGAAAGAGAGAGATGAAGAAAGACACCGGTGAGGGAGGGTACGGTAAATAGAGCGCGAGAGTGGGTAGGAGCGTGGGCGAGAGAGAGGAACGACGTATACGGCCAATCCCCTGCGCGGTTTTTGAGGCCTAACCGTGGTTAGATCCTCCCCTAACATGCCACACACCAAGCCAACCCCTCATCCCCACTCGATTGTCGCTTTTCAACTGTTTTCCGTATACGTACGTTCTTCGCACGCTGGCTACGAACCAACGAGCGCGCACACATCGGCTGCGAAGAGGAGAGCGTAGAAGGTGTTGCAAGAGCGGGTTTTCTTTATGGTTTTGTCGTAGAAAAGAGGTCAAATTGTCCTACTTAAGTGAAAGAAAGTAATGCAAAGTAATACAACAATATTGGTGTACAAGATGGACAATTCAAACAATTAAGATGAGTAATAATTGTACTAGAAAACAAATTCATTTTAATTAAATTACGTCCTTAAAAGAAATATTCTAGATAACCTCTCGACATTAACTTATTTAATGTGCTTTTTTACTGCTTGTTTCATCAGCCTTTTATTGAATTTTGAGTCGTAGCCCTTCCTCTTAAATATATTATTAAAATAGAACTTGCTTGTTATAAGTCACCGAGAAAGAAAACATTATTAATATGTTCTATAAACAGACTTCTGCTGCACATTTTAAATTTCCAAAGTATGATATTTTCCAGCTACACATCCTCAAGAAAATTCGTTAAGCAGTATTCGATACAAAAAAATAGAGACGTTAAAGCTGAATAGAAACACTTGTCCATAATCGAGATTTTTAGAACTTTACTAAATATATACGCTACATTGCCCTGTACAACTTATAAATTTACTGTCATGGATTCTTTTAACACTATGTATAGGTACCTAATGGTTATCTCATCAATATCTGCTATTTAGGTTGGATATCTAACATTTTTTACAGTTTTATATTACAAAGCACTACCGAAGTAGGTATTTGATTAAGTTAAAATACATTTTAATATTTCCCAGTCGTGTTACTGCGAATTTTCGTTGCAAAGCAAAAGCATTCGTTAAATGTGTGAAATATTGAAGTGATTCCTTCCAAACAAAATGAAACAAGTCAAAGTGGAATTAAAATATCTATTTAATTAAGGATAAACGAGAGTCTCTGCTTTTAATAAAAGTAATGAAATATTAACTGACAGAAACCTAATTTCTCATATTTGCAAACCTAAAAGTCCCATTTCCAAAATACAAATCACTTGTACCTATGCTGGTAATTTGTTTTTTTTTTTTTGTTAGATGGTTCTTGGGAAATATAGCACACAAGAATAAAAGAAGTTTATCACGATGGATATTTTCCGTAGGATCTGATTCATATCGTTTGAACTTATTACTAATAAAATAGTACAAGTATTCCGGATTCTTCATATGGATATAATTGTATTAATTTTGTGTCTCATCCCGACAGATATTTAATTTTAAATTTAATAACAACTCATAAACCTAGTTATGTTTTATATTTACAATAGAGTTTACAGAAGATGGGTATGGTATTAGAGGTCTGAAACATGTCTTAGGTGAATTATATTGTCAGGTATTTAGACCGCTTGTTTCATGTTGATGGGATTCACTTCGTCATTTTTTTTCCATTTATCTCCGCAACTTTGACCAATGGACTCCTTTTGGAGGTGTATTAAAAAAGTGTAAATAAGTAATTAAATACTATAGAGATTAAATATTAATATACAAAGCGGAGAAAAATTTGAATACAAAAAACAGGTACCTACTAATAAGTATAAAACTGATACTTGCTCGTGTATTCGTAAATAATTAGGAATGATTTGCTAAATGGTTTTGTTTACTGCCCAAAAAGAAGAAAGCGGCCTTATTTAATTTTTTTATTAATGATACCAATATGGTTAACATTTTGAATTAATAGAATCGTTAACAACAATCCGATGTTCCGAGTTATTCTTATTCACACCGATATTTATAATAGACTATTTGTAGACGCCACTTTATCTTCATTGATTTATTATGCAATTGTAAAAAATGTCGCGTAACGGTAAACCAACTGACAAATTTATTTGTAATGCTTCCAAATTTTCAAGAAAAATTAGCACAAGATCATTAATCTCTCCGTTTCCATTTAGTGGTTTATAACATTTCTATACAAGAAATTTTAACTTAGGCAATAGGTACTGTATAATATTATTATATAAATATTTTAATATATACTTATACTATATGTATGTGTGTATATATATATATATATATATATATATATATATATATATATAGTTAAGATTGATAGGTGACTACTATATAGATTCGACGTTCTTAGAAGACCAAGGTCTCTGCTTGTGGGGATGTAGTCAATGTGGAAGGAACCAGAAATTAGGTGGCCAGTTTTAGTTTACTCTATTATATTTGTCAAACTTTCGGGAGTCCTCGCTCCCTTCCTCAGGACAATACTACAAACAATTACATCAAATTCATAGTATGAACAAGGTAAGTAACTTACTAGTTGAGTATTAATACACTTCTTAAAGGTGAGCAACTTAGAAAGGGAATATTATCACAATTAACAAACACAATGAACCACGTTACGTAGGTATTATATTTTAGGTTATGAAGTCACTAGGAACCATAACGTGGAACTAACACATCAAGTGCGGAATAACAACCAAAAGTAATTACAAACCGGCAAGTTGGTTCGTAGAATACGAAAAGACAGTTGTGTATGCAACCACCATATCTCTGTGGTGTGCATCCATACCAATCGATAACTGAGACTTGTTATACTACAAGTCCTGCAATATTCTGGAACTTAGAAAAATTTATCAAATACTAGTTTACAATAAGAGGGAACAGTATTCATAGTAGACACTATACGATGTATTTGGTTTTCTAATGTGTCACTTTTATGAGGGAGGATTAATACGTATAATACTTGAAGTCAACATTCAATGAACTAATGAACAATGGACTATGTGAATAAGAGCAAAGAGCTATTAATGGATACGAAATACTACAAAAGACTTCCTAGGGACCCAACCTACACCCTTCAACAAAAATCTAACAAAATTGTTAATAAATTGTTCACCTTAGAACATATTGAAGATTTGAAACGTAAACAACTTATGACGTACACTGCGGTCTCACCCCGTTTTTACACATTGCCAAAGATACATAAGCCTAATTTATCTATGAGACCAATATGTTCGTCAATTAACAGCCCCAACAATAAGTTAGCCACTTTTGTCACCAATATTCTCACAGAAAACTTCAACGTGGATAACGATTTTTATGTAAAAGACTCCTTTTCTTTTAGTGAATTTATTAATTATTATCAACTACCAGAAGGTTATGTGTTAGTCAGCTTTGATGTTGTATCGTTATTCACTAACCTACCTTATCCGGTTATTCTTAAGTCTTTAGAAAACTCATGGTCACAGATTGAACAACACTGTTCCCTATCTTGGAGTTCGTTTAAGCTGGTTATGGATTACATATTTGAATCCAATTATTGTGTGTTTGAAGATGTTTTCTATAGGCAGGTTTTTGGAACTCCAATGGGGAGCACAATTTCACCCATCTTAGTCAACTATGTGCTGGATGAGTTGGTCGCTGGTACACTAAAAAAGATGCCATTTCAAATCCCATTTGTAAAAAGATACGTGGACGATTTAATATTAGCAGTACCAGAGAATTGTGCGCACATAGCCTTAGACATCTTCAACTCTTATAATAAGGATATTCAGTTCACAATAGAAAAGGAAGTGGACAATAAAATTCCGTTACTGGATATGCTGTTAATTCGAGGCGAGAACGGAGTTGGTCGTACACGTTGGTACCGGAAGCCTTATTGTAGTAATAGGTATATCAACTATAGATCATATCACCCTCATAGAATGAAAATAAATCTAATCATGGCTTTGAAAACAAGAGTGGAACGTCTAACTCACCCTCATTTTTTAAATCTAGAATTGAACTACCTTAAAGTAATCTTATATGAAAATGGATATCCTGTAAGTT
Source organism: Cryptocephalus moraei (assembly GCA_946251905.1). NCBI lineage: Eukaryota > Metazoa > Arthropoda > Insecta > Coleoptera > Chrysomelidae > Cryptocephalus > Cryptocephalus moraei. The sequence continues at coordinate 3,635,016 of OX276452.1, forward strand.
TAGTGAATAAGCTTTTGTTCAGTAATTCATCAGTAGCCAACAATAACATCTTAAATCTATCAAGAGATCTTGATCAACATTTACATCATCAAAGTATTACTTTCTCACCGAGAAGAAGCATTCCCACTCCAGAACCTAAAATATATAAATCACTTCCATATTTTTCTGAACTTACATCAAGGTTAATAGGAATTTAAAAAAAATGAAAATTTGGTTATTGCCAAAAGGAATATAAAAACCGTCTCAGCTCTATTCAGTCATCTAAAAACACCATATACATACAAAGAAATCACAGGTATAGTTTATAACATACCCTGTGGGAACTGCTCTAAGTCATACATAGGGCAAACTTCTCGATCCTTGCCAAACAGAATAACAGTACACAAAAGTGATTTAAGATGTCAGAAGAAGTCGTGTGCGTTAGTTGAGCATTCCATCAATTCAAACCATTCTTTTAACTTTAATGATGCTTCTATCTTAGTCAGAGAAGATAATTCGTTGAAACGAAATTTCCTAGAAATGGTACAAATAAAAAAACATGGCCAAAGGTACATCAATAAAAGATCGGATATTAACAACCTAAGTTCACTCTATGAATATCTATTTTCGTTTGAATGTTGACTTCAAGTATTATACGTATTAATCCTCCCTCATAAAAGTGACACATTAGAAAACAAAATACATCGTATAGTGTCTACTATGAATACTGTTCCCTCTTATTGTAAACTAATATTTGATAATTTTTCTAAGTTCCTGAATATTGCAGGACTTGTAGTATAACATATCTCAGTTATCGATTGGTATGGATGCACACCACAGAGATATGGTGGTTGCATACACAACTGTCTTTTCGTATTCTACGAACCAACTTGCCGGTTTGTAATTACCAAAGGGCGGAAAAAATGCACGTGAATAGTTTAAAAAAATGCGCATTAAAATGCACGAAAATTTCAAAAAAATGCACGAAAATTTCAAAATAATGCAAGGAATGCATAAAATTTGGTAAAAAATGCAAATGCTTAAAAAACGTTTTTTTTTTTCGTTTAGATCGTCCTGGATTAAGGAAAAAGAATACTGTTGTTTAAAATGTATCTGATTTTATTACAAACCAAAATTTAGTTTCAATACTACATATATTATATTATGTATAGGTACATAGATATATAAAAGAAATAGGAAAAAAACAGACTACAAAATAGTAATTCATTTTTCATTCATTAATGCTGGCACAAAATGCATTTATAATTATATGTTTTTCAAAGTTTTCAATAAGAAAAGATTGTCTTCTATCAGTAAACATATGTTTGAAAATAGAGAAAGTTCGTTCTACATCTACTGACGTAAGAGGAGCGTATTTTAATGTATGTACAATATTTGGTTTTACATCAATTATACAATTAAAGTCGCCCGTAAACATTAGTGCAACAGTTTTTAACACAGAAAATCCTTCGTTAGCTTGTATAGTACTGGAAAATTTGGACAAAACTAACTTTCCAATGTTTCCATCTACCTTTTTACATTCCGCTTCAAAAACATTTAATAATTGAACTGCTTGAACCAGAGTCATACATGTATTTTGCAATTGAACCATAGTTTTAGAAACAAAAGAATAATTAGTTTTTATAAATAAGAGTTTATTGTGGAGAGTCGAATTTTTAAATATTTCTTGACATTTTAAAAGAGCCGCAGAAGAGGAATCATGCAAATCGGTAATAACTTCCTTTATTTCATCGTAGTGTTCGGCATAAAACATTGCTGCATCAAGCCATGTTCCCCATCTAGTTATGACAGGTCTTGGCGGCAGTTGAACTCCCGGAAGTCTTTCTCTATAAAACTGAATTCGCGATGGACACTTAATAAATACCTTCTTCATATAACCTATCAAGTCGTTAACAATAGAAAATTGGTTTCTTATTAATTCTGCGACTCTGTTAATGGCATGAGCTAAACAAGTAACGTGAATTAGATTTGGGTAAAAAAATTTTAAATTCTTACCAGCCTTAGTCATATATGGGGCAGCATCAGATAAAAACAAAATGAGTTGCTCAAATGGAACAGTATTTGGTAAAAAAAAATTACTCAAAGAATCTTGAACAAATCTGGTGATTGTTAAGTTATTTGTTTTGTCAAGTTGTTTTGAAGAAATTAAAAATGATCTGGATGGAGTGTTTTCTTCTAAAACTCCTATTAATAAATGTGCAATATATCTTCCAGTCGAATCAATCGTTTCATCAACAATAACATAGAAGTAATTCTCGCATATAATATTTTTTATAGTCGCTATCGTGTCGGTGTAGATTGCATCAACACTCGATTTCCTTAAAGTAGATTCATCCGGAATATTAAATGAACAAAATTCTTTCAGAAATGATTTTAAATGAAAATTATTTAATTTTTTCAATGGAATATTGGCCGCCACCATAGCCTTGCAAAGTTTTTCATTGAACTGCTTCTGTGGATCATTTTTTAACTTTTTCTGTAAACAGGACGGTAGAGTTTGATGTTGTTTAGCGCCTTGTTTCGATTTATTCAAACTTGCGATATGCTTTCCACTCTTCACATGTTGCTCCACGATGAATTTTTTTGCAGCATGGATCTAAATATGAAGAAAGTACTGTTAAAATATGTTTTGTTTCTTAATTTTAAAAAAAGAATAGGACTTAAAATTGAAAGTAAAATAAATTCAGCAGTTTTGACTTATATAGGGGCCATTCACAATTCTTTGATAAAGTAAAAAGTGTAAAAATGCGTCAGGTAATTTATGAATGGCCACATTAATTGATATCTACGTAGATATCCACTCAAAATAATTGCCATAATTGGAATATTGTAAGCAAGTAAATGAAATACTAATTCAGTTAATTAAATTAAGTTATAAAGATACTAAGTTATTGAGTATTAATTCAGTTAAATTAATCTAGGTAGTTATTGCTTTCTATGTACTTACTATTTTCGAACATGCTGTGCAAAATAATTTGTCACCATCCCACTTCAGCTCACTATAAGATTTAATCCACACTTCAATTAAAGTTGTCTTGGGCATTTTTAACTTTACAGAACAACCGTTGAATTTAACTTCTCTAAAGGTAGTGACAAATTGGAAGAACATCAAGCTGGTCCTAAAACCGATACAATGGCCGGAGAGGATTAAGAAACACACTAAAACTAACAGCTAACCCTGCCCCGCGATCAAAATAAGCCTTTCTACGAATTTTGAGTAAGTATAATATGTCATTAAGCACATCCTCCTCCTATTAGACTACCCAGGTAAAAACAACCCTTATGAAAATGAACCACTGCCAGATAGTAAAGGTACTTGATTACAGTTCCAGTTATAACTTATATTGTCAATAAGTTGATTTGTCACTCATCAGTACATTGTTTTTCTAAATATCCAGCAGATTGTAAAGAAAAATGCAAAATATGCACGGTTGAAAAAAAAATGCAAATTTGAAGAAAAAAACGAAGAAAATGCAAATAATGCAAAAAATGCATTTTGCATTTTATCCGCCCTTTGGTAATTACTTTTGGTTGTTATTCCGCATTTGATGTGTTAGTTCCACGTTATGGTTCCTAGTGGCTTCATAACCTAAAATATAATACCTACGTAACGTGGTTCATTGTGTTTGTTAATTGTGATAATATTTCCTTGTCTAAGTTGCTCACCTTTAAGAAGTGTATTAATACTCAACTAGTAAGTTACTTACCTTGTTCATACTACGAATTTGATGTAATTGTTTGTAGTATTGTCCTGAGGAAGGGAGCGAGGACTCCCGAAAGCTAGACAAATATAATAGAGTAAACTAAAACTGGCCACCTAATTTCTGGTTCCTTCCACATTGACTACATTCCCACAAGCAGAGACCTTGGTCTTCTAAGATTTGTGAATGTCTACAAGAAATACAAATTTTATTAAGGATTTATTTAAAAAATGTTATGTTTACAAATTGGAATATTGACACAGTAATATTAATTTGGAAAATTTTGTCCACCTTTTTTTTTATAAAAACGGACAATTAGTTTTCTTTTATTTATACACATTATAGTATTAAGCTATCAATAAAAGTTGCTTGAAAATTCTGGTAATTCCCATTTTTTGATGAAAGACACATGACATTATTAAAATTGTTAGCATATTATTAAATCTGTTCCAATTTTTCTTGAATTGATTCAACCTAATTTAAAACTTTGGTTTTTGAAAATGAATGACTAAATTTACGTTTTAATTTTTATTAATTTTACTGTTTTGGATGCTTTATAGTGATAACGAATTTATTACAAACATCAGATTGAATGAGATTACAAAAAAATACCTAATGTTGTATCCTAAAATACACTAAAACAATACAAGATATTGAAAGCCATTGGAACGTTGGCTTTCCAAAAACGATAAAGAAATTTTGGCAACAAATGATGTAAACGATTTTATTTAAAGTCACGTTTTTAAAACGGACATAATAGTGATAATGTCTTAGTCATGGTAAACTTTTTCATGAGAAATTTATAAATATGAAATATCTTACTGATTTTGATATATTATCCTTATTCACGTAGCAAAGTGTTTAGAGATCAAATTAGTCCAGTATTTTACTAATACATTTCAGGTTAGGAACACCACTAATTATGTGTCTATTATAATTCTACACATCCTTTAAGATACAGGCAAAATCCTAAAAGAGAGATGTTTGTGTACAAAAATGAAATCACCATTGCAATAAATTTAATTTAATAAGACCCGTTTAAGTGACCCCATCCCTACTTAACATACTAGAAAGGCCAAACCCATCTCTATTTTTATGAACCTATTTTTATCATCTCCCGAAACGTATCGCGTTTAGCGTTTGAGGTGACGAGAACTTTCCCATTTTAGAAAACGAAATGCCCCTCTCTTTTCCTCTACTTTCGACGGTCTGCAGCTTCTCCAGTAGGTATTGTTTCGCGATAGAGACAAAGAAGCACCGAACAGAAACAATGAAGTGTTAAATTCTTCCAGTTGAGGTGTTTCCCGGCAAAAAGCGAAGCGTCTTTTGTCTTTGCCGTGTTTGCTTGTTTTGCGACATTCACAGGACGTATTCCAATTTACTCGGTTAATTATGAAAGGGGACATTAGGAAAATTGAAAAGTCCCTCCTGGAAAGAACAACGAAAGGAGCAGAGGGAAAATGTAAGAATGGAGTGGGAAATTGTGGGAACAATTATCAAGCGTTGAATTTCCTATTTTTGAAGCAACCATCGATGTAGTTAAAAATTAATTTTTGGATAGCTTAGCATTTAGAACTACATTTTAGCGACTACTTTTTAAAAAAATGGCGACGTGTAACGTAAGATTTTCTCATATGGCCGGACCGGGATCCGGAAAATTTACCGCCTGCAATTCTTCTTCTTCTTCTTTCTTAAGGTGCCGACTTCTTGCGAAGGTTGGCGACCATCATGACTAATTTTATTTTGCTGACTGCTGCTCTGAACAGGTCGTTTGATGTACAGTTAAACCATTCTCTAAGATTTCGAAGCCACGACATCCGTCTTCTTCTTATGCTTCTTTTCCCTATTATTTTACCCTGGATAATTAGTTGTAGCAGCTTGTATCTTGTACCTCTCATTATGTGTCCCAGATATTGGAGTTTTCTGACCTTTACCTTTTGGGACAGTTCTAGATCTTTTGAGACTCTCCGTAAGACTTCTTCATTGGTGATTCTGTCAACATATGATTATGATATCCGGAGTACCATTCTGTAAAGCCACATCTCGAAGGCATCTATCTTTTTAAGCATTTCTTTTGTTAGAGTGGCAGCTTCTATTCCATAGAGCATTATTGTAAATATGTAGCATCTTAGCATTCGTATTTTAAGATGGTTACTTAAAGCTTTGAAACAAAAGAATTGCTTCATTTTAATAAAGGTGTTCCGTGCTATTTCAATTCTCGTTTTTAATTCTGATGAGTAATCATTTTTGTCGTTGATCAGGGTTCCTAGATATTTATATTTATAGACTCGTTCTATTATCTGATGGTTTACGATCAGTTGTGTATTTAGATTGGGTTTTTTGGTGAAGATCATGAATTTTGTTTTATTAAGGTTCATATTCAAGCCGTAATGGATACTTGTTTCATACACTTTTTGGACCATTCTTCGCAGGTCATTTATACTTTCTGCTAGCAGTACGGTATCATCTGCGTATCGTAAATTGTTTATCGGAACTCCGTTTACTACTCCAGCTGCTTCACTGTGTAATGCCTCCCTCATGATGACTTCCGAGTACATATTAAACAGTAGCGGGGAAAGTATACACCCCTGTCGTACACCACGTTTGATGTTGCTGTTTTCCGTGCATTTATTATCTACCTTGATATTTGCTGTTTGGTCGCAATACAGGTTTTCAATAATTCTGGCATCTCTGGTATCTATTTGCTTTTCTCTCAGGATTTTGATCAGTTTTGTTCATGACGGACTCTGTCAAATGCTTTCTCATAGTCCACAAAGCCGGCGTACACATCCTTGTTAACATCCAAACAGCGCTGGGTCAACGTTTATACTGAATAATGCTTCTCTCGTGCCAACTCCATTACGAAACCGAACTGTGTATCGCTGATGTCGCTATCCAGTTTTTTATACACACGGTTGTGAATTATTTTTAGAAATAATTTGAGTGTATGGCTCATTAGGCTTATGGTCCTATGATCTTTACATAATCTTGCGTTGGCTTTCTTGGGGATTACGATGAAGGTCGACACCAACCAGTCTTTTGGTATCTCTCCTGATCTGTAGATCGCATTGAAGAGTTCAGTAAGCGCATCCAAGCTATGTCCCTTAAGCAGTTTTATCATTTCAATGGGTAGTTCGTCTGGACCAGGTGGTTTCCCGTTCTTCATGTTCTTCAGCGCATATTCTATTTCATCTGTTGTTATTTCTGGTCCGTTTTCTATATCATTTTCTGGGGTAAGGGTCTATTTCTGTCATCTTCGAACATAGTTTCGATATATATTTTCCATGTCTTAAGCTTTGATGTCAGCTCCACCACTATATTCCCATTATCATCCATCAGTATATCTGTGCTCCTCTTTTTATAATTTCCAGTGATTTCCTTAACCTTTTTATGTATATTAAAGGAGTCATATAATTTTTGCAGTTTTTCAATTTCAGCACATTTTTCATGCAACCATTTTTCTTTCGCCTCTTTTACTTTCTTTTGTATTTCCCGATGTATACTTCTGTATCTGTTGGTATCAGTGGTTTTAACCTCTCTTCTTGTTCTGATTAATTCGATAATTTCATCGGTCATCCAATCGTTTTTCTTTTTCTCATTCGCACCGCTCAACTCTTTGTTTCCTATTTCAAGAATTGTGTTTTTAATTTTTCCCCATTCGATGTTTATGTCTCCCTTACCTCTGCTGTGTGCTGTCTGCAACTCTTCTGCAAGTGGTTCTTCAACCCTTGATCTAGCCTGCAATTGATCGCCAGCAATTTACCGCATACGCAATTGATCGCCAGCCGACTTAAATCCATCCCATAATAAACAAGAATTCTAAAAAGAACGTTTATCCCATTCTTCACAATACTTAAGATACTAACAAAATGTCACATGAAACGTTTACCTTTAATATGTATTTATGACACAGTATATGTACATATCAATAAGAAATATCACGTACTTCTTAGACATTCAATAATACCACTCTGTTCATTGTAGCCACTAACAAGACTTTGGATGAGCTCATCACAACCGCGATATTTCTTTTTTGTGACTTGGTCACTTCCACTTAAATATTGTTCAATGCGCATTTCGTTAATATTTTGATCTTTTTTAATACGATCTAGAAATTTCCAAATGTTGGGATGATAAGCAGCGACTTGTTCCTCAAATCCTCTATGCCACTCTACAGAATTACTCGTTCTTGGTAATCTTTCAAGAACAAGCTGATGTACGTTTCATAATTCATGGGAATACCTGGGTTGTCGACGGAGATGTCGTCTGGTTGGGCGGCCAATCTATGTATCCTCAAAATATTCAACAACTTCTTGTGATTCTGGAGGAAAGACACCGCAAAGGTAAATTTAGGCAAAGGGTGTGGTCGTAATGGTAATTAACTAAAGGTCTACATATAATGGTAAATATGAGATCAAATGATATGGAAATTTTCAAAATGGGAACAATGGGAGCAAAGGTTATAACCATCAATAAGGACTGTAATGATAAATTGGGTATAGAAATACACAGTTCTATGCAGGCTATAGCTTGTAAAGACAGATAAAAAAATTTACAGAAATGTATTACTCCATCTGTAGAAATATACAAAAAGAATAAAGAATGAAAGAATTAGTTTCGTATCACAACAAAAACAAACTTTCCAATAAAACTGGAAGCAGACAATTAAATTTATTTGATTATATAATCTAATTGAATCAAAAATGTATAGCCAGGAAGATGATTGAAATAGAAAAGAGCAAGAAAGAAGATGGCCTAAAATGACAGGTTAGGGAGAATACCTGGAATATCATTCAAGACGGTTAAACCACTGCAGAATAATAAGAGGTGGACCCAAAGCAGAATTTGTGAAAGAAATGGCTAAGTAAATGTTTAGTACTCGCAAAAAATTCTTTTTAAATAACATAAGTTTTCGAACGGGAAAGCGAAATATATTATACATAAGTCATATTGTATATTTCTGATACTACTTTGATATTCTCACAATATAACAGATTAAATATTACGCAAGAACCGAAAGTACTAACTAAACAACGGAATAAATCTCCGCTAGGAATGTTCAATTACTAAAAAGGTATACTTTATCAAGTGGTAATTTTGTAAAAAAATATTTTTCATTTTAATGAGTAGTATAATTGTGTCAGCCTTATTTTAAAATAATTGGCATCTTAGCTCTATCAATACTCTTAAGAGAAATGTTTTAATCTAATCATTATTTCTTTAAATTCTTCTCTAAATCTTAAAGCAACATAATGAAGAATTAATTTTATGTGAATTCATGGCATTAGTTGAGTTGCTTTGTTTGATTAAAAGCAATTATTTGAAATTTAAAATCTAAAGGTATATTCTACTAATATTTTTGGACGAAGTAACAAGAACATTAAATACTTTCTTCGAAATGTGTCGTTGAAATAATTACATTTTTACATTTTCATAACCTCAGATGTTATAAGTAATACAAATGTGATTAGTGCCCAAGGCATGTATATGTTACGCCCAAACATCGAAAACGCTCACTGAGCGAAAAAAACGACCGCAACGCGTTGCGGACGTTGCTGAACGACCAAATACCGAAATGACTTAATTTTTCGCGTTGTGTCCGTTCTTATTGACCACGACGCGTCGTGGACAATGCTCAAACGGCCACGACGCGTTCTGGATGATTTAGAGAGCTCATAAGCCGACCATGTTTTTAATGTGTTAAGTAAATTTACAGAAATAACTGAAAATTTCAAAATCACTATTGCAGGCTTATTTCTACATGACACTTTATTTACAATAATAGGTAACTGAAACGCAGGCAGGCAGGCATTTACTTGTTTTGGCAGGCACTATTATTGTGGCATTTAGAATTGCACAACACCTCATTGGCCCGGCAGTTGCACTATTTTGTAATACAATAACGCTTACAATGACACTTTACAAATCCTTGTTTTGATCCAGACGAAAGAGCTGAAGCTTTCCTCAAATTTAATGAACAACTTGGAACATCCGATGCGTTCATGAAATTTGAATCAGCGAAGTTGAATTCATTTCGGCTATAAAGTCTTTCCAGCACGCCCTGTTTGGTTCCCAACTTAGACAAGCTGGAATTATAACCGCTTAGAACAACAGCTAAAACACTCCTAGGAGCAAGCCGCCCTCTGTCGACATCTGGAACTTTGACTACGACATTTTGACCGATCTCATCAGGAGGTAGTTTTTCACGGGACATCGCCAGCATTTTTCCAGCTTGCTTCTCCATTCCGGCTCTAGCAGTTTCGCGTTGCTCTCTGATTGCATCACGTCGGCAGCAAAGATTTCATACGACATCTCCTTCAATTTCAACCCCACACTTCATGTATACTTTTAGTATATTAGCTGCATGTTTTACATGGTTAGGTAACTCCAAAATCTTCGCAAATGGAACATGCTGCCACAGTGGATACTACATTGATTACATTTTCTTCCCCTTCCTGGTCTCTTTCGAGTGTCATCCCTTCCAAGATTTTCTCCAAATCTTCTTCCGTTTCCAAAGATTCATGTGTTTCCCTTTCCAGAGAGGAATTATCTGCCAGTCCGATTCTTTGCTTGTCGCCAAACATGGGCTCGTAAGGACTTTTTCTAATCCCTTCGTGCAAGGGGGCACGGGTCATCTCGTAAGGATTTATCCCGGTCCGCATTTGACCTTCGCCGAGATCGGTCAGCTCGTAAGGATATGGTTCTCAGATCGGTAAACTCGTAAGAGTTGACGTGAAAAATCCCAAAAGGGGGATAATCGTATTCCTTGCGAGAGGGCAAGGAAAACCCTACGGAACCCGACCGTTATTAACAACAAGCAAGTCTTTCCCGCGTTGACTTTTAATAAAATCCATAACTATCTCGGTGCTCGTCACCGTTCAGTTGGAACGTAACAAACCACCCCCTTATATCATATTCTTAGTTTCAACAAATATTCGAACTACTTCGTTGCAATCATCATCCCCTCGATTATTTCTGAGAATCCCCTTACGAGTCCAGAACGACCCTTTAAAAATTTACCTGCCGGTTCGCTTACGAGATGACCGATCTTAGTGTGGGCCATTAAAATTCCTTACGAGCTGAGCGCCGCCGGTGCAAGGCACGATTTCTTTTGCTCTGAATAAACCGTAATCCCTCTGAGCATTGTTTGGTATCATTGTCAAACACCAATGCTACCAACATATTTCTGACGTCCTGATTGGATCGTTCTACCGATCCTTGGCTCTATGAGTGGCGGGGCTTACCATGCACAAGTTTAAGGCCTGGCCACAGATTCTTTCACTCTTCGGTTTTCTTATTAGAAAATTCTCTTCCGTTGTCGCTTGGCAGAATAAAGGGAACACCGAACTTGTAAATAATATCTGCTACATTGTATGCGACTTCTTCAGCTGTTTTCGTTTTGCGATTCAGTTACCTATTATTGTAAATAAAGTTTTATGTAGAAATGAACCTATAATAAAGATTTTAAAATTTTCAGTTATTTCTGTAAATTTATTTAACATATTAAAAACATGGTCGGCTTATGAGCCCTCTAAATCATCCAGAACGCGTCGTGGCCGTTTGAGCATTGTCTACGACGCGTCGTGGTCAATAAGAACGGACACAACGCGAAAAATTAAGTCATTTCGGTATTTGGTCGTTCAGCAACGTCCGCAACGCGTTGCGGTCGTTTTTTTCGCTCAGTGAGCGTTTTCCATGTTTGGGCGTAACATATATATGTATTTTAATTTTATTTTGAATTTGTCAACGAGTATACCCTAAATGTGGTTGTAGAAATCTAGGAAATCATGTAATTCTAGGTCGAGTGAAATATCAGAGTTCTAAGTTAATTTAGTGATACCCTCATTGAACCTTTACGACATTTGTCCTGACAATCATAGGTCTGATTTTATCGGCAAACGCTTGATAATTATGGCGTATTCAATATTTTAGTCTGGTAAATATATTACTTAGCTTTGTAAATACGGGTTAACATACTTCGAGCTGACAATTTTTTAATGTATTCAAATCCTTCTTGTATAATTCCATAATTAGCGTTGTGCCAAGACGTAGGCATCAGGAAAATCCACCTCTCTTAGAGCGTCGTTGTCATTTGAATATCGGGCCGTACTCATCTATCTCTCTCTCTCTCTCTCTCTCTCTCTCTCTCTCTCTCTCTCTCTCTCTCTCTCGCCAACTATCTATCCCTCTTTGCCCCGATAAAGTAAATGCAAACCTTGGCAGCATTGTTAAATTAATCAAGGAAACAGTTATTAGGGGATGAATGTATAAGGGATGTAAAGCCAGCCAGCGAGCAACTAAGGAATTAGGTGTTCAGTTTTGGGATGATCGAAAGCCTCTTGAACTTCCCGAGAAACATGAATTAATTATCCTGAGGCCTATCTCCCCGGAGGCTGAAACTTAACAGATCTTAGCTATAATAATAAATATATGTTTATGTATAAGCAGAACACAAGGGAAGAGAGGAAAACAATCAAGGCTCGATATCGGTTGTTTTGTAGCATCGTCGGATCGACTGGAAATAATCGAAAGGAACTCACTCCTCCCTGCGATCTCCACATTTATCACTTGGGAAACGTTTGGATCCGCAATGTCTATTTCCCTTCACCTGTGTATAAACTTTTTCCTTTATCTAGCCAGGATCCGCTCTTGCATGTACAGCTTAGGGAAAAAAACAAAACCCATCTACCCACACACACAGGCGGATTCGCAACACCGGTATCTATAATTCTTTTAAAATAAATCAAGTCAAAGCAAATATTGAAACGCGTTTTCCGCTCAACGGCTTCCAATACAAATGTTTGCTTACTTACTTTATTTGAACCGATTTTTATTTGCCTCCAGTTTAGACTGTGAATTACACTCCGAATGAGGTTTACAGGAGAAGAGTTTCGAGACTTTAACTGCTGGAAGGGGGGTGTGATACATTCTAGCGGTCAAACGCGTTCAATCTTACTGTATGCCTAGCCCTGATGAATCCTATCAAAAGCGATGAGATTTGTAATGACTATTATCTTATCTTTAAGATTTTAATTACAGCGAAGTCGATTCGAATTTGTTTCTAGTGAATTATCACTTTTACAGAATGTATATTTATGTCGATTGATTCTCGAAATTACCATCATCTTCAAAAAGTTTTTTTTCCACATTTTTATCTACTTCCCTAATATTGTTTAATATTTACTCAAAAGATAAATACAGAAGTAAAAATTTGAGATTATCTAGGAAATATTTTATTGTTTGCTTTCAGCCCTACTTGTAACGTTGTAGATTCGTAAGTATACATGTATCTTATTTTTTTTAAATTCACAGTCTAAAATCCCCACGTAAAAGGGCCCACGATGGCGGAAAAGCACACAAAGAAGAATTGCCGCAAACCTTTTAGTCCTGGTATTCGGTAGTTATTGTGTTCGTGTGTGTATTGTCGGCAATAAAATCTGATAGAATTCAACGTCGGATAGATTTGTTTCTTTGAGGGACGAGGACGTCCTCGAATTAGGTAAAACTTTCTTGTGTGAGCAGCGTTTCCCGATTCCCGTTTTATTTATTCTTTACCTCTCTCGTTACAAGTTAAGGGAGGAGAGAGGGGGCCGTATGTTCCCCGTTCGGAATTAATAAATCGCTCGTGGGGGGTCCCGTAATGATTTCGCACACTCTTACTCATCCGAAATGAAGTTAATTTGAAGGCACGTGCCCCTTGGCACTGCCTGCCTTTAGATTATACTTATCTGCACCTAGTTATTCGTTTACGTGCTGTAATCACAGGGTGGATGACTACCGATTTCTTTTTATTTCAGGCAGGGGGAGGTCGAATTTTCACATGTAGCATTTTAGATAACCCGCGGGTAGAATGCAATGAAGTAACCAATTAACAGCTAATAATTGATAGAGAGGCATCAGTTGCAATTATTATATCATTAGTTTTTTCCTCAAATATATAACTTTTAATGAAACTCAAATGTGTAATGAAATGAAATTTCATTCTGTATATATATATATATATATATATATATATATATATAAACTAAATAGTAACGGGGATGCAGCCTTATCTTGGGACTTTTTTAAAAGAACACTCTTATTTCTTTAATACAGGAGCTTTCGACAATGTTTATTGTCTTTATCAACTGCAAAGAAAACGAGATTGCTGTTAAAACTATATAACACATCAGATCCAGAAAAAAAAATTCAATATTGGAGTGGAAGAGGCAGGTTATTTGTTCCGAGACGTTACAAAGATATTTTTATTTGTAACGTCTCGGAACAAATAACCTGCCTCTTCCACTCCAATATTGAATTTTTTTTTCTGGATCTGATGTGTTATATAGTTTTAACAGCAATCTCGTTTTCTTTGCAGTTGATAAAGACAATAAACATTGTCGAAAGCTCCTGTATTAAAGAAATAAGAGTGTTCTTTTAAAAAAGTCCCAAGATAAGGCTGCATCCCCGTTACTATTTAGTTTATTAACTAATTCAGCCGTGACTACAAAGTTCTATATATATATATATATATATATATATATATATATATATATATATATATATATACAAATATTTAACCGAAATTTAAATAAAGACAGTTTTTACAAACGAACATCTATATTTCTGATCTCATTCGAGTCTGAATGTAGCATGGATAAAATCACTTGCGTCGTCATCATCTACTTTTTGGAAGATGTTCCTTATTGTTTGATCAGTATCGTTGCAGTTGTATACAGAAGAAGAGCATTTCTTGAAGTGCATCCATGTGAAATCCACGGCATTCACGATTGGTTCTTTAGTAATGTCAACATTTTACGATTTACATCAAAGTCAGGTAGTTTTTGGTCGACGTACGTAGCTCAGGGTTTTATTATTTTATCCATCTTTCCAGGCGACTGTAATGATAAAATTTGCTTGGATTGTGTCCTCTGCAGATCTCAGTGGTGGTATTGACCTCCGCAATGTATTGAGTAGTGTGAGAACTATCATATTTTGTTGTCTTTTTGTACTAATTGGTACTTATTGTACTTACTGATTTGATTGGCCAAAACATCGTTCGCAAGTGATGAGTGGGTGACATTAATGTCAATGTCTTTAAATTTGAAGAACCATTTTTTATCGTTATTTTTATTCGTTTTTCATTGCCATGTTCAAATAACTTTTACTGGTTAAATTTAATTATTAGCTGCTAAGCGTTAAATATTAACATTGCAATTGTTTTAAAACGTCCTTACAATATTAGAATTATGTCCTAAAATACAGGGTGATCAAGAATGACTGTTTGAATTGGCAATTATACCTGGAGGATTTTTTTGTCTAAGGGTTTGCAACGCTACAACCAGTTATGTTTATTTGACAAAAATTTGACATAACCACAAGTGAAGTGGTTATATAGAAGAATGCTAAAGATAAGCTGGACAAGCAGAACGACCAATGAAACAGTTCTGAACAAAATAAATACCCGCCTACTTTTAATCAACTTTATAAAGCTCAGAAAAACGAGTTATCTAGGTCATATCATGCGACACAAAGAGTATGAGCAAATCCAACTAATACTGGAGGGAAAGATCGACGGGAGACGTGGCATCGGAAGAAAGAAAAAATCTTGGCTCAGAAACATACGAGACTGGACACATACTAGTGGGAACAATCTAATTCATAAAGCACAGGACAGAGAAAGTTAGGCCATTTTGATCGCCAACCTCAATAGAGAAGGCACCTAGGAGGAGGAACAAGTGATAAGATTGTAGGTTATGTGAATAAAAATTAACGCTTAAAAAATCAAACTCGAAATACAGAACAATGATTTAATTAAACAGCTAAAGGTAATGCGCAAAATGCCCCCCATTTTGGTCCAGACATTAACTCTCCTTTTTAGGCTCTCGAAGATATTCACCAGCATATTGGGGGTAATGTTTACCACTTCCTGAACTATTGCCTCCTGCAGCTCCTCTTCAGTTTGCAATATGTTCCTAAAGACATTGTCCTTCAAGAGCCCAAATAACGCAAAATCTAATGGAGTGAGATCTGGTGACCTGCTTGGCCATATGCCCTGACTAATTACTCTGTCGCCGAAATTCTCTCATAAATATCCCATAGTAGCACGAGCCGTATGTGCCCTTGCAGAGTCTTGTTGGAAATATCCAATTTGACGCTCTTCGTCTGTTAATTGGTTTATAAAAGACCTTAAAAGGCGTTGGATATATCTCTCCGAATTAACGGTAAAATTAAAAATTATCGGCCCATACACCCGCCTCCTTGAGACTGCCAACCAAACACCAACTTTAACCGGGTTTATTAAAATGTTTAAAAAATTTAAAAATTTAAAATGTGTCTCTCTAATAGCATAAGGATTTCGAATGTATCTTTATAGGAGAATACTACGCACATCCTGAATAGAAAGAGTAAGAAACACCAAACTTCTCAATAGAATGCAGGCAGAAAAACAAGGAGCTGATATTAACAATCAAAAAGCGCAAACTAAGGTAAGTTGGACATCTAATGAGAGGAGATATATGAAATACTTCAGTTGATCATCGAGGGAAAGATTCAGGGAAAAAGGTCAATAGGGAGAAGGCAGAATTCCTTGCTCAAAGACCTACGCCGATGGCTCAGTAAAACATCATCCGAAATCTTCAGAGCAGCTGTGACACGAGTAAATATTGCCAGTTGGATCGCCAACCTTCGAAGGGAGACGGCGCAATAAGAACAACAAGAAGATTGCATCTGCCAATAGACTCAGAACAATACAGCGCAGAATGGAAAGATCTATGTTATGCGTGACGAAGAAGGGGAGGCATATGTTCAGCAGTGGACGCAAAGATTCTGGATGATGATGATGATGATGATGATGATGATGATGATGATGACCTATTGCAATCACTTGTAAATTTAAATTTTAGAAGTTTACCATATTATCATATTAATTATATATTATCATATGAAAGGCAATTTATTACAAGATTTAAAAAAGATAAAAAATGGTTCTTCAAATTTAAAGACATTGACATTAATGTCACCCACTCATCACTTGCGAACGATGTTTTGGCTAATCAGTAAGTACAATAAGTACCAATTAGTACAAAAAGACAACAAAATATGATAGTTCTCACACTACTCAATATATTGCGGAGGTCAATACCACCACTGAGATCTGCAGAGGACACAATCCAAGCAAATTTTATCATTACAGTCGCCTGGAAAGATGGATAAAATAATAAAACCCTGAGCTACGTACGTTGACCAAAAACTACCTGACTTTGATGTAAATCGTAAAATGTTGACATTACTAAAGAACCAATCGTGAATGCCGTGGATTTTACATGGAAGCACTTCAAGAAATGCTCTTCTTCTGTATACAACTGCAACGATACTGATCAAACAATAACGAACATCTCCCAAAAATTAGATGATGACGACGCAAGTGATTTTATCCATGCTACATTCAGACTCGAATGAGATCAGAAATATAGATGTTCGTTTGTAAAAACTGTCTTTTTGTTATTTAAATTTCGGTTGAATATTTGTATATATATATATATATATATATATATATATATATATATATATATATATATATATATATATATATATATATATATATTCTGCGCTGTATTGTTCTGAGTCTATTGGCATATGCAATCTTCTTGTTGTTCTTATTGCGCCGTCTCCCTTCGAAGGTTGGCGATCCAACTGGCAATATTTACTCGTGTCACAGCTGCTCTGAAGATTTCGGATGATGTTTTACTGAGCCATCGGCGTAGGTCTTTGAGCAAGGAATTCTGCCTTCTCCCTATTGACCTTTTTCCCTGAATATTTCCCTCGATGATCAACTGAAGTATTTCATATATCTCCTCTCATTAGATGTCCAACTTACCTTAGTTTGCGCTTTTTGATTGTTAATATCAGCTCCTTGTTTTTCTGCCTGCATTCTATTGAGAAGTTTGGTGTTTCTTACTCTTTCTATTCAGGATGTGCGTAGTATTCTCCTATAAAGATACATTTCGAAAGCTTCAATGCGCTTTTCTAGCGAGGGGTTGAAGATCCAGCTTTTGCAGCCGTACAAGAGGATGGGGAATACATAGCAGCGTAGCATTCGGATTCTAAGACCCAAGTCTAGGTCACGCATAATAACGACATTCTTCATGTCGATAAACGTTCTCCTGGCCTGTCAAATTCTTGATAGTACCCCTTTTCTCGAATCGCAACTATTGCACACTATTGCCCCTAGATATCTGAAAGATGATACCTGCTCAACGATTTTGTTATGTATGTATATGGAGGGCAGCTTGTGTTTACACCTTCGAGAAAGCCATAACAATAACATCTACAAGTTGCTGGAGTTCAGGCAGGCTACTGGCAACAACGATTGTATCATCGGCATATCTTATATTGTTAATTGTCTTGCCATTGATTTTAAATCCAGCACTAGTGTTTCCGAGAGATTCCGCGAAAATTTTTCCGATTACAGGTTAAAAAGCAGCAGGGATAATATGCATTCTTATCGCACTCATTTTCTTGTGCATGTCTCCTCCGACATTTTGTTCCCTATCCTTACTTGAGCTGTCTGATGCCAGTATAGTTCTGTAATGATTCGTAAATCACCTTCGTCTACGCCTTTTGTTCTGACTATTTCTGCTAATTTTTGATGTTGCACGCAGTCAAAAGCTTTGTGGTAGTCTGTGAAGCAGGCGCATATTTCTACGTTCATGTCGCATGCTCTCTGTGTAAGTACGTTAAACGAGAATAGAGCCTCGCGCGTTTCTAATCTGTTTCTGAAGCCGAATTGGGTGTCGTCGACTTGCTGTTCACATTTCTTGAATATAAGGGTATGTATAACTCTCAGGAAGGTTTTTAGTACGTGAGACATCAACTTATCATACGGTAATCATCGCATTGTGTCGCGTTAGGTTTTCTTGGGTAAAGTGACAAAAGTTGATCTTAGCCATTCCGAGGGTAATTTTCCAGCTCTATAAATATCGTTGGACAGATCTGTTAGGCGGCTTAACCCTATACCGTCTTCGTGGATCAAGAGTTTTAAGGTTTCAGCGTTTACCACATCGGGCGCCACAGCTTTCCCATCTTTCTGTATTAGGATGGCGTGTTTGACCTCTTCTTTAGTGATTTTTGGACTCGTCTCCTTGATCTCACTTACTTGTAGGGGTTGTTCTGGTCGTTCGTCACTAAACAGTTTTGTAACATACTCTTTCCAACACTACAATTTTTCGTCTGATCCCATGAGTATTATGCTGTTTTTGTCTTTCAGTATTCCGCTGCTCTTTTTGTGATTACTACCTGTCATTTCATTGATCTTTTTATGCACGTTGTGTAGGTCGTGTTTTTGCTGTAGTTGTTCGATTTCGCAGCCAGTGTTCTTTTGTTTCTATGCATTTTCTACGAATAATTTTGTTAAGCTTTCTGTATCTAACCAAGTGGAATACAATTGGTATTCTCTTGTAGTTTGACCACCATGATCGCGTTTTTGCGTTGTAATAGGTGTTATAGGATAAATTATATTTATATTTATTTTAATCTTAATTTATGTAGGGTTAACTGGAATAAAATGTTAAATTCGTCGTCAAAGGCTGTTTTATTAGGTGCTATCGAGTCAGTCATTATTTTCGTATTCAAGTGTGAAGGCTATGAAATTGAGTATCAAACCTAAAAATGTAGGAAAATAAAGAGTCTGTCTTAGTATCTTATTTCCTCTAAAAAGAACAAAACATTCTTCTACACGTCTAAAATAGGTAATAATGTACTCTTTAGGACTAGAATGATCGAAGAAGGTACTTTCTAGGGCAAATATAAAAATTTCGGCTAAAAATGGGGAAAGCGAACCACCCTGTGCTAAGCTTGAATTTTGAAAGAAGTAGATATTATTAAATTGGAAAAAAGATTGTAGTAAACTGATGAAGATTTCCATGAGGTCTAAAACTAGTTGTATTGGAACATTCTTTTCAAATAGGATATCTCTAAGATGTCTGATACAATCTGAAGGAGGGATACTAGGGTAGAGGTTAGCATAATCTATTGACAACATAATGGGATCGTTGGGAATTTCTGTAAGTGACAAGTGGTTGGCTAATTCTCCAGAAATTGATGAGAAAGTATTTCAATTGAGAAAAGCTGACTTGCTACAACTACAACGTGATCACGAATGACTGTTTGAGTTGGCAATGCTGAATTTCATTTTTAAATGGTACAACTGGTAATTTGAATTTGCTATTTCAAATTCAAATTTCTGGTATTCTTTTCAAATTTATGTATTTATTTAAAATGGTTTTCACGTTACAACACGATATTTTCGTTGGAATGGCGTATTTTCGAAGCGGGATTTATAACCCAATTACCGGTTGGCACTTGGCAGTACTCTCTCAAAGCGACATACCAGCAATTTCAGGAAATGTTTCCGGAGAATTTGGTCAATTTTGCTGTCTTTCAGCTGCATTGTATGCGAGTAGTTGAACGATATTTAAACAAAGGGAACGTAAACAAACAAAAATCAACTGGCAGACCTTCTACTCTAAACGAGGAAGTTGTCGAGGATATCAGAACTCGAATGCAAAGAAGTCCTCCCAAATCCTTAAGAAAGCTCTCCCTTCAAACAGGTTTGGTCCTTATGCCTCCTATTCAACCAATTTTCAGTCTTACCCATAAGACTTCTACTTTTCCATATTCTTCTAATTCACGGTTTTACAGGTTTATCATATGGAAGTTGCTCCACTGTTCTTAAAAAGAAATTAAAGTACCACCCTTACAAAATTTCCATCGTCCAGTCATTAACGCCTCCTGATCACCCGCAGAGAGTTTTATTTTGCAAATGGTTCAATGACATATTAAATAATAATGATATCCTTGACAATACTTTCTTTTCCGACGAAGCCTGGTTTCGTCTCAACGGCCATATGAATAAACAAAATTACAGAATTTGGTCAGGTGAAAATCCTTATGCTATCAGAGAGACACATTTGCACCCGGTTATAGTTGGTGTTTGGTTGGCAGTCTCAAGGACGCGGATGTATGGGCCGATAATTTTTAATTTTACCGTTAATTCGGAGAGATATATCCAACACCTTTTAAGGCCTTTTATAAACCAATTAACAGACGAAGAGCGTCAAATTGGATATTTCCAACAAGACTCCGCAAGGGCACATACGGCTCGTGCAACTATGGGATATTTAAGAGAGAATTTCGGCGACAGAGTAATTAGTCAGGGCATATGGCCAAGCAGGTCACCAGATCTCACTCCATTAGATTTTGCGTTATTTGGGCTCTTGAAGGACAATGTCTTTAGGAACATATTGCACACTGAAGAGGAGCTGCAGGAGGCAATAGTTCAGGAAGTGGCAAACATTACCCCCAATATGCTGGTGAATATCTTCGAGAGCCTAAAAAGGAGAGTTAATGTCTGGACCAAAATGGGGGGCATTTTGAGCATTACCTTTAGCTGTTTAATTAAATCATTGTTCTGTATTTCGAGTTTGATTTTTTAAGCGTTAATTTTTATTCACATAACCTACAATCTTATCACTTGTTCGTCCTCCTAGGTGCCTTCTCTATTGAGGTTGGTGATCAAAATGGCCTAACTTTTTCTGTCCTGTGCTTTATGAATTAGATTGTTCCCACTAGTATGTGTCCAGTCTCGTATGTTTCTGAGCCAAGATTTTTTCTTTCTTCCGATGCCACGTCTCCCGTCGATCTTTCCCTCCAGTATTAGTTGGATTTGCTCATACTCTTTGTGTCGCATAATATGACCTAGGTAACTCGTTTTTCTGAGCTTTATAAAGTTGATTAAAAGTAGGCGGGTATTTATTTTGTTCAGAACTGTTTCATTGGTCGTTCTGCTTGTCCAGCTTATCCTTAGCATTCTTCTATATAACCACTTCACTTGTGGTTATGTCAAATTTTTGTCAAATAAACATAACTGGTTGTAGCGTTGCAAACCCTTAGACAAAAAAATCCTCCAGGTAGAATTGCCAATTCAAACAGTCATTCTTGATCACCCTGTATTTTAGGACATAATTCTAATATTGTAAGGACGTTTTAAAACAATTGCAATGTTAATATTTAACGCTTAGCAGCTAATAATTAAATGTAACCAGTAAAAGTTGTTTGAACATGGCAATGAAAAACGAATAAAAATAACTGAAACCGCAACTCTTAACAAACGCTTTGTGACATACCAGAGTACATTTATCACAAAAGTAGTTGATACTATCTTCTACTGTTTTTGATTATGAAACTGCTCGACATTGATAAGAGCTAATTTCGCCATCATTGTATGATTTTGCCACACCATACTAATGCCTTTATTTTTTACATGGTTAACGTAAATGTGGTGTATTGTCTACATAGGTTAATTCCTCTCGATTTCTTGGCAGAATTTCAGCTGAGATTTCTTTAATTTCACCATTAGCGAATGTAAATTCGCCGATTCGTCGAGATTTCCCACAGGATGAGGACACATGTTCTCTCTCTCTCTCTCTCTCTCTCTCTCTCTCTCTCTCTCTCTCTCTCTCTCTCTCTCTCTCTTCCTCGGAACCTACGCATCCAGATAGTATACTACATCGGAAAAGACTATAACGTCTCGGTGTACCGAAATGAATGAATTCCCTCATGACGATGGCAATCTCGAGATCAATGGAGGGCGACACACACGGCAGGCACAACTCTCCGCGATGGGCTCTCTCGCTCTTTTTCTCTTTACTGCCTTCCTCTTTCCTTTCTTTATCTAGGCCGCATTGTTACACCCAAACTACCGCCTTATCTGGGCATTTATCTAGGTACATCCCCGGATAACAGAATCGTTCCCGTTGCAGGAGAGAGCGGCTCTCAAACGGGACGGTAAGAATCAACATTGTATAAACGAATTTTGACACATTCTTAGGTATATCAACTCACCGCGGGAATATATTTCTACGACGTATATAGATACGTACGTAATATGAAAATAATAAATTTGATATTGACATCCATAAGACCCAATCAAGATCAACTACTCCCATGGCTAGTACCGCTAAAGGCGCATTGAATAATACGAATCGATTAATATTTAAGTTTCTCACCTAAAGACGAAGAGAATACAGATACTAAATTAAACATTCTCAGAAAAAGGTATTTCTGACAATGACTAGAATGCCATTTGCATTTGCCTGGAAACAGACTAAGCCGGACCAAACTAGTCGCGTACAACGAATCGCCTGTTTGTAACTGTCTTTGGACACGTACGTCCGAAAGTAATTAGATTCGACTAGAAGATGTGATTAGTTAACATAACCGACTCGATTTCGAAAAATCCTCGTTTGAAACATACGGGTATGAGTTAGTGCGAAAATTGACTTTTTTTGGTACATCGATTGTCTTTTTTACGCTCGTCATGGCCTGCCCTTTGCGCCTATAGCGCCAACAGTGTTAGTTTTCTTTCTTATCCAGTCATTACGTTTTCTGAGCTATATCCCCAATATATATCTTTCCATAGCCCTCTGAGTTTTACGGATTCTGTCCAAATTTGCTTTGGTGAAGGTCCAAGTCTGCGCTCCATATGTTAAAACTGGCAATATGTAGCAATCAAATACTTTGGTTCTTAAATGAAGAGGTATCGTTTGGTTTTTTAAAACATAGGAGAGTCTTCGGAACGCCGCCCATCCTAATCGAGTTCTGCGTGTTATTTCGGCTTTCTGATTATCCTTGCGCGCTCTTATGGCCTGGGCTAAGTATATAATAATATATTCATTCACCTGTTCTATTTGAGTTGCTTTAACGGTTATTATGTGTTGTTCTCCGAGTTTAACATTACTTTTGTTTTTTTTTGAGGTTCATTTTTAACCCTTTTTGGAGTGAGGATCAGAATTCAGAAATTGGAAAATGGCGCCCTTATGATGGGAAAAGATCCAGAGGCAGGACACAAATGAGATGGAAAGATGATATAGTCAGACATGCAGGCCTGATGTGGCAATGAACAGCCCAGAATAGAGAGATTTGGAAAAAAATTAGGGGAGGCCTATATCTAGTTATGGAAGGATAGAAATTAGGCTAAAAGAAGAAGAAGAAAGAGTGGTATATCGGCTATCTTGTGGTCCACTTTATGCAGGGCATAATTCTTCCCTTTAAAATGACGTGGGAGTTTGAGTTAGACGTGCGAAAAATTGGCGGTTTCTGGTCCATTATGGGCGAAATTAAACCTCCACTTAAAATAACATTAGGTTTTGAGTTAGAACCAGCATAGATGCTCTCCACTGGTCATTGTCGAAAAAATTATTTTTTTTGAACATTTTTAGTTCACTAGTTGTATATTCTTGGCCGTTAGGCCTTTAGTCGAAACCTGAAATGTAAACGATTCCGTATAATTCAATGCCTTCAATGGCATTACCCATGAGAGCAGTCGTTTCGAATTGGTTCATATTGATAGTAGTCAAATTCCAGTAAAACACATATTTTTTCCAATTTAAATTGCAGTCTAAATTATACATATTAATGCTATACGTATATGATAGGACAAGCATTTGAAATTATAGCGGAGGCGTGAAATAACTTTTAAATGTCTATTTCATTTGAACAAAATTAAGTAGGAGATTTGTCGCCTTTTATAGGGCGAATAAAATGTCCCCCAAACGTATCCCAAAAGTAAACTTATTCACTGACATACTTAGATCTTATTGTAGGTACTTATTACCGAAATGTTTTTGCTTATTTAAAGTTTCATCTATGCTTCTCGTTTCGATTTGAAGATTTCTACCGTTTGAGGACCGCAGCTCAAAAACAATCACTAGTTTATCGGTGCTACTTCATCTTCGCATAATGGTCTAGTTCTTTACATGCTGATGGCGTCTGAGCAGACCCCCCTCTCTTTTCTTTTATGCATAAGCGATTTAACAACGTATCCATGGTAATTATTATGGAGAAACGGAGTGCACTGTTTATTTTCATGAGCCATTTCCCTCCGAATATCAAAACAGCGATTCGAGACAATAAAAATGTACGCCGCCGTCGCCACCGCCGCCGCCATCAGGGCACTAAAAAGATGTCGAATGTTACCCGTAGTTTTTGTACTCCTCAAAAAATCGAATCCCACTTTAGTGAATATTACAAAACGCCGGAGGGCCTCCGGTACGCGATTGTCGTTTGCAACTGTCGCACCGGATTAATTTAGATGATTGATCGTGATGGTATTTAAATAAAAACAATACTACCCCAATGAAATTCGCTGGCCAACACTGGGTAACGATTTCACGCCATATATATGTAATATTTAACGGGAAAAATTGATTTCGGCGGTGGAATTGGTTCGACAACTGATGCCGAAGCTATTTAGGAAACAATATACAAACGCGCGCGTACACGTTGCGAATGTTTCATCATCGTAATGGGAGGCGAAAAGGCGATTATTGTCGAGTTTTAAAAGTTATATTTAAATAAAAATTACATCAAATGTGAATTAGGTAATTTAAAAGTATAGGAAAATGTTAGATACTCGCGCAAAATACCAAAAACAAAATTTAATATTCTTATCTGTACTATCCAAAGAATTAATTAGTAGAAATAATTGTAGAAATATCTCAGAATACAAACCACAATACCTAGGAAAGGTATTTAATAGTTCGCCTTTTTGTGTTAGTTCACATTGAAATAGATTCCTAAGAATGCAGAATTCTTGTGAATATATATGAGTGAAATATAATGGCAAAAATATTTGTCGAATATTGTAAATGTAATGCAATGCTAAATTAGCAATTAGATTGCCCTTTACCTGTTATATCAAGAGGAAAATTACATTTAGATTTTTCAGTACCTTCATGAGGAAAAATCACTTTTCTACTCTACTTCGTAATACACTTGATATCCTTCACGTAACCTTTTTGATGTTGGCTCAAACAACAATAAAAGCACAACATAATCATTTAAAAACCTATATAAGTATTCAAAGCATATAATAACAACTAACGGATTAATATGGAAGAGCTTCTCTATAGAAAAGAAGTACTATAGAGAGACATCTTAAGCTCATTACTCCCCATATTGCTGAAGGATTAACTACCAAAAAGAAAAAAGGCAAATAAAAAATTATGTTTTTTTTTTCTCAAACTGGAAATAGTCAAAATGGGAGGCAATGGATAGTGCTTACTGTAATCAAAATATTGCCTTTACCCCAATGATAGAAGCGGAATGGGAGATGTAAATAAATAAATTCATAAAAGAGGTAGGATAGTAAAAAATACATAGAAAAAATGTAAACTGTAACGTACAAACTCGAGTAAAACTTTGTTTGACTTACTTTAAGAGAAAATGAATACCAGAAGTTAATATACGTCAAAGACTGTGTGCGATTAATCTCACATTCCGAACAAATCAGTAACGAGGTATTTTCTTAAACCAATTTGTCTTAGAAAAGTTTCAATTTTTATTTTAGCGTTATTTTAACATTTCAAAAATTCTTTTCCAAATAAAGAAATAACAAAATATTGGAGAATATTTCTAAGGAGTCCTTTGTCTAACACTTGATGAGAATATTTCCAAACAATGTGTATTGTTTTATATAGGATTATGTGTTACTATCCTTTTTAGTAATAGTTTTACTTTCATCCTCAGAAAGAGTGCCTATAAACATTTTGTTTGTTGTTGAAAATCGTGTAGTGACCAACCATTTCATTATAATAAAACAGGCGAAATTTAATAAACATCTTTACAAGGCAAATTTGCATAACAATCTGCCTTTTGTTTGCAACTAAAATTTTCCGATTGCTGATTTATAGTTTTACTTATATAGTTTATACACCTATATAGTTTATACATCTATATATATAAGCAGTACCCGGCATGCGTTGCAATGCCACGTAAAGTTTAAAGAAGAAAGATAAATAAAAATTATAGATGACCGGGTGAACTTCCTATCACCTACATATATTTTTGAAAAATATGGTCAAAACTAAATACATTTTTATAATTTTTTATCTACATTAAATTAAATGCAACACAGTTATACACATAATCAATTTAAGGCTTTCTGATGTACTATATTTTTGTCTTTTTTGCGGTGCGAAAATGTATAAAGATGATGGTTTTACGACTCGCGAACAGGTGACGTATAATTGTTAATGCGCGAAACCGGGAAACTCCAAGTTGATTCCGAAAACTGTCCTTGTATTTGCAATTGTATATTATCTTATTAAATTTTTAATAAATGATTGATCAAAAACTACTCTGAAAGTAGGTATGACATTTTCCTGTACAATATGTGTTGCACCAAACGACGTCATTTGAAAGCAATTATTATATTTTTGGATGTTGGCTAAGAAATGTTTAGTCATTTTCCACCCCAGAAACTAATGAGTGGAATGGATCTGGTGGTGGGAACAATTGTGGCAATTTTACTTTACCACAAGCGCAACTAGATCCACCGCTGTATTTTAACGCTTTACAATATTGATAAAATATTGTCATTTCTCCAATCGTTACGGATTGGTCGGCACACCCAATAATCTATTCCAGGTCGTAGTGGAATGCTACTCGTTCCAGGTTTACAGGAACACTGCGTCTGCGGAATCGCTCCATTTCATTATGTCGTGCTCGCTGCTTTTGTATTTGATGTGCCCGAACTCGTTTCATTCTAAGCCTATCTACTTCATAATTATTCACTGTGGAACGCAGTTCTGTCATACCAATACGAATGTTATCGTTATCTGTCTCTTACTGGTCGTCAGTGCGATTTGCACGTGAGGTAGAGGTAGTTCCAACTGAGACGAACCCTACGTCATCGTGCGCAAAGAGATGAAAATATGTTGAGTTGCCGAACTACTGGGTGATCAAGAGTGACTGTTTGAGTTGGCAATCCTACCTGCAGGATTTTTTTGCCCAAGGGTTTGCAACGCTACAACCAGATATGTTTATTTGACAAAAATTTAAAAATAACAATCAGGGATAAGATTGTAGGTTATGTGAATAAAAATTAACGCTTAAAAAATGAAACTCGAAATGCAGAACAATGATTTAATTAAACAGCTAAAGGTAATGCTCAAAATGCCCCCCATTTTGGTCCAGGCAAAAATTAACTCTCCTTTTAAGTCCCTCGAAGATATTCAGCAGCATATTGGGGGTAATGTTTGCCGCTTCCTGAACTATTGCCTCTTGCAGCTCTTCTTCAGTATGCAATATGTTTCTAAAGACATTGGCGTTCAAGAGTTCAAATAACGAAAAATATAATGGAGTGAGATCTGGTGACCTGCTTGGCCAAATGCCCTGACTAATTACTCTGTCGCCGAAATTCTCTCTTAAATATCTCATAGTAGCACGAGCCGTATGTGCCCTTGCAGAGTCTTGTTGAAAATATCCAATTTGACGCTCTTCGCCTGTTAATTGGTTTATAAAAGGCCTAAAAGGTGTTGGATATATCTCTCCGAATTGGCGGTAAAATTAGAGAATATCGGACCATACACCGGCGTCCTTGAGACTGCCAACCAAACACCAACTTCAACCGGGTGCAAATGTGTCTTTCTGATAGCGTAAGGATTTTCACCTGACCAAATTCTGTAATTTTGTTTATTCACATAGCCATTGAAATGAAACCAGGCTTCGTCGGAAAAGAAGGTATTGTCAAGGATATTATTATTTAATACGTCATTGAACCATTTGCAAAATAAAACTCTCTGCGGGTGATCAGGAGGCGTTAATAACTGGACGATGGAAATTTTGTAAGGGTGGTACTTTAATTTATTTTTAAGAACAGTGGAGCAACTTCCATATGATAAACCTGTAAAACCGTGAACCTATAAAACCTATAAAACCATGTAAAAATGGAAGTCTTATGGGTAAGATTGAAAATTGGTTAAATAGGAGACATAAGAACCTAACCTCTTTCAAGGGAGAGCGTTCTTAAGGATTTGTGAGGAGTTATTTGCATTCGAATTTTGATATCCTCGACAACTTCCTCGTTTAGAGTAGAAAGTCTACCAATTGATTTTTGTTTGCTTACGCTCTCTGTGTTTAAATAACGTGCAACTACTCGCATGCAATGCTGCTGAAAGACAGCAAAAGTGAACAAAGTTGCCGGAAACATTTCCTGAAATTGCTGGTATGTCGCTTCGAGAGAGTACTGCCAACCAGTAATTGGGTTATAAATCCCGCTTCGAAATTACGCCATTCCAATAAAAATTTCGTGTTGTAACGTGAAAACCATTTTAAATAAATAAATAAATTTCAATAGAATACCAGAAATTTGAATTTGAAATAGCAAATTCAAATTACCAGTTGGACCATTTAAAAATTAAATTCAGTATTGCCAACTCAAACAGTCATTCTTGATCACTTTGTATTATCCGTGCTAAAAATGTTAAACTCAGAGACAAAACGAAGAGACGCAAGGCATAAACTAAGAAGACGTTCGGTGGTTGTTTTGAACATTATCTAGTTTCATAAGGTTTCATAAGTTTTATAAGGTTCCTTGGATGAGAGCCTTAGGGGGTACAACCGTGCTCGAAAACCGTGGTTCGGAGCCCACGTTAAACTGTAGGTCCCGTCCAGATTCGCCTTGCAGCAAAAAGGAGACGTGAACTACTCTCACACACTCACACACATAGTTTGAGGTTAGATTTTGATGGTCCCATGTGTTTGTGTTTGGCTTGAGTTTTTCCTGTTACCTTTGCGTCTTTCTGTGCGTTTTCTCTGCGATTCATTATAAAAATAGTTTTTTTCAACACTAATCATCGATTTATGTCCCTAATTCAAACTTCCCACCCCCGTTGTGGGTTGCTCCTTTTCGACTGCCCGACCAACGTTTTTACCATCACTTTACTTCTTACATATTTGAACGGTCCCGCTAAAAGTTTGGCCATATCGCCAAAGTCACTGAAGGTTCATCTTCACTGGAACTACTTACCTCTAGCTCGTCGCACATTTGATTGACTTCGACGACCTAAGTCAGGTCGTCTTCTCCTTGGCATTTTAAAATCAATAAAGTTCTCGCACACTGACAAACTGATGATAGATTTTAATAATCATCTTGACATTTATTTATTTGACAACCAACTAACACTATACTTTAATTTTTTTGATTATAAATGTCAAATTACAAAACGTACCTTTTTCAGTATTTCCGTCTCTTATTATTTATTTTTCTCGCCTTATAAACCTTCCCTGAACTTCCACAAATATTTTTCAAGATCAAAATTAGCAAAATCCTTCCAGCCGTTCTCGAGTTCAAGCGAGACAAACGAACAGCAATTCATGTTTATATATATATATATATATATATATATATATATATATATATATCGAGATATAGTTTATATTATAGTTTACTTAGTCACTTATAGTTTTATATTGTAATCAATCGAGTGGCACTATAAAGGTGCTTTAATGTAGTACGCGTAAACTAGACATAAAATCATGTAAATCTCTAATTTTGCCTGACCTTAGCATCCAAAAAATATATTCAGAACAAATCCTTCCAAAAGTATGTACTTATATCACTAGGTATTTTTTTGTATTTTTAATATCTACAGGTATTAAATTATCCGCATTGTTACCCTTCAGATTTGCGTTGATCCGATTAAAAATACAGAAAGGGCAGAAGGGGGAGAGGATGGAAAAAAAAACAATTTATCGAACGATTTCCATCGAGTGGATCCCTCCCCGCCCGACACCATAACCATCCCGAATAGATTGAATATTCATTAAAGAGTTTAGTGCAGATATCCGATCACCATAAAACTGTCTTGATCTTATTCAATTCCGGTTCCTAGCGGCGTAAAACATTGCACCGTCTGCAGAATCTGCCCCGTATATATAAGGTTACACTGTTACCGTATATATATCCCGAACCAATCTTGATCCCGGCTTTTGGCTTACCAGAAATCGCGCCAAGAATGGATTTTCCTCCGAAACTACACCCCGACCTATATGCAATATACGACACTTTTAATGCTATCACTTTATACTCTCCGATACGCTTCTTTGATCGTATCAGAAATTGGTTTTACGGGGGGAGTTTCGAAACTATCTCCTGCATCGTTTCCGGATATTTATACAAAGTGAGAAATTTTGAAAATCCTTCAAGGGTATTAAAGAAATATGCCCAGTTTAGAAAAAAAAATTCAATTGTGACCACAGCAAATTAATTTTCTTAATTCCTGGAGAATTTTCGAATAATTTGAAATTAAATTTAGATATAGGCAAACAAGAAACAATTATATTTATGAAAATAACTAGTGTAGTTTCGAAACAACCTTCAATAGAACATTGAAATAAAAACGCATATTTATTGAAAGATATTTATCAACATTGCTACAAGCTTAAGTTCGGTTACCATTTTAAATAACGAATTAGAGCAAAATAAAATGTAGTCGGCTTTAATGAGTTCATCTATTTGCTAAGTCGAGGATTCGTATGCGCAACTTTTTTATGGTCTCCATTACCAAACATTTTGCTTTCAATGTCTCCTCTTATTTTTCTGACATTTCGTTCCTTTGATAGCCCCGTCTACAGTGTTTGACCAAACCCTGAAATTAATCTTGTCGTAATCCAGCTTTCCATACAAAAATTCTGGCATCGTATTTGTCAACAGGTAAACTTTGTCGCCGCTAACTTTCACGTCGCTCGGATAAATCATCTTGGCGTCGTCTTTTTGGACTATAGAGATGGTGTTCAAAGGTTCCTGGATGTTCCAACAACCCAATGCATTCTGATTGACTAGACTGAGGAACATGATGCCGGTAGGTTGGTGAATTTCGGCTTTGGACGTTTGGAAACCGTCGCCGCGGTCACCGAGGTTCTGAAAAAGGCAAAAGAGGATGTTATACAAGTTTTTATATGTAATTGAGTTTGCTGTTCTCTTACAGTTTGTCTATAATTTATGGTATTTTCCAGAAAGTGTTAAATTTTTAGAAACGACTAAATTTTGTAAAAATATTACGAAACTTTTTTGAAAACCATATAGATATAGTTCATTGACTTTGATCCTTTTTCCTGTTACGTTTAGCCCAATCGAATTAGCTCCAAAAAGGGGCAAACCTTGCAAAAATTTTTGACAGCAATTTTCCTTCGGAATTGTTTAGGGGGGGGCCACTGACAGTCTAAATTTGGACTGCCGGGGTCCAGTCCCGTTGCGTCATCCGCCATCTTGAATTTAAGGGTGAACTTTTGTATAACTCGTTTATTTTCAATTTTAAACAAAAACTAGTTATTACAAAAGTTGTTTAAAATTAAATTTCCTACAATTTTGGTTGCTATCATTTTCTTCCTAGGATCGATATTTTTTGATTTATACCCGAAAACGTGGGGGTGAATTTTTGTTTATGGAACAACTCGTTTATTTTCAATTTTACGCGTAAAATTATAATAAACAAAGTTGTCTAAAATAAAATTTCCTACAATTTTAGTTCCTATCATTTTTTTCCTACGATCGATATTTTTCGATGTATACCCGAGAAAATGAGGGGATGAAATCTTATCACTGTCTTTTCACGTTTATTGTCAATTTTACGCGAAAAATTGTAATGAATAAAGTTGTGTAAAATAAAATTTTCTACAATTTTGGTCCTTCTCAATTTTGCCGTAGGATCGATATTTTTCGATTTATACCTGAGGAGAGGTGAGGGTGAACCTATAAGTATTGTATTCTCGCGTTTATCTATACTAATATTATAAAGAGGAAAGATTTGATTGTTTGTTTGTTTGTTTGTTTGTTTGTTTGTATTGAATAGGCTCCGAAACTACTGAACCGATTTAAAAAATTCTTTTACCATTAGAAGCAGAAATTATTCCTGATGGATATAGGCTACTTTTTACCGCAGGAAAATGCTTTATTCCTACGGGAAAACGGGTAATAGGTTGAAGATGGCGGAAAAATGAAGCCGGCTGGGAGCTTTGATCGAAAACGCTGCCTAAATCCTTCGAGATAGAACAAAACAATGTAAGGTGGAATTGTTCCTCTTCTATAGATCTACAAAAAAGTCCGGGATGGCATATGTCTATCTTTTAAGGATAGCCTACTATACCCATTTTAAAGTTTAAAGTAATGGTCACATAATATGGTTGCGATCATCCACGCACGCGCCGTTGTCGTGTCTCTCTTGACGCTCGCGCTCCCACCACCTGTACCCCCAAACTTTACGTTTAATATCCCCAATGCTCACTAAGAATGGATTTGGCATAATTTTGAGTTTAATGGGCAGAATTATTCAAAAATATTTTTCGAAATGACATTTACTATGGTTACGGGCGTGTAGCGATGTATCAATGTATCCGAGTTGACATGACAATTGCGTTGTCATTATAGGATTGTCATTATCAAATATATTTTTTATTTGTAATGTTATTTCTAAATTTAAAAAGAAAGGAATTAAATTATTTGACAGGAAATTAAATTATCTGATTCGGAATAGAGAATAATTTGAAATGAAAGAAAAAAGCCTGGATAGCATTTAAATACATGAGCGAGTGAAGCCGCTACGGGTTAGTCTGTTATTTCTAAAGTCAAAACGAAAATAATTCACCTATCTGATACGGAGAGATACTAGAGAAAGTATCGAAAGGATAGACTGCATATAATTCAAATACATGAGCGAGCGAAGCCGCTACGGGTTAGCTGCTATAATTGATAAAAAGGGGTATCGGCGTGATAATATAACCGTTAAATATAAATGTAAGTAAATCCGAACAGGTTCATGACCGAGACGAGTGAAAAAACGTTAACTTCCGATGGTGCGTCCAATTTCACATACTACCATATGGTAGGATATGAGGTATAGCGCACCGGTGTGTGCAATTGCATACGTATCAATTCTAATAACAGTGTCGGAAAGCCCACATTGCGACGCGGAAGTAGGAAAAAGAATTATACTGTTCAATGTTTAAGTACAATCAAAGGCGAAGTGAATTAAATTTCTTTTGACTAGAGATCAGAAAGAAATAAGACAGTCTACGTAACATTCAAATGAGAGAGCAAGCGAAGCTGCGACTGGTCACGGCTTGTTTCAAATAAAACTTTTGAATGTATATTGCTGCAGCCCCGATATATTCAAAAGTTATATATATAAGTTTTGTATAACTATATATTGTCTGTTTAAAATTGTACTTTAACTATAAAAAAATTCCATACAATTTTAATACATTTTGCTGAGATTTCCGGAAACGGATCTGTTTTAAATTTGAAATCAGATTAAGCTGGAACTATTTTTTAAGAGAACGTTTAAAACCCCTAAATCAATTGTCCTTCAGAAAGTTAATCTCGCAAGACCCCTTATGTAAGGGACTTCTAAAATCTCTAGAAGCTTAAGGAACTTTCCAGGTCGTCAGGTTTACCACAATTCTTATTCTTATTGAATTCCTTCAAATAAATTCTAATTACACTTGTTATAATGCCCGATAAAATTAATGTATAACCTAAACGCTTGTGGAATTTTTGAAGTATCTTTCAGGTTTGACGCAATTCTTTACGTCTCTAGGAATAGGAATACATTATTACCTGAAAATCGTCTCCATGATAACTTCTAGTAGCCAAACTCTCATTTTTCATGATTGTAGTGGAAACTTTGTACATATGAGTACCGGACAATGAATGGAAGTACATATCCCTCGAGTTATCTGTCTTCGGTGCAGATAGCTCAATACTAAAAATTCCATCGTTCCATTGGAAACGATGTCCAGCAATGAATAAATCTCCTCTATGTGGTTCCAGATAGAAGAAATTATGGGCTACTCTCCAAGATTTTTCTTGTTTCAGGCTGTATACAATTACACCATAAGCACCTGTTTGAAAATATAGTTAGAATTTCACAGTTTTTAAACTATTGGTTACCTACTAAGGTCCGGTATGTAAGCATATGCATCATCGCAGGTATCTTTTGTAACGTCTACAGTAATGCTAGCCAAACCTGAATTAGACCTCAATTGATCGTCAGGAATCACGTATCTGTGAATAATCTGATCCGTATTTAGATCTATTACTGTAATGGTGGTTGGTTTTACTTGAGTTGGATTACCTAAAACCAACAAAATTACTTCGTTATCGAACTAAAATTATTTCCGCCATAGAGCATTGAGTGGTCACACATATTAGAAATCGTTCTGTTCCCATATTCAGTAATGCTGTAGATATGATGAAAGTGTACCTTGACCACATTTCTTTTTGATTTATTTTAGTAACAAAATAATTCTATCGAAATATGGTATGTCAAGTCATAAATCAAACAATTATTATTTCTTAAACTCAATGAAGTGTGTAGGTCATTAGATGAGATCTACAATATCTTCGCAAAATTTTAATATGTCGCACCTCCTTTGTAAGTATTAATTGCTTTGAAGTATTTTTATATTTTTATAAAACTTATTAAATTATTAGTAGTTACTTGAAATAGTAGATACTGGTTGTAAGTTCTTGTAACGTCAAACTGATGATTTAGTTCACAATCATAGTAGTGATGGTGTATTGGCCGTAAGCCAATGAAAAGAAGATTAGAACATTGGACCTCACCCCCTTTTACATATGCTCTATGGAGGGAGTAATGGATAAGTCTCATATCAGCACAATTTCGTAATTTCACTATTATAGATTATAATTTACCTAATGTTTCAATAATCCCAGTATCGACGAACCACATTCTGTCGCATGGATCGATAGCAATCCTATACACGGAGACTATATTTTGTCCGCTATTTGTAGTATCGGGGTATAGGTTCATCCTCCAGTTAGGATAAGGGATCAAAGGTACGTTATGCCTCGTACGGCTGTCTAATGGAACGTAATTCAAACTGGAAGGTACTCCCATACGTCTTCTGGGTACAGTTATAAACAGCTTGTTCTTCCAGACGTTGGCACCCATTGGGATATTAGTTTCTAGAAAAGTTGAAGTTATAGTACAAAATTGTTAAAAATTTAACATTCATCTTTGTAAATAGTGAAGGAAGGCAACGAAAAATTTTCAAAAGTAATGTTAACAAAATTCACATAATTAATCAATTCTGCTAATTTAATTTGAGGTAAAGAAGGTAAAGGATAAGGCTATAGTGTATACACATATATGTAGGTAAGTAAATGTACATTTTATACCGTATGTTTAATGAAGTATCAATAGTTTACAAGATTATATTTGAAAATTTTATTAGATTTTAGAGCTATCACAAATTAAAAGGAAATATCAAAATATATATGTGCAGTACGGTATTGTGTATATATGTGCAGATCCAGAGATGCACTGGGGAATCGTCAGCGTAAATGTACATTGGAAATGATGGTGCATTCAACCCTTAAATTTACAATAGTAAATCGAATCTCGCACAAAATATATGTAAATAAAAGTTTTTAACTCCAATTAGTAGTATACCAAAGGCCTCAACAATCGGTTGTGAATAAACCTGTCTCATAAAACTCCTTGTCTGCGCGCGCCTCTAGTGTGGTCTCCATGTTGCTATATCCATATGGACCATAGGTCTCATATTCAGAAGGCTGGTGAAAACTGACAGGTTTTCATTTAACAGTCAGCTAATCAGTGGCGGAAATGTATCATAACTACGTCATAACCTCATACCTAATCCATATCGGGGCATGTGTATTTGTTGTATTTCGTTCTTTTCTCTTGTTTTTTACATTTCTCTTCAAAATATTATCAAAAACAATTTTTTCAAAATTCTTTATTGATTTTCGTATAGACTGAATGTATTATAGCACCACAAGTGTTTAATCACAAATTCATTGCTAATGTTCAATTTGATTTCAGAGTTGCTCATTGTTTATTCATTGATAAAATATGGTTTGGCAATGCTGTGTTGTGTTCTGTAAGAAGGGTAAACATCTATAGTAAATCCACCGAGAAGAAAACTTCCATGAAACACAAACGTCGAAATTCAAAGCGCACGACCAGCTAGCGAATAAGTACATACAGGGTCGCATTAAGAATAATCGCCTTGACTATAGTTTATCTTTTACTAAGATTTTACTAAGGATGTTCATTTCTTTCTTTTCTGTATACATTTAAAATAATGGTTTTCTCCCAGCAGCTTAAGTATGATCCAGGTCTCTTTTTGGGAGGCGAGCAGGGAAGGTGTCTTTCCATAATTACAATAGATCACAGAAATATGTTTATACAAATTTATATCAAAAACCTGAATAACAATAGCGATACGTTAAAATAAACCATCAACTAAAAGTCCACTATCACCGTCAACGACTTATCTGAACGTTTACAAACAGACAACCATAGATCAGACAACTAAACTTGTTAATTTCACTGAACCGACTCAGTACATCAATAATTCCCGCCAAAAGTTTTATGACTTTTCCACCAATAGCCAACGACGTGTATTAGGTATTGTCTAACTTTACTACCTTTTCTCGTTTCGTGGATGTTTTCTTCTAAGTGGATTTACTATAGGCACCTCATGGAACGTTTTTATTTTTGTTTGAAAATTGTGTTAACTGTTTAAATATAAAACACGGGAAACCAACGAATTAGAACAGAAATATGTACGGCAAGTAAGTCCAGATATAGACTATGATCACAGAACATTGTTATGCATGAGATACACACTGAATCATAAATAATTCACAGGATGATACATTTCCATCATTTATCAGTAGTTAACTTTCACCTGCCCTCAGGAAATATGGCCACATCTAGCCTCCACAGTACCTATGCCTCTATTCTTCGTTATCAAATAATATTTCTCTCTCTCTCTCTCTCTCTCTCTCGTGAGACACGTCTATTAACCACAAAGAACAGTCTAGAACCTGAATAATTTTCAGTCTATAGCGACCAATCGAATCGAGCACGCCCTTTTGGTTTTCATTGTTGGCCAACAAATATATACTTAATAATTTTTCCAGAACCATAGGCAAATCAATGTCTATTAAGCCACATCATCCACTTCATAAGTCAGCATTTACTATAGGCTCATATTTTATTGCTAATTTATTACGCAAACCACGATTTTTTTGCTCCACCCCATAGCGAGAAAAAGGGGATAATAATCTGACCTGAGACACAACATTCACACCAGTATCTTCGGAAATGCAGGAGGCAAATATCGCAAACATGGCGGCATATTTTACAATTTTTCTGATATTTCGGTGGTGAGTTTAATGCTAAGGTTTAAAGAGATGGTTCGGGGATTGCGCTACTAGTCCCTATCATCAGCAATAAATTAGCAATAAAATATGCCGCTTTGGACCGTTTCTACAGAGTCGTAGTATGGTATAAACATAAGAGCGAAAGAAAGGCCATATATTTCTCGTTGGCTATACAGAAAAAGAACTTTTGCGACGTTGATAGCTCGCGAAACATCACAGTCGTCGCCACACTCTACCGGATCATTCGCTGTATAGCCTCCAACGGGAATATTTGGAATGGGTTACGGACCGGCCGGCCGGCAACGTTGCAAAACTTCCTTCTCTGTCATACTAACGAACTACTATTAGTTTCTCTTTCGCTCTTGTTGATTTCGGACCCTGCATTTTAATAGAATAGGTTCGTATACATATCTCCTGCGGTTCCGGAGATACAGGTGTGAATGATGTAGCTTTAGTCTTAAGTAACATTATCCTCTTTTTCTCGCTAATGGGTGGAGCAATGAAATCGTGGTTTGTGTAATAAATTAGCAATAAAATATGATAGATATTGCTTAATAGACATTGCGAATCAAGTGGGACAAAATACTTCAAAATGTGTTTTAAACACTTAGTTTTAAACATGTAAAGCTTCCTATGAATTTTTGACCGTATAGTTAATGGTTATACGGTGAAAGTTATTTCCAAGAAGAGAACTACTTCAACTTGAACTACGTCAACATGACGTTTTTCTCTCTTGAGATCATGATCAAAATTTGCCATTAATTATACCCTCACATAATTAATAACACAACGATCACAAGCTTTTTTTCAAGCTGTATGTTTAACTGTACAAAATTTGCGCTGTGTACACTTTTCATTCTAAATTTAAGAAGTTCCAATAAAGATAATGTTCATAGAACGTACTGATATAAATGAATAAACTGATATTCATTTGAAATATTCTCAAAAAGTATTTTTAAAAGAAATTTTAATTTTATCCTGCTACATATGGCAATAAGTACTATTTTTATATTGGTTTTAAGCTACATCAATTATTATTGTATGCAGAAAAACATTGTTATTAACGCAATGTTACATCATTTAAAAATAGTGTTGTCATATTGTGTAATTAAAAAAATCTAAAAACAAATTGGAAATATTATATACTATGTGGATAAGTTTTAATTTAAATCCTGCACATAACATTTCATGAGGACAGTATTAAATAAGAATAAATATAATCTCGGTAAATTTACTGCATTTTCTGCTGAGCAATCAAATAAAAGTACATATTGAGCGATCGTTTATATAACTGTAAAAAATTAGAAAAACCTAATTAACAATAATTGAATAACATTTTACTGTCAAGGTTAAACCTCATGTGTTTCTTCGTAACGTATAATTCAAGTAATATCAAAGACTTTGTCATTCGTTACAACAGTGATCGAGTCATTTGAATTTAATGAAAATATTTAAGGGGATTTACGTAACTTTTAATAGCAAATAATTTTTCAGATCCGTTGATAATTTTTTCATAATTATAATGTTGGCTATTTACTTATAGACCAGGGTCGATAATTTTGAAAACGGTAAAAAGTGAAAAAAAATTATAGTAGGATGAAACACATCGGAAAAGGTAGAGAATGCAACAAAAATGAAAGGAAAAATAAATTACGGGCGATCTGAGATCGGGAAGGGGGCTGGGGTGAGTATTTAAGGGTAAAAAACGGTTTAGCTCGATTTCCGGCAAAACTGCAAGCCCTATGAAAAAAAGTTAAATGGCAGAGTTGTAGGTAATAGAAAGGTCTACAACTTTTGTATCAACACTTTTTTCACATAACCTCGAAATTGTTGTGAAAAATTCAAATAACCAAGTTTTTGGTTTTTTATTTTTAGCTTTTGCAATTTTTTTTATTTTTTCACGAAATTTGGTGAAAACATCCCTTTTTATGTCCCAAATATACAGTAATTTTTTTGATTTTAAATATTCAGTATTTCACCTTATTTTGACTTTATATCGAAAAAGCACTCAAATTTTCAATCGAAAATTCTCACGTCAAAATATCTGCTTTTTTAAAAAAGTCTGTATGTTTTTTGTTCGTTGAAATCTCTACTTTCTGATGGTAAAAAAAAATTATACATTACTATGGAAAATGTTCTAATCCAAAAATTTTTTTTAATCATTATGTATAACTTTGAGCTATTTATTAAAATTTACACTTTAATTACTCGAAAAACGTGAGATGTCATGTTACATTGATAAACAAAAAAATTACAAATCCATGAAACATCAAGATTGCAAAAAACATGCGAAAATAGTTGTTCTAAATATTAAAAATAGGATTTAAAGGGGATTTCATCTAAAAAATGTCACGTCTAAAAAATCTAAAAAAGGTGCGTCCGGCGGTTCAAAAAAAGGAAGGCATAATATTTGTTCCTTGACTGATTTTCCTTGCTCTCTTGCCCTTAATGTTATCGTGAAAAAAAATGGGATTTCCCGTAATTTTCTTACTCCCTAACTATTTTTATCCTGGACTCGGAATTTTAATCCTGGGCTCAGTTGTCATTTGGCCTTGAGGTATACCGGGGCTCAATCGTAGGGTGGGATTAGCGTTACCGTTGGAATTTTCCATATATGGAATTTTCTGACCGCGGGGCTCTGTTGTCGTATGCCCGGCTGTTTTGACCGCGGGACGCACCTCGGCTGCAGCTACCTTTTGAAGGGCTAAAATTTTCCGGTCACTCAGGTATATAAGTAATCTTAAAATAGCAATTAATAGGTATATACGCATATAATTTAAAGAAGATTCTAAAACTTTCTCAAAATATTGTAGATGGTTAATTGGTTAATGTTAATTGGTTGTTAATTATAGTAGTATATTTCGATTAGCAATTTTTTTGTTTATCAATGTAACATGACATCTCACGTTTTTCGAGTAATTAAAGTGTAAATTCTAATAAATAGCTCAAAGTTATACATAATGATTAAAAAAAATTTTTGGATTCGTTTTTTTCATTATTTGCATTTTCTGAGAACATTTTCCATAGTAATGTATAATTTTTTTTTACCATCAGAAAGTAGAGATTTCAACGAACAAAAAACACACAGACTTTTTTAAAAAAGCAGATATTTTGACGTGAGAATTTTCGATTGAAAATTAGAGTGCTTTTTCGATATAAAGTCAAAATAAGGTGAAATACTGAATATTTAAAATCAAAAAAATTACTGTATATTTGGAACATAAAAAGGGAAGTTTTCACCAAATTTCGTGAAAAAATAAAAAAAATTGCAAAAGCTAAAAATAAAAAACCAAAAACTTGGTTATTTGAATTTTTCACAACAATTTCGAGGTTATGTGAAAAAAGTGTTGTTACAAAAGTTGTAGACCTTTCTATTACCTACAACTCTGCCATTTAACTTTTTTTTATAGGGCTTGCAGTTTTGCCGGAAATCGAGCTAAACCGTTTTTTACCCTTAAATACTCACCCCAGCCCCCTTCCCGACCTCAGTTCGCCCGTAATTTATTTTTCCTGACATTATGGTCAGGAGACCATAATGGCTATTTGATTAAAACTCTGCAAAATCAGTACAGTGTTTACCAAATTCCCTACGTCAATATATTTGCAGTTTTAATAGAGTATTCGAATATTTAATTTAAAAGAGAGTCTGAAAATTGAAATTCAACCACCTAAGTGTAGCGAAAATATTTTGGCTAAGGGGTGCCACACACATTTATTTAGACATTTGAACAAAGAAATTTCGAGTTATCTTAAAGAGCCCTTATTGGTCTGTAGAACGTCCGATGTAGACCTAATTAAGACCTTAACAAGACGCCTTTAAAATATCTTGATTTCTGGATAGAATACGTTCAAAAGACATTTTGGTAAATTGGTTATTAGGATTTGATTTCAATGTGATTATAGTTAATTTGCCACTATAGCTCATTTTTTGTTGCAACTTTAATAACAACATTGTATATTAATATATTTCAGTGTAATATATTTCCTCAAAATGTTACTGTTAATAAAACTGAATTTATAGCCTATACAAATAATAAAGGGGCGGTAAAAATAGAAACTTGTAACTAGCAAATTATTGTTTAGTGACTCCACGTCGCTTCTGCATCGAAAACTTAAAGTTCTTTCAATAATGTATTAAATCTTACAAATTCATGGCAGACTTTGGTTGCAATGCCTACTAAAATCAATGATTAACACTCTTGAAAAAAATCATCATAACATCATACAATCACAAACTGCATAAATCACTGCCTATCATAACTTTTTTTACACAGGGTTAACTCACCGTAGTTGTAATCAATTGACCCTGGTCCCCCCCCATTTGATCCTCTTTTGTCGTCTCCTGTCTCCCCGACGTTCGTCTCCCCCTCGAAAACGATAACATCCTGATTACTCTGAGGCCGTCCCCGTCCCTCATTATAAACCTGCCTCCTTAGACGTTCCCCGCTCTTCGGCCATCTATAAGTTATCCTGGTCCAGGTGAATTCCTCGACTAATCCCGCACTTGTCGCTATCTCGACGAAGGCGCACAAGAGAGCCAGCGATGCTGCGAACCTCATCTTAATAACTAAACGTTCGAGAGATAAATAAACTTATTAAATGACCATTTATAAGCAGTTAAAGTCGTTGGACTAAACGTGTTTACGGTTCGGTATTGTGCGGAAAACATAGGCGGGGATCGACACGTCACTTAATCGTTTTTCACGGAATATTATATATCGGGGTAATAAAATTTCCGCATTTTTCAATAACAAGGTGGAAGGAAAGCAAGGACTGCGACATTTAATTCAATAACACCATCCATATTATGTCTTAATTGGCTTTCGGTAACGATTTAATCGATATGTTTACGTGTGTTAATTAAATAACAAACGATACATTTATATCGCGAATTGGGTTATAAGGTCAATAGAACTTTTCGATAACGACCTCTGCGGGAAATAAACAGATCAAAAGTAGAATACGGTGATTTTATCGCTAGAACCTCATCGTGGTAGGTGTCCATGAGTTTCTTTAAAAAGTAAAAACTTTTAATTATGAAATACTCATTAACTAATAGCTTTTGCAATGTAAGTTTGTCCACTTTTGGAGGAGTTAATATTTCTCAATAATCCAACAAGAACGACTTTATTTAGGCATTTGGTGTGTAACTAAATTCTTTGCACTCTTCCATAATATCTTCGCTAGAAAATTTCTTGTTTTTCCAGTTTTATCGTGATATGATTGACACTTCGTGTGTACATCAACGACATAACGTTTGAACCAATAAGCCAATTCCCATTCGTGCCGTGCGCTGTAGCATGGTCACGGAAAGTTTTTTCGAGAACGTCTATTTTGGTACAGATTAATATTTTATTACCAATGTTTTGTTGTATACTCACCGTTTATTGCGATTCTCGTTCACACTTCGAATTTTGTGAATTGCAATTTACTTTGTCGGTGAAACAAAGTGTATCCATATGACCTAAAAATTAATATTAATGGAATTCTTCACCCAGAAGAATGAATTAAATGACTTAAGTAATTTATGATATATTACTGCACCATACATTAAACAAAATTACTCTAAATAAAAAAAAATATTGAGTGAAATGTATGTTTATAATGAAACATAAAAGAAACTTGACTAGAAAAGCGTATAAAGGAGGAGGAGGTACCGGCAAAAGATAAATGAATTGATGACTATGACGATGAACAAAGATATGATTAAAACAACAAAAAAATAGTATATTATTATACTAGTTTAATAAGACGGAGTATTGTCCCACGAGAGTTTTAAAGCACGACGAGCGAAGCGAGGAGTGCTTTAATAGAACCAGTGTGACAATACGTCTTATTAAACGTGTGTAATATACTATTTTATCTACTTTGCTTTATTAATTCAATAAATTTTGGCTGTTCAAGTTCTGGTATTACACTAGGGAATTTTGCTTGGGTTGGTCACACAGACGTCACTGACATGGACGTTTCGTATTTGAATTTGAAAATCTAGTAGCCCTAGGAAAATTTCAATAACTACGCTCTTACTTACGTGCGAGAAATGTAAGACAAAACTGTAGAACTGACCTGTACAGCGTATTTTCAGGAGAAAAGCAAGACAAAAAAGTCTTCGACGCTCTGGACATCGTACTGTAGCATGCTGAGAGCATGTCTAAATGCTTATAAGAACGCAGATATATCGAAGTTTTCACGATTGCATGCTTTTCTCAAACGGCAGTCTCAAGGATATCAGCCTAAAAAATCAAAAATTTTGGATATTGCTGAAATAAATCAGTTTTTAAGTCAGGGCGACGATCTTCATTATTTGGCAATTAAAGTAAGTTTGTTTTTTTAAAAAGCATGTTTCATTTGTTACCTGCTTGTATTGTTTTCGTTCAGGTTATACTCATAATGGGATATACTTATTACTTACGGGCTTTATCTTATTAAGAAATATGTCAGCTTTCGACCAATCGGTATAGCTTCAAAACGCTTTTTTCTCACATACTGAAACGGCCGATGCATCACTAGCCCTATAGGGATTAATAAGATTAGCCAAGTGCCACGCATAATTGCTACGTTTCTGAATCTTGCTAATCCGGATCAGTACACGGGGCACTGCTTCCGTAGGTCCAGTGCATCAAACTTGGCCAATAATGGAGCAGATTTAATTACTATAAAAAACCATGGGGCCTGGAAGTCTTGAGCAATAGCAGAGGGGTACATTGACACTTTGTTAACAAGGAAAAAAGATGTGGCGGATATGCTGAAATCATCGACATCCACTTCTGCTTCCGACAATGAACAACCAATGTCCGAGCCAGAACCCTCTAAAATTGGAACTATAAACAATATCAATTCAATCACAAATGAGACCAGTTGCGAACGAAATATTCAGGGAAATACTAACTTTAATCACCCAAAATGTCTCTGGCGTTAGCA
Organism: Cryptocephalus moraei; assembly: GCA_946251905.1. Lineage (NCBI taxonomy): Eukaryota > Metazoa > Arthropoda > Insecta > Coleoptera > Chrysomelidae > Cryptocephalus > Cryptocephalus moraei. Next base: position 3,679,674 of record OX276452.1, read on the forward strand.
TAAATGCCCAAGCCACAGTAATGTCGTAGTTAAAGTTTTCACTAATTGTACATCAGCGGTAAGCCTACATTAGCTACTGATTAGTTGTTCGTCTTTTGGGTCATACCGTCTTTTGTAACTTGTAATTTGTAATGCATATTGTACTAGAATAATATAAAATTATACCAAATAATAAATTTTTCATGTAAATTTTAAAGGTTATGTTTACTATAATTTAAACTTGGCTGTACCCGTCTCTGTGAGAGGTTGACATACCAACTTAACAAAACTAAAAAGTCACCAAAAGTAGTGTAAGAATATGAATATTATTACACTACTTTCGGTTTAAGAATGAGATCACTAGTAACGTAAAATAGATAAACAATATTAATATAAAGAAAACAGAGCAATATAAATAACAACAAAAAAGTGCAAAAAAATGCCTCTAGAAAAATGGTTTAAGTATCAAACACAATAAATAATAACAAAAAAGCGTATATAAGGGAGTGTATAAGTAGCACTTTTACTTTGTAACACGCATCCCAGGGCATCTGTGAGGGTGATTTTAACGTAATGGCCTTCACAGATCTACTCAGCTTCAGCGATCACTCGTTAGCTCCTAACATCCGACTCAACGTTAACTGATGAGTGATGTCTATTAAGCCGCAGCGCTCATTTTATATCGTCACCACCGGACTAGTAGCACAATTTTTAGCTAATTTGTATCACAATATTTCACACCCCAAGCTTAGGTCTATACCCGCAGTAGCCAGTTATATTACATATCACTGGATCCTCTATTGATATCGAATTCTTCGAGGTGACAGAATTTAGCTAAATTTGAGCTCTCTTATGGGCTGCATTGTACTTTCCATACATTAAATTCGACATCTCCAACGCTTACCACGAATACCACGAAAAGTATACCTATTTACATGTTAATTTTATGCCACTACTAGATCCTGAGTTTCACTTTTAAGAAAAACGGGAGATCTTTGAAAAGTACAATGTATCTCATATGAGGGCTACAAAGTATCTGCAAATTTTGCCTCCTCATTAGCATTAGATCTTATATCTTCAGTATATCAGCATATCTTCAGCAGTTTCTGGAGATACGTAGCATGGCTACTGCTTGTTTATACCTAAACTAAATTAGCCATTGTTTTCAGAAAAGAGCAGAGTTACAAAATCAATTTTAAGAGTATGAATTAGCTGTAAATTATATCATTAATCCGGTGGTGAGGATGTGGCTATGAAATGGCTACTGCAGCTTAACAGACTTGGTAAACTGCGTTCTCTCGCAGACTATATCAAGTGAGGCTAGTTATATATAGCAAGAATGTGTCAGTGGGTAGTAGCAGTAATGTGGTAGTGTCGAAGATGGACTCCATATGAACAGTGCAACAATAGATGTGAGGCGCACAGCTGTAGAACCCTGAAGTGCTCACGCATTGCGATTTACGCTACTGTTTCCACTTGCTTAATATAACTAAAGTAGATTTAAAAACGTCCCCGGTCTGGAGGTACTAAAAATGTCCCCGTGGTCAAAATTCACAAATTATAAAATAAACAGAGAAAAGAAAAAGTTAGCGGTAGGGACCCTGTTAACGAGATAAGCGACTGTAAAAATATACCCTTTCAAGGATAGAATATTCGCTTTCTTGGCTCTTCACTAATTTGAAATAAACCTGCAGTTCAGTATATATCTATTATGCTGTTATAGCTATCCAGCCTATTTTATAGCTTCGCATTTGATGTGTTGTGTGATGTGTGTATCGTTGTAGTTTGAGAATGTCCTCTATGGGGAGAATTATTCATGAGGATGTGCTCAGACCAATGGGTAAAAGTGAGGCAATTACAATAAAGGTAAATGATAATGACAATTGAAAGTGAACGCATATATCTGCCTATAATCAACAGAAAATTCAGGCAACATAGGTGAACGAAGTGTGAAGTGGTCTCTATGGAGAGTGGACTTTATAGATCTCTCGTAGCTCGTGGGTGGCTGCGGAGATGAATCTTGTCTCCAGGTTGTAAGACTGAAGACGGTCTCGTAGATTGGAGATCAGGGCGTGATGTGATCTCTTGAAGTTCTTGGAGTTGAAGTTCTAGTTGAATGGAGAGAGGGCGTGACGTACTCCTCCGGGGTTGGATCTGAGGGCGTATTGTGCAGATCCGGGTTTGAAGATCTCGAAGTTAGACGTTCTCTTAGCTTGAAGATCTCGTAGACTCTCAGGGCGTAACGTGAGAGCTTGTAGGTTGGGGTGACGTAAATCAAGACCAACAACACACTGTCATGCACATGTTGAGCATACTAGGTATACTGGTTTATTACTAAAATTTCACAAGCTTTTATACATCTTCAACTTACATTGGTTAGATGTCAAATTAAGTTTTGTTATCTTTTGGCGTCCTAGATTTTATTTCTCCTGACCTAGCTGTGTGCTTGACCTGACCGAGCGCGTTTATTATCATATTACGAGGACTGGTGTTATGCTTACGCGATTAATGATTGTTGTAAGATTTTGAAATTATCACTTTGATCCGTGCTTTTTCGTCCACCTAAGCGACTCAGTTGTTTTAATTCCCTGTTTAATAGTTATTAAGTACTTAATAATTTATTACTTTATCAGCACGCACACTAAATTATTTCACTGACTTAGTTGTTCTAATTAATTTTTGATTATTTAATTTGCAAGTAGAATTTTCACCTAAGATGTTTTTAATAACAAGTTGCTCTAGTTTCCTATTTAATGGGTATTAATCCCTAATTGATAAATATGTTCCCTAAATCCCTATTAAATTCCTACAACGCTACTTAGCTCTCTTTTATGTTGATCGTAGAGTCAACATAGGAAAACGAAAAAGGTAGAGGAAACATATAAAGTATGAATCCAAGGAGTACTGATGCTGGTACTAAATTGGTAAAGGAATGCAGCTACAAGAAAGGAATATAAAAAATATCTATTAAAAGACAAACAAAAATAAATATTGATTTTGTAACTTAATAGTAAATACTAAATTTGAACATAAAAAATATACATATTACCTCTGGGAATTGAAAAATAAAAACACAAAAGCAATGAAATATTTATAAAAAAATATAGAGAAGAAAACATCAAATCCACAATGTTTAAACAAAGAACTTAAACAGACATATTTGGATTCATCAAAACCAATTGACGAACAAAAGAGGATCTGGCTAAAATGGCCAAAGAATAATAGAAGACATTTAGACAGCAGATAGAGACAAGAAATAAAAAAAAATGCAAAACGATAGGAACTTTATCGTCGTATATAGAATCTTGATAAATAATAAAGCGGAAAATGCAAAAATATACTATACGACGACTACATGAACACCTTAAAACACCCAATAGAATAGACCTCAGCAACAAAATGGCGCAATTTTAAAATTTCATATTACAGTACTTCTTAGATTATAGTAGCTTCTGGTAGCTCAGTGGATCGAAGAATTTCTTTAGTTTCCATTATGGATGATTCCTAAGACCTAAACGCAATTTCAATTTCAATCTTCAATTTTTCTCGATATTTCCCAAAGCATCTGCAATAATATCTCGATCGAGTGTGGATGATGAATCAACCAAAGTCAGTCCGCATGCAATTGCAATTCGCAATTTTGCAAGTTCACTAGGAAGTGTTCCAAATTGTACGTTAATATACAAAATTAAGTCTTTTAGTGAAACATTTACCAATAAATAACTAGTCTTTCCAAATATAAAGATGATGTGGTAGGATCAAAACTTTAGACGACCTTACATTTAACTTTTTAACTGTCTGTTTCAAGTACCTACAAATTTACATTTTTGGTGGGGGAAATTTTGTGATTTACTATTGGGAAATTTTCCTGTTGTATTCTCAAACCCTTTGTACAATATGGACAATGTAAGTTACGTGCATTAAATTTGGATAAAAGACCAAAAGTTAACATGTAAGCTGCAGCATCACTTTGTAATAAAAAAATGTTATTTTCTTGATACGTCGGCATCTCCGAATGTACATGTATCATAATCATTAGAGAAGATGATAAGTTTCTTAATTCTTTTACTGAAGATAACATTATCTGGGTAAAAATTACCTAACCTTTCGAAAGCTGAACATTGAACTAAAACTGTTTTTTATTTAAAAAGATGAGATGCCACTGAAATATACTGGAAATGGTAAAATAAAATAAAATATCCAAAAATTGTAAAAATGTAAAACCGGGCAGTTTTGGTCAAAAAGGGACAAAGCTTAAGTTTTATATTTTTACATAAAAACCGCTCCTTTCTAATCCCTCATTATTTCAAATTAATTTCAAATCTATTTTAAAGACGAGAAATGATAGAGTTAAAGGAATGAGAGAGAATATGAAAATGCAGCAATCAGAACATATCCAAATGGAAGATACATACATAAACGAAAAGCAGCAATAAGGAACTCCTAGAAATGGCGCAATGTTTCCAATAGACATGATACTTTGAGAGCTAATTTATTCAATTTTATTAAAATAAATATCCCGAGTTGGAGACTTAGATATTAGATAAAAAGACTTTTGGACTATGGCCACAACATATGAGTAATGTTGTTGCCTGCAAATTTCTTAGGTAGTGTGTCGTTTAGAGTTTTTATTTTAGTTGAGTTCAGAGGAAACTGCTCTTAAGTTAACGAAAGTTCATCTTCTTCCAATTAAAACTCACGGTGTGAACATTATAAAGTATAATAATTGACAATATTATAACGATAATAGGCGGCTCTAAAATTCCCCTACAAAATATTTTTGAAAATCACTTCGTTTCCATTTTTGGTTATAAATTTATATCAAAAGTATAAAATTCGTGTTTAATGCCATACTTTAAATCACATCCAAGTCCACCTCTTCATTTTTTGTCTCGAAAGTTTCAAATTGCCACATACGTCGCTCTCTCGTGTGCGGGAACAAAGAAAATGGTGTTTTTTTCACAATTTGTAATCAACCGCTTTTTACGTTTGGCAACGTAAGTTAACCATTTTCCGTTCCTCGATTTGACCATCGATCTATACCTGTACCCGGCGTGTACACGATTTGGGTGGAAGCGCCTACAGAGTAGCTTTGCGTGTGCCTCTGTGTAGGGTCAATATTGACCATAGAGAGGCAGTAATAAAGGGCTCTATGGGTGCACTTAACGGAAACTGTCAAATGTCAGACTGGACTAAGGCGGACAAACAGCGATTTTGAGCCGGTTCGTGACGATGTTTGTTTGGATTAGGATAAATTAGAGCCTGTAGAGGTCGAGGTCTGAAATTCACGCCAATTTGCTTCTCATGCGATTAGTTACGAATTAAAGGTGATATTATACGCCGAAGAGGGCGATGGTTCACGTCTTTTAATAATCTATGTTGAGAGTATGTTGCGTTCTGTTTAAAAGTTTTAAATAGATTGGAAAAGTTTAAACTAAAGATAAAGTATAAAAAAATAATGAAAAAAATTCTACAAAGCTTTTTACATTACTGGCAAGTGGTTTCGTTAAACTCGCGATTCATTTCAAATTGTTCTACTTACTTCTCTTAAGTAATTCATTTTTTGTAAGTTTTATTTTAGTACATGTCGATATTTTACAAAGTAAAAATGGAATCGACAATTGTTTTTTTTTGCAATAGTTTACCGCACATGACAAGGTTATGGGTGATTCTGGTTAGTGGGAAACCACTAAGGAGTGCATTTCAAGTGATAAAATTGTCACTACGCTACAAGTGATCAAAAATCGTATTACCTAGTGAATGTGCTAAGCTAATCTGAGAATCATATCTCGACACAACTGTTTGGGGTTTTTTAGGTTTGTGCACAGAACAAGAAAAGAACTTGAAAAGCCAAAAGTTTAAACTAACGGAGCGGGTGATACTCTAAAAATAGTTTTATTATTCGCAACAAATGTAACAAATGCTGCAAAACATGAATTGAAGAAATTTTGAACACAATTAGAATTCATTCCACTAAATGTTCCAATTGCATGACTTTGACTTCACGGCAACATGTACACTAATTCTGGATTTCTTGCACTAGTGTATTTAGCGTTTCAGCATCAGTTAATCTTATTTTGTCCATAATTATTTTTTTAACGCATTAATGGTGTTTAGCAATTTACATTTTACCTTGGATATCAGGAGGTTCAAAAGTAATACAGCAATTCTACTTTATAAGTCGTTCCAACTGAAAGAAAAATAAATTAATAATTTTGTGATACCATTTTGAATAACTAGTTAAAATTTTTAAATATGAAATAGAAAATTATGTTTCCCACACGCATTGTTAAGGGATAATCGTGCGCAATTTGGGGAAATGTGTTTAAAGGTGACACAAAATTTAATTGTAATGCTTAATTTATCACCTTGTGGCAACTGTATGAACGATATGTGTGACACAACGTCAACATTTGCTTACATTGGTGTCGTCACCGGTAAAAATATTGGTTACAAAATACATTCGCAGATTATCATTGTACGCTATGTACTTAATAGTTGCGTAATAAACATTGGGCTCTTTCGTGGAGTTAAGAGGAATATTCAAATGATGTTATTAAAAGAGAACATGTATTACTTGCTACGTTACAAACTGGAGTCATACTTTATTCTCGTCTTTCGTTAGCGACGATTTACTTCACCGTTCACCTTCACTTAATTACATATTTATACTACCTAAGCATAACAATAATTGTTAGAGCAATTATTACTATGCTACATAATACTAAACAATATTAACAACTATACTATTTAGAGGATTGAACCCAGAATCCGAAAAAATGTTTTCCGAAATAGACTCTTGCACTTTGAGCACAAATTGTTTCTGCACACAACTAACAGTTTCGCCCTTTCACTTAATCCTTAAAAAAATGGTAATACATTACTTTGAATGTTTATTACCATTCTTTGTACCTCAATGTGTTAATGTTTCCATTTTGATGTTGATTTCGTTCGACTTGCATCCCTTGATCACATTTTTTTTAATTTTGGTTGAAATTTCATTTCTTTTATGCACTATGCAAGAGGCTTTCTCAGATTTTGTCAGCTGTACTTCTGATACCCGTACAGATTTCAACATTTTACAATAATTCATGTGCAGATTTAACGAAAAAGAAGCAATTGTCGATTTGGCTTCAATAAACATTTTCACCAAACTTGTACGGTGAAAAGTGAACGTGTTGCTACAATTCTAAATATTGACTTATCTAACTACGATGCCTACAATTTTCCGTGCAATAAAGAATTAAGGTGATATTTGTTGTGAATATATATTTCACACATGTGTGAACGAAGTGTGAAGTGGTCTCTGTTGTAAGTGGACTGTATAGATATCTCTCGTAGCTCGTGGGTGGCTGCGGAGATTAATCTTATCTCCAGGTTGTAAGGCTAAAGACGTTCTTGTAGGTTGGAGATTAGGGCGTGACGTGATCTTTTGAAGTTCTTGAAGTTCTAGTTCTGTGGAGAGAGGGCGTATCGTGCTTTCCGGTGTGGACCTGAGGGCGTAACGTGCAGGTCCGGGTTGAAATTCTTGTCGTTTGGAGAGAGGGCGTATCGTGCTCTCCGGTGTGGACCTAAGGGCCTAACGTGCAAGTCCGGGTTGAAGTTCTTGGAGTTAAAGGTTGTAGTATCTTGAAGATCTCGTAGAACTCTCAGAGCGTAACGTGAGAGCTTGTAGGTTAGGTTGAAGAATCAAGACCAACAACACACGTCGTTTTGAGCATACTAGGGTATACTGATTTATTGTCCCAAATGTCAGAGCTTTTATACATCTTATTTTACATTGGTAAAATGAGATATTATTTGTTTTCTTACAATGACCTAGCGTTGCAGAAACTGACCTTAACTGGAGTGCGCTTCTTATCACGTACCGTAAACGCCTTTGTTATGCTGACTCGGTTAATTATTGTGATTTTGAACTTGACTTGTTGACGTTCGGTCGGCGTTGTTATTCTTCGTAGTAAAATAAGACGTGCTTTTAGTTGAATTAGATATCCCAAAACCTTGTTACCTAAGCTGCGTCAGTGATTATTATAATTTCTTAACCTGAAATAATGTTAACGTTAGCGTCAACATGTGGAACGCCGCTTATGCGAAATATCCAACAGATCTAAACCCCACAGATTTCGTGTGGCTTTACGACGTTCGTTTATATTTTTCGCGGTTCTCCAGTAACCAACTACCAGAGTTAAGTAATTGTGGACGTTCAGCAGTATCCACAAAACGAAATGAGGCACTCTGGGAATAACCGAGAGGGGAAGCATCTTCTTCTTTAGGTGCCGTCTCCTATCGAAGGTTGGCGATGACTACTGCAAATTCAACTCTGTCTTAAGCCTTCCTTATCAGTAACTGAAAGTCTAGGTCCGTCTATTCTTTGATGTATCTCAGGCACGTCATTTGTCGTCTACCAGGGCCTCGTTTGCCCTCGATCTTTCCTTCTAGTATGAGTTGTAAAAATTTATATCTTTCATGTCTGAGTATGTGCACAAAATACGATGTTTTTCGTTTTTTATTTATTTCAATGGGGTCTTGATCCATACCCATACGCCATAGAACCTCTTCGTTTCTGATATGGTCTGTCCACGAAATTCTCAGCATACGGCGAAATATCCACATTTCAAAACTTTCCAGTCTGCGCATAGTACCTATTCACCTTTAGTATCCATGCTTCCATACCATATAGGAGGACACTATAAACATAGCACTTCACCATACGGTAGCGAATAGATAGACTCAAATCCCTTGAAGCAAAGAATCGTTTCGTTTTGAGGAATGCGTTCTGGCCTGTCCTATTCTGTTCTTTATTTCCTGATCTGGATCCACTGCACTGTTGATCTGACAACCAAGGTACCTGATTCTCTCAATCTGCTCAATATGATACCCGTCGATTGAAATTTTTGCTGCAGGGGTTCTGTTTTTTGAAATAACCATAGTTTTGGTTTTCTTTCTATTTACTTTGATACAGTATGATTCTCCTTCACATACAATTTTATCTAGAAGAGTGTGTAGATCTTGTTGGTTGTCAGCAATCAATACAATATCATGCATATCGGATGTTATTTATCAATTTTCCATTTACTTTTATGCCTTCCTTTGTGTCCTGCAGGGCTCTTACAAACATTTTCTTAGACAGCGGCGGTCAGCTCGTAAGGAATTTTAATGGCCCACCTTAAGATCGGTCATCTCGTAAGCGAACCGGCAGGTAAATTTTTAAAGGGTCGTTTTGGATGAGTCAATTCGTAAGGGGATTCTCAGAAATAATCGAGGGGATGATGATTGCAACGATGTAGTTCGAATATTTGTTGAAACTAAGAATATGATATAAGGGGGTGATTTGTTACGTTCCAACTGAACGGTGGCGAGCACCGAGATAGTTATGGATTTTATTAAAAGTCAACGCGGGAAAGACTTGCTTGTTGTTAATAACGGTCGGGTTCCGTAGGGTTTTCCTTGCCCTCTCGCAAGGAATACGATAATCCCCCTTTTGGGATTTTTCACGTCAACTCTTACGAGTTGACCGATCTGAGAACCATATCCTTACGAGCTGACCGATCTCGGCGAAGGTCAAATGCGGACCGGGATAAATCCTTACGAGATGACCCGTGCCCTTCTTAGAATTTAGATTGAATAAGAGCGGAGATAAAACGCATTCCTGTCTAACGGCTTACTGGATGTTTATACCTTCAGTATCGCCGATTTATGTTCTTACAAAAGCATTTTGATTCCAGTACATATTTTGTATTATTCTGATGTCATTAGGATCCAAACTTCTTCTTTGAAGAGATTTCATTAATACTTCGTGTTTGTCTTTACCAAACGCTTTTTCATAGTCGACAAAACACAAATATACATCTTTTTGTTGATCTCGACATTTCTGTAAAATCACAATTAAACTAAATAATGCCTCTCTGGTTCCCAGTCCATTTCTGAAACCAAACTGTTCAGGGCCCATGTCTTCTTCGCATTTCTCATATAAATAATATATTTAAAATTATCTTATAATCTTATATAAAGATTATAATATCTTATAATTATTAATTGTCTTGATTATTAATTAATTATCTTATCTTATATAAAAATATATCTTATAATTATCTTATATAAAATTATCTTTAAATAATAAAATAATTTATTATTTATACATAATAAAAATTATGTATAATTTTTAAGAATAATTTCAGCAAACAGACATAAGGCTGATGAGTCGAAAGTTGGTGTATTTTTTGGGGTTTCTAGTTTTAGGTAGAGGAACAATAGCAGATGTTAACCATTCTCGGGGGATTTTGCCGGTCCGATATATGTTGTTGAAAAGGTGTGTAAGTAGATCGAAATTGTCCTCTTCGATGAGTTTTATAATTTCGATGTAGATATTATCGGGACCTGGCGCTTTCCCATTTTGATATTCCGCATTGCATGTCTTATTTCAGATTTTAAAATAAGAGAATTATTTTCGTGGGATATATGCTGATTAATGTTTTTTGTTCTGTTATCTTCGAAAAGTTCCCGTATGTATTTCCTCCATTCCTCAATTATCTCCTCAAAACTTGTTAAAATTTGGTTATCCGTGCTCGTTAGTGTACTATTAATATTTTTGTTGTTTCTTATTGTGGCTATTTCTTTAATTTTCTTATGAATCATATTTTCATTGTGTCTTTCCTGCAATGCCTCGAGTTCCTCACCCTTTTCCATCATCCAATTTTCTTTTGCTTCAATATTATTCTTCCTCTTATCAGTCTATGTGTTTCTTTATATTTGATTATATCCTTTCCCTTATATTGTCGTCTTGAGTCCATCAGTTCCAAAATCTCTCTGGTCATCCAGGGTTTCTTTGCTGTTCATCGCGTTTCCATTCCTCAGGTTTCTGCAGTATTGGCTTCAATTTGTTCCATAACTTGTCCGGATCATCTGTTTTCCTCCTCTCGACAAACTCCCCTTTCATCTTTTTCCAATCTTCATTCAGTTCTTGTTTTATCTTTGGCTTGGAATCGTTTTCTTTGAGTAATTTTATGTCGATTCTGTGTCTTCTTTCATTATTCTTTATCCTTTTTAGAGTGGTCTGGAATTTTGCCACCAGTAAAGTGTGGTCCGAAGGAACATATGCGCCGGGATAAGTTTTAACGCTTTTGATGCTGCTTTTAAATCTTTTAAAGGGGAAGCATAGCTTTATACAATGTGTTTCAAAATGATTGTCATCTAGTTGGCGTTGGAATTTATTGTGAATGTAATTTTTGATGTGCCGCGCTCTATTGATTTGAACTTATCTAATTCTGACAACAAGTGTCACTTGTTGTCACACATTGTCAAACTGGCAATCAGTACTGCTGGTAGTTAACGGCCGTTTTCAGGGCCGAAACAAATACTACAAATAGACAAATACTCAGAATTCGTTTTTTTTGGCAGAGAAAAACCAGAATTCAAAAGAGGTTAAGTAGGTTATTTTGAGGTTATGTAAAGCTAGTAGAAACTCCTATTTTCGCAATGCGTTTTATTTTTATTTTACATGGGAATTCTACAGCCGATTAGATGACAATAATTTTGATACACATTGTACTTTCAAAGCCTGTCTTAATGTCTTAATGTATGGTGAAAGACGCACGAAGTGCATAATGGTACATTAGGAATACTCTAATAAAGACAAAAATCAATCGGTGTTAAGCTATGGAGGAAGTTCTGGAAGCAATTATTTTTGGAGGTGAAAATGATGTGGAAGTAGAATATTTGTGACACATTCCTTCTTCAATCACATTTCAACTTTAACGATTATATGCTATTCCATTCGAAAGTAACATGAAGATAAAAATAATGCTTTACCATAAGTGTACATAAATAATTTCACTGCGGTGTTGCTCGCTTAAAGAGGGAAATTGGGGGTGAATACAACCAATTTTCCTTATTCTCATTTACATAAATAATGTTAAGCACTAACGTTACTATAGTATATCTTATCAGAAAATGCAACTGCGCACACTCAGATGTCAAAATAACGTCGATCTTATTACTGTTTGACATTATCGACACTTGCAATATCTCTCCATTTTTATTTGACATTAATTTGAAGTATATTAAAAAAATAGGGGCATGTGACAACCCTATCATAAAGTGATGTTCTTCTTCTTCTTTAAGTGCCATATCCGCGGCGGATGTCGGCAACCATCATGGCTATCCTGACTTTTGAGGCAGCGGTTCTAAAAAGATGATTTGAGCTGCATCCAAACCATTCTCTCAGAATTTTCAGCCATGATATTCGTCTTCTTCCTATGCTTCTTCTGCCTTCTACCTTCCCCTGCATTATCACTCGTAAGATGCAGTACTTTTCGCCTCGCATTATGTGCCCCAGGTATTGCAACTTTCTCTCTTTGATCGTACGTTCAACTTCTTTTTCTTTACCGATTCTTCTTAACACTTCAATAGTTGTGATACGATCCGTCCACGCGATTCTCAAAATTCTTCGATAAGTCCACATTTCGAAAGAGTTAAGTCGTCTCATTGCATCTGCATTTAGCGTCCATGCTTCTACCCCATAATAAAGCACACTGTGTACATAGCATTTCTTGTCAAACGCAATCTGAGGCCTAATGTCAGATCTTTACTACACAGAACTTTTTTCATTCATATAAAGTTAGTACGAGCTTTTTAGATTCTGCTCTTTATTTCTGCGGTATATTCATTACTTTCTGTAATAAGTGTTCCCAGGTAAGTGTATCTTTTCACTCTTTCGATTTGTTGACCTCCAACCAATAAGTTTTCATTTATGGTATTGTTCTTACAAATTTTCATAAACTTTGTTTTTTTGACATTGAGAGAAAGTCCGTACTTTTCACTACAACTTGATATCTTGTTCATAACTCTCTCCAAATCCTTCAAACTATCTGCTATTATTACTGTATCGTCAGCATATCTGATGTTGTTAATCAAAACTCCATTCACACTTACACCAGTGGACTCATTTTCCAAGGCTTCTATTATAATTTGCTCCGAGTACGCATTAAATATAATAATGAATTAATATAATGATGTAGAGTACAATCGCTTAAACAAGGAAATTGGAAATAAAATCAACCAAGCGAAAGAAAAATGGATGAACCTTCAATGTAACGAAGTAGAAAAACTACAAGAACAACATAGGGATAGAGAACTACACCAGAAAGTAAAAGATGTCACGGGGCTTTGGAAACCCAAGCAGCTGTCGTTAGTAGCTAACGAAAACAACGAAATCGAATTAGATCCCGACAAACAAAAACAGATATGGGAAAGATATTTGAAACAGCTGTTTGGAGACAGGAGACCGATAGAACCGCCGCAAGTCAAAAAAGGCGAAAACTTGCCCATTCTCCCATCAGAAGTCTTTAGGGCTATCAAGGAAACAAAGAGCAATAAAGCACCTGGAGAAGACTGTATTACGGCAGAACATTTCAAGCATCTTGGCGAAGAAAGTATTTATAAGCTGACTCATCTGTTTAATGAAGTGTACGAAAGCGGAGAGATCCCACTCGACTGGCTTAAAACCACTTATGTAACACTGCCAAAGAAAAATAAAGCTCGAAAATGCGAAGATCATCGAACGATAAGTTTAATGAGTCATGCCGTAAAAATATTTATGAGGATCATATTCAACCGCATCCAGGATAAATGCGACAAATATTTAAGTCGTTCACAATACGGATTCAGAAAGGGGACAGGCACAAGAGAGGCTATACTGGGTTTGTCGTTAATCGCTGAAAGATATCTTGAAGTTCAAAGAGAACTTTATGTATGCTTCGTTGACTACAAGAAGGCTTTCGACCGCATTGAGCATCAGAAGTTAATTGAAGTCCTGCAAGAGATAGACCTGGATGGACGAGATATAATAACTATACGTAATATCTATTGGAACCATAAAGGATGCGTCCGCACACAAAACGGAAACACCGAGTATGTTGACATACAAAGAGGAGTTCGTCAAGGCTGCCTCCTATCTCCCCTACTCTTTAACGTGTATGCGGAACATATAATCAGATCATCACTTCAAAATCGATCAGAAGGAGCAAAGATAAACGGGGTGGTAATTAATAATATCAGATATGAGGATGACACGGTAGTCATAGGAGAAACAGCAGAACAACTACAGGTATTAATGGGTATCCTGACAGAAGAGAGTAACAGGGCAGGATTAGAGGTGAATGTTACAAAAACTAAAACAATGGTTTTCTCCCGAGGAACAAACCAACAGGATACATTTGTCACCATAAATCGACAAAATCTCCAGAATGTTCAGGGTTACATCTACCTGGGCAGAGAAGTAAACAGGCAACTAGACCACTCAGTAGAAATCAGACGACGAATTGAAATTGCTAGATCGGGTTTCACCAAAATGAAAAACTTGTTATGCCACCCAAAACTGTCTATAACAACCAGGCTACGAACTTTAAAATGCTACATATGGTCCCTATTGCTTTATGGATGTGAAACGTGGACATTACAACAAAATGATATTAAGAAAATAAATGCATTCGAATTGTGGTTATATAGAAGAATGCTAAGGATAATCTGGACAAGCAGAACGACCAATAAAACAGTTCTGAACAAAATGAATACCCGCCTACTTTTAATCAACTTTATAAAGCTCAGAAAAACGAGTTACCTAGGTCATATCATGCGACACAAAGAGTATGAGCAAATCCAACTAATACTGGAGGGAAAGATCGACGGGAGACGTGGCATCGGAAGAAAGAAAAAATCTTGGCTCATAAACATACGAGACTGGACACATACTAGTGGGAACAATCTAATTCATAAAGCACAGGACAGAGAAAGTTACGCCATTTTGATCGCCAACCTCAATAGAGAAGGCACCTAGGAGGAGGACGCATTAAATAACAAGGGCGACAGTATACATCCTTGCCTGACTCCTCTCTTTATTTCTATTTCTTCAGATCTGTCTTGGCCATTTTTTACCGTGGCCCGTTGGTTGTAATACAGATTTGAAATCAATCTTACATCTCGTTTGTCCAGGTTTTTGCTCTTAAGAAGGTCTATGAGTTGGTCGTGTTTTACCTTATCGAAAGCCTAGTCTACAAAGCAGATATAGAGGTCACGATTAACGTCCAAACATCTCTGAATCAACACATTAATAGCAAACAATGCCTTCCTTGTACCAACACCATTTCGGAAACCAAACTGAGTATCACTAATATCCAGTTCTAGTCTGGAATATATTCTGGTATGTATAATTTTTAAGAGAACTTTCAAAGTATGTGACATTAAGCTTATGGTTCGATAATCGCTGCATTCTCTGGCATTCACTTTTTTAGGTAGACATATGAATGTTGATGTTAGCATTTCTTGTGGGATAATCCCTGTATTTTTCATGGATTTAAGTGCATGTTCAACCTCCGACATAGTTATTTCAGGTCCCACGTCTCCACCTTGATATTCTTCATAGTTGTTTTTAAGTCTTTGATCATAAAATAATTCCTCTATGTACTCTTTCCACCGTTTTAACTTTTGTTCAGCCTCCAATAAGATATTTCCTTCTTTGTCTAAAAGATTTTAAAATCTAACACACCAAATCAGCTTGTCACAGTTAAAATTTTTAACTTGCCCAGCACAGATTTTATCCAATTTGTTTTAAGATATATTATGTTTTTATTGACGGGATGTTTAAAGATGAAATTTTATTTATTGTTGATTATAAATACTTATGAGCTTATGACTTAAAAGTTGTGGGTGTCAGTACTATCAAAAATTATTTACCCACTCATCAACTTTCACACCAAACATGAAACATGACCTTTCTTGAACTTTTGAATTGAACTTTTGTTGTTGACAGGATTTATTTTCCATTTTTTTTTTAAATTCCTGTTATCATCCATACATTTTATTTATTCTACTGAATATATTAGATTAATTTAGTAGTTTAATACCGATGAAAATCGAAAGAAGATGCGCCCTTCCCTATAATTTCGCCCGTGCTGAATCAAAATCATTGTTTTTTTATTAACCATTGAATTTGAATAGCAATACAACTTCCCCCATTCACGTTACATAATAAAAATAATCTAAGGGTCCAGCGAAACCTAATGAATACGTCAGACGACCATCAAACAACATTTATCGGACCCCATCCGGGAAATCCATGCAAATAGATGTAAACGAAGGGCTAAAACAACGTCGTAAAGAAGGTAAACTAACCCCCTCGACGTAGGGAGATGAGAGAGCGAGGGGGGCAGCAATCGAACTCGTAATGAATGGGGGTTAGAGGCTGGCAGTAGTCTCTCTTAGAGGCGGAAGTGGCGATATGTCAGCGTTACCAATCGCAATTCATATTCCCCTAGGTGGCGGGCTTACCACTTTAGCCGCTTCTCATTAAAACACTGTCCGAGCTGCAATTAGTTTTGCTGGGCTACAAATTGCGTTATTCGTCTTTGCCATTCCATAGTTAAATCACTTTTCGCCTTTAGGTGCCGCCGGGATATTCCGTCCGATTTTACTTCATAGCCCCCATCCTACTCTAGGGGGGAACATGCGGGGTAGGAGGAAGCGAGTTCGATCTAGATACTTTGGGTTGTTCCACGTTAATTATTTCCCGACTATATCATTCGCCAATTTAAAAGAGGCAAAATTTCATTTTTATTCTTAGAACACAACGACTTTCACTTTGTTTAAAAAAATACGAGAACATTGCTCAAATATCTGAGTGAATGTATGGGAAATGAGTGAGTAAGGAATGATGTGAATCAGAACATTTTCACTTTCAATTTGCGGTAAAACTCATTGAATCTACAAGTAACTTTTTGTGAACATCATATGTAATCTCATTTTACGAGGATTCACTAAACTCAAAAAATAAATTGCCTTATTTTAGAAACAAAACATGAAATGAACTTTGGTTCTTATACAAACTTTCTATTGTTAACATAATACAAATGTTAGATTCCCGTGTTTATTAGTCAATATATTTTAGCCCAATCTTCTTTGGCATATGGCAGGCAAAGGATTTGTTTGCCCAGTTTGCGTCACGAACTGAATTTTCGGTTTTATGGACATAATGCAAATTTGTTTCTTTTGGACTTGATAACGTCTTTCTTAAAGACCGTTTCCCTTGTAGAAAAATGCAAAGTTTCTTGGCAATCATTTGTTGACAATGACGTGGAATGAATTTTCTTTTAGTGAGACCAAACTATGCTGTTTATCCCGATCATGTTCAAAATGCAATTGAACTCTATCATCGACCAACAACAAGTTCTTCTAAACGTAGAATATACTGCGCTTTCCTGGTTTCCTCGTTAAATGTAACCAATTCAACAAAAAATAGGATGGTGCAGTTGAAAATATTTCTTCCATTAGTGCTCCATATTTAACGCAGACCTTTTTAGTTTGAATTTAATGTACCTTTCAAATATACTATACCGAAAGGCGCTTTGAATTTTGAGAAATTTATTTCACTACTGAATGAAGGATGAAGCCTTCTTGAAATACTAGTTAAAATAACAGCCATTGCTCCTTTTTTTGTAAATAAATTTTGCAACTGATAAGAAAATTTTATCACCAATTAAAAGATTCTATGATTTATGTGGCCTTACTGGAGGGTTTTGTTTGGCATAATCATCAGTTCCACGTAGTGGTGGACACAAGACGAGACGAGACGAGAAACGACATGGTCTCGTCTCGTCTCGAATAATTCCCAAAAATTATGTCTCGTCTCGACTCGATCTGGTACAGGTCTCGTCTCGTCTCGTGTCTCGAAAAGTCTCGAAATAAATAGACGTATATAGATGGTACTTTTATAAATGTATACTTTTTTGATAACATTTACTGATTTTCTTGAAGTACCTATACAGGTGTGGTAAAGTTGAATGTACAGTAGTATTTTATTGATGCTATGTTTTGATAAAGAATATTTCATTTTGAGAAAATATTGAATTAAAGAAATTAGATTATAGAGAAGTTCTCTATATTCTATACTCTATTCTCTAAGAGAACAAGTACAAAATCGAAAATAAATATTATTAATAAATAGACTTCTTAGGATATGACCTATAAAACAAAGTTATTAAATAAACTTATAAAATAAATTATATATCTTTATAAGGATAAATATGAAATTAATATCATCTGTATATTATATATTATATGTGAAATTGGTATTATTTAATAGAATTATCAAATTTTAAAAGTAAAATTACCTACCATAATTTTAGAAAAATTTTCTGGTAATGGTATACGTACCTTTCATTTTAAAAACGAAAGAAAATTCTTAAATTGCAATTTTAAAAAAAAATCCAGACTCAATCCAATTGAGACTTTTCGAGACGAGACGAAATTATGTCTCGTCTCGTCTCGTTTCGAACCAGTACTGGTCTCGTGTCCACCACTAGTGCCACGTATAAACTGCATCATTTTATTAGAAAAAGTAGTATTTTATAGGCCATTATTTTGTTCTATACAACATTTAACGACAAACATGTATCCAATCATTACCATGCACAGGTAAATGTTCGAAAAATTTACGTTTTAATTTATAATGTTAAAATTTGAAATTTTGGAGTGTGGAGTCTCAAATATGGAGGGTATGAGTGTGAGTATACTATTCCTTTCCATTTCTTAATATTTCTTCACTGTTTTTAGATTCTCCCACTATTTTACCACATGCATCTTCTTTTGGTATCAGAACTGCTTTTTCTTGTAGCATTTCGTAAGATTTGTCGTTGGAGTATAGGCGTTCGTTATTTTAATGATTAAAAGTTGTACTGATTTATTAGGGTTGATATGTTCAATGAGTTTATAACAGAATTCTTCGCTCAAAAGAACCATTTAAAAAGTCGTATTAATGTGCAAATACCACTTGTCAGAAAAATACTCGGTGTGATTCACAAATAGCCTTAGAAAGTATAATTACCGTATTTGTAGTTGAAAAATTCCATGATTTATACAAGCAATCACCAAATGTTATTTTGATTTGCCTTTTCATTGAAATATTGGTGGAATTATTTAATATTGGCGTAATTGGGTATTTGCCATATATTTTAAATTAAACGAAATGTATCTAAATTCATAGGGACGAACCCTCAGACAAATTTTATAATCTTAAAAAATCGTGTAATAGACCCAGTACCAAGTAGTTCAGGGTATAAAAAGCAGTAAACGTGCGATAAATTAAAGGACCAGCGAAACGTGACGTCACTTCGCGTGTAAACACGGGTCCGTTCTGCAGTCCACAAATAGATTTTTCGAAACCTAACCTAGGTAATCTGTGTTTTCGAGTATTTTGGACTTTCTTGTTGTTTCCGCTGGACTGTAGGAGTTAAATTGCGACCAAATCTAGTAATTTGTACATCCGCGTCGTAAAATTGTGTTTTTGATTAGTTATTTAGTTAGTTATGGCCGCCGTAGGATTTGTCAAAGCTTCCACGAACAATTTACCATCTGTGGATATGTTTATGGTAATGGATTACATAAAAAAGGAGGAATGTTTTAATTCAGCTGAAATCAGAGGTGTAAAAGCAGCAATGTAAGTATATATGTGCAAAATATGCATTCAGTAAAAGACAATGTGACCATTGTTATAAATAAATTATAAGAACAGTTCAGAACAAAGCCAAAACTATATCATGCTGGTTGGCGTTTAAGATTATAATTATTGTTGCTAACAATAAAAATTAACACAGCTATTGATAGTAGCTTCTGCTACTAAACGTTTTCGTTCTCTCTTCATAGGCAAAGAACGTGGGAGAACGTTAGTCCCAGTTCTTTTCCAAGCTCGTTGGCACTAAAAATATGTGGAACTACGTCCCGTTTCATTATTATTTTTCCACCCATCAATTTAAAACGTACATAATTTTCCAAGTCTTCTTCCAACTAAATAAAAAAAATTATTGCTTTTGTATAAGATAACATAACATAACCTTACTTTTAACTTACTTTAAAATGGTCTTCACAACAGAAAAATTCACTTTTGGATTTGGGCATATCACGTCTTCCTGCTCAAAACCACAGTTTCTTACGACCATAATCTCGAGGTACACGAACAATATTTTGTTTGGTGTACTTACAGATGTGCTTGTACAACAGGGTACAAAACAGCACTTGTTGTGTGATCCATACATAGCCATTTATTTACCTTGTAGTCCCTCAAAAACTTGAAAAGGCTGTCCTAAACTGCTTTTATGTAAGCTTTTGTTTATAGCCACGTAAATAAAAGCACAGATTACCCCAGGTTAAAGAAATTGCAATAGGACTGAAATAGGTTAAAACAATGTTTACACGCAATGTGACGTCAGAGGGCTATAATCTCCAGAAAGCTAGTTTTGGCGCCAATTTCTAGCATTTGAATTTCAAATGACTTTTTTGCTTGAATGTGTGTGATTTATTTATTTTTAATATTAACCTAAGATTTATAGGCATATAATCTCTCATTTAGCCAATTTTCAAAAAAATGTGAAAATACCCAGTTACTCGTTTTAAGATGGAAAAATATAAAATTCTGCAATGGTTAAGTTGGTTGTTTCCGATGATTTAACACACAGAAATAGATATGAATTTATTAAATCTGTAGAAAGATTTATCACCTTCACTTTCTACTATGAAAAATTGGGTTGCTTTGATCTGGTTGCAGAAGCCTCGATGTTTGAAGCGAAGGTTGTTCAAAGGCAGTTATAACATCATAAATCATTTAACAAGTCTTATATATTAGCATTACAATTATATGGCTTTGTATGAGGGACGAGTGGGAGTGCTTAAAATCGCTGAGGTCATATGTGTCTCACAAGAGTGAATTAAAAATATTTTAACATGTATATTATTTTTTTGAATCAAACGTCGTTTAGAATCCATTATCCACTATTAACGTACTTTTGACTTGTCGCTATACAACAGAGTGAAAAGAACTGCTGAAATACTGGATGGAACTCGGGAGAAGTGCACCAAAGGAGATTAAGACGGTCCCATTAGCAAAGATGATTATGGCAAGACAGAAACAATAATTACTTGGAAATTGCTTACTATTCTAGTAAAATGACTGAACTTTTCTTTTAAGTTTAATAAATTACCCCAGATATTTCGGGATAAAGCTTAATAATTTAAATATGAAGGTCTTTGTATAAATTTTTGTCTTTGTTTAATGTTTGCCGGGTCAATAAAAATATGTTGTGAATCGATATGACATACTTGTTACATTGAAGAAAATTCTTGGTTTTGAAGTTTTTGTAAGGCAATTTGGTTTTTCTCATCTAAAAAATAATGTTCAAATAATCAAACTCTGTAAACATTATTGTGTTGTAAACAGTTATTGTTGTCTTTAAAGGTTAATGTGGTGATACCACACTATCACAACATCACAGTATCACAATATAAAGAAAACATGTGCTTTTTAATCAATACAAAATAAATCCTAAAACAAAAATTTTGCGATAATAAGACCTAAATACTTCAACTTACTAAATTGATCAATTACCGTAGTATTTGTGTTTACACTATTAAAGTATAGTCTATCAAGTGCAAAATATTTCTGTATTTTATCTAGTTTAGTTCACCTAGTGGTATTTCGATATTAATCTTTAGTATTTTTAGATGCAATAGTTGTTGAAGTAAAAAAGAATGTTAACATTCAAGGCAAGTGAGTACGAGCCGAGGCGAAGCCGAGGCTTGTCACTTGCCGAGGATGTTACCAGTCGATATATTCCGTGTTACTTATTACATTTTTCCCGCTGTCGTTGAAAATTTCCTGAAAATTTCTCAAAAAATGAAATGTTTGCATTAGTTAGGACAGTGGTCACTGTCATCTAGACTGTATGTGCGTAACTAAGGGTGAACTGAAGCGACAAATTTAAACAATGCGAAACATAAACCCTATTTATTTTCTTATGGATGTAAATGACAGTATTTACATTCCGTTGTCTAGGAAAAATAATACACGAATATTATTTGCCATTTTCATGTCTTGTGTCTAAGCATTTATGAACTATTTACATTACCGGCAGCGTGAAAAATTATTTGTTTCAAATTTTTTTCGGTTTGTATATAAATATAGATGTCTATTTAAGCGCAGAACCAGAAAAACCACAATATGTCAATTTTTGCAGTAGAAGATCCTTGTTAACTGTTTCAAATGCTCTTTTTTAATCAATGAAATTTACTACATTATATCTCTCCTGATCTACGCTGTATTACGCAGAGGGTATAGGTAGCGGTTCAATCACCGAATAAAAATAAGAGTTGGTTCAAAATTACATATATTTACATGATTTGGCTTCCTGTGACTACTATCTATATCCAAATCAGAAAAAAATTCTTGCTGAGAAGAATTTTACATCAACTGAAGAAATTGCAGCAGTGGAGCACACATTATTGATGCTACTGATTTCTAAAAAACAAAACATATTTAGAATAAATGTATTGTGGTTTCTGGAATTGAGCATATATGTAAACAGAATAAAATAGGTAATAGGTAATTAATGATCTCAATATCCATAAGATAGATTATGGGTAATAATTTGTTCAACAACTATAACTTTAAAAAACGTTGAAGTGCGATACTCTTAGTAGATACTAAATTACCTTTTCTGGGTCCGCTAGAAGTCCCCTATATCTAATTTAATTTGATAAGGAGCCAGGAAAACTGAATCTAGTTTTGCTAAAATACACTCGAGTTTTGAAACATAGACTTCATGAAACACGTTTAATGAAAATTGTGTTTGAAACATTGTTAATTTATAAAACAATAAAATTGTAATAAATAAGCTACATGGAATAATGTAGTATAGAAATTGTGCTGTAACTGAAATAAGTCCGTTGTCACTATGATGTATTAGATGAAGCACATAGCAAAACAAGTAAATTTTTAAGATACAAATGTTACCTGTTCCCTTTGTTCTCTCTTCCTTCCATAGTTTGATAAGGAATTTTTTTATTATGGAGTTAATAGAATTGTTGTTGTTGTTGCTGTCATGTAGTGAACAAGTTCATATGCACGTAATCTCATATCTAACGATACAAACCAAATAAATGCAAATAGATAATAAATATAAAACACTGATAATTCACCAAATTTGGGTAGCGGGTAGATACTCGTCCATAATTCCGATAGACGACAGATCTACTTCAGGGACGCGCCCCTGCCCACGCAAACTTTGGTTTATCTCAGAAGACTAAACTGTAGGAGGAGAAAACAATGAGGATCGTAATAAAAGAGTGCTGAAATTTATAAAGGAGAGTAAAATCGAAACGCACATCAGAGAAAATGGAGTGAAACTTGCGAAAATATTTGGAATGCTTAGGACGTAAATATCGAAAAAGCACTAAATTAGAAGGCTATGCTAATTTACGGTTTCCTGGAAAGAAAACCGTAGAACAATAGTATAAATAAAAGTGAAGTCCGCGGAGACCGAAGCCCACCAGAGGATAATGTTTTACATGTTCATGTTAATGTAAATAGTGAGGAAGCACGAGTTCAGAGACTATATCGATGGTGCCTACGAAAAGTATATTTCCCAATAAATTGTAAACGAAAAAAATAACATTCGTATAAGAGTCGTCAAAAAAATGTTTTTCGCTACATGCCCACGAAGAGTATAACTCCCAAAAATATCGACGAAAAAAATATCTTTCTCAACACGCCGCGAAGAGTATAACTACCAAAAAATTATCGGCGAAAATAATAACTCTTAGATAAGAGTCGGCGAAAATGTATACCCGCGAAGAGTATAACTTTCAAAAAAATGTAATCTTCGATAAGAGTCGGCGAAAAAAATTATTTTTCTATGTGTGCACGCGAAGACTATAACTCCCAAAAAATTGTAGGCAAAAAAATAACTGATAAGAGTCGGCGGAAAAAAATATTTTCCTTGTTTGCCCGTGAACAGTACAACTCCCAAAGAACTGTCGGCGAAAAAAATAACTCTTCAATAACAGCAACATCAAATATCCCCAAAACCATGTGTTAAGTATAGCCCGTTCGATATCTGATGAGTTAGAATTCCAAGAACCTACTAAACCAATAAACTCCTTCTTATCGGAACTACTGTAACAATATACCGCGACAGAGGCGTGCCTTAAAAATTTCGGCATTATTGTCAATGTCGAATGCACGCAAAAGCTAATATGGTAAGTGCTACAACAGCGCCGTCAATGACATTCTAACGCTGCTCATAATACGTCGATTGTCGGATACCGACAAAGGTAGCTACGCGTTTTCTTGGAATTTTACCTCATCACATTTTGAACAAGCAGTATAAATCTTGCGAAAAGTATGGTCCATCATTTTGTATCTACCATATTGTATTTATTTTCATTGAAAATTTAAAATCGTATTGCAACTCAGCGATTTTACAATGACACAATCCCCCAAGTTACAAGTTTCTATTAATTTCTAAAAAAATTAAACGAAATTCTTGGAGATATCGTTATAATACCAATCACCCTGGGCACGAGGTAGTCTGGAGACCGTTGCCGATGATATGGTTGTTTTTAGTGACCTCAAAAACGCGCGAGTTACGGGTTTCGATTAATTTCTGAAAATTTGTAACCATACTCCCGGAGATAACATAAAACTCGTCTTCCTGGGCACCAGGTACTCAGGAGACCTTTGCCGATGTTACAATATTCATGTTTAGCGACCTCAAAAGTCAAAAACTCCCGAGTTAACAGTTCTGATTAATTTTCTTACAATTTTAAACAAAACACCCAGACATGGCGTTAATACCAAACATCCTTGGCACTAGGTATTCCGGAGGCTGCTTCCGATGCAATGTTCATTTTTAGCGACCTCAAGAACCCCGACGTTAGAAGTTTTGATTAATTTTTGAAAACTTATAACCATACTCCAGGAGATGACATGATACTCAACATCATGGGCACCAGATATTGCGGATGCAGTTGCTGATGTTATGTTCGTGTTCAGTGATCTCGAAAACTCATAGATAACAATTTGATTCACTTCAATTCATATGGTTCACCGGATTATAACTCATTGAAGAACTATTATTTTCGTAACGCACTATTAGAAGTGATAGTCTTCGTGGACACAAAGACAGAACTAGTTTTCTTCACAGACACTTATCAAGGAGTTATTGTTTTCGCCACGGATCTAGTCTTGGACAACCAAACAGAAATTGCTGTCTTCGAAGTCATTCATTAAGGGGTAGTGTTTTTCGCCGCGTATTATGAGGAGTTATATACTTCGCGGACACTCAAACTGAAATAGCTTTCTTCGCTTAAACTTATTAAGGAATTTTTTTTCGCCACGTATGATTAGGAGTTATACCTTTCGCGGACACCCAAACAGAAATATCTTTCTTCGACGGCACTTATTAAGCAATTCTTTTTATTGCCGCGTATTATTAGGAGATACACTCTTCGCGGACTCAGAACAAGAAGTAATTATTTTCGCTAATACTTATCGAATAGTACTTTTTTTCTCCAGATACTATTTGATAATAATTATTTTCGTGGACGGGTGAATAGAAATGACTTTATTCGCTGACATAACATGTCAAAGAGTAATTCTGGTTACTGACGCATTATTAAGAGTTACACTTTTCCCTGACATACTATTAGAAATAATGGTTTTCGCGGCGTTAATTGAAAGTTATACTCTTCGCCGCGCTTTTCAGAGTTATATTCTTCGAAGGCACCGGCGATATACCCTATATGCATTATATACTACATACACTATACCCGAGTTGACCCGGCAAAGACTTTGGAATATATTGCAACTGCAGGGGAAAACATTCAGCGAACATCACTAAACAGTTTAAGTTGTTATACAAAAGAATTAATAGTTAATAGACGAAATTACATAATACATTTAGGTATGGTTTTATAGTAAGATATTTACTTAAACGTATGAGCTGCTGGAAATGTTCTTTATTAATTCAATTACTATATTTCATTTCTTCCTTACAAAATAGTAAAACATATGGTATAATAACAAATGCTTGTCCCTTTGTTATAGATGTACATTTTTTGACAAATATATTTGGAAACGGATCGAGTACATCTATCAATATTATTTCAATAAATGAATAGCATTATCCAATTGAAATTGACAATTATGACAAATTCAACGAATTAGAATTCAACCCAAAAATATATGACGTTGTTGTGGGTAGTTGACGTCTCCTTTTTGCTACAAGGCTAATCTGGACGAGTCCTACAGTTCAACGTGGGCTCCGAAGCGCGGTTGTACCCGCTAAGGCTCTCGCCTAAAAAATATTTCGTCAGATTTTTAGTTATTCTCGAAGAATACCAATGAACGCACATCATTTCTCTGGCTCTTGCTTTTTGCACAATATTTTGTGTTTTATTACGGTCACAAAATTAATAAAAGCAGTACAATTAGATCTTCAAGAAATGGAAGAAAGTGTTATTGGCCGCGTAATAGATATGAAATAGAAAAAGGTGAAAACATAAGTTCCAACCGGCGTACGAGTGCTTCTAAACGCAAAATTCCGCAAGACTGAATATGATATCCATTCTACTATAAGTTATAAAATTTTGAACGTTTTTAGTGTTTTTATAGTGCTGAGTAATCATATATCATGTAAAGGACTCGATAGTTTAATCTAGTTATGAAAATTTTAAAAGATTCATGATTTTATTGCGAGAGAAATGGACTAAAAACTTTAAAGGGGTTTTTCTCAAAACGACTTTTTTCAAACTGGTCTCACCGACAACTCGGACAATTCCGGACCGATTTTTAATTTTTTTGTTTCGTTTTGTTCGTCTTGATAGTGGCAAAGGTTAAGCGTAGCCGATTTGGAAAATGTTGATTTTTACTATTTTTTAAACTGTTTGAAAACAAAATAAAAACGGTCGAAAAATGAAAGTATATTCAATCGGTCGCCACATTGTGAAAAATCAAAATATAAAAAAACGGCTACTTACAACTATAATTACATTCATACAGATTGTGATAATTTTAATCTTTTTTTGTTAATGTTACCGGCTTGAAAAATCGATGCGACCATGGCAGGAGAATATTTTTTCAGGCTCTACGGTATCGTTTATATTGTTAAAAGTAATAATATTTAAAAGTAATTATTATTAGTAACTAAAATTAAATAGTAATTATTAAAATTAATAATATTTTTTAATAAAAATTTGTGGAAACTTTATTGGATATTTACTTCATAAAATAAAAATAAAACGATCCATAAACTCCTTTATTTACCAGGTCAAAAGAATTCTTGAAAATCATTAATTTTTTTAGCCGTCACAGTGGCTATCTCCCTTAAGGTAATTGTTTAAATTATTGGAAATTGAGACCAAATGGATTCTGGAACTCAATTAATACCGAAGATCCTACATGTTACATGGGTAAAGTTTTCATAAAAGAAATTTAAATTTCGGGCTCTTTCTGTTTCAATTTACTTTTACGACATTCGATTGCAAAAATATATTGTTACTTAATATATGTAGGGACATATTTACTTAAATTGTCGCATTGCACAAATTTCGATCTTGATCTTGAATTTGGTTGTTTTTCTGGAAACTATACTGAATACAACTTTTTACCTTTGTTGTGTATTCGTGCTTTCCACACATTTTTAGTTTTTACGTGCTCATCCACAATGAGCATTTCATCGGCATAGATCTCAAACAACACAAAAATCTCAAGTTAAGCTTTGTTTGTGTGTGAAGATATGCCATACTTTGTTCAACCAACTTAGTCTGTTGAAAACTAATGATGAAAATCATGTGGGTGCTTATAATCTTTAAGCATGTTGTGCAAACTACATTATCGCCATCCCAAATAAAAATAAAAAAAATCTCAATTCATCAAGAAAATGTAGACAATGGACAATAGACATAAATATATGATACAGTTTTCCGGTATTTGATTATGTAGAATGTGAATTTAGATAATTTTTCATTATTTTCTTTTGCCAATAGATTGTCGAGTAGTAGAAAAAAAGTTAAGTTCCAGCAAATATAATTGGCTAAGTATATCAGTGTACCTGCTGCTGCTGGCTCATTGTTTCCGTTTGAAAAGGGTTATTAATCAACCGAGGACTAAATTACCCGAAAGAACAAAAACCGCCAACAAAGTACGGCTAAGTAAGCAATAATAACGTCACAGAGCGAGAGAAAGAGAGACGTGTACACACACATATGGGCTCGTACAGGAAGCGCAGGTTAGCACGAACACACCGGCATAAAAGATACTTCCGGTCTAGGTAATGGTCTGAGAGAGTGATGGCTGTCTGTCGAGAGGAGCCGTTCATTTGTTTTCCTACCCCAACGAACTCATTCCGCTCGATTTTTAACGCCCCGTGACAGGGCACGCACTACGCCTTTCTCTCTCGCACATACACTTTTTCGCGAACAAAAGAACGTGAGAGGATCGCGCGAATTGTTTCTCTTTTTTTGTTATTGTCGTTGTATACGTATTGCGTTTGTTGCTGCCTTTATGTCAGCTGAAGTAGCCGCTGAATATTTCAGCGGGAAATGATTGAGGGATGTTCGTCAAAAAGTGGGCGAGAGGATGATTAAGGATGACGTGTGTGTATGTGAATGTGTTGGGATGAATTAGAGTTTTGTCGGTTTGACACAACTCCAAAAGAAAAAAATATCATTTTCATTAAACAGAGTGGGTATGGTTTAATAGGCCTGCAATTTTTCCTAGGAATAAGGTATAATTTCATCTGTACGAATGGTGTGTCCTACATGAACAAATTAAAAATTTCCAAAGATTTTTAAGCAATTGAAATCTGTGCCAGTATTATATTTGTATCTAAGAACTTCCAAGCTACAAATTTCACCATTTTAATTTATTTAAGAGAAGAGGCACCCTCTAACAAATAGGACGACTTCACCTAATAACGAACTTATGGTTTGTTGGTCTGAGACGCATAGAGGCGCAAAATCAAAGGTTTCAGTACCATTTTGAAAGAACTTTTATCCAATGGTTCCAAGGAAATAAATTCTATTTTCAAATTCATAAATTGCTTTATATATATATATATATATATATATATATATATAAAGATATAAAAATATTGATTGGTTGAGTATAAAAATAATCTCCTAAATAAACTAGGAAACGTTTCCCAGAAGTAAAATACCAGAGAGATCATCATGTTTGTATTCCAGGAATTAAGAAAATTACTTGACTTATAAAAATCTGAGTCAATATAATCAAATCTTTAAAGCTCCTTATAAATTTCGATCACTGAACATATTTTTTTATTGGGATACCTCATAGCAACATTTTACTTTTTTTTTGCTAGAATCATCATTATCAATAATCATATTTTTGGAGAAAACCTGATGACAACGATTAAAAACGGTAATGCATTTGTCCCGCAGACAATTGCAATTTTTAATAAAACCGTCAGACATCTCGAAAATCCCAATTAATTCTGGACGACGCGACGTGTAATTAATTCAGAAACGAAATGATCCCTCCTCGGTCTGATTGTGTGTCCGCCGAGGAACGTTAAAAATCAAAGTTTCCGAAAGAAGGGGGCGTCCATTCCATAATTCCGGACGGACGTTCTGACACCAGCTGGTAAATAAAAGTTACGAGAGTAACTTAAAAACGGGTCTAATTAAACCCTACTAAAACTAAATAAATAATGATTTCGACATTTAAAACCCTTCCACCATATGCCCTTTAAACTACGCATTCGTTGGGTAATTTTCAAGTGGTGTGGGTTTGGATATCCCTGTGTAAAACGTGGGTTTGCCTACGAAATATAATATGATTAATATGTCTGTATATGCAATACAAGCATACAAAGACAACAGCTATTATATTATCTACTATCTGTAATATATGAAATGTCTCTATAATTTGTGTATTTTATATATATATATATATATATATATATATATATATATATAAGATATATATATGTTGCATGTATGTAACATGTATGTGCATAGTATACATATAAATGATTACTAAAGATAAATAGAAAATATTCTTCGCTCGAGGTTAAATGTTATTAGTCGTGTACCCAACATACACTTCACATGAGGCTAATTATGTCAACTATTTTGAACGGTAAATATTACGCCATTGCTTCTGTTATTAACAAATTTTGTTGGTGACGCTTCATTTTGTAGTAAAAAGATCTTACGTTTTTTTGCATCTTAAACTATTTTTTGATAAAAAAAGATCAAAGATTGTCACATTGTAATGTAATACATCGGAGCAGCCGATTTCGGCCACGAACCTTTATCAGCGTAAGCGGAGGATTATGGTACGTTGATAAGTACGCCGACTTCGGCCACCACTCTACCTGAATTGCTTAGGGCTTAGCCTAGGATTTTAATGGGTCGGAGAAACCGAAATGCGCCCTGCTCTCAAATTGTCAGGGAATCAATAAACCAATGAAATTGCAATGATTTTGAGAAAAATGGTTCATTGGGAAATTTTTGGTGTCAACCAATTATCCACTAGTTAATAACTTGTCTATGTGTAGAGAGCAAATATTTCTTTTTTCAATATCAAATTTGCAACATACATTCAAGAAAAATTAAGGTTATCGTTAATAAATTTGTAGACCTATACCTATAAATATTACAATATATAAACTATATATATATATATATATATATATATATATATATATATATATATATATATTATATATATACATACCAGGGATTAAAGAGATGGCTAGAGAAGAGTCCTTAAATATCAATATGCTTGGTTTTCTTTCAATTAAATCAATTGATTGTTTTGTTTTTGGTCAGTTGATCATGTGATCGATCCTGTTCGTTTTACTAAACCTCATTTGTTTTTCTTTGCCCTATAACAAGCGATAGCGAATTCAAATAATACTTAATTATGGTCGTCGGGGAGGAACTCGTCGGTCCTCTGAGAGGTTTACCTACTTTCGAACTGACCGCGGAAGGAATTCGCCGCCGCTTTATAATAATTTCTCTGTTTTTCAATTTTAATTTTACTGACTTAACACTAAACTGAAAGAAATTAGTGACCGAAATCGGCCCAATCTTATTTTATTCCACCTACCTGGCCTAACGAGCCATAATCGTTACTAATCCTACAGATAAAATCGCGTGGCCGAAGTGGGCTGTAATTTTCTTCTCTGTGAGGAATGGTGGCCGAAGTCGGATGTCCCCCTTTCCCCCTAATATATATTATAATTATATATTATAATTGCAATAGAAAATGACTCCTGTAGTTATCACTGTATTACATATATTTAACGGTTGATAAGTACATCTATTCCTCAGGATTTCTTTATTATCCGTTTAGGTGTTGTGTTTATCATGTGACAATGCTGCATCGTAAACTCTTACAGTGTAGAAGAGATACTAACTGTAAAATAAACAATTTTGCACCAAAACCACTCGTTTTCAGCGACGTACTTCTACACCCAGTTGTTAAATACTGAAGACATAGAGGAAAAACTTCCTACCCAGAGGGATAATATAACCATAAAACAATTTCTCTTGCGACTTCAGTTAATCCATTCAGCCCATCACGAAGAAGGCGGGACTTCGGTAGGGTCGTTTTCATTGGAAAATCGTTTTCAGAATATGTTAAAATTGATTTTTAAAATTTTCCTTAATTACCGTAATAAAATTTAATTTAATTTTTGAAAATATGAATAAACTACTCAAAAAAAGGTAACGCAACTAAATACTGAAAGATATTTGAAAATTAATCTATCGATTTTGTTCCAATCCATCAAGAAAATTTGCATTGCCAGACATATATGTAGGTATCGAATACCCTTGAACAATTTGACATTTTTAGAGTTGGGACCGGTATCATATTCAAATCAAAGATTACATTAGCATTCCCACTCAGCACCGCTGCTATTACTCGTTTTTATCGCCTTAATGAATCATTTGACTTCATTTCCTTAATTTCATAGCAATTTTGGTAAACCTCATCAATATACTCAATCTGAACCAGACAATCCTCATTGTGTTTTATTTACATCTCCCCTAATATGTATCATTTTGCGGCGGGTAGAAAATCGACCAAGATAACTGTCGAACTTAACGGACCGTGTAATGCCCACCTGGCGGTTTGGAATAATTGCAGTAAACCTTTCGTTCTCCGGCTAAACGAAGACAAGTCGATTAATCGCTTTGGTGAGCCACTAATAAATTTAAAACATTTAAAAAGTATCGTTCCGAGTGGGAAATAGAGGAGAGCGGTAGGAAAGGGGATATACGGAATCGACGCACATCCCCCTGGTATAGATTGAAGGATAGCAATTGGAGTCGAAAACGGTTCACCTCCGAAACAGCAACGAAAACAGCAGCAACAAAAAAAGAAATACCTTGTTCACCCTGTCGATCGGGCGTGTTATCTGCATTGGCCCTTTTGTTCCAAATGAACATGTTTTTGTTTACTTTTTTCTCCCGTTTGGTTTTTTGTTTTCGGTTGGTGGTCGTTATCGATGTTTTTAGTGGAATTGCATGTCTGGTTAATAATGAATGCATTCACTCTAAAGCACTGGATATTTCACAAAACTCTAGTGTGATTTTCTATTTTGCTGCTTTTATTTCGACTCGTCCGACACTCGTCTGCTTCGTGTTAATTTTTTGCAGGGCAGGTGGCTTTTTCTGCTCTTTCAACCACCCCTCCCCGTTTTCGAGCTTCGACGGGGTTGTTTTCATTGCGTTGCATTTTATACACCAGATTTTCAAATGGAAAGCTAATGTGTAATAAAGAAGGCGAAAAGGGTATATTCTGAAATTTCAGATCCTGAAAAGATTTAAATAATTCTCTCTAATTTCCTTGAATCTGAATAATTCTTGTTTAAAATTAAAATAAGTTTTAAAAAGTGGAAGCGGACATCTCTTGTGAAATACCAAGCACTATTCTAGTTTATCATATTGTGAGGTACCTCGAAAGACTGCAATAGCAAATAATATTCGAAAGATTTTAAAGAAAATCAGATATTCAGTTATTGTCTGAACCTGACTGAAAATTAAGTTTGAATTTTATTCTTTAGATTCTCAAATAATGAGAAAAAAATTGAAACTTTCACACATTAATGTAAATTAAGAAAAACTTAAAAAATTTAATGATGATATTGTGAAAATAATTTTTCCATTGTTGCCATTGAATTAAAAACCGATTGATGAAGGAACATTTACCATCCAGAGAGGTAATCGACAAGTTGGACATCAGCACAACCGTGGAAACAACTCTACATGGCGCTATAAAATACATGGCTCACTTTGACGTCATTCCAATCGAGAACGATTGGAAATATATGCAAGTACCTCTGTTAGTACGACGCAAGGAAAATATTTCAAATAATGATGCAAAAAGCCATGCGAAGAAATACGACGATAAAACCAATGAAGAAGTCAAGGAAGAAGATGAGATTGACCAAGATGTAACTTACACTACAAATGGTTCTAATATGGACGAGTGATGGACTTCTTAGACTCATAGACTCTTCTTTCGGATGCTTCAACTGAGGAAGAGGGGAGCAATTTGAAGGATTATTCCAACAAAGTTAAAAATAATATATAGAGGAATCATCACCCTACATAAAGCTCGAAGTGGGCCAAATAAATTCCATCATCAAGAAATCGTCCTTCTGCTGGCTTCTAGATCAATCCAACGGCAGAGTAAGTACTGATCGATTGAAAAGGTTTATAGGAATTAGAGGCAGTGCAAGGAAAACCTCTGGCTTTACGCGCCACTGTACTAACTTTTGAAGCACCGGGTGGGTGAAACGATGATATGATTGAGGCATGTATGAGTTGAAATCCCACTTAAAACTATCAAATTCCCTAAGCCGAGGGTGCCAGAGAACAATGGGCTATAGACATCGCTGACAGGTCACTGCTATAAGCAGTGAGGGCGACCCCCCCATTGTTTACTTGCACCCTTGGCTTTGGGAATTTGTTGGTTCTGGGTGGGATTTCAGATCATATATGCCTCAATCATAACTTCGTTCCACCAACCCGCTGGTTCAAAGGTTAGAACACTGGCGCGTAAAGTCAGAGGTGGTGGGTTCAAGTCCGGCGGGTCCAAATTGTGCACCAACTACCTGCACCGAAATGGTTTTAGGTAAATTCGGCACCGAATTAGCGTATGGAAGCATTTGAGATGTGGCTGTATAGGAGAATGCTCCGAATACCATGGACAGCTCACGTTACAAATATAGAAGTGTTAAAGAGAATGAAAAAATATCTAGAAATCATGTACATCATTAAAAAAAGAAAACTAGAATACCTAGGGCATGTTATGTGAAATGAGGATCGATACTCCCTACTGCAAACCATAATACAGGGAAAGATACTGGGTAGGAGAGGACCCGGAAGAAGAAGAATCTCATGGTTGAGGAATTTACGGACTTGGTTTGGGAAAACCTCAGCAGAACTGTTTCGAGCGTGTACAAACAAAGTTATAATTGCCAACATGATTGCCAACATCCGAAACGGATAGGTACCCTAAGAAGAAAAAGAATTAGCGTAAAATGATACAGGCAAATTGGACACCAGCCGCCTACTGTGCATTACGAGTTGGAATCAGGGCAAATTTGATAAATTAATACTTAAATTAAAACCTACTTATTTCATTAATTTCGTACTGTCGAATTTGTACCGTCAAAATGTTCAGTTAGACCACTTATGCCCCACGGGGCACTCGGTTGATCCTTGCCCTCTTGCCCTCTTTAATAATATTTTGTACCAGTTAAAACGGTCGGTGCCCAATTTGGAAACAGATTAATACCGGTCGGACGAAAAAAATTGTGAAAGATTAAATAGTGCCCAATTTACCCACGCCCAAAAAGCCCGTTCAAGTCACACCGAGGGTTGTCAATTTTTCGGAGTTGAGGGTGTAATTTTATTATTCACTGCGGTGGTACAACGGTTTCGAGCGAGGGCAATTGGGGGTACATTTCCCCAGTAGTCCTCATTTACCATTAACAAGGTTTTCGTACGAACAGATCAACCATCGACGTGATTTTTATAATAAGGCAGGTAGTGGAAAAGCGATCGAATTTAACAGACCTGCTTTCTTGTTCTTTGTAGACCTGATGAAAACATTCGATCACAAGTAAGGTATTTTAAATACCAATGTATAGACACATCTAGCGATCGTAATACATTCAAGGAAGTACAATCTCAAGCAGTAAAAGGAGTATAAGTATCAGGATTCTTACGGGACATAACATGGAAAAATAAATATATAAATATAAACAGCAACGTCAAAATATATAAGACAATGTTAAGACCAATAATGGTGACATATAGGGGATAAACGCGTGCCGAAACAAGGACAAAACAACTACTGCGTTCAGTTGAAATGAACTCTCTAAAAGCGATAGCATTAGAGACGAAGTAGGACAGAGTAAGAAATTCAGATATACGACAACTATGTACCGTAACCGACATCACGAAATTCGTAAGACAAAGAAGAAGAAGATTTTGGAAGGAACATGTGTCAAGAGCAGATGATACCAGACTAATAAAAATGGCAAGATACTCTAGACCTCCAGGAAAAAGAAGCATAGGAAGAACACAAGAAAGATGGGCCCAAAGTTGGCGATCTTCGGAAGAGGACTGTGACAAAAATTTGAAGCGTGAAAAAGAACAGACCATGGCCCTACAACAAAAGAAGAAGAAGTAGAAAAAGAAGAAAATGACTATGTAAATATGAGTATGACTATGAAAATTATGTTGGCAAAAGTATACAGTATATTTCAACTGTGTTAGAGACATAAAACATACCTACATACGAGTAAATCCCACGCTGGCGTCATTATCATCAATCATCACTAATAGTGTAGTATTTTCCATTACTACTGACATTGATCAATGCTATGTTTAGTTTATTTTTTAACCGCTATATCTGGTAGTATTGAATTATCTCCATCGTCTTCACTACCTTTACCAGTACCTACTGCAAATTATAAAGATGGTGACCAAAATTAAAGAAGTGTTCTTAAGTCATTTCAAATTTAATTTTCAACATAACTCGTCATTTTTCGAGGACGCCATTTCGCAAATTACATATGATGCTTAAGTTGTTTAGAAATAGTGAATGTATGTTCTTCAACATGATCTTGCGAATTCATTAATTCTAACTACATTTAATTAGTGAATATTTGTGGAACCTTATTTTTTTAAGTGAAACTTCTTTGCGCACGTTATACACTTTGGGATGGGGTGTTGGTCGAAAAACCGCGTCACGAGTGATAAGAAATCCGAGGACAAAGCCGTGTTGCCAGAATGCGCGTAAAATGTACCTCTTCCATCGCGCCAGCGAACCGAGCCGATCGCCAAATCGTTTCTGTGTGCTACCACAGAGGTCAACGTGGCAACACCGGAGAGCGTCGAGACTTTCGAACAGCTGACACCTGATACCTAACCTCAAACGGCGAGAAACAATTAGGCATTCCAACCACCTGTCAAAAATAAATCCAATATGGCCGTTGTGGGCAAACAACTTGGTTATGTCATCTGTGACTATTGATCGAAAAGTGTTCCATTTTATGTTTTTGAGAGTGAGTTAAGTAGTTTTCATATTTTTAAAGTGTACAGTACTCTTTTTTCGAACAAAGATGCTCTTGTACGCTTTTGTACTCTTTCATTTTTGCTTTGCTGTAGTAACTATGGGTTAAAACTAAATACGAAACGATATCCGTGTTGGTGACAGGCGGAACTCCATGAATAGAATTGTCCAAATCTTCAACTTTCAATGTAAATGGTTCCTCATTATCCATTAACTTCAGCTTCTTTAGATAACTGCAAAAAATATATAGAAATGCAAACACAAAATTTTAGTAAGTACTTTCGAGCTTACCGTTCGCCAACATCGCGATTTTACAACAACAATGTCTTTAAATATTCACTGTACATCTTAAAAAGTATATGAGCACTAACAAAACCGATATAACTTTTTAAAAATCACCTTTTCAGCAACAAACAACATAACCATGAACACTTTCTTATGGCGCTGTCAAACTGTCAAACTTTGTTTGCCCACAGCCGCCATATTGGATATTACGTGGTTTGTAATGCCTAATAACATCTAGCGGGGACAAAACGGTGAGCTGTATTGTTGAATTGCGTGACATGGACATGGAGAAAAGTGAGGATGCGTCGTGCCTCACGTCAGATGAGAACATAGAGACATCATATGTGGAGACCATCGTGAAGGCGGTCGTAGGAGGACTCCAGCAATAGATGGTGGAAGCGGCGAAGCAACAAGCGACCATTATTGCTCTGGACGTGTCGGGGCAAACAGCAACGTTCGGATCGAGCTGCAGCGAGGAATCCGGAGTGGAGCAGGCGAGTGCTCGACTTCCACCGTCTTTGGCGATGAAGATGGTGGAAGTGTTTGACCCCAGCAACCCGGAGAGTAGTGTGGAGCGAGGGCTCTCCAAGATTGATCTACTTGGGGCGATCTACGACTGGACAGATTTAGAGAAGAGCAATCTGTTGCAGGCGCGGTTGGCAGAGGGACGGCGAAGCTGTGGCATCAGCGTCTCGACAATTACGATCGACCATGGGCAAAATGGCGAGCCATGTTAGGGGCGGCGTTCCCTAGGCAGCGAGATTTCCACGGGATTATGACGGAGATGATGAGATGGGAAAAGTTAGCCAGCGAGACAATGACCACCTACTACCATGCGAAGCTGGCGTTGTGCAGAAAAGTCGGCGTTACCAGCGAAATGCTGTCTCTTGCATTATTGCAGGATTGCCGGCAGAGCTACGAGCGAGTGGTTATGGCGTCTCTAGCACTTCCCCGAAACAGGGCAATCGAAGGCGTTTGAGGTTACAAATGCCAGCAGGTGGGAGATCACCTGAGTCGAGACTTTCCGCATACTAGAACGGGCCGGTGCAAGCGTTGCGGTAGCAAAAAAAAATTTCTTATATTCCATTTATATATCCTGTCTGTCTGTGTGTGCATATGGCAAAAGAAGTTTCACTTCCACCTTCTGGTCCGACGCAGACTATTATATTTTTTACCATTTTGAATTACAATATCCAAAAGAGCACAAAATTTAAGAAAAGGGCTACATTTGTGCTTGAAAATTCTGACGAATTTTTCGATCTCGAAGATTGAAATTGTTTACTTGGGGACCGTATACTGATTCCACAATGATTCGTGAGTTTTCATTTTGTTTAAATTCATTGTATTTTGTTCCTGGACAAGTGTGTACACCATAGGTAAATGAAGAGGAAACTGGAAGTCCGATAATGAAAACGCATCCACATAAAATGACTCAAATACTAATGGGATGTGGACTGTTAAAAGGTACAGATTCGATCTGAGCCGAATAGGAGGAGTGTTGACCTCTAAATAACATGATGATTTCGATGATATTACTGGAAAACGACGGAATAGTGAAAAGACGGAAAAACACGAGTGTAATAAAGTAAGAAGAAATATCTATAATCGATAATGCTCCCATACCTCCAATAATGCCAGAAAGGAAAAATTACTATAACCAAAGGAAAACACCAAGTCTTAACCAACTGCTTTATTAAAGATGAGCGACCGGTTTCGGCTTCATAGAAGCCATCTTCAGGCTCGCAAACAAGTTGTTTTGTTTTAGGGCTCCTGGTGTTCGAAGTGTGCGGCGTCACACATACAAAACAAATACGTTGACATACACAGTTATAATAAATAAAACATAGAAAAATTACTATGTTTTGTGTCCATTTCTGAAAAATTATTCTTAAAGACAAAAACATTTGGCTTTTATTCCAAATTGCAGTATGATTAAAAGATTTGTTTCTAGTATATTACTGTCTGATATGTTGAAATTAATAGCGAACCAATAAAAAGATTGACAGGCCTCGGTTTCTCTTGTGGCATGAGAGAAATGCTTACTTCCTATATAGGGAACAAAATGCCTATACACAATATAAGCCAATGTACGTGAATCGTGAAACTTGTAGGTTAAATAGAGTTTGTGAACACCCTGTGTAATTTGACAAATTTTAGTTATATTTAAAACAGCGAGCGGTAAAACGAACAATCAATTCAAACTGCACTCCATAAAGATACCGGCCGCGCAACATCAAAGGTCCGCACGCCAGACATGTCGAAACAGGGTAAACGTGTACGTGTACGTTAACGGGAATAAATCTTTGTTCCCCGTTCGCATTGGGGATTTAGCGTGGAACGTATATATGATAAAACTGTGCCTAACCCGAGTTTTACACGCTAATGAGGGCAGGCTGGCCAGTTACCCACCGCAGGGTCGCGCACCCCTCCCTGCGTTCCCTGACCCCCGGAAACGGACCGGAGGAAGAGGAGGTTGGGGAGGAGGGGGAGGATCGAGTGGGGAAAAGGGGGAACGCCCGCCATCATATTAATACCCTCTCTCGCCGCTCTATGCACCCGAATCGCCGCACTTTTGGGACGAACACCGGAGTTCAATAGTTTACAATTTACACTAATGTCCCAACTTACAGGGAGTGCAGCAATGGGAATGCAGGGAATGAAGTGCAGGATTTTTGGATATCTCGAAGAAAATCGGTTGTTATTAATCTTAATTCTTTCTATGCTGGGTGTATATCTAATCTGGAGTTTATCAGTATATTCGTTTGAATAATTCCAAAGGGTAATTGAAAAATTCCTACCCGAACATTCTCATAGAAGTTAAAGTTTATTGTTCCAACTTTTTCTTAGGAATTTATAAAATGTGCCATATTCAACATAAGATATTCAACACAATATTCGCCATTCACAATAAATTTTATATTAACAATTGCAGGGTAATATCAATCGTAGTTTAAAAATCCTAAAATTTTTAACTTGCTACCTAAATTAAAAAACCAACTGACACTATACCTTCATTTGTTTCATTACAAATGTCAAATTACAAAACGTACCTTTTTAGTATTTCCGTCACTTATTGTTTTCTCGCCGCATAAACCTTCCCTGAACTTCCACAAATATTTCAAGTTCAAAATCAGCAAAATCGGTGCAGCCATTCTCGAGTTTAAGCCGGACAAATGAACAGCAATTTATTTTTATATAGCGGAGCTTTTCTATCGAAACGCATGATGGGAAATCAACAAGAGCAAACGAGAAACTTATAGTAGTTCGTTAGTATGACAGAGAACGATGTTTTGCAACGTTGCCGGCCGAGCAGGCAGTCCAAGTCAACGCGTATCGCAGTCGCGTATCGCTTACTACAACTCCGTTGTGTCCACAATTATTTTATACTTTCAACGGGAATGTCACTTTTTACAGATCTTCCTGCTGAAGTGTGGAGTTTCCGAATATTCGGTACAAAACAAAATTGTTCATATTTCGCATCTAATACGTTAAACGCGACTTGCATCGACTCATATGGAACATAGCTTTAAATTTCGCTATGGACCTCTTCATTTCGGTAGCAGGTTATAATGTTATAAATTGCGATTTGTAATCAAATAATTTTGTATATACTTTAAAACTAAATACCACACAAGTAATCGCAACGATGGGGTACTAGACGAAGTTTTCATGTTCACTTTTTATTAGACGAATGCCACTGCAATGCAAGTGAAGCAGTTTAAATGTAAACAAAATTTTAAACGTGTCATAGAGAATGTCCTTTGTTGGCCATAGTTTCGATTCTATCAAATGGAAGGGCTGATCGAGAGGGCCATCAAAACGAGTTCACGAACTCTCTGTAGGAAAATATCCATATTTTGGAAGATTAGTTATGAAGGAAGATGTTATAACAGAAGAAAAATGATCAGGAATAGGGGATTTCGTATAAAAAAATTTCGTATGAATGTTTTTTCGGCCAAGGTTACCAACGTTAACTTGATATGGAGGTCCAGACACTATAACACATTGCCGATTTTCAGCTCAGTATTAATTATTAACTAGTGGTTAAGTTACACTAGAATTTGTAACCGATAAAAAGAAATTTCTACGTAAGTTTTTATTACTAATGTAACAACCATTATTGCAGATACAAAAAGTCAAATGTAACAATGAAGTACAATATAGCCACTATCCGTAATGTTAATGTTTTGGGCTGGAGCACTGGAAGATAATGTGATTATAGAGGATAAACCAGGTCCCCTGGTTCTATACTGGTTCTGTACTGAACCACTAGTTGCCAATAAATGTTATTAAATTTGATTATACTTTTCCTTTTTCTATGAGCTGTTACTACCATTTGACTGACACCCCACTGGGCCCCAGGCCCTTAGGACCGTCACAATATTCCTCTAATATCTCTAACAAGTGAACGTCGCCGCTGCGTTTGTGATCATTTAATACTTTCGTAGTATTCTTTTAACTTTGACTGCCTTCTATAATTTTTGCATTTCTATTTTCTTAAGCCTAGCAATGACGATGTCAGAAATTGTTGCTTCAGCTTCTGGGTAGAGTTTTTCATTCGGATAATAGTTTTTAGCGATTGCTTCATTTGTTTCAAATACAAGACTGCAAAAGTTTCGGCTTTACTACTTGAAATCTCGCCTTCAATCTAGACTGCTTTAGATGTTGATCATACAGATTAGCCTAATAGTCACTAGATAGTGAGAGCAGGGGTAAATATTCCAGACATGTTGATAGGGTACCTTGATTTTCTTTAGAAGTTGATGGAATAGCTGGTATTTTTAATATTGATAGTAACTATGTTATTTCAAATTTTGGATATTATAAATGCAAATAGAGATTTTGAAAATATCTATAGTATTTTCTTGGCCATTTTATAAGTTTTTCATCCCCTTTTAGTTATAAGATTCGAAACACACTCATGCCCAGTTTTTAAAAGAATAGAGAAAGAATTATAAAATGGTTTTGTTTCCTTGTTATACCATTTGGACAAGGAAAAGGCCCACGTGAGAACTTTTATATACGTGGTAAATAAGAACAATTGTCTATTTTGCGATGTAGGTACATGGGTATGTTTAATAAAATTATTTTAGAATATTTTCGTAAAATCTAATCTCCTCTTCAGTTATTTTTGTGGCTGATTAAACGGTTCTTTGGTATTCTTCACTTTTATTTGCTAAGAAGGAATTCCAGAAATTTTTCACTTTAGAAGTAATATGCGCAGGTAATTTGTTCCCAATGGCGTTGGAATATATATAGCAGCTCTTCCCATTTAGCCATAAATTTTTATTTTGATCAAGTCTACGCAAAGCAGGTTTCGTGGACACTATCAATTTTTTCAATCCTACAACTATCAATTCTCTACGATATCCTTTAAGAAATTCTCGTAATCTTAAATGATATACAAATCTATACTCCATTTTCAGTCAAATTTCGCCCTTTGAGGCTTTTGCGCGACAAGGTTGAATTGTTTTATAAATCGCAAGGAGTGATATTCACCGGACACTCCATCAAGGAAGGAATTGTGAATTTTACTTGAATTATTCTTGACATATTGTCAATTGACATATCTATCAGTGTTAATGCTCC
This sequence comes from Cryptocephalus moraei, assembly GCA_946251905.1. Classification (NCBI taxonomy): domain Eukaryota; kingdom Metazoa; phylum Arthropoda; class Insecta; order Coleoptera; family Chrysomelidae; genus Cryptocephalus; species Cryptocephalus moraei. The sequence continues at coordinate 3,721,969 of OX276452.1, forward strand.
TTTTTGGAAATAGCAAAACTCCAGTTTATGGATTATCTTAATGTTCTTTGCAATTTTCAGTTCTTCGTCGCTGGGAATAAAACCGAGTGTACCGACGATGGAGGTGTGGATTCCATTAGGCACACTGACATGTTTAAAAATTGTAGCTTTAAATATTTTATAATATTATGAACCTCTGGATTCCTTGGATCCCTCTATGTATGTATCATGTTTAAATAGTACTAATTATAATAATCAGCATGTGAAAAATTATACAAACTAACATTTACTTGCTCTGGGAAAGTGTGGCATATGATCCCACTATATGTAACCATAGGATCATAGGTTGCACTTTTCAGCCTACCCTTTTGTTAAGGGCAAGTTTGACAGATGGGGAATGTTTTTTTTAAGTTTTTAATACTCTGACCCAAAAAAGTATTACGTTAGCGTAAAATGCCTATTGATGAGTTCAATTTGAACGAACGTTACGATATATATTTTTGAATTAGTCTTTACTTAAGACTATTCTAGTTATAATCAATGTGAAGAAGTAGATTGCGAAACATATTTTTAATACATTACTAGTTTTAAATCACGCAGCCTTTTATTTCCAATATTCTGAGACTTCTCTGCTCCAACAGTTAATTTGGAGTTATATTGCGAACCATGAGATAAAACAAATCATATTTTCAGAACAATAGTTAAAATAAATTTGATCATGCTGTTGTTGAACTTGTTAAATACCGCACTTCTAATTTAACCCGTTTATAAACAATTCAAGACGAAATTGCCGATAGCACTTTTTAACTAGATCAATCAAATGAATAAGATCAATACGATTATTTCAATAATTCCCCTACAAAACCTCCTAACAATTTAAACCTCTTTCAACCCCTTTACCTCAGAATAATTGACCTGTTACGCTGCTGACCCTCATCTCCCTTCCGTTAAAAAATGTTGGCCTGAAAAAGGGGATGTTTCTGCCATCTGTGCAAGAGCAGCCCAACTAGACGTAAGTCCACACACGAACTTGATATCCGTTCGATACGCTTTTTTAGAGTTGTTCTTGAAAACTGTAATTTTTAAAATTCGTGTTGCCCGAAAACCGACAAATGCTAACGGTAGTCCGAGGGGCAAGAGGCAAAAGGTAATGTACGTATAAATTTACATGTAAATAATTATTTGTATATATGTATGTACTTGCAAATGAAATTAAACTAGTAAAAATTTGTTAGTCAGACGTGTTCAATTGGTGAAGCAGTTAGTCTACCGATTCTTTTCGAGATTTTTCCAGATTTCGAAATTGTTCCTTTGCCCTAGGTGAAAATTGTTAATAATATTTTAACCGTGAACATACCTGACATCATTGTTTTAATCTCAGGTGGCTTCGAATATAAAGGCATGAGCAATATATGCTCATTATGGAGAAGCACTTCAACAGTTACAGCTTAAGTTATATGACAGCTTTAAGTTGTTATATTCCGCACGCTACGCTATAGTACACAATTTAAAAAGCTTACACCGACATTGTCATTAGGTGGTATTATTAATTAAAAGTTGTCTTTTTTGTCAATTAAGAAATGTTTAATATAAACCGGTATAACTCAGAAATTAGTAAAATAAATAAGTTCGGGTAAATAACAAAAATGTTTATAATATATATATATATATATATATATATATATATAATTTATATACATAATAACATGTATTTTAGCATGCGCGTAATATCAAAGTCAATGCAATCGATTTATATTTTCGACGCGTCACGACGCTTAGCTCTTAGTAGGCGTCGAATTTTTTAAACTTTGAAAAATATCTACTTGATCCCATACATTGACTACTTTTTATAGAAATTGAATATTTCTATTCGTTTTCGAGATATTGGCGTGCGAAGTTTTAAGTGAAAAACCCTCTACTATATATATATATATATATATATATATATATATATATATATATATATATATATATATATATATATACCTATATATACTTTTAGGTTACGGCTGGACGAATTTGAAGAACGACAAATCATGGGATGCAGCCTGGAGTAAGGGCGTAGGTTCCGGAAAAAAGCTCTTTTTGCCAATTCACCGAAAGCTTTCGGGCACTTTATTTGCGCCTTCATCAGTCGTAACTATATAATATATGATACATAGGTATTATTAGACATTGCTACGTTTAAGTAAATTCAACTTACAGTGAGCGAGGTCTAGGTGAAGACTGCTATAATACACATATCAAATGGAAGAGAGATTCTCCGGTTACGTACACATGACAACAATGTAACTGGCCAACTGAACTGGTGGAACCCAACCAAAGCAATGAGCAACTGGATTGCTTTGGTTCAGTTCCACCTGTAAAGAGAGTAAGGGTAGAATGTTTGCACTAATAACAGTAACATCTATTTTAATTTAAGTTGTAACCATCTCTTGCTTCCTTATTGGTCCTATTTTTGATTTGTGTACTTTCTAATGCTGGGATGCCGAAATGTGACGTCCAGTTACTCGAGTTTCTGGTGAGAGAGGAGACCCCTTAGTGGTTGAGACACGCCTTGGCAAATTAAAGGATGACCGCCCATTTGGTTACCTAAAACGTACACTTTAATACTTAACATCGTATTAGAATATATATAGTTTTTCAAATCTGTTTTTTCCTTTGGAATCTGCCACAAGCGAGCACCTGACCTTCACTACTTCAGTAATGGAAGGATAACACACTTAAACACTTCCTCATAATTAAGTCCGTTTTTGTTGTCATGTGTACGTAACCGGAGGATCTTTCTTCCATTGGTAATGTGTATTATAGCAGCCTTCACTTAAACCTCGCTCACTGTAAGTTGATTTTACTTAAACGTAACAATGGCTAATAACATCTATGTATCATATATAGATACGACTGAAGAAGGCGAAATATAAAGTGCCGATAACTTTCGGTGAATTAGTGAACAGAGCTTTTTTCCTGAACCTACGCCCTAACTTCAGGCTGCATCCCATGATTTGTCGTTCTATATATATTTAGGTTACGGCTGGACGAATTTGTAGAGAGACAAATTGGGTAATAGACAGACAATCCAAGCTGCATCCCATGATTTCTCTCTCTCTCTCTCTTTCTCTCTAGTATAGTATAATATATATTATATATAGAAAAGGAAATAGTGGGCAAAACCGCAGGAAGTGTGAAGGGGCAACCGTAGACACGTGTTTCTTAACTGTTGGTCGTCATCAGTACGGTGCAGCCTGTTCCAGAGGGTTTGGACAAGCGATGGCAGACAAGCAACAAGGACACAACATAAGGGACCAACCGCACATTTACGGCTTCGACCAGACAACCAAGGATTGTCGGTTTGTCACAGCGTCACCGCGGAGGCAGTTTTAGCCAACCAAGGTGATGAATCCTTACCCAGGAATGATTAAAGACAAAAAGTGATCATGCGGTGAAATACATAGAACAGGAAATCGTGGGCAAAACCGCAGGAAGTGTGAAGAGGCAACCGTAGACACGTGTTTCTGACTGTTGGTCGTCATCAGTACGGTGCAGCCTGTTCGAAAGGGTTTGGAACAAGCGATGGAAAACAAACAACAAGGACACCACACAAGGGGCCAACCGCACATTTGCGGCTTCGGCCAGACAGCCAAGGATTGTCGGCTTGTCAAAGCGTCACCGCGGAGGCAGTTATAGCCACCGAGGTGATGAATCCTTACCCAGGAATGATCAAAGACAAAAGGTGATCACCTTTATATATATATATATATATATATATATATATATATATATTTGAGGCTTCTGACCGAAGCCGCTGTTTTCCATCGCTTGTTCCAAACCCTTCCGAACAGGCTGCACCGTACTGATGACGACCAACAGTCACAAACACGTGTCTACGGTTGCCCCTTCACACGCTTCCTGCGGTTTTGCCCACTATTTCCTGTTTAATGTATTTCACCGCATGATGACTTTTTGTCTTTAGTATATATATACTTTGCAGATGAAACAAGAATCCAAGCTTCGGTAAAGTGGCTCCTAAAATTTAGTCGTTTAGACTTATTTCATCATTTTTCAAGAAGAAAACGAAATGAGTGATTTAAGGAACAAGAGATCCACCTGGTTGTATGCACCTGGTTACAGATAGTGGTTGGATTTCAACTGAGGCTTTTGTAGAACGGTTACACTTTTTTTTAGATCTGTACAATAACCTGAGCATAAATGCCTACTAATTCCAGATAAACTTTTTCCTCGGGAGTTTTAGATGTCGAAGCAAATTTCGCCTGCAATTTCTTCAAATTTTCTCCTCCAAAAAAGTATATATTAAAGTCATAGGACATTTTGTGTGCTTTCAAATGGTGTAGTTTAAAATTGTAAAAAATAGCCCTACAAAAAAAAATTACGAAAGTTGTATATTTTTCAATATGTACAGTTTAAATATAGTTAGATTAATTTAAATATAGTTATTCGATTCATGCTGCTATGTGCGAGAACATACCTTCATTATTCCCTAACAGTAACACGATTGCAATTTTCAAAGTAGTGTCAGCGAATAATGGCGGATTAAAAAAAGTTAGTGCATAAATTTATTAATAACAATATTGATACTAAAGCTCTTTGAATTAAAACTAATTTCATGGCACCTGGAATTTTTGTACTGCTACAATTTAACACAGTTTTATTGTGAAACATCAGCACCAAATGTTATATTTTGTTCACCGCTGGCATTCGTATGCATTAGCTTATAAATTTGGGACTGCTGTGATATTCCATTTTAAATTTGGACACTGTGTATTGTTAACCACTTATAATTTTATTCTTACGATAGTAGTATCGTTACTGCTACTTCGCAAGAACTTTAGTTCTTAGTGTGTGTATACTTTTATTTGTATTTCCTTGTTAACCTTTGAAATGTACATTTACATTGTGTTAACATTTACTCTTTACTCCAATACATTTTCACTATAATATGCCATTATATTACAACGCAATATATATAACGTTAAAACAGTTTCTTCTTGTGGCCGCTACCCCACCAGAAGGTTTTCTTCATTAAAATGTTGGTATATATGTATAGCACGTATTATGTTATAGCAATTTAACTGGGTCGCTTGTTGGAAGCAACTTACTTTTTTAAATGTAAATATATATATTTTTTTGTACCTACTACTTTTGTATTATACTTCCTTTTAGTAGTTAGAAGATCTGCATCATTTGCATCAAGTTTTCATTATTAGTTATATAAACTCTGGCAATTAATTTAACTTATAAGATTTTTCATAATTCTAATAGTTAAAAAATATTTTTGAAACTTTCCAACTCCATTTTTTTTCTTCGTAAATGAGGCAGTCAAAGTTCAACGAACGTTTCGAATTACCAAGAGACTTGGAATTTTTGTATCACCAGGGGGAGTTATTATTATAATGCTGGTCTTATAAAAAATTTTATTTCCATTTTGTGGAATCGTTTTAATGTCGAATAATATGTATGTAAGTTTGAAAACCTTAAACAAGTCACGTGACCAGATCAGCTGGTGGCGAATGCTCGTTAGAAACAACGTGCCTCGAGAGAGGTCAGAGGGCAGTCGCTGACGAACTAGCCACAGTCACGCTCGCTCTTCCTAAAGAAACACATGCGTTATATTTTCTTTAATACAATTATTTATTGTATCTGTGAAACCAACAATTTGTGTTGATTCAGGTAAACCTATTGTGTAATGTTATAAGGTCACGTAACCATACAACTAATTTCTTTCATTACAGTATTTTCACTGCAACAGCACGTGTTGGTTATTTAACCTAACCTTAACCGTTCCAAAATTTTAAGTCTCTTCGATAGAGACTTACATGTATTTATAGCATTTCATCAAGTATGACGAGGTACCATTTCTCAGGAAATAATAGTCCAAACGATTTGCAAAAATTACAATTAAGGAATGTGTCCGAGTTAAATAGCCATAAATAACCATGACGCAAGTAGGCGTACTTGCTATAGCTATGTAAAAAACTGAATTTTCTGGAGAATACTCCTATAAAATCTGTCCACAACTATTCACTAATGACTCAACTGGAATCCAGTACCTTTTTGATTTGACACTTTTTGATATAAAATGTAAAATTAAAGCCGGAGGAGGGGAAAATTCTAAAAATAAAAGTAGGTATCCAAAATTTCGGTTTGGTTCAACCGAATTTCGTAAGACGTATTGCCAAGCGCCTAAACATATTCTGTTGTGGTTTTCCTTTAGAATACCTAACCACATATTCACGTTCCGCAAGATAAACATTTTCATAACACGAGAAAAGAGACGGAAACCAGTGGGTATTGATATAAGCTGCTTTTGAACGATGTGTAATGTCCTCTTATTACCGAGGACATTCTTGAAAGAAACTCGGAGAATAATTTGAAGTAACGTTGATTTATTGTTGATTTCATATAACTCGGTTTGCGGTCTTTTACATACTGTAGTTTAAATGATACTTTTTGAATCGATCACTGCGACTGTTAACATGAGTACTCAGCGTTCAACTGACGATCGCATATCTACAGGTGAACTGCCTTTCGTTCAGTCACCTGTTGACAAAGCATAATTGGAAATATGGTATTGAACGGATGTGCGATTGTCGTTGTCCGCGTAGGTATTGCTAACTTCGATAATGCGTACTTAGCTATTTGTGCAATAAACGATAGGTTAATGTACTTAATTAAGTGTCTTTTACTTGAGGTCATAGAAGGGCATTACACCACCCCTCCTAAATGAGCGGACTCCGATATTGACGCGGAGTCTGCGAGAGCTACTTGACCTCGAGTAAAGAGCTGCAATAAGCCATAAAAATGCGTGATTATCCTATATAAAATATGGTAGATATATTAAGTATAAACACATGTTAAAATATTGAGTTATATACATCATGAAATTGTTAAAAATTATTAAATCTATTATTATATTATATGAAATGTAGATTAAAATTATTAAAAAGAAAAAAAAAAGGGAGAATTGACAACAATCGAAATAAGATTGTTGTTTTATTGCGAGACTTCGTAACATTGTACGTGTTAAACGACGTTCGTCTCGGGTTGAGAACGAATTCTGCGTTCTGCACTTTTTGCTCTCCATGCTTTAATAATTGCGTTGCTTTGGGGTACAGCACTTTTAGAGGTTATCTTAACAACTGGGTCAATGAATACTAATGGTGTTAAGTGCAAAGTGCAGTGTTATTGTACTAATTATATTTGCAAAGGAGGTTGTAACTATTACTTAGGTATGTATGCTATAATGCTATGTCGAAACTTAACTTATATCAGATTGTTTTTGTGTTTGATAAATGTAGATAAAAATTCGTTCGAGTCAGCGTTCCTTATTCGTCGGTTATAATGCTTACGTTAAGGATAGGAGAGAGAGAAAAGGAGAGAAAATGGAATGGTAGGTAGATTTATATATTATATTATTAGCTTATTAGTTAAATTAATTTTTATTACATATATATTTATTTTTTTTATAGTGGTTAAGCTTCTTGAGCGTCCGTTGCGGGGCCGTATGGACGCACACGGTTTTTGTGAACCTTCGCTGTTTTTCCTTCATCATTCGAGATGACGCAATTCGGATCCTCTACTGTGGTAACTACAAATGGTCCTTTATACCATGGATCAAATTTACGTCTTCCTTCGTTTGTCAAGGTTACTAGGTCTCCGGGATTTATATTTAATGGTTTCGAATTTATGTTTACTTTTGAGTTTCTTTTTCGTTTTTCCATTTCAAGATGTTGCGCTACTCGTAAGTGAGCGTACTGTAATCTGTATCGGAGTTCCTGTTCGAACGCATCGATATTGTAACATGGTTCTATTTTACTGTTTCGAAGAGTATCTGGCAGATGAACCTGTCGGCCATATACTAATTCGAAAGGTGTGTAATTATGGTACGTGCTTGGTGTTGTATTATAGCAAAATGCGTAGTAGTGTATCCAGTTATCCCAGTCATTGTGAAATTCATTGATATACATTCGAAGGAATTCATTCAGTACTCTGTGATTACGTTCACAGCCTCCGATTGTTTGGCTGTGGTATGCTGTAGATATTTTGTAGGATATACCGAGTAATCGAGTCAGGTTCTCGAGCACCTGGTTCTTATACTCGGTTCCCATGTCTGTCCGAATTTCTTTCATTGGTCCGTATATTAGGATGAAATGCTTTACTAAGTTTTCCGCGATTGTATTGGCTTCTTTATTGGGTATAGGGATAACTACTACGTATTTTGTTAGTTCGCATTGAACCGTAATAGCATATTTGTTATCTTGTATGGTTGTTGGGAGTTTACCGATTGTATCTATACACACAATATCGAACGGTTGCTGTGGGGTTGGTGTTAATATTAATGGTTCGGGTTTTCTTATTTTACTTTTATTTATTTTACATTGGTGGCATTGTTGTGTAAAGTTTGCAACGTCTCGTGACATGCCTTTCCAAATGTAAGTAGATCTAAGCTTCTTCAGAAGTCTTTTTTGACCGTTATGACCACCCAGCAGCGGATCATTATGATGCTGTTTTATTAGGTGTTGTTTTTCCGCATTAGTCTCTACTTTTTGCCTAGCCCTGATGAGTATGATGCTGACTTTTGTTAAATAATGATTACTTTCCTCTTTCAGTATATTTGGAGTGCACTCCTTGAAAATTTGGTCGTTAAGACACAGTTTAACTTTTTTTATTTTCATATCGCTGGCTATTTTATTTAGCTCAGGCAGAACTAGCGCTAGAGCTGTTCTGCCATTAGCGACTGGGATGGTTCTGCGCGCGATGAACCTACCCTTATGCCTCAGTGACATCCTTAGATGTGTGGGCGTTAACTGAAAGCTTAATAGTGGTATTTTTATTACCTCAGCATTATTAAGGGCCTCATAAGCTTTGGGCTCTGTGATTGCATTATTTACGGGGTTGTTACTCTTTTGGGGCTGGTCGGAAGATCGAGACTTTGATCGAGTTACTACTAGTACATTACTGACATTTTTTGCTATGGACTTAAGCTCGTCGATTGTGATGCGTGACAAGGCGTCTGCACATACGTTTTGTTCGCCTTTTACATATTGGATGTCGAAGTTGTATTCTTCGAGGTCCAATCTCATACGCGTTAACTTAGATGTTGGGTCTTTCATGGAAAATAAGTATATAAGTGGTCGGTGATCTGTTTTGACTGTAAATTTAGTTCCGAAAATGTAGCAATGAAAATATTTTATTGCCCAATGTACTGCGGTCAGTTCTTTGAGGATTGTGGGCTTGTGTGATTCGCCTTTAGTAAATGATCTGGATGCGTAGGCTATAGGTAGATCGTTTCCATCGAAATTTTGAGAGAGAATAGCACCGCATGCATAGCCTGAGGCGTCTGTTGTTATTGTGAATGGTTTCGAAAAGTCGGGGTATTGCAGGATTTGCGGTGATGTTAGTGCTGCTTTTAATTTGATGAAAGAATCTTGACATTCCTTGGTCCATTCAAACTTCACGTTTTTTTCTCGTAAGATGATTTAAAGGTGCTGTTAACTCTGCAAAATTTCTGATAAACCTGCGGTAATAATTTACAAACGCGACGAACCGTTTAACCTCGCCCGCTGCAGTCGGTACGGGGTATTTTTTGATGGTGTCATATTTCGTTTCGTCGGGTAGAATACCTTTGTCGGTTATCTTGTGGCCTAAATATGTAACTTCATTACGAAAAAATTGACATTTGCGCGGGTTAAGTTTTAAATTGAATTTTCGACACGTTGCGAACACCTTTTGCAAATTTGACAAGTGGTGGTCTGTTGAACAGCCAATAACAATCAGATCATCCATGTATAAAAATGCTCTTTCTGGAGTAATGCCTGCGAAAGCTATTGACATCATCCTCTGAAAGCTATTTGGGCTAACTGACAAACCAAAAGGCAATCTCTTAAATCGGAAAGATCCAGCATCTACGCTAAATGAAGTTACGTCTCTAGATTTTTCGTCGAGTGGGATTTGGTGAAAACCAGATATCAAATCTAGCACTGAGAACCATTTGGCTCTTCCTAGTTGATCTAGAATATCTTCTATTCGTGGTAAAGGAAATTTATCGGCTAATAATTTTTTATTAAGCTGTCTGTAATCAATAACTAAACGCCACGCTTTTTCGCCATTTTGTGATTTTTTAGGTACTAGAAGAACTGGACTATTATACTCCGAGACTGATGGTTCTATAATGTCGTGTTGCAAAAGTTTGTCTACCTGCCTGTTTAATTCGTCTTTTTGAGTGTGCGGTGATCTATAGTTCTTTACATATACTGGTTTTTTGTCTGTAAGTCGTAATTTTTGTTTGTAGAAATTGTTGACAGTAACGTAATCAGAATCTAATGTAAAAACGTCCGTGTATTGTTCGCAAAGTGACATCACTTTGTCCTTCACGTAATCCGGTATTCCCTCGGTGTTGATTTCTTTACGGAATTTGTCTAAACGGTCGACGTTATCGTCTGTTAGTTTGTATATGTGAAAGTTGCGTAGGTCAGTTGTGTTGACTTTAATATTTTTTATTGTCACTGGGTTGTCGTTTGTATTTAGTAGTTTAATGAGTGGAGATTTGTTTGAGACTATCGTTCGAGCTATGAATACACCTGGATGTATTTCGTCATTAGTTACTACCGCGTCGTTTGTTAATGTTTTAAGTTTAGGGACAGGTCTAACAACTTCACATCTTGGTGGTAAGATTATTGTCTCGTCGTCGGGTCCACTAGAAATTGGGAGTTGTAACTTCTTGCGTCCTACTTGAACTGTCATGCACCAATTATCGTAATCTAATATACACTTGTACTTAGTAATAAAATCTCGACCTAGTATTGCATCTGATGGTATGGGAAAATCGGATGGGACTATCTGAAAAGTGTGTTTTACTTCATGTCCCTTGAGAAAAATTTTTGTACTCATTGTACCTAATGATTGTACTGCGCCACCTGTTACTCCTTTAATATTTGTTTTATTTGACTCATCTAAAATTTGATTGGGGTCTAATTTTGATTGTTTAAATATGGATATATCTGCCCCAGTGTCAATTAGAAATGAACAGTCTAAATGGGACATAGCAGTAGTAAGTACGATTGAATTTGAAAATGAGAGATCAAAATGATAAATATTCGCATCAGATTTTCCCTTAACCTCCGTTACTGGGGGTCTCGGCCGTTTCCCTGGTCGGGTTCCATTTCATCGTTGTTTTCCGATGAAAGGTTATATACCCGGGTCGCGTTTCTGTGACCTCGTGAACGATTTCCACTGCCGCGGATTCGTTGACTGCCGCGATAGTTATAATAGGATCTATTTAAATTCCCTTGACCTTGGCTTTGGCGGCCTCTCGAGCTTATCGCACCACGATTATTGCGAGTATTATTATTGTTATGATTACCTCGACCACGATAATTATTACGATAAAAAGATGGTTGATTTCGTGTATAGAAAATACTAGACGAAGATGTTGGCTGTGTTGGACTAACGCTTATGAATTTAGTGAGAGCGTCTTGGATGGTGGAGAAATTTCCAGCTTCCATTACTATACTAGCTCTCTCTGATGTTGTATTTTTGATTATGGTTCGTACTGTATGTTCAGTGGCGTATTTGGTCGCCACCGCAACTGGTACACCCTCAGCTATATAGGCTTTTTGAAGTTTTTCCGCCAATATCTCCATTTCTGCCGCGTATGCATTAATGTCTTTGTGGTTCTGTTTGCAGTTAGATAATTTAGTTGCAAGCGACTGAGAACTTTCAGTTTGAATTCCTGATTGCAGTTTAAGAATTATATTGTCTAAGGTATTTTCATTTGTAATAAGGTCCCTCGCCTTGCCCGTTAAGCGAGTCTTAACGAACGCAATGGCATTGGGGCCATGATCATTGGAGATTGTTTTCAGCAATTCTAGTGCATCTATGAATGCACGGAGTTTGTTTGGTGAGCCATCAAATTCTGCTGGAAGAATTTGACTGGCGAGCTTGAAGAATTCAATGTTTGATAGAGACATATTTGAGGTTTAATTTTCTTCGTCTGAATTGTTTGTTAGTTGTTGAAATGTTTCTAGAGTAATATTACGGGAGTAAAGGGTGGGAAACGTAAAATTGTCGCATAATCGCTTAACTCGTAATAGCAATTAGTGAGCAGCAAAGTCAAAGTAGTTATAAATTTTACGATAATTCAAGATTCAAGTTTATATCTTAGTTCTTAGCATAATTAAGTTGTAATTAATCCTTAGTCTAGATGATTTTTATTTAATTTTAGCTTAGATTTACGTGGGATAAGATAGTATATTAAAGTGCTTGTATATACGCAATTTGCAATTATTATACTCGCTAAGCATGGGAGAGAATAAAATGCAAAACTTACATTATTGTCCATTCCTTTTAGCGATAGGGGTACGGGTGTCATATCGGCGAACTACACTGTCACTAACACTGACCACTGACGCACTGACTTGTAAGTTCCTGAGGTGCAGCTAATGTCTGGGTTGTTGTGCTGGCCTAAAGGTCTTGGAGCGGGTCCTGGTACTGCCTGGGAGCTGGTGCCGGTGCAGGTGCTGGAGCTGGTGCCAGTGGGAAACGTTGGATGCCTTGGAGTGCCGGTACAGCTTGCGGTATGGTCATTGTGGAAATCGCGTATCCTCTTTGTATGTTCCTTTTGACGTTTCTGCGGTACATTTGGAACATTTTTAGCAGGAACAGGGCAGTTAGGAGTCCTAGGATCGCGTACAGTACGAATTTCACATCCTTGGTGACGTTGTACTCCTGGTTCTCAACAATGAAGTTGGAGTTTACTACGCCGCTTTCGTGTAAGTCTTGAGTGCTCGACTTGGTGTTGCCCATCTCTTCTAATGGTCAGGATACTTCCACTTAACGTCCACTATGATTCCACTGGCAGGATCGCCATGTAATGTCCTCTTATTACCGAGGACATTCTTGAAAGAAACTCGGAGAATAATTTGAAGTAACGTTGATTTATTGTTGATTTCATATAACTCGGTTTGCGGTCTTTTACATACTGTAGTTTAAATGATACTTTTTGAATCGATCACTGCGACTGTTAACATGAGTACTCAGCGTTCAACTGACGATCGCATATCTACAGGTGAACTGCCTTTCGTTCAGTCACCTGTTGACAAAGCATAATTGGAAATATGGTATTGAACGGATGTGCGATTGTCGTTGTCCGCGTAGGTATTGCTAACTTCGATAATGCGTACTTAGCTATTTGTGCAATAAACGATAGGTTAATGTACTTAATTAAGTGTCTTTTACTTGAGGTCATAGAAGGGCATTACAGATGCAATACAAAAGTTAACTCATGATAACTCAAAATTCACCTTTTATCTATATATAGGTATATATATGTATATAAGAGGAAATTCACGACTTACCCGTCTAATTCCGTTAAGAAACGGTAACCACCGACACGTGTTTCTGCTTGTTAGCTTCTTCAGGGTGGTATAACCAAGTTTTGAATGACAACGATGTTTGACACTTGACAACTCAAAAATAACGCGAACAGTAGGTTATAAGTCTCCGCGTCACAGACGGATTGTTGCCCTCGAAAGGAGGGTCTTGTCTATGTTAGGCGCAAATGTGCTTTGCTGCCTTTATTTTTTGTAGCATATTTGGGCACGAACCTTTCAAAACAACCCTTCCTGGTATGAACATTATATTAATTATTCTTTTGACTATAACTCAGAAACTAATAAAAATATCGAATTCATTCCTTACAGTTTTTGTTGCAAATTTGTCCTACTTTTTTGATTAGGTATATTATAATAACTACGTCATTCCATTTGAAATATTAAAGAATAATTGAAAAAAATTGTTTATCAAACAACGGTCCTCTAGCGAGATCTGCGAAAAAAGATATTAAGGTTGCGCACGAATTATTTTTTTTAAATTTACAATTAAAATTTTCATTTCATTTAACAGCAAACCACTGTTTTCTATACGAGACCGAGTTTATCGCATTCGGCTGAGACAAACCTAAATTACGAATACTTTTATTAGCAGGCTCCCCCGCCACTCATAGACTAATTTTACATTTTACAGCAAAATGTGTTACATCAAAAAATATAGAGTTCTGATACAAATATTTGAATAATGGTTATTTGACAAATTGTATAGGAATATTTTCAGGAAAAAAGTATTTTTTACAAGACCATATCAATTACGCCGCTCCTAACGGCATGGTTAAGAATTTAAAATTATTTTCAGCAATTTCTGTGTGATCACTATTTATCAGGATTTTATTCCATTGCTCCTGAACGAATAATTCCTGAGATATGGTATTGTTATCTTTAGTGAAACTCGATAAGGGACAGCAATTTTGTACCACGTGAGGCAGGTAGGGGGTATGTAATGTGGAAGATCGAGATGGGGTAAAAAAAAATTAATTTCCACTTTATTAAAGTATTGTCCCATTGTGTTTATATAAATTTACTGCTAAAGCTAATATTGAAATTACAAAATGATTCCATCGTTGCGGTCAATTCCCCTTCCATGTATGGATTTCCAGGCGGACCATGCTGGTCGGTTTTCGCCGTCCCTAACATCCTTAAAATAACATTCACATCGGGACGTGACACATTTGCGTGAATTTTTAACACGTGCCGTCCTCTCGTGCACTATTTATTCTAACGCAATATAAATAAGCATACAAATTCCCATTCGGCGGCAGATATCGCCGCAAGCGTTAGTGCATTATTGACATTTTGCGCAAATTACACAAATTTGCCAGGAATAAGTGCCTCCGAAAATATACGAATTTAACGACGACTATACAATAATGATTGAGCTTGCAGGATAGAAAGTTGTGACAAATCAGTAGACATAAATTAAAAATCTGGCGGTCAAATCTGTGTTCTGGTGAATTCTCGCCTTTACAGACGAAAGATTTAATCGAGGTAATGCACCATTTCAAATATTTCAAAGAAAGGATAAGTAGAAAATTCCATCATTTTTCTGTTTTCGTTTCTAATTTTGACAATGTTTAAAAAGCTAACAAGAGGTGCAGCACGTTAGTGCCTCTTGAGTCGGTTAATTAATAGAGGAAAGTCTATATTTTGTGCTTAGAACAAGAAATTAGTAATCATTTTGACACAAAATCTGGTCTAATTGTGAGTGACGTAGTACCGTGGTACTACCATTGAACTAAGTTTTATAAAGTAGTTCCAATTAAGGAGATAAAACTATACCCAACGACAGAGACAGTCGAGTAATTAAGCATTAAACAATTGAGGCAATAATCTGTGATATTATTATGTCATTGGTGATGGTACCGATGTACTACTCATGGTACAGTCTAGAAACTGGGTACTGGTCTGGAACGCGAATAAAACTAGCCCGCCAGTGTACTTGATACTGGTCGTATTACTGAGCGGCGCCACCTTTACCATTTTCCAAAATGCATCGCTGTTCTGACCTCGGGTGCCTTGTATCCACTAGTAAACATTCTGCGACTTGGCTTGGCTTACTTCTGAACTCTTCACGTTTCTCCAGGTTCATCTTGTCCATTTCAAAGTTCTTGTGGATTCTTTGGGCTTCGCCAAGACTCTTTAGATGTCTACATGCCTCTTCAGGTTATTTCAGGTCTCTCCAGGTTTCGGGACAACTCTGTGAACACACTCTTGTCGCAGACTTTCAGCCTTCATATCTTTCGCCGTTTAAAAGTAAAGCCAACGAAATTTGTTAGCAAGGTATTTCGACATTTTCTCTTTAAATTGAGTTGTATTTCTCTTGCGCGTGTTCGTTAGTTTATCAGATTTATTAATGTACGTAACTTAACCCCGTTTGTCTTAACATACCTCTGATATATTTTATTGTTCTTATTTCAGTGAAAGTTATTTAAGTGCCCAGCACAATTTAGGTGCAGCAACGTGAACTAGGTGCCTTCCCTGAAACTCCATTTAGTATTCATTTTATTTTGTCCCTGTACTTGTTGAACACTGTTTGCATTTCGATTATTGAAAGATTATTTCAATAGGCATTATACAGGGCATACGTAGGTATTCTTTATTTCATTTTACGCATTCAAACTAAATTCTCTAAATGAGTCTTAATGGTTTGAGCAAGGTGATGGCATGGTGTAATTTACTCAGAGTTGATATATTACATCAATAAGTTGGAATATGACGCAGTTTCTCCGTCTTCAGAAGTGGCTTACTATGTTGTAGGTTTGAAATAAGAGCTTTTATCACCTCTTGTAAAGTTTTTTATTAATCACCTTATTATCGTATCCGGCTTTGTACACCGTTAGACATTTCACCTAAAAAATAATGGCACAATTAACTTCAAGTTTATAGACAAATAGACTTATATACCCTAATATTATGGACGTTCGGATGTTCGCACACTAAAAATATAAATTAATAATTTTATGGTTAAGTGAGAAATGAGGAAGTTTAATTTGAATGCCTTATTTCGGGCTCGTACACTTGAGTGATGTTGGTTTTTAATTTTGGTGCTCAATAAATGTATGAATAACACTTTGAAGCGTACATCAACTTTGATGACTAATGACAAAGAACCAACTGACCAGTATGACCAGTGAAAGAGATCCAAGCTAATTTTAGAATGGACGAAACTTGGAGCCTAAATACGAGTATCGTTGACGATTATAAGATGATTGCCTATTTGAAACTGAAAGAAATAAAGTTGAACTAAGGGTTAAAGATGGTTTGGGTAATTGACGTTGTAACTGGTCCCACTTATTAAGTTTTTTTGATATTTATAAAAGGGTTAACATTGGGAGAGATTTTCCCAAACATTTTTCCAACCAATTTCAAAATGGAGAGGGTTGAAGCAAGTTTGACCGTCAAAATGGTGTTTTCTGAAAGTGTGCGTTGAAACTCAGACTTTTTAACATAAAATTAAAATTAATAATAATAATGTTTAAATCTTGGGAAATAATGTTTAATCAATAATTAAAAAGAAAAAACATGTTTAATACCATATCTAATATCCCTATTAAGTTGAGAACTAAAAATATAAATGTCATTCATTAATAATACAGTGCGAGTAATCCTAATGCAATTATCTGGCGGAATGCAAGAAGACAATTTGAGGACATTATAGTGCTAAGAGGAATCTGAATGTTTATTAGGTCATTAGATTGTTCAATTCAATTTTTGATGGCATATGGATCGTTCATCTAAGTGAGATCTCTGAGCATACTGTTTAAGGTTGCTGTTAGTATACATACTAGGGAATTTGTAAACGAAACAAGTCTGAGAGGACAATCAACTTTATTTATTTTTAGAAGATCATATAGTCGTGGGAATAAGAAATACATACATACATCTGAAAATATATTAAATTCGATTCCGTTAATGAGATCAAAAAATTTATTGAATTAAAGTTGCATTTATGAAGGTATCTATTCAACGCGCCCGAATTTATAATCGAGAATAAGTTACTATTTAGGTATTAATATTATTAAAGGTACTATTTACAATTTTGTACTTTTGAACTGTAATCTTTATCCTACTGAACTACTCTGACGGCTTTGGATGTGATTAAGTTATTACTTATCAGTTTCTATTTCCTTAGATAACGATATGAAATTGAATCGAATAAAATTATTATACTTGATAGCTTATTTTAAATATTAGTTTGATGGTGTAAGACGTTGATATTATCAGAAGTTAATTGCGAAATTTTAATGTGTTACCATGATTACACGATGAGTTGATATTCGACTGTTAATATTTTTAAAGCCAACTGAGTTTATGAATTGCTGAAACTGTGGTAAGAGAAACTTTACACACTGGCTCCAAAAGGGTGCTACTTAAATTGTTAACTCGAGTATGGATATTAAGGTCTGTGATATTCTTTTTGTTATTTGAGGAAGTGTTTCCTAGCTTTAAGCAACTAATATTTTTAGATAAATTTACAAGCAAGTGTTGGCCCTTATTGTATACACAATTTTTCACTTTATTGTCGATTTTTCTAAATTTGAGGTACCTAATTATAATGTGCCGTGATGAACAAAAATCTATTCGCTTGTAAACTTGATTGTAATTGTGCCTTCCCCTTTTCATCTATATATATAAAAATGGATGTTTGTGTGTATGTTCCGCATAGGCTCCTATACCATTCCTCCGATTGCTACGAAATTTTGGTGAGTTGTAGGGCGCATGTCCTTGAAGGTTCCTGAAATGGTTCCGCGTCGAAAAAGGAGCCAGGGGGCCAAAACGGCTTAAAAATATATACATGACAGGCAATATGTCACCTTTATTTGACAGACGAGTGACTGACAGACAGATGGCGCCATCTCGCGGCGAAAAGGTATCTTTTAAATGTCGAACAGTTTGTCAGCGCTTTGAGCATCGAATTGCTCAAAATCATTCTGTTAAAAGTAGAAATATTTCTGAACGTGTGTGAGTGTTAGTGGTGTTATTTGTGAACTTTGGACATTGGACAACAGAAAACAAGCGCATTTATTTTATACTTTCGCTGTGAATTATGCCTCCAAAAGAAAAGCGATTGGCAGATCCATATGTGAAGCAAAAAAATAAAAGACTACGAGCTTCGGAAAATGACGGGCAAAAGGAAGATAGACTAAGGGCCAAATTCAGAAACGCCACTCACCCTACACCTACACTCAATTTTTAAGTAAAATCTTCACTACACTCAATTTGGAATTCATAGACTTTCCTCAATTGAAATGTCCCTTAAATTGAGTGAGATTTGAGTGGTTGAAATTCACCACTTAAAATAATTCCACACCATACTTTTACGAGTTTTGACTTTCGTGCAGATGGTCATTAGCGTCGTTAGTGACAGTTTTTTGTGCATTTCTGTTTATGTTAGATGGTGTTAGCAATATGGATATCATGGCTAATGAGTTCAACGAATTTGTAGAGTTCATACAGTATATTGAGGATGAAAGATATTTACCAGTTCCTACCTATGATAAAATTGTAGGTAGCACCCTAAGATGTAAATGCGTACCGAGGGAAAAGTATGATTTGTATAATAAGGCAATTAATTGTTTCAGAAATTATATCAGAGATTACAACAATCCCCTTCAGCACTTAATCAACTTGGAGATCTTACAGAGGTATAGATTTGGTGGAGACACTATTCGACATATTATTTTTCCAGTGGTATATAGCAGGCATAGAGGTGGAGACTCTTTTAATTGGAACTTTTTTCCTTGCACACATACTTTTTTTGGAATGCTCTTTGCTCATTGTTTCAACGTAAACGATTTTGCAAAACGTGATTCCAAATTAGGTGACGCCTGACATGCGCCTGACAGTTGCTGCCACAAAACACATGATATATGCACAGAACACCAAATTGAACTAACACAGTCAGCAGCGAACACGACGACTTGCGATATTGCCAAACATCCTTCCCTCAAATAATTCTTAAATTGAGATGTATTTGAGTAACTTGATTTACATGTTTCTGAGTTCCAAAATTGAGGAGAAGGCGCACTCACCCTCATTTTGAGATACAATTGAGTGTAGGTAGAAATGAGTGTGAGTGGCGTTTCTGAATTTGCAACTAAGAAACCCTTAGTTTAAGAAATGCTCAAGCCCGCTTATTTGAAAAAGACGACTAAAGGGAAAATAGACTAGAAACCCTAAGATTAAGAAATGCTCAAGCCCGTTTATCTGAAACAGAGGAGCAAAAGGGAGATAGATTAGAAATGCCCAAGCCCCCTTATCTGAAACAGACGAGCAAAGAGGAGCAAGATTGGAAATCGAAGGAGTACGAATTGCTCGAGCCCGTTCGTCTGAAACGGACGAGCAAAGGGAAGCAAGATTGGAAATAGCCCAAGTACGTATTGCTCGATCAAGACGAATAACGCACGCTGATTGAAACCATTTTCATGGAGTGTGGAAAAAGGAATGAGACAGGGTCGTCCCCGGCGAAGCTGAGTACTTACATCGGTTATAAAAAATAATTGCAAAGCAATATTATTTCCCTTTTCATAACATTCTACAACATAATCACAGCAATGCAATGCATGGTATTGAAATAAATTATGTGTTTTCTCGGTAAATCTATATTCGCTAGATTACCTATTTTTATTTAATTGTTCATTTATTTTATATCAAACTGAGCCACAGCGAAGCGTGGCCGGGTCACGGCTAGTTAAATATAAATGAATTGTCTGAAGATGGTCTAAAACCGAAACCAACAAGGTGATGAATTAAAAACTATGCAAGATGTGGTGAAGACTCCTTATTTTGATCGGTTAAATCTCCCTTCCTCACCACAACAGGGTGAATTTCTTACAACATATTATAAGAAGAGAAGGGTACTAGCCAATTAAGGTGAAAACGTATGACTGAATTCTAAGAAAAATTGAGGTAAATAGAAATTGATTAGGTACTGTAGAATCTCCGGGTGCAATTTATCTGTTGTAATAAACGATTCTTAACTTTGTCGCCCTAAAGTTGCCTCGATGATAACCAACTCACAGAGCGGAGACAAAGTAAAGTACTATTTAGAAAATCTCTTTAAAAAATGACTTGTTTGAGAACGCACGATTTAACTGAACAGGAACGTATGCAGTAAGTAGTTATTACTAATTTCTTTGGAATTTTCAATACACATGAGCATTTCATCACCAAACCCAATACCACCCTTTCGTATTACACTGTTGTCCGTGTAAGAGGAAAACGTGACTCAGTGGCACGTATGTACATCGACACGTAGTCAATTGTTAAATAGATTCCTTAACAAATACTCCACTCATGATGAAATTATATCATCAATATCAATATTTTATTTAATGGAGGACACATTCATGTATATGATGTTAGTGGTTCTTTAAGAACATGAATTTATCCCTATTTCAATTTGTTACAGTGGCCACATGAACAGAACTGATTTAAGTGAACTCTCGTGATGCCTAACTGTAGTCTGTAGATTTATTCTAATGAAGAAACGTAAAGTTGATCCTGAATATATACGTATCGAGCACTACATATACAATCCTGCAATTCATCCGTACGAAATCCCATTTTTGTTTTTGCTTGTGGCGCGCCGATTTCGTTTATTTGTTTTTTTGGGTGCAGTTTTTCTCCTTCGATCAATTTATACGCACTCGCTCGCCTTTTGTCATTGTTGAAAAACCGTGCGAAATCACCCCCATTCACCGCATTTACTGCCACCATAATTTCATGTAAACGAGCGAATCCATTCTCCCGGAGCAGCAGTTGCGGTGGCCTCTACGAAATAGTGGTCCGGACGCAAAGTAAAGGGGGGGTTGGATTTAACCGGCCACTGTCC
Organism: Cryptocephalus moraei; assembly: GCA_946251905.1. NCBI lineage: Eukaryota > Metazoa > Arthropoda > Insecta > Coleoptera > Chrysomelidae > Cryptocephalus > Cryptocephalus moraei. The sequence goes on from OX276452.1 coordinate 3,743,185, forward strand.
AAAGGGTGAATATATGAAGCAAGGGTTGAAAAGTACACTGTTAACGAAAACGGACCTTGTTAGTAAAATTTCACACAATGGCCCGTAATTCAACTTGAACTATGAAACGGACAATGGGCAATGCGAAACAAAAGGATATCTGAGGCAAGAGAGAAAGAGATAGAGGGAGGTAGGTAATACGCTATGAGGAGAATCGTATGTATAACCCTGTCTGTAGTATATGTGGGTGTGCATGTGAACATGTACATAAGTACATATATGTATGGAAAATAAATAATACTGCAACGGAGACGGGATGGCGGTGGGCATTCCTTTTTAAATACAGATACCTTTCGTTATGAGCGTCAAGATCCACTCGTTACAAAAGTAATGATGCTACATAGTCCAGTGTACCATTTTCATTTCCTTAATTTATTCGCTAAGTAGTTTTCTCAATAAGAAATATTAGTTCAAATCTATGCAAACACTTATTTGGAATCGTACTTGCTTAATCTCTGTGTTGTGTTTAACTATTAAGAGACAATCTATGTTTCTATGTACTAGTACCTACGTTAGAAGGAAACTAATGCCAGGTTTAGTTAGTTTCTCATTGTCCAAGTATTAGGAACCCTTATTCCTTTCACTAGGCACGAGAAAAAGGATAACATTAAAGCGTAAAAATATTTTAAGAATAGTTCGTCGTCCTCCCTATTAACCGTTTATTATTTTTATTTTATTTATTATTCCAGTTCAAAGGGAAGGCGATTAAATGGGTTAAAATGTATTTATTACAAGGTAATAGTGACAAATATTGCTGTATCTGCTCAATATCGAAACTAAAAATAATGAAAAAAGCAATAGAAGAATAATGTAATATTGATTGGTTAGGTTCATAGTTAAATACCAGCATCACATTGGCAGCTCCATATTGATTAGATGAATATTATCTGAAACGCGTGTGCTTCTAATCCAGTCATGATCTGTCTGAAGTTATTGACCAGATTTGTGTTAGTTGACATTAAACTTACTAATTGATTAAAAATACTTCAATAAATCTTGTCCTCGGTAGGTCAAAAGAACTATTTCCTGATGGGCTAGAAACGGCTGGCATAAAATTGGCAGCGTTAAATTTTACTAGTGATTATCCATAAACCACGTAATAATGAGGACATCATTTCTAAGTCATTCTTCATCAATATTCAGTGATTTAAAACTTTTATTCAAAATTTAATATATTGTACAGTATTTAGCACTAATTACAACCCAATAATTAACAACTAAATATTATTTCGTATCCTCTTATCAATTCATTTATTAATAGCACAAAAAAGTTATCAAATTTAGTTTTTAATTTAACTCTCTTTGTGACAATATAAATATATTACATCACCAATTTTTTCTATTTGTCTGTTAAAATTATGATAATTTAATTTAATGCTACAATTAAAGAATAGTAAATGAAATGTCTAATGAAAGATATGGGTATTACTTGACCTCACTGCGACAGCAAGAAAATATAATATTTAGTATGAGTGTTAGTGGGTTTGTCTTGTTTATCAGATATAAATGTTATTTTCTAATGAAAATAACAATTTCCAAATTTCACGTAGGAATGTGATCACTTTTGACATGAATCGTATTTAAAATCAAACCGACATCCGGGTACTACCATGATAAAAATTTGCATCGTAACGCAAAGGGCTGCAACATTTTGCATTGATACCTCCCTAATATTAGCTCCAGAGACGTATAAGTAGTATCGTTTTTAAGTACACCTAATCGGTTTTCTAATATGAACTAGTTTATTCGTCACAAACCAGTAGTATGGTGCCGAGCGGCCTCAGTATTAATTTTCTGCTCATTTTATTCTATTTAGACGATGTGTCCTGATTTCTTTATCAGTCCCTCTCCAGACAGATAACTGGTATATATACATAGAAATTTTTTACTGAAATCTGCTTCTGAGCAACAGTCAAAATACTTACAGATTTTAAACTTGCGACGAGCATTTCATGGAATAAGTACGATAAATTTAATATTGGACTCCTATGTTACTTATTTCTCCTGTAAGAATTAAAAAAATAACAGAGCATGTTACCCTACCTATCTGGTATTAATAGAATGCATACTGGACCAACTGAACTCATACTTTCACACTATTTATTAGTGGGCAGTGCCTTTCCATCGACCCTAACTTGAATCAGTAAGATTTAAATTTGGTATGCTCATGTTTCAGATGAGAGAGGCGGTCGGTAATGCGATGACAACTGATTCTTCGAAATGTCATGGGAAACTGACTTGATTGGGTAAAATAAGACACCGGTTTGTCCGTCGTTGGCTGAATTACTTCCCTAGAAGGAAAATACAGAAGAGGTCTGTGGAAAGAGAGAGAGAGAGAGAGAGAGAGAGAGAGAGAGAGAGAGAGAGAGAGAGAGAGAGAGAGAGAGAGAGAGAGAGAGAGAAGGAGAAAAAAGGTGAGGTATTAGTGAGAAAACCACATGGAAGTGAGGTCGTGTTTGAAATAAAATGTAGTAAATTCTTTTTGACAAATCTAAGATTTCAGAGATTCAGAGGTTTGGTAGAGCCTGTGAGTTCCTGAGCTTGCTTCAAGAAGTTAGTTGACTGAAGCCGAACTGCCGAAGTTGTTGAACCTGCTTCAATAGTTTGGTGGCCTGAAGTTGAGCTGCGTGAGTTGTTGAACGTGATTCCAGAAGTGTTGGCCTGAAGCTAAGCTGTTCCCATTTTCTGCAACGACGTCCAGGCGTTGAGGAAGTCGCCATAAACTTTTTTGGCGGTGTAAGCCCACCGTGCGTATGTGAGTAAATCAGGTACCTTTTTAGTTAGATCGAGTATTATGTAGAATAAGAGTTCGTCAGCCATTGGTTATAGTAGTTTAACATTATTATTTATTCACATTGCGTTACTGTTGCACTGCATAAAGACCTTGAACTAGTACAGTTGGTTGCAGGAATCCAGTAAGTGAATCTTACGTAGACAGATTACTGTTTAATGCTAGTCCAATAACACTACAACCTAATGTCTGTAATTTCGACATACATTCGAGCTTAGTGCCAGAAAGCATGTCTTTGAATTGTAAAAGCTTTGATATATCTGTACTTTTAGTTCCACCAACTCTACATAAGGAAGCAAGATACCAATGTTGCGGAAAATAATTTGAAGCAGTTTCCTCATAAGTTTTCAGTTTAAAAATCCAGAATCGCTGCAACCGCATAATAGTATAGTATATGTTTAAAAAGAGACGCATACATGAAGCAGAGACAAAAAATTGATTGCTACTTTAATTTTAAAATTTACCTCAATATTTTTTTAAAGAAACATGCTTATGTTATATCTCACTAAATGTTGAAAAGTGAAAGTACCATAACTAAAAACAATATGTTGGCTCTGATTAAGTACTAAATTAAAAATAATACTAATAAAAATGCAGCAATGCCTTAAATAGTAAATATTGCAAAAAAATAAATATTCTTTATCTTGTAAATCTATAATTTAAGGCGAAGGGAGTATGCAGACTAGGTAGAAGATGATGATGGAGTTGTACCGACGCTACCCAAAGAAAGTGTAGTTAGAATTTTGCTGTTGTTTACTTAAACATCAATACTGCACGTTATTATTAGATCCCAGGTTCCATCTTGCTTTTGCGTTTCATGCCGTTTTTGGCCATATGCAGCCTTTTTTGTCTTTATGAAAAAAACTGTCTGCTGGTGTCTTCTTTTTATATTCCAAGACATGATTTTTAAATTATTTTTTTCTTATTTGTTACTTTTTATTTTATTTATTTTTCTTAAATTGCCTATTTTATAGTTGAGACAAAAACATAGACATATTTTCGGAATTCTAAGGAAGGATGCCATCGTTATTACTGAACATTATCCCAGCGGCAAGTAGACATTAAATATGATATATGTGCTAATTTTAGATTTTCTTGAAAGTGCTGGGAAAGAAGTAGAAGTTTAAAATAATTTATACTTCCTTCATTTATCATTGGCACGCACCCAGATAAAGCTATTATTTTCCGCAGTCAGTTAGATTTTGGTAAAATCAGTTTGAAATATCTTCTAAAATTCGTGCATATGGATATATCCTTATTAAAACAAATATACATATTATCTTATCGTATATATTTAGTTTGTAATTAATATTATGAGTTAATACAAAACGCATTTACCCCTGATTCTCTACTTTGCTGTTTCCCGCTACCCAGTTTATATTACCCTATTGATTTTATTATTATATTATTTAATTCGCAGCGTATATTATTGCTTGTTTCTTTATTATCTCAATTTTCACGTTTTAATCACTTGTTATTATTTTCTTCACATTATACTAGTTATTACATTTAAAAAAATTCCTTTATTAAAAGCACTGGTATAATTTGTCAACTGCCTGTGTGCATGCAGTCAAAGGGACTTTGGTACTCAAATACTTATACTTACCTTACTATAATAATCGCACCTTAAACTACTCAATTATTCGAACTAGTTTTTTTGAATCGATCAATAAAACATAAATTTTGAAAAAAATCTTATTTCATTTATGAAAAACTATAAGACGTTGGTTTTAGTTTGGACAAAAATAAGTAAAAAATAAATAGCACACATTTGATTATGAGTTGAAGTGGAAGAGAGAGTTTTCTTCAATTGCATTCTTAGCACTACCACGCTTGATTTTAACATTCCGTGAAATGTTACCATATGTAACACCGGTGAAACATTTTCATATTTCATTTGTACATTTTATGTATCATCGGTGATAACGAATACTTGATATTTCTACAGAACCTAAATTGTATACTATCTGACTCGAAAACCCGTGACAAGTTGTTACGGGAATTTCGAAATTTTAATTTTTGTATATATGTATTTGTTATTTGATACCATATCAAAGCACTTACGACAGTAAATCTAACAATAAAATTAATTAAAGAAGTCATCCACCTCAAAATACACATTCTTCTTATTTGGTTTGGCCAACTTTATGAAATATTGCACAAGTAACAACAAAATAAAACATGCCCTTTTCAAAACAGACGATGAAAAAGTTTAGTTATATAACTTTTGATTCAACAGTGATCCCTAGGAATAGGGCAAAAATGTAGGCATTTGCTTAAGAAATGCAACGTAATTTTGTTTTATAAGGGTAAGTTACAGTAAGCAGTTAGAGCAGTACAGAGAAGGAATGTGTAAATTTTTAGAATGGTTTGTAGAGCAAGTAGTACAAGAGTGTATCACGTGAGACCCATTTGGCAGCCAACGTGTTATACCGACATTTTTTCCTTTACTTTAGAAAAAACGAAATGAGGCACTCTGGGAATGACCGGAGGGAATATATATATTCGTCATGTACAGAAACGATTGGTAGCTAGCGCGGCGCTCTAGTTACTCTCCGATTCAGCCCACAATCGCCACCCCTAGAGCAGGCAATCGACAATATAAACAATTGTAACATGAGTTGCCACCAAACAGTTAACGCGACTCAGAAATAAATCACTTTTATCTACTTTGCGTTACTAATGATCTCATTATTACATCGAAAGTAGTGTAATAATATTCATATTATTACACTACTTTTGGTAACTTTTAGTTTTGTTAAATTGGTACATCAGCCTGTCACGTAGACGTGCGGAGACGTCAAGCTTAAATTATTAGTATTTCAATAAACATATTTTTTTAAATTTCATAAATCTATATTCTTGTCTTCCATTTTGCTCACGTAAGTAGTAGTTATTGACGTTGTCCTTGGGCTACTAGATTTTCAAATTCAAATACGAAACGATAATGTCAATGACGTCAGTGTAACCAACCCTCGCAAAATTCCCTAGTGTAATACGAAAACTTGAACAGCCAAAATTTAATGAATTAAAAAAGCAAAGTAGATAAAATAGTATATTACACCCGTTTAATAAGACGTATTGTCACACTCGTTCTATTAAAGCACTCCTCGCTTCGCTTCTCGTACTTTAAAACTCGTGTGACGATACTCCATCTTATTAATCTAGTATAATATTTATTCTACGCTGATAGACGTGTGTCTATCAATATTTTAGTATAATTTTTTTGAAGTGTTTTGTATACAAACGTTACAACCCAGTGTTCTTCGATTTAAATCTTTTGTCATGAAACGTTGAAGACGGCAATCATGGCGGTGTTATAATTATAAATAATTTGTTGGTTGTTTAAAGTTTACTATAATTTAAAAAAAACAATTATAAATTTTGTAATTAATTCATTCTGAATTCAACACCGCTTACTGATTTTTATTGCTCAATTCGGTTTTCCGATTTTTCCCGCTTTACAGCGACAGTGAACCGAAACATCTCCCGTTTTACCCCAGTAATTAAACTAACAACCGCTGGGGTGGACACACACATACACACAGGGACCGTACAAAAATGCAGCTTTAAAGTCTTATTCTACCCTAATTTAAGATCGTATTTGGCCTGACTGGTTTTCCGGATGTTGAAGAGTAGAAGAAAATTCGCTCTGCGAATTTTCCATGGAACGCGTTTGTAGTACATTCTCCTCCTACACTTCCTCCTCCACCGCCTACTTTTCGCCATTAGGAGAACTTTTTGGCGAAAAATCTGTTTTCGTCGCTAATGGAGGAAGTGACGGTGCGCCCGATAGACGCTTCCGATGTTCCTGGATTTTCATTAGAGCCGGGAAAGTTAAATTTTATGGTCTCATACATTTTTATGCGGCGAAATGGACGACTCTTGTACGTCAAGCTTACGTCCACAAGAAAAGGGTTTACCTACATAACTGTATTCATCTTGAACGGGTGGTACGAGAAGTACTTCTTGTACCACCCGTTCAAGATGAAATTAAATCTAATATCAGTCCTAGAGCACAGGGTCTCGAAAATATCACAACGCAATTTTCTACAAGAGGACTTACACAAGGTTACTATCTTACTAGAAAATTCTTTTCCCAATAATATCATCAACAAGATAATGTTTAATACATCGTTTGCATCTCTTGATCTTAATGAAAGTGCCACTCACTACTCAGAAATGTTCTCCAATGACACGTTCACTGAGCCACAGTTTCAACAAACTTTTGATGACCAGGTCATCGAAGAAGAAACTCAAACGATCAGATATAGATCTTTATCTTTCATCAGAGAACTCACTGCAAGACTGATTAACACGTTCGGCCAACAACCTTTTAGAATTGCCAGAAGACATATTAAAACAGTCGCATCGCTATTTACAAACACAAAAACTCCTATTAAGTCACTTGATATAAGTAAACTAATATACAAGATCACATGTATAGACTGTAATCTGAATTATATTAGCCAAACATCTAGAAACTTGAAGGGTCGTATTTCGTCTCACAAAAGTGACATCAATTGTAAATGAAAAACTTGTGCTTTGACCGGACATGCCTTAGATACTAAACACTCAATCAATTTTGATGAGTATGAGATCTTACAGATGGAAAGCAATTCACACAAACGTACTTTTTTGGAAATGATCCACATTAAAAAAGAATTGAATGTCATGAACAAAAGATCGGACATCTCAAATTTGAGTAGAATCTACAACTATTTATTACATCTTGATGATAAAATTAAATTTCCTAATGCTAATAAAACAACCAGCCAGTGAGATTCTTCCTTTCCTTCTGTGTTTTTCTGTGTTTTCCTTGTTTTTTATCGAAAGTGGCATAATCTATTAATAAAACAACAGAACATATATTCTAAAATATCTATATAACTAAATATTATGTATTTACATGAAACATCATTGTTATCGATATCTTGATCCATCGATCCATGTCAATATCTACTTGTCTGTCAAACATAACCCTCTTTTGTCTCTTTTGTCTCCTTTTAACCAGTAAGAAAACCACGTTATAATCCAATAAGGTGGAATTTGTTCATTATTATATCGTGTACTTATATGTTTTCCTAGTGATAATAGCTTTATCTCGCTATTTATTAAAGTACTCGCAGTAGTCAGTTAACACGACTGAATCTTACATTTCTATATCTGAGTATTGTAGATTGTCCTGAGGATGGAAATGATATTTCCAAAAGCTCGACAAATATAAAAGAGTCCAACATAGCATAACTGGCGTTGTTTTTTGACCGCATCCCCACGAACAGATCTTGTTTTTAAGTTTCGAAGATTGATATCATCAACCGGTCACTACATACTTTTGGATTATATATATATATATATATATATATATATATATATATATATATATATATATATATAGAGTTACAAACCAATTTATTTAAAAGCTAGAAACTACTTCATTTTGGTAATTATTTTTACGATATTTTAAATGAAATAATAGATCATTCAGCGACTGACATTGGTATAGCATCTATTTTTTAAATTTGTACCTTCTAGAAATATCACTTTGTTATCACATTACTTTTATATTATTGCAAAATTATGGGCTCTGGGGTAAACGAACACAATTTTGCAAAACTTGAATCGCATTGAAAATGTTATGGCATTTTAGGCACAAGTGCTTACTTGTTTCCTAAAATTAAATATGTTTGAGCTGTTTTTGCAAATTTTTCTATTAGCTTAATTTAAACTTGCTTTTAAATTAATTTAAAGTCTTATTAAGCTAGAAAAGTACTAAACTTTCAATACTTTACGCAGATGACCTGGTATTGCTACATGAAACAGAAAATGACTTGCAAAGAGGGATTTACGAGTTTCATCAAGTGTGTAAGAAATACGACATGAAAATCTCCGTGGAAAAATAAAGTATGGCTTTTTCGGAAATACATCCCATAAGGACAAAGATTGCGATTGATAATCAGATATTGCAACAAGTTAATAGCTTTAGATATTTGGGATGCAATATGTCGTATAATTGTAGTAATGATATAGAACTGAAGGTTAATAGAGTTTCACGTGTATGTTTAACAATAAGTAAAACTCTCAAAAAGAAAACAAGAAAAGATACACAATTGAAATTTTATAAAACCATTGCTGTGCCAACCCTTACATACGGAAGCGAAATATGGACAACTACAAAAAAGGAAGAACAACGCATGCAAACACAAGAGATGAAATTTCTTAGAAGAGTATTAAAAGGATGCTCCAGAATCGACAGACTCAGAAATGAAGATATTAGAAACGAGTTAGGTATATTTGACATCAATGATAGAATTAAGAAAAATAGAAAGAGATGGAAAGAACATGTTGATAGAATGAATGCAGATCGCCTACCACTTAGAATAATGCATTACAAGGTTCGAGGAAGAAGAAGCGTAGGCAGGCCGAGAAAAAGATGGGTACCGTAACAGGCAAAATATGCCTAATACTTGTAGCGAAGAAGAAGCAGAAGAAGAAGAAGTACCAAACTACCTTTACCGCAAGTGGCTTAAAGGTTTTTTAAAACTGTTTAAGATGCTTTATTCAGTTTATCAATTAAAATTTTTTGACTGACAGTGTATGATCTTTGTTCCATTATATCTGAAGTACCAATAAAACCGGTCAGATTTCTGCCACAGCCACAGTGGCAAAAAAATTGATTCAATGTATTATAAAGCAATAAGACAATCATGACTAAATGATGTTTTAGTTGCACGAAACTCTCTTGTGCTTTTGTCCTAACTGATTGTAACCTAATTGTAAATTGAAATATTTAACACAAACAGTCCAACTCTTTGACATAATAAATGAAATCAATAAATGTTGGAGGCCTTTCACGCCGTTTCTCGATGTTATTGGTTATAATTTATCTATACCAATGTGGCCTAGAAAACTTACGTGGATAAACTTGCTTGTGTTAATTTACCAAGCACAAGAAGTTTAGTTTACGCACGAAGTCAATAAAATTGATTTGTTGGTTTGGTTTATTCGTTGGGATTATTGGTATTACACGAGTTGGTGTATTTTAAAAATCGGTAGGTGTTGGCCGACTCCCTTTAAGCCGACGTGGTTTATTGTTCTCATTTTTATCTTATTTTGCAATACTGTAACGCGAAATGTAAACAGCAGAGCGAAATGTGTTTACTCATATCGGACCTCGGCGGCTTACCTCAAAGGAACGCCGCCACGCTTAATTAAGTGGCGGCAACATCATATTAAGGAAAGAATAATTTATTACGTTCTGGACGTTCCTAGGTAAACATTATTATCGAGATGAATTGAGTTCTTTGTGGAATTATCGAGAATACAATTGAGAAATGTATATAAGCGGGCTTGCGGTCGGAGGGAATTATTATTAGACGTGAAGCCGTAAATGAGTAAATAGTGCGAAATAGAGAAAGCGAGAGCGTATAAATAAATTAATAATTAAGAGTGTGATATAAATTAAGTAGTTAGGTAATAGTTAAGATAAATGAAGTAGTGTGTAGTGAATAATTAGGATAGTGTATATCAATTAGAAAATAAACGTTACAATACTACAAAATGTTTTAAACCTATTTAGTAAGTTGAAAACTGTTTCAAATAGTGAAAATGCAATTATAATCTATTGTAATAGTACTATTATAGAATGTCAAAAGAAAACACCATGCTAAAAGAAAGGGTGTTGATTGATCTAAATAAACTATAGTAAAATATCGGTTGAGCTCTTGAATGGGCCAAGATTGGTAAATACAAAAAAAAATAGGTGCTCCAAAATTTATTTTAAAATTGTATGAAAACCTAGTAAACTAGTAAATAAATATTTGTGTACATTGGGTAAAAATAATATTGCATCTGAAAAATAAAGGAAGTTAATAGATTGAAAAAAATGGTGTAAGGAATTTAATTTTTTGTGTGTTTAAAACGTAGGCGAAGAGGATTAGTTGGAGATAAATGATAACCTCTTAATCGAGGTGTATTTATAGTTCAACACGTGTTTTCATTTGCCCAAATATTTCACAAAGTATGATTCGCAATAAATTATGTTTTATAAAATTTTAACAATGTCTACTACTACTACTACTACTACTACTACTACTACTACTACTACTACTACTGTCATTACTACTAACATTATACAACCAGTAAAGTAGTAACAACTACATTACGGTTTTCCCTGTAATACTCCAATAACTACTAAAAACACTTTTCGTATTATATCGTGAGTTAAGTTCCTATTTTTGATAAAAAAAATCCGCTGCCACTTTTCAATTTTTTGTCGTTAAGCAATCTGCTTTTGATCCCATCGCAGTTAAGATTAAAAAACCCCATGGCATGCCAGGCTGAAAGGTAGATTTATGGGTAAGATATACAGTAATATAACACACGATGTGTCAAAAAAATGTATACGAGGTGTGAAAAAATATAAACATCAAAATTTTAAAATATTTGCATGTAACTTTTTCTCTGTACATTTCTCAAAGATATATTTTATACAAAAGTTGTTCGTCTCTATAAGGGCAACAAAAAAGCTAAGTAACATTTTTCTCTCAGACGCGAAATTAAAGTTTTTTTATTTTTTTATTTTTTTGACAAAAATAACTTTATTTTTGTAAGTTTCTCGACAGATTGTTTTATACAAAAGTTGTTCGCCTCTATAAGAACAACAAAACATCTTAGTAACATTTTTCTCTCAGACGCAAAATAAAAGTTTTTCTTATTTTTATTTATTTTTGAAAAAAATAACTTTTTTTCTCTACATTTCTCGAAAAAATGTTTTATACAAAAGTCGTTCGCCTCTATAAGAGCAACAAAAAACCCAAGTAACATTTTTCTCTCAGGCGCGAAATAAAAGTTTTTTGATTTTTTTTTGAAAATAACAAGCCGCCATTTTGAAACCGCTAGACCAATTTGGCCCATTAACGAACTTGACCGAGATTTTCGGCCAACTGATTTTTGTACCAAATTTCGTTGTGATTCTTTAAAAAATGCGACCTGTAGCCTGCCGACAAATTTCGTTATATCCCATATATATACAGTCAACTTCGTTTACAACGCACTCGCATTTAGCGGACTATCGGATTTAGCGAACTGTTTAGGAAGTCCCGAACTGATGCCCTTTACTTTATTAGAAATAAGCATCGTATTTACCGTACTTGCTTTTAACGGATTGTCGGATTTAACGGACGAAAATCTCTTAGGAAGTACGTTATTACCACGAATTTCGAAGAAATTGTCAGCGTTAGCATGACAAATCACAAAACGTTAGGACGGTTAGGGATCAAGGAATTAACAGGATTAGCGAAACACGGATTTCCCCAAAAATATACCTGTTATATATTATGTGTACCTGCTGCGTAAATTATGACTAGATCCGAACCCGACTAATTTGTTTATTATCCTTAATATAACTGAAACACCCCAACATGACGAACCATCCCAATAAAAACAACGGTTAGCGTTCTCTGTAGGGGAAAAGTTTAAAATTATCCGCGAAATAGAAGCCGGATGTATTTAACGTACTTCGCATTTATCGTACTTTTTTTAAGTTCCCTTGAGGTACGTTATAAACGGAGTTGACTGTATATATATATATATATATATATATATATATATATATACATATATATATATATATATATATACATATATATATAAATTTTTGGGAAATGATTAGGTATGATCTCTAGATACCAAAAAACTGAAAACCGCATTTTAATTCCTATTTTTTCGACTTCGTTAACGAATGCAATACTAGATAAATCTACCAAAAGAAGGTAATTATTACAATCGGGGATAACCGTTTGCACACTGTGGATCACCAGTAAGAGCCATCCCAAACCAACTTAATTACCACCAAACCAGAGATTATGAAATTACCGAGGGAGAGAGAGACCGAGAGAGAACAGCGGGGAGAGCGAGAGAAGGAAGATATAGAGCGTGTACGTATGTGTGCGTATATGTGGAAGACCACCCACCTATAGGGAACAGAACCAGGACGGCCAGAAGCCAGAGACGGGAAACACACGAAACAGAACACACGCATAAACGGAAGTGCACACGTGATGTTTTGCGTTTAGCTGGTAGCCTCTTCTAAACAATCACTTTCGATCTTGTACAAACAAGATCCAGTGTTTGTTTCTAGGTGGCCAAGTATATATATGTAGGTATATCCATCATGTTCGGGGACGAAAACGGCGGCGGCGGAATATGGCCATTAACTACGTCAGGAATAATATGAGGTCGGCCGGTGGTGCGTGTTTGTTTTCTTCCTTCCGTCGAACATTGACAGTTTTGACTGATTTATTAATCTTTTGCTTATCTTAGCTTCTCTTTTTCTCATTATCCATCAATCATGAAGCACAATCGCCGACTGAATCAATATTTCAATCAAGCATTTTTCCCTTAGTCGTCAATAAGTACAACTTCACAAATTATATCATTTCGGCTATATTGAATTAATTAATGATGACGATGAGTATGGTTCTTCAGTATTCGATTTATTCCATCAGAAATTTTAAACCTATCCCTGTACAACTGTAATGTGCTGGAGCACACAGGCATACTAAGGATATTATTTATGTTAGTATTACTAATACTATTGATATTATTATTAGAGGTACTTCTGCATATTAAATTTTTTTTGTTAGTCAATTAGTTAGTTGTTGAGTTACAAACTAAAATGTTTGTGAAACAGAGTGCTAGGATGAGACAGAAACTGACTATATATACATATGCAAATAATAAATTACATCAAGTCTAATGTACCACGTTCGATTAAGAGCATTCTGACTAATCAGCATTAGGTGTAAAAGTGCTTCCAACAGAATGAGCAAGTTATCAACGATATCAATGATCATTTGCGGGCTTAAGGTGGGATCTTAAACAACGGTTATAAAAGATACCATATATTGCTTGTTTCCTTGCAAGTCAGAGTTTTAATTAGTTCTTGTTTTTGGTTGAACCCACTAGGCGAATACATTTCAAGTTGATGACTACCAACGTCTTCGCAATGATGAAGAACTAGTTTGAAGTGTCTTTATTTGGCATTTGTGGAGTGATCAAGAGGACACAAATCTGGGGATCGTGTAAGTCACTCAATGGTTCTATTGAGTTCACTATCCACCTCTCCCAGTCAAGTATTTACAACTGTTCACTTTAAGTATTGTCGAACTGGAAGAGGGCAACATGGAGGGTTATCATCCTGTTGAAATGTCAAGTGTTTTTCATTACATTCTGGGTTATTTTCAGTTACATCGGTTAAGGCAACACCGATGATTTTCTCTATAAATTACCTAAATCTATTTCACCCGTCAAATTACAATGCTACTAAAATGAAATGCAACCACTATCTGCTTGCCGAAGATAGCATAAACAATCAATTTTGGATGATACAGGCTTCAACCTACAGTTCAACCAAAAATGTAATTTTTTCACAGTCAAAAATGTTTATTGTTGTTAATAAAAAATAAAGTTTTGGTTAAATCGAATTATTCTTTATTGATGCAAAATATGTACAACTAGGTAAAACTTCAGTTACTTCAACTTTTAGCTTGATAAAAATTACGCTTTTTTAGAGGATATCTTGCCCAAGTAATATCACTTCAAATATGTAGTACTAGCCGTGACCCGACCACGCTTCGCTGTGGCTTAGTTTGATATAAAATAAATGATCAATTAAATAAAAATAGTTAATCTAGCGAATATAGATTTACCGAGAAAACAAATAATTTATTTCAATACCATGCATTGCATTGCTGACATTGCTGTGATTATGTTGTAAAATGTTATGAAAAGGGAAAAAATATTTTTTTGTAATTATTTTTTATAACCGATGTAGGTACTCGGCTTCGCTCGGGGGCGACCCTGTCTCATCCCTTTTTCCACACTCCATGAAAATGATTTCAATCAGCGTGCGTTATTTGTCTTGATCGAGCAATGCGTACTCCTTCGATTTCCAATCTTGCTTCTCTTTGCTCGTCTGTTTCAGATAAAGAGGCTTGAGCATTTCTTAATCTGAAGGTTTCTAATCTATCTTCCTTTTGCTCCTCTGTTTCAAATAAACGGGCTTGAGCATTTTTTGATCTTAGGGTTTCTAGTCTATCTTCCCTTTGCTCGTCTTTTTCAAATAAACGGGCTTGAACATTTTTTAATCTGAGAGTTTCTAATCTATCTTCCCTTTCCCCGTCATTTTCTGAAGCTCGTAAAGCCTTTTATTTATTTGCTTTACATATGGATCTGCCAATCGATTTCCTTTTTGGAGGCATAATTCACAGCGAAAATATAAAATAAATGCGCGTGTTTTCTATTGTCCAATGTCCAAAGTTCACAAATAACACACCACTAACACTCACACACGTTCAAAAATATTTCTACTTTTAACAGAATGATTTTGAGCAATTCGATCCTCAAAGCGCTGTCAAACTGTTTGACATTTAAAAGATACCTTTTCGCCGCGAGATGGCGCCATCTGTCAGTCACTCGTCTGTCAAATTAAGATGACATATTGCCTGTCATGCCATATTTTTAAGCCGTTTTTTCGACGCGGAACCATTTCAGGAACCTTCACGGACCTGCGCCCTACAACTCACCAAAGTTTCGTTGCAATCGGATGAATGGTATATAACAAAATGCTTCTGAGCAATTCGATCCTCAAATCGCTTACAAACTGTTTGCTGTTTGACATTTAAAAGTTACCTTTTCGCCGCGGGATGGCGCCATATGTCAGTCACTTGACTGTCAAATAAAGATGACATATTAACTGTCATGCATTTTATATTTTTTGGCCGTTTCTGCCCCCCTGGCTCTTTTTTCGACGCGGAACCATTTCAGAAACCTTCACGGACATGCGTCCTGCAACTCACCAAAATTTCGTTGCAATCGGACGATTGGTATAGGAGCCTATGCGGAACATACACACAAACATCCATTTTTATATATATATAGATAATTTACGTAGTATAATTTACCTTGTGTTAGAAACGATACATATGAACTATTAGTGATTTTCTACTTTTACTAAAATAACGGAACAATCTGAAATTTCAATATAAGCATATATTTATGGAGTTTTTGTGTTCCTTATGAAATGTTTCTTATATAACACGGTTACGTTCACTTTAGAGTCATGGAAAAACATATTTGCTGTTTTTTTATTGTACTAAGTAATTGTTAAGTAATAACTAGATATTAATATCAAATATTGACGATTATTGTAGGTACTCATTAAAACGTCAATGCACATTATACCGTAATACAAATTTCGGAACACCGATTAAAATATCGTTATATGTTATCATTAACTAAATGTTTAAAAAAAATTGTAGTATTCATTAAACCTGGTATATTTTAAATGCAATGAAGCAGTAAAATGTTATAGAAACAGCTACAGAATTTTTCGAAAAACATTTGCAACTCTGTTTGTTTAACATGGAACTATGAACCTATCAACAGATGTCTTTGGTATATTTTTAAAGATTTTGTCAATGCCTGACATACAAGATGAGAACCATTTTGGAACTGAAACAAAAAAATTATTTAATCAAAAAATACGAACTCAAGTGCAACATGCAATGATGAGGACTTTAATATCAGCACAAATGGCATCCCTTATAATTATATGCAACATGTTTGCCTAATGGTACTGAAAATGGTGTTGGCAAATAGTTCGGTCACCCGCCAGGTATTCAGTCGTAGAAAACAGAGATACCTTCATTTGCGGTTTTTATTACCATGAAGTTATCGTTCCTTACACGTTATTTGAGACGAAATCGGTATTTAAAACCCTACTAAAAAGGCATAAATATCGTGATGAATCAGTTAAGGGTAAATTAGTTTATTATGGATTAGGAGGGGAACACGAAACTTGGTTCCGGGTCAAAAATAACATACCAATTGGTTCCCGCAATTTTTGGTTTACCTGACCTTTAAGTGTAAATTGGTTCCCAACGTTTTCACTTACCTGAGCTTATATAAAACACTTTTTCGCGTGTAATACTGTTGTACTTCTGGGTTAAGTGGGCTACACTATTTTCGTTCTATTCGCTATCGCTTGTCAGGGCAAGAGGGCAAGGATAAACAATTGAGGTTAAGTAAAACGAACAGTACCGATGACTTATTTCGACTGTAAGCCATTAATCCCCTCAAGCAACATCCTGTAGGGTAGCCTTATCGGTTTCGTACCCTCCGTGGTACAACTGAAGGTCCTTGGTAATGAAATATTCGGGTAAGCGGGTGTAAGTGTAAACCAATTTACATATAATGTCAGGTAAACGAAAAATCCTAGGAACCAATTTGTACATAGATAAGAGGCACTAAGTACTAACTTTTAATTTCTTACCTGCCGGGAACCAATTTACCAACACCAATTAGGAGATGGTTTTAAGTAATATCATGAAAATAATTGGGAAATGGTTCAAAATGATTAAGTACAATGAAGTTTATTTATTCAATAGCTCAGTGATTTGACACTTAAATCTCCATTTGTCAACCTGGAAAGCAACTAGCACTAGGTTATCTGCACTTTTGTTCCAAGCCGTTCCGGTTAAACAGCGCACATCATATTTAAATATTTTTCAGATCACACACCAATCACTTATCACGTACAACTCACTAATCTAAAATTCTGAATGTCCCTTGGCACAAAACCGCGATATTTCACGCGGCAATCCGAAACACCTCCATTAAATATCACTTTCTCCCCTTTCCAGAGTTGTACAACAATCGGCCAACGCTTTCTCTCTCTCTCTCTCTCTCTCACTGGCACTTGTCTCCCGAGCTTGACAAATTATTCAAAAGTTTATGAGCCATTCGTACCCCCGTTATGGAGGTGTTATTTTTAACAGGAGTGTCTGCTTTTCTCGCTCGTTGCCCTTCTGAAGGATCGTGTTTTGATTGCAACGGGGCGGATGAGAGAGAGAGAGAGAGAGAGAGAGAGAGAGAGAGAGAGAGAGACGCAGTGTCGGAATGAGATGCTAACGATATTGTTTGTTTAGACACCAATGTATTATACGTTATTTATTGAGACTAATGGAAATGAAACGGACTTGGTGATGATCATCTATGTGGGAGCTGTATTTTTATTGCTGACAGATGGTGACAAAAGGAAGAAATACAGAAGCAATAGAAAGACAAATGTGAAGGTATTAGGTTTGGGAAAATGATCTACCACACATATTCTTTTACTATCATCTGGTACAGGATTATTATGTGGAATAGAATATTTTATGAAGAATGAATGGCAAAAATATCAACAAACCCATATTTAAAGATGGCCGGTGAACAAATTCTCTTTTCATAATTAAAGAGCATAGCGTATTTTCATTTCGCTATTAACCTTAATTAGTACTTAAATCAATTAACCATTAATCTTTAACCAATAGCATTTCAAAACCAACCTAGCTATGACAGATTTAAAATAAAATGAAAAACAGTCGACGTAATCAACACGTTCCAATATTAATGAATCAAAATTCAAATAGTACCAAATACAGGCTTTTAAGATATAGTAGTTTAATGCGTTAACTATACATTCTTTGGGGTAAAATAATGAAATTTTCTCCATGTACTTTTCATTTCAACGATTTTTTTCCCAATATGCAGGGTGTCCAACTTCACTTTAAAATCTTTATTAGTTTTGGGGTGTTTTGAAATTTTGATTTGATACTTCCATTATGAGTTAGTTTTAGTTATCTGACTTCGTTTTTCGATTTTTTTTACAACTTTATTAATTAAAATAAATACTTAACATTGATTTAAACAGTCAATCTAAAGAACAAGGAGTAATAAAACACCTAAACGTTGCACAAATAATTAAATTAAACATTCCATGTGTTCATTGTCTTGGCAAATGTCAATGCGAATGCTTTTTATAAAAACTGCAAATTGAATAATTTTTTTATACGTGTCACATTAATGAGAATAAAAGTTGGTAATGAGATCGTTAAATTGAATAAAAAGGTATGGTCACTAAAGAGAATATTTTGCAAATGATATGATTTGTTTTGATATGATTTTAATTATGAGTAAGCTATCAATAAAAATTATTTAATCTCTTATTCCCAATAATGGTTCTTGCTTTCAAAAAAATGTCATTTTAACACTTGTTTAACTGCAGGGCGTGAGGCGGAGTTATATCAGTAGATGTCACCTAAAAAGGAGATTTTCCTTAAATTCAGTTCGTCGCGTAAGATATCCTGGGAAATGCAAATCAGGAGAAGAAAATTTAACAGATAATGGAAAAAAAACGGATACTATCATTAGAATTCCAGCTCCACTGATTGGAAATGATATTAATTCGACAAATATACATCAAATTGAAAAACACCAATTGTTACATCCATATCACGTGAAAAAAATGCAGTGGTTATTACGGCAGAATTTTTAATCAAGAACCATGTTTTGTAATTGGCTTTGTAAGGAAAATAATCTCGACCGCAGATTTGTCAGTTCTACTTACATACTACTTCTTCGCGAAATGGGACAGCAAATATCCACACTACCCATTGATGAGCAGATGAAGATTCAAAAACTATTGCAGAAACTAGTCATCAAATTAACGTTAATGTAAACTTATGGCCAATCATATTATTCTATGTTCAGCATTTTTGCCATCAAATGTATGCAGAACTCATTTTGCAAAAATGAGTTAATTTTTTACAAAATCAGTTTGCAAATTCAATTGATGGTGTGTCTCCAGCTGTTCATGAAAATATGTAGTTTTAACTTGACTACGTTCCATTATGGCCGTAATATTCGAATAGTCGAAAATAGTTCGACGATTAACGGTCGGAAATCGTCAAAGGCGACCACATCACTAATTTCTACCTGATAGATCTGTTAATTTATTATTTAACATCATGCAGATGTGCTTAGATAAAAGTACAATCTGCATCAACTTTGAAGAAACATCTTAAAACCCATTGAGAATTATTAAAAAATAATTTTTTTAATGTGAAGTTTGACACCCTGTATATTGGAAGAAAAAAGCGTTCAAATATAAGAAGCATAGAGAAAATCCCAATATTTTAGCTCAAAGAATATATGGTTAACGGATTGGGACTAAATTGTAAAAACCTGTATAAACGGAAAGTGACAACTTCCACCATGAACAGAAAAATGAAACTTATTTAAAAACTTGATCAGTACGTCTTATTTCAGTATGGTAAGGTTAAAAGACCTACCGCTTCAACACGCTTAAGTAACCCAATTACTCGTTTCATACTTGGTACTCGGCATGTGCAAATGCTATAATCACATTTAAAATTCATGAGATTCTATTAAATTTTTATTTAAAAGCCATCAAGAGGTTTAAAGTTATCAGTATCTATTTTTGACAAACCTATACATTACCTTGTAACGCGGGTGCTTCCTCTCTTTAGTCGTAGTCGGCGGCACGACTCCGATGAGAGGAAAAGGTTAGGAGTAGAACTTGGCGCTGAGGCGGAGTTCGGGAATTCGGCAAACGGTTTTAAAGACGGTTTACCCCGGGCGCCAGATTTTTAAGGGTTTTACTCCCTAAAGCCACGGGTGAGTTTAAACTCAGGAGAAATACCAGGGCTGTCCGTAAAAATAAAGCAAATAAACGGGAATTACTTATATTAATTTATTTTAAAATCGTATCGGCAACACTGTACAATCAAAGATAGATTTACATCTCCGGGTTAAACGGATAGAAAGATAAATGAGCAAAAAGCAGGTGTATATTTTCCGAGCGAAAGATTTCAAGTAAAAATGAAATGAGTTAATATAAATTACAAAACATGAAGAATATAAAATATTCTAATTGTTGTAAAATGCGGAACGTACTCAATTACGGAGAATGCCAAATTATCCTAAGTATCAAAAATAAGGAAAATATAAAATTACGCTAATGGTTGAAACTAAGGAAACAATAAAATTTACAACTGGTAAAAGTACGGAGAATAATCTACAAGGCAATGAACAATAAAAATAGTTAGGTTCGGAAAAGCTAGGAAAACGTGCAGCCTCTAGTTTCGGCAAAGCGGTTTAGTTAAACGGAGGCAAGAGAACGGAAATAGAGCGGTCTATGACAGGTATACCTAGACTGATACGCCAATGACGGGACGCCAATGACGCAATCCTGCAGTAACTATATAGGTACCCCAAACGGATTCCCCTTACGGATCTCACAACGACGGAACGCCAATGCGAAATCGGGAAATAAACGGTTTCCTCAAGGACGGAACGCCAGTGAAGATTGAGTGCTTACCATTCGAGGACTCGTCTGACCAGAGCTAAATTGAATTTCCCTTTCGACCTGTACTCCTTTCTACCTGACGAAAACCTCTTGGCGGGTTATATCTCCGTCATCTTACGAAAATTCGTCTAATCTTAGAAACTGGGCAGCGAAGCTATCGCTCCTGGTGAGAGACTCCTAAGTTAATTATACGGAAGCAGGTTTGGTTGCCTAGCCACGGTTTTGCCTCGTTACAACCTGTGATACAACTTGCCACATTTAATGTATTGACTCAAATCAGCCTTTTGGTCCTTTGTACAACCATACTAGTATCAGCTCACTAGTTTTGAGAAGTATCGCTGTAAGCTTTATAGGTAAACTTTACGAATATGGTTTGTTTTCTTTTTCGTCGTTAAGTTTTCTTTTATTTTTTACTTTCCTTATTATTTTTGTCAAACAGATCCTTCGTGATTGCAGCACCTGCAAATTGCTTTAAGACCACTTGTAATTTTACGGTGAGTCATGCATTTGGACGAGACGTTAGCAAGAGCAATATTAAGTATTTAAGCCTTACTGAGTTTCTTTTCTGGATTTCGGTCCACAAATGATAAAACTCCAGCATTCCCGTGGTGTTTAAATGATGTATAGACAGCTTCATTAAGAGGATGGAGTGAGTGGGTGATATTCGACGGTAAATAGAGTACAAAATGTCGAGTGAATCTGCGACTTATACGATGGACATATCTAAATGGCAGGCTGTGCCCTGAGTAGGTACATACGTCGGTATTTGATTCTGGGAAAATTCTTTCAATCGTGGGAAAGTATTGCTTGGGTGGTGGAAAGGGCTCCCTTGACCTTTCTCGCCACGAGATTTTTTGATGATTTGCGCCACCTATTACAATTTTAGTGCAGCTATAAACTGTTCTAAGATGTTCCAAAGCTGTACTAAAGCTGTTTAAAACCTGTGTAAAGATTTACCACGAGTTATGATATGTGGTAATAAAGATCAAAGAATCTCGAGGCGGACAGGAACAATGGTGCCCTCCTCACTAACCCAAGCAATATTTTCTCACGGTCGGAGAAAGTATCCCCATCTCAAGTGTCGACATATCTATTTTCATGATATAGTAATATACACTCCAGCATTTTTGCACCTGGTGAGATGTTTAAACTCACTTTTAGAAGTTTTTGAACTTTTAAATGATCCTGCCGGATGCGAAAAAGGTGTCCAGAGAACGGAGGAAGGCGCTTGCGTCTCGGAATCCAGAGAAGATCCAGCGAAGCGTACGACACTGCCTACGCAGTTATGATAAAACAAAATACTGACATTCTAACAGTATCGGAATCCAATAAAAAACTAATTAAGGTTGAAGTTTGGTTGACCGCCTCAAAAGTGAATGTGGCTATATTATTCTATTTGCAGATATGAAACCAGGCCGAAAGAACAAAAGAAGGATCGGGCCACAACGGAGTCAGGATAGAGGGAGTCACAATGTGGCGCTGCTGTCTCTCTATGTATCTCATATAGTAAGTTTAAGAAGGGCTTTGATCGGATAGTGGCCATTGCCATCCGATACCATAATTGGTTCGGACGGACAGAAAGAAATAACAAGATCGTGCTAGGAGACTTTAATGAGTAATCTCCGGAGTGGGTGGTTCCCCTATAAGATCAAAGAGGGGAGCTACCAACCGACTGGTAACTAACTGCTATTGAACTAAGGGGTATGAATAACGGAAAATACAGTTTTAAGAGAAGGATATCCAAAACTCATATCGACGTCTCTTTGGATCGAATCAAGTTTTGCAGCATGGATACAAATGGTAGATTGTAAAAGAAAATCCTTTCACTTAACATCTACATATAAAAATCCAGCTAAACTTTGGAATAAGGTGGCAGGGAATAACTAAGCGCGTGATTAAGTACTGGACGCTAAGAGACATGATACAGAACATTCTACTGAACTTTTCAAATGATAAATGTATTGCCACTCTGACCTAATCCAACGCTGCACCAAAGGAGACAACTCAGGGCATAGTACTAATATGCTGCAAAAAGACTTCCCGAGAAAGACGAGAAGAGCTACGAGGGCAATGAGACAGGACCACATCACTATGGATGAAAAAGGGAAAAGAAATGCGGAAATCAAAGAAGCAAAGCCAAGTCAAAAATGGTCACCAGACACACAAGTAAGTGTTGGAAAGAACTGTTGAAATAACTATACGAAGACATCTGTGTAATGAGATTGGTTCAGTGAATAAACAATGTACATAAATAAGTGAATAACTTGGATCAGGTGGATCCCTTACATAATATTGAAATCGAAGCAATTTCTCAGAAAGGAAATGAAAATTTGATATATGTAATCCAGAAAAGGGGTACCTATATAAATGACGAACACTTAACAAATAGATCACGTGCGCTGTGTGCAAGTTAACGAAAATTATAACAATAAAACCAAAAATATTCTAAGATTTGCATCACATAATGAAAACAAAAATTTTCCTAGCAGCTTCTAGACGGAAATGGAGTGGGATAGAAAACAAAAACCGTACTCTACCTAACAAAATTCTCTACAAAGTAAGAAGACTGGCAACAAAAATTAAATTCTGAAAATAATACACGTATACCGAAAACAGTAAAATATTCAAGCGTAATAATGATGCTTCCCAAATTTTAAGTTTATCTATATTGAATATATTATAACTAATAATCAATAATATCAATAAATCAATTAATAATTTTAACAAGGACACGACTGAACAGTATGTTGTACTTATTAGTGAACTCTTAAACCCCTTGGTGATCTACAAAAGCGACGATAATCTCTTTCAAGTTATAGGGAGGCAATTTTATGAGAGCAGTAAGGACTACCTGCTAAGCCAAACGTTATGCAAACCTGGAGTCAATAGCAAAGGACCTCTTCATCAAAACAACAGAACTTAAATACATGTATTGTGCTTATCTCCAATTTAACTTACCTCAAATGATTGTATTCTACAAAAACGTGTTTCCTTACTTTTTGGAGATTTCAATCTCACCTCACAAAATTGCCTGTATCTTACGAACGAATCATTTTTCGAACCTAATCTAATGAAATCCAGTTTACTACAGATTACACGCGATTCACTCTCTGGTTCAAAAGAGATGCAATCATAAAAATTTTATTTTCTGGAGAACTTCGTTTTTTGGGGGAGAGAAACTATGAATAAATTAATCTCAAATTTCTATTGCATGTTAATTAGGAATACGTCCTAATTGGAAATGATATCGACATCATTGTAAAAAAAACTCTACATCATAATTAACATATTGTTAATTAGGAATACGTCCTAATTGGAAATGATATCGACATCATTGTAAAAAAACTCTATATCATAATTAACATATTATATTAAATAATCATCAAATAGTTCATACTAATAATTAACATACCACTGTAGGAGCTGAAAAAACTCATAAGTCAGTCAGTAGAACAGTAGAACAATCACATATGTATAAGATGCTAGAAAAGCTGGAGTATCGGAAACGCGCAGGCCACGGCCGCATTCCTGTCATACTACTCATAATCATGAAGAAATGTGCTATTAATCTCAGTTTACCTTTACGCATTATCTTTATTATGTCGCTGAACAACAGGATTCTTCACATTTGAAAAGAATTATATTGAGATCAATTCTGTTTTTAAAAGTATTCAAAAACAAGACGTAAAATCTATCGTCTTATAATAACCAAATTATTAGTACTAGAAAAAATCTTATAAAGGGCTATCTACTTTATGCCTCATGAATCTAGTTATAAATTTTATAATTATTGAGAAAGAGCATGGGTATTATCCAAGCGCTACTTGAAAACGAATTTGCTTACATTTTCAAGTAACGTTACAAAACACATAGACAAACAACCAAGTCGATATTCTGTACAGCGCCAACTACTGTAAGGCTTTTGATAATGTTGATCATCAGCGACTCCTGGGAACGTAGTCTAAGTAGGCATACATGTGTAACTAAGAGGAAAATATTAGTTTCAGTTGCTGTTCATAAATTCTCTCCATCAGAGTAATATCGGGCGTCGCCGAGGGCAGCTCCATCGCAGTGTTATCACCTCTGCCAATAATATGAAGAAACAATTTCATCACTACATGATACTTATATTCACAGATGATTTAAAGGTGTCATAAAATTGAAAGTGCAATAGATTACCTGAAATTGAAGCAGGAACTCAACAGACTCGAAAGATACTGCCACACTAGCCACGTGGTAAATATCCCCTTCACATCAAAGATTTCTAATAACAGTATTCCTTTTCTTTGGAATTGAAACAAGATAGTGAAGCAAATGACGTAGAATTAACATTAGACGTTAAGATGTCTTTCAAGGCACATATAAAAAACAAAGTGGTTCATCTAACGGTTGGTTTTACAAACAGTAACTAAAAATATTCCCATATCCTTTAACTCCTACTTTATTGCATTATGATACTGTTTTTAGTAAAATGTCATTCGCCTCGGCTATTTGGAACCCTTACTATGAAATACACACGAAACCTATCGAATGATGCAACATAAGTCATTTAATTGTTTCTTTCATAATACCTTGCTATTGAAAAACGAGACTGCTAACTCTTCAGATCACAATACAATATATTGAAAACTATTAAATAGTTGCTAATACTTTCAGTTCGCCTATTGTTGACGCTAACGTCAACATTACTTTAGGACATTTTTGGGGTTAAGAAATTGTAATTTATTGCGAACTAATTCAGGGAGCCTCTTACATCATTTCATAAAAAACATGCTTTGTTTTACGAAACGAAGCATAACACTGACCCAGTAATGAGGTCAACAGTGTACCACTAAGGTGCAGAATGTGGATGTCAGCATAATACTCCTTCGCAACTTGATCGCAAATCCGCATCGGTAAGGTCAGTGAAGCAATTCTCGGCCATTGGAAGATAACATTCAACAAAAATTAACAATGTTATCAAGTAATTGAAACCAAAGGGTAACGTAACTCAAAATGACTGTTTATAAAAGCTCGTGAATTTTTGGCAATAAATTAGTATACTTTGTATGCTCAAAACGACGTGTGTTGTTGGTCTTGATTTAAAAGTCACCCTTCATCTTAAAACCGACTGTAAGACTGCAGTCGGGAGACCTAACCTCACCCTACACAACTACTCTCACGTTACGCCCTGAGAGTTCTACGAGATCGTCAAGCTAAGAGAACATCTAACTTCGAGATCTTCAACCCCGGATCTGCACGTTACGCCCTCAGATCCAACCTAAGAAGTACGTCACGCCCTCTCTCCAGAACTTCGAGAACTTCAACTCAGGACCTGCAAGAGACGCCTTCAGGTCCACTCCGGAGATTTACGACAAGTCGTGATCTCCAACTACTACTACAGTCTCCAGCCTTACAACCTGGAAACAAGATTCATCTCCGCAGCCACCCATGAGCTACGAGAGAGATCTATACAGTCCACTCTCTATAGAGATCACATCACACTTCGTTCACCTATTAATCACTTGTGTATATTGTTTAAGCTTTTAAGTTATGTAATGGATTGTATTCTTGTTTTCTCCAAGATGAATTTAGAGTCATCCGACGAAATGTACGCAATACGGATCTGTTTGCCACAGCACCGAGCAGATTGAATACAGGGCGGCATTCCTCCGTTAAACGCACTTTGTTCATTTGTAGTAATTGAAATATTTCAATATTTCTGTTGTCATTTAAAAGAAGAATACTCAATGACGTCTCATCTCATACCACTCTATCTTAATCCCCTAATATGTGTTAGGTAATAATTATAAAGTAAATAATAAGTTGTGTACTATCTTTATTTCAAAGCAATTCGGTAAACTATAACCTAATTATAACTATTCCCTATAATTTGATTAAAACTATTTCTAAGTTTATATAGTTACTCAGTCTTGGTACTAGGGTGCTGTAAGTAACCTGAATTTGATAATAAGTATATAAATTAATTAAACGAAACGTTTTGGTCTCCTTGCTTCTCCATATGGACGAATAATTTGTTTACAGGGCACAACTCGATCAACACTATATTTTGTTTGACAAAAAAAAAACAATCAAAGAAGAAAAGAGATCTTAGGTGCGAAAGGTTCAATTATATGAACCTAATATTTTTAATCCGGTTTCAGTAACCATGTAATCTTGACTATAATCCTATCGTACACGAAATAGTTTATAGACCGTGACATAAAGAAAATCTATTTTCCACAATATGTAACGAAATGCAGATTGTGATTTTTTTTATTTGAAACGGTTTATAGTTATTGTTAATAATGCATCAATTGACTAAGTTGGAAATTACCTTATTCAACAATGTACTACTTTGTATGGCGCAAGCTACATAAAAATCCATTATATTTTTTTTCTATAATATGAGATTACTATTTTTATTTCAGTTACATTTACATAAGTAAGAACATAGAATGACTTTTTTCCAACACATAAAATTTATATTTATTTATTATAAAAATGTTTCTTTTCATTATGCTCCCCGTACGAAACACACGTACGCCCGAAAGACACGATGAATTTTCATTTAGGGTCCCTTCATACATGATTAATCGCCGAAATGAAAACAAGACAGCACGAGAGAGAACACAGCAATTAGAGTGGATGTACGACATTCCTGGACGCAGGCCGCGTGTGTATTAATTCCGTGGGGTCCTAACTAGTGACCCTACAGCATTAACTTTCATTTTCCGGAATCCCCGGAGTGCGTTTCTGCACGACCCCTTTCGGTCCTTTGTTCCCGCACACTCCTCGATAAATTATTGAATCTGTCTCACACACACACACACACACATGCACACTCGAATGTATGTATATATAGATATAGTATACATTACTGAGATTTGTCCAGTTATTTGATTGTGATTGATGGCGATTTGTCGGTGGCATTTGCAGAGAAAATTAATTGTGATATTTTTTTGTAAATCAAATAATAAAAGCAACATTTTACATTAACTATATATTTATGTTAAAAGATACATTATTACATCCACAAAATCTTAAATTCTTTGTTTAAATGAGGTCAAAAATAATGACACCTACCTACAGTTAGTCAAATATCATGTACTTTACGTAGGAAATTTTTTTTAATTAAGAGACAAAATTCGAACTAATGCTTTATTTACAAAAATTGTAACTTAAATGTATGCACATTTTATTTATAATATAAAACCAAGAAAAATTGTGCGTATGTATATATATCGCTCTCAATAGTGGAGAACTAATACATTTTTTATATAACAATTATTACAGTAAACGAACTAGAAAATATGACTACTTTTCTGTTTTAAATTTGTGGCAGATTCTCCTGAACTTTATTTCATTTTAAAACAAAAGATACTAAATAAAATTTAAAGACACACTTACAGATTCCTTAATTAAATACAATTTAAATACAATATTGAAACATTCTTTTATTTATAAAAAATGTATTCGATTAATAACATTTGTGGACATACATCAGTAGAATAATTGATATTAAAATTAAAATTGTTTTCTTTCTGTTTTAAAACACGATTCGAAATAAAGACGATTAAACTCTAATAAAATCTATGGAAGGAGCACAAGCTATAATCTTCATTTAAAAACAATATGGTTTGAAACTTCGGCAAATATGTACTAACATAAGAAATACCTAAAATTTTTAAAGTGATTACTACAGAACTAATATTTGAAGTTAGAATGGTTTGTTAGAAATCGTAAACGTTTGAAAGTTTAAATGGAGTTTACAATATATACATAATATTATATATATATATATATATATATATAAATATATATATAATATTATATATATATATATATATATATATAAAATGTGTTTCAAAATGATTGCCATCTAGTTGGCGTTGGAATTTCTGTGCATGTAATTTTTGATGTGCCGCGATCTATCGATTTTAAACCTACCTAATTCTGACAACAAGTGACACTTTTAACATTTATTGTGAAACTGGCAATCAGTACTGCTGGTAATTAATGGCCCTTTTTAAGGCCAAAACAAATACTACAAAGAGACAAATACTCAGAATTCGTTATCTTTTGACAGAGAAAAACCTGAAGTTAAAAGAGGTTAAGTATGTTATTTTGAGGTATAGCTAGTAGAAACACCTATTTTTGCAAGGCGGGTTTTTTTATTTTACATGGGAATTACACAGCCGACTAGATGACAATCATTTTGAAACCCGCTGTATAAAGAAGCGAACTAAAAATTATAGGCAAAAGTGGACATGAAATGACAGTACTTAATTGTGGGACATTGAACAGTTAGAATGATTTTCCAAAATGAAGGATAATGGTTATTAAATAACATTTATCAAAGGAACCAAAGTTTTACAAAGGGAGATAATGCTTTTGAAACGTCATAAACAGATACTACATGCTTTTAACGAAAAAATAATTACTTTTCATTCCATGTTAAACGGAAGGAGATTTATGGATTCATGCATTAGTGAAAAAAATGTATTTAAAAAATGGAAATATACCGACTCTTTAAAAATTAGAAACATTTTTGAAATCACTCCATTGTGATGTTATCAAAAATAAAGCTTTACTACTTTTTAACCAGACAACTTATCAAATTTGATATCAGATTCTTTGAATCTTACATTGAATGTTTAAGAAACTGGGAAAGAAAAATGGGAGAAAACGATTAATAATTATGACTAAAAGTGTTTTTAAACCAATTCAAAATCGTTTCGTAAGTTTTGCAAATTCAATTTAAAAAAAATTGCAATAATGATTTAAACTCAAAAGTTAAGTCGATTGCTTATTGAAGCAGAAGATTTTCTAAAGACATGAAGATTATTTAGTGAAGTCTAAACATGGTAAGAAAATGGTGGTTCTTTAATTGTGGGTTCTTGAAATAAAGTGTTATTATTAAAAACAAAACTGAATACGTACAAAAGTGATAAAGAAATTTAAGGTCCCTAAAACAGTCCGAACGCGTTGCGCCATAACTAAATATTCAATAGTTTTTAGTAAAAATGTATTTAGGGTATTAAATTATGAAGTATTACTTAAGCAAGCGTGTCGAAAATTTTGAATATCCATATCAAATCACTAGTGAAATAGGGGTGGTATGTAAAGAAGAGAAGGACTTTCTGTTGGTCGTAAATAAAACGGTTATTTCTTAGAAACTAAAGCTGACCTACTTCGATTTAGTTTTAAATTTTAAATCATGCGGAAGTTAAATTCATTTTTCGAATATATTGAATCAAAAATATTGATACCACGATTAATTGAGAAGTGCTAAGAATATTTTTAGTGAGAATTGTAAAATCTACCAGTGAGTCCAAAATTTCGATGGTGAGCTTCCAAATCTTTAAGTAATTTGGGGGAAAGCGAAATTTTCCACGTTCCTATCAGAAATTATGGAATTTTACTCGAGCAATCGAGGTGAAAATTCTAAACACCGAGATTGTAGGTTATGGAACGAAAAGAGGGGGGAGGCGTTGGGGGATGGCTGCGTGTAAATAGGGGGGAGGGCTTTGTTTAAAAACTAAAAACGACAACGTGCTTTCTAACCAATTAAACTTTACCTATGAGGATTATAAATCATCATCATGATCATCAAGATGTACGTCAACTTGAACACTATCACGAACACAAGAAACTCTTCGGCGGAGGGGGCGAGAGAAAACTGAGCGAGAAGAGAAAGAGCGAGTGAGAGAGAGAATCGAGAAGGGGATGGTAGGGGGTGCGAGTGCGAGAGAAGATGGAACTTTAAATCCTTCCGTTCACCGCTACACACATCCTTTCCGTTGGTGGTGTGGCACCTTAGGATAATAGCCGCATCGCGTTCCCACCACGTTGCCAAATACAGAACACATGACAATCGGGGGCAGGGAAGTTGAGTGTGTGTGAGCGTGTGGATGTTGGGAATATGTGTGAGTGTGTGTGTACAGTCTGGTGTGCTGTACACGCGGCGTTTACTACGACCATCTCACTCTCCATACGTGACGCCTGCGTCTGGAGCGTCTGTGGCCGAAAAACCGCGTCGGAATTCCGTCTCTCTCTCCCAACAGTTAATTGGTATTAGTCTGTCTTTCGTTCGGTCTAGGCCCGGCCCGCTCTGACCGCAAACAAGATGGGTCTCTCTTACACTCTATCTGCTCTCTATCAGACATATACCCCTTTATGTTAGCTTCTGTTTTAATCTAGCCATTTTCTCTCTCTTTCTCGCCCGTTCCGGGGGTGTACGGGCGCGCTCTCCCCTCTGATAAGCGAAAGGGTTATCAAACGCGCGCTAGCTGCTGCTTTAACCGACAAACGCTCCCGTCGCTCGTCTTCCTCTAACAGCTGGACGCCGCGTATATTTTTGGATGCGACGTACGGCCCACACGCCGTTTTTGTTAGTTAATCAACAACGTACCGGCTAAATCTTTAGTTTTGGTTTAAATGTTGGCGTAGAGAGACAACGAGCGGTATACATCCACACACAGACACATAAAATTTACCGAAGTACGGGAAGTGTAACACACTAACGAACACACCTACAGACACACACACACACGTGCACGTTACATGTCCGACGATACGACGACGTACACACCTGACCGACTAATATGTGTGAGTGAGAGTGCGTTTCGCCGATTGCCCCACCACCCCCCTAGTGTGGAAAAAGTTTTCATTCAGAAAAAGTGTTGACGTGTGTTGCTAGGCAACCCTGATGGAACGCCGCATGGATTGACATCCGTATCGGCACTCGTATGGCCACGATGGAAAAAATCACCACGACCACCACCACCACCACCACCGTCGCCGCCGCCGCCGACGTCGCCGCCACCGCCGCCCCCATTATCATCATCATCATCCGGTCCCATCGGCCCTACTGGTAACGGCGGCACATCACCAAATGAATCTCCGTCAGCGGTCCCGTTGATGTTCTCGCCCTCCGACGAGATGCACCTGACGAACACGAACGGCACCTCCGGCGGCGGTACGGCCGCCTCCTCCCCCGAGGGGACGACGACCAACGTCATCCAGGACACTTACACGAAGATGACTTCCGACATCCTCGCCGAGAGGACGCTCAACGATTTCCTGAACGAGCACCCTGGCGAGCTGATCAGGACGGGGAGCCCACTGTTCGTGTGTACGGTACTACCGCCCCACTGGCGGTCCAACAAGACCCTGCCGGTCGCTTTTAAGGTTGTCGCGCTCGGGGACGTGGGGGACGGTACCGTCGTCACCGTCAAGGCGGGCAACGACGAGAACTACTGTGCTGAGTTGAGGAACTGTACCGCTGTGATGAAGAATCAGGTCGCGAAATTCAACGATCTCAGGTTCGTCGGCAGGAGCGGCAGAGGTGAGTACAGAACCTTATAATAGCTTTAGTGAATCGGAGAAACGGAAAGCCTTGCGAATTGCAATCGTGGAGCTGTTATTAGGCTCTTTCAAGGCTTCGTCATTAAAACTATTCAAATTATGATTCGGCAAACGTTTAAACTCATGTACTGCCAGGATCAAAGGTTGTAGGAAAGGGGAAAACCTAAAACGAATACGATATGGCGAACACCAGTTTTTAAATCGGCGTGCCCGCCAAAATACGCCATGGCAAAAAATTGGTACACATTTTACACGGGAATAGGTGCCTGGTTGAAGTTTTATCATTAAACTTAGACAAATTTTTAGACAAACTGTAGTACAACATAATACCAGCATAAAACGTGGGACACCGTGGAAATTTAAAATTTTTTGAACTGTAAGTACGAGAAATATATAACAAGCGCGCCAAACGCCGCGTCGCGAGAGAAGATGGGTCATCAATGTCAAACAATTTTTAAAATGAGACTTCTTAACATAGTTGGGAAAGTGCATTCACAGCAAACGAATTAATGTCCACAATAAGTAGTAGCAGTTACCAAAAGTTGTGTTTCAATAACGCGACAAACAAGTGTTACATCTGGAACTAGAAATTTATTTATTTAAAACTAAGCAACATTTTTATCGTAAGATATACTTGTAAAGAGAAAACGCGCGAAGCGCAGCTACAGAAGGCTTCGCAACATTGAATTATAAATGGAAATGTTTTTTGACGGTGGCATTGGGAGAGTGTTAAATAACAAATAATAAATATGTTGTAATATGAGATTAGTTTAAACGAGTTAAATTTTGAAAGAGAAATACATATTTTATCAAATGGTTCAACAGCTTCACAATTGAAACTAGGCAAATTTTAATGAAAAAATGAGTTTAACAGGCATTAAAGGAGTATAAGTCGTCACGATAAGAAGAAATATTATAACCAGTGACATAATGAGAGAGCATAAAATTTTTACCGTGGTGGCAATAACCTTCCCATCTAAAATTAGGCAATTTTCAATCTAACGAGATGTTCGACAATCCGGTAATATGGCACAAAGTAGCGTTCAATGTTCTGCCATCAAAAATTTCAGAATCAAAACTACATTTGTACTGTTTCATCAAATGAGCCAAATTCTACTATGGAAAAACTGCCACTGTTAGCTATCTAAAAAATTTTTGAAGACGTGGACATTACTTAACATTGGTCACAAAAAGTTGTTTCGCCTTATGAAGGAAATATTAACTTAGAAAACTTGAAACTCTAGAAAATTTAATTGGTATAGATGTATAAGTATGTATGTATATATATATTAATCGCTTTTCTTTTTAAGAGAAGTAAGAGAAGGCGTAAGTAAGGTAATGTAAATTCTAAGGAGGTCAACATAATTTAATGTTTTACTGTGAATTATCCCGAACAAACATTATGGTATGTTGCACCGTTGAATGTCATGTGTAGTTTCTTCAATAAAATTTGTGACTACTGTAATATGCCTCTTAAAACTTTGAACACTGTTATATGTATCATGTGCCATAACTGCTACTTCGCAGGATCTTTAGTGCCGCCTCGTATTCAGATTTCCCGCGTGAACTCTGTATTTACTTTTTGTTAACAATTAATTCCATACATTTTTACTAATAAATTGCTGTAATTGTGACTATGTATGTAATTTACGTATTGTGTTATAGCATTTTCTTAAATGGGTAAATATGTTGTGTAAATGGTAAATGGTAAATGGTAAATGGTTTCGGTAAATGTAAATTTCTCATGGGAATAAATTGCTACTTTTGTGGTAGTAATGGCATACGTGGAAAGTGCTTCAACCAAAATTTTCACAAGTAAACCTAATGTAATTTTAAATTGAACAGGAAATTTTTAATGATGGCGGGAAAAAATTCAATTAATACGCAAAATGTGATTTGACAGTCATGGCTAGAAAAACGACTGAAATATAAAACTCTATATTTTAAGTTAGAAAGTTATTGCGGAACAAGTGCGTCAAGTCGTGCAACAAAATTTAACTACTTAAACTAAGGGAATTTTAATGGTGCAATAGCGGATTATGTGTGAAGTGTCGCAAAAATTGCTATAAATGGACTGACTTAAATTAGCTTAATTTTAGGTGAAAAAGGTACCATGAAATAGTTGCAATAAGCGCTTCTAATCTCCATATGAAATGATTTGTCGATAATAAATTTTAAAAGCAAGGGGTATTGTTTAAAATTGTATGTTGCCTATGGCAAGTGGTCCTAACATATTTTGGATCGCCCCCGAAAAGCTCATAAGGTCCAAAAATAAGTAATAGGAACGAAACCCACCAAATTTTCAAAGTGAATTGCCCAAATTTAAACAATCATTTATGCGCGCCATGTATCATAATAAAAAGCTTTATAATTAGAACTATTCCAATTTTAAATGAAAACGTTATTTACTGATCCCAGTAAACGCATAAAATGCCACTGGTACATAGAAGTAATTAACATCAAAATCTTGATAAGTCTAGAATGCCGATGACAGTTTGAAACATTTTCGGCAATAAGTTTTACTATGACAATGAGGTAAGTTTTATATAAACAAGATATGATTCGTAAAATGCGCTATACTGATAGGGTATGAAATGCCACAACAAATAATTTCATCATGAAACTCGATCAGTTTAAATGACAAAGTAGTAGTTTTACCGTTGCAGAACTAAGATTAGTTTAACTTAAAGTTATCCGAAATTCATAACAAGGAGGCTTCAGCTGCCATTTCAAATACCATAATGAAATTCTGTAGAATATTTATAAATTTACCAAATAAAAAAAATTCCTGAGTGCCTTTAGCCCCGTTAAGATGAAATGAAATGATCTATTATAATAATTTGACACACATGCTTACTGTACCCATTAGAAAAGCTGTAGTTAGTGACATTATATTAGTAACACTATTTATTGAGTAAGTTTGATACAGAATATTTGATTGAACCGCCACTTTATGATATTAAATCAAACGCGACACAAATTTCACTAAATAAAATAAAGAAAAATACTCATTTGTCTGAGGTTTTAAGGGAATTTAAAATGAATACCGGACTATCAACTTTAACTGACAAATTCATTGCGACCTCGTGTTGCACGAACACTATGATTTCTTGCTTACTTGTGTTTTGAAAAAAATAACATAACTTAGATTGCCTTAACTGTAATAATATTCCGATGAAACCATTATTTGAGATTGAAATTTGATTTTGAATACCTGACTTAACAATCGCTATAAGCGAAAAACGATATTTACGTAGTTTATACTTCAGCCTCTACGCCTCCGAAACTTTATATAGCAGCTCCAGTTACTTTCCAAGCACATTCTTTTGCAAAATAAGCATTCTCCTCCCTCCTCATGGGCAAAATTGTCACTAATTGTAATATTGTCATTTCTTATATATAACTTTTGAACACAAACCATGAATAAACCATATTTTCTAGGAAAACACATGGTTTTATCTCTACATCATCGCCGTACAAACTGAAAATAGTTGAACTTTTGCTACATTGTTTGAACGTTCCAATTTAATTTTTTAATTTAAAGTTTTAAGGGTAATTTTCAAATATCTAAACTTCTTCTTTTTCTTTTTCAGCCCGTATTCATCCACTCCTGGATATAGGCCTTTTCCATATTTTTCCACAGCTTTCTGTTTTGGGCTTTTTGTATCCAGTTCTTTCCTGCGATTTTCTGGATATCGTCTCGCCATCTTTTCTGGGGTCTTCCAACACTTCTTTTTGTTTCTCTTGGACGCCATACTAATAATCTTTTGGTCCATCTGTCATCCTTTTGTCGTGCTATATGGCCAGCCCATCGCCATTTCAACTGTGCTGTTCTTCGCACAACATCCGCCACTCTTGTTCTTCTCCTGATTTCGTCATTTGGTACTCGATCTCTCAAACTAATCCCAAGCATGATCCTTTCCATTGCACGCTGTGTTACCTGGAGGGTGTGTATAGATCTTCGGATTAAGGACATTGTTTCCAAACCATATGTAAGAACCGGAAGTATACATGAATCGTAGACCTTTCGTTTGAGATTTATCGGTATATCATCTGATCCGAGAATAAACCTGAGTTTACCAAAGGCTGCCCAACAAAGGGGATAATTGGGAACACGTAAATTGGTTCCCAAGTTAAGCAGGGTCAAAAATAATATACCAATTGGTTCCCGCAATTTTTGGTTTACCTGACATGTAAGTGTAAATTGGTTCCCAACGTTTTCAATAACCTGAGCTTTACAAAAAACTGAAGTAGCTTATTTTGCGGCTCTGCATTGTAAGTAGAATGAAGCATTTTTTTTATTGTGGTGGAAAATAGGCAATTGGAAGGGGCAAGGGAAAACCTGTTAGGCAATTGAAGGGGCAAGGAAAAACCTGATGGGCAAATGAAGGAGTAAGTAAAAACCTGTGTGGTTCCGAACTCGCCACCTCTGATAATGTCAGGTAAACGAAAAATCCCAGGAACCAATTTGTATATAGATAAGAGGCACTAAGTACTACCTTTTAATTTCTTACCTGCCGGGAACCAATTTACCAACACCGCAACAAAGTCCCTCTTTTCTAGAGATTTCGGCCGTTTGATTTTCTTTACCTAATTGTATTTTATGCTCGAGGTATGTGTATTCAGTTACATTTTCTAGGGTAAGATTTTCTATGTTTATTTCTGTTGACAAAGGGCTCATTATTTTAGTTTTGCTCAGGTTCATTGTTAATCCTACTTTTAGGGACGCTTGATGGAGTTCTTTTAACATCACCTCCAGTTCTTCAGTAGTATTACTAATCAGAATGATGTCGTCTGCAAATCGTAAATGACTTAGTCCTATTCCATCTATATTAATTCCCTTACAACGCCAGTTTAGACTTTTGAAAACATCCTCCAAGGCCAGCGTGAACAGTTTTGGGGAGATTGTGTCATCTTGCCGTATTCCTTTGTGTATTGGGATTTTGTCGATCTTTATGTCCTCTTCCATTTTTACTGCAATAGTTGCATTTTCGTAAATGTTTTTATGAGGGTTGAATACCTAGAGTCAATTCTGGCATTGTCTAGTGCCTTTAAAATTGCCCACGTTTCAACCGAGTCAAATGCTTTCTCGATTAGTGTGCGTATAGTTTGCAGGTGGTCAATCGTACTGTATCCTTTACGGAATCCCGCCTGTTCACAGGGTTGATATGAATCCAGTTTGTGTGATAACCGGTTTGTTACTATTTTTGTAAGTATTTTATACAGGTGAGATAGTAAGCTTATTGGCCGATAGTTTTCTAGGATGTTTCTATCTCCTTTTTTATGTACAAGAATTACCTCAGCATTTTGCCATGACTCTGGTATTCTTCCCTCTATCAAACACTTATTTAGTAGCGTTGTGACACTCTGGATTAGTTCTTCTCCCCCCCATTTTAATCATGTCGCTAGTAATCTGATCTTCGCCAGGACTTTTTCCGTTTTTCATTTGTCTGAGTGCATTCCATAATTCATCCCTATCTATTTCTGGAATCTCCCCTGATCCTACGTTTTGAATGTTTACTCTTCTGTATGTGTGTTCTTGGTATGATGAACTATAGAGTTATAGGCTAAACTACGAGGCAATAAATCCAAGGGTAAATACATATTGGTCTTCTAGCTCTAGCGCATTGAGAAATTTTAATAGGCAACTAGTCAGACTCAAAGGAAATTACTTACCAACTGAATATGGATCCAATAGAATCCATCCAGAATAGGATCCAAAATTATAAACCCATTTTTTTCAAAAGGCACACAATTCGCTATCATTTTGTTGTAAATATACTCTACTTAATAAAGGAAGTCAAAATTGGTTGCTTCTGCAACCAGCAGTGATGCAATTACATCTTTGTATGGCAGTGCCTGCTGATTGTGATACTGTTGAAGTTTGTTAGAATGGATTTTTGAGGTTAACGTGAAGATTTATCAATACCATAAATATAATTTATTTAATTACGTTATTTACTACATTTTATGACCGATTAATATACCTTTCCAAAAATTTCATTCATTAGATGCGATCACTTCACCTAGACCAACCCCCGCCCCCCCCATTTTATTTGTCAGGCCCCTTCTCTGTTAATAATGGAACAAAATTCATACCGGACACACACTGTTCAATTTTAAGTTGATAAATGGTGTTACAGCTTTGTTAATAAAAATGTGTTCATTTGCTGTTATATTGATTTTGATCACAAATTTGAAAAAAAAGTATTGCTTTTTTCCTTTTTATTATTTGCATTAAATATTTTACTCTGTGTTGATAAAGTAGAGGCCTAAAATTACTCAGCAAAAACGAACACGAATTTATACTTCTTGAGAACGTGGGAACTTTAAAATAAAGCACTGAAAGTTTTTAGGAATATTGTTAGCTAAACACAAACATCTACCAACTTTTATAATAATGTGGAATGTAATTTTATACTTTATAAAATGTTTTTATGTAAGGTACTTAAATTTGAATTACCCGATTATGTTAAATTCGTCCCTTCTTTTTCCATTTACAGCTGCACTTAAATCGTAGCCAAAATTCTTAAATAACGTATTACTTTTGCAGCATTTTTTTTAAATATAATTAAAGCAAAGCCGAAAAATATAATCGTCCATTCTCTTTCAAACCCCCAAAAACCGACCAAAAGAGATTAAAATAAAACTAACGTTTTCGAATTCTAATCCGCGTCCAAACTTTATTTTATCACAGATATACAAGGCGAAAGAGATCGGTCGGAATGGCGTGAGAGGGAAAGGGGTCCTCCTGTCGAGATGAGAAATGAAAAGGGTTAGACAAACAGTTTATTTTCCGGTGGATTAACTTTTATAATCTGTTGACAGTTTTCCGTAACACCGTGTAGGTTTTCCGCCGCATAATTCACCGCCTTTTTAGTTGACGTCTCCCGAGAAAGTTTCCTTGCGTCGGACGGCGTCGCGTCGCCCGCCCGAGGGTTTCCTGAGATGGTCCGTTGAAATCTCCGAGATTCCGAGAGACGGATTTAGAAAATAGGAATATTTTTCACTTATTACATTAGATATCCTGTACTTCAATTTTATTCTGGCTTTATTAAAATTTTGTATAGCAAGTAATGTTTATTCATTCCGTATAGAATACAATATGAAAGTGTTAAAGTAGGGGACAGCGGGTACAAAAGTAACTCTTGATACTTTTACTTTGATTTCTGTCTGTCGATCATACTTTCGATAAAATGAACATAGCCCTATGTAACGTAGGTCTGTACTCTACTAATGTACATTACAATGTGATTTAACATAGGTATCTGTTTCTAACAAATAAAAAGCCGCGAAAAAAATGTAGATTGTTACTTTCGTCCTCAGGGCCATGACAATAGTAACACGGTACGGGTCGAAAATAACACCGCTATGTTCCTGTGTAGTATTTTATATACAATGAAATGGAAAGTTTAAACCAAATTATTTATTACAAAAATAAGGGCGAAACAAATGAACTAAAACCAAATACGAATAACAAGAAAGAAAGGAATCCCTTCTTGTTCTCCTTTAACAATAATTTACTGTTATACTTAACGAAACCAAGTTTATTAAGATTAATGTTTCTATTCAGAATCGCAATTATTGCGACTTAACTTCGGTGCAAGTACCATTTTTTTGTATTTAACACATTGTACCCACTTCTTATTGAGTAACCTATTGCTGAACAACTCTAAACAAATGAGGCAAAAGCAGCCATCTTCATCATCAGAAAATTTGCTGTTTGCTATTGACAGGTTCCGCTTTTCTTTGTTTGGTCGGATGCGGTA
This sequence comes from Cryptocephalus moraei, assembly GCA_946251905.1. Taxonomy (NCBI): domain Eukaryota; kingdom Metazoa; phylum Arthropoda; class Insecta; order Coleoptera; family Chrysomelidae; genus Cryptocephalus; species Cryptocephalus moraei. The sequence goes on from OX276452.1 coordinate 3,783,347, forward strand.
CTGAATCAGGATATATGAAGGGATCTGTATGTGACTTAAAGACCTCGGAGCAGCGTGCAGACGTCTGGATAAATCCAGTGCTACCGATATGAAGTTGTTTTAGGTGGAGCCAAAGATACGGATGCTATGACGAAAATACCTTCAATAAAGTCGCCAAGAAGCAATAACAGAACACGGCGGAAAAGGATACGCAAACAAATGACACGTGATATTTTTATTGAACTAGTCATTATTCGATTCGACACAGTATACACAAAATACAATAGAGATACTTGAAGCATTTCCCAGTATTAGCTTATAGCACCGGCTCTCCCACGTCATAATCTGTCCAAATTTATACACTGTATAACTTTAGGGTCGAAAAAGGGCTATGGATCATTCTGCATAAGGTACAAAAAAGACAACAGTGAAAATGCGAATTTGAAGAGAAGTACTTATTAGGAAGTATTCTAAAAAAATTGCATTTTTTTGTTTTTTGGCTTATAAAATCAAAACTAATGAATTAATCTTAGCGCCCTGAATGAACGGAATTTGGGGTGTTAAAACGTAAACGAAATATAATTTAAATCGACCTGATCGAAAAAAAAGTTCTCTAGTAACATAGGAAACTGAAAAAAAAAACATAAAATTCAGTTTTCTAAAAAAAGTTTTAAGTCCGACATACATTACCTAGCCGGACTGGTCATTTGCGATGAGGCAAGAGTTATGTGTTAAAAAAACAAGTTCTGCCGTACCATTACTTTTGGCGCGATGGCAATTATTTTTTTTCGAACATTTCCTCGCATTGTATCTACTTGTTTACGGACTGCCCGATTTCCATGTTTTACACACATTATAAGTAGACGAATAGTATTAATACTGTACGTATAGTATTTTGTATACTCTTATTTCGTACTAATGGCTAATAAAAAACGAAAAATAAAACATTACTAATCACTTATAATAAGAAAACACAAAGTAATAACAAAATTTGAACACTATCCAATAATTAATTGTAATAATACAATTGGACACTACAACAAAACAATTTAATAAATCGCCGTACCCAATATTATTAAGAGTACCTTTAAGAAACTTAAAATAACAGGGTGGGTTATAAGCGATTTATATTTGTTGCAATGTTTTCGATAAATTTCTGAGTGTTGTGTCCATTAAAGAATGCTTACGAACCATGCTTTTATATTTGGTTGCCTGAGAATAACGGGGGTAATAGTATCGTTTGGTAAAAATTTACTAAAAAAAACTTATATTCTATTTTTTTGTGGTGCAACAATTAATCATCTGCTGAACAACTTACTGGATAAAGTTATACAAAATTGATATAAAAAGCAGCCCCTCTTAATTTTCTGCAAATATTAGGTACTAACTTGATAAAAAATAACTTATTCATTTATTTGCGGTGCAACAATTATTAATCACCTGCTGAACAAACTTACTGGATTAAGTTATACAAATTTGACAGTTAGAAAGCAGCTTCTCTTAATTTTCTACTAAAATTTGGTAATAACTTGTTAAAAAATAATTTGTTCTATTTTTTTTAGTGCAACAATTAATCACCTGCTGAACAAACTTACTGGATCAATTATACAAAATTAACAGTTAAAAAGCAACCGCTTTCAATTTTCTGTTAATTTCAATGTATGTCATTAACGACAGTCCAGTGTCAAATCATAATGCAGTGAGTTCATAAAAGAGTGAACTAAATAATTACAAAGCTCGTATTCGTTACACCAAACTAGCATATCCAACTTTAAAGTTGTATTGTTAAAATTGTAAATTTTGATGACAACTTAAACGTTGTATTGCCACTCAATTTATTAATCATGTCCTGAATGTTTTAGCCCCAAAAATCATATGTAAATACAGAGCGATTCGTTCAGAGCGTTTTTCGATTATTCACAGGTGATAATCTTATACCTTTTTCCTTCCTCTAAAATAGGCTCTTTCATCGGTTTTATCTCGTGTTTACCTTGTCACACGAACTGTTTCTTGAGCGCCCAGTCTCCTTCTACCCTATCCCTTGCCACTCACACAAGTTTGTTAGCTGCCGCTCTGTTGATGTGTTGGTTCCATTCTTGTTTTCTGTACAGTGTCCATTTCTTAATATTTTCTATTCTGCAATGATATCATATATCTGCACTTCGCTCTCTGTCTCAAAATGTTTTCCCCGAAATCCTCCTAAGAGTTTTCATTTCTGTTTTCTCAAGTCTACTTCCCCCTAGCCTGTTATATTCATGCCCAGATTCTGAAATTAATGTTGATGTTCGATTATTTGACCATCAATGTCTATAATACATCTACAATGTTCATTAGTCGTAGTAATACATTTCGTTCCTTCGGCGGATATGTCTGTTATATTTCTTTCCTGTTGTGTTAAATATATGTGTGTAGTCTCGGAAGACAATCTTCATTTTCTGCGAAGGGCACCGCATCGTCTGCATAACATCATCCGAATTTCTTTATCGCCCATTCTCTACTATACCACGTCTTACTTGTTTTATTATTTCGTCCATAGCGATATTAACAGTTGTGGACTTAAAGAATAAACCTGTTGGAGATCAATGGTTATTGGAATGTTGTTGGTTAATTTGCAGTTGACTCTTGCTTATATGTTCTTCTTCTTCTTTTTCAGCCCGTATTTAATCACTCCTAGATGTAGGCCTCTTTCATATATGTTTTCACAGCTTTCTGTTTTGGGATTTTTGTATCCAGTTCTTCTATGTTACAATACGTATATTTTCTTCTATGCCTGTATTATATTGACTGGTGTGTCTCTATTATATAACAGGTGCGTTACATCTTGAAGCATGATGAGGTCAAATACTGTTTTAAGGTATATAAAACACAAATAGGTGGGTGTGTTGTACTAAATACTCTTCTCAACCACTTGACGCAGGACGAATACTGCATCAGTGCACGATCTTCCACATCAGAATTTTTACTGTTCGTCAGCTAAGGAAGTAATCTTGTTTGTTATGACTTTCGTTGTTAGTTTCAGTACTGTGTCTAATAAATGTTTACCTCGATAGTTGTTTGGTCTTTTCTATCACCCTTCTTAAACGTTAGAAACATTATACTACTTTTCGAAGCATCAGGTGTTTTACATTGTAATAGTATTTTTTGAATAGGATTTGTAAGTTCTTGTATTAATCTCTGAAAGCCAGACCTTATTAGTTTATTTGATATTTCAATTCGTCTTGGTGATTTTCTCTTCTTTAACTTCTTCACAGCTTCTTCCACTTATTCTTCTTCGTATGTTAATTGTATATCTTGACCGATCTGTGGCACGTCAGTATTTCTATGGTTATTCTTTTCTCTGAATAGTTCTCTTAAAATACCTTTCCATTATTCTTTTGTTATTTGTGTGTTCAGTCAATTCCCTTATTTCTCTACTATGTTGTTTTCTTATTCGCCACACCTATCTTTGTGTTCCGTAAAAATAGTCCTTTAACTTCCTGGAGTATTTTTCCCAGTACTCAATTTTATTAGATCTCACTAAGAGGTTTAAGTGGTAATAATATTTTAAACAGTTATATTTTCACCCTTATTAACACCCCGTATCTCTAAAACTGTGAATTCTATCTAGAATTGAAACTTAAAATAATTTGAAATGCTTATTAAGACTATGCAGCCTAAATTAATTCAAAGAACCGTGGAAGTAGAAGTTCGGGTGAAAAGAAATTGTATCACTTCCTCATCTTCGCCATTGATTCGGTGATTTATCAACATGAATCACAAAACAAGAGAAGAGATTTAATTAGCGTTATATTCTCTGGAACTTGTGAGAACTCGTATCTGAAAAAGTTTGCATTCTTGGACATCTACTTACAGTTATGTTATATCTATTAAAGCTCTGAGATCCAAAATTTTTTGAAGAATCACCCTTAGATTTGTATAATGGATTCTGAATCATTTTTATCAATTTAGAATTGTAAGACTTGACGGATATAATCGGATCATCAAGTGAAGTTAAGAAATGCTAATTAGAACAATAGATGCAAGTAAATTTGCACTTTCAATTTAAGTAAAATTTGCAAGAATTATAAAGGAGATATAGAGACAACTGAGAAGTAAATAAGTATAATTCGATAATTCAAACGAAACTCGGTTGAAATAACTGTACTGATTGGATTGTGGGAGTTTATTCCGAGTGGAAACTAAAAGTACCCATAAACGTTACTATTTTATTCATTGGTTATCAACGGTAGGTACGTATCAGTTTTGAAAAATGAATTCGGGATCGTTCCGCATGCAATCATATTCAATGTAAACTGCAGTTGTCACCCGAACTCTCGTCGATTGGAGTAAAAAACGCGCCACCGCAATAATTGTTTATTTTCCGGTTTCAATTAAAAACTCCCCCTATCCCGTCCGACGCAAAAACCTGATTTGTTACATCATCTATGGAACGGGCAACCTGTGTAGGTATGTAATTACCAAAGTGGTCGCCGGACTCAATATACCATTTGCCATTTTATTTCAAGAGAATGCATTTTGCGGATCGATGTCGAAGCCAAAACGTAATCACACTTATTTCGAGGTTCAAATGTATCTTTAGTGTGCCAAATTAATAGCTTTTAACGTGAAAGGCTGCATGCCCTCAAAGCAGTCTACGTAATGCAACGAAATTGATGAATATCGAACGTAAGATATTACCTTATAGAGGATTTCGACGATAATATCACGTACATTTAGTGCGGTTTATTTTGGTATAGAGAAACTAACGAGAAATTTACTAGATTAGGCAACAATCAACTGTTTTGCACTTTAGTTTATAGTATAAACAACATCGGTAAATGGACTCCCACTTTTGACCAAAAATTGGTGGTTTTAAATGAAAACAGTTTTAATTCGCGCACCAATAACGAATTCAAAAATTATGAAACTAACTACAGAAAAATCCTAATGTAAGGGATCTCGATTTTCTTGAAAAGGAATTAAGATCATCCCTCAATGTTATTGCACATTGAGGTAACGGTTAAAAAGCGGGGCTTATACAGAATATACTGATAAAAATTATTAGAACTCACTCGTTTTTTTCTATTATTGTTCATAAATTACATAAACAAGCGGTGTTACAAATTACATATCCATAAACCCGGTTAACCCAACAAAGGCATTTTTATAACTTAAAATTAGGTGAAGTGTTTTTGCTGCACTTAACGACAATCTGTCGTCGATTTTGGCCACTCTGATCTAAAACTCTCCAAATTGCTAAGCAATTATAACTAAACCAATTTATTCATGATGTAGCTCAATAATTAACAATGTTTTAGATATTGACATTTTCAGAAAACGTAGTAATACTTAAACTAAAAGGCAAAAATCATAAATAATATTAGAAAACGAATTTCTCTGACCTATATTACATTTCGAATTACATTAGAATATGAGTTATTTATGTTACATTTTCCTCTCGTAACCTACTTTTAATCTGATAACAACAAACACGTTTGTTCGACGCAATTTTCCGGGCGCCGACGAGTTCCTCCCGGCGGTCAGAAATTTGGTGACCCTAAGGCAGGTAGCTACAAACCAGGGATTAAAGAGATGGCTGGAGAAGGTTCCTTAAATATCAATATGTTTCTGCCTGTTTCAATTCAATCAATTGTTTTGTTTTTGTTTTGGTCAGTTTCCATCACCCAGGTGATCGGTCCTGTTTGTTTTACTAAACCTCAATTGTTTATCCTTGCCCTAACAAGGGATAGCGAATTCATATAATAATTATGGTCATCGGGGAGGAACTCGTCGGTCCGCTGAGAGGTTTACCTACTTTCGAACTGACCGCGGGAGGAACTCGTCGACGCCCAATTTTCCAGACCTCGGGAAGATAAGATGTTTCAGAAATCTCACTCTTATATAAAATTCCATGAAGTACAAATAACTATTAGAACAGTTTTGATCCGATATTTAGTTTCTATACTATTGCTTTTTTCGTAAAATATCCCGATTTCGTCACACTAGATGCTTAATAAAATATTTAGTACAGCTTTTACGTGAAAAGGATATTGCACATGATATTGAGACCTATTAAAACAAATCAAAAATTGGCGATGTGTCCTTGGGACTACGTTCTCACATTTTGTTATAAATATTCGACAGTAGAACTACCATTCGAAAGTGTTATTAAGCTTTACCACACAAATTCAATAGTAAAATAAATATACAAAGTGTAGAAAAAAATCGTTTATTCAATTTTGCCATATAAACTGACGTTTATTGATGTCAAATCGAACCTACAAAGTCATTGTTTATTTTGTTTATTTAGGCAGCGGATTAATAGTTATTTATTTAATTTGGTCGTATAAAGTGACGTTTTATATGTTTAAAATTGTTTTCGTCGTTGACAAGGTTGCGGCACTGAAGTTGTCATCTTGTCAAATTGTTTCTTCAAAATTGGACTTACTCCGCTAAACGTTAGTTTATATATGTGGCAAAATTGAATAAAACGTTGTAATACACTCGCGGATACAATGAACGTTTAATTCGCGATATTAATGCGCTTGCAGCGCTTGTATAATAAATAACTATTATTGGATTTTGAGGATATTTCTAAAAACCAAAAAAATACGAGTAAACCACCTCTTGTACTCCGGGAACATTAAGTCGTATAGAAATGCTAATACTTCAGATTATAAAAATCGGCCCGATTACAATACTTCTCATATAAGAGTGCATGATGTAATAAAGTAAAAATAGCTTCGTAGACGAAATGCAACAATTTTTTTATTTGGATGTTTAACATGCTAAAAATTAGACACCTGCTCACAATTTTAAGATGATTTGCATTACTGTACTTATGACTTCTACTTTTATTATTTTTATCTTTATGTCATATGTGTTTTAGGTTACATATGCCATCTTCGTGGCAAAGTATTCCTATAAAGTTCATCGTTTCTTCACTGGTTCAAATAACTGTCATTGTTAAAAAATGGCGATATGAAATAAATAAAAACAATTTTGCTTGGTGGAGATGTATCAGTTAGAATGAACAATTAATTATTCTACAAACCCATGCATTTAAGGAAGTGTCCTTTAGGGCAATTTTAAATAGAAATGATTCAAATAAATTGTATAAGCATGAAACAGCTAACTTAAGTTATTAGATATGGTATAAATCAGCAAAACTTTTTTTAAAAAATTGTACAACAAAATATAAATTCTAAGAATAGAATGCCCTTCAAGACAGTTTTAGGAAAAAAATATTTTAAATAAAAATTGTATGCATTCAAGATGTTAATTGAAATATAAAATTTAGTGAAAACGTTCAAAGCCTTTTTGAAAAAAATGTTAAAAAAGGAAATGTTCAAGAGTATATTACCCTTTAGGCAAGTTTTACAAAAAAAATGTTTCAAATACAAATTCTACCCATTATTTAGTTCAGTTCAAATCTAAAATTTGGTAATAATAATTATTGTTAAATCCGTTTTAGAGAAAATTCAGAAAAACTGAAAATTCACAAAAGAGAGCTTGTCGCAGAAGGTCAGTAACAGTAACGATAACGGCAATCAATAAGAATTTAATATTGAAGTAAACATACAAAGTTAAAAAAAACGTTTGTGTCAGGGGACCTTAATATGTCCAGAAATGTTAATATCTTAAATACCGAAAATCAGCACAATTACAATACATTCTCTTATTATACAGGTGTCCCATATGAGTAAGTAAAAACAGTTCATTTTCAAAACCAAGGTAACACAAATCGGCAAACTAGTCGATACTAGGTAAGGTACCTTAAACTACATCCAAACAGGCACTGAGCATTATATCATTTTTAGCGGTATATCACCAACCACAGACAAACATTGACAAACATTGTCTGTGCGCCAACCATGGCCCACTATTCTAAGCACTAATAATCCACCACGGCACCATCAGCCAATGTCACAAACAAAAACAGTACGAGGATAAAGTAGAGTTTCAACTGAGAGGGAGTTAAAATATTTCCAAGCCATAATAAAATTGATTAAAATTTAAATCAATCAAATAACACAGCCCCATAAAACAAAAAAGTCTGGATCTGTAGATCATACATGTGTATTCGTATGTATTTTTCACCGCTGCATCCGAATCCGAGGTCAGAAAAAGGCCTACACCCCTGGAATTGACCCCAGATGCCGAAAATGGCCGCTATAAGGTGACGGTGTCTTAAAATATTCTACAGTTTGAATGCCTATAGATGAAACATTAATTGTACTGAATGGAAAATCTGAAAGATCTGCTAAATATCTTATGCAAATGGTTTCGATTAAGACTAGAGAAAGTAATTTAACTCTTAAACCTAAAGACGCAAAGAGTTTATTACCAGAAAATGAAATTTTATGTATTAACTACCACTATTTAGGTAATGAATGCCATCTGATAGTAATTACTCAAAAAATTATTGTACATATTGTTGAAAATATTTCAGGTGACGGTCATTTTAAGTACTATATTTTAAAATCAATTAACTGTTAATGTGCACTACAATGTTTGTTAAAAATCAAACTTCAAGTTGAAAATCAGGGGATACAAAAGTAAATCGGGGGCTATTGGAGACTTACTACGAATTTTCGTACTCTTACGTATGGAAATTTTTTTAAGTATCCAAACCAATTTTTACATGGAAAAGTTTTATCTGAAAATATTACTTTATCCATAACGTATTGGACTCTAATCGTTTTAAGTCAATTATAACAGAAAAGATCATAACAACCATTTTTTTCTTACGGAATGATTTTTTCCCATAGGTACTTAAAAGTATGAAATTTTGATGTAAGTCTCCTATGAACCCCCGAATGGCTATTGCATCCCCCGATTTTCGACTTGAATCTGTTTCACAGGGATAGGTTATGATCAAGCAAATTATTTCCAAGAAAAAATTTTCGATGTAACCGTTGGTTTAGATACTTAAATAATTTCTTTTCCATACGTAAGGACACGAAATTTCGAACTAAGTCTCATATGAACCCCAGAATGTCCCTGATTTTCGACTTGAACTTATTACAGGGGGGTAGTCTATGTACAAAGGAATATTTCCAGATAAAAATTTTAGATGAAATAATTGGTTTAGTTACTTAAATATTTTTTCCCATACATAACCTACGAATCCCCGGTTTTCCATTTCATCCCCTTGAAACTGTTTCATGAGAATACTTTATGTATAAATGAATATCTTTCGACATAAATTTTCAGTGTAAGAATTGGTTTAGGTGTTTAAAATAATTTTTCTTTTCGATTTTTTGTAATTGTACCCCATGTATCAACCCCCAAACGACAGCTAGGGTGGTAAATCTTATCGGATACATTTGTTTAGTAATAAACAATCTCTCAGATAACGTTTTGCGCACAAGTTTTGAGATGAAAAAAGAGCACCTATTTTACCTGACTACAGGATTTGTGGACGTGACCATCTTCATACACGTCTGTCTTCGCGTTTATCCTGATCTTCCATTTCTTCGTCCATCTGTTCCAATTCTCGCTGTAGGTACTCTGCCGCCTTGTTGGGTTGTCTCGACGATGTCACCGCTTTCGTCGTGTCGTCTCCATATATGTAGGTCCTCGTGTGGCTATTCCTTTGTGCTATTGGTACGTCGCTGGTGCAAGCGATCTTTCTAGTATACGTCTATTTATACGACATTGTGGGGAAACTTTAGGCAGAATCAAGCCTTAATGTGCAGATGCAGCTAGTGTTTAACAACTTCCACATATTTAAAAATTCTAAAATACTCAGCTTAATATATTCTTTTCTTCGGACGTCGTAAGATGATCGAAGTAATCCAAATATGTTTTGTGGTAACAATAAACGAGGCACGACGTATTTTTTCATTTCAATAGACTACCTAAGTGCTGACGTCACGAGAGTGGGCGGAGCTTCCAAACCTTTCCAAACAAATCGAGAAACTGTGCAAATTTACATAAGAGAATTTTAATTCTACATTTATTCCAAATTTTGTTGTAAATAAGAGTTGCCAGCGATATATTGTGGTAAAGTTTTTTCAAACCTATGTTATCACCAAATATTTCTAGATAGGTAAGTAGTGTAATGTAGTTTTGGCCCATATTATATATTATATATATATTATATATATATATATATATATATATATATATATTATATATTATAGGTTATGTTATCATTTTATTTTCATCAAAACTTATCATTTCTGTTAAGTTTAGTGATGCTGCTGTGTTTAAAGACCGTTTTTTAGGCTCGTGGTCACTATCTATAGTCATGGTTACGTGTTTTGTGCCTGACTGTAAGCACTACAATGACTAAAATGTTTATAAATTTTTACATTCGGAAGCAAGATCGAGAACCTTCAAAGCACTCCTTAGTTTACAGTTGTCATATTATAATGCCCATAAAGTACCAGCGCAGCAATATGATGGCATTTTGTACCCCTCGGGTAAGTACAAGTAGCCGAAGCAATCTCTCCTGATTTATTTAGCGTAAACTAATAGGAATAGGAACATTTAATAAGATAAATATCTATAAAATCTATGGGAAGCAGAATACCTACCTGTACTCTATATATTCTATCCTTCATGCTGGCATGTATTTCCCCTCTAATAATCATAAAGCCAGCATCAAATTGCATGCTTTTTACATGATTGGATTCCAATGCATTTTCACCCCATTTTATCATTTATTCTCGTCTTCAAAAACCTCAATATAATGTCGCAGATCTTCAAAACATGTTTGAATGCAATTTTCAATCAAAATTCTGACTTCAAATGGTTTTATTTAACTAAAAAGTATACAAAATAAATCACACTTGCATACAAAAACATAACCTCAAAATAGTAAAATGGGCGAAAAATAATAATTAGACTTACCTTTTATCAAAAATACTTTGTTAAAACGTAGAACCGTCCTAAGTTTTCACCAAATATTGACCTGGCCACTCTTATTCACGTCAAAACTAATAACAAACTTGAAAATAAAATCGTCATATGAGAAAATTGCACGCTTTCTCGGATTGTTTAGAAAGGTTTCTTAGCTCCGCCCATTTGTGACGTCACGCTTAGGTAGTCCATTGGCTAAAATGACAAAGTAATTCTTTACGTATTTGCATCTCTTATATCTAGCGATGATCTTTGGACATGCACTAAACTTTGAATATGCCATGAAGAAAATTTATACGTCGTAAAGGTCAGTCCATTTTAGAAATGCTGCTGAATAAGACTTCGATTTGTTCTTATCATTGCTATTGCCCCCTAAATAATTTCAAAACCCGTGATTGATAGTATAGTCAAAGGTGCTTCAAATATTGGCGGATAATACGGCCATAAATTTATTCGTTTAATTTTATAAGGCGATCCGTGGACACAACAATCCCCAATCGAATAAAACCAAAAGAACATTTAGAGGAATGAACCGAATGGAAATTCTAAATTTTACAACTTCGTTCTTCGATTCATTCGAGTTTTTAACACATTCGGTGTCATTAGTTCGTGTACTGATCCGAGGGTTAGATGCTGTCTTCGTCCGTAATTTGTTACACCGTGTGATTTGTAAACTGGAACGAATATATATCTTGTGAGACTAGACAGTTGTTAAGTTGACGGTTCGACTGGAAACGTATAAGTAATTAATCGAAGGAGGCAGGGCAAAGTAAGGAATTCCTTTAACCTATTAATATCGAAAGAGAGATGAAGATAGGGGTTACTGAAACGAAACTTGCGTAATCCGTTGATGGATCGCCCGAAGGATCCAGAAATAAATCGCCTCATCCAGGCCGTTCGTCAGAGGCCGGAAAAGCAGAAGAGTCGCATTGTCACATATACTGGAGGCAGATATAGTGAGAGATTAGTTTGTATGTGTATAGTGTTGGTATGGTGTGCCGTTGAAGCATCGCGTGCCAGGTTTGGCGGCTGGATAGACATAACAGTGACGGTGTACCGCATGAGTGTCTGCGTGGGAACACGCTATCCACCCGACCGTTCTCTCTCTGTGTTCCTCTTTCTCTTTCGCACCTCCACGGTCGTCGCCAAGGCCCCCGTGCTTGGCGCTAACTAACACCAACGTATCCAGGAAGGGACGAGACAGCCTGTCGATAAACGGACGAATTCGTTAGGCTGTCACTATAACGTGGTAACGACCGCATCAGGAGACGACGTTTCCGAAGACACGTTCCGTGTTGGAGTCGTTAAATTGAAACCATTAGTATTGTACAACGTGATCAAGAATGACTGTTTGAGTTGGCAATGCTGAATTTCATTTTTAAATGGTACAACTGGTAATTTGAATTTGCTATGTCAAATTCAAATTTTTGTTATTCTTTTCAAATTTATTTATTTATTTAAAATGGTTTTCACGTTACAACACGATATTTTCGTTGGAATGGCGTACTTTCAAAGCGGGATTTATAACCCAATTACTGGTTGGCAGTACTCTCTCGAAGCGACATACCAGCAATTTCAGGAAATGTTTCCGGAGACTTTGGTCACTTTTGCTGTCTTTCAGCAGCATTGTATGCGAGTAGTTGAACGTTATTTAAACACAGGGAGCGTAAGCAAACAAAAATCAACTGGTAGACCTTCTACTCTAAACGAGGAAGTTGTCAAGGATATCAGAACTCGAACGCAAAGAAGTCCTCGCAAATCCTTAAGAAAGCTCTCCCTTCAAACAGGTTTGGTCCTTATGCCTCCTATTCAACCAATTTTCATTCTTACCCATAAGACTTCCACATTTTCATGTTGTTCTAATTCACGGTTTTACAGGTTTATCATATGGAAGTTGCTCCACTGTGCTTAAAAAGAAATTAAAGTATCACCCTTACAAAATTTTCATCGTCCAGTCATTAACGCCTCCTGATCACCCGCAGAGAGTTTTATTTTGCAATTGGTTCAATGACATATTAAATAATAATGATATCCTTAACAATACCTTCTTTTCCGACGAAGCCTGGTTTCATCTCAACGGCTATGTGAATAAACAAAATTCCAGAATTTGGTCAGGTGAAAATCCTTATGCTATCAGAGAGACAAATTTGCACCTGGTTAAAGTTGGAGTTTGGTTGGCAGTCTCAAGGACGCGGGTGTATGGGCCGATATTTTTTAATTTTACCGTCAATTCGGAGAGATATATCCAACACTTTTTGAGGCCTTTTATAAACCAATTAACAGACGAAGAGCATCAAATTGGATATTTCCAACAAGACTCTGCAAGGGCACATACGGCTCGTGCTACTATGGGATATTTAAGAGAGAATTTCGGCGACAGAGTAATTAGTCAGGGCATATGGCCAAGTAGGTCACCAGATCTCACCCCATTAGATTTTGCGTTATTTGGGCTCTTGAAGGACAATGTCTTTAGGAATATATTGCATACTGAAGAGGAGCTGCAGGAGGCAATAGTTCAGGAAGTGGCAAACATTACCCCCAATATGCTGGTGAATATCTTCGAGAGCCTAAAAAGAAGAGTTACTTTATGTCTGGACCAAAATGGGGGGCATTTTGAGCATTACCTTTAGCCGGTTTAATTAAATCATTGTTCTGTATTTCGAGTTTCATTTTTAAGCGTTAATTTTTATTCACATAACCTACAATCTTATCGCTGATTGTTCTTCTTCTTCTTTTATTTGGCCTTCGCTGCTATGTCGATCCAGCCACTTACATAACGCTGATTGTTTTGTCAAATAAATGAAACAAACTTCCTGGCGAGGGGGTCGCGCAGGGGAGGCGGAGTTCGTGACATAGACTGGCGACCCAGGTCTGAGTTTTATTACCTGTGTTTAATCTAACTCTGGTTTCATCTATGCTCTGTATTACTCTGACAATTCGGCGTTTGGCTGGCGTTTTCGTTTGTAATTGACAACAGTTTTGAGTTTTTCAAAGTATTTTTTGCATCGCCGGTCACCGTGTGACGTAGATGACGTTGTGGTAGGTCAGGATCGCTTGAGGCAACCTATTTAAAGTTGATACGCCTTGTCTGGTTGTAGCATTGCAAACCCTTAGGCAAAAAAATCCTCCAGGTAGGATTGCCAACTCAAACAGTCATTGTTGATCACCCTGTAGATGCGGCGACATGCGATCGGTTCTAGTGTAGCCTACTTCTCCCGCTCTTCCTGTTCCTCTTCATGGGATTTCTGTTTGTTTACAACAATGAGAAGTTATATCTACCGCTTCTTTTTCATGTAGTTCAACCTCTTAAAAGAGTTAATCGTAGTAATGCCACCTTAATTTCTTAGCTTTAGCTTACCATTCTCTAAAATTGCCTAATCAAAAAGTTTTTCTATCAACAACCCTTCGTTTGACTTCAATTTTAATTTCCACATAGTAAATTTTAACAATTTGCACCAAGTCACACGTATAATGTGTCCAAAGAGTATATAAGTTGTATAAACGTTGTCAATTCTTTCTCTTTGTTTGCGCGTTTCCAAAGCTACACATCTATGATGTGATTCATCCTGAACTCGAAGTAAACTTCTGTAGCACCAACTCCCACAATCCCTTCTTTCTATTGTCTACTTTTGTCCTAATCAACTTCAAAAGATAGATTATATTAAGGAGGGCAAGACGCAAAAAAAAGTAAAATTTTAACATACGAATTATGAATTTGAATTTAACAACGTAGTATAATAAATCTATTTCGTATTGTCGCCAATGGGAGCAGTATATGGGAAAAATAATTAAGTAAGGGGTGAAATGTGTATTTTGTCACTTCGATCATCTAAAGTAATGTCATGATTTCTCTCGGTTGTCTTTTATGGAAAATAAACTGAACGTGAACGTAAATTCAATTTGACCGTCAACGCGTTTTACACCAAACAAATCGCGGTTGTTTCGCCACTAAATAAATAATCGAGATTATTAGTAAATCCTTAATCAGTGATCAGTTGGGCTGAATTGGTTACAGCCGGCAAACTACGCAACTACCAAAATTAAGATTTATATGATTTACATATATTTTAGTGTTATTCACTTTTGCATCTATTGTCACTACGACTTTAACCCATTTGTTGTTGGTTTGCCAAAATAAATGTTAATAATTTGTTTACCTGTTCTGTCTTAGCTACGGCCTCAAATCGAGCACATTTAAGGACCTATTTGGTTCCTTAGCATGACAGTATAACACCTTCCTTTGTTCATTTTGTTTCTTGATCTGATTTTGTGTACATGCGATTATAAATCATTCTGGGGAATATTTTGAAGCTATTACACATTAATAAAACACCCGTTTGTCTTAATTTTTAGCTCACGTGTGTAATTAAACAACTTTCTTGAGTTTAAAAATTCAACCAAAAATTATATTAATTATTTCCGCCTTCTCATTCTTCTTCTTTCTTCACCCTCCTCTTTAAAAAAAATATTTTGAAAAATCAACTAAATTATATACTTCAATCCCCTTCTTCTGCTAATTCTATTTTTTTTTAATTAAGTGTAACATCAATCAGAAATAACATCCCCTACATATCTTTAGTGTTGCCGTGGTATCCATCGACCTTTAATAAATAAAAATTGGGAGACAATGTCCAGTAATGCATATCAAAAGATTAATGGTGATAATGGCGAAGCAATTATAGTCTCTATAAGATGTAGATGTGTACAAATATTTTGTCTTAGTTTTAACGGAGTTTTTCCGTATATTACTTGATTTGGAATCAAGTGCATTTGATTTTAATATAAATGCGGTAGATTTGTAATTGATAATAAAATTAAACAACATTTCTAGCTCTAAATGCAACTACCCTTTTCTGCGAAAGTGATGTAGAGCATCCATTTAGCAAAGACAAAAAATGGCAGAAAAGGATAGGGTGGCATGTTTTGGAACAGATTCTAATATTTCTCTAATAAATTCAGAATCTACTGTAATGGCTAGAGCATGACAATTTAATAGACTTAACGTGAGCAACGTTTTTTAGCACCCTTCAAAGAGTTTGAAATCAACACTTTCATCGTCTTCATTGAATATAATTATAACGTCGAGATATTGGTATTGTATCTGTTTAAACGAGAGAGAAAAAATTTCTCGCTTATGAAAATGTGCTAAGATGATGTTACATGTACGAAGAGATCTTTACCGGCGGGCGAACTTTGGGCCGCAAATAATGAGAGTACCTGCTTTTATTGAAGTGTCAAATAAGCTTACAAGAAATTTGGGCCTCGGCTTAAGACTGGTAGGTAGGAAGTGTATCGGTACGAACGGTCAACAAGGATTTCCCTTGCCTTTTTAGATGGGATTTCCCGTAATTTGCGTATTCTCTTGCCCTTACCATTTTTTTTACCCTTTAATATTTTCGTGACAAAGATAATCTCGTGATAAAATTCCTAATTCAAACATTAATGCGACAGGGTTAAATTTGTTTACCGCCCAAAATACCTGTTCAATAAAACCACCTTTTCGGTCATGCCGTCCAAAATTCCCATCAGGACATCGTCCCACCTGGTCGCGGCCCAAACTTCCTCCGCCCATCTTTACCGTTCTTATTGTGCAGTCTGGATATCAACAGGAGGGACGGCCATTCCTTCCACTGTAATTTTACCCAAATAAGAAATGGGGTTTATCCTCAAGATCGAGTCTCCGATGAACTACGTTTGTATGGTGTCCCAGTAAACCATTTATTGAAATACGCTCCTTCAGTTGATGATCCGGTGATTCCAATTTTGAATGGTCATACCAGCCACACCAAATATATCGAATTTGCGAAACAGACGGACAACACTGTTATATATTTACCTGCATCTTGCTGTCACAATCTGCACTAATTTCTGCGCTATAATCCAAAAATGGTCTTATCACAATTCCTGGTCATTTGTCGGAGAAACATTTCTGGATGTAACTATGTCGATAACATCATTAAAGGCTTTTAATAGCATGGAATTGGTCCTGTAGACTCGAAAATGCTTTTTGACGTAAACGTTATTGCAGTAGAAATGTCTTACATTCTTAGGATATCAGAGAATAATATTCTATCTAGAGGAAATATTACAGATGATGGAAGAGAGGAGAAAACACAAGAATGACATAACCACGTACAGGGAGATACACCGTGAAATACAAAGAAAGATCAGAGAAGCCAAACAAAAAGAAATGGAAGAAAAATGCCAGGAAATAGAAGCACTGCAACGAAGGTTTGATGACTTCAACGTACATAAAAAAGTGAGAGAAATAACTGGCAAGTACAAAAAGACAACAGTAGGAAAACCCGTCAATGACAACGGAGAACTTATTGTGGACCAAGGAAGCATTAAAGACACTTGGAAGCAATACATAGAGAATTTGTTTTCGATGAGAGAGGAAACCCCCCTCCTTATCAACAGAAACTGGACCACCAATACTAACAAGCGAGATAGAATCAGCCATAGGATCGCCGAGAGAAGGCAAAGCTCCAGGACCGGACGGAATACAGACAGAATTCCTTAAGCTTTTGGATGAAAAATCAATAAAAATGATCTGCAAAATATTTAACCATATCTATGATACCGGCAAAATCCCGAAAGAATGGCTCATTTCTGAATTTATATTGCTGCCCAAGAAACAAGGGGCAAGGAAATGCGGAGAATACAGAGCCATAAGCTTAATGAGCCATTTACTAAAGCTTTTCCTTAAGGTTATCCATCGCACAATATACAAGATGTGCGAAGAGGGAGTAGCAGACACACAATTTGGCTTCATGAAAGGAGTGGGAACGAGAGAAGCACTGTTCAGTATACAAGTATTATTCCAACGGTGTAGGGACAAGAATTGCGACATTTATACCTGCTTCGTAGACTACCAAAAGGAGTTTGACAAAATCCAACACCAGAAGATGATACAAGTGCTGAAAGGCACCGGAATGGATGATAAAGACCTCAGAATTATACAAAACCTGTACTGGAACCAGACAGCCACCATAAAAATCAACGCTGGAGATGAAACAACAGAGGCAGTTAACATTCTGCGGGGCGTACGACAAGGGTGTATTATCTCCCCTCTGATATTCAATCTGTATCCAGAAGAGATATTTAGAGAAGCTCTGGAAAACGATGATAATGGAATTCTTGTAAACGGAGAACGACTAAATAATATCCGATATGCAGATGATACCGTCATAGTTGCAGATAGTATAGAAGGTCTAGAACAGCTAATGAACAAAGTGAATGAAGTAAGTGAACGATATGGGCTAGAAATGAACATCAACAAAACAAAATTTATGATCATAAGTAAAAAGAAGAGAGAAAACTGCCAACTATATATTAAAAATATACCAATAGAACGGGTATCCAAACTTGTCTACCTGGGAACCTTAATAAACGAACAATGGGACCACTCACAAGAAATAGGATGTAGAATAGAAAAAGCAAGAGATGCCTACATCAAAATGTCTAAGCTCTTCAAAAGCCATAACCTCAAATTAGATATCAAAGTAAAACTCCTGCGATGCTATGTGTTCTCCATATTGTACTATGGCATGGAATCCTGGACATTGACCGAAGCAACTCAAAAGAAGCTCGAAGCTTTCGAGATGTGGCTATACAGAAGGATCCTTAGAATATCATGGGTAGATAGAGTGACCAACGAAAAAATACTGGAAAGAATGGGGAAGGAAAAAGAGGTGATGAAAACGATTAAGAGAAGGAAACTGGAATATCTCGGACATATAATGAGAAATGACAACAAATATAAACTCTTAAAATCCATCCTCCAAGGAAAAGTGTTTGGAAAGAGAGGGCCCGGAAGAAGAAGGATATCATGGCTGAAAAACCTAAGGACATGGTATTCAAAAACAACCACATAACTGTTTAAAGCAGCAGTCAACATGGTCATCATAGCCAGGCTGATCGCCAATATTCGAAACGAATAGGCACTAGAAGAAGAATATTCTATCTATCACAAAACACCAAGTAACACATCGTGTTAATTCAATGGGTAGATGTGGAGATAGAACTAAACCCGAGAGAGATTTTTCTTTACTAAAACAAGAAGGTCGAAAATAAAAAAGGACCACGCAACCAAAATAACTAGTAATCCACTTAAAAATTAATTATTAAACGAGAATGTAAAGAAGAAATAAGACGATAAATTAAAACGGGAAAGGGAAATAAAAGAGACGCAGGTTAACACGTCCAATATTTATTCATTACCATTCAACGAAAAACCCAAAACTGGAAACAAAATAAAATACTTCCATTAAAGGTACTATGAATAAATCAGTTTCAACCAGCTGCAACCGAAAATAAGGATGATGAATGATTTTTTTTATTTTTGAGGCATTTTCCAAAAAATTTAAGACTGCGGAAGATGAATTAGTTTATATTGAGTGCTCTAAGCATTGGGGTCACAAGGAATGTGCCTGTTTCAAAGATGACTAATTTGAGTGAAAAGGCTTTGACGGCCGAGTGTTTCATTTTCATTAAACATACGTGCCTCACCAGGAGATTCCTTTACAAGGTTATGTTTTGGTAATTCACGTTTTGCTGAGGGTGCGTATTCTCGTTCTGGATTTCTGCGAGGTTGGTCACGACAATATTAAAAATGCAGACCACTTCGTGGAAAATTAAAATCATTTCCATCGCTCCGAAGGACATTTTAGTGATTTGCGACATTTTATTGCTATTAATAAAGTTTCTATTCAAAGAAATATTAGGCAATATTTAGACGATAGTCTCAGATGATATCAGAGCATTATTCCATTATTCTCTGACCACGACCTATGTTCAATAGGATAACGCGTTCTATTTGCAAATTAATGTGGTAGTCATTGGGAGTAAGACTTTCTAAGCTGCTTCTGAAAATATGTGTTTCGATTAATAGTTTCCGAGCAATTGATCCAGACCCAATATCTTCAAATAACGAAGTTGGACATGAGAAAAGTATATATTTTACAATTTACCTATTCACCTTCTGTGTCTGTCTAGTATACATAGCGATGATTATGGAAAGATGATAAAAATGGCATATTTGTAATTTAAATAATTAATTCAAAGAGGTTGAAAGCCATAAATTGCACTAAAAGAACTTCGTTGAATTTTTGTTAGGTAGGTACAAATTGTTTGATTCGTACGACAACTTCATTTCAAATTATGGAAACAAACAACCAATTTCAAAGCACATCCTCCCATTCCGATTCACTCGTACACTTAAATGAACCTTGTCTCCCTTCCCCCCCCGCATCAATTACATTAATGATGAATTATCCAAAACCAGCGCAAATAAAATTCCATGGCTATAAATCGTGAAAAGTGGAAAACGCAAAGTACATTAGTTAAACCAGATTAAACAAAAAACTCGCGAAAAAAGCTCTCTACAGAGGTCAAAACAAACTCTGCATGAATACTAGAGGTAATACAGGAATAAAATGTTTCCAATAATCCGTTGGGCGATCAGCTCGGAGCTTCAGTGCATGCCGCAATGTGAAACACAATCGATTATACATACACTTCCAACATTTAAACTGGCAACCGCGAGGGCACGCGTACGTCCCCCTGGGGTCCGATCGACGATATCCGATGAGACGAATTGACATGTGTCACAGATACATACAGATATGTAGCAGTTGCATTGCCGTTGTGTTCCCCTATAATTCATACATAGGAAAGTCCTTCTTTTAGTGAAGCTATTTGAAGAAAATAAAGAGAAAGCGACAGGTGTTAACTTTATAAAATACAGGTTTTTATTAAGGTATCCATTTATTTAGCTTTAGCTGCTTTGTTATTTTGTAAGTTGTCGTTTCTTCATTACTTATAAATATGCTCGAGAATTAATCCTTTTTATTCTAATATATTTCCAATATAAAAATTATGTGCTGATTCCTTGAGGTTATTGAAATGTAGTAATAGGCTTTTGGTTTCTTTTCACAGCTCCATCTATTTCTCCACACCATATTTGTAAACCTTCCACGTCTCTTCTTTAGACTACAATTTTGGATGCCACATTTTAAATTGCATCTTTTATGTGCTGCATTCATATTACTTTATATTCTAATTATTATATGAAGACATTCCTATACATATCCCATATAACTACACACTATACTTAGAAAGGGGGAAAATGAGGCTTGCAACTGAATGCGTAATAGTTTTGTCGATGAATGTATTTAGTCCAAGCGCGGAACACGGTATATATTATCGATTTTTCTCTTACAACTCAGTCTTCGCTACTATGTTCCTATGAACTTGGGGGCAGCTTTAAATTATGTAATGTGTATTTTGAACAATCTATACTTTTAATAAATTAAAACTGAACCAACTGAACTACAATAACTTTCTTAATTATTAAAAAAATGTTTGAAGGGCATTTCCGGACCAATTTGTAGATATCAACAGAAGATGCAACACAAGAGAGGAATCGTTATATTAGATTTCGATCCGTTCCAATTCCTCTCGATGTCACTCATACATCGTAAGCGTCGGCGATCTTCGATCTTGTCCCTTGAATTGCATTCTCTCCCTCTTCCTACTTCTCCTCCTTGTGCCCGTCCTGCGGCCCTCGACAAACCGAAAACTCGCCATCATCATCGCCATGGCTCGCCGCCGACGCCGCAGCCACCTCCGGCATTCCGCCACACCCAAGTGCTAACTGGCTCGGTTTCGGGGGATCCCACCAAACCCAAAACCGAAACCATACACACAGACACATACACGCTCCCTTTCTCTCTCTCTCTTTCTCTCTCTCTTTCTATCTATCTATCTGTCTATCTCCTTTTCTCTCTCTGTGTGAATGGATATATAGGTACATACATACAGACAGTTTCTAAAGAGTCGCACGGTGGGATCAACATAAGTGCGAGAGAAAGGCCATATATTTCTCGTTAGCGAAACAGAGAACGACCCCCTGCGATGTTGCTAGCTCGCGGAACATTACAGTCATCCGCTCCGCACACTGTACCGCACACATCCGAAAGTGTGAAGCGATACACGCGCTGACTTGGACTGCGTGCTCGGCCGGCAACGTTGCAAAACTTCTCTCTCCGTCACGCCAACGAACTACTGCTGGCTTCTCTCTTGCTCCCGCTGGTTTCCCATCAAGCGTTTCGATAGGAAAGCTCCGTATATGTGTACGTATGTGGTGTGTATCGTGTATGCGTGTGTGACCTACCCTTTGATTTAATGATTGAGAAAACAAGAAAATTTGTTGTCGACAATTGGACAGCTTTCGCATTAGATGAGATGGTCGGCAAGCGGATGAAACCCAAAATAGTTAGAATGAAAATGAGTATTTGTATTATTTCTTTTGTGATTGGCGATTAGTTTGTGATGAATGTTGAATGTGTTTTTGTTTGCTATATTCTATGATAGATGAATTATCACTATGAATAATATCCCCATTTAAAATGTTTCCTATTAAAATACATATCACTAGAAAGGGGAAGCTTATATTTAGTTCGCAACCTAAATTAATAGTATAAACATAGAAATAGATATAAAACATTTTGTTTTAAAAAAAGTTTTCAATAAATATGTATATTTTTACTGCCTGAAGAGGGTCGTATCTCATATCTCGTTTGTTGATATTGTAACGTTTATTTTCTAATTTATTTACACTAATACTAATTGTACACTAGACACTACTTAATTTATTTACACTATTACTAAGCTAACTAATTTATAACACACTTAACTATTTCCTATCATTAATTTATATCACTTTTAATTATTAATTTATGTATACGCTCTCGCTTTCGCTATTTCGCTTGTTTACTCTCGCGGCTTCCGTCTAATAATAAACTCCTTCGTCTGCAGCGTTACTTTTATAGCCCCCCCCCATAATGTTTTCCCGAATTTATCAGTATTTGCTCGCTAATTCGACAAAGCACTTTCGATAATAATGTTTACGTAGAAAATGTCCAGAAGGTCATAAATCACCTGTCCTTAAATAATAATCCGGGAGGTTTCTTCTTTAATAAGATGTTTTTATAGAATTCAATTAAGCGTCGCGGCAATTCTTTTAAGGTAAGCCGCCCAGGTCCGATACGAGTAAACACGTCTCGCGCTGTTGTTTACCTTTCGCATTACAATATGAAAAATGTCGCTAAAAATATTAATATGTGTCATACAATGCTCATTCCTCGTGTTTAATGAACATCAATGGTGTATGCAGTAAAGCTCAGTTATTTTAAAGTTCAGTTATTTAAGTTATTTGTTTATTCAATAATTTGTTCTCTTATCATGTGACTGGTGGTTTGCCGCCTAGCGCAGATACCTTCAGGATAGTACCATTCACTTTGTGTTGTCTTTCTCCGTGTTCAACTATTTGCTTGCCTAAATAATAGCGTAACACTACATACTGATTTATTTTTAATTAAAGCAATATTTTATACGAAACTTAATAAGTCTCCATTACTTATACAAAAATTAAAAACTGTAGTTATCCGAAGGACACTGTCATTTTAAAATAAATATCTTCGTGAAATGTGAGTTTATTTTGTTTACCACAAATGTCTCGAATACTAGACGATACAAAAGGAAAATTAAAAAGGAATGCAGTTGCAGCTTCATGAGCACTACCTAAGACCAGTTTCGTTTTACAAAATATGCAACAATCAGTATGTGTTTGGGTAAAAATGTGGGAATAATAATATATAATGTATTACCACCATACCAACAGAGAAGTACTCAATAATTTGAAGTGGGTTTTTACATATTTCAAAATTTTATTTTTGTATTATGTATATTTGTTCCAATTTTACGTTCATATTTGTGGCCCGTCGTGGCCTCGTTCCCTCTTTTATTTGAATGTTTCGTGGTCTTTCATTTTTCTTTTTGAACCTTGCTCTAGTTATTAGAAATTTAAGGATTTTAGTTTTTGCTTGCACTTAAACAATATTATTCCTTTTATTTTTTCATGTCTTGTTCTCTCTCTCTCTCTCTCTCTCTCTCTCTCTCTCTCTCTCTCTCTCTCTGCGTTGTGCTACCATAAACCACCTGATTATTGATCTGATCATATTTATGGTAATCAATCATTACTTAATGTATAGATTTAATTTTATTTCCTGGTTGAATTACTAAACAATCAATTTCATTTATTGGTGTCTTTGGGTTTGTCTATTTGGTAGTCAATATTCTCAATATTTTAGCGAAGTTTGCTCCCTGTTGTAACAATGATCTTTGCTCTCAGCAGTCGATGGTGATTCCTTAGAATAAAGTTTTTTAATGCTGTTACCCCTGACACTCTTTTCATTTTTGTCATTTTCATATATCTTGAGAAATGTAAGATGTTATCTTAAGTATCTTTTATTTTGACGATTTCTTCCAATTTACGACTAAATTAGTGTTGCAAAAGACAATAGAATTTTTTTCTAATAATAATTTTTTTGTTAAACTAAGAACGAAAATATTTTGTTTGACGTTACTTAAAGAAAGCATTCATATGTCCATGAACACACTCTTGTGGTATTTAATCAGAGTGAGCACATAAAAAAAATACTATTTCCAAAATTTCAAATTAGGAGGTTTTTATAATTTCATAAATTGTCCTAAATGTGAATGACAGAATTACGATTGTTTTAATATGTCTTACATGTTTGTTTTTACTCACATATTTTTCAATTTTACAAAATTCAACATTGTTTCAAGTAGTAGCTGTATGATAACGGATGCAATGTTTTGCACCTCTAATTATTTAATAAGAAATACCTCTAATTTTCATTGGAAAATTTGTTATATACAAATAATATAGTTTATTTGTAGATCATCACATTGTGTATGCACTAACATAGTAAATTCTATTTATCGTTTTACGAAATACCAACTATGCAATTTTAAGCTTTTCCGCAGGGGTGGTTATAAAATACTGTAAAGTAGTTTTATCTACATTTATATATCTACTCTGAATTTATTTTACGAATTACTGAAAAGCTTACCCATATTTTTATTGTTTCAGGCAAAAGTTTCACCTTAACCATAATGGTTTCAACCAGTCCCCCTCAGGTGGCGACATACAACAAAGCAATAAAAGTTACAGTGGACGGTCCCAGGGAACCGAGGTCTAAAACAAGTGAGTAAGGTCAATTTTTGTTTTAAAATAAAATTAGTAATCATTTCTGCCAGCTATAAAGATTTTATTTTAGAGAGTTAATAGCTTAACTACTTAAAATTTGAAAATCTTGTCTATTACGGACCAGGTTTTCTCAAAACCGAAATTTCATTATTTGATTGTTCATAATGAATATAAAGAATACAAATCTGTTTTGACTGGAATTGTTCCCAGTTTAAGGAAAACATCTGTAGTCCATTTAAAATAACGGTAAAAGGTAGGGAGACGCTGGACTTGACGAGACCACTTGTCCCTTATGTACTTTGGTGCGCTGATTACGAAAATGGGGGTTGGAAATTGCAGCAATGGTTGGAACACCCCTAAAATTGCAAAAAACACCCCTAAATAGGGGTGTTTTGTTTTTTGGGTCGCTGATTTTGAAAATCGGGGTATCAAGACTGGAAAATTTGTATAACATCCCCCACAAGCAAGAAACACCCCTCCCAAAGGGTGGGTTTTGGAAAAAATGACCAGTTATGCCGTTTCGCAAAACTAAGTCATATTATATGGTTTTTGGGGCGCTGGACTCGAAAATTGGGGTGTCGAGACTGGAAAATTTGTGTTACACCCCCACATGCAAGAATCACCCCTCCCAAAGGGTGGGTTTTGGAAAGAATTGACCAGTTATGCCATTTCGCAAACTAAGCCATCTTATATGTTTTTTGGGTCGTTGGACTCGAAAATCGGCCTCCCGGCCCTTTAATTTTGAGTTACAACTCCCAAAATCAAGAAACATCCCTTCCAGTACACTCCAAATTAACTCTGATTTTTGAACAAAAAGTATCAAGATCTTTCTGATGCTCGTATTTTTCTTTTAGTCTTTATTGAAAGTGATCTTCCGAAAGCAATAATTACCCAAAAAAAAATCAATATTGCTATGAATTAAAATTTCTGTTTAGTTAATATGCCGCGTTGGAAGCACTAGGGGACCCCAGAGGGTGTGCGAATACAAAGCCGTGGATTCAGGTTTTCTCTCTATTTTACCATCTATATTTCGATAGACTTTCGAGTCCAGCGACCCAAAAAACATATAAGGTGGCTTAGTTTGCGAAACACCGTGACTGGTCATTTTTTCCGAAATTTCACCCATTGCGAGGGTTGTTCCTTGCATGTGGGGGGTGTTACACAACTTTTCCAGTCTCGACACCCCGATTTTCGAAATCACCGACCCAAAAACAAAACACCCCTATTTAGAGGTGTTTTTTGTAATTTTAGGGGTGTTTCAACCATTGCTGCAAGTTCCAACCCCCATTTTCGTACTCAGCGCACCAAAATACATAAGGTACAAGTTGTCTCGTCAATTCCAGCGTTTCCCGACCTTTTAACGTTATTTTAAATTGACTACTAGTAAAAGGACGGAGGGAATGATTCTTAAGAAAATGTTCAACCCCACAAAAAAGAAGGAAAGAAATGTTACTTTACAACTCCTTAATTGGGATTAAAGGGCAATATTAAATATGATAAATATATTATACATATATGATATTAAATAATAAAGAAAATAATAAAAAGAAGGTTCAACATAATTCAATCATTGTTGAACTAATTTAACATATTTAAATAATTTTGTCAGCACTTGCAAGTCGCAAAAATGAAATCAAAAAATTACTACTCATAACACCACCTAAAATAAAATTACGACATTCTATATTTGCAACAAACTAAACTTGAAACAGGGCGGTAAGTATCAAATTATTAAACAAACATATTCACAACAAATCTTGTCTACTATTGATTATAAGTTAATACCGCAGCGTACCTTGCTGATTTGGCATGAACATGTGCATTAGATATAGGGCCTTGTCCCACCAAAGCGGAGCCACAGCGACGCGACAGCGACACGATAACTTGGGTGTTTGTTTGCTGTAGCGTTGGTGGGTATGCTGTCTATAGAAACTATAGGTTCAACACGAAAAAAACACGGTGGCGACATCGCGTCGCTGTTGCTCCGCTTTGGTGGGACAAGGCCCTAACACTAAGGACGATAGAAATAAAAGGAAGAAATGCTAATAGTCCAGTAAATGAAAGAAAAACAGTTAAAGTCTGCAAAGGGATGAAACCGCGGGCAATTGTTGGTCTCAACTGGGTCTTTCGAAAAACAGAAAGTTGCCGATTCTCCGGGTACCGCGACATGGTGGAAAATGGCCCTCAAATTCCAGAAATCCGTTTTCTGCCATTATGTCCGAGAATATGGCATTTAGAGAATTTTTGTTCACATACAAAAGAAGATCAGTTCACTAGCTACAAAACAAAAACTCGACAGTTTTCGAGATAACGGCCCCGAAACTAGCCCTTTACTTGTTGCTTCTCCTCTGAATCCAGGAGAGCAAATTCGAGATTTGGAGACAAAAGCGGGCGAAAAATTTGTCCAATAACTCGAGTAAAAATGGATAATGATTCAAAATTCACGCGAAAGAAAAAACCAATAGCTAAGGTACCCTGGGTCCCGGGCCTCATTTTTATTTTTCGTGAGTATTGAAAACCCAGGCTAAATTTATTTTAGCTTCGTGTTATAGCTAGCTGTGGAAATTAAAGACGAATATGCATTTGCTTTTTTATCATATTTCTAATTGAAACCAGTTGATAATATATTCTCCTTCAATTTTGTTCGCTTATGACACATTTTTCGTCCATTGTATAAACTTATTCTTCAAGCAATCTGTCCATTTCAGATGATGAGGAACATAATTATAAGGTTCTCATTTTAGAACAGTTCATTTATGCTAACTATTGGGCTACAAGTTCTGTCTAATGCAATTTTAACCTTAGGGAGTTATCTATCATGTCTTCACAGGCGCAATGGCTAGAACGTTAAATACGAATAAAATGCCTTATCTTTAGATACCTTAACTTAGAATTTATTTCTACGAACTCCGTATTTTAATTTTTCAGTATTCTTCCTTCACTTATAATCCTCCATTTTCCTTTCTCAAACTAAAGTTATGTTCGGTTATTCCATTATGGTTCTTAATTTGTGTTCTGCTTTTACTAGGTACATGAATTTTAGTTCAAATTTTTATGTAACAGTACCTACTAATAGCATTTCAGGAACGTTCTTGATAATCCCCAAGTATAAAAAAACTAATTCTTGATATATCAGACTGCCGACGTTTCGTTCATTATTATGAACATAATCATGGCTCTAAAAGTATAAATATGTTAAGTATCTCTTATATAACCAAAACAGTATCACTTACATATCAAGACAATTTTTTTAATAGATTTTTTTTATCTTGATGACATGTAAGTGATACTTTTTGAGTTATATAAGAGATACTAACATATTTATTGTTTTAGAGCCATGATTATGTTCATAATAATGAACGAATCGTCGGCAGTTTGATATATCAAGAATTAGTTGTTTTTATATTTGGGGATTATCAGGAACGTTCCTGACGAACGTTCCTGACTATTCATCTCAGCTCCCCGAGACCATTCTCCCATAATAGCATTTCCTTCCTCCTTATTAATGCTTAGAACATGAAATGTATTACTAAATCGTTTGCGTGAAACGTGTAAAAATGAAACAGGAACGCAACCATTGCTATTATTATTATTGCAAAAACGTCAAAAGTTCAGTACCACACAAACGCACACTTTTCCAATAATTGCCGCGCCGCCCTTCGCTACGTGTTTTACGGCCCCACACCGCCGGGAACATTATTTCTCTGCTTATTTATTCCGAAAGTTGGGCACACAAAATCTCTTTCGAGACTCCATAATTCCACGGACAGACCTTTGAAATAGATACTTAAAAAGTTGAAAGTCGCTAACCGGCTGGTATCAAGACGGTCGTTTTAATAAACCGACTTTAGAGGGTATAAAACTGGTGTGTACAAAGGCCCGACGCCGGCGGCGGCGGCTGTACAGCACTTTTTTTCGGGCACGAAAAGCGTCGTTCTGTTTTTGTTTTTATGCGTTCCTCTCGTATATCGTCGATATGATGATGAGCTCTAGCTGGGTGGCGGCCAAAAGGTTTTCTTTTGTTGCTGTTGTTGTCGGTGTTTCGTAAAAACCATTTTTACGCTTCTTGATGTTTAGAGGTTTATTTCTAGGTTTCCCTATATTTCCTCTCGGATTCGGATAAGTGAAAATATGTGTTAATGCCATGCTATACACAAATATCGTTTACTCAACTAAAGCATCTTTTTAAAGCATTCACTCTTGGTTCAAATGAAAACCAGAAAAAAATCTAATGGAAGTATTAATTCTTTCGAACTTCTGCCGTAAGAAACAAATTGTAGGATGTGTAATGGTGTCCTAGATATGGGTCGAAACTCTTTAATACGTTATAGAGTGAGATTAGTGAAACTGCAGAGAAATGGCAAAAAGTTTTTTCGTTATTTTTATGGCCCAAAAACGTGAATCTTTGGCTTAACAACACTTCATCTATTTATCTACAGAAGAAGTAAAGGAACCTTAGATCCACGTCATCAACGAAGAGATAGACGCTGTCCTCCAAAATATCCATAAAATAATGAGATTGACTTTAAATAACTTTAGCCTTACTTTTCATATGAAAATAAATCCACGCGTACTATTCTGTAATACATTCACAGCCGATTCTTAATTATTTTCTTATAAGAACGAAGCAGGTTTAACAATTGTATTTAGTGCAAAGCATAAGTTAAAATCGAGGATAGATAATGTAAACAAGATCAGCTATTCGGTGAATATGACCAATCCTAGGACAACGGTCAGACATCACTGCTAATTGTCGCTACAATAAAATATGATCGCAAATTTGTATCTTCATATATCAGTCGTACTCCTACTCCTACCCCCAGTTTGGAGTTATAATGTCCATTAGAGATGAGAAAACAAAAGAAGAAAATGAATATATCATAGCAATACTACCTAGAAATCTCCATTGCAATAGAAAAACTAAATCAAGCGAAATGGATTCAAGATAAATTATAATGTAAAAAACACTAACAAGAGTTATGATACTATATGGACACTATGGCTATGAGAAAGTGTAATGAAGACAAAATGAAAATTTAGATATGCTAACTATAAGAAAAATTTTCTACCCGCGAAAATGGGAAAACATAAATGAATAACTAGCAAAAATAAACAGAATCCGCAATAGTTCGATAGTCAAAGTGTACTAAAAAACTTAAAACATCGAAGGGTTACATGGTTATGTCATATATGGAGAGCGAAACAAGATGAAATGTTCACATAATAATGAACTGGACATTTGATGAAAGAATGAGAACATGTGAAGTGGTTATAATAATGAAGGATCTGAGCAGGCAAAGTCGATTTTCGGGCTATTAGGTCATGATCTGAACAGGGTACCAAACGTTTCGTCCACTATTGCGGTGGACATCTTTAGGAGCAGTGCGGTAACGATCTTAGCGATCTTCTACGACCCGTACTATTAATTTCTTTGGATTGCCAAGCAATGAATGTATTACGGTATTACGCTCTATCCAGGAACATTCATATTCTTGATGAAGCCAATTGCGCACTTTTAAAATATTGTTGAATTCATGTATTTCGAATTACTTCCAATGGATGGTTTTATAACAATTGATGCGTCTTAAATTACCCTAACTTTCACATCTGTGTTAAGCAGGGACGCTGATTCCCTAGGTAGAATGAGTAACAAGTTACAAAGTTTAAAATTCATTGTAGACATTAGTAACATAGTTTTCAGTTTTTTTTTATTTATAAGTAAGACAAATGGCTTTTTTAAGTACGCTGTTATAGGAAAATATTATGGTTTTAAAAATTTCACCAAATTAAAGGATATTAGCTCTTAAGGTAACTTCTTTATATTTCCCGGAATAGTTAATGAGAAGGTTCTGAGGTTACATTATTCATCCCCTACGACATACCAGTCAATTTGTATGCTGTTTCTGGAATATTTTTTATTTCTCTTTCCATTTTCGGCCAAAATATATATTTGGACAACCCTACATTTGTCCGAAACAGTAAACAACATAGTTAATGGAATAACTCAAAATAGACTTATTGGGAATGACTGAAATAAACTGGACAATTAGCAGCTACGTTGATATCACAGCTAAGAGTAAGGATGAAACCAAGTTTTGATTATCGTAATGGTGGGCCAATGCTACAATAGTAAAACGCTGAAATAAAAAATATTGCTGGAGAAGCTAGAAATGAGACAAAAAATTAACAATTATTGACAATGCAGTATTGTTAATAGAAAAACAACTATAATAAGTACTTTGTTAGACTTACCACTAAGAAGGCTACACTCCTCTAATGAATGGCCACACGATACAGACCAGGGCGCAGCGTTAAAAATCAGATAGGCTTTATACTAACAAATAAATGATTCATAACAATAAACGAGATATTGAGTCCGATCAGGCTAAACCCGCAGCTCAATTGCGAGTACGACTTAGAACCACAATCAAGAAGGCGGTCGGGGTACATATTATGGGTAAATTGAGAAACCATGAAATGAAAGTCAAAATTCCTGCAAGTATCAATAATACATGCATGACAGTTTTACCATGCACAAAAGGATCAAAGGGTTTATATATAGCTCCAATTGGTATCAAGCCAACAATTTGGTTTCTTTAGGCGAATATAACAATCTAATTGTAGACAATGGAAGGAATGGCAATTAGAGATATAGGAAACTCGTATGAGTAATATGTTTACATAATATCTTATGTAACAAAAACACTTGAATTGGAAGAGTCAAAGATATTGAAAATTGAGGTAATAAAAGCCATGAAAACCACAAGAGTAGGGAAAGCATCGGGATGCAATGAAGTACCAGCTAATTATGTCAAAATTATCATTAAGGAAATATGGCTACTCTGGGTCTCTTTAATCAAATCTACTATGTTGGCCAAATTCGATCGAACTGCTTGAAATTTACGTTTATAACGGGTTTTTTGCAGCTGTAAGATGAATATGTAACTAACTGGTTTTTTACTACGCATGCTCTGTCATGAACTACATTGAGTTCATGACAATTCAAGTTCTCGTTTCACAATTAATAAATAACAATGAGAATATTTAATATTAAAAATGACATAAATTTATTGGAAAGGAAGATGCTGCTTGAACTATCACTTTTACAGTTTGCGCTGAAATGAGTTTGATCAACAGCTTAATAACAAATAACCTTTTATCTGGCACTATCATATAATGCCTTCGTTTAAAAACGAGATGAGGCACTCTGGGAATGAACGGGAGGGGAAGCATAGCTTTATATAATACATATATATACAACGTGATCAAGAATGACTGTTTGAGTTGGCAATACTGAATTTCATTTTTAAATGGTACGACTGGAGTAACATCCGGTTGGTGACACTGACAGCGTCATTGACAGATGCCATTTGCTATTTCAAACTCGAATTTCTGATATTCTTTTCAAATTTATTTATTTAAAATGGTTTTCACGTTACAACACGATATTTTCATTGGAATGGCGTGCTTTAGAAGCGGGATTTATAACCCAATTACTGGTTGGCAGTACTCCCTCGAAGCGACATACCAGCAATTTCAAGAGTTGTTTCCTGAGACTTTGGTTACTTTTGCTGTCTTTCTGCAACATTGCATGCGAGTAGTTGAACGTTATTTAAACACATGGAGCGTAAGCAAACAAAAATCAACTGGTAGACCTTCTACTCTAAACGAGGAAGTTGTCGAGGATATCAGAACTCGAATGCAAACAAGTCCTCGCAAATCCTTAAGAAAGCTCTCCCTTCAAACAGGTTGGGTCCTTATGCCTCCTATTCAACCAATTTTTATTCTTATCCATAAGACTTCCACTTTTCCATGTTGTTCTAGTTCACGGTTTTACAGGCTTAACATATGGAAGTTGCTCCACTGTGCTTAAAAAGAAATTAAAGTACCACCCTTACAAAATTTCCATCGTCCAGTCATTAACCCCTCCTGATCACCCGCAGAGAGTTTTATTTTGCAATTGGTTCAATGACATATTAAATAATAATGATATCCTTGACAATACCTTCTATTCCGACGAAGCCTGGTTTCATCTCAACGGCTATGTGAATAACCAAATTACAGAATTTGGTCAGGTGAAAATCCTTACGCTATCAGAGAGACACATTTACACCCGGTTAAAGTTTGTGTTTGGATGGCAGTGTCAAGTACGCGGGTGTATGGGCCAATATTTTTTAATTTTACCGTCAATTCGGAGAGATATATCCAACACCTCTTGAGGCCTTTTATAAACCAATTAACAGACGAAGAGCGTCAAATTGGATATTTCTAACAATACTCTGCAAGGGCACATACGGCTCGTGCTACTATGGGATATTTAAGAGAGAATTTTGGCAACAGAGTACGGTAGGTATTAGTCGGTGCATTTGGTGAAGCAGGTCACCAGATCTCACTCCATTAGATTTTTCGTTATTCGGACTCTTGAAGGATAATGTCTTTAGGAACGTATTGCATACTGAAAAGAGCTGCAATAGGCAATAGTTCAGGAAGTGGCAAACATTACCCCCAATATGCTGGTGAATATCTTCGAGAGCCTAAAAAGAAGAGTTAATTTATGTCTGGACCAAAATGGGGGGCATTTTGAGCATTACCTTTAGCCGGCTTAATTAAATCTTTGTTCTCTATTTCGAGTTTCATTTTTAAGCGTTAATTTTTATTCACATAACCTACAAATTACAATCTTATCGCTGATTGTTCTTCTTCTTCTTTTATTTGGCCTTCGCTGCTATGGCGATCCAGCCACTTAAATAACGCTGATTGTTTTGTCAAATAAATGAAATAAACATATCTGGTTGTCAAGGCCTATCAACTTTGAAAAAGTTACCTCATTGAACAGCTTCTGGCGAGGGGGTCGCGCAGGGGAGGCGGAGTTCGTGACGTAGACTGGCGACACAGGCCTGAGTTTTATTACCTGTGTTTAGTCTAACTCTGGTTTCATCTATGCTCTGTATTACTCTGACAATTCGGCGTTTGGCTGGCGTTTTCGTTTGTAATTGACAACAGTTTTGAGTTTTTCAAAGTATTTTTTGCATCGCCGGTCACCGTGTGACGTAGATGACGTTCTGGTAGGTCAGGATCGCTTGAGGCAACCTATTTAAAGTTGATACGCCTTGTCTGGTTGTAGCATTGCAAACCCTTAGGCAAAAAAATCCTCCAGGTAGGATTGCCAACTCAAACAGTCATTCTTGATCACCCTGTATATATATGTATATATATATATATATATATATATATATATATATATACGTCATGTATAGAATCGATTGGTAGCAATCGCGGCGCTATCGCGCCGCTCTAGCTACTCTCCGATTTAGCCCACAATCGCCACCCCTAGAGCAGGCAATCGACAATACAAACAATTGTAACACGAGTTGCCACCAAACCGTTAACGCGACTCCGAAATAAATCATTTTTATCTA
The DNA here is from genome assembly GCA_946251905.1 of Cryptocephalus moraei. NCBI lineage: Eukaryota > Metazoa > Arthropoda > Insecta > Coleoptera > Chrysomelidae > Cryptocephalus > Cryptocephalus moraei. The sequence continues at coordinate 3,817,670 of OX276452.1, forward strand.
CTTTGCGTTACTAATGATCTCATTATTACATCGAAAGTAGTGTAATAATATTCATATTATTACATTACTTTTGGTAAATTTTAGTTTTGTTAAATTGGTACATCACCCTGTCACGTAGACGTGCGGAGACATCAAGGTTAAATTATTAGTATTTCAATAAACATGACTTTTAAAATTTCATGAATTTACATTCTTGTCTTCCATTTCGCTTACGTAAGTAAGTAGTTATTGAAGTTGTCCTAGAGCTACTAGATTTTCAAATTAAAATACGAAACGTTAATGTCAGTGACGTCAGTGTAACCAACCCACGCAAAATTCCCTAAGGTAATAAGTACGGAAACTTGAACAGCCAAAATTTAATGAATTAATTAATAAATAAAGCAAAGTAGATAAAATAGTATATTACACTCGTTTAATAAGACGTATGTCACACTCGTTCTATTAAAGCAGTCCTCGCTTCGCTCGTCGTACTTCAAAACTCGTGTGACGATACTCCGTTTTATTAATCTGGTATAATATAATGTACTATTTATTTTTCTTTATACTTTTATCCAAGCCAAACCATACAAACCTAACCTTTCGCACCGTAGTCGTAGGCCCAGAAACGTTTCCGTGAAGGATTTTCTCGTTCCGTGTAGATCTCAATCCAAGATGTCTACTGTCTATTTTTACGTTTAAGAGCAAATTTTATAATGAAATATCTCGGTCGATAGACGAAATAAAGTAATTGCCACACTCAGGTAGGTTCTTCTTTAGGCGCTGATTCTGTTGATATAACTTTTGTTATTGTACAGTTAAAGCATTGTGTGTCCAAAACGATTGATTGCTAGCGTCACCACGGAGAAGGCAACCGACAATACAAAAACAATTGTAACACGGTTGCTACTAAACAGCGCGGCGCGATAATTGGCCGTTGCGATCGTGACGGTTTTTCGGCATTTACACCTCTCACCGATTCAGCGCTTCGAGCGAAACCCGCCATTACAAAGCTATGCTTCCAAAAAAAATTTAACGGGTAATGATATTCAGTGTAATTTACTGTGGAACAATAACGAGTGGAGTAATCCCATTACTTCATTCTTTTGTCAAATTCAAATCAAACCAATCAATGAATAGATTGTTTCACATGTGGTCACTTTTTTGTGTTGTTTTGTCTGTGGTACTGTTCTGCTCGTGTATTTTTTAGACTTGTGAAACAGTCATCATTGCGCCTTATTTTTACATATTCGTGTGTAGATCAGTCGTAGCAGTGTACGATTATGACTGATATTTAAGAAATAGGCTAAATAAGTTTACTCCGGAATAGGCAACATTAGCTAGGGTAAATTTATTCCCCGCGAAATCAAGGAATAAATAATAGGCAATGAAGAAAGCTCTTGGGCAATATAAACATGATATTAGAATTTCTTAGAATTGATGCATTATATGATAGAATTATGTAGAACATTTGCTTGAAATAGGTAGAAAGGTCAGTTTTCACAATAATAATCATGTTAAATTGTAGCACTACTTCAGTTTTCTTTACAATACTACGTATTTTAACCAAAAAAGTAATTTTTTATTTGGATTCTTACTTGGATGATTACGGATTTTACTCGCCTATGACTCGAACCGCAATTTCATCTTCATGGGTAATAGACTTTTATATGGTAATTGAATAACACACTATTTTCCAACAAGGGATTTTAAGACACATATTACATATAAAAATGAAGTAATTGTCGAGGTAAACTTGCAAGTAGAATGAAAATAACACTACCAAAAATTCTATATGTGAGATTTCAGGTGACCTAAAACAATACGTGTAATATTGTTTATCTATATATATAAAAATGGATGTTTGTGTGTATGTTCCGCATAGGCTCCTATACCATTCGTCCGATTGCAACGTAACTTTGGTGAGTTGTAGGGCGCATGTCCGTGAAGGTTCCTGCAATGGTTCCGCGTCGAAAAAAGAGCCAGGGGGGCAGAAACGGCCAAAAAATATAAAATGCATGACAGTTAATATGTCATCTTTATTTGACATACGAGTGACTGACAGATGGCGCCATCTCGCGGCGAAAAGGTAACTTTTAAATGTCGAACAGCAAACAGTTTGTCAACGCTTTGAGGATCGAATTGCTCAAAAGCACTCTGTTATACCTATATATATAAAAATGGATGTATATTTGTATGTATGTTACGCATAGGCTTCTATACCATTCATCCGATTGCAACGAAACTTTGGTGAGTTGTAGGGCGCATGTTCGTGAAGGTTCCTGAAATGGTTCCGCGTCGAAAAATGAGCCAGGGGGACGAAACCAAGGCGAATCAACTTTTAATAGGTTGCCTCTAGCGATCCTGACCTACCACAACGTCATCTACGTCACACGGCGGCCAGCGATGCAAAAACTACTTTGAAAAACTCAAAACTGTTGTCAATTACAAACAAAAACGCCAGCCAAACGCCAAATTGTCAGAGTAATCAGAACATAGATTAAACCACAGAGTTAGATTAAACACAGGTAATAAAACTCAGACCTGGGTCGCCAGTCTACGTCACGAACTCCGCCTCCCCCGCGCGACACCCTCGCCCGGAAGCTGTTCAATGAGGCAACCTATTTAAAGTTGATAGGCCTTGGGCCGAAACGGCTTAAAAATATATGCATGACAGGCAATATGTCATCTTTATTTGACAGACGAGTGACTGACAGATGGCGCCATCTCGCGGCGAAAAGGTATCTTTTAAATATCGAACAGTTTGACAGCGCTTTGAGGATCGAATTGCTCAAAATCATTCTGTTAAAAGTAGAAATGTTTTTGAACGTGTGTGATTGTCTGATTGTTAGTGGTTATTTATGAACTTTGGACATTCGACACTAGAAAACACGCGCATTTATTTTATACTTTCGCTGTGAATTACGCCTCCAAAAAGGAAATCGATTGACAGATCCATATGTAAAGCAAATAAATGAAAGGCTTTACGAGATTCAGAAAATGACGGGCAAAGGGAAGATAGACTAGAAATCCTCAGATTAAAAAAATGCTCAAGCCCGTTTATTTGAAAAAGACGAGCAAAGGGAAGATAGACTAGAAACCCTAAGATTAAGAAATGCTCAAGCCCGTTTATCTGAAACAGACGAGCAAAAGGAAGATAGACTAGAAACTCTTAGATTAAGAAATGCTCAAGCCCCTTTATCTGAAACAGACGAGCAAAGAGAAGCAAGATTGGAAATCGAAGGAGTACGCATTGATCGATCAAGACAAATAACGCACGCTGATTGAAATCATTTTCATGGAGTGTGAAAAAAAGGATGAGACAGGGTCGCTCCCCGAGCGAAGCCGAGTACCTACATCGGTTATAAAAAATAATTACAAAAAAATATTTTTTCCCTTTTCATAACATTCTACAACATAATCACAGCAATGCAATGCATGGTATTGAAATAAATTATATGTTTTCTCGGTAAACCTATATTCGCTAGATTAACTATTTTTATTTAATTGCTCATTTATTTCATATCAAACTGAGCCACAGCGAAGCGTGGTCGGGTCACGGCTAGTTTTAAATAAATGAAAGGATTACTTTCCTTGTTATAAAATAATGTGAGTTAAGTAGCAAGAATGGAGTTGATAATATTAGGCTTTTGGTTTGTTTTCACCAAACACTTTATTGTCTCAGCTTCTGGATTATAAATTTTTTAGTTTGTTTTTTTAACCAAAACATTATTTGATGTTACAGACTCCAGTTAAATTTAGCTTCATTTTGAACTAGTTTTTTCTAAATTTTGTTCCTACTTAAGTGGATATAAATTGGTTAATTCATTTAAAATATATCAGATATACATTACAACCATTCAATCATCGATTTTTTAATATAAATGGAACATAAGGGTTTATTTACGTTATATAACAATGTGTTTAATTTCATTGTAGTGCATATCATATCATTACCCACGAATTTTGTACTTCCAACATGTGAAGTAATTTCACATGAACTCCATTTTGTTCGTCGTATTGATTTGTATGACGCAACTGGTATGCTCTAAATTAGTACCTAATTCTAGATAACTTTCCACTTTTAAGATTCTCGTGGTGGATCTGCGAACATCAACGCAGGTTAAAATTTATTGCTTGAAGAAAATTACTTTTATTATTTCCGGTTCACTTAAACCTTCACGATTTTGTGGATGAGTTATCTGTTTAAATATATTCGATTTCATACCAGAAAAAATCAGATCTTTCCTGGATTCCCTGTACTCCTGGATTCATAGATACGGAAACTCTGTTAAAGGATCATTCGCATCTCATTGTCGAAAGGTTGAGCTCTCGTACTAATAACGCAAGTTTGTAGCAATTGCCAGGGAACTGGCACAAACTTCTTGGCAAGTTCCTATGTGGCGTACAAGCCTTGCGGTTACTTAATGCATAAGCAGGATGTATCCCGACGTAGGAGTTATATGATTTATATTATACAGATAATTTATACTTAACGAAAATTCGGAAGTTCCTTCGCTTATATATGTATATACTTAATACCAGAGTAGTGGATGTATAGGGATAGTTCTCGCAGTTTGGGTGTATCGAATACGCAAGAAATCTTGAATGATTAATGGGGGCTGTACACTGCCTCACATTAATAATTAATGTGCGATAGAAGAAATGAGCAATTAATATCTTAAAATACATGAGACAGAATTAAATATGCAATACCTTATAGAAAGGCTTAGCTCAAAGGTAAAACTAAATAATTAGATAGCAGTATTTGTAAAACAAACAGAAAATTGGAAAAAAGTCAAGCAGAAGTACAAAAATACCAATTTAAAAGCTTTAGGGGCTAACAATTTATGATCGATTTTATAGTCGCTATTAATAGAAAGGTACATCCCGTACATATACCCGATACTGCAGCACGGATTATATGAAAATTGAATTCATTTGTATAAATATATTGGTCAATAAGTTGTTTATATTATAATATATTTTTTTACTAAAAACATATTATGTGTGTTGCATATTTGAGACGATTTTACATATATTGGTGACTTATTATAATATCGACCTATTTTTATTGTTTTGGCAATTTACAATATTTTAGTTTGGTTTCTTTGAATTTTGTGGGAATTTTATGAGATTTGCTAACTAAACGAAATCTATTCTTATTTGGATAATAATAAAATTTCAGAGGTGCCTTAAAGTCTTATAGATGAATAATAAATATATAAATGTGTCATAGAAATCAAGTAGATATTCAGTTCTTTAATTGAAATCGGGAATGCATTGGGTTTAGGCGAGAAGTTATATTTTTAGCCTGAGTTTGGTTTGGATGACAATAAAAGGACGCTATTTTCATACTGTTTCCTTTACTATCCGGTTTCAAATGTAGGATCCCTTCAATTCAAATTAGAATAAAAAAACCTGAGTGCAAAAAGTCATTGAAACATATGTTAATTTTTCAATATACTTACATATACATTATAAGGATTTTGAAATTTAACTACACGTTGTTCTTCATAATGTCTTCAAAATATACCTATTTTCGATGTCAATTTGCATACTTAGATACTTCTTTGCATCTCAACAAAAACAGTTTACAACAAAAAGCTGTGTTATTAAAAAGCTTTATTTTATGCGACTACATCACCAAATATCAGTTAATCCGCCAACACTTTTTACCGACTCTTAGCTTAAAATTTTTGCAATTATAATTAGTTATTAACTTAAAAGCTGATTATGAAACGTATGGAATCTCGAAATGTAACACAATATTTATGCTGTGAATCCTGGAATTCCTAACTATTTCATTACCTTGCGTAACAACATAAACTTTACAGTTCCTCTTCTGCATTTGGTACATAACCACTAGATTGCATTTTCAACTGCTTTTGTTTTTAAATTATATGTACCCAATTTGTACCAACTCTGATTATCTTTTTCCGCGTCAGGCACACATGTACTATAAACAAAGGACACTTAAAGAAAAATGTGAAATATATTTGAAATATATATCGTTAAACATGTCACAATTTCACAAATTTTACAAACTAATACTGTCACACGCCTGAGGGCCTAGGGCCCAAAGGGAGTGCTCTGATTGGGGGGTGTAGCTCGGTAGAGACTAAGAAGACATGGCAACATGGACAATATTTATTCAAACATTAAATATGATAGGGGAGAGAACATTTGACAGGAGTGCAAAAATAATAATTAAAGGGTGAAAAGACAATATCAAAGTGGAAGAAGTGGTTGCTTACTGTGGAGTACAGAAGGGCAGTAGACGGACTCTCAAACGGGCAGCGTGACGGGGTGCTCGATGACTGATGACTGATCTCCCGATCGATCTGATCGATCGGTATAAATACTTATTGTTTTGTTGACAAACGTGCCCGCTGCCAGCCGCGAGTCACGTAATGTTCTTTAGGTCACCTCCGTGCTGATTTAGCTTGGATGGTGACCCGGTTGCGCTAATTGGGGCCGTATCGCGACAATACGAAACTGAACAAAAATAGTAGTGAAACCTCTCAAGATTAACATCCAAAAAAATCTCAATTTGGCTGAAAGAAAAACTGATAAAAAACGCAAAAAGAGATACTGCTAATAATAACCGCAAATCACCAAGAAAGAATGGAAAACGAACAAGTTAATAAATTATGTTAGCCACAGATTATTATAGTTAATATAATTGATAGTCAATATGATTCGTTAATCATATTGAAAAATAATCTTCCAATATAAATACATTACGTTGCAACGATAAACTAAATCAAAGAAATGGGCCTCATCAAATACACTAAAGGGCAAATTACAATCGTTAATACTTTAATTAGCAGTACTATTCGGGTTGACGGTTTGCAATTTGTCAATTGGAACTACTCCTTAATAAAATCGGCATTGGAAATATGCTAATCGGATGAGCTGAACCAGCGGTCGTCGGCCCGTTCAGCAACCACTGTATTATTACCCAGGATAGGGAGGTTTTCGACCCATAATATATGTATAAATATTTGTTAATTTTTAACAATTGGTTGAATTAATGGAGCGGGTCTCTTAAATATATAGTTTGTCAAAAATCATGTAAGGTTTACTCTTCGCTTCGCACCGTGACAGTATGCAATATGATGGGAAAACTATTATAATTATCTGGTGACAATAATCCAGTAAATATTAAAGTATACGCCTATTGGACGCTACACTGAACCTAACAACGAAAGTTACAATGTGACAAAGTGACAAATAAATACCTAAATTAATATAGTATATATATTTTTAATCATCATCATCATCATCATCATTAGCTTTTATCAGTGTACTGCTGAACGTAAGCCTCTCTCTTTTGTATCCACATGTTTCGGTCTTGAGCTTTGTAAACCCAGTTTGTTCCTGTCCTTTCCTGTCTTGTTGCACTGTCCGAATGCCGTCGCTTAATCATTTGGGTCGTCTTTCCACTCTTCATCTTGTTAATCTCGGTCTCCATCTTAACAATCTTGACGTCCAACGATTGTTATCATGCCTTGCCAGATGTGCAGCCCATTGCCATTTTGTACGAGCCAGTTTCTATACTACATCTAGGATTCTTGTTCTACGCCTTATACTCGTATCATCTATCCTCAGTTTATCTCTAACTCTCACTCCCAGCATTGCGCCTTCTATTGCTCTCTGACAAACTCTTAACATTTCTGTACTTCTTTGTGTGAGGGTTGCTGTCTCTAGACAATAAGTGGTCACCGGAAATATAAAGGTTTCATAAACGTTCCTTTCTAATTTGTAGCGATATCTTTGTTCTTTAATATATGCTAAAGTTTCCGAAGGCTATCCATGATGCCCTTTGTTGCAGATTGCAAATTTGTATATTTTTATTTTTATTCTCGAATACTAATATTTCAATATTCCTTATATTTGCTTAGTACTAAGTTATATTGTTAGGTGATAAGTATGGGACCATTACCAGAATTTACATTGTATGCGAGGAACGGTCAGTTAAGAGTGCAATATAACCCTCGTTTAGGTTTGAATCTTGGAAGACAGCAAGTAAAGCATGATTGCGCCGTGTTTCCGGGAATTTTATAAAGACGGTTCCTCACAACAATAATTCCGGGATTTCCAAGGGCACCGTAATCCTCAACCTCTCATTGGTCAAAATTTGTTTGTACATATTTAATCTGACCAATGAGAGGGCCGAAATTGGAAAAATCCCCTCTCTCGTTTTCGGGTTTATTTTGGGGATGAAAAAGTTTTCTTGCCGAAAGGCAGTCGATTTGTACATTTCATAGAGTAACGTTGTAAATTATTTGTATATATTTTATTCAACGATTTGTAAATAGAATGTTTTTATATTCGGACTTCGAGTTTTACTCAAACAACAAATACGAGGCAAATTACCTAAAATTTGTCTTCGAAATTATTCATGGTCCTTCGAGCCGGATTAATTATCGATTAATCCACATTTTAAGTCCGTTAACACTCATTATACAATATTCGATCATCTGTACAAGAGTGAGTTAGAGCCTCCAGATCCCGACTCGTCTAGTATCCACCAAGGGACCTAAACTTCACCAGCAAGGGGTGAACGAGCCGACGGAGCAGCCAACCACCAAGGGAGCCGCCTTGACTACGGAACAACTAGTATCCACTACGGGACCTAGCTGTAGCCAACAAGCGGGGACATCGACTCAGCCGACCAACAAAGGAGCCGCCTTGACTACGAACATCTAGTATCCACCACGGGACCAAGCTGCAGCCAACAAGCGGAGAAATCTACTCAGGTATTCTTTATTTTATCACCAATTTATATCCTTGAATTTTCTATTTTCCCTTTAAAATGGCCGATCTCAAAACTTTAAAACAAAAACGCAGTCGAGTTAAAGCTGCAATTACCAATTTTTACAAATTTATAAATGAACTTAATATGGAAGAAAGGGACGCAATTCCACGTTTGCAAGTAAGACTTGAGAAATTTAAATTGGTATTCACGGGTTTTGATGATGTGTTTGATCAGTTAGAATTATTGGATGAAGAAGGTGATTATTTGAATGAAAGATTTAATATTGAGGGGGAGTATTTAGATGCATTGGTTAAAGCCGAGGCTATGATAAATGATGATAAATGTAAGGCTAATTATGAGTCAATTAATGACAATAATGCAAGAAGGGAAAAGTTAGTACCCGCCACGTCTATCAATTCTGCGCGAGTAAAATTACCACCCGCCGAATTACCTACGTTCAACGGTCGATATGAAGAATGGTTATCATTTAAAGACAGTTTCAAATCAATGGTTGATACTAATGATTATTACAGTAATGTAGAAAAGTTAAAATATCTGAAATCATGTTAGAAGGGTGAAGCAGAGCGAAAGGTAAAAATATTTTCTGTAACCGAGGACAATTATATCCGCGCTTGGAATCTTTTGGAAAGATCCTATGAAAATAAACGGTTAATTATTTCACGTCATTTAAGTTTACTGCTCAAGTTACCGATACAAGATAAGGAGACTGCAGAAGGGTTGATTAAATTAGCAGATGAAACACAACAACACCTGCAATCTCTGGACTCTTTAGGTATAAAAGTAACACCTCAAATTCTTGTACAAAACATTGAAGAAAAACTTCACAAACATACGTTGGAGAAGTGGGATGAAACTTTAAAAAACGAGGAATATCCAGATTTACAAGATTTAATCGATTTTTTATATAAAAGAGCTTCAAATTTAGTTAAACGGGGAGAAGAAAATCGCCGAAGGGATAATTGTTTCTCAAATAAACAACAGAATTTTGGAAATCACAATGCAAAAAATAAGAAAGTATTTTTGACCTCAACTACCAAAGGTTGTTTAGTTTGCGATAAAAAATATCCTGTTTTTAGGTGTAATAAATTTTTAAACATAAATTCAGAGGAACGTGTAAAAGAAGTTAAAAGAACTTCTGTGTGTCTTAAATGTTTAGGAGTACATGTCGACCGGGAATGTAACTACGTTTGTAAGCGATGTAATGAAAATCACAATGTTTTGTTACATGATCATTTCGAAACGTCAGAGACGAATAGAAAGAAATGACAATTAAAGCTAATGGACGCAGAACAACTCTCTTTTAGTACTAATATTGTTTCGAACGGGCTGATCACGAGTGCTCTTATTCTATTATTTAATATAAACAATCAAGCGGTGAAATGTAGAGCCTTGCTAGATACTTGTTCTTCTGTCAATTTGATCACCGAAACAATGGCTAATAGACTAAAATTGCCTAAAAAGAAATGTTCTGTATCCGTAGGAGCAATTAATGATTTGCACACTATCGCCAAATACATTGTTACCATCAAATTTCAGTCACTTTGTGGTAACTATGAAAGAACCCTAGATTTTCTTGCGATTCCTCAGATTAGCGACTATGTTCCCAATGAAAATATTCCACGGCATCGTATTGATATCCCGAAAAATTTACGCTTAGCAGATCCAAATTTTTACCAACCTGCGTCAATTGATGTTTTATTAGGATCAGGACCAACATTGTCTACGTTATGTATTGGACAAATTCATTTATCAAACAAAGGTCTTGATTTATATTTGCAAAAAACTCGTTTAGGTTGGGTAATTGGGGGCAAAATTGATGAATATTGTACATCAAATTCTACTGTTTGTAATTTTGTTGATTTGCAAAAAGATTTGACGTGTTTTTGGAACATTGAAGAAGGGCCTACGGGACCTAAGTTTTCAACAGAGGAAAATGAATGTGAGGAACATTTTCGAAAAAATACAATACGTAATGACGATGGAAGTTACACCGTCGCACTACCGTTTAAAATAAACTCGGAAGGTCTCGGGGAATCGCGAAAGGTAGCGGTAAAACGACTATACTCATTGCTTAATAAATTTAAAAATAATCGCGAATTGGAAAAGCAATATACTGAAATACTGCGGGAATATATTAATCTCGGTCATATGTCCGAAGTCAATATCGAAAAGGAAAGAGAAGGATTTTATTTGCCACATCACGCCGTTTTGAAAGAAAACAGCGCGACAACAAAACTTCGCATTGTTTTTGACGCGTCCGCTAAATCGAGTAACGGAAATTCTCTTAATGATCTACTGATGACCGGACCCACCATTCAAGACGATTTGTTTTCTCTTCTCCTTCGTTTTCGATTACATAGGTACGTAATCACTGCCGATATTGAAAAAATGTATCGGCAATTTTGCGTACGGGAACAAGACCGAAAATTCCAACGAATCCTATGGGGAAAGAGCGATTCTATAAAGACTTATGAATTAAATACACAAAGTCACATTTGGAATAACCTCCGCACCTTTTCTCGCCATTCGTTGCTTACATCAATTAGCTAATGATGAACGTCATAATTATCCGAAAGCCGCAGAAATTATTGAAAGGGATATGTATGTAGACGACATGCTCACGGGTGCTTCTACTATTGAAGAGGCAAGTCAAATTAAAAATGACTTACTTTCGTTATTAAAATTAGGAAAATTAAATTTACGACAGTGGACGTCGAACGAACCGCGTATACTTGAAGGGCTCGATGAAAGATACATTAGCCAAAACGTAAATTTAAATAAAGACACCACACGAAAAATGTTAGGTATTTCGTGGAATGCATCAGAGGATAAAATTACATATTCGGTGAAATCTATCGATGAAGTTAATATCAGAACGACCAAAAGATTCATTCTGTCTGAAATTGCGAACAATTTTGATCCGCTGGGTCTTCTAGGTCCAGTTGTATTACCCGCGAAGTTATTTATGCAAGAATTATGGATTGAAAAGGTAGATTGGGACGAATCTGTGAGTTATAACTTTTTTACGCGATGGAAAAAGTTTTACATGCAATTAAATTTACCAAATAAAATATCTTTTGATAGAAAAGTTCTAATTAGTGCTGATAGTTTGGAATTACATGGTTTTTGCGACGCGTGTACATCCGCGTATGGCGCCTGCATATACATTAGGTTATTATGTGAAACTGGAACGATACATTCCTATCTTCTTTGCGCCAAATCTCGAGTTGCTCCGACGAAAAACTCACCTGTTGATATTCATAGATTAGAATTATGTGGAGCGCAATTGTTAACTAAATTATATTTACTAGTTTCAAACGCAATTAAAGTAAAAAGTCGCCGAACTGTATTCTGGTCAGACTCGGCTGTAACTTTGCATTGGCTAAAGACTTCACCTCACTTACTGAAAACGTTTGTAGCGAATAGGGTTGCGTATATTCAAGAAAATACACGTGAAATCGAAGACGCATTTACATTTGAAGAATTTAATACACTAGTAATTGAGATAGAGGCTATTTTAAACTCCCGACCTATTACTCCACTTTCCTCCGACGCCAACGATCCTCAAGTCCTTACACCCGCTCATTTTCTTATTGGTGATAATCTAAAGGGATTACCGAAAGTACAAATGGATACTCTCGCCAGAAATCGTTTGTCGAATTGGCAGCACATAACGAAAATTCGACAACATTTCTGGAATCGCTGGTATAAAGAATACATGAACGAGCTCAATGTTAGGCGGAAATGGACGACTCCTGACCATCCAGGTCTAGAGGAAGGCACGGTAGTTCTTTTGAAGGAAGATCGACTTCCGTCCATGAAGTGGAAATTAGGTGTAGTGCGAAATTTACATTCGGGCAGTGATGGTATAGTGAGAGCGGTTAGTGTGAAAACAATTAATGGAACTTTAAAAGGAAGTGTAAAGGCTTTAGCAGACTTAATAATTAATGGTTGAGTATGTTACTCAACGAGGGGGAGTATGTTGCAGATTGCAAATTTGCATATTTTTATTTTTATTCTCAAATACTAATATTTCAATATTCCTTATATTTGATTAGTACTAAGTTATATTGTTAGGTGATAAGTATGGGACCATTACCAGAATTTACATTGTATGCGAGGAACGGTCAGTTAAGAGTGCAATATAACCCTCGTTTAGGTTTGAATCTTGGAAGACAGCAAGTAAAGCATGATTGCGCCGTGTTTCCGGGAATTTTATAAAGACGGTTCCTCACAACAATAATTCCGGGATTTCCAAGGGCACCGTAATCCTCAACCTCTCATTGGTCAAAATTTGTTTGTACATATTTAATCTGACCAATGAGAGGGCCGAAATTGGAAAAATCCCCTCTCTCGTTTTCGGGTTTATTTTGGGGATGAAAAAGTTTTCTTGCCGAAAGGCAGTCGATTTGTACATTTCATAGAGTAACGTTGTAAATTATTTGTATATATTTTATTCAACGATTTGTAAATAGAGTGTTTTTATATTCGGACTTCGAGTTTTACTCAAACAACAAATACGAGGCAAATTACCTAAAATTTGTCTTCGAAATTATTCACCCTTATTCTGTTCGTGATTTCTACGGTTTGATTCTCTTTCCCTATTTTAATTACATGTCCCAGATAAATATATCTCCGAACATTTTCTATGCAGCAATTATCAATAAGACTAGCTGTGTCGCTTGTTGACATTATTTTTGTTTTATTTATATTCATGCATAACCCTACCGTCGTGGAAACTTCGTTTTATTGTTGAAGCATGGTTTTCAGTTCCTTAAACTTATTGTACTTGTTAATAATACCACATCGTCAGCAAATCTCAAGTTGTTTAGAAAGCATCCGTCAATGTTAATCCCCCAACCTTCCCAATTCAGCTGCTTGAAGACATCCTGTAGCGCTAATGTAAACAATTTTGGTGACGTTGTGTTCCTTGGCGGACTCCTTTCTCAATGCTTAGTGTGTTGGCTTGAAGATCTTCATCTATTTTTATATGTAATGTAGCGTTTTCGTATATAGGTACTTTTGATTAGTTGTGAGTATCTCGAATATATTCTCGCAATATTTAGTGCTTCGAGAATTTAAAATATTTCGAAAGAATCAAACGTTGTTCAATAATCCACGAACGCTAAAATGGATGAGACCATTATATTCGCTAATCTTTTCAATCAAGGTTTTAAGAGTCTGAATATGATCTATCGCATTAAATGGTTTACGATAGCCCGTTTACTTAGCTGGTTGATACAGTTATAGTTTTTGAGATACGCGGTTAGTTATGATTTTAGTGAACAGTTTATACATACATGAGAGCACGATTATGGGACGGTAGTTTTCTATGTTTGATGTTCCCTTTCTTAAAGAGAGGAATTACTTCGGCATTTTTTCATGCGATCGGTACCTTACCTTCAATTATAGGCACTTGTTCAATAGTATCATAGTTGTTTGTTGTATTCGCTTCCTATTTTTAAAATTTCGCACTTATGCGGTCCTCTCCTGGACTTTTTTGTTTTTCATTTGTTTGGAGGTTTGTCTTGTCTCATGAATAGTAATGTTCGATATTTTTTCGGAGCCCACGTTCATGATGATGATGTTCGATTAGCCGTATTAATTGTCGATGTGAACGATGAGTATAGCTTCACACAAAAGTTGTCTATTACCTTTATTGTACAACGTGTTTCAAAATGATTGTCATCTAGTTGGCGTTGGAATTTCTATGCATGTAATTTTGGATGTGCCGCGTTCTATTGATTTGAACCTATCTAATTCTGACAACAAGTGTCCTGTGATCTGTGCGATCTGTGCAAGTGTCAATCACGGCCGTCCAATACATCCAATATTTATTAATTGTTATTATTAAGCAATTAAAATGTATACTGTTTAAGAAAACACCTTTATTATTGAAGCCTATTTCCGAAGTGGGCGCTTAGTAAACGGAGAATGGCAATATTCCATTTCTGAATGCAAAGCACAGTTCCGATTGAATTTCCCCACTAAAATTGTTGAAGACTCCGCCTTGCTACACCATCTCCGCATAATTGTGGAAAGATTCCAGACAACGAGAAACGTATTGAAAGGGAAATCTATTGGAAGGCCGCAGACTAACGAAAATGTTGTAGAACATGTGGAAGAGATTGTTGAAGAAAATCCACATTCGTCATTACCTACGTCGTTTATCGTCTCCAACAGACGTGTCCTTCAGCACTGTTAGAAGGATTCTGAAAAAAACGTTTGGACATGCATCCTTATAAAGTCTCCATAGTGCAGCAAATCTTACCGAGAGATTACAACAGTCGGATGCAATAATGCAAGTTTTTTCAGGAAAACCACAACAACGATGATGTTCTTGATCTAAGTTTCTTTACAGATGAAGCCTGGTTCCATTTGAGCGGTTATGTCAATGTCAATGTGTATTATTATACTAGTTTAATAAGACAGAGTGCTTTAATAGAACGAGTGTAACAATACGTCTAATTAAACGTGTGTAATAGACTATTTTATCTACTTTGCTTTATTAATTCATTAAATTTTGGCCGTTCAAGTTTTCGTATTACACTAGGGAATTTTGCGTGGGTTGGTCACACTGATGTCACTGACATTAACATTTCGTATTTCAATTTGAAAATCTAGTAGTCCTAGTACAAATTCAATAACTACTTACTTCCGTGCGCTGGACGGAAGACACAAATCTAGAATTGGCCTGCACACCCCCAAAAATACTCAAAGCAGCTCAAGAAATTTATTGAAATACTAATAATTTAACCCTGACGTTTACGTGACAGGATGAGGTACCAATTTAACAAAACTAAAAGTTACTAAAAGTAGTGTAATAATATGAATATTATTTCACTACTTTCGGTGTCATAATGAGGTCATTAGTAACGCAAAGTAGATAAACAAAATTACCGGACATGGTCTGTTGTTAATCCACACAATTTCATTGAGGTTCCCTTACATTCACTGAAAGTAGGGATATGGTTGGCCATATCACGTCATAGAATATTAGGGCCAATATTCTTCCACCATACCATCAACGGTATCAAATTAATAATCTGGATGAACTGATGAACCGCATTACCTTAATATGCAATGAAATAACGGAAGATACATTGCAGCACATTTTTAATAACATGAAATGTCATGTGGTTTTACGCATGCAGTAAAACGGTGGCCACTTCGAACATTTATTGTGAAACAGGCAATGAGTACTGCTGGTAATTAACGGCCCTTTTCAAGACCAAAACAAATACTACAAATAGACAAATACTCAAATTCGTTTTCTTTTGACAGAGAAAAACCAGAAGTTAAAAGAGGTTAAGTAGGTTATTTTGAGGTTATGTACAGCTAGTAGAAAATGGTAGAAACTTCTATTTTCGCAAGGCGTTTTTTTAAATTTTACATGGGAATTCCTCAGCCGACTAGATGACAATTATTTTGAATCACGTTGTATCTTGTTTCTGTGTGACAATAGTTTCTTCTTGATCTTTTATTTTAAATATTTTTTGATTTTCTTATAGATTTTTTCCTTCCGTCTAGATGTTAACACCTTCTTATTGCGATTATCTTGTATTGCGTCGTCTATTTGTTCATTTATATACACTCTCATATGTTTTCTATTTATCGTTTTGACTTTTTTGTTAATTTTTTTGAAATTGTATATCACCCTGTCCATTTGTCTGCTTTCTTTAATAATTGATTTAAGAGTTTCCTGTGACAATTTGCTAATCTTGGGTCTTTTATTTGCACAAATTTTCTTAGCAGCCGTTTGAATGTTGTTTTTCAGTTTTTCGTTCAATACATCTTTGGTTAGGTTATTTAGTGACTCAATTAGTTTCAATTTTTCTTCATTTCTAGGATGTATTTCTCTTGATACACTCTAAATATAGCAGGAAAATGATATGAACATATCATAGAAATAACCAAACTGCATAACTCCGGAAAATCCTCAGATTTAAGGCCGAGATTGTCATCAAATAATAGAAATACAATATGAATAGATAAATATATTATATATATATACCAAAATTTTAATGAAAAAAAAAAAATGGGTTGTCTGTAAAGTCGGTTTACGGACGATAATTTTACGTGATAACGCCATAAGGAAACATTGATGAAAAATTACATAGATTTATGAATTAAATTGAATTATTGTCACTAAATTATCACTATTTTGAATGATACAAAGGAGTTAATTGAAAATTACAATTTTTTCGATGAATTAAAATTTATCCAATCTGCGTTATTTTGTTAAGGATAGGACGCTGATAAGGAAAGTAGAAAATCGAGAGGAGTGTTTCAAGTGTAATGTGCCTTGAGAAAGTTAAATCGATGGTTGTTCCTCTCAGCGTTGTTGGACTGATTAACATCTGATACGCATTCGAGATTATACATACCTATTTTTCATGTATTTGAGGAATGTGTCATCATTTTTCATGTTTGTGTTGAAGTGACCGCAAAGAAGAATTGGTACATCGGCATCAATACCCGTCAATTACTGCACTCGCTGGGGCGGCTGTCATTTCTTACGGAATTTTCATCCCCAACCCTAAGATACATCATTTAGTACCGCTCCTCTCAGATAAAGTTTTGAGTATAAATTGAGTATTGACATGGTCATCGGTCCTCTTCGTTTTACTTTCTCAATTGTTTATCCTTGCCTTTTAACAACCGATAGCGAATAGAACGAAAATAGTGTAGCCCACTTCGGGTGGTAATATGTACTACCATTTTCGGAAGTTCGATACATTATTTTTTATAAAATCACACAGGTACGAATTTACCTATCTTAGGAGGTACACCGGTCCGAGTTGACCTGTCTCGGTGAGGGCAAATTTCAGGTACAGATTAAACCATACGAAATGACGCGTGCCCCTCGCTGACCGATTCTACTTTTTTGTAATAATCAAAGAACAAATATATGAGATTATATAGCTAATCAAATTGTTGGAATGCAAGAATTAATTACCTTATTATTACCTTATTGCTGCAATTGTTATTGTAATAAGTAATAAGCAATAGTTTCACATGAAATATTCAGTTCACTTTATAAATAGTTGGCAATACAGTTAACGTCAAGCTGCGTGCTGCCGCTGTCTCTCTTTCACTCGGACGCATCGTCCGATGGAGTAGAAGGGAGATAGATGCGTCACAAACGAACCGCTTAGGTCGATCTTCCTCTCTATCGCTTGTTCTCGCTCTCGCTTGCACTCATGGCTCACATTGGTTGTGTGCTGCGAGTCTCTCTTTCACTCGGACGTATCGGCCGATGGAGTGGAAGAGAGATAGATGCGTCGCAAGCCAAACGCTAAGGTCGATCTCTATCACTTGTTCTCGCTCTCGCTTTCATGCATGGGTCAGGCGTAACGTTACAATGAGTCATGTTGTCTGGTGTGTGTAGCCGGCGTTTATCGATTTAAAAGACGTTATCACATCGAAACCTAAGTTACTTCTTATGGGGTAACAGCTATATTTATATATAAACATATAAAAAGTAGCGAACCATCGTGGGACGTAAAAGCATTTAAAACTGTATCGATTTAAATGTCTATACTCTTAAATAATGAAATATTGTATTTTTAATTACTAGTTCGCCATTAGATGTCAGATCAAGACGCGTACGAGAAGAGTATAAAGAAAGAGTAAAGGAAGATAGAGTAACAAATTTTAAAGACATTATTAAGAAATAATTTTTGTTTAAAAATGGCGGTTACCCAGTTGTGTAAAAAGCATACCACAAATGGCGTTGTCCCGCAAAAAGCGCAAACGTATTGCCGAAACACGCCCGTGGATGTAGCGATAAATACAATTTTAAGTATTGTTGTGTGTCGAATATCAAGATTCCTAATTGCCAGTAACATATACTATATATTAAATATTGCGCTGTGGACTGGAGGAAAGGGGGTCAGATGACGTGCCACGGACACGTTATCCCGCTGCACTCAAATTTACTGCTTAACGGGGCAAGAGATGTTTTCATATCAATAAAAGAGCCCGCTATGAAAAAAAAATAGGACAGCGGGTGGCCGTGACAAGATTCCGACTGAGGCACTAAATTGTGCTTATAGCAGAGGACAATATTGGCCTGGTAGTTCAACTGTTTAATAGCACCGATATTACAGGTGAAATCCCATCCGACTGGGTTATTGTCGACCTTTATTAGTCTGTCTTAAAAACAACAGCCAAAAAATGTGGTGAATATCTCTTAATCAGCCTGATGTCCTACATGTTCAAAGCATTTCTACGCATTATTCACTCTCGCATTAGACGTACATGTGAGGAAGATCTTGACGACTCTCAATTCCGCTCAGAAACCCTTTCGGAACACATGAAGTACTTTTTGGAATGAATCTTCTCCTACAAAAGTGATCTTCGAAAAGGCGTTTTTGCATGATTTATCGATTACGAAAAGGCCTTTGACCGTATTCAACACAGTAAACTTATTGAAATGCTACAGGGTGTTGGGATTGATGTTAGACATCCAAATAATAAAAAATCTATACTGGAATTAAATGGCACAGTTAATAAATATTAAAACAGATCGTATTAAAATACAACGAGGAGTAAGACAAGGTTGCATACTATCGCCCTTGCTGTTCAACCTATGCTCCGATCGAATATTTAAGGAAGCATTGGATGGGATAACACACCTCGGCATCAAATTACATGAAGAACCAATAACCACAATTAGATATGTGGATTCTAGCGAATACAATCGAAGGACTGCAATTGCTTATAAACGAAATCGCTACCGTGGGAAAACAACAAAGTCTTAAAATTAACATTGCAAAGACCACATTTTTGATATTCAGTCATCAACCTCAACATGGAACTACCCTGGAACTTATGGGGGGCCGAATTGAACGAGTCTCTAAGTTCAGGTACTTTGTGACTGTCATTACATAGGATCTAAATCTGGACTGCGAGATAATGTGCCGAATAGAGATTTCTCTTACAATTTTCAATAATATGAGCTCGTTTCTTTGCAATTTGAACCTAAACTTGAAGCCGAGACAACGTATGATTGAATGCTATGTAGTGTCGGTATTGCTGTACGGAATCGAGACATAGAGTCTAAGGAACAGGACGATTAACCAGCTGAAGGTATTCGAGATGTGGCTTCACAGAAGAATGCTTTGTATTCTGCGGACGCAATGTGTTATCTTACAAATAAGAATGTACTACGAAGAGCAAACATCGAAGAGCAACTCTTGACGATCGTAAAATGCCGAGGCATCATCTTGGACATATTTTGAGAAGCGATAAATATCGTCTTTTTCAGCTTATACTCATAGTCAAATAAGCAAAGGTTTTTTACAGGAAAAAAATGTAGAAGTTTTTTTCTCACTGGCTCTATATGTCTTTTGAGCTGCTGAATCCGAATCTGAGGTTTGCCACCTCGCCAGGCATGAGCTTCTCAAGGAAAATTGAAAAAACCTCATGTTTTCGGCACTTTTTTCAGTTTTTTAACTATAATTCGAAAACTAAGAGTTATTTGGTGATAACTGTGATGCAACAAATTAAAGTAGACAAAATTTCCTATACACAAGTATAATAACTCTAAAGTCTGGAACACTCGATAACGTCGTTAGATGGTGTTGAAAAAATGGCATTTCTTAATTTTTCGCTAAAAAGGTTAAAAACATTATTCTGCGCGCTGGTGCCCTAGTATCAATTTCGTACACCTCCAAATTCAATCATTTTATGATTACTAGATATATATCCTGTTTACATTTAAAGAATTGGCAAACATGAGTGAGGCCCATAGGTCAACGAACCTCCTAGCCCAAACGAAATCGTACTACTTTTAATTTAAGGGGAATAATGTTTTGATAAAAGCAAACATATTTTGAACAAATTTTTATTGACAAGAAAGAAAAAGCAAGAACAACATTTTTTTTAAATTTTCATATTCATTCGTCGCCATCATCTGCAGAATTATCACCTAAAACAACGTTTCACAGCAAGTGTGATGCAGAGGCGCTAACTAAACTTTTGTGACTGAAATTCGAAGTTAGAGGGTTGATTTCAATGGCAGCTAGGCCTGGCCCTGTCTTTTCAAACACTTTTAATGGAAGAGTTCCGGCACGTCTTTGGAGTAACACAAATGATACCACCCATCGAATGGAATGTGTTGTGCCCATCAACAGTTCCGATGTTGAAGTCTGCGTTAATGTAAACAAATTGAGATAGTGCTTGTTTACTAAGAGTTATATGTGGTTCCAACATAGAGAACATTTAAAATCGTACGGCTTCTGTGTATGATGAACAAAATCCCAATTAACTCAGCACATCGATTAACCTTCGTGATCCGTACTTCTTGTACAAAAATGTTGCAACGCCCACTTGCAAAGGAGATATATATATATATATATATATATATATATATATATATATATATATATATATATGACTTTGGCCTTATGGCTGTACGCAAGCAGTCAGCTATTGCAAGACATTGCTTCTTCCATTTTTTCAAAATTTCGTTTTTTCTTGTTCATTACTACAGCATATGTAAAGGCTAGGAGAGATTCTGGAATTAGGCCGTTCAAACTATCTATAAAGGTATCTGATGAAGGGTACTGTGTCAAATTGCGCACTTGAGAGCGTGCATCTTCAACAATAATAGCAATTGCTGTTTGAACGATCCTCATCTTTTCTTCTTTCTCTGACAACCTATTTTGGTACCAAGTGCCAGAGCAATCTTATGACCTGTGGCCTTGAAACACACAATATGTCATATTGGCTGTTATACATATATTATCGCCATACTTCTCAAGAAGGCACTGTTTTACTGTTCTTGGGTGAGGACAATCGCCTTCAATCTTATTTACTAGTTCTTCAATTGTAAACTAGCATCCTTCAGAACGGTTTTCAATGTAATTAAAAATGTATTGCATTTCTCCATCCACATCATTTCTAGGTCTACCTAACTCTGTGGTCTACCTTGTCTTGTGTCTTTGTTTGTCTTTTGGGAAGGTATAGCTCTTTCATGCATAAAAATGCTATTGAGCATCAGCAGCTGGCAAATCATACACTGAACCTATACGAAGTAAAATAGCATGTTCGACTTCATCATTTTGATCTTTCAACGGCCTCTTTTGTTTTTACCTACAGTAAATTGGTTCACAATGTACACAGGATTGCGGTGCTCTGCTGTTTTTTTATTTCTTTGTTTGAATTATCTGGTGGCACTTCCTCCCCACATATAAAACAGTGGACTTTAAATGAGAATTGGGGAATATTGGAGCGAAGTGCAGATGAAGTACTACTTTGTGTATTCCTCTTACGGGCAGCATTAATCAATTTGTGATTAGTATATCTCTTCCTACATTTTTCGTGCACCTCAACTTCTTTAGCAATCTTATATCTATTAAACAAAACTATTTTACCATCCTCTCGACCTTTACTTGCTTCAATGGAACCTTTTGAATCCAACCCCTTTTCCTTTACTATAGACGTCTGGGTTCATAAAGGATCGTATACCTTCCTAGCAATATATCAAAAGCTGCGGAAATTTTTTGAGTTTTTCGCATTAAAAAACGGTTTTCACTTTTGCCAATTATTGAAATATAACCAGGATATACCTAGTAATCATAAAATAATTCATTCTGGAGGTATACAAAACTGATAGTAGGACACCATCGAGCAGAATAACGTTTTTTAACCTTTTTAGTGAAAAGTTAAGAAATGCCATTTTTTCAACACCCTCTAACGGCATTATGGATTGTCCCAGACTTTAGAGTTGTTATACGTATTTATAGGAAATTTTGTCTACTTTAATTTAGTGTATCACAGTTATCACCAAAAAACGCCAAATTCGGATTCAGCAGCTCAAAAGACATATAGAACCAGTAAGAAAAAAACTTCTACATTTTTTTCCTAGAAACGCTATTTCTGATCCTTGGATGACTGAACTATCAAGGGTAAGATTGAAAGGCGACAAGCAGTAGGAAGCAAACAACAATCGTGGCTCACAAATATTCGAGATTGGACCAGAGTAAGGAAAGCTTGTAAACTTTTTCGCATGGAATAGGCCTTCGCCATGGTGATCGCCAACGTCAGGAAGACCGAAAAAGGCACATCAAGGAAAATGAAAATGTAGAGGAAGGAGTACGCCAGCAGATTGTTGCAACAAGTGCAGCTTGAAATATTATACAGCCAAGAGATTTAGAGGAACTACTGGTAGTCGTAATACTAAGGCAAGGATGTATAAAGTATATTAGGCCTATTGATGGGAGTGATGAATTTAAATGAGAATGTTTGGAAGAGTATATATAGAAATTTCATCGTGTATTTTGTCAAATGACATCTGATGGAAATTTAAACCCAAGTATTAAAGAAGTAGTGTTCCACAGGCCAAAAGAGTGGACCAACTATTAAGTAAAATACTAAATAACAGACGTACGTATATTCAGAGAAATATCACACCAGGACAGAAAGGTGGTTGACCGACTAAGACAACCTGATTTCACAACATGATAATGTCATGAATTAAACCATGATAAAACTGAAGAAAGAAACAAGATATGATTTTAATACAAAATGCGAGGAAAAATGGGAAGTCACTTATCTACAATCCCAGATTTTAAATTAACAACTAAACAAACAGCCAAAATTTTGTTTCATCATAAAAATCTACTACAGTTGTTGATCATTATAAAGAACAAAATTCTTTTATCAATCTAAAGGATGCTGTTTGATGGCACTGTGTATCCAAGGAAACGGTGATTAGGTAAAGAAATTAATTTTTAATTAGGTATTACAGCAATCGTATAATGTAACGTTTAATGTTTAATGATGACCACGATAAAGGCATTAATGGACGAATTTGGATACATCTATGTTTAGTTTTTCAGATTTTACCTTTGAGGGACACTTTCCATTTGGGGTCCAAATGTCTTGCTTTGGGGTAACTTTAATTTAACGCTGAATATTGAACAGTAATATCTAAAACGTATATTTCATAATGTGTCGAAAACATGGGCTCAGAATTTACTCATTTACAAAGAAATATGCAAGTAGTATTTTCACACACATTGCCAGGCTAGTTCAAAATTTGCAAGTAGAGATTTCAGCTTGTGCTGTCCTCAGCGCAGATCTGACCCAAATACAATAAAACATATCTGGGAAGTAATTGGACTTGCTTTTGCTTGTGCTTCGGTCAAAATGTGCGGGAATGTTAGGAGTTACAGAGAGGCACACATAGGTTCTTAAGTTTACTTTTTGGTTTCTACTGTTTCACATTGTTTTGTTTGGGTTAGTGGATATAATTTCCATTATTTTTTCTTTTTCTGGTAGGTAAGTTATATTAGGAATTGTAAGGCAAATACGCAATGTTAATAAATCCCTTTTAAGGGGTCCGGATTTAAGTTACAAACAGAAAAGACAAGTATGCAACTATAGAACTGATGCTAAACCAATAAAAACGTGTCCGAGTACAAAGTATTGACACCGCATTCTTTTAACTTTCAACTCGAATATGGTAGCAAGAATGACGTCTAGCTAAAAACATTACAGAATATAACTTGTTAATGGGGAAATTGGCTATTGGAATCCGTTTTTCGGTTATTTTGATACTTCATACCTCGACGAAAAATGAAGAATCGTGTTCATAAAATATACACGATGAACAAATGACTGTTATGAATTGTTCCAATTTATAGAATAATTTTAAAATTCAGCGCTTTTCGAACAAGACAGGTTTCTTTAAACTTTACTTGGACGTAACTAAAACATTAAGAATCTTTTTTAAGGAGTGGTCAAATTACAATATCTAATATAAAATCTAAATATCGGACCATTATAAGAGACAATATACAACCAGTGTCCATCACCGTATATCATCAGAAGGTGAAGACACTGTTGATAGACGATAATCGAGGAAAGTATGCCCTTTAGTGGAACGACTCCTTTCGACCCATTAACCATATTCCGACATTTGCATACGATTCCGGAGAGGGCATCTCGATTTATGCCAGCATCAACAAGAAGTGGAGGTCATAGCAGGTGCTAGGACTGGTCACAGACGCCCGGAGTAACTTTTTCCTGGTTTCCCGGGCTGTCTGAGTATGTCCCCAAAAGGGCATACGAACATATATTATCGACACTTTTGGTGTCATGGGCCCACGGTCTATAAGAGGCACTTTCATCTCAGAAATCAATTGATAACATTGAAAAAAATGTTACGAATTGTCGTCCCAATTACATATCTTACATTTGTTTCATACAAGACTTTTATGAATTTAACATTTAGCAGGATTTAAAAATGGTACACACTTGTTTTATTGATTGCAATTCAATGCAAATCCAGTGCAACAATGAAATTTATCTACATCACGTTTTCCCAAATTGGTCATTTTCGGGGAATGTGGCCGGACAATTAAACATTACAAGCATTACGTTATAAAACAATATGCATTTAAGTTTTGCAGCAGTATGTAATAGAATATTATTCCAAATATTAAAAATTTCCATTTGCAAAATTAGCCCCTGTCTACTTTTGATTTCAATTTGTGACTGATTGAATGAACATGTCTATTAAGCGCAGTGCCCAGTATTCTACGACATTTTGCGTAGTTAATATTTTAAAACAAAAGTGGAGTGCATTGTCAGAGTCTACTACTGATAAGACCGTTCATGAGTAATTAATAATGCAATTGGCGGTGTAGGACGACTTCCGCCAGCGTTTACCCGACAGTATGAGTGCTCGTGCTCACCGTTGTAATAAACAATTAAAAACAGCTCCTGTCTCCTGCCACGTCCAGATACTAACAAATCCTCCGCTTTAATAAATAAAATTAAACTTACAATGGTACACGGAGCAATCGACCATGTAAAATAATTACCACGCCGCGGGTGGGTGGCAGGGAGAAACACTCTCTCTCCCTTGCTCTCCCCCGCGCGCTCTCTCGCTCTCTCTCTCTCCCTCTCTTTCTCCCTCTCTCTTGCCAGAAATGCAATTATTTCCTGCGAGTATATATTAATTAATGTCTGCAGCAGTTGGCAACACGAGAGAGTGAGAGAGAGGGCTGTAGCAGGACGACTGGGTGGTGTGTGTGAGTGTGTGTGTGTATGCCCGACCACCCTCGAGTTAGTTGTAGCAGGAATAGTTCGACAGCTGGACACTTTCCTGATGACACGTATTAGATTAGGGTGAGAATCTCGACACTTGCAGGACGAGAGCGAAAGAGAGAGAGATAGAGAGAGAGAGAGAGAGAGAGAGAGAGAGAGAGAGAGAGAAAGAGGGAGAGTAGAAGGAGAGAACCTTTCAGGATGTACGATTTCGTCGAATGGAGACGTCCTGGGAAGTTGCGAGTTAACGAGTCGATGGAATTTTAAAAGTTCTGCAAAAATTTAATGGACAAGCAAGTGGGCTTCATGAATTTTACGGATAGATTAAGGAATGTAATTTAAGAAATAGTCTGAATCTGAAGCAACTAACTTCTTAATAGTTAACATAAAAAAATTAACATCCGGTATGTTAGATTGTAGCTGTTTTTGAGTATTTGCTTTTATTTTGGTTTAATCACATTTTTTTAAGCTGCATACTATATTGCTTTTCATAGTGTCCTTTACCTTTATTTTCATATAGTTTATTTGTCAAAGTTTTAGTTTATCTACGATGCCGCGACTGGTGAGATTTTGACTCTCCTAGAAGGATTGACAGAGAACGAATATCTCCACTGCGAGAGAAAAAAGAGCCTTTGAGTAATACTGCTGTTAAGAGGGCGAAATATGTATCGAAATAATCTTCGTTATAGACTTCTAACATGGAGAGAAAATGTCTCTATATCCTGGGCTATACCAATTGTGTTTTAGGAAATAGCTAAGGTCCATTTGAATGAAGACAGCCGGATCAAATGCATGTTTCGTACCCTTTTCATATAGGACCATTTATTTTCTCGTTTTGATGCAAAATCCGAACAGATTAAAAATTCCACATTACATATCTTCAATTCCAAATTACTAGCTAGATTACTTCTAGTATTACTAGTAAAAATAACAACTGCAAATTTAATTACGTAATTGGTCATCATAATACATTATTATAATATACGGAGACGGTCCAAATATGAGCCATGCTGATATTATGAGCCACCCTATTATTGGCAACAACATTTACCGATGCGATGTGTTGCTAAGCCAAATCTTTACACTATGGGTTCGCGAACAACTTTTTAGCTTCGGCTTTTTAACACAGATGATGTAGAGAAGCAATCAACAGGTTAACATTTTAACGGTTGCAAAAGTTTATTCAAGAGTGTAAATATTCTGTGTTTTCTTCAACAATTCTGAATCTTTTAAGTTCAAAATTGGTAAAGTGTGTACTAGAAATGTTACTCTTTAAGATGTTCTGCTGCGTTTTGCCTAAAATTGCATTGAAATACTTTGTTTATATAGAGACATTTTTGTGGTTGTGTTTGGAATATGGACCACTTGGTTGTCCGAAATATGAGCCTGGCCCACATTCGGGCCACATGTAGTATATTGTTGTAAGAAATTGCACTATTATTTTTTTAAGTTAAAAATGCCCCGAACAAGGGAAAGATACGTTTCAAGGAATATAAGGAAGCAGTGGGATATCGGAAATATGACGAAAGCAATAATTGCTGTTAAGGAACATTCGTTAACTTGTAGACAGGCAGCAAAAACAAATTGTGTACCAAGAGCTACTTTACAAAGGTTTTTGAAAATCAATGGAGATCCTGACCGCATGACTGTAACTTCTCTTGGAAGAAAAACAGTTTTAAGTAAACAATTGGAGGAGGAGCTTGTTGATTACATTCTCACAATGGAGGCAAAATTTTATGGTCTCGCCAGACGAGACATTCGAATTATGGCGTACATACTAGTTCAACAAAATGGTATGAAAAATCCCTTTAGGAAAGAAATAGCAGGAAGAAGCTGCCTCGATGGATTTCTACGTCGCCATAAGGAAATACTTTCTCTAAAAAGCCAACTGGCACTTCTTTTGCAAGAGCTCTTGGTTTTAATTCTGAAAACGCATTACGATCTTTTGATAACCTGGAACAGGAGTAAAAATTTTCCACCGCACAGAATATTTAATATCGATGAGACAGGTCTATCAATAGTGCAAAGCATGGTCCCTACTGTAATTGGTCGAAAAGGTAAACGACAGATAGCTGCCATCACTTCAGCAGAACGAGGATCACTTATTTGTTGCCTGTATGGGCGCTGGAGGACAATTTGTACCACCATTGCTAATTTTTCCCAGGAAAAATAAAAATGAACAGTTAATCCGTGGAGCTCCCCCAGGGACAATTTATGACATACATCCCAGTGGATGGATTCAACAAAATCTCTTCACGAAGTGGTTTCATCATTTTATACAGTTTGTTAAACAGTCTCAACATGACCCTGTTTTGTTAATATTGGATGGACATTATAGCCATACTCGCAATTTGGAAGTTATCAGCTTAGCCAGGGAGAATCACATTTCAATAGTGTCACTACCACCTCATTCCACTCATAAATTACAGCCCTTAGATAAAAGTTTTATGGGTCTGTGTAAGGTCTAATATAGCGAAGAAATAAGAAATTGGATTCGTGTTAATCAGCGTCCTGTTTCAGTTTTTGAAATAGCTGAGTTATTGGGAAAGGCATTCCTAAAATCACAGACCGCACAAATTGCGATCAACGGTTTTCGAGTGACAGGAATTTATCCCTTCAACAGACATATTTTTTGTGATGCTGATTTTATTATTGAGCAAGCTGAAGCATTTAAAAGATGCAGCAATTCTAAAGAAATATCTTCCACCAGCAATACGTCTCAAGGTCAAACTTCCTCCCCTGTGTCCAGTCCAGCAACTAAAAATAACGAAAATCCTAAATCTGCCTACCCCGAATCTTTTAATAATGATCCCCAACCCGGATACTCTAGAAATGTTCATGACCTTCTTGTATTTTTCGAAAATATGAATACAAAACCAGGATGTTCCAGGAGTTTCCCTGTTCCTACTTCTGGTCCATCAAAATCACTCACTTTTGTGTCGCCTTTTGCGATTTCCCCAGTCCCTTCCATACAAAAGAAAATAACTAATCGTGGAAAAAAGTCTTATAAGAATAAAGTAGATGCTCCTAGTAATTAATTTCCCAAGTTACAGGTTAATTAGTCGAAAAAAACTAAAAAATATTTTGAAAAAACAAAATGTGGCCCATATTCGGACATTCTCCTTATAATACAATATTCTTAGTTTAAATTTGCTAATTATGATTTGTTCTCAGATCAGTTAGTTATTGAAATCTCTTTATGCAAACCGCTTAAAGTAAGTGCCTATCTAGAATATAGCAAATTCGTAACAAAAAACCAATATACTACTCTTAAATAATTATTAACACAAAACAAAATAATTGTTAAAATTAAAAAAATTATCTAAATTTTCAAGACTGATCGTTTGTCGATGGCATACCTTTCACCTAATAAAGAGTTTACCCGACACGGATCAAAGGATGTAGATGGAGTGATTTAATTCGGGTAACCGATGCGATATGCGGAGTCCCATGCTATCAGATGCGATAACCGCTCCATCCTAGAGTTGTAATTTACTTTGTTCTCTCTCTGAGACATCTTTTATCCCATCTGGTGCCCATAAAGGATTTTTCCTACTTTAACAAAAGGATACAAAGTGCTGAGTTCTATTAAACCGCAATCGAATGCTAAATATATTAAAGAACAAGTAACGTGAGATGAGACACAAAGTTAGTGCAATCTGATATTAAATACTGTGTATGTATTTCTTCCAACACAAGACATGTCATAATTTATTCATATTGTTTATTTAATTGATGTAAAAATTAAATTAAACCCTCTTAATGTGGATCCTAACAATTATTACAATATAATAATTATTTCTAGGTGCTCGATCATTTAACATGCAACGTACGTTGGGTAGACTGTTGGGCTACCCAACAGAATATGATTAACATCATGAAATGGCTTGACTCATTATCGTTGCTCGCTGCCGCCAAATATTAGAAATTCCTGCGTATCGTTGAGTTTGTTGAAGCGACGGACGTCCGAATATTTTATGTTAGTATTTATATGTATGCAACATATCCAGCATCACTCAACTGAAGGTGCAATGGAAAAACGAATTTGATCAGGCCACGCGGTAGCGTGGTCGTGGCTAGTATGACGTCACGACCGCTGCTACTACACTTGTACTTTGAAATCGTGTTTTCGGTATTGGTGATTTTTTTCATTTCGCGATTTTACCATTAATACACTTTGTTTTCAAAGAAATGTGGCATATTTAGAAAGCTTATGCGATAAGCTTCACGATGAATTTTTATACTCCGCAAAAGGTTTCATTTTTCATTATTTTTTTTGTCATAAACTTTTCGTCATCTGATTTCACGTCGGTATTTTCAGTATTCTGGTAAGATGCCGTCCTAGTTCCGTTTGAATTACACTGATGGTTCTCTTCTGAAAATCGGATTTCGCGTACCAGAATAGCAGAAGGGCCGGGAGGTATGGAGGTATATCGGTTCCTGTGCCCAATATTGTTTCTTAAATCGACATTCCGTGCCATATAACCGATGTGTCAGGTCCTAACCTCTACAGCCTCATGTCAATCATGTGTCAATAGAATCAGGAATTTGTTATCACTTATTAGACCATGGGCCCATGACACCAAAAGTGTCGATAATCTATGTTTGTATGCCTTTATAGGGGCATACTCAGACAGCCCGGGAAACCGGGAAAAAGTAACTCCGAGCGTCTGTGACCAGTCCTAGTACCTGTTATGAGCTCCACTTCCTGTTGATGCTTGCATAAATCACCGTTTGGCGATACGGTTATAGACACTGTTGATAGAAGATGATCGAGGAAAGTATGCCCTTTGGTGGAATGACTCCTTTCGGCCCATTAATCATATTCCGACATTTGCATACGATTGCGGAGAGGGCATCTCGATTTATGCCAGCATAGGTGCTACTGTTTATGCCAACAGGTGCTAGGACTGGTCACAGACGCTCGGAGTTACTTTTTCCCGGTTTCACGGGCTGTCTGAGTATATCCCTATCGCGAAATGAAAAAAATCACCAACACCCAAAACACGATTTCAAAGTATAAGTATAGTAGCAGCGGTGTGACGTCATACTAGCCATGACCACGCTCCCGCGTGGCCTGATCTTATTTGTGGACGCTTGATAGATTTAAAATACTTATAAACGAGTGGCTGTCTGATGAGACAGATCAGATTTATTCACGAAATGCTAATTAAAATTTTCAACTTTTAAATCCAGAGATACATTGTCGGTTTTAAATCTCCTTCAAAATCGACATCCACGAACTCGCGTTACTCCACTTCCTTCTGATCAACATCATTTACAAGTAATTCACTCTACTGCTCATTGGATCTGTATTTAATTTGATATTAAGCATATATTTGTTTATAACTCGATACAGAGTAATAATTTAAATAGAGAATTCTGATTTTGTTTAATATTGTTTAAAATGAACCATTCAATATGAACAATAGTAAGTTTATTATTATCTCCGGTTCCGGGGCACTAGGTGTCCGGGGGGTGTTCGCCGATGCAATATTTGAATTCAGCGACCCAAAAAAAACCCGGGCGCCTAGTTTCTCTCCTTTCCGGTGAATTTTGGTAGAGTCCCACGAAGATGATGTTCATCGGCGTTCTTGAGCTCCAGGTCGGCTGTGGGTTAATGTGAACCTCATAGTCGTGATCAGCGACATCCAAAACAACCCGAGAACCCGAATTAGGCCAGTTATGACTCTTATTTACAAAGTTAGTAAATCTTCCAAATGGCCTCCCAAATAATGCACTTCTTTAATGCAGTTTTGGCTGCAGCAATGCAATTTCCTGTTTGTATACAACAAAAAGTATGCACATTTTTTTCTAAAAAATTTTTGGAACGCAACGAATGCAATAAACCGCATTCCGATCTGACTTAGTCGCAAAAATTCCGAGCTTTTGGCCTTTTTAGTGCGTCATTGCCTCGACTACTCATATTGTTATATGAATGGTTATTAGTTTGAAATGTTGTAATCGCTTACTGGAACTACTTCTTTTGTAGATTACTAAACGAGGTAAATAGATAAAAAATGGATAATCTACCTCCTGTTTTCGTAGATTTCGAAGTCCGAAGTTGATTGAAAACCGCACAAAAAAAATATTTGTTTCAACAAATTAGGTGGTAAATTAATTAATAAACTAATAAACAAATCGCATCTTCGTAATGTGCTCAGAACGGTACCTACCCCAAATTAAAAGAAGAAACATCAAAATTCGTCAACAATTTCCAGAGATATTGCTTATGATTTAAGGTGCCAAAATAAAAAAAATTGTTTTTCTTCTTTAATTTTTTAAACAATCTTAAAATTGCTTTTTATCGTATTCAACAATTGATATCGAGGCACCATGATCTTAGAATCGCGATTTTTTTTTATTTGTGCGTAGATGGTTATTGCAAAAAAATACAAACATATAAACAAATTGATTTTTGCACTAAACTATTTGATGAATCGATCTGAAATTATCACCATATATTAAGCACTATAATCCCCGACTTTTTGCAAAATAACAAAGTCGCAGGTTCAATTTCGCAACGACAATCGTTAAACAAAAATTTGTCGATTTTGACGTTCTATACCATTTTTCTCAGCAACAAATAAAGATATCGAGGTCGGTTTAGAATCATTTTAAAGGACTTTTAATTCCCTAGAGGATGGCGGGCCCATTTTACCCAAAAGTAACTTAGTATTTAACTGATAACAAAAATAGTCAAAAAAGTGCATTTGTGACGTTTAATTGTTAATAACAATGCCTAATGTTCATAGTCCCGTGGGGTCTTCCTATACGTTTTGTTTCTGTTGGCCTATATCACCTAAAAATCCGGGTCTCCTGCTCGAGGATTCGATGTCAAAAACAGGGTATTTTTTATGCTTATTTGCTTGGTCTAATAGTAGTTTACCCACGATGCGAATGGAAACGTTTTTTTCCGAACAGTGGGTAGAATGAATTACCCACAACGCGTTGTGGGTAAACTATGTTACCCATGACACGAAATAACGTTCCACGCCCCTTTGTTTTGCATTGTGGTGCATTTCATTTGCACACCGTCGCGTTCTGGCTATTGCGGTTTACTAAGAACGAGTTTCAAATGAAACTGTGCATATGAATAAAAATGAAATATTTATTTAAACGCATATAAAATAAATTACATGTTACTATATCATAAAAAAAACACAAAGAAAATTTGAAAAACAACACAAATAAAACTAGATATAGAGGAACGAGCTTAAAAAACAAACATCACTTATTTTTACAAGAAGAGCTGTTATGACATTTTGAATTGTCATAACGCGTTGTGGGTAATTCATTCTATCCGCTGTTCGGAAAAAACGTTTCCATTCGCATCGTGGGTAAACTGCTATACCTACAACGCGTTGTGGGTAAAACTTTCGGTCAGTGGCCGATTTCGTCTATTGCGAATAACATATACATATAATTCTTCCACAATAGTTCCGCAGAATTTCACACGAGATACCTAAATTATCTGTCAGTTGCATCCAACTTGTCGGTTCCCTATCTCTCTTTCTCTCTCTCTCTCTCTTCCTCTCACTGCGATTTTATGCAAATTACCTATCCTTGGCAGGGTAATGCTACGGAGTTGAAGCTTGAAAGGGTTAAAACGGGAACGCAGATGACTTAGTTCTAATTAATTAATCAACCAATCCAATTCATTAATACCCTTTAGAAGTGCTCTTCTTCAATATTTAGGGAAATTTCTACCTCGATGAATATTCTGGCACGGTTATTCCATTTAATTTTGTTCTTTCCGCGTCGGGATCAGTCAAAGAGTAATTCGAGGGTTATAGCAATCTTATTAGATTCGGACAGTATTCAGTTTTAATATAGTGCTTTCTCTTCTAGGACAACAACAACAATTTCACTTTGCCTTTGGTCAGAGGCCTTTTCCTTTTGCCACCTCGGATCCTCTGTCTGGATTTAGGATGCCTCCGATCGGAAACTGCAACAGTAAGTACCCATACAAAGTTTTTCCAATCATATTGAAAATTGTGCATTTCATGGATGTTGAAAAAGTATGGTTCGATGATCATTTATACTACGGACGTATTAAACCAAGCTGTAGTCGAACCGACGAACTTATTACGCGTTAGCAAATTGTTTATATGTTTGAAAATATCTTGGAATCAAATTAGTGAGGAATAAGGGTTTCTTGCGTAGATACCCAACTTATAAATACGTAGGAAATATTTTGTCAATTATGCACATTGCAAAATTATTTTTTGATAAACCGGTTGTAACAAAAATCAAGGTTCTACAAGGGCAAATACATAAATCCTATACGCGCGATGCTTCTCTTCTCTCTCACACACATAATATAAATATTAATTAAATGTTAACACCCCGTGCAGTAAATTTATGCACAAGTAGATTAAACACTTTACATTCAAATCACTACACGGAATATACAAGAGAAATGAATGGGTTTTGTTTTCATTTAGACTGTTCCATCCCTTGGGCAAAATAAAAGGGTTCTCCTAAATTAGACATAGCCTTGTACAGAACGAGAGCAAAAGCCTTTTGTGGGACCCCGGCCGCGTTATCTCGTCGGATTCCTTTAGTTTAAATTGCGACGGTAAACAGACAAAAGGGAAATAAAATAAAAAAATTATGTGGGACAAAAAGGGGAGTGGCGGCGAAAGTGGCGAAAAAATTGCGACTTCGACAACCAATCAAATTGGAAAAGCTTTCAATCAAGATAGTGTTGAAGAACGTAGGGATTCCTTAGCAGCAAAAATAAGATGAGTAATACATCTGGAAAACCGTTTACCAAAATTGTCTTTATAAAATAAAACTGAAAAAAGGTTTTATTAACCAACTAAAATTCTAGATAGGGAGATCATTCCTAGTAAAGTTATTTAAGTATGTAGGTGTACACTTGACGACTGATTAACGTTTGAGTATAATCTAAGAACGACTAAGAAGAATGTACGGATGTCAAGTAGTACGCGAAAAACATAAATTTTTTAATGAAGTTATAAATTCAATAGATCGTCATCGATCGGAGACATTTTGGGGTCCCGTACTAAAAGTTATCACCGGCGCCATGTAGGTCATCGCATATTAGGGTTCCCTCGCTTCAACCTTCCAAATGAAGATAATGGCTGCGTGTATCCAGTGTGTAGCTACATATTAATTCACACAGTAAATTAATATAAGCATATGGTCCGACAGCTAGATAATTATAGTATTCGAACCATCATAATTTTATGGCTGGATCTACTGTGGGTCGGTACCTAAAAAGCGATTGGGGAGGTTAAAGGGTTACTAAAGCTTCAGGGGATAACTGGAGACTATTGACCACTATGCAGTAATGATATGTTGAAATGAATAAGTCTAGGGTTATCGACAAGATCGTTATCATATTGGACGACATTTCTTTTTCCTATCTGCGTGATCCCTGTAGTATTTCTGTAGTAGATAAGCTTCCAAGCCACTAAGATATTGTGTTCATTAGACGTTGTTCCTTCGTTAGACAGTCAATGAACTACTAATTATTAACTGTATTACTAATGTCTTCTTTTTGTCATATCATCGTGCCTCAGCTATCTCCATATTTCATGAGGATATTGTAGCAGGCGTCGATTTCTTCCATTTGGACGACCCATCGATGAGTTTCCAAAATAATCAATAACTTCTCAGACTTTTCAAAGTGTGTCGCAAGGTAACTTAATTGCATATACGATTTACTAAGGCACCAATTCGTTTTCTGACATCTTTATACTTAATGCAAACCCTTCATTAGTTTCGTAATGTCGTTTTAAGCCTTTTATTAGAGCAGAGCACGATAAATCCATTCAATAACATACTGTAACGTTTATTTTATAATTTATTTACATTAATTGAACACTAATTTATTTAACACACTAAACTACTTGTTCACTAGACTAGACACTACATAATTTATTTGTACTGCTCCGCATTCGGATCGTATGTCGCGTTCACGTCTGCTTCTCTACTGCTAACTAACTCCCTCGATCACAAGCCCCCTTATATATACACCCCCAACCCCGATAAAGAACGTTCTAGTATATTCTAGAACGCCTACGCAGGAAATGTTCATGCACCTGTCTTGTACGCGTCGTAGTTATTCTTTTGAAGGAGTAAACATGTGTCGCTTTGTTTACTTCTCGCATTACAATACAAAAGAAGTCAATTTTTGTTATTCTTGGTGATAACGAATTTTTTAAATTACTGGGACCCTGAAGGAAGTATTTTTAGGTTTTCTGAATCTGATTAGGCAGCAACGAATGTATAGCTGCTGAAATACAGGGCGGGGCGCAGTTTTGAAAATGCCATTCCCACATTGCTCCTCACCGTGTAATGGTAGTGGCAAGTTTCTTCGTATAGAAAAGAAAGTATAAGCTATTTATTTCTAGACCAGGTCTGCAATTGTAAGTGTTATAATAAACGTACTGATTTGTTAATGAAGTATTCTTTTTATTCTTCGGAATTAGTTCAACATTTGGAGCTTAAAATGAAACTTTTTGAAGAAAAAGTTTTAGTATTTTGGCAATGTGTTTTGTTAGCGATTTTATAGAGCTCACTTAGGAAGTTGAGAGGCTGCTGCTGGGAGACTCGAAATGAGTTGTGTCGAGAAATAACAAGATCTCCTCTCGGAGTCAAAAAATCCGCTAAATTCTACGTCTCCCATCGTCTCGTCTCGATCTAAGTCTGGTCTCGTCTCGTCTCCTGTTGGTCTCGAAAAATCTAGAAATATGGCAAAAAGAAATAAATATTCCTAACATTCCTCAACGCACATAATCCCATTTATTGAGGTCTGATAATCGCAATAGCTAATTTTGGGTGAAATTATATTATAGGTACATGGGTCTTCAAAATTGATAGTTGTGGAAGTTGTTAATTATAGTACATATTAATGAGACAGTGCTTCACATGCGCACATAACAGCTCTAGTCTGATTACAATGTTAATTCGTTCAGTAAATCAGGAAGAGCGGGAATATTTTGGAGATATTTCAAATACTCCAGTGAGCCAAGTTTGTAAAGTAATTAATGCAATCACATACGAATCAATAAAACTTATTTATTTTAAACTGACGCATAGAATATGGACGACTTATTATGGGGTCTATACCTAAGCCCCACTAAAATCAGTAATATTTGAATTCCAACAAATTTCATTATCAAAAAAATGTTTACACTATACCATGTTTTATAACATTTTTTATATTATATACTTGTATTAACTTTACAATGTTTTGCACCTCATCGAAGGTTACGAATTGAGTATCGAAATGTACTTTTAATCTTTACTTTTCATATTTATTTATCGAAGAAAAAATCGTCATTTTTAATTTCTCAGTTTACTAAGTCTCTGCCCAAATCTAAATATTGATGTGGCAGAAGTAGCTCTTTTGATTTCAAATTTATGCCTTTAAATTTTATATAATTGAAATTTCCAATTACTATCATTTCTCAATTTACCATTGCAAAATTGTGCATAGACAAATTCAATATGCTCCCTGCATGTATATTGATATCATTACACATTTTAACCAATCAGTAAATATGTATTTTGATGATATCAGATGATAGCCATTTAATAAATAAATAACTAATATATTAATTTCATTAAGGTTGTTTAATTTTGTACAATTCAAATATTTCGTAAATATATTGGAAATAACCTTAATACTTTCTTATAGCAAATTTGGTATTTTTTCCCGTTTTTTATCTTTGCATTAAAATTTAAAAAGCCGTTTGGGTTGTTACAATTGTTACTAACATTAAACCATTTCAGCTATATATAAAATACTGAAATAAATGCTTTAATTACTAGCCGATCTTGTGAGTAAATCAGTTGTAGATTAACTCAAGGAATAATTTGAAATTTGTGAGTAGCAGTCTTATTTTAGCGTTATTATGGTTATTATAAAAGTATATAGCATCATGAACGTTCTTCCAGTGACAACTAGCAAATTTGCTAATTTTTGTTTTGATTTAATAAACTCCTGGACAAAATTAACGCACCACACAATTAAACTTGCATAATTACAATACAGAAATTAATATTGCAATAACATTTTTATAAAAGCTTACAGTTAGGTATTAGGTACTGTCTAGTAGCTAGTAAATGAAATTAGCAAATCAGGGCGTTATCTCTAATAATTTTTTATTAAAGAAATTTTTTCTTGGAAACAATGCAAAGTTGCAAACAGAAAACAAACGAAAACAATAGAATTTTCAGACTTAGAGCTGTTCTAATATCATGTATGTCCTCCTCTACTCCTAATTACTGCTTCCATACGTTTTGGCATACTGGAAATCAAATTTTGAACGACTTCTTGACGAATATTTTCCCATTCCTGCATTGCTGCATCTACCAGTTGATTGTGGTTGGCAGGTGGAGGTGTACGACGTCGAATCCTTTTTTAATATCGTCCCATAGATGCTCTATTGGGTTCATGTCGGGACTCTTGGCTGGCCATTCCATGAACGGAATAGCTATAGCATTTAAGTAGCGAATAACCTGCCCAGCCACATGAGGACGAGCATTGTCCTGCATAAACAAGAAATTCGGTCCCACAGTAGGGGTAAATGGCATTACATGGTCAACAACAATATGTTCCAGATAATGATCCGCATTCATTGACCTACCACGTATGGGGACCAATTCTGTGCGGCCATCGAAACAGATGCCTCCCCAAAACATTACAGAGCCACCACCAAACGGAACTGTTGGAGAGATATTGCAACTTGCAAATCTCTCTCCTGGCCTTCTCCAGACACGCTCACGTCCATCAAAAGTTTTAAGGCTGATTCTTGTTTCATCTGAGAATAAAACCCTCTTCCAATCATTACAAGTCCAATCTTGATGTTGTCTCTCAAAACGCAACCTTTGAATTTTGTGCTCTCTGGTGAGCAGGAGTTTCTTGGCCGGTTTTCTGCTGTCTAATCCAGCTTCATTTAGGCGCCTTCTAATCGTTCGGGAAGATACAAAAAGATTGCGAGCATTTTGTAGGATGGTACTAGTCGTTGTCTTGTTTCTAAGAGCGGATTATCTAAGAAAACGTTCATCTATTGGATTAGTACACCGTTTTCGCCCTTGTCCCGGCCTTCGTAAATGAGAACCTGTCTCGTTAAATCGTCTAACCATGCGACTTATGCTGGAATGGTTTCTTCCTATCACATTAGCAACATAACGCATCGAATATCCCTCATTCAGCAAACTTGATGCTCTTACTGCTTCTTCCACTGACTGCGATTCATTATTAAACTGGAGAACACTGGCATTTACACTATCAATAACAAAAAACCTTGGTGACTCAAAACAATTAGTCTTAATAAGCAACAATTTCTGATCAGATTTTAAATCAATTTTTATCGAAAATGCTTTTCTTTGCCCTTACACTTTTAATTCAAAACCCATATTGACAAAATTTACTTGAGCTGTCGAAGTACATCCAGAGCCTACTTGTAAGATTGCTAAACAACTGAAAATCATCATTATTTTGGAATAACACAAAATATATGTGATGGTGCGAATTTTGTCCAGGAGTTTATATTTCTTGAAGCTATGAAGCAGTATGTCCCGGTTTTTACACAACTACTAAAAAGTGCACGTTTTCAAGGGTGATTTATTTATTTATGTATGTTTCTTTCATCATAACTACCTAATGACTTTACCGATTTTATTGCACATTGGTTCAACGACCGAAAGTTGTCCAGCTTCTCAAAGTTGGCCATGGTAATTTAACCAAAGGAAAACACCAAGTCTTAACCAACTGCTTTCTTAAAGATGAGCGACCGGTTTCGGCTTCATAGAAGCCATCCTCAGGCTCGCAAAAAAGTTGTTTTTGTTTTTAGGGCTCCTGTTGTTCGAAATGTGCGGCGTCACACATACAAAACAAATACGTTGACATACACAGTTAAAATAAATAAAAATTAGAAATTAATACATATCGAACAAGATTAACTACATAAAGTTCTTTCAGGACATGGATCTAGCCCTAAATGCGTGAGCTTCCTCATTCTTGAGATGTTGGTTCGGTTGACTGCTTATTTCACCAGTAGTTCACAAAATATCATCGGAAGATAGCTTCCCGTCAGAACCGGAAGTGTGTGTAAAACTAAATAGTCTCAGCTGAGTTTATTTGTAAGAGAAATCGTTGAAATCCTTACAATGCCACGCATTTCGTGGGTTATATATGAAAACAATTTCGCATCCTGTTCTAACCATACGTATAATTGTTTTCAATTTACTGCAACTTATTTCTCCCTTATTTTTTTAGCTATTTTGTTTTGTTTGTATGCAATGAGAAAATATGTAAATTTAGGAGATATTATTGAATTTGCACGATCATGTTACCTTCTTTATAAATTCACACAATTTCTAATGAACTATCTTTGCAAATAATAAATATTGATTACTATTACAATGCAATAAATTCGATGGTTTAAATAAATATCTAATTATTACAGGTAAAATTACTAACAATACATTTTAAAAAAAATTCACACGATACCGTTTCTCCCATTCTGAATCAATATTTTTCAAGAAACTAACAGAAACAACTACTTCAAGATTGGCACTGAACTACTCTGATGGTTTTAATAGGTACAATGTATAATTCTGACATCGATAATTTTAAATCGAGTATTTTTTTAAAAATAGTAAAATAAAATGGATTTCTTGCCAACACCAACATATAATAATTAATTGGTGAAAACACACAGGTTTTCCTTTTATAATTCTTGTAAATAATCTTGTAAACAAATTTTGGATCTCTTGTTCCAGTCTAGATTCATCATTTCATTGGTAATGGCTCAAGCTTCAATCAAATTAATAACTTTGAACAATTAATATCTTGCAGATTATAATTTGTCTTCGATGTCGTAAAATTTTACTATCTCATTTTTCGCATATCAACATATTTTCAAATTTCAAACAAATAATTCCTGTCAGGTGTTATTTTTTCTCACCTCCAAAATAGTTAAAATCTCCAAGCAGCAATCGATCGTATTGGAAATGACAATTTAAGTGCTATGAATAATGAGATTATTTGTTTCTAATTAAATATTATATATTTTTGTTTCAGATATGACACAGTTCGGCCTGAGCACGACGAACAGCCATTGGGGCTACAGTACGGCCGGAGCCTATTCCCCGTACTTCACCCCTAGCGCTATAGGGACTTGTACTGCCTCCGGTACGCAGTTCAACACTCCAGCCCTCGGTTTTTCCGGCAGCACCCCGGATCAGTCGTCCACACAAGATGCCTTCACTGCTGGCTCAGCGGTTAGCTCATGTAAGTTTTTGAATTGGGTTTACTGATAAAAATGGAATTTTCCCCGTATACACTTCTCGTCTCGTGTAGTTTCCTAGATTCTTGTAGTAAATATCGACAAAATAAATCAGCTTACACAGTACATTTGTGTTTCAAGTTGTTTTCTGTTTATATTTATACGAGAATAATAGCTTTTCCACATAATTCGCAACTGACGGTACTCATGAAGGAATTATATCCACAACATATGATATATACATATTATACGATCGTAGTACCGAGCCAAAGTACATAGGACATAAATAGAGTATCATAGTTAAATACAATAACTATATGTACAAGTAATAATTTTTTATCCATAGGTAGTACATATTAAGGTGTGATCCAATTAAACCGATTTGTAATTAAATGTATTCCAATTATACCAATATTCCCTCGAATATAGGAACCTATCCGTCGAAATTTATTTCTTTAATTTGATGCACTCTATGGAAGCAGATTAACATTGTAGCATTTTAATTACATTGAAACAAATGAAGATTAATATTAATACAAGTTAAATTAGTCCTATTGCATTGTGTAATGAATATTTTTGAACACTCATTTGGGATACTGGTATAACGTTGCTAATATCTTGAAAACCAAATTTTTGATAGGTCTTAAATTATATGCATAAAAAATAGCGATAACCAAATTACCCTTCTTAATATAACGGGTTCTGATGGAAAGGTCCCCTAGTAAAGTTTCGTTAGGTGATTCAATATACCGTGTACATTTAATAAAAATATTTACAATACTTATCAAAGGACTGATATTAAGAAACTGGCATATGATTTTTTCTGCTAGTGTCTACCCTATTTGCTTATTATTCAGTAAATTATATTTATTTAATGGGCCAAATCTGTGCAATGTGTGCGACTTGGGATTAAAAGTTTAAATTGACACTTACATCGAAATGCAAAAGAAAATTTTCATTTATCACGAGGGGGGGGGGCGAAATAAGAACATTGAATATTATTAAGTTCATTGAACAAATAAATTCATCAACAAATTTTAACATGTTAGCTTTTTAATTTTTTTTATAATAAGTTACTTATGCCTGATTTGTTTGGTCTAGTTTACAAGTGACACAAGTTAACAAATCCTATTTAACAAGTAAACAAGTTCATTATGAAATTCTAATATAACTGGATTTTACAGTCTTTATCAGTAAAAATTAAACAGTAACGACTTTTACTGTTTTTATAAGAAGTTACATGTGCCCCATTTAAATAAGGTTCACTATAACTGAATGCCTCGATACAAACAAAACAAATACCATTTACTTATATGTATATCGAGTAATAATTAGAAGATTGGTATATGGAGACATGAATTTTTTTTTAACAAACTTCCAACACGAATAATATTCTAATACTATTTTTTAAACTATTCCTAGACCATCGGTAGTCTATTTTTTTTTAATGAAATATTAGCACTGAACAAATATTTAGAAGAAATTGATTATTGTTGA
Organism: Cryptocephalus moraei; assembly: GCA_946251905.1. Lineage (NCBI taxonomy): Eukaryota > Metazoa > Arthropoda > Insecta > Coleoptera > Chrysomelidae > Cryptocephalus > Cryptocephalus moraei. The sequence continues at coordinate 3,860,264 of OX276452.1, forward strand.
CTTCATTTTGCTTTTATCGTTACGGAGAAACTTTGCTGCAAAGGCGAATTCTGTTAATTTTCTGTTGTTCTCTATGAAGTGCTCCATTTAATGGGTGTGTTTTTAAAATTTTTGTTTATGTGGTAACTACAACAAATAACAATATCTTCAAAAGTTGCAAAACATGTGTTTTCAATCCGTCTAATGTTTGAACTATCAATTCAAAGAAATGTTTAGGATTACATTTTCGCCACAATGTTTCCACAATTTCTTTCGCAGACAGGCAACCTTGGAGCAACTAATAACTCGCAATGACATTTCGACATCTTTATTGGTTTCACATACTGCAATCACAAATGCTGGAGTAGCTCAAAAAGCTCACAGAACTCAGTAGTCAAGGAGGTCGAATCAAACGTTTGAGAACACTTTCGAAGGAGGTTTTGGAGCAGATATGGGGATTATTAGTTGAAGATTTGGTTAAGTAATATTTCATTAGATGGGTTTTAATTGTTGCAGCGGCTCAAAAGCAATTACTGCACTCGTTATTTGTTCGTTGATGTTCCCGTTTATCAAAATTCAGAGACATATTTAACAATTGTAAGAATAGAAATACTTTAGCTTTGAAAACTCTCTGAAAAGCTTTCGTTTTCCATGCGAAATCTCCCACAATTTTTTAATTACAGTGGAAGACCGAAATATGCACAATATTCGAAGCGCATACTGTTCGCGCTCTGATAATAATATATTATTTAAAAATATGATATAAATTTCTCGTCGCAGTGCTCCCTGACACGGCGACGACGGACCTCGATCAGCACCTTGGGTTAGTAGGTCAGAGCCACACGAACCACTCCCAATCGTCAACCCACTCTTCGTCCCTGCTAGTACCCCGTTACACGGCGACCCACACGGACTTCGCCCTATCAGGCCCGAGGTCCCTCTCGGACAATTCTAGCGCCGCCGAGAGCCCCGTCCAGGAAGACCTGCTCGCCTCCTCCGTCCAGACGAGTACGGCTACTCTCGGCGTCAACCACGTGAACAACTCGAATTTCCCCTTGCACCAGAACATGGCGCAGGCTTCCTCGTACGCGTCCGGTAACTGCAACAATTCCATCTACCCGGTGTTGCCGGGACTGCTGTACTCTCAGCTGTACTCGGCCGCCAACCAATCGCACAACTTCCACAGCCTCCACTCGCACACGGCCCACGCGCAGCACAACGATTTGCAGACCGTCATGGACCAGCTGTCGACGAACAACCAGAGGCAGATGGTCAACGGGAACACGGACATATTGCTGGGCAATAACGGGACGTGCGCAGCGGCTGCTGCGCGACAAGACGACAGTCACGCGAGGGGGCTGAGCACGAACGCGCAGCGCGGACCGGGACAGAACGGCGACGCCGTTGTCTGGAGGCCCTACTAGGGCATGCTCTTCTACCAGGCGGACCAGTGACTGTGACGTGGATATAAACATTGAGTTTATCTTCAATTTGGGATTATCAGGCAGAAAAAGCGTCGCGTTATTTATCATAAATATATTGTTACGTAATGCGGGGGTTCATCTGTCAGTGGCCTAACTATTAGGTACAAGTTACTGCACCACTTATTACTTAAACACTAATTCATTTCAAATACGAATTTACATCGTTCATTCGAATAGTTGGTTGTCGAATTCTGTGTGCACGCTGGTGCACTGATTTATGTTTTCCGTTTACCGTACATTCGAAGTCTCGTATTGAAGACGCTTCGGAAATGCTTCAGCAACATTAGGCTTGTTTCATAAAAGCAAGTCACAAACATGTTATTTTCAGTTACGTATGCTGACAATTTCCATAACAGAGGCAGAGGATAAAATAGTTATATACTTCTCACTATAAATATCGTGTTTGTAACAGGTTTGCTGAAACAAATCTATTGTCTTCAACAAAACCGCATGTTGCTTATAACATAACTATCAATGCACAATCTTCTATTGCTGTCGAAACAAGGCTTAGGTACTCGATTAGACGAATGATTTTGCCTCACTTTTGTTAAGTGGCAATGTGATGCGAGGATTTAACACGGTTTGTCGCTTAGAAGCGTGCGAGACCTCAAATCACTTGCACTTGGAAGTGTACAATGGTTTGGTAAATTATATTAGTAACCTCCCAAAAATTTTCTCCCCAACAAATCTTTCGAAAACATGCATATATAAAACACATTCTAAGGCATAGAAATCCAGAAATTTACCGTACATGTTAGTAACTTCATTTCAACAGCTGTGAGAGCAACTAATCAAAGAGAAATAAAGCTGAGTCCATATCCTATCCTAATAATAATTTTTGATTGTTTTAAACGTAACCCTTTACTTGAGCAATTTTTATAATACATTTGTAAACAAATCATGTACAAATAATTACAAATTTTCCTAAAAATAACCCTAATGCTCAAACATGTAGGATTTTGGTAAAGGTTATTGCTCAAAAGTAAAATAAAGTACTATATTCAAATCTTACCAAAAACTTTCCCTACGTTACTTTAGTTTAATAGTAGAAATATGCGTCTACAATTAATGATAATGATTTCATGTTTACTTAAGTGAAGTTTTCAAAGGAATTTAAGAAACTAATTATATGAAAAGGAAGTATAATTTCTTGATATTCGTGTCAATTTTTTCCACTCTCAGGTCGGTCTAGCAGCTCATCTCAAATGATTGTATTTTTACCATGAAAACAGTATAAATTCGTTATAGACATAAAACAATCAGGATGGGATAAAAATTTTATATCTTCGATTGCGAATTGTTAAAAAATATATTCAACTACATTAATCGTTACGGATCATCAGTTTTACTACATGGACGTTTCACTGTGTTTGGTATGTAACGTAAATGGGAAAGCTTCAACAAAATTCCGAGTCATTTGAAATGAAAAATATTTAAGGTTTAATAAACAGCTTAGTAATTTTATCATTTTGCAATTAAAAATATTCCGAAAATTCAGGTAAGAAAAATATCCTGAATATTTTCTAATGCTCAATAAAGGATTAACGGAAGTAGGCAAAATTTCAAAGAGACCACATAGTTGATGAGATTTTATTTCGTCTGGACAAGACTTTCATTTTACTTAGTCTCGTATCGGTCGCAGCAAGTTCTAATGAGTTTTGTTGCCTTGGTGTCAGCCTCGATTTTGTTGCGAGATCGAGAATATATCGAGGAGATGCCTCGGTATCGTGACATCGTATTTACTACAAGTCGTCTAAATTAGACTCCTGTTTACTCCAATATCTCATATGGCTAGAAAAGTACCTACTTCTCATATGTCATATATTAGTAGAAATTTCATTCTAAAAATATTGTTGAAGTTGTAACTTGTTTAGAGATAAACGTTAAACTGAACTTTCTATTAAATGCAAAGAAAACCAAAACATACCGAAATGTCCCAGAAATGAAGATTGAATTCTTTGAGGTTGGCCAATTTTCTGGCATTTCTGAAGTGACGTACCTACTAATTGTCAAAAGATTTTTCTGCAGTATAATCCCAAACGAGGAAAACTCGTAGTTTGTGGCAGTTTTGGAGACGATAAGTTCTTCTTAAGTGTTCCTGTGATTGTATCGAATCCGCTTTGGGTTTTAAAGAAAACGTGGTGCAATATACTACATGTAACTAAGAGTGACTTAAATTTTGTTTAATCTGTCCTAAAGTAGTAACTACGTAGTAGTTCATTCAAAGAGATGTAAATAGTTTTAAAATAAATAAACTGGATCTAGTCACAATGTTACGTGAAACGGTGCAATCGGACATAATAGTGACTCATTATGTTTTTTGCTATGTATTATAACGCTTTAATTAGTCATACAAATGTAATATAAACTATTATTTGTTATTGTAACTATACTATATTTTGTTGGAATGATATGTTAAATAACAACGATAATATGAATAAAATAAGGAAAACTTCTGCAGTTTCATTTTATTCACTTCGCAGGGAGGCAACTAACCCTCTTCACGTTCATCCCACCGGTTCTTGCGGGAGACATTTCGGAAGCAGCACATTAGATCGACCCAAAAACTCTCCCGACATTACCGTCAACACTCGCAATAATAATAAATTACTAGCGTCACAGTGAAAATCGCTTACCAACGTATGCGTCAGCACCAGTTATATCTACTCAACAAAATTTAATTATCATCTTATTGTAAATTTAATCTGGGGCTTCTGCTGAGATCGAGAATTACAAAATCAACGAAACAGAACTTCAATAAGTTAACAACGGCGCAAAGACGCCATGCAAATAAAGGATAAATCGATAAAGATGTTGAGGTGGAGTGACGGGGGAGGAATAGATTTAGACGTAGTTGTACATTTGATAAAATAGTGCTCTACGAAAATGCTTCCAAAGTATTTGGGAGATGCTGTCTTATACTTGGAACTACGTCGCTCTACATATATTAAGCCAAGAGCCGAGGGGTTGCAAAAGTCGTTTTTAGTTATACAGGTTTCTCGACGGTTTTAGTTAGTTTTTATAATGTTAAACAAAATGGCATGAAATGCGTATAATCCAAATTATTTTAAACAATGTTTGAAAACCATTTTTAACTTGAACTAGGTTTGAAGCAATAATGTTTAAAACTATTCCATTAACTCGGCACCCCATTCAACACAATTCGACTCTAAGCCGCAGTTCCTTGTAACTGTTGCGAATTTCTCCAAGTGTCAAGGACGCAACAGCGTCTCTTATACGATTTTTTAATACTGCCACATTGTTAGGCAAGTTTTCCATGTAGACTAGTTGCTTTAACCGTCCCCACAAATAAAAATCTAAAATAGTTAAGTCAGAGCTTCTTGCAGGTCACAAAACAGGACCATTCTTATATATGCAGCAGGTTTAGACTACAGCATCCGCCGTTTCCTGCATCCATCTCGCCATGCTTTCCTGTCATGTAGATCTTCTTCTTGAAGTTGTCTACTGTGCATTGCTTTCTCTACGTCCATTTCCCACGTCCTTCTCGGCCTACCACTCTTCCGTCTTTCGTGTGGCCTATATTGGACTAGCTTTTGTGGCCATTTTGTTTCCTCCATCCTCTGTACGTGCACGTACCATATTAGCCTCCTTTGTTCAATTTGGTCAATGATATCACCTTCTGTTTTCATTTTTTCTTTTATTTGTTGATTGGGGATATGTTGTAACCTAGATATCCTACAACTCCTTCTAAGTACGTCCATCTCTAAGTCTTGGAGTCTTTTACTTTGCCTATCTTTAATTTCCCATACTTCCGAGTTATATAGTGTAATTCCTTCTATGATAGTATGGTATGTTCTTTTTTTGGTCGTACTCCTTATTCCTTTATTCCACCATATGCTATTTAGTTGATTTATAGCCTTCCGTCCTTGATTAATTCGATATTCAATATCTTTATCACAGCTCGGAGTTTTATCAAATATTGCGTCTAAATATTTGAATTCCTTACATTCCTTAATGTATTCGCCTTCCAGATCTAAGGGTGGTATTCAGAAACGGCACTTAAATATTTCTTAAGTCTTCCTTAGCTAAGTTAAGTTTTTTCTTAACTTAACGGTAAGGAGCGATTTGTATTCAGAAACGTCACCTAAACAAATTTTGGCTGAGAAATTTTTAAGGCGCTATTTTTTCGTTTCGTGTCAAACTCTGTCAAAAACATAACCTACAACCTATATTTTTCATTGTTTACATTTGGGATACTTGGTTAATTGTTAATTTGTTGAGTCCTGAAGGTCCTAAAATTGAGGAGTGTTGTGACTGTGTACCTGAGACGGTATACCTGGAATTCCAGGAAAACAACAGGGAAACGTCGGGCGTGTATTGAAGGGAATATGGTTATTTAAGGGACAGGTGGTAAATGTATTAGGAAACTTCCCGGGAGCGAGCAGGGGCCCAGCAGGAGCCCCTAGCAGGATAAACTCGAGAAGGAGCACCCGATGCGGCGAGGCCGACGACCCACTACACCGTCAAACGGATCCCAAGGCAGCCCAGCTGCCGATCCCAGTCCCCAAAGATGACGATGGCCCCGTGACCACCAGGACGAAACGGGCCTACATACATGGCTGAGTCACGGTTTTTTGTGGTTTCCTGTGACCGTAACCAGAATTGGCATCCACCACCGGAGGAATCGAGGGGACCGCAGCCTTCCCCCTCACCAGCATGCTAGGACCATTAGATGTAGCACAAGATGATATTGTAACATATGCACACATGTTGCAGATGACGCTTAATAAAGATATTTAAAAGTAAAAAGTATTAGGAAACAGGTAGTGTTCAAATCACATTAACGAGAGAGAAATACACAATCATAAAGGACCACTTTAGAAGAATAGGGGAAAGATGAGTTAAATGATAGCGATGGTCATTTCAGTAAATTTAAAAGAACAGTACCAGTTCTAGAGGGTAGAGATGTGGGTAATTGTAAATAGGTATAAAGGCCCCACTGCCTTTTTCTACTCATTTTTAATCGTGCGCTTCATGTTAGAGGACATTGAAATGGAGAAGAGGATTAATTTTACCCTCAGTGAGAAGGCGTTGCTTAAGGAACTGGTGGCAAGGAATTGCAGTATTGTTGAATGCAAACGTTCGGATGTGGTAACTGCAGACTCTGACTGGACTCTGTTGTGACGAAAGTTGTTCTAAAAGAGTAAGGGGCATTCCTCGTTGATCTTGTACCTCTGGGATTTGTGTTATTAAAGGGAGAATAACATTAACCACACACTCTTTCGTAAATCGATAGCGCTTTTTAAATTCGAACTCGTCCAATTCAAAGAAAGGCGTTTCCCTAATATACCTTCGGGCACGTACTGGGCGGTTAATTCTTTCGAGAAACTCATCGAAATCATCATTCTCATAATAATATCGCTCAATTCTCCGATAGTCATCGAAAGCGTCGTTCCATTTTCAAACATTTTCAAAACAAATAACGAAATAACCTCTACTTTCATCGACCTAACCTCAATGTTTCGGCTAAGGAATACTTAAGGTACCTATCGAGCTACCTTAAATATTTCTTAAGTATTTTTTAAATGTAAGACAAAACTTTACTAAGGAGGATTCAGGAATAGAATTAAGTGGGAGAATGACGTTACTTAAGAAATACTTAGGAATTATTTTAAGTTAAGATTTTTTTCTGCTAAGGAAGGTTTCTGAATACAAATTCGGACTTAAGGAACCACTTAAGTTGAGAAATATTTAAGGAACGTTTCTGAATACCACCCTAAGTCTCCCCCATCTGTTCCTTTCGCAAGATATTCCGTTTTTTCCAGACTCATTTCTAATCCCCATCGTTCATACTCCTCTTTGAGATTTCTAGTCATATAGCTGACGTCATCTTTGTCTGCAGCGATGACTACTTGGTCGTCTGCAAAAAGCAAAGTATACAGGTAAGAATCGTGTATTTGAATCCCCATTGAACCGCATTTTCTTGTCCAGTGTCGTAGTACATATGTCTTCTTCTTCTTCTTCGCTACAAGTATTAGGCATATATTTTTGCCTGTTACGGTACCCATCTCTTTCTTGGCCTGCCTACGCTTCTTCTTCCCCGAACCTTGTAATGCATTACTCTAAATGGTAGGCGATCTGCATTCATTCGATCAACATGTTCTTTCCATCTCTTTCTATTTTCCTTAATTTTATCATTGATGTTAAATATACTTAGCTCGTTTCTAATGTCTTCATTTCTGAGTTTGTCTATTCTGGAGCATCCTTTAACTCTTCTAAGAAATTTCATCTCTTGTGTTTGTATGCGTTGTTCTTCCTTTTTTGTAGTTGTCCATATTTCGCTTCCGTATGTGAGGGTTGGCACTGCAATGGTTTTATAAAATTTCAATTGTGTATCTTTTCTTGTTTTGTTTTTGAGAGTTTTACTTATTGTTCCACATACCCGTGAAAATCTGTTAACCTTCAGTTCTATATCATTACTACAATTATACGACATATTGCATCCCAAATATTTAAAGCTATTAACTTGTTGCAGTATCTGATTATCAATCACAATCTTTGTCCTTATGGGATGTATTCCCGAAAAAGCCATAGTTTTTGTTTTTTCCACGGAGATTTTCATGTCGTATTTTTTACACACTTGATGTAAAGCGTAAATCCCTCTTTGCAAGTCATCTTCTGTTTCATATAGCAATACCAGGTCATCTGCGTAAAGTATTGAATCGACACGTGTATGTGTTGATCTAGCCAAATTCCCTTTCTGTATTTTGTCCTCCAATCACGAATTATCTCATTCATATATATATTAAATAAAGTAGGGGAAAGGCAACAGCCTTGCCTGACTCCTTTGTTTGTAGCGATATTTTCTGTTAGTTGGCCATTAGGATCTATTAATATGTTGGTGCTTCTGTACAAACTTTGTACTCCTCTTATTAAATGTTTCGGGTATCCTGATTCTTCCATGATCTTCCATAGTTTGTATCTATTAACGTTGTCAAAAGCTTTTTCTAGATCGACAAAAGCTATGTGTGTATCCTTGTTAAATTCCAGATGCTTTTCAATAATCTGTTGAAGAATGAATACGCCGTCTATAGTAGATCGGCCCTTTCGAAGTCCCATTTGCTCTTCACTTATTAAGTGTTCCATAATGACCTTGAGACGGTTGTTTAGAATCTTAGCATATAACTTAGAGGCTGTGTCTATTAAACTTATTCCCCTATAGTTTTCACAGTTGTTCTTGTTGCCTTTTTTGAATAATGGTATCACTTTAGCTCTATTCCATTTAAAAGGTACTTTACACGCCTTCCAACATTTATTAAAAATATGTAATATTCTCAGATGTAATATTATACCACCGTATTTCCACAATTCTGCATTAATACCGTCCAGACCTGTTGCCTTTCTGTTTTTTGTAAACTTTAAAGCTTCCGTCAATTCGTCCATAGTTATTTCGTCTAGACCTTTCGTATCATATTCTTCCAAGATGATTTCTTCCGCTCCTTCTTCGAACCATAACTCTTTATAATGTTTTATCCATTCTCGTTGTTCTATGTTATTAGTAATTAGTTGGTCCTTTTCTTCTTTATTGAGTGCTTTCATCACTTTGTATGCCATAGTTTGTCTACCATATATATCTGCTTCGATGTTGCTTATGAATCTATTCCATGATTCCTCGTGTGCTTCTCGTGTTATTTGTTTGCTTTGGTTTCTTTTCTGCCTATAAATTTCGTTATTTCTTTCTGTTGGGTTGTTAATTTTATTTAGATATGCTCTTTGTTTGTCTTGAACTGCGTGTTCGATTTCCTTATTCCATATTCTTAACCCTCTTCGCTTCCTGTATCTTTTCTTTTTACTCAAGACTTCGTTTGCTACCTTTATCACTGCTTCTTTTACGTTTGTCCATTCTTCTTCAATACTTTCCTTTGTTTCTAGTTGTCCCAATGCTACATTCATTCTCGTCTGATATAAATATCTAATGCTGTCTTGACTGAGTAGATGCACTTTATATACTTATTCGTCTGTACTTTGACTTTTGAACGGTTTTACTTTCTTCCATCTCTCAAATAAATCTATTGTCGTCACTAGGATAAAATGATCCGAACTTATATCACGGCCTCATATGCACATACGGCACATATGTCATATAGATTTTGAACAGAGTAGGTGATGGACAACATTCCTGCAGGAGTCCTTTAGACGTCTGGAACGTGTTCGAAGTCTCATTTCCTATTTTTACTGATGTTGTTGTATTTGTATATCAGGACCAGGACCATTCTTGCCAACGTAATTATTTTCGAAATGTTGATTGAGCCAGGCAGCAAAAATGCGGGAATGGTGGGCCAGACAACCAATTGCTCAACATTTCTAAATAATTGTGCTGATTTACATTAATATCAAAAAAATATGGCCCTATTATTCCATAGTGAGAAACAGCACACCAGACGTTTAGCTTAACAAAATATTCAAGTTTTGATGCAATTCTAAATTGAGGATTAGTATCACTCCAATAACGAACATGTTATGACGCAACAGTATCATTGCTAAAAAAAGTTGCTTCATAGGAAAATTCAATGCTTTTGTGAAAATTTTTGTTCTCCATTATTTTATCTCCCATCCACATGCAAAAATAAAGACGCTTTTCATCATCTCCCGGTTCTAACATATGATTAAAAATAGGTTTATAGGGGTATAATTTTCGTTACTTCAGAACTCTTTGAATATGGGATTTGCTCTTATTGAGTTGAAGAGTCTCCTTAATGAATGGTTGGGACTATCTTCCACTTAATCTAAAATTAAAACTGTAGAAGCATCATCTTCATCACATACTGGTTTCCTTGTCTTTAAATTCAGAACAGAACCAGTTTTCAAAAATTCTTTCACCAACCTCTTTATATCCACACGGGAAACAGTTACTCCAGGAAATTTTTCATCGAATTCTATCGCAATCCGACGGTAGCTCTTTTCCTCAATACCATAACATTGTACTTATTAAATATATATTTTTTTTATTGGTACGCTATTTTGCCTATTTCAAAGATGTTATAGAAACGCTATATACGCTCGCTATAGAAACGTATCAACAACGGCCAAATCAACCAATAACAGAGCGTTTTTGGCCGTAGCGGGACGAGCCGATTGGTGGCACGACGGGCTACGGGCCGTCACGAAGTGTCATGAGTGTCATTCAAATTAATGATATTGGGTATGCATTTGGTTTTGATATAAAAAATGGTACCAATAAAAAAATTGCGTAAAGTATTCGTGGATAACTGCTCTTTCAAACACTTGCTCTATTTCGAGCACTCCGGCAAAACTCGCGCGTGTTTGAAAGAGCTCAATATCCACTCATAGTACTTTAATATACTATTTTTGATAACATTAACATTTTCACAAAAAATTACAGAATTACAGTTTGAAGTTATTATTGACAAATAAATAAGTGTTTGACGTTTTCAATTCAAAACCTTTCACCACAAAAAACAATAGATGTAATGCGATAAAAAAATGGAAAAATTTTTTTATTGGAACATATATATATATAATATTGAATTTCTAATTACAGATTTGGTCATTTGAAATCAAGCAAAAATTTTTATACCTTCAGCAGTTTTTTGTAAAATGAAAAATATTTTTTTCCTCTTGTAAACTCAATCCGGGGACATACTGTAGATATATAAAAAGCACAACAAAATAAAAGAAACCAAACAGACCTGTCGATTTATACAGAAATATCGTTCGTTAGAGAGAAATTACCACTTAGCTAGGTATTTTGTACACTTTCGCTTTAACATTAGATACAAACACTGGATCAAAATTATCCATACGTGCAACGCGACCTACTTTTCTTGTATTTAACAATTTAGTAACGAGTGCGTTTTTTTATCCACGATATCTCCAAAGGTGTAGTAGTCCTCTGATGTTCTACGAAGTAAAGTAAAATAAAAGGAATTTCGAGCAAATTTCATAAAAACCTAAAAACGACAAGAGTAAAATACCTTTCAGAGAATTTTGCCAAAAATGTATTTACGCTTATTATACATAGGTACTCAGAAGTAGAATCAAATTTCAAAGTTTCGAAAAGAAATGTCCGAGTGGATTTCGAAAATATTTCCAAAAACCGAAAAATGACGAGAGTAAACTCTCGTCAACTAGTAACTAGTAACTGCTTTATCCAGGCAGATTTTAATAAATAGCATAATGGGAGGTCCCGGTGAAGAGCAAACTCTAAATTCAAAGTTTGAATAGTTGGTGTTTTTTTTTTTTTTGGAAAACGTAATACAAACACGGATATACAGGGTGTTAGGGGTTTGACTGCCTTTTTTTAATAGGTGATAGTATTCATCAAAACAAACAAAAAAAACCTTATAACAGGTGTCCTAAAACCAACCGTTCTCGAGAAAAAAATTAGCAAACTTCTAATATTAAGGTGTGAAAATTCAGTTTTATTAAAGAATGTCACATAATTTTGTACATGAAATGACTATAAGATGTATTCTTTTAATGTATTTATGTTTAATTTTGAACAAAACAATCTTTTCTTTAAAGAGTATTTTTTTCCAATCAATAGAACTCGATAAAATGGCTACGATGTGGTGTGGCAACACCGCGACGGTATCGCACGCGTCGCGAAATGAGAGCCAGACAGTGACACTAGTGACAGTTACAGTGTGAATCTTTGAATTCGAAAGATACGTGTGATCGTTACGGTTCCTTTTCGGTGCATGTAAATTTTTCGGTTCTTAAAATGTTCAGTATACGTGAATATCACGATATGCTATTAATTTACGGGGACGTTCGTTGTAGTTTTACAAGTGCACGTCGTATCTATCACGAACGATTTCAACGGCGACTGCTTAACCGTAGAACATTTGTTGAAGTGAGAGAACAACGGTGGACATTTTGAACACATGCAGTAATAACCAGGTAAATATTGAAAATTACAACATATCAATAAGAGCATGATCCTTTTCTAATACTGTTAGTAGCCCTGAATTACTGATCGCTATTGATTTACCATTTATGCATGCAAGTGTAATAATTACATAATTGAATCAATTGGAATCACAATTATTTCGTTTACTATTACGTACAACGTAAAGACGGCATTTAGGAAGAGTTCGCAAAAACGTTAACCTCGCACGATCAGCTGTGTACACATCATGTTTACCGAGAGCCAACACAAGAAACGTCATGTTTACGTTTTCTTTCTTGTCGGTGTTGCCAAGTTGTGGTGAAATACCTTGACCAAATAACTCGACTTTTCTCGAAAACGGTTGGTTTTAGGACCTCCGTTATATAAGGTTTTTTTGTTTGTTTTGATGAATAATATCACCTAATAAAAAAAGGCAGTCAAACCCCTAACACCCTGTATAGACATACATGCATCCAAATGTACACAGTATTTTTTTTCAAAAACGTGTTTTTTTATTCATGGTACCCTAAAACGTCTTGAAATGCTAATAGCTCCAATCAGACAAATCGAACCAACTGCAATACTCAAGTATTTGTGCCTCATATGAGAAAGGGAAGACAGATTCGATGAAGCAATCACGTGGTCGGATCACGTAATATAAGATTAAAAGTGTGGAAAGTTAAGTAATTAAGTTTATTATTATATAACTCCATTACATTAAATTCTGAAGTGACACTCGTCCAATACGTCCGTTTCTGACACTTGGAAAATATTACTATGGTTGCTGGGTAGGTCTTAAGGTTCTCTATCTTTTGGTCCATCAATAAGAATATAGAAAATTATTCTACTGGAGTTATCGAATATTAATCAAACTTATTTGCGGCAAAATAAGGACTTTTGGCGAAAACATCTCGTACAAAATTCGACGTCACACATATCATTAATAGCTGCGTAGTGCTTTACTCACCTCTACCGAGAATTTTCGCAAAGAGAAAAGTTGGGGTAGTCGTCAAAACGAAGCCACTCAGGAAAATTCGGCCTGTTAATAATCACTTTTTTAAAGGTACGCTACAACCTGGACTGGAAAGTTGTACAGTATAATTTAATCGCCCGAGAAACTTTTACGAAACCGACGCATGGTCTACACAACTTTTTCCAACTTCCCGAAATTCATCTTCAAACAAACGAACCTCCCTGCATGCCCCGGGTGGCTGTTGTATTTTACAAACGATAGTGTTTCCCTTCCGTTTCTCAAACGGATATGAAATACTTCAAATAATTGTAGTGAAATTTCGGGCATTCTCTCAGAGCAATAATGATAACCGCCCCGTGCTACTTTCGCACAAGTGAAAAGTAGGAAAAAAGGCCGCCCCCTCTCCCACTGCCTGCCTGCCTATACACAATCCCTCCATTCCTTTCGGCGAAATAATGTTTCGGAGCTTTTACTGGAGTTGACCGCTTGCGGTCCGAAATAGGAACGGACACGGTTCAACTCAAACAATGAAAGGAAAGTTGAAAATGTATATTGTATAGGTGCAGAGGAAAGGTGGAGGAACGGGATCGCGAACCTGGGAGGAATATTCGATATACCTAAGTGCAAAGTTTTCGGATTCGTAGAGGATTTAAGAGAAATTTTGAAATTCCAGATCCGACCAGCTGTCTGTTAAAAAAAAACTTTTGTTTAGCTTGACATGACAAATTTAAACAAAAGTTTAGAGTTTAGCAGAATTTCAGCTGCATGTCCAGGAGGATTATTGACAATTAAAAAAATTGCACTCTGACATTAAATAATGTTGATCTTATCAAAAGGAAGGTATTATTTTAGTGTACTTATATACGCGTCCTTAGCGATTTGATACAGAAGCCACGTGGCTATTTTGTATAATCTCAACGTCACCATGGCAATTAAAAAATATCTGAATAACCTCAGCGATGTCGCTTATTGCTTTTACCTGAAAACACTAGAATCTATATTCATTACATATAGTTATTCGACCCCAATTATTCTAATTTCTTTTTTTTACTATCTGAAACAACTGCCATTTCTTTACTAGGTCTTTTGTAGGACTTTTAATTGGTAATTTCTTGGGTCCACAGATATTTCAATATGCGAAGATATAGACACATCTCTTCTCTCTCTTCTCTCACATCTCAAGACATTGCTCTCTTTAATTGCATTTTTAACCAGGTCCGTAGGCAACACCTTTCAGGGATTGTTAAAAGAGAAGATTGTTTGGCAGAATAGAGATTAGGCAATTTAGCGATCTCGAAAATGTGCTTAATCCTACTCGTAGGTATATTGCCTACCGAGCATAAACTTATTTGAACCCGAAAATGTGTTAACCAGCAAATACTCATTTTTGTACCTTACAATTTTAATTAAAGGACAATGGTATTCTAAATAGACCAAACACTTCCAAACTTTTCATAGGCAAACCAACTATCGACTGTGTACATTTAAAAAATCAAAATACTGTAACGAAACGGCAAGCCATAAAGATAAGCACCAGTCGGAAAGTGTCGCTTCTAGGAACTTCGAAATGACGGGAATTTGGCGAACTGATAGATTTCCTGGAAGTCGTAGAATACTCGGGAAACGACGAAAGATCTAGTCGTTTCGACATGCTTCTGGAATCCCAATTCGGCAAGATAAATGATAAATGGAAGGCAGCCGAGAGAGAGAGACAGGGGAGTAGTCGGAAGAGAGTCTCAAAACCCGGTCAACCGCGTCGACCGGAGCGGCAGTGAACAAACATAAATAAATGTTGTTAAGATAAATTAGATAAGTGTTAATAGTTAGTGTAAGTGGTTCAAATTAATTGATTGAGACGATTCGTGTGGTTTAGTGATTTTCCTGTACTCAAAACATCACAATACCAAACGATGTAACCTAACCCATTATTATGTTGCTGGTAGTTTGAACATTAGTATCTTTCCCACATTATCGCTCTGGACGAAATTTTAAATTGCTTAATTTTCAACCTTCCGTTGGATACATATCGGTATATCAGATGAATGCAAGTCTTAGCCTGCCAAAGTCAGCCAAAGTCAGTTCTATCCTTCTGTTTAGTTTGCAGGTCTGATTGTCTTTTCCCATTCAGATCTCATAGTCTAGAAATTTGTAAGATGCTACGTGGTGAATTCCTTTTCCTTCTGGCATTGGGATACAGTTGGGGACTAAATTTGTTATAAAGTAGGTATTGACAATGTTGATTTTTAAGCTTACTTTTTGCGAAGCTGCGGATAGTTCCCAGACCATTTCCTTTTTCTCGTCTAGTCGGTCTGAGATCAGCACCATATGGTCGGCAAACGTAGGTAATCTAGCTTTTCTCGATGTACGGTCATTTTGTTATTGTCCTATTGTCTAGTTCGATCTTTGTGAAAAGTTTGGGGGAAATTGTGCCACCTTGTCGGACTTCTTCTTCTTCTCGGTTCCATCTTGAGCCGATGTGTTTCCGCATGTATTTTTAATTCTGCTGTTGCCTGCTCATATATGTGTCTTAGTATAGAAATGTAGCGATTATCGATACGACAGTTTGCGAGAGCTTTAAACAATTCATGATGATTTATGAAGCCTATTTCCTTTTCATAGTCGACGAATGTTAGTACTAAAGGCTTGTTGTAGTCTATACTTTTTTCTATTAATAATTTTGTCACCTGGAGATGTTCATTGGTTCCATATTCGGCTCGGAAACCTGCTTGTTTTTTCGCTGATAGAGGTCAAGCTTATTTGTAAGCCTTGTGGTAATGAGTTTAGTGGATACCTAATTTACTTATGTGCGTCAACAGACTTATCGGTCTATAGTTCTATAGGTGTGTAATGCTGCCTTTCTTGTGCATATTAACAATAATGATATTAGTCCATATTTGTGGCGTTGTTCGTTTATTTAGGTATTTATTGAAGAGTTTTGGTTATTGCTTTTAGTAACTACCTTCCTCCTAGTTTGATGGTTTCTACAACACCGTCTTCGTCAGGTGCTTTGTTGTTCTTAATTTCTGAAAACGACTTTAGGAACTCTACTTAAGTTATCATTGGCATATCTCCCGGTCCTTGGCTTAGTGGGTGGGGTATATTTCTGACGTTTCTGGTTGGCTATGGTTTCTATATGAACGAAGTGTGAAGTGGTCTCTATAGGGAGTGGACTGTATAGATCCTCTTGTCGTAGCTCGTGGGTGGCTGCGGAGATGAATCTTGTCTCCAGGTTGTAAGGCTGAAGACGGTCTCGTGGTTTGGAGATCAGGGCGTGACGTGATCTCTTGAAGTTCTCGGAGTATGGAGAGGGGGCGTAACGTGCTCTCCGGGTTCGAAAGTGATATCTTCTATTTATGACACACAAGCGTTTATGTCACTAGGGGCTCACTCGTATATATAGTGCCGAGTTGGCACGTCGTCGTTTGGCGAGAGTGTCCATCGTTCTTAATTGTATAGTTTTACCAAGGAGCAATTGTTGTCCATCCAACACCAAGTATATTCTTTTCAAAGTCGGTTGGGACACAAAACAAAACGCCGACATACCGATAGCATTGAAATGGGGCTTTATGCCGTATACCAAAGCACAATATTTATTTACAATTCTTCGTATAATTTGGTGCGAACATTTGCGGTCGCCAAGATGAGCATAAGCGATAAGAAAAATTGCACATCGGCGTTGAGAATTACGGTGAGGTCACTATAGTTGTAAAACGGTAACGAGCGCAAATTATGCTTGTGGAGGTGTGGCATCTTTTACATTTTTAAGCGGCTATTAGGGGTATTTGGAAACTACAGTTTCGTCCGTAATCCTTTTTTGCATAAATTTTGTGGTACATTTTCGTCGGACGTCTTAGTTTTCAACTACACACTTTCGTCCTATGGTAATACGGGAAATTTTGATCCTAATTTGATAAAACCATGGCAGTTACAGCACAAATCCACTCAGGAATTATTTGACCACAACTCAGTATTCCTAAAGTTTATTTTGAAACATCAAAATGTAATCGGATGTAATGTCATTTCGAATTATGTGCTATTGAGTTATAAAGACAAAGTTTGTTGCAGTTTTGGCACAATGCAAAGTGTTAGAACACCTTGGACTTCAGTCGAAAAAAAATTTTGCAGCTAGAACGACTGTTTAACAGTGAAATAATTACATTCTATGAGACTAAATATTTTTAGCGGGCGAAGAAAAACTTTCCATCACGGCCTAAGGCGTAACGAAGAAGCATATTTTCCGATGGCTAGAAGCCACGTCTCCCTCTGTTACCATTTGCTGAAAAGCAGTAAATCCAAATAAATAACAAACAAAGGCCCACTAGCTGTCTCCTTAATTACAATCCGCAAACTACTTATTCTTACTTCTCATGATGCTTTAAATACAAGCGAAATTTAGAAATATTAACACAAGTATACCGACCGATCGCAGTACAGTAACGCAGGTCTTCCGACAAGTGCAGGTGTGCAGACTCGACCGTTACCAGTGTTAGCAATTCCGACCGACCGACCGACCGAGGAACCAGGATCACAAGGATGCAACCGTACCAGGTAACGTGACGGTTAGGGAAATCTGACCGCCCCCCCCCTTTACGTTCCCGTTGGTCAGGGCGACGAATTGACTCTTCCCAGGGTGAGACTCTGGAAGATCAATCCGGGCTCTTTGGGCTGGTGTATCCCCAGGGTGAGACTCGGGGTGGCCTCCCCGAATACAACCCGACCGATTCCTGGAATCCCGCGCACGTCTGGTCCGCGTTCGCAATTTGATTGACGCGAATCAAATCTGCTAAAAGCGCATGCCCGTTGTTATTAGGCCGCCGATCATAATTTTACCCCGCTTGCTAGATTCCCCCCATAATGCTTGCCCCGCTGTCACCATTTAGTAACACTTGCTTGACCGTTGCACTCGACTAGCTTTCTTGTCACCAACTAGATTATCTAGATCGCCATGCACTCCCCCCCCCCCCCATAGTAACCGTACCATACATTATAGCCCAACCGCTTCCTAATACCGAGACCACCCATGTATTTCCGCTGTACATGGTTGCCAAATATTTCCGTTTCTCGTAGAGTTTGGAAATTTATGATTTATACATAGATGTCGCTCTTCCGTAGGGAGCGCTAACTTTATAAATTCATATACCTTCTCCGCTTATTAACTTGTTTTTAATCTCGTACTCATGTGGTTTACATTTACCTCTAGACCGCGAGCCAACAATAGATTTTCATGATCAACTTCCTCCCGGATGATAACTTCTAAAATGCTTCATAAGGTTGTGTAATAAGGCTCCGTGTAAGTCAGCTGCGGTTCGGTGGGTGGGTTAAGTAAGGGTAGCCTCCCAAAAAGCAAAAAAAAAAAAATTTTTCAGTCATTCCCTCCCGATTGAAAATTTCTCAGATTATCTTCTTCTTCTTCTTAAGGTGCCATGTCTGTTGGAACGTCGGCGACTGCCATGTTTACAATATTGCTGTATTCATCTCGGTCTCGTGCTACGTGTAGTAATTGATCTGCTGTTAATCCTGTCCATTGTCGCAAGTTTCTCAACCAGGAAAGTTTTATTTCTTTCCTTCGATTTTACCGTTGAGAATTAGCCGAAGGAATTCATATCTTGGTCCTCTGATTATATGTCCAAGATATTGTAGTTTACGTTTCTTTATGGTATTTAATAAAATTCGTTGATGCCCCATTCTTCGAAGAACTTCCTCGTTTCTAGTTTTACTGGTCCATGGTATTTTAAGCATTCTTCGGTACAGCCACATTTCAAATACCTCGATTTTATTCATAATATTGGCGTTCATCGTCCAAGTTTCGCATCCATATAAAAGTACCGACCATATATAGCATCTTGTGAACCTTTCACGAATTTTTAAATTCAATGAGTTATTGGATAACAGAGGTTTAAGTTTTTGAAACGTGTTTCTTGCCTGCTCGATTCGACATCTGATTTCGAAGGATGGATCTAAATGTTGAGTAATCCAACATCCAATGTACTTAAAGCGTTGTACTCTGTCCAACTCTTGTTGGTTTAATTCCAGTCGGGTGGGACCTATTTCCACTTTACTGACCACCATATATTGTTTTTCTGATATTTATCGATATTAATCCCCAGTTTCTGCATGCTGTGTCAACCATATTGATTAGTTCCTGCAGATCGACGATGTTTTCAGCGAAAATCACAGTATCGTCGGCGTACCGTATGTTATAATTAATTGTTACTCCTCCTATGACAATTCCTAGTTGGTCTTTGAGAGCCTCTCTGAATATATTCTCAGAGTAAACGTTAAAAAGTGTCGGCGAGAGTATACAGCCTTGCTGCACGCCTCGTTCAATATTGATTGGTTTGGATTCTCTGTTGTTTGTGTTTACAATGGCTGTTTGGTTCCAGTAGAGTTTGGCAACAAGTTTTATGTCTTTGTCGTCTAGTTGGATGCTCTGCAAGGCGGTAATCAATTTGGAATGTTGGACGCGATCAAATGCCTTCTCAAAATCAATGAAGCACATATTTACGGGTTTTCTTACTTCCCAACACCGTTGTACGAGTGTTTCCATCGAAAATACTGCTTCTCTAGTTCCAAGGCATCTCCTGAACCCAAATTTTTCCTGACTGATTATTTCCTCACACTTGTTGTTAATTCTGTCCAAGAGGATGTGCAAAAGTAATTTAACAGCATGGCTCATCAAGCTAATGAGCCTACAATCACTACATTGTTTTAGCGTTTGCTTTCTTCGGGAGCGGAATAAACATCGATTTTAACCAGTCTGATGGGATTTCACTGGTGTCATATATGTGATTAAACAGTACGGTGAGTTCCTTTACATTGTCGTCGGAGAATAATTTCATCCATTCACTGTATATTTCATCTGGTCCGCTGGCTTTGTTGTTTTTGGCTTGGTTTATGACTTTTTCCACTTCGGCTTTTAAGATTGATGGTCCTGTGTTTGAACTTAACTTCGGTAATGATTGTCGATCGTGTTTGAATAAGTCTTTAATATAGTTTTCCCATTCGTCTATCACTTCGTCTTCTAAGGACAATACGTGGCCCTCCGTATTTGTCAATGTAATGGGTGCATTCCTCCTGTGTATTGCGGTGATTTCTCTTATTTTTTTTGTGTGTTGAATTCGTCATGTTTATGTTGTAGTTTCTCTAATTCGTCGCATTTTTCTCTCATCCACGCCTCTTTGGCTTCTCTGATTTTCCTTCGAATTAGATGATGTTTTCGGGTATATTCTGAGTTTTATTCTTTAGTTGCCTTCGTGCTTCCATCATTTCAATTATTTCGTCTGTCATCCAAGCTTTTTTTATGCTGGGTGGTTGTTTCACATTGCGTCGCTGTACTCATGATACCATCTTTCATCTACTGTTGGAACATTTTATACTTGTGTGATGTTTTCTTGTATTTTTTTTGTTCATTGTTATTGAGAAGTGTTGTTTAAATTCGTCTTGTTTTAGTTTCTGCAAATCAAATTTCTTTTTGACAAGAGGCTTTTTGATTTTCTTTAGTTTTAGAATGATTTTGGATGCCAGTAAATTATGATCGGTGGCTGCGTCGGCACTTGTGTATGTGCTCACTCAGATTATAGCTAACCCAATATCGTAAAAAAAAACAAGTTAGCTGACTATACAGTGGTAGATAATACCTCAGCTGACGTATAATACGACCAAATATTCATGGCAACAATAGTAATGTGCCGTTTAGGGAGGTTTAGGAAACAAATGTTTCGAATAGAAGTTCTAGCGATTAGTTACATCAGTTCAATTAAAAAATTGGGTAAGAATCGGTAAAGCCGTTTTTGGAAAAATTGGGAAAAACTGAAACTTCACGAGAGTAAAGGGTCCTTCTCAGAAGATCAGTCGAGATAACAATAACGGCGTTCGATAAGAATTAAATACTGAAGTAAACGGTTAAAGTTTAAAAAAGAAATATTTCACCAGTTTTTGAGATAATCCCAAAAAACCTAAAAATGACAGGAGTAAAGTGCCCTTTGCCTATAACTGATTCTGGTAAAATTTAGGTTGTCGTGAGTTTTCAGGGAACACAGCCTAAATATAGAATTCTAACTGTCCACTATTTATACTTTCTGAAATAACGTGGGGAATTTTCAAAATAGCTGGTCACACGAACATAAAAAATTTTTAGTCATTTCCGCTCAATTGAAAATTTATCATGTGAGAGTTTATATGATATTGTGAATAAATAAACACGTAAGCTGGCTATATCTCGGTGGGAAGACTGTCAGGGGATTCCCTAACGGGTGTAACTACATTATGCTCCATGGTCTAACTGAAAGATATAACCATGGAGCATAATGTTGAATAACTCTAGACTCTAGATAAAAATTTGTAAGCTGATAGTTAATATGATCCTGTAAGTATTAAAAGAAATCAGCTAGCAATATGTCGGGGGAAAACTCGCCACCTAGTGGTGGCGTGTAGTGGTTCGTTGCACCATTCAGGGCATCCCCTGATAATCTTCCCACCGAGATATAACCAGCTGACATGTTTATTTATTCACAACATCATAAAAACTCTTACATGGTAAATTTTCAATTGAGAGAAAATGACTAAAAATATATTTTTTTAGGTTTTCTGGGATTATCTCAAAAACTGGTCCAATAATTCTTTTTAAACTTGGAAAGTTAACTTTGCTATTTAAATCTTATTGAATACGGTTATCGCAATTTCGACTGATCTTCTGAGAAGGGCCCTTTACTCTTGTGAATTTTCAGTTTTTCTCAATTTTTCCCAAAACGGCTTTACCAATTCTTACCCAATTTTACATTTGAACTGACCTGACTAATCGCTACAACTTTTATTTGAAAGATTTTTTCCAAAACCTCCCTAAAGGGCACTTTACTATTGTTGCCATGAATATTTGTTCGTATTATACGTCAGCTGACGTATTATCCACCACTGTATAGTCAGATGACTTGTTTTTTTTTAAGATATTGGGTTAACTATAATCTGAAAAATTTTCAATCGGGAGGAGATGACTGAAAAATAATTTTTAGACGTGATTGGGATGCTACCCCTGCTTAACCTACCCACCGAACCGCAGCTGACTTACACGGAACTTCATTACACAACTCTCTCAACCATTTTACATGTAATCGGCCGGGAGGAAATGACTGACAAAATTTGTACCCTGGCTCGCAGTCTACCCTGGCATTTTCCTGAGTATAAACTCACCCGTGGCTTTAGGGAGTAAACCGTAAACAATCTGACTTCCGAGCAAAACCATAAGACCGACCTTAAAACTGAGAAATTCCGCAATAAACGCCAATTCAAACAAATGACGTAACCTTCCACCAGAGTCGTCCTGTCGCCGACGACACTGTTGCTCTCGAGGAAAACCACGTTACAACGTATCACAGTTAGAATTTTAAAATTAGTGTAATACTTTATTAATTTACCTTAGTCTATTTCTGTTGGTCAATTTGACAAATTCTTCATTCTTCATTTAAATAAATTAATACACATAGATCGGACGAAAGATTCTGTTTCCAAACCATAGGAATACATTATGGGAAATAAATTATATCCCAAAACTTTGCATATTCAAATAAAAGGTTTCTTACTCTAGCAGTATTTAGTCAAATCAAAGAGTTAAGATTTGTAAGGAAAGTAAGATGAGAATTCTAAAATACAATTTAATTCCTTAAAATGATTTAACAAAACCATTTGTATATTACTAATTGGAATTTCAAACTTTGTTTTTGATACCTGCAATTGAATATCTATTCTTTAAGCAGTCATTTGTACGATTCGTGTAGGAAGTGGATAATTCAAAACTTTTCTTGTCAATAGTCGCATGGCGGCGGTAGAGGAAGGGTATGTTATCAGAATATGCCATTACCCCGTAACGTAACCGTGGTAGGGGAAATTTTACAACCCCGTTCGGTCGCTATACGGTACACCTGCCACCGCTAATTAGTAGGCTATAATGGCCATCCAAATGTCGATTAAACCAAATATAGTGCCAGGCGTGGACGCGATCCATATGTATACATGCATGCCGTTCCACATGTGTTCGATGAATAAAACAACTCCAAATATTTTATTCACGGAGGGGGGACAAATTTCCGAACGCTCCTCACGTTACGGATTTTCGGCCATCATGCGATATATTCCGGAGATGTTTCGGATTTTCAATGATCGACGCCAGCTATGCGATTTTGATTAGCGAATCAGTTAAGATTATTTTTATACGAGTTATTCGAATCCACTTATACAATATATATGTTCATTTAAATTACTTGTAAACGCAAACAACATATTTAGACACTCGTTCCCTTTTAGCTTTAACTAGATTTGAGCTTTTTTACTACATTATACTGCATTGATACGCATATGCGAGGTCAACTTAAATATAGTTGACCACCGGTTACAATAAAATTAACTTATTTCATTGCCTCAAATATTAGAGCAATGAAATCAATCAAGCAGAATCTTTCAAAATCAATCAAAGTCTTGAGTTATAAATAAGTCGGCTAATAATGGCTTCCTTCAATAAAATTGATTAAATTTTCCAAGAAGTTCACTATAACCGAAATTTTGTTAAGAAATTTTTATTAAATTTTCCCTTCACAAAATCGATTTAATATACCATATGAATACTTATAAATCCAAATTAGGTAGTTAAGGAATCCGGTGCACCCTGCTAGAGTACTGACGATGCTCTGACGAATATCTGCCAGAGTGAACAGACCCCTTTGGTTTGCCAAAAGTCTCTTCGGATGGTGGGAGAGCAAGGTAGGGCACTCTCTTTGTTTTTTTTTGAGCAAGAAATTGCCCTTAAAGGCGGATGGTACTTTTGATAGTCAACAGCCTGGTAATGCAGAAGGTAAGGAGAAGCTGCTGCATTAAAGATGCTCCAGATTACTCCGGACAAACAAATCATGGCAACTGGTAAACTCATAGTTCGTGGCAGGACTTGGATGGTCAAGGAGTGCAGGAATCCTCACGAAGGAGCCATGGTATCTGAAAACAAATTTTTGTTAATGCCATTGAAAATATGTACATGGAACGGCATGTACATGCAGGGAAAGATACATAACATAAAATTAGATAGGGACAGATGGGGTGTGGACATTCTAGGGATAAGTGAGACAAGATGACACAACAACGGTATGATTCCAATCAGTGATTGGTGATATGACCCAAATCATCCGCATGGCTTCGGAATCATTCTCAATACAAGAACAAGTAAAGCTCTCCTTAACATTACCGTTCTCCGACAGATCAATGACGTATACCAAAAAAAACAGAAATATCATTCAAGTCTATATCCTAACTGCCAATATACCAGACAAAAGGGTGCATTCGTTTTATTCTGAAATAAAGCATTTATTATCCTACACACAAAGTGTCGACGTTACATTCATTCTAGGAGGCTTTAACGCTGAAGTGTACAAGGGAAATAGCGAAGATGTCGTAGGTGAATATGGAATGGGTGCAATGAAACCAAAGAGTATAGAGTGCAGTTTAGTTTTGTGGGAAAGAGAACATGTTCGTCTCTAACAGCTCGTTCAAAATTTCAATTCGACTGTTCTACATATGAAAGTACCTAGAGAATACAAGTGACCGCCTATTCCGAAGCCAGGTCGACTTTATCTTAACCGCAAAGAGATTCAAGAGTTGTTAAAACCCACTCAAAGCTGATGACGTGTCGGATCATAATTCATTAATAACAGAACATGTCAGATGGTCTAAATAAAATCTCAAGAAAGCTGAACTGGATAAAAATCTAAAAGACACCAATGGGGAAAATTCAAATAGAAAAAAATCGTGGATATAACTTGAACACATTACAAAACTGGCTCAGATTAACCATTATCCCCATCCCCAAAAACCAGAAGCAAGGAATTGCGATAAATTCATCTTGATCAGTCTAATGAGCTAAGTATTAATACTGTTCCTGAAGGTTTTACACAACCGAATACGCAAAACATGTGATGGAGACATGAATGAGTGTTTGCCAAGAACTGGGTACAATAGAGGTTTTGTTTGCAAAAGTATAGAGACCAACAAAATAACGTACATTGTGCTTGTGCTTCATAAAATATACAAAGATATTTGACTGCGCCAAACAAAAAAAAATGCTGGAAGAACCTGAAAGTGGAGGTATTGACTCGCAAGGGCTAAAGATCATACAGAAGCTAAATGGACACAAAGTCACTTCAATAGAGCAAAGTGAAGACAATCGAAAGCACTGAGACAACAGCTGTATCTATCAAACAGGGAGTTAGACAGCAGTACCTGCTTAGTATAAAGATTTTTAATATGTACTCCGAAGTTGTATTCCAAAATGGCCTCGAAGGAACCAAAGACGCCTTAAATGTTAATGGTAGATTGTTGAACATTCTAAGGGACGCAGACGGCACAGCGATAATTTTGAACAGTACTGACGGTATTCAAGGACAAATACAGAATATCAACTGCCTGCAAATAAACATAGGTGAAACAAAGATCTTGGTGGTGAGCAGCAACCCGAACTAGCGATTGGGACAAAGTACGCCAGATGCCTAGAGTAAGAGTCAAAAAATATAGATATCTCGGCAGTTTGATTAGATAAGACAAACCCTGACATGAAAATAGGAACTCTGTTTAAAATTTCAAAAAATTATATTTTTGAAAAAACAGAACTACCAGTCCCAATACTCAAATAAAATACAGTTTTATAGAATCAACACGGTAAATAGATAGAGTGGAGTATTTTTAAATGTGGGTGTACCAACGTAATATAAATAACCTGGAAGGATCATATAACAAACTAAGAAGTCATGGGGCGAATGAGCAAGGAGTGTCACCTCATCGTCATTAATAGAAAAACCGCCTGACTCGGAAATACCAAGAAGAAAAATAAATATGCCTTCCTGAAACTTATAGTAGAAGGCAATATTGAGGGCAGGAAAGAACTCTGAAACAGATCTAACTTAACGTTGAAGAACGTAATAGTGTGGACGAGATTGGATTGCTACACACTCCTGAGGAGAGCGCAAGACAGAAAAGAATGTGCCAAATTTGTTGCCGACCTTTATTGAATAGAGTTGGTACTTTAAGAAGAAGAAGGTACATATTGAGAAGTAATATAAATTTTCAATTTAAAAGCAAATGTTGAAACTTATTTCTAGAAAATTTCGAAACACTGAAAAATGTCAAATATATAGTGCCCTTGGCCAAAAATATCGATAAATTCTTTTAAATGTCTTTGACAGTGCAATTTGCATTAAAAGTTTCAAAAATTATCCGTTGGGCAAAGACATAACCACTTGTTTGTTTTGATAAATTTTAATAAAAGGCTTATTGAAAAGTCCTGGTATAGTAAAAAAATGTAATTCAAAGTTTGTGATTTTTAATTTCTAATAAAAACGTACCACAGGCACGGATACACATACATACACAATTTTTTTTAAAAACATACATTTTGGACTTAGGGTACCATAAAATTTCTACAAATGTTAATAACCAAAATTCTTAAAATCGACCCGAGTAAAATACTTTCAATAGTCATACGAATAAATAACTCTCATTATGAGAAAGTAAAAGCTGCAAACGATGAGATAATAACTAAATAAAAAAATTGTTTTTTATATCCGCAAAAATTATTAATATTTCGTTAAAATTCACACTTCTAACGTCTCTCCTATTGAGAATATTGTTAGGTTGCTCTATAATTCTTCATATCTGTTATAATGTTCATATTTGTTATAAATTTTTAATGATCTGAATTTATCTAAATATTTTACATGAAGCGGAAGTAACTGATTGGTTTAGTTAAGAATATATAGTATGCAATAGACATGCTTGAAAATCCATGCAGTAGTTCAATCCACTAATAGGTGCAAAATGGTTCACATGTATGATTTTCATAGCATGTGTTTTAGGTTTAATGATTTTTAACTACTTATGTTCGCATAATATTTCATCGTATAGTTCACTTGCTTTAATATCATTTGAGTACTTTTAGCGTTTAATTCATGGGAATTTTTTTACATTCTGTGATTCTAAAGTGCAACTGTGTAAGGGATTCACTTTCATCCATGCTTTCACAGGAATGTACTTTCTTTACTTTTATGCTTTCATAGGAAAATTTAATTCAATATCTAATTTGCCAAAAATGATCACCAATAAAGGCAATGAAGGTATAAAAACTGGCTTTCACTACAAAATGTAAAGGAAAGTTCTAATTCGATAGGCTGTCCTAATTAACATTTCGAGTGAACGAGTTCCGTGAGTGCAGTCATATTGGAAAAAGATACTAAAAACTAATATTTCTAGAATCTCTCCTCTCCAGCGCCACCTAGGATAAAAATAGCTGTTACAAATAGAGAAGAAAATTCTCAACAATTTTTGTAGAAAACATTTTTCTATTACATTAATAGTTCACGAGTTAGAGCGAAGTCAACTTCAACAATTTTCTACAATTCTGTGATTTAGCGAAACATGATTATTTTATTCAACATAAAATCGGATGTAATTCACTCTAGTTATTCCGGGCTCCAGAATAGCTTTAATGATTTTGAAAATCTATAAGCCGTGTTTACTATATTCAGTTCAATTAATTGAATAAAAAATATCAGCAAATGAATCGTTTCTATAAAGGAATTTGTGAACAGATGGAGTGTAAAATAAGGTGACACCACAGCGCAATACGCTGTCGCCAAATATTCTAAACTCACGTGCAAACTTGACTTTGCTGTAGAATTGCTTTTTAACACTGTAAATTGGAATAATATAGCTAAGTAAGCAATTATCCAGATTAAAATGTTATCCATACTATTCTATTTCTTCATTGAACGATATAATTTATAACAATCATTTTTGTGATCTACATAGTTCCTACCAAATCGTGTTTATTCCATATCAAAATTAAATTGTTACACTGATAATCGTCTTGTTAATTCTCAATTCCTTTCCACTCTATTCGAGGCGATTTTTATAATCTCATATAATATTTAATCTTTGTAAACTTATTTACGGAATCTATCACTTAAACAAATTCTAACCTAATCGGATCAGTCACACAACCACTTCAATTATAAAATCATCCTATTATGGTGCTTCCAATTTGTTGAATTTTTGAACATTGATTTAAACTGGTTAAATACATTTTATTTTTTTAGGCGGATACCTACTTAGAGTATAATACAAAAAAATATAAAATAGTTAGATAATTGTAGTGGCGGAGATTCATTTTGATAAATCTGATGTCGTTAGGAGAGTCAGATTTTATTAGTCAGTGAGTGGGTCGTTTTGGAGCCAGGTATATAATCCTGACAGATTTTAAAACGCTACTACTACTTGTATTTTCGTCACCGCGGTCAGGGGAGGTAATTTTGGAATCTGTTGAAAAGGGTGACGACTTTACCGAACCCGGTGCAGAGAGGTTCGCCGTTTCAGTTTTCTGACTACTCATGAAGTCCAATGAGTTGCGTCAAGGGAGACTTTGTTGTAAGTGTAAGCCAACAGTCTTTCGGAGAATGTATGAGGTACCGTTTTATTTAATTACATCAAATTATCAGTGTAGTATTAACTATTTCATATTTATCGGTCAGAGGTCAGAGTGTGTATTAGAATACGAATTTCTTTAACATCCCGTAGCAAAGTACTTCGCATAAAGTACTAAACCAAACTTATAATAGATTTATCACAAGGACATACAATAAAACCAATGCCACATAAATCTAAAAACATTTCATGTATAGCGTACCATACATTGGTAGCAAACTATATAATGGGCAACCATCTCGACCCCTAAAAAGGTTTAAACAGAAGATTATTAAACTTATCCAAATAGGCTTATCGCTCGCTCTCGGTATGAAAATTTTTGTCCAAAGGAGGACAAACAAAACAGCGAAAAATACAGACTGTGGATCACCGATAATTTTTATATCTTGTAGAAATAACATTCTCTTCTCGATACAGTTAAAAATGTTGTAAAAAAAGTAATTTACTAATAAGTCCAACTTTCGGAGGTGTTTTCCTCCTTCCTCAGGGTTAACTTAAGAAAGCAAGTAGGAAGTTTGATACAAGTATGTATGTAATACAAATACATATGCAGGTATTTAACTAAATAATAGTACGCATTAGTGTAAGCAGTAATTGAAACAGCAGCCAATGAGCCCATAAGGAAATAACTATAATCAATAATCTATCTTTTTTTAACATTTCAAATAAATGACATATAAAGTACATATAGATATATTCACGATGACAATAAAAAGAACAGGTTTAACACAAAGTAAATATATTACATTGGGATTTAGGTAGATGATTATATGGTTGTTTACTATTTATTGTAATTTACTGATAATAACACAGGCACACAAAAAAAAATAATTTTCGATTCCACTGACCAAACTATATAGAGTTTAGGTTGTTGGGGTCGCTGAGTCCGAATCCGGGGTCCATTTGGCTCCATCAGGTTAGGTTTTTTAGAGGTTATTTTAGGTTGTTTGTAATCCAAAAATCCTAAATGGCGAAGAGCACGTTCCAACCATACGTTATATAGGTT
Source organism: Cryptocephalus moraei (assembly GCA_946251905.1). Classification (NCBI taxonomy): domain Eukaryota; kingdom Metazoa; phylum Arthropoda; class Insecta; order Coleoptera; family Chrysomelidae; genus Cryptocephalus; species Cryptocephalus moraei. The sequence continues at coordinate 3,890,086 of OX276452.1, forward strand.
CTCGGGGTTGCCGAGTCTGAATCTGGGGTCTGCTTAGCTCCATCAAGTAAGTTTTTTTTGTAGGGGTAATTTTAAGGTCATCTTAGGGGGTTTATAGTAGAAAAATTCTAAATGACGTAGAGTACGTTCCAACCATACATTATATAGATTCTTGGGGGCGCTGAGTCTGAATCTGGGGTCCGCTTTACACCATCGTGTAAGGTTTTGTTTTTAGAGGTCATTTTAAGGTCATTTTAAGGGAGTTTGTAGTCCAAAAATTATAAATGGCGAAGAGCACGTTCCAACCATACGTTATGTAAGTTTTTGGGGCTACTGAATTCAAATCGCCCTAATATCACCTTTAAATGATCTTCAGCCTTAGGGTACAGTCCAACAAACTTTAGATTTGAATTCAACAACCCCGAAAACTTATATAACGAATGGTTAAACGTGTCTTGGCCATTTAGAATTTTTGGACTACAAGCCCCTTAAAATTACCTTCAAATGACCTCTAAAAAAAACCTTACGTAATGGAGCTAAGCAGACCCCAGAATAACGTATGGTTGGGACGTGCTCTTCGCCATTTAGGATTTTTGGATTACAAGCAACTCTAAAATGACCTCTAAAAAAACCTTACCTGATGGAGCCAAATGGACCCCGGAGTCGGACTCAGCGACCCCAACACAACATAAAGTCTATATTTAGATGAAATATATTCTCGAAATTAATTCATAGGGAAGGTGTATACGAAACAAATGTAAGAGAATTTTTAAAAATGGAATACTTCCTCCGTATCATCCTCTCAAAACGTTTAACATGAACAACGAAAATGAAATTGATACGTATCTCAGTAGTTTAGTGGTAAGAACACCTGACGCGAAATTGAGAGACCCGGGTTCAAATCCCGGCTGAACTACAAATTCCATTTTCAAAAATTCTCTTACATTTGTTTCATAAAGTCTATATGATTTGGTAGGTGGAATCGATTTTTTTGTGGGCCTGTGTAATTATCTCGCAAAATCGCATAGCTAAAGAGTTATAATATACAGGGAGATTTATTAATATGGGACAGAAATTAAAGCTCGGATTTCTTAGATCCGAATATAAATAGGTATTGTTATAAACATAAGTTTATCTGTAAACTCTTCTATTCCGAGGTAATGTTCAAAAGTCATAAAAAATACGGTATTTCATTAATGTCGAATGAAGTTGATAAAATCCGTCAACGGAGAACCTTATGTTATTTTGCACCGTTTTTTTTTCTTCTCGAAAACGACATTGTACAAAATTGAAGAGACAAACAGTAAAATTATTAATTGGCTTATTTGAAGGATTTCAAATACAAAATGTTAAGTGGGTGCTTCTTTATGGAACATTTAACCTCTTTTCCCTTTGGCACGCCCCTGAAGCAAAGGGTCCAAAAGATACCTCATTAAAATATCAACAAGTGGAAAAATTATTTAGAAGTGCCCTAGTGTTTCTCAAATAACAACAAAAGCTTCAGTTTCCACGAAATATTTACACTCTATATCTGGAAGGCGAAATATTTACAGAAAAGTAGGAAAGTATGATATTAAATTTGTTAAATCTGTTTGTAAATTTAGAATGGATTTCAAACAACGGCGAAGGCCATGCAAAAACTGAAATATTTTATTTCAGTTTTAATTTCAGTTATAATTATTTTATTTTATTGTCTATTGGAACAGGTTTTTTCTTCTATAATGGAAACATCGAGATCGTGCGTTGTAACTACGAAAAAAGGTAAGCCGTCAATTATTGTAGATGGTTAGCGTTATCGAAAACACCGAGAAAGTGATAAGCATATTAGGTACAAGGATATGTGTTAAAGAAAAACAAGCAAAGTGCCGTGGAAGGATTCGAACTTTATTGAGTTATGAAGTATTAAGAGATTCGGTCAAATAACATCATGTGTTCCAAACGAAGCTGAAATCGAAGTGCAGAAGATGGTGCAAAAGTGTAAGGAGAAAGTCAAGAACGAAGTGTCTACTGCGGTAAGTTCTATTTACAAACAAGAGTTTTCACAACTTTATGATAAAGGGTGCGATTTTGTAACTGAAGTGCCCAAATATCAAAACTTCAAAAGTAATTTATGCAAGGTGAGATGAATTGTTTAAACACGTGTCAAAATCCGTTACCAGACGACCTCTTGCCTTTCTTCCAAATCGAACAAATTTCTTAATAATTGACGTAATACTAAACTCTAGAAAAAGACTTTTGGTGTTTGCAACTGAAGACGCGAGACACTTGATAAGTACCAAATCGATGTTTTTTTTACGGGACTTTCAAAAGTTGTCTCAAGCAATTTAGTCAATTATATAGTATACTTACTGATTTAGGAAGTACAGCCACCGGGACAAATTTTTCCCCAGTCATTTTTGCGTTGCTTTCGGACAAGCAAGCATCAAGATATGTCTCCCTTTTTGAGTTCAATAAGAAAATGGTGTAATGCTTGGTCTCCTTTCCAGATAAAATTAGATTATGAACAGGCCGTAATAAAGGCTGTGAGAGATCTTTTCCCTCATTACACCCATGTTTCTGAGTGTAATTTCCATTTCAGCCAATGTCTGTGGAGGCCAGTACAGGCCCATGGGCTTACAAAAGAATACAAGGGAAATCAAGAAATAAGAAACACGATAAAGAAATGTGCAGCATTGCCATATATACCACCAAATTTATTCGAAAATGCTTGGCTGTTAATAATGGAGAATGTACCGGTACAGGAACAGTTTTTAAATTATTTTGCCGACCAATGACTACAAAATCCCAAAATTCCAATTAGTACCTGGAATGTGTTTTAGCAACGGCACAGAACTAATAACGAGTTGGAATCGTGGAATTCCAAATAAATTGCAGTAGTTTCAATCACACACCGAATATTTTTTATCTAATTGGAAAATTAAAAGAATTATCTGGGGAAGGATCTTTTAATCTTAAACGCAAAGAACTGGGTGACTCCGGTCTGAAAAGGAAGAAAATATATATAGACACCGATTTGAGGATTCAGAATATCTTACACAATTTTAATAAAACAGGTGACCTCAAAAAATATATTACATTATTGGGTTACCTTGCAAAATTTGAGTGAATCAGTTATTTTCGGGCGAAATCACAATCATTGGTACAATTAACTTTTGTATATATAGGTTATTTAACGATTTGTAATCAATACATTGAAAAAAATGACAAAGATTATATCTTTTAAACCACTGATGTTTAAAGGTTGGTGAAGGACCTCGGAGGCAGTAGTAGCTGCCGAAGCTCAGACTGTAACAAAACTCTGAGTAATGTCCACTGTTTTTCGACGAAAGAGTCGAAGGTTCTAGAAATAGTACTCAGCTCTGCCAACAAATCCTACTCTCACGTCCTCGAAGACACTGTGTCGCGTAACCACTGGGTGCATGGCGTACAATGGATGTGCGTTATGTAGCAAACGAGAGAGGGTGAAAGGCGAGTTTCTGGCGCCTTAAAGCGAGAACCTATCGGCTAGGGGAATAAACCCCAACAGAGAATTCAGGCAGTTTGGAAGGCCCTGAGTTGGCAGCCCCACCATCCGACTTACCTAGCTATAGATTGGTAATCTGTACTGGGGAAATTACCAATACTCAGAAGCATCAAACTGGTAGGCCGGACGGATCAAAATCACGACGAACCAGGCAAGTCAAGGATAAACGAGCTGGAATAACCGATAGATTAAAGATAGCTACTTGGAATTGTAGAGGATTAGGATCAAAGGTAAATGAAATAAACATCGAACTGAAAAATCGTAAAATAAACATTGCCGTCATAACTGAAACAAAAAAGAAACTACGAGGAACTAAAAATCTGGACGATTACACAATGATATACAGTGGAGTAGATCAAAGTGAAAGAGCTAGCTGCGGGGTAGCTATATTAGTTGATAAGAAATGACACCTAGAATAGAAAGCTACTCATACATAAATGAACGGATAATAACAACGAGATTGAAATTTGAGAGGGGCCACATTACAATTATTGGCGTTTACGCTCCAGAGGAAGGCAAAAAAGAAGAAACAAAGGATCTGTACAAAGCACTTCAAAAAATACTAAGCAAGTACAATAAAACAGACCATGTGATTTTAGGAGGCGACTTAAACGCTAGAATCGGAAATATTCCCATCCAACAAGTAGTGGGAACAAACGGTGAACAACACTTAAATGACAATGGACATGAATTGAGACACTTCGCTACTGAGAATAAATAAAAAATCAAGAACACGTTTTTCAGACATAAAGATATCCATAAATACACATGGAGTGCTCGAGGATGGAGATCGATAATAGACTATATAATAGTAAATGAAAAATTACAAAATCTTGTAGAAGATACTCGAGTATACCGCGGAAGTGACATATATTCTGACCACTATGTGGTAGTTGGAACAATAAGAATATTGAGTCGCTGGAAAAAGACAAAAAAAATCTAAAACCACTTAGACAAGAAGAAGTTTATAAAGTGTATTTGCTACAAGAAGAAAGTATCAGAGATCTATATCAAAGACGCCTAAATCAATATTTGGAACAACAATCTACGAAACAGGATATAAATGAAGAATGGTGCAGTTTAATAACTTGTATTGAAAAAGCAGCTAATGAAGCTCTGGGCAAGAAAAAGAAAATAAGAAGCAGACAAGGATTACGACAATGGAATCAACAAGTGAAAAATGCAATAAATGAAAAGAAACGGGCATATCACAAGTACTTGCAAAAGAAGACAGACGAAAACAAGGAAATATACAAGGAAGCTCGGAATGAACCAAAAAGGATTACAAGGTTGACGCATCAGCAATCATGGGAAAAATTTATTAGCCAAATTGAGAACGATTTACATGGGAGACAAACTTTTGCTTATAAGGTAATAAGACAAATGAATAAAGCAGAAAAAGATACCGCCCACTTAGAAGTTATTAATGAACAACAGTGGATACAACACTATGAAAACTTGTGGTATAACCCTAGCAGTTATGTAGAAGAGGACTATGAAGAACAGAGTTTATCCGGAATAGACCACATAACAATGGATGAACTTATGGAGGCAATAACAACATTAAAAAATAGAAAAGCAACAGGATCAGACCAAATAAACATGGAACTGCTAAATATGGAGTTCTCTTACTACATTTAAGATTGCTACATCTAATAAATCAGTGTTGGTTAAAATCCAAAATACCTGAATCCTGGCAAACAGGACAAATTATATCACTGTTTAAAAAAGGCGACCGTAACAATTGCGAAAACTATAGGGGTATCAGTCTATTAAACACAATTTATAAAATATACTCCAAAATTATCAACAATAGACTAAAAAATATCACAGAAGCCATCATAAGAGAAGAACAACACGGTTTTCGAAAATGCAGATCTACTAACGACAATGTGTTCATTATAAAACAAATAAGCGAAAAACGAAGAGAATTCAATTTAGAAACGCATATTGCATTTATAGACTTTGAGAAAGCATTCGACCGGGTCGATAGACATAAGTTATTTGATATTATGGAAAAAAGAGGGTATCCAAAACATCTGATTAGAGCAATTAAAAGTATGTACAGAAATACAAATATCACAATTAAAATGCAAACACATGAAACAGAACCAATAAAAACAAACCTAAGGCTAAAACAAGGTTGTAGCGTATCACCAACGCTTTTTAATATATATATATATATATATATATATATATATATATATATATATCGACAGCATCATAAGAGAGTGGGATAAAACAATACGAACAGGTATAAAAATCAATCAGCATACGCAAATAAAAACAATACTTTTTGCCGATGATCAGTTGATAATCTAAAACTCTGAAAATGATCTACAAAGAGCCATCTACAAACTATATCTAGTGTGCAAGAATTATAATATGAAAATATCAACAAAAAAGACGAAGGTTATGGCGTTTGAAGGCAATTACCCCATAAGGACAAAAATAGTACTAGACGATCATCCATTAGAGCAAGTGAGTCATTTTAATTACCTAGGGTGTTATACAAGTTTCGAGAAAGATAGAGACATAGATCATAAAATTCACAGATTTCAATATATATGCGGAACAATTCACAGAACATTAAAGAACAAGACAAGAAGCGACACTATGATGAAATTCTATAAGACAATGGCCACACCTACTCTATTATATGGATGCGAAAGCTGAGTAATGACGCAAAAAGACAACTCTAGAATCCAAGCTAGTGAAATGAGATTTCTCAGAAGAGTGAAAGGCATTACAAGACTTGATAGACAAAGAAACGAAGACGTAAAGCAAGAACTAAATATCTACTCGATTAATGAGAAAATAAAAGAAAACACAACAAAATGGAAACAACATATAAGTAGAATGGATGAACATCGACTGACTAAACAAATATTAAATTATAATCCAATAGGAAAAAGGAGTGTAGGACGCCCCATGAAAAGATGGGGCGAAGTTTGATGCCGGAACAGGCAGATAAAAATGCCTAAATCCTGGAATGGAGAAGAAGAAGAAGAAGAAACCACTGATGTTCTAAAAGTATATCTCTGTATACTTCTGTTTTTAAAACACCAACAGTCCGGTCTGTGTGCAAATGTGAGGGAAAGGTGAAGATATAGATATATTTTCATCAATATTTAGGTAAAATAATTACGTAGTACTGGTAGTTGGCATTGCGGTCGCTACCAGCACGGTCGTTTATACTCCCGATCTCTAGGAACACGGGTCACTCCGAGCACGGTCGCTGTGAGCACGGCCTCATAGTTAATCTCAATTACAATTGTTAGTTCAGTTATCCAAGGATCAGAAACAGCGTTTCAAGGAAAAACATGTAGAAGTTTTTTTCTCACTGGTTCTATATGACTTTTGAGCTGCTGAATCCGAATCTGAGGTTTGCCACCTCGCCAGGCATGAGCTTCTCAAGGAATTGCAAAATCCTCATGTTTTCGGCACTTTTTCAGTTTTTTAACTATAACTCTAAAACTAAGCGTTTTTTGGTGATAACTATGATACACTAAATTAAAGTAGACAAAATTTCCTATAACCACGTATGTAACAACTCTAAAGACTGGGACAATCCATAACGCCGTTAGAGGGTGTTGAAAAAATGGCATTTCTTAACTTTTCGCTAAAAAGGTTAAAAAACGTTATTCTGCTCGCTGGTGTCCTACTATCAATTTTGTATACCTCCAGAATGAATTATTTTATGATTACTAGGTATATTCTGGTTATATTTCAATAATTGGCAAAAGTGAAAACGTTTTTTAAATGCGAAAAACTCAAAAAATTTCCGCAGCTTTTGATATATTGCTAGGAAGGTATACGATCCTTTATGAAACCAGACGTCTATAGTAAAGGAAAAGGGGTTGGATTCAAAAGGTTTCATTGAAGCAAGTAAAGGTCAAGGGGATGGTAAAATAGTTTTGTTTAATAGATATAAGATTGCTAAAGAAGTTGAGGTGCACGAAAAATGTAGGAAGAGATATACTAATCACAAATTGATTAATGCTGCCCTTAAGATGAATACACAAAGTAGTACTTCATCTGCACTTCGCTCCAATATTCCCCAATTCGCATTTAAAACCCACTGTTTTATATGTGGGGAGGAAGTGCCACCAGATAATTCAAACAAAGAAATAAAAAAACAGCAGAACACCGCAATCCTGTGTACACTGTGACCCAATTTACTGTAGGTAAAAACATAGAGAGGCCGTTGAAAGATCGAAATGATGAAGTCGAACATGCTATTTTACTTCGTATAGGTTCAGTGTATGATTTGCCAGCTGCTGATGCTGGCAATAAAAAATGCTCAATAGCATTTTTTATGCATGAAAGAGCTCTACCTTCCCAAAAGACAAACAAAGACACAAGACAAGGTAGACCAGAGTTATGAGAATAACAGAGATGATTATTTACATTTTTCGTATAGCCAACATTGAATATTTAAAGATGGTTTGGGGATAAACAATGATGTTGCCAGTTGTTACACAAAATATAGTTTTTATAGAAAATGAGTTCTGTCCATATTGTAAGGAGGAGACATACGTGTTTCTTACATACAGTGCTATTCCATCGATACAAACATATTTATTGTGGAAATAAATTAGGTATATTTTGTTTTATGAAACTTTCCTAAAATATATGTAGACGGATACAGATCGTTAGATCGAATATATTCGAAAATAAAACCAACTGTATACAATTGGTTTTTAAAAGCGTTTTTAGGTGTTTCTTCAGGTTTGTTCGTGTAGTTTGCCACCGATACTATTTGTTTACTTCCTGCATTTATAAAAACAGTTAATAGAAATTGTTAAAATCTGTGAAGTTTCCGGAAAACAGGATTATAAGAATCCTAACCTATCTTCTGTCTTAGTGGAAGTTGGTTATGTTTATATCCAATCCTATCTCCACTCCTACCTCACGTCTTTCCCCACTATATGTTTACATCCCGCGTTGGTCCATATCAATGTTGGCGACAAGAAAATGTGTATTTATGAATGGTTTGTCAGCTCTGTGCATCTCATAACTCTGTGAGGTAGACCTAGAAATGATGTGGATGGAGAAATGCAATACAATTTTAATTACATTGAAAACCGTTCTGAAGGATGCTAGTTTACAATTGAAGAACTAATAAATAAGATTGAAGGCGATTGTCCTCACCCAAGAACAGTAAAACAGTGCCTCCTTGAGAAGTATGGCGATGATATATGTATAACAGCCAATATGATATATTGTGTGTTTCAAGGCCACAGGTCATAAGATGGCACTTGGTATCAAAATAGGTTGTCAGAGAAAGAAGAAATGATGAGGATCGTTCAAACAGCAACTGCTATTATGGTTGAAGATGCACGCAATCAAGTGTACAATTTGACACAGTACCCTTCATCAGATACCTTTATAGATAGTTTGAACGGCCTAATTCCAGAATCTCTCCTAGCCTTTACATATGCTGTAGAATGAGCAAGAAAAAACAAAATTTTGAAAAATGGAAAAAGCAATGTCTTGCAATAGCTGACTGCTTGCGTACAGCCAAGTCTTAAGGCCAAAGTCATATATATGTATATATATATATATATATCTTTTGCAAGTGGGCGTTGCAACATTTTTGTACAAGAAGTACGGATCACGAAGGTTAATCGATGTGCTGAGTTAATTGTGATTTTGTTCATCATACACATAAGCCGTACGATTTGAAATATCCTCTACGTTGGAACCACATATAACTCTTAGTAAACAAGCACTATCTCAATTTGTTTACAATAACGCAGACTTCAACATCGGAACTGTTGATGGGCACAACACATTCCATTCGATGGTTGGTATCATTTGTGTTACTCCAACGTCGGCTGTTGTCTCAAGTCCACACATCGACAGCAGAAACTGTTGGACGTGCCGGAACTCTTCCATTAAAAGTGTTTGAAAAGACAGGGCCAGGCCTAGCTGCCATTGAAATCAACCCTCTAACTTCGAATTTCAGTCACAAAAGTTTAGTTAGCCCCTCTGCATCACACTTGCTGTGAAACGTTGCTTTAGGTGATAATTCTGCAGATGATGGCGACGAATGAATATGAAAGTTGAAAAAAATGGTGTTTTTGCTTTTTCTTTCTTGTCAATAATAATTTGTTCAAAATATGTTTGCTTTTATCAAAACATTATTCCCCTTAAATTAAAAGTAGTACGATTTCGTTTGGGCTAGGAGGTTCGTTGACCTATGGGCCTCACTCATGTTTGCCAATTCTTTAAATGTAAACAGGATATATATCTAGTAATCATAAAATAATTGAATTTGGAGGTGTTCCAAATTGATACTAGGGCACCAGCGCGCAGAATAATGTTTTTAACCTTTTTAGGGAAAAATTAAGAAATACCATTTTTTCAACACCATCTAACGACGTTATCGATTATTCCAGACTTTAGAGTTATTATACGTGTGTATAGGAAATTTTGTCTACTTTAATTTGGTACATCACAGTTATCACCAAAAAACGCTTAGTTTTCGAGTTATAGTTAAAAAAACTGAAAAAAGTGCCGAAAACATGAGGTTTTTTCAATTTTTCTTGAGGAGCTCATGCCTGGCGAGGTGGCAAACCTCAGATTCGGATTTAGCAGCTGAAAAGACATATAGAGGCAGTGAGAAAAAAACTTCTACATTTTTTTCCTGTAAAATACCTTTGCTTATTGGACTATGTAGGGACAATGAAGGAATTGCGGCTTCTATTACTTTATGAAATTCAATAGACTATTAATTTTCAAACGATAAATAAGCACTTATCAGAATAACAAAATATTACATTTGCCTAAAAACAAAAAGTAAATCATCTTAAGCATAATTCCCTTACACATACACTCAGGGGACCTCAAAACGACCCGAAATGCCTCAAATTCCGAAAATCAGCACGATTACAATACTTTCTCTTATTATATGGGTACCCCATATGAGAAAGTAGCAATATGAAACATATTGGCCATAAGATCATTTTCAAGAAGTTTCTGTGTGTATTTCTTTAATTTCAAAACATTCTCAACCCTCCATATTACAATTTTTCTCTTTCCTCCATTTTGGGGACGAGTTTCCAATTAATATCGCGAAGCTCCTTCACAACATCTCAGGCGGGAGAGGAATTTCAAAGCGACCGCAGAATAGAGAAAATTCCCCAATTTTCTTTCGATCGTTTTTCCTTAGACTGGCTGGCGCATTCTGTCGTGAAAATTCCAAACTTCGGCATATTTCTCTCGGCCCTCCTTTCCTTTCTCCTCGGGTTCAGTCCCTTAAAGTCCGCTCCGAAAGTACGTAAATAGGGAAGGAAGGATGGGGGCGAAAGGGATTTTTATCGATTTTAATGAGATGGGGGAAACTTGAAAATTCCAAAAGATCACCGGAAAGTTAATCAAAAAGTGATAAGGACAGTAGTTTGGTTTTGAAGCCATATTTCACTGACAACAAACCTAAATGAAACCTGGATCCGCTGAAACGCAAATATAAGAAACATTTTAAATTCACTCAAAAAATTTTAGGCGGCAGTTTAAAATCAATCCATTTTTGGAGTTTCAAGTTTTGAATTTCATTAGTACCAGTTTCATTAGAATACATTTTAAAATCAGTTCCTCGGACAAATATTAAGCAAAATATCGTAGGCTCAGAGGCTAAACCAGCGCCAAATCGATACTTTTATCGTTGCCAATTAAATCCTAATTGTCGCCAGTAATTTCCTAACGGCGTGGGAACTGTTTAGCCAAATTTAGAACGCTAATATGATTTATATTAATTAGCAATCGAATACGTTATGGCGCCAAAACCAAAATCGATTTAAGCTGCCAGTTAATTGTGACGATATTATTATCCCAAAAAGTGAATCGCATGGCTGCACGCCAGTCGAGCATGTGAGGAAAATTAATTGATGGGGACGTAATTTCGATGATTAAACGAAATGAGCGGTGGTGTAAATTTTCCCCGGTATGTAAGAATAAAATGATCCAGCAGTTTTATGAGTGAAATTTTGAATTGATACGTTTTATGTCGTGTTGTTGTAGTTCTCAAGAAACTCTTAGGTTTCGAAATTGCATTGGATACGTATGATTTGTTAAAAAATGTAGATTAGTTTTCTATTACATCCTCACTTCCCAAATTATTCTTAGCGTTTTTAAACAATGTTTATAAAAAGTTTTAATATTCGAAAGCATCCCTTACAGTTTCCTTCATTTTCCCCAGGGCGCAACTCCGCTCCCCCACCCATCGTAATCCCTAAGAAAGCGTCCTCAAGACGCTTTTCTTTTCGCCTGAAGGGCGTCCCCTTACGAAAATCTTTAAAGAAAACTTTTCCCTCTCCATACTAGAGTGCGCCACGTAAGATGTTCCGATTTTTTAAAAATATTGTTTTTAAGAAACATTAACAACAATAATAACTTTGAAGAAAAATACAGTAGGATCTTTCTTAGCGGATAAGTAGTCAAGTAAAGAATATAATCATTATTATGGTTGTTTTAGTTCTTACGCATTAGTTTAAGCACATCTATATTGTTGAAATATTGCATATTAATTGTTTTTAAACGTTCCCGTTGAATCTCGTGTCTATTGGAGAGCTTTCACGTAGGCAGGGACGCCGTAAGACGCCTCCAGACGCCCGGGATATCGACGCTGCGACTTCACCTCTTATTGTGGTTGGTTTGCGGTTAAAATAGGCGTGGTTGCGGTTAATCTTCTTCCTGCCATTGGCCATAACTCCTGCACCGCACGCATGTGGTCGATTATTACATTTTTATTGGCAAATCCGAAGGCCAAGGAGACCCAGGAACATCTCTTCAACTGTACGAGGAAAAAGTAAGAGATATTTTGTTGTGTATGTGTGGATGTGTGCGCGTCTGAGCTCTCTCACTCCTCCTACGTCGACGTAGAGAGAAGAGAGTAAATAGAGGAGGGAATTTGGGTCATACGGCGACCCGAATGAGGATATTGATTTCTCCATTTAGGATTATTTTTGTCTGCTCGGAGACTTGACTTTGAGAGAGAGAGATAGAGCGAGAAAGAAAGAGAGGGGGGATGGAGGGAAAAATAGTATTCAACTCTGATGAACTTGGGTGCATTGTGTTTTGGAGACATTTTTTCCAGTGCGATAGCTTTTCCAATATTTTACATCTGGAGTTTATTTTTTCTCCTAACAGTATCTAACACTAAAGACTTATTTAACAAACGTTTCGTTGTAAAATACGTTTTAACTGCAATACTTTAAAACATGAGACATAAATCTGGAAAGTTAAATATCTAAGCAATTATCTTAAATTTTACTAATTCTTATTTATTTGTTTTTCGTTCCACATTTACTGCATAAACATTTTCTACAAAACGTGCCTCATATTAGAGCTCTGACTACAGGGTTATCTTGTCTCTTGTTCTCACGATTTTAATATTCAACAATGATCCCTGAAGGGAAGAGTTTAATAAATTTACGTAATTTTATATATACCTACTCAAAAACATAGTTCAAACATTTTTTTTAAAACAGGGATTCCGCATTTAAAAGAATTATATTCTCTTTCCAATTGTCTAAAATTAAAAAAAAAACGTATTTAACTAAAAAATAGTACGAAGCGAGTGTTTTTTGTTTGACCCAAAACTATATTTTGAACGCTTCAAAATTTAATGTGGGCGATGGTTATTCCTTCTTTTTATTAAAGATGCCTGCCATGTTATAAAATATGATAAGCTATTATTCGCTGATGATTTTTGTATCTACTAACTTTACTGTATACCAGACGACGACAGCTTAATACTGTTCGGAGCTATTTCGTTGAAAACGGTCTTAACCTCAATACAAATAAGTGCAAAGTTTTAATTTATAATAAGGAGCAACAACCACTATGTTATTCGTCATTAGTACAAAGCGAAAAAATAGTCATTAGTATTCACTCTTCGTAGTAGCAAAAACTGTAATGACCAAAGGGTCCTCATTATTTTTTTTACTGTCTGGTGCCCTTAAAACTAGAATATTATTCTCTGATCTGAAACCCATATCACGCTAAGCATATTTCTTCGACTGAAAAAGCACAAAACATGTTTATAAAACACTCCAATTTTAAGTTACACGATTTTCATCTTGAACAAGGCGTAGATCACGATTATTTATTAAACATATGATATTGATTGTAAGCAAATTAAAAAGAGAAGAATTTCAAATGCATTGATATTTTCCTTCAAGCTGTTGCACTGAGGGGGAGACACTTAGTTCAGTTACCGAGTTACATAGCCAAATTAATTTCTTCACTTAGCAGACAAAACCAACATTTTTGTGTGACGAAGCTAACAAAAATCGAATGTTGAAATCCCTTATCTGCTTCCTATATTCCATGTGTAATCGAACTTCAAATTTATGTGACATATTTAAGTGCAATGTTAAAGAACTGAAATATAGAGCAAAATGAATAACTTTTTTTTGTAATTTCACACGTGCGATACTTCCCACTGGGTATAGCGGCAGTACATATTTATTTGTTTATGGTGAATGGTCACTATTATCTTCCTTACCATTCTCGCATTTCATGTGGAAAGTATCTAGCAGTTGGGTAAATGTTAACCGATTCTTATTATTCGTGTATTAATTTCGATTACTATGTATTAAATTTCCCTGTATTTGTTTTTTTTTTATTGAACTATTAAGCTATTATTTTTATTAAATCATATAGGAATTTTAAGCGAACCGAAATTCTCACTCATAAATATTTTTAGAAAAATGGTAGAGATTAGGAGATTAGAAGGAGTTTCATATACCAGATGTTTCATTAAGGGTGACGAGGTGACATATCACAGTATTTGATAGACCTGGAGCTCTAGAAAAAAACCTGTTAACTAAAGTGACTGGGAGAAATTCTTGGTAATAATGTTCAAGACCCTAATTTTGCCTCTAGACAAAATAGCACCTAAAGTTAAGTAAAAATCATTTTGTTGCCTAAAACTATTACATTGATATCATTATTCCACCGAAATGGTGCTCATTTTATATATTCAGGGAGTCTCTGATTCTTATTGTTTAACAAGGTTTTTATGGTTTGATTAATTATGATAAACTAGATTATACACAAATTTATCTCTTTTCAACTAAAGATTATATTACGCAATTCAGCATCCTATAGTTCAAGGTTACCAGCGGTTACAGGGACGTAACTCGTATGTTTATTATTAAATGAGGAGGTATAACCAGGTGACGATAACAGAATGACAATAAGTAATGATACAAAAGTTGTGAGGTAAAGTGCAAAAATAAAAACAATTTATCGTCCTAAATTTATATTTTTAAAAAATCATATTTTGTTTCTATTTATTACTATATAAAGTAATAAATACTAGGTACATATTTTCTTCGCGTGAGTTCACAAATTGTAACACCTATACATATACAAGTACCATAGAGGAAATTTTAATTTATAAATTTGTTTCAGTTCGAATACCTTGCAAACAGGTTTATTTTAGAATAATTTTTCTTAATAAATCTACTATTCATATAAAAATGAACAAACTCACATCCATTCGTGATTAAATATATAGATTTCTTGCAATTATTTTACAAAACTTTTCAATACAATAGCCCTTCCGTAGTTTAATTATTAATACCCTAAAATTTATACTTTACTTAGTAATTAGTATATTCCATTCCCGGATGCGATTTCTCATTTGTTTGTTGAGAGACGTTTACATTTTCAGCAGCTAGTAGTTCAACTTGAAGCATTCGGGTATCGTAGTGTCGAGTTTTTAGGACTGTCGTTCGTAAAAAACGATCACCTATAGCTGTAGTTGCTCTCTTATCCTATCCTCCCCAGAATAATTAAATTAGCTTCATATCTTTGACTTCGCCCATCTTCAATCAATTCAGCAATCTTTATCATAGCCTATTCATTACTTTAATTGTTCAATTGTTTATTACTTAAACGTAATCAAAATACGAGAAGTGACTGTAGATAATATCAGTATGCCCCCAGCTCATATCTGGCCCCCTGCTGTAATAAAAACCCACCCACACCTATGCTTGTATATTGGAGACTGTAGTAGTCACCACGAAATACGAAAATATAGTGCTAATGATAACAATGGAGAAGCACTAGTTAACTGGGCATATCTTGCCTTCAACGCTAAAGACCGAGGTACATTCACATCAGCCGTATGGAGGCAGGATTATAATCCGGATCTGTCCTTTGTTTCGAGGTATACAAATGAAACCACTGATGGCTTCAAGGAGCGTTCTCTCGGACTTCCCTCCCACGTAGCCAGCCTTGACCTGTGCTTATTAACATAAGCATATGAATTCCGATAATTAGATCACACCTCCGACCGAGGTGGAATCGTAGAAGGGCTGATTAGGAAAAATTCTTTTAACAACTAGACATCTTATGCTGGATTCCTCCAAGTAGTAAAAACTCCAACAGATTTGTGGGAGAAGTAATATGTGCTGCAAAGCAGTAATTCCAATGGGCTATCGAAAGGAATATATACCAGGCTGGATTGAGAAATATGATGAACTGTACGCGGAGTTCCTTGAAAGTGAAGACGTGAAACAACTGACGAACTATTGCATAACATCGACATAGCCAGACACCAATAATGGACGGTGATTGTGGAAAATCTTGACTTCAAAAATTCAAGCCGGCAGGCGTGGTCCTCACTGAGTAAGCTCGGAGGCGCCAATCCACGAAAACATAAAGAGGATAAAGTATTCCATAGCAATGTTGCAGTCCCCTATAGTCTCTACATTTAGTGCACTTCGAGACAGCACACGTACAACTACAGTGAAAACGAATTGAAAGCCATGAAGGTAACATGTGAAATGGATGAAGCGTATTCAACGGACATCTGTATTAGTGAAGTAACAATGGTCTTGATAGAAATGGAACTAGGTTAAATGCCAGGTTTTGATGGTATTCATACCGAATACCTTATATATTTGCTGTGTCTACACTAAACAATGGTCTGCAAATTTTTTTACAAAAATCCTTCATACGTTCACAATATAGTAAGGGCAATATTCTTCCCTTACTTAAACCAACAAAGGTCATTGCAATCCCGAAATCTGGTAAGTCCAACAACAGGCCAGAAATTTACCGCCCCATCGCGTTACCTAGTATGGTTTATAATTTACTGAAAAGTGCGGCTTTTAACAGAATTAGCCAAACAATACTTGAAAATATTCCCATCGAACAAGCAGTAACAAAAAGTAGCTGCAGCATTCATAGACTTAATGGAGCCTATGACACCGTCTGGAGGCATGGTCTGATATATAAACTGATCCGAGCCATTCCCTGTTGTAGGATAACCGACCTCATTGATAATATGCTATCAAATCATTTCCATGTAATGATGGGAAACAAAAGGAGCAGATTGATAAAACTGAATAACGACCTCCCACATGGCTCTCTTCAATATAAGTAACCTTCGATACGAAGATGATACCGTCGTGATAGCCAGCAGTATAACAGAACTTCAATCCCTTATGAACCTTATTGTGGAGTATAGTGAGAACTTTGGACTTTATATGAATACATACAAGACCAAACTGATGGTATTCTCAAAATCACCAAGACCCGTTACTCTAGTGATCAACGGAGAGAACGTTACACAAGTGCCATCTATAAAATACTTGGGTGTACTCGTCAACTAGCAATGCGACTCAAAGACCGAAATTAGATCAAGAATTGCGCAAGCACGGAAAATTCTGAATAACATGAGGAGACTTATGGCAAACCGGGACCTCAGCCTAGACCTCCGGATCAGATTACTTCGCTGCTACATCTTCCCTGTCCTTCTATACGGATGTGAGAGCTGGACCATTGATGCAACCATAGAAAAGAGAATCGATGCGTTCGAAATGTACGCCTACAGGCGAATGCTGCGAATTTCTTGGACGGCCCATAAGACAAACATAGAGGATATGCAGCAAATGGGTAAACACAAAGAACTCCTCACGACAATCAAGGAGAGAAAGCTGCAGTACCTAGGACATATCATGAGAGGCGAACGATATGAGATTCTCCTCCTGATAATAGAAGGAAAGATCGAAGGAAAACGGTCAGTCGGCCGTAGACAAAATTCATGGCTGAGGGACTTACGGTGATGGTTCCGACAGACATCCATAGAAATTTTCAGAGCTGCGGTTTCCCGCACAACAATAGCCATTTGGATCGCCAACCTTCGTAGGGAGACGGCGTCCTAAGAAGAAGAAGACATTTAAGAAGAAGAGGACAAGCTCTGTTCTTGTAAATTTGGCTATACTGATGACTGGACCTTGACAACGGGTCATAAGGATATTAGAACCGTTGAAAATATTCTCACATGTGACAAAACAGCCGTTAGCGATAACTTTAGAAAATGGAGATTAAAACCAAGTGCTAAAAAGATGGAAATATCGGCCTTTCATCTTAACAATATAATGGCAAATAGACAACTAAGTGTATATCTTGAGAGTGAATTACTCACGTAAAATAAACATTCAAAATATCTTTGAGTTACCCTGGACAGAACGCTGACATTGAAGGAACACTTATTAAAAACAACAAGGAAACTAAAAGCGGAAATAGACTATCGTCACGTCACGTGAGTTCACGTGCTGTCACGTTAACTCACGTCACTTTGACGTAACCTCAGTCTGGTTCTAATACATTTAAATACCACGTAAAATATTACTCCGCAATTTTTATCCGTGACGTGAGTTAACATGACAGCACGTGAGCTCACGTGACGTGACGATAGTCTGTTTCTGCCTTAAGAGCACGTAACAACATAATTCACAAACTCTGTGGCACTACTTTGTACTCGTGTACGATATGCTTTTGGTTTTTTTTTGTGCACTGTTGTACTGTGATGTTAAGCGATAAGCCAAATAAAATAAATTAGTTTAATTATGTGTTAAATTAATTATTGCTTCAATTAATTTTTCTACTTCTTATAGTATAACCTGAACGAACCCAATAAAAGCATACTGTAAAACTGTGGTGTAAAACCACAGTGGTGTACCTCCCACAAGAATATAGATATTGAAGTGAAACAAGAAAAAGGAAACGTGGGGCTGAAATATGTTGTAAAGTTAGATCTGAGTAAAGTCAGCATCAATTTAACACCCTGTATTTAATCCAAAACTAATTTTGACTGATCTTAACAGCGATATGTTAGTACAAATGAAGAGTTTATATATAATATAAAAACAAATCAACCTAATGGGATTAACCACTCGAACAAAAATCGATATCATACTTATGTTAAATTTTGCTTATACTAAAAAACAGACAAAACAAGAAAATAACTTGCTAGCAAGCAAAAACAAATTTCATGAAGGGAAAGCATTAGTATGAATTGCAATGTATGGTATACGAGAAAATAAGTCATCGCTGTGTTTATCATGAAGAAATATTTTTGTAATGAATAATTTAAAATAAATAATAAGTTAAAAATAGAATGTAACACAATTCAATCTTGGTTTACAGAAAAGGCAACTATTTTGGGGTGGAAATATACACAGACATAAGTACATTGTTTTTGAAAATATTATTATTATTGAAAAGCCTGTAATATTAGACACTTGATAGACATAATAATAATATTATAAAAAAATTTAAAAGTAATTGTACATACATACTTACTAAATATTAAGTAGGTTTGTGTAAACTACAGAAATCAGAAATGTGATAAAATCATTGAAATTAATTTTTGTATTTGCAGAACTCATTTCCATATATATCTTAAAAATCACTAATCGAAATAACTTTCTTATAAATTTTCAAACTTTCTTAGCACAACTTTAATACAAATTCTAAGCATAATTTTAATATTTATAAGCACAGAAATGACGTCAAAATCAGTTAACCAACATTAATGCTTACCAAAAACTTCCCCAAGAGTAGCAGATACAATAATTAGGTCTTTGCCATATATTTTAAATAAAACGAAATATATCTAAATTAATAGAGACGAACCCTCAGACAAATTTTATAATCATAAAAAATCATGTAATAGGCCCAGCACCAAGTATTTCAGGTATAAAAAGCAGTAAATGTGCAAAAAGTTAAAGGACCAGCGAAACGACCGCTCTTCGTGACGTCAATCCGCGTGTAAATACGGGTCCGTTCTGCAATCCACAAATGGATTTTTTCGAGTATTTTGGACTATATTCTTGTTTCCGCTGGATTGTAGGAGTTAAATTGCGACCAAATCTAGTAATTTGTATTATTCGCGTCGTAAAATAGTGTTTTCACTACACTGTTTATATACGGTGTGACGTCAGAGGGCGTTTTGGCGCCAATTCCTAGCGTTTGAATTTCAGATGACTTATTTTGCTTGAATGCTTTTAATTATTTTTTTTAATATCAACCTAAGATTTATAGGCATAAAATCTCTCATTTAGCCAGTTTTCAAAAACTGAAAATACTTAATTCATGGAGGGTAGCATGTTTTGGTGAATGCGCTCCCCATACAAAAATTTTGCCTTCTCTGGATTGGCACGGTGAACATCATATTATTTAATAAATTTAAATTAAACCGTTTTCAACCAGTTCACATTGTCGTCAAACCTTTCTATGTCATAAAGTTTAAATTTAAACAGTTTGTCGTTGATTTAAAATCCTCAAATTTTGATTAGGTACATTACCTGACAGTGACACCTAACGCACTTACCTATTAATGAGTCAATCTTAGCATCTCATATTTTAAACATCGTAAGCGTGATTAAGGCGCGTCTTAACTATTCGAGAAAAATCGCACACGACTTCACCCTTTGAGCCTTTCACTTCATACACAACCAAGTTCGACCGAGCGCTTTGAATAATTGAAGGTGTTGAAGGTTTCGAACTTGAAGAACACTCATAATTTAATTACCACCTGACGTCTTCTGAACTTAATGTGTGATAATGAATATATGATGAGGGACACATAGACGGGGAGCATGATTCTACCTTGGAGTTGATAACGGCCTCATGAATGATGCCTTCGTTACAGAAGACACTGAAAAATTTTAGAAGAGAATAAATGCATTGGAAAAGTATTTTAATGTGGTACGTAGAGAAATAGTAAAAAATCGGTGGTTCAATCTGAAAAAACCAAGAATTCGAAACAAAATTTTGTAAATTGTTTCTAACAGCGCCTTAAAGGAAGCAACACAATATTCCCAATATACTTAACTAAACAGTAAGTTTCATAGCTGTTTTATTTGATAATATAAACGTATTTGTATTCTAGAAAAAAAACCTTTTCTGACGACATTTTCCCGCATGTCTTTAAAATGTTAAGGACAAACTTTACTCTCATTCTAAACAAATTCTGTGGCTTGGTTTAAAAGACGCCAGATAACAATAATTTACTGTTTTGAATTAGGTCCTAAAATGAATTTCTTGTCTTGCCATCTTTGTCATGCTAACGGCGCAAATGCAAAGTTTAGCTAAGGGAAACGATCAATAATAAATATTAGCACTAAAAGTGCTAATGTCCACTTTGGCACTATGTGGATATTGAGTTCGATAAATTTTGTGAATTTTTAGGACTTATCTTGGGCTCTTGGGCTAGTATAACTTTGAGAGAGCGAGAGCGAGAGCGAGAGCGAGAGAGAGAGAGAGAGAGAGAGAGAGAGAGAGAGAGAGAGAGAGAGAGAGAGAGATATGACCGATTGAATTTAGGTATAATTGAAGTAAGAAAATACTGTGAAAATACGTTTGCTTAAACTTTTTGTCATGTCACGTGACTCTCCCGAGATCCCTCTTATTCGACGCCAGGCGATAACATGTCGTGAGGCTAACAATTCATCATAATGAGAGCAATCTGGCTGACAATGAAACAAAGAGAAAGAGGAAAGAGGATACAAGAAGACCTAACGCCCCAGAAAAGAAGAAGTACAAGAAAAACGAGGAACCTAAATTATTCTCAAAGAGGAATATCTCATGTTTATTTAAAAGCATTTCTTTTGATTTTGGCTTCACTCACTGGCATCTGATTACATATTCAGATTGGCTTTCTGGCTAATGTAAAAATGCTTTTTGCTCTTCTTTACAAATAATAAATGAGCAACGGGAAATGGATTATTTTTACAGAAGACGATGTGCTCGCTGGGATAGTAAAGCGGAGGCGCCCCCCGCCGCGCCTGATCCGAGGGAGAAGTCATTTGAATTCGTCGGTTGTCTGTGTGGGAGGGGGGCGGCGATGGTTAAACATCTCTGGATATTTTATTATCTACGGCCGCATTCGTTTCGGGCTGGTTCTCGTTTAAATCAACCCCGCTAACGACTATTACACTTCAAATACCCGAACGAGTGGAGAAAAGTCTCGAGAAAAATATTTCTGATTGCAGCCGAGTCGAGGAGGACGTTTTCCTTAATGAGATAATTGATTAATGAGAAAATATTTCGCGGAAGGTATTGTTTGGGCGATTACGATCGAAGAATGAATTCCAGAAGTTTCCATCACGACTCAGACATTAGTAAAATCTTTTAGACACTCATTGTGAAATTGGAAATTTAAAAAAAGTTCTGTAATTTCGAAAACGTATGGAATGCATATAAACATTTTAGAAAACACAGAATTTGCTGGATACTTTGCTATTTCTTTTAAAAAACATTCCTATGGTAAGTATTTTATAATTCCTTTTTCGTTTTACGCTTACTAGTGGGGAAGCCGGTAGCGTTTTCTTAACAGTGATCGGATATCATCAAGAACAATACTTAATTAGGGAGTAAAAAACAGAGAAGAAAAATCCATTGGCGGTCGATGTCAACTCTTGTGCATATTTAGAACAATAGGGTATATTACAGTTAAGTTTTGACGTAGCTTACAGCTGTAAAACATCATCAGATAATGTCCCTGGAGCCATTTTCTACGTAATTGTTTGTGATAACAATCCGAAAAGGACACACGCGCCCAGAGCGAAGCGGACTCGCAAGTCGCAGCCGTTGGCGTGTGGTGATTTTCATCATTTTGCAAGTAATCATGCAAAATTTTTTAGCACTGCCCCCTTTTTTAGTTTGGTCAGGGTAACAGGCAAAATACCGAACGGTATTGAAATGTTTAAAAATGGGTATTGACGAAATACCCATGGAAATATTGAAACTTATAGAGGAAAAGAATATAGGCAAAATCACAAGTCTGTTCAATGCAATATATAATACCGGCATAATCCCAAAGGACTGGCTCAAGTCAACTTTTATTACAATTCCTAAAGTACCCCGCCCAAAAAAATGCAGTGACTACAGACTAATTAGCTTGATGAGCCACCTGCTAAAAACTTTCCTCCGAATCGTCCATGCCAGAATCCCCAAAAAATGCGAATTCGACCTTGATGATGCTCAAATGGGGTTCAGGAACGCCTTTGGAACCCGCGAAGCTCTGTTCAGAATGAATGTCCTTCTCCAGAAGTGCCGTGACCAACGCAAGTATGTTTTTGCTTGTTTCATAGACTATGAAAAGGCTTTCGACAGGGTGCGCCATTCTAAATTGATAAGTATGTTGAGAGAAATCCAATTGGATGATAAGGACATCCGTATAATCGAAAATCTATATTGGGGACAAACAGCTGAAGCTCGAGTCGGTATGCTGACTACAGCTGGTGTGAAAATTCAAAGAGGTGTACGACAGGGCTGTATTCTTTCACCGCTGTTGTTTAATCTTTACTCCGATAAAATCTTTAAAGAAGCCTTGGAAGAGGCGGAGTAAGGAATCAAAATAAACGGTGTTCTGCTAAATACCATTAGATATGCAGATGACAGTGTTATCTTGAGCGATACCATGGATGGCTTGCAACAATTATTAAACAAAATCAGTGTGGCTGGTCAAGGGTTCGGACTTAGCATAAATGTTAAAAAAACCAAGTTTATGATATTTAGCAGAAATAACTACGTGAACGAACAGCTAAATCTTGAGGGGAAGGTGATAGAACGTGTCAGCCAGTTTAAATATCTGGGTAGTATATTAACGGACACTTTGGACCCCGAAGTTGAGATTAAATGTCGGATAGAAATGGCAAGAACAACTTTCCAACGAATGAGAACACTTTTTTGTGACGATAACCTGAACCTTAAATTGCGCCAGCGAATGGTGAAGTGTTTTATTTGGTCAGTTCTTATGTATGGGGTGGAATGCTGGACCTTAAAGGTTAGCTCAATGAATCGGCTAGAAGCATTTGAAATGTGGATTCATCGCAGAATGCTGCGAGTTCCGTGGACTGATCTGCTGTCCAATGAGGAAGTATTGAGACGAGTCAGGGTGGAGAGACAAATAATGGTCACAGTAAAATGTCGCAAAATTGCTTACCTTGGCCACATCATGCGCGGAGAAAAGTGTCATCTTCTCCAGTTATTATGAAAGGAAAAATAGAAGGCAAGCGGGGTGTTGGACGAAGGCAAATCTCTTGGCTGAGAAACATCAGGAAATGGACAGGCATCCGGAACGCTGTTGACCTGTTCAGGGTTGCAGAAGATAGAGACGCGCTCTCTGCAGTAATCGCTAGTGTTCGGGCGACCGGACATGGTACATAAAGAAGAAGAAGAACAGGCAAAAATCTTTCACTATGATGAATAAGTGAAATCTACAGAAGATTAAATAGTTACATGTGATATCACGAAAAATACAACTTAGGTTTTCTGTTAATAGGTATGCAGGAGACCTTGATCCAGGAGCTCCAAGCGCCCTAGTTGGATCCGCAAATATTTTCCCACCCCATGAAGGAGGAGGAGAAGAAAATAGACACTACATCCAGACCCTCAGTGATGCAGCTCGATTTCTTTCGGATGTGCACTAGTCGCAATCCACTGATCCGAGAGATTTACCAGTTCCGAGTCAGAACAAGGATATTAAGTAGACACTCACTGCGACTGCATGGACAGCTGGTTATTTGTGGAAAAACTGGGAGAGCATGTTAAAGTATATAGATCTTTAGAGATCTAGTGAAGACCTTAAGCACGTCCGTGTTAAGCAAAAGGCAACACCTAGGTAAAATTTAAACTTCCAAAGACACTCTCGTGGTCGTTCTTAGGGGAACATGTGAGAGGGGTCAGAGGCGTACGCAGACGAATGTACAGCGAGCTCACTTTCAAAGTCGTTTTCAACTTCAACGAAAGGGGCGGGAGGGTCACCGAGGAAAGGACCAGAAGCGTTTAGGCTTAGACAGAGTAAAGCTTTTAGCGCTAAAGTGTTCGGAAGACGATTTTCAGGCCAATATGCTGATCCTTTCTTACTTAGATGAGGACTATGAATGCTGATTTCAGAACATTCACAGCGCCAGTCAATCAGTTCAATCCATTTCTTTCAAACAAAAATTTGTTCGGAGTCCTCGCTAACATGTTGGAAGTATCCTGCGAGAGAGTAAGATCCCATTGTCTATCGTCAGTTTCTGGAAAACAGCTTCATATTTCGCTTTATATTTTGAACTCGCGGTGGCCTACTTTGACCCAAAAATGTTTTACAGTTCATGTGCGAAATCGCAATATCGGTTTCTATGGAACTTCCCCCCAATCAATTTACACTCATCATCTTCATCATGAAGCCACTCGCATCCACTGTTGAATATAGGGCTCCCTCAATATCTTCCACTCTCCTCTATGTTGAACCCTCGACATCCAGTTGCCAGCTACTCTTTCCAAATCGTCGGTCCATTCATTAGGTGGATATCCACGACTTCTGTTCTCTATTCTAGGCCTCCATTCTAAGATCCGTTTTGTCGACCTTCCATCCGATGTTTTTGGTATGTGGCCTGCACAGTTCAACTTTAAAGTAGTGATCTTTTCTACAATATCATAAACTTCTCTTCTGTATTTCGGGTTAAGTTTACACTAAAAATTGGTAAATGACCGTCAATTGGGATCGATCTCTTTGCTCATGGGGTTAACAAAAAAGTGCCCCAGATTTGTATCCCGGAATTTGGTCATTTGTGGCATTTACCTTGGATTGGGAACCGATTTTCTTTTAAGCTTTTTCCCCATTTTCTATCGTTCCTCGAGTTCATCATAAGTTAATAAAAGGCACGGTGAAGGGTGTATTAGTTGTAGAGTATTTTAAAGGCATCTTTGTGGAGATCCCAACCATGTTCTACCCCTTTTTACAGCGATGAAGAGCCAATAGTATTCGAACCAGATATCTTCTCATTTCTAGTCATAGAACTCCATAGTGCTTGTGGATGAATCTTTGCCTGATATAAACAAAATTTTTTTTAAGATTCTTTTAATATTTCGGGGGTGATATTAATGCTTAGGAATGAAGGGGTAGTTCTGGAATTACGCTACTCGTCCCTGTCTTCAGCAATAATTTAGCAATAAAATATTCCGCTCGGTTTACATAGGTGTATATTTTCTGGGGTTCCGGAGATACTGGTATAGATGATGTGGCTTAAGTCAGATTATCCCCTTTTTTTTGCTAAGTGGTGAAGCAATAAAATCATACTTTCCTTGAAAGTTGAGAAATTAAATAGTAATATAACTCCCAGGCCGTATATAACGAAAACAATTTTTTTACAATTTTTCTGATATTTCGAGAGTGACTTTAATGCTAAGGGTTGAGAGAGTGGTTCTGGGATTGCGCTGCCAGTCCCTATTGTCAGCAATGAATTAGCAATAAGATATGCCGCTTTGTTTATGTATATATCTCCTGAGGTTCTGGAGATACAGGTGTGGATGTTGTGGTTTAAGGCTTAAGTTAGATTATCCTCGTTTTCTCGCTAAGAGGTGGAGCAATAAAATCGTGGTTTGCGTAATAATATAGCAATATGAGCCTATAGAAAATTCCGACGACTTATGAAATGGATGATGTGGCTTAATAGTCATGCTTTTTAAATATCTTAACAAACCATTGAGTCAGTGTGGATTTTAGAAATCCAACTCTCTTCAAGAAGTTAACTTATGAATATTTCACATTAGAACTTCGGAGAGGTGGTTACTGTCATTAACCAAATTCTTTTTTAGTAGCTTACTTGCAATAATGTAGATTCGCACTTATCTGGGAATTCATTCCTACAACATTTTGATACCTACAGAACCTTTCAGATAGCTCTACAAAGTTCTTTTGATCTTCACAATATTTCTAAACGTTCAGATGACACAGAGTTTGAATAGTTTTCATAACTTAATAGAGTATCCTACAAGGTAAGATTCTTCCTTTCTCACATATTAAACCAAAAATAACATTGAAACTGTAACAGTTCATCTAGAGGTGGTAGAAGATCCTTACGTCTATAGTACTTGTTCCTCGATTGTAAGCCAGAATATACCATTTGTTACCCCATGCGTTCAAGTATAAAGTTAGAATATACATAGATACACGCAAGCATCAAATTTTATTCAAATATGGTAATTCAATCTATAGTTTCCACTAAAATCATTCCTGGGTGATTGGTATAAATTATTTTCTCCTTAGTAAAGACAACTGTACCGACATCTATATGGGTATCGTAACAGGTGATATGGCGGAAATTTTTTGGGCAACATAGCGAGGCACACAGGGTGAGATAATTTTATGGAATAGAGAACCTGGTAGCAGTGAATATTATTTGGGATTGGTTCCCTATCAACATTGAATTACACCAGTAGTTTCTCCGCAAACAGTGAACCAACCGTACACATATTATGAAAATTACGACTTCGCTTCGGAATGCTTCTATATGTATAAACACCCATGCGCCTATGCATGCGGATTCTTAGCGTAGACTAGTAGCATAGTATGAAGGTTAATCCTTATACTGTGGTAACATTCGAAAAGAGACCGTTATCTCTATACAAAACCATGGGACTTATGGGCAGGTGTACATGTTCGTCCAGTCGCCCAAGTGAAATCGTATATGTGAATGTATGGATGGCAATGTATGGAAAAAGCAGTGGTGTGTGTATGTGTGTGCCATTTATTTATGCTATTTGAAAGTGAATTTATTGTTAGAGTTATTATCCGTAATGATACGCCCATGGACGACCGGGCGGCACCACTTAAAAAGCCATTAAATGTTTTTGTTGGTGTTCCAATTGTGACTGGACATAGTATACATACCTTCAAGAAATAGGCAGATAGGCAGAGGCGTTACGTAGAAAGAATAATTTCGTTACTAAGTTTTAATACAAATTAGCCCTAGTCGCTCGCTTTCTTATTTGAAAAAATTACAACTGGAAAATCCATGTATTTCGTTCATAAAACACCACGCAAAAACGTCTTAAATTAACTTTAATTGCAATTTTAACAGTCCGCTTATTAAACATCCTTTATAGTTTCAGTAAAATGTTGGGGCCTTGCTTCCGAAATGTGGATACATTATATACTACCTACATTCCGTTCATCGTCACCCATATAATTTGTATGTAAAAAATTTTCACTCTGATCACTCTACGTTAACAATGCCCCTACCTTTAGGTACTCCAGCCTTTCATCGTTTATGTTGTTAAAAAACCGCGCTGTTCAATTTTTGATATGAGACCGATCCAGGTCATTCGAAATCAATCTTCAATTGAACTTCATTTTATCTTTTAAATGTGTTTTAAATGAAACTATTAAATGAGGTGGTGTCCGTCATCTCTCTTTTCGATTGGTTCCCTAGTTATTCTTTGGTCGTATTAGCCTTTGTGGCGAATTTTCGATCCGAAACCTTGCATAGTAGATAAATGAATACAAGAAATAAATACATCGAATTTGGATGAGCTCCGTCAAGGCACGGCGAAACCTATGGCGAACAGACAGTTTTATATATGTATACAATGAACATTTATAAATGTTCTAATACTAGGAACGGTTCAAGAAGATTTTTATATTTTGGTTTTAGGAACTCTAAGGAAATCAATCTACAATAAAGGTTACCTATGCATATGAACTATTTAGGGTATGAGGATAGCACCGCAATTGTTAAAATAACTTTGAAAATGGTTTGTAATTGAAATATTTTAGGGTTGGTGCGAATTAAACACTTTTAGTGAATTTCCAAAACATTAAAAAAGAAATAGCTGCCCTCAAAATCTCAGTGATTTAGTTTAACACCGATTGGACTATCTTCTACAATATCGTTAAAATTCCTATCATTTCGTTGATTATGTGAACACCTTTTTAGGAATTGGTATATGGGAGATTCCATATCAACTGGCCAGGGAGTGAATGGGGTGGATTTAAATCGCTACCGAAAGTATCTAGTCGTCTTTAGGATATGAAAATACGTCCGATCCTACATTTTCAGCCCCTAATTTTGCGCCATTTTGGATTTGTGACTTATTTTGTGTTTTGTTCATTTTTTTGCAGGCCATGACAAATTTTCGTTTTTAGACTGCCGATGCGAGAATTTGAGTTTAAAAAAATTCTGAAAATAGTGGGTCGATGTTAAATCTTCCCAGGAATCCATTTCCGGCTTCAGAATTAAGATTGGATCACCCCCCGAGCGAGAAATTCGAAAAAATAGTTTTTTTTTCAAAGTGCGATATCTAAAAATTTATTTATTTTTTTAAATATTTGGAAGATGCCAAAATCTTCCTTTTTACCAAATACTTTAAGGTCAAAACAAATTATCGGTGTGTATTTTGGTTCTTAGCAATAAAACAAGCATAAAACTGATTTTTTTTGTGGAAAAATGAAATATTTCTGTCTAACCCTGTGAAAACTCATGCAAACATTCAATTTGACATTTTTTGACGTTCCATTGTTATACCTTCATTCCAAAGCATATAATCTTGATCCTCGCATTATTGCAATTTTGGAACCAACAAGGTGCTCTAACTTACTAGTTGCCATATTAAATTTTTTCACCGGAGGGAGGAGCTCTAGAAAATATACAAATTGATGGGAAAACACGTAAAAAATACATTGTAAAAACCTAGAAATTTATACTTTATTCATCCAATCTAACTGGTACAGGTAAATTTAGGTATCAAGATCTTCAATGCTAAATTTGTTGAAATATATTTAAATTTTGTGTGCCTGAGCCTGTGTGCCTGAGCTTGTGTGCCTGAGCCTGAGTCGAAGACCAATGCCCAATTCTAGTTTTAACATTTGACGATTTGCTTATTGTGAACACAAAACTGGTGGAAACTTCTAGTGCCTGGATTAGTTTTTGCTTCCTTTTTCTCGGAATTTTTTTAAACTCAAATTCTCGCATCGGCAGTCTAAAAACGAAAATTTGTCATGGCCCGCAAAAAAATTAACACAACACAAAATAGGTCACAAATCTAAAATGGCGCAAAATTAAGGGCTGAAAATGTAGGATCGGACATACTTTTATATCCTAAAGACGACTAGATACTTCCGGTAGCGATTTAAAAACCACCCCTTCACTCTCTGATCAGTTGTCATGGAATCTCCCATATTCGTTTACACTTAATATTCGCAATGACAGGCAGTGCCCTTTGTTAACACTTGAAGTTTATAATTAGCAAACCGTTAACGTTCTAATTCCCTTAACGTTGCGTTCCTAACGGGCAACAATCACCAGTGTTCCTGATTATATAAACTGCCACATTTAAACCAAACGAGCAGAAAAAGCTGCCTCGGAAAAATTGCCGAAACGAGTTTCGTACAATTTTTCGTACGCAAACTTCTCCGGGAGAAAACGTCGGTTTTGCCTCCCGCCATCCCCGTCAATAGCTAAACGTCCCCGAGAGTGGCAAATCGACACGGCCCCATCCACCCCGAAAGATAATTTCGTCCTCCCTAGCTCTCCTTTTCGTTCTCTTTCAGTGTGTAACATCTGCCTTTTGAGTTTAGTGGGGAATTAAAAAATAAACGCAAGATCGAGATCAATGTGAAGACAGCCCGAAGCCGAATGCCGCCACTGCCGCCGCCGCCCCCATGGCAACCCTCAAGTCCCTCAAAGTCAGTTAATGAAAAAGGATTTTTCGCGACAAGCCTGTTAAAAATGAAACGCAGGAAATGTTGTCACTTAGAATACAACCAGCCGGAAAGAGGGGGCGGCCAGGGTAAGGAGAAAGGGAAGAGGGAGGTGGAGGTGGAGGAGGAGGAGATGGCGGAGGAAGAGGAGGAGAGAGGGTCGTGGAGGCGACGGGGAGGAGAGGCGAGAGGGGCGGCTTCCTCAAAGCTGGCTGGGATTTTTAATCGGGAACGCTCTGAATAACTTACTTATTTCCATGCGGATTTTCATCGTGGTACGGTAATTATAGGGGATTCGATTAAATGTTGCGTAGATCAAGGGAGGACGCGAAAAAATTTTTTCCAATCATGTTGAATAACGCAAACTTCTCCCTTTAGTTTTTAATTGGGAAGGGTATTCATTCTTTAAGCATTGTGAAAGAATTTGTTCAGAAAGTGTTTAATATAGAATGAGATTTGTTGACGTAAGACTCTACGTGGGTATATATTGTAACGTTAAAAAAAGCAACCTGTCAGACTAATATGATATAGCATACTCATATATAAAATCATCATTGGGCGGAGAAAGGAAAAGGCTATTATAAATGTTGTTAATGTCCCAAGTTTTGTATTACATCTAAATTTGCACAACAATACGCTGAAAAACCATTTGGAAATTGGAAATACTCGAGATATTAGAGCTTTTGATTTGTTGTGCATTACACTTTTGAGTAACCGTGTGTAGTGAATATGAATTTTACGTAGGCCGATGCACTCAAATTATTTGTGCAGACACACTATAATCCTAAACAATAATTTTGAGCGCTGTCGTTCATATTATTTCAGAATGAGTTAGTCTATTTAACGTTATTAATTATTTTTCTATAAAGTGATTATTTAAATTTTAAAAACAGAAGAGTTAATAGTTCAGTTATATGATAAAATACATATGTTACAATAAAAAACATATAAATAGGTATAAAATAGGACATATTATTAAGATCGGTGCCTATCAATATCCCGATAATCATAATCCCGACAATTACAATCCCGACAATCGAAATCCCGACAAATGAAAATCCCGACAAGTTGAAATCCCGACAAGTATAAATCCTGACAATAATATTTTTTTTTATTATCCCATATATATATATATATATATATATATATATATATATATATATACAATCTGCCCGTGGGCAATAAGTATGTGATCTATCGTCTAATTTAACATGTAGGTTCATGCCCATTGGCATTCACCTGTTTAAGGTAAATATTTACATTCATAAATAAATAAATAACTTTTTAATCTATATACATTTCAGATTTATACACTTTATCGGAATCTCGAAGAATCAAGTGGTCTGTGTCGTTTCAGTCTTCTTTGGTCTCTCTCTTCACTCAGAAGTTGTTCTGCCAGATGATTTGGATGTATGGCGAGCTTGTTGTTATATTTAGCCCCATAGTTGGCTATCTCTTTCTTGACTGATTGCATCTGTAGGTCGTCGGATATTACTTTATTTGGTACAAACCAGGGAGCATCGGTAATCATTCGCAGTATTTTTGCTTGCCATCTTTCTAGGATCTCAATGTTTGAGTTTGCTGTGGACCCACAGAGCTGTATCCCGTAGGTCCAGACAGGTTTCAAAATTGCTTTATATACTAGCAATTTGTTTTCTAGAGACAGCTGTGAGTTTCGACCAATAAGCCAGTACATTTTTTGGACTTTATGTCCCAGTTGCTTTCTCTTAGTCCAGACGTGTGTCTTCCAAGTAAGCCTGCGATCCAAGTGCATGCCTAGGTATTTTACAGATTCGGCCTGCGGTATTTGCTTCCCGTTTAGCGTCAGAGCCGGGCATGTTTTCCGTCGTAGCGTAAATGTGACATGAGTAGATTTTTGTTCATTAACCTTAATACGCCACTTTTTAACCCATTCTTGAATCACATTCAGGTTCTTTTGTACTTGAGCGGAGGCAATCACTGGATCTTTATGTGAGGCCAGAATTGCCGTATCATCAGCAAAAGTTGATGTCTGGGTTTCGTTGTTTGTTGGCAGGTCGCACGTGTATAACAAGTAGAGTAGTGGCCCCAAGACGCTTTCTTGTGGAACCCCTGATCTTATCTGGTAAAGGCCTACTTGTTGCCCATGATATCTTACCAGAAAATATCTGTCGCTGAGATATGATTTCAGGATCTGGAAAAAATTGGAAGGAAGGAACTTCCTAATTTTGTAGAGTAGCCCTTTGTGCCAGACTTTGTCAAACGCTTGTGAGACGTCTAGGAAAACAGCCGAACAGTAATTCTTACTTTCCAGATCATTATTTATTTTCCTGACTATTCTATGAACTTGTTCGATAGTGGTGTGTCGTTCACGAAACCCAAATTGATGGTGAGGTAATATGTTTTTCAGTTCTGGGTGTATTCTTGTAGCAAGAAGCTTCTCCAGTATTTTGGATAGTACTGGCAATAAACTTATAGGCCGATATGAGGTTGGAATAGACCGGTCCTTTCCTGGCTTTTGTTTAAGTATAATTTGAGAGACCTTCCAGAGCGATGGGAAGTAGCCAATTCTTATGGTTGCGTTGTAGATGATGGTCAAAAGTCTTATTACCTTTTCTGGCAGTTCTTTTATGATTTTTCCGGTGATTAAATCATAGCCTGGAGATTTTATTGTTTTTAGTCCTTTGCGAATTATGCCCTTAACCTCTCTTACCGAAAAGGGCTTCAGAGCTGCCTCCACTTGTAATGGTTCTTGTAGATACAACTCAATTTCATTTTCCTCCTCAGCCGATGACTCACTGGGAAATGGTTCGAAAACCTTTCATAGGTGTTCAGCAAAAACTTCGCACTTTTCTTTATCGCTTCTTGCCCATTGCCCATTCTCAAATTTTATAGGTGGGACATTTTGTACGGGTTGTTTTAAAGATTTTGTTGCTTTCCATAGGAAGTAATCAGTATTTTCTGTGGGTGATAGGTTGGTCAAGTTTTCTGCTATTTCATGATTCCTTTCGGCTTGAATTTGTTCCTTCAATACCTTAACTAGTTTATTTAGTTTGCTCTTATCTTCAGGGGAACGAGTAATTTGCCATTTTTTCCTGATCTTACGTTTTTGTTGAATTTTCCGCATTATCTCTGCCGAACACCTACCCTGAGTGTCGTTTTGAGAGTCTGGTGGAGTGGCCGCCCAAGCTGCTTGTTGTATCGTTACGTTCAATGAGTCGATTGCTAGCTCCAGGTCTTCTGGAGTTTTAAGCAAAATATTGCAATTTATTTTGTCCTTTACAAGACTGCGAAACAGTGTCCAGTTGGTCCTTTTGTTATGCAGTATTTGATTGTTTTTATTCTTTTGACAGAGATGTGAACTTATTGTAGCAATAAGGGGCGAGTGGTCTGAGGAGAGATCAAGACTTGATTCAATTTTCATAATTTTTTCAGGTATTCCCTTAACAATGCAGAAATCAATTACATCCGGCGTTTTTCTCCTGTCTGTTGGCCAATATGTCGGTTCTCCAGCTGATAATTGTATCAGATTATTCTCTACCATTGATTCGTACAATTGCCTACCCTTAGGTGTGGGAATATGTGATCTAGAGCCCCACAAAGGGTGTTTGGCGTTGAAATCACCACCTACTATAAATCTGTGGCCTAGTGTGCTAAAGAAGTCTGTGTATTTCCCTTTATTTATGTTGTGTTTTGGTGGGCAGTATATGGCAGCCAACGTAATTGGGCCAAAATGATCTTTTACTGTGATGCTTGTTGCTTGTAGGAAATCTGTGGAGTACCTACTTGTTGTTTTCAAAATGTTCAACAGTATTTTTGACTATCACAGCTGTACCACCGTGTGCCTTCCCACTAGGGTGTTGGGTATGGTATAGACTGTATTTCGGAATTCGGAATTTTGCAGAAGCAAAATTCCGAGCAAATAGCAAATTGAATTTTTTTGTACATTTTCTGTATTTCCGTTGTGCAGCTTTGAACAGAATTTCAACTTTCAGACTTTCAATTTTCATTCTTTGACCTGGGCTACCCACTAGCGCACCCTCAGGGACACTTCACATCCTTGGGCCTGACAATATTTGAGCTCCATAGTCGAAGAACTCGAATAGAAATCTGTAGAAGATTGTTAAGAGTAATGGGACTAAGTGTCGGTTTAACTTTAACACACTTGTCGAAATGAAAGCACTAACGTTCCGGATAAATGGCAGAGAATATTTTTTGTGAAATACTCTATATAGAATAAAGCGGAAATTTGATTTAAGTACAACAGAATGGACTTCTTCAAACCTTCAGGAAATTTATGAAACAATTTAGAGATTTAGAAATATATAGAACATATAAGAAGAAGGTTGTGGAATGAACAGAAGTCGATTAAATGTATTTCATAAATTGTGGAAACGAATGAAAGTAGATAGAGTATAGAGTATAGAGTAAATCTCAGAATCCCGGAAGGACAACATGGTACTTATAAGTTATGTTTAGTTCCGGCATTTTTAATGAACACTCCACACCTAATGAATTTTAGAAATTTTCTTGTAATCAGCTAGTCCACTATTTAACTACGTTTAAGCCGATTTCGTCCACCCCTAAACAACAAGACGTATTGTAATATGGGAGACTCTTAATGGGTAGTTCTTTAAATTTTAGTCAAGGAAAATATTTCCGTAGATCTGGTTTAAAATGAAGTTCCTAAATTCCTGATTGTTCGGCCTCCCTAAGCGTCCGAAATTGTCCCCCCACCTCCACCCCGATGGACGAAAGAAGAAAACCAAACGATTGGGAGGGAGGGGAAAAAAGGAGCAGGAAAGGAAAAAACTTTTAGGCAACCGGCAGTATATTTACCCCCTCCGGAGATGTAATATTCAGGATCCGAGGTTTTCAGAGCTGACTTGATATCTAGGCGTCCCGCGGGAAACACAAATATGCAATATTGCCAACATAAATTGATTCTAGATACGATCCCCGGTCTCCTCATTTAACACGTTTTCAAAATATGGGGTGCCAACTTATTATTTACTGCCTCGGATTCAATACAGTGCTGCCTCGATATTGCCTTCAACCCCCCGACAACGTGCATATTATATCTGTTCGGGGTGGTGTTTTCTTCGGGAATATATATACACATATATACGAACATACATACAGATTGAGAGGTTTATATTCAAGAGTTTATCTTCGTGCGTTATGGGATCGTTTCTGGACGATGATTGAATTTTTGAATGTGATTTTTAAGGCAGTTGGGGTTTTCAAAAAATATTCACTAAATTACACTGTTAAATTACAACTGTATATCGGCTTAAGAGTGACGGCTAGCTATTTATTTACTAACATTTTTATACTAACATTTCGTACGATCAAAACCGCATTAAAGAATCATTCAACAATAAAATACTTTACAATTGAAACACATGTACTGTTTTGTTATAAATGTGCGCTTAGGAAGCAATTTGTATAATGTGACTAGTTATGTTACAGGGTGTACGTGAATTGGTACGCTTAAATTAAAGGGAGGTTGTAAGCAAGTCAAAACACATAAAACAATTTAACACTGATTTTAAGGTTTTTGGCTATACTGCCTTAACACACTCTTTCGCTATAGTGCCTGTCTGCCTGTTATCCAAAATTTAGGAAATTTTGAAACGGATACCTATGTCTTATATCTTCAACGGACCTTTCGGAACGGAAGAACGGGTCTTTTAACGGAAGTTAAAAAATTATGTAAGTTTGGCAGGTTTTGAAAACTTTACTGCGTTTAAAATTTGTGCTTTTTTAACATCTGTAGGTTTACATGCATTTTAGATGGCATAATTGTAACAGCGCATCAAACATAACATTAAGAAGGAATTTTGTTTTCTTATTGAAATTAGTTTTATAGACGATAAAAATGTAGGCTTTCAAAAAATTTAATGCCCCATGTGTTGAAGACGACGTATTCTTGGGGATGTATTCACGACTGTATTGCATACAAGCCAAACCCGGCATGCGTTGCAATGCCACGTACAATTTAAAAAAAAAAAGGAAGATAAATAAAAATATGGCCGAACCGGTGAACTTCATATCACCTAAGTATCTTTTTGAAAATATGGTCAGAACTTAATACGAAGTTTTAATGTAGGTACATTAAATTCAACACAGTTCTACACATAATTAATATAAGGCTTTCTGATGTACAATACTTTTAGTCTTTTTTTGCGGTGCGTAAATATATAAGGATGTTGGTTCTTCTACTTGCGAACACGCGACGTATAATTGCCCATGCGCGAAACAGGGAAAACAAGTTGATTCCGCAAACTTTCACGGACTGGCCTTGTGAGTTATTCATGGTCATCGCAAAGGCGAGACGGACTGGAAATTGTAGACTCTTAAAATCGAATGGCAAATCCGTTGGGATCATCGGAATACGCGGGATCCAGACATCTTCTCCTTTGTATTTTCCCTTGATGATCTTGGCCTCTATGACGTTATTCATTAGCTTTTTTATAACCAGTCTCGTCCATTGCACAATTGAGGTTGATTAATGTTACACAGCTTAATCACAACTGATCCTACTTTTAATTATAAATTCCAGGCAAATCCAAGGAATTTAAAAACTATGTGGAATAATTAACCGCGTCATCCTGGTTTGTAACTGTGTCAACTGATTTGCAGAAAATAATTTTCCGGGAAGAAAATTCTGAATATTTGAATTGAGATCATCGACACCTTTATTTTTGGTCGCCAATACTACTCGTTCACTGAGCCAATTATGGTTTCTGAACTGTTGTTCTGTCCGTAAAAACACGCTGAATAAGCTCCTCTTTTGGGTATACGAAGTGACAAAAATTCTTGAGAAGTGTAATTAAGCCAGTCGGGGTGTCAACTGCGACCATTTCCAATATCTAATAACTGCTTCGAAAACATAATCGCAGTTTGATCGTGCTCCAAAAACACTCGAATGTTAGGTTAATTGGAGTGTCTTTACATGCCGCCACCATTTAGATGATTTCGAGCATGCGTTTAATTCGTCAGCAACAGTTGATCGGGGAATAATTGGAA
Source organism: Cryptocephalus moraei (assembly GCA_946251905.1). Lineage (NCBI taxonomy): Eukaryota > Metazoa > Arthropoda > Insecta > Coleoptera > Chrysomelidae > Cryptocephalus > Cryptocephalus moraei. The sequence continues at coordinate 3,927,381 of OX276452.1, forward strand.
GAGCCTGACGAAAATCACCTGACAACAGAATCATGATTCCACCAAAAATTTTTTGGTTGTCACGAAGATCTTTTAACGTTCTGTCCAATGCCTCCAGTGACCTCTTGTACGCCATCGTACATTCATCCCAAACGATCAGCTTGCATATCTGTAGAATCTTCGCCATTACAGTGTTTTTGGGGATGTCACAAACGGGTTGTTCGTTGATTTGAATGTTTATTGGTAATTTTAAGGCAGAATGTGCAGTTCGTCTTTTTAACAATGTTGCAGCTATTCCACATGAAGCCAATGCTAGTGCTACTTCATTTTGCGATCTGATTTTTGCAAACAACAATGAAATTAGGAACGTTTTTCCAGTCCCCCCTGAGAGCATCAACGAAGTAAATTCCACCAGATCCACTATTCACAGCTTCCATTAAAATATCGTACGCAATTCTTTGTTGTTCATTCAATTGAGGAACATTTGAAAGAACTGTTTCGGCCAATCTTTCAGTATCGTATTATCGTTGTCTTTGTAACTAGTGGTTACATGCATCGAGCATAGGACGATTTGGTGCTATCATGCACAAACATGACAATACTTTATTTATCATCAATAAACACATATCTTCTATCATGATCAATGTCTCATTGTAAATTTCTGCAGTAATTTTTAATGTAGGATTCACAGTTCGACAACGCACATGATGCAACACATCCTCAGACATGTCATTCCTATATTTCATCCACAAATCTTCCGGATTCGATAGGAAACATGTCGATATTATAATCTCAAACAATGTGTGAATTTTATTTGACGACGAAGATATGACGGAATCCTTAAGCGTATTATCCCAATGTGAATCGTTCTCGAGCAACTGTAGTACGAGTATGCCTCACGGAAAATCGCACACAAATATCCATCAACTGTTCTAAGTTGTTGAAACGATGTTGGACCACGAACACTCGCCAACAACAATTGAAGATAATAGCATTCATCGTTATTTGGATGTATTGTATAAATGCGACCTACAGCGTCTGAGGCAAATACATTTGGGTATCCTTCAACTGGTGTTCCTTGTTTCCGACGCTGAAACGATTTCAAGGATGCGTTCCACGTGTAGGTAATAGCGTGGCATATCAACATACAGCAAAGTGCGAGCAAAAACATCTGTTTGACAAATTGAGTAAAAACTTGTTAATGTGGTCGATGGTTGGCGTGCCGCTCTATCCGCCGCGTTCGATTCATTGAAATACACTCGTTGTCCATTTTCTAGATGAACTGCCAAATGAACTACTGTAGGGTATTTTCGTGGATCACAAATGAAAATATACGCCAAATAGCTTCGTTGCTGCTTATATAGCGACCCATCTGATACTGAGATACTACCTTTGTTAACATATATACATATATACTTTATCGATTTGATGGAGTTACAATACTCAACAGTGATATGTGATTCAAAAGCTTTAGATAATATTGGCGAGTACGGCACAATCCAACGATTGTCTACTTCAAAATCTTGTTGTTTTACCTTCACAACTACCGATCGCCCACCGTCCGTAACTGATCTCTGACGATACAATGGGTAACCGTCATTTCCCGTGATGGTTTCATCAATCAGATCTCTCGGGTATCGCTTCGAACACTTACCGTCGACCATACAGGGTAAGTTGTTGTTGAAAACTCCCCAAGGTCATGTACCATGTGTTTAGTTACTACTACTTGTAATTTTTGGTCAACTGTTTCATCGGGAATCTCAGCTGAAATAATTAAATCAATTTCAGTTGGTCTTAGTTTATCAACTAACCAAACTAATATATGTGCGTGAGGCAAACCACGCTTCTGCCACTCAACAGAGTACATTCAACAACGGACTTGGCCATACACACGATGTTTTATAATGAAATTCATTAGAGATTTCAATTATTATTTAAAAACTCTGGCTGTGATGTCATGCCTATCAATTGGTCTTTGGCTGTGTAGCAATTCCTTCTTGATTTCTATCCATTGCGGATTACATGTGAATGTAATGAATAAATCTGGACGGCCTTATTGTCTAACATATATACGACATCGCGTCTTGCGCGTACTCGTGCATGTGGCGCGGGCTTGCATTGTAAGTGGTCGGCAAAATTGTCATTCTTCCCACATTACTTACGTTGCATCGAAATTAATAACATCACGGAGATAAATACATTCTTCAGGTCGAACAGATCGAAGCTGCCTTTATTTCAGACGAATGTACGTCAACCGTCCAGTCTCAATTTTGACATACATATCAACTGCAAACTGATGAAAAAGCCGTTAACACATCAAAAATTAATTTACTTCACGTTCACGGATCATTAGTCTATATGAATAAAAATTCATAGCACTAACTTTTTTGTTGGTTTCAACACCTATTACATAGATCTATTGAATTTTATGAATATTATTTAAAATAATTTAATCTAATTACCTGTAACTTGATCAATCATTTTGATATTAAAATGATATCCATCTTCTCCCTGCCCGAAGATTAGTGGGTATTGTAACGCGTCATAATTCCTCTGTGTTTCAGACACACGTTTTAAATAATCATTCCGACGATGAAACACAATATCTCTAGACTGCAAATTTTCTCCAACAACGACAATAGCCACTTCGTCGATTGTCGAAGAATTAAACCTCCTTGTATGCTCACCATCATGCGTTTTGTCAGCTTTAATAACGATATTATGGCTGTCCCATGGCATCCGATATAATGATATTTTGAATATTTTAACAAAGTCGTTGTTCTGATGAAGAAACGTTTGCAGTTCTTGTACAATGTTTCGTTTCACTGTTGGATTATGAGCACAACGCCTATCAACCTCCGCATCTTGATTGCCCATAAAATAAATTTGCAAAAATTGATGTTCTGCATCTGGCAGTGGCAGCAGCGCTCCCAATAAATGATGAATTTGTTCTTGTATCCGCAATTGTGTATTATATATTTAAATTTCTGATAAATAATTTATGAAAAGCTAGCTTGACAGTGGGCATGAAGTTTTCCTATACAATATGCGTTGCACCAAATGACATCATTTGCAAACTATTTTATTATTATATTTCTGGATGTTGACCAAGAAATGTTTAGAGTCATTTCCGACCCCAGAAACTAATGTGCGTAATGCATCTGATGGTGGAAACTATGGTGGCAATTTAACTTTAACACCAGCACAACATAATCCAAAAAGTAGGTTCACTGCTGTATCTAAAGCTTTGCACAATTGACAAATGATTGTCATTTCTCCAATCGCTACGGATTGCTCGGCACCAATAATCTATTTCCGGGTCGTACTGGAATGCTGCTCGTTCCAGATTTACAGGAACAGTGCGGAATCGCTCTATTTCAGTGTGCAGTGCTCGCTGCTGTTGTGTTTGATGTGCCCGAACTTGGTCGATCCTAAGCCTATCTACTTCATAATTATTCAATGTTGAACGAAATTCTCTCATACCACTACTAACGTTATTATTATCTGCCTCTCGCTGGTCGTCAGTGCGATTTGCACGTGAGGTAGCTCGTCGCACATTTGAATGACCAGGTACTCAAGTTGGAGAAATAACCAATTGGATACTCCAACTGACACATTTGCAAATTCTGTTGTGTAGATTTAAGGGTTGATCAGCTGGAAGACTATCCTACACTATATAAAAAAAATGGAAAAATAGCATCCGTGTATTTTTCAGAATGATGTAACATTTACAGGAATTTTTGGTTTTCTGTTAGGAAGACAGAATTTTCACCATTGAAACTTAAGTTCAACCACCTACTTCATAACATCAACAATTATGTCGAGCAATACCGCCGAGCTTGATTAGCTCAAATGGAGTTTGTGAAAAAGAGGACATTTCTTAAATGCACTTCCATCAAGCTCAGTGTTCATTTCAAAGACTTATTCAACCAGTCATAATAATGGAAGAAGTCAATATTCCTGTCAAAGTTCAGAGACATACAGTATTGATCCAGATAGATCGCATTGATAAGTTTCCTCTTCAAGCAATTAGATGAAGATAAAGGTAGAGGAGAAAGGGGATAAAAACTTGTTAAGTACTACTGATTAAAATTGGATAAAAGTTCGTGAGTAGTATACGACGGTTTTTACCTCACGGTTTCTGTTGAATAAAATATCAGTCCTCCCCCATCGCAGGAAAAAATAAATTTGAACAAGAAAGAAGTCGGAGACCGGACGGAAAGAAGAAAGATAGAGAGGGTTTGTCAACTTTTCCAATCTTTAAACACTTCGTTAAATCATTAAAAAACGCAGGTCTCCCGAAAAATGCCTCACCCTTTTATTTACTTAAACGAACCTTATCATCCACCTTTAAATTTACATCCCCCGTGCCGTGCTCCCGTTCTTTCCGACGTCTGCTCCTGTGCCACTTCGGATCCGAACAGGTTAACAATAACGAGGGTACGGGCTTTTATTTAGTAGTTTAATTATTTAGGGTTTTTCCACCCAACGCAGTCGATATTTTGGGTTAAGAGAAGAGTACAGGGTGAGATGAATTTAATAGTATTTTTTTGTTTCTTATAACAGAAATTTACTAGGCTGTCTATTCAATAAAACGTGGCTTACCTATTTCACAAAATGAATGAACTTGAGTTTCTAGTTAATTACATTGGGTATTAGGAAATCCTCAATAAATATATTAAAAATAGAAAAAAAAAATACCCTGTTTCCTTCTTCTTCTTAGAACGCTTATAAATATCTCATAATTATAATAATATAGTGATATGTATATCACTGAAAAAGAAATGGGTGTAGCAGTCGGAAATAAAAAATTTCGACGTGATGTAGCCCAAACAAAGTTCCTAAAGTGGCTGTAGTGGAAGCATATAAAGTTGTTCCTATTTATTCCTATTCCTTGATATATTTAACGAATTGCTTTTAAAACAATCCTTTCCAAGAGTTTGGAAAATCGCCAGAGTATATCTTATATGGAAAGGTAAGGATGTCGATGGGCATATCGGCCCATCTGCCAATGGGCCGATATGTTTACTAAGTTAATTAGGTAAACTATACGAAATAATTATCAATGAAAGCACTGATGAATATGTGGAAGAAACGAAAGGATTGTCAGATTTACAGTTTAGCTTTACAAAAGGAAAATCTAGTTTCCGTTTGGTAGTTTGTTATCGAATGGGATATTATGGGATTTCGACTGGGTTATTATAATTTTATCGAGATCTCTGACTGGTTTTGGCACAGAAATAGTAGAAGTAAATACAGGTATGACTTAGCATTCCGTTTTGGGACCAATATTATTCAGTATCCTCTATGATGACATTCTTGTTTTAAAAATATCTGAAAGTGTTAAGATAATATCATTCGCCGATAACTTGGCTACCTTAATAGACTAAAATCTTCCCTTGAAGTTAAATCTGACTGGAAATGAAACTCTAGCGAAGATTTCATTCTGGATGCAAATTCACGGTTTAGTATTGCCTCCTGAAAAAACTGAAGCAATTATTTTAAAATGAGGTAGGAAAAGAGATCTTATTAGGTTTAAAAATCTAGAATGGAAAATTGCTCCCAGTAAAACTTTTAAATATCTTGGTGTATACTTTCATGACAGATTAACATTTGGGTATAATTTAAAAATAACTTCGAAAAAGGTGTAGGAAAAATTAAGCACGTTAAGTAGATTTATGCTAAATATAGGAGGTCTTATAACTGAGAAACAAAAAATGTGTAATGGGATTATAAATTCGTCGTTTGGTATGCGGCTCCTGTATGGATAAATGCTCTAAAAGTCAGTAAATATGAAAATTACTTAACTACGATACCTGTATCTTATGTTCACAGAAAAGTTTCTGCAGAAGCTGTTCAAGTGATTATGTGCAACAATGGAAATGTATAAAAGATATAAAGGTATCCACAAAAAAGGTATCATGAAGGAAACTCTTAACACATGGCCAAAAGAAGGGAATGCAATTTTCAGTGAGGCACAATGGAATAAGATGTTGATTTGTTGAAGTTGAAATACATATTTCTATATGGTTCAACAATAAATTCTGAACTTTGAATTATTTTCTGACCCAATTTCTGGCGGGCAATGGTTCATTTAGGTGTTTTACTTTTTGTTTAGGAACAAGCGAAACATCTGTTTGTTCTTATTGTAATCATATGGTAGATTATGCAGAATACGTCGATTTCGATTGTCCATGATGGACAACTAAACATCTACATATAAATTTGCAATTAAACACAAGTATTTTGGTAACTAACATTATAAATCTAATTATTCTAAATAGGAATTACCTTGAAATTCATAAATTATTCAGGAAATTGAAAAAATAATCTAAGAAAGAATCTTCTGAAAGAAATTTTCAGAATATAGAAAATTCCCAATAAATAGACTAATATGGTACGGTCAAGCAATAAATATCATCTGAATTTTCACAATTGAACTTATGACGAAGATATACTATTCTTTTAATGAAGAGTTTAATTGACCCGAATCAATGCATATAAATGAGAGGGGGTTCGTTCGGGTAACCGCTGCGATGTGCGGAATCCACACTATCATGCAATAAATTATCCATCCCAGGGTTGCCATTTACTTATATCATTCTGTTTCTGAGAAATCTTTTATCTCATCTGGAGTCCATAGAGTACTACACCTACTTAAAGAAAAAGGTAGTAGGAACTGATTTAAATTTGTAATTTTCGAAATTACACGAAAATACCCATGCCTAATTGCAAACGAAGATCAATTTTACCAATTTCGTACACTTCTTGTCTTTTTTAAAAAAACAACAATGAAATGTGAAGTAAGTCTCATCTTGTAACGTGTTAAAATTGTTTAATAAATTAACATTTATCATATATTTTATTTGTATAATTTATGTTGTTTGTTATTACAACTGGATATAACATTTAGTTATCAAGAGTGTGTAATGTGTATAGGCATTTCTATACTAAATACGAGAGAGACACACTTTAACCTACATTTCTGAATTTCAGATATAAAGGACCCGCACATAATATATGGAAAAAGGTCTTCCGGTGAAATTTGCTAAAAATTTGTGAAATTGTTCGTTTTGTCCCCCTGATCAAAAGTCTCAATGGGGTCGAAGCTCAAAATACCCATCTTTAGGCTCTACGGAAATTGTTAGGGGCCAAAACGGCAAAAATTCATTTTTTTAAATATTATGTTTAATGATGGGAAATTGTTCGTTGTGTATTCCTGATCAAAAGTCTCAATAGGGTCGAAGCTCAAAATGCCCATCTTTAGGCTCTACGGCAATTTTTACTGGCCAAAAGCGGCAAAAATTCATTTTTTTGAAAAAATATTATGTTTGATGGGGAATTGTTAGTTTTGTACCCCTGATCAAAAGTCTCTCTGGGGTCGAAGCTTAAAATGCCCATCTTTAGGCTCTACGGCAATTTTTAGAGGCCAAAAACGGCAAAAATTAATTTTTTTTATTATGTTTAATGCTTGTACTGTCCCTTAAGTTTTCATTAAATTGTATGCGTGTATGCGTATGTGTGTTATGTAGGAATATGTCCATGTCTAATTATATATGTGTATATGTATTTGTGTGAGAGGGTTTTTGAATGCACAATTATACAAGATTTAATACACACCGTCTCAATAGTATTTTGTGGTTTTAATAACCTTCACTGAACTTGGAACTCTCATGCATTTTTTCAAAGAGTTCCCAAGAGTTGCCAAAGATTTTCCAAAGCATTAAATCTAATTAAAAAAAAATAATTTTTGCCGCTTTTAGCCACTAAAAATTGTCGTAAAGCCTAAAGATGGGCATTTTGAGCTTCGACCCTATTGAGACTTTTGATCAGGGGTACACAACGAACAATTTCCCATCATTAAACATAATATTTAAAAAAATGAATTTTTGCCGTTTTGGCCACTAAAAATTGCCGTAGAGCCTAAAGATGGGCATTTTGAGCTTCGACCCCCATTGAGACTTTTGATCAGGGGGACAAAACGAATAATATCCCAAATTTTTAGCAAATTTCACCGGATGAACTTTTTCCATATAATATGTGCGGGGTCCTTTAAAAACGTTTAATTTTATTTTGCAGCGTTCCTTATTAACACTTTTTCCAGTAATCACAATAGTTGTATAGTTATAGCTATAACGTTATAGTCACTTATAGATATGTTCTGTTGTGTAGATGTGTTACAGAAATTTTTGCTAATGTGATGTATCCCATTGAAGCTATTGATAAAATTTTTCATAACTTATTCGGTGTATATCAAAGTGCATCTCTCTTACTCACAAGTGATAATTTAAAGGTATAGGATGTTTCAATGGAACTCTTGAATTTGACGTGCGAATGGCCCCCCCTTTACAGCTTGCTCAATGTAATATGAGGGGTCTGGGCATCTTAAAATTTAGGGAGAGGTACATTTTTCGATGTACTATTTCTTCAAAAGTTTTCGTTTCCTGAGCAACTGAATTTTATGCACAATGAAACGTAAATCATTTTCATGTTTTCTGATTTAACATGATGATCCTATGATGACTTGAGAAGGAAAAAGAAAAAAATCACATGTTCATCATAGGATGAACATGTGGTAATTCTATTTTAAACATTAATCCCATTAATCCTACGCTCTTTTACAACGATGTCATAATTTTAAAATTGTGCACACGATAGTAAGTAGAATCACACAAATATTTTTCATTATTGTAAGTCATTGAATTGTCCTGATGAAGGAAATAATACTTTCCGAAAGCTCGACCGATATCAAAGTGTTTCACTAAACCTCGGCCAAATTTACCACATCCCCATAAATAAATATTGGAAATTCCAGTATTGAAGACACCTTTTTTCAACTAGTTGGTCACGACTACCCTTCAGCTATATACAATTGTGAATCTAATAATGAAACTGCATCATAGTCCAACTAAGTATTTTCACAAAGAATTTATAATGATATATGAAGTAAAACATTTTAATGGATAACATTGATTTCTCGTACTTAACCTCTACGGCACGCTTCAGAGGTGAATAGGAAAGAATTTTAAAACGACATCTGACATTTGACTTTCAATTTTATTATTAGTTGTTTTCAGGTGTTCTTTGATAGGTATGTGTATGTGCACATATTAGTCCAGGGCATTTAGATCAAAATGGACAGAAATAAATAAATTTTTAGGGACAGCAGATATTGATAAGTGATTTCCTACATTCTGTTCAGAAAGCTCTCTGGAAAAAAATCTATATCAACTGGTTACGCCATTTTTCGAAAAATGCATTCTGGTGAAATAAATGCATTTTGCAATTGCATAATTGTTTGCAACATTATAGGAACGACTGGAGATACTGAAAAATCGCTGTGGGTTTTTGGGGATGACGAATTTAATTCTGGCACTAGAGTTACCCTGGGGCGCTCGGGGGTTAAATATTTTTTTCCAAACTTAAGAGTACGAAATTGCGAGGTTAAGTCTCGTATCAACCCCCGAATGACCATTGCGTCCCCTGATATTCGACTTGAAACTATTTCAGGGGGGTAGTCAATGTATCAATAAATATTTCCAGACAAAAATTTTCGATGTAAAAATTGGTTTAGATGGTTAACAAAAATTGCATCCGTATGAGTTCGAAATTACTCAGTTAAGTGTCTTATGAACCCCCGAATGACTATCGCTTCCCCTGATTTTCGTCTTGAAACTGTTTCAGGGGGGTAGTCTACGTACAAAGAAATATTTCCAGATAAAATTTTTTTATGTAAAAATTGGTTTAGATAGTTACATGATTTTTTCCATAAGTGAGAGTACGAAATTTCGAGGTGTCATATGAACCCCCAAATGACCATTGCATCCCCTGATTTTCGATTTGAAACGGTTTCAGGGGGATAGTTCATGCATAAGCCAATATTTCCAGATACAAATTTTTAATGGAAAAATTGGTTTATATACTTAAAACAAATTGCATACGTATGAGTTCGAAATTACTAAGTTAAGTGTCCTATGAACCCCTATTGACTATTGCATCCCCTGATTTTCGATATGAAACTGTTTCAGGGGTGTATCTTATTTATAGACAAATATTTATGGATAAAAATTTACGATGTAAAAATTGGTTTAGATACTTAAATTTTTTTTTTCCATATGTGAGAGTACGAAATTTCGAGGTAAGTGTTATATGAACCCCCGAATGACCATTGCATCCCCTGATTTTCGACTTGAAACGGTTTCAGGGGGATAGTTTATGCATAAGTCAATACTTCCAGATACAAATTTTTGATGGAAAAATTGGTTTATATACTTAAAAAAAATTGCATACGTATGAGTTCGAAATTACTAAGTTAAGTGCCCTATGAACCCCCTATTGACTATTGCATCCCCTGATTTTCTACTTGAAAGTGTTTCAGGGGTGTAGTTTATTTATAGACGAATATTTATGTATAAAAATTTACGATGTTAAATTTGGTTTAGATACTTAAATATTTTTTTCCATATGTGAGAGTACGAAATTTCGAGGTAAGTGTTATATGAACCCCCGTATGACCATTGCATCCCCTGATTTTCTACTTGAAACTGTTTCAGGGGGATACTTTATGTCAAAATGAATAATTTCCGATAAACATTTTCAGTGTAAAAATTGGTTAGGGTGGTTAAAATAATTTTTGTTTCGATCTTTTGCATATTTACCCCATATATCAACCCCCAAACGAAAGCTAGGGTGGTAAATCGAATCGGATACATTTCATTAGTAATAAGCAGTCTCTCCTAGCACGTTTTTAACACAAATTTTGAGACTAAAAAATAGTACCTATTTTACCGTACTACTTACAGGATTTGAGGATGTGGACAGCTTCGCATCCGCTTCCTGGTCACTTTCCAATAATTAAACTTATACATTAAAATAGTGAAAATGCTATTATGTGATATTGTTTGAGTTGTTATTAAAGCCATTCCTAGTATTGTTGCGAATTTATGTGAACCATTTCTAGCAAGGTACATTTATACATATTCTTATCTATGTTTAAAATATTAACATTAACAAAATCAACTGAATGTCCAATCTTAGTTACATGTTCCGCTCATAGACATAATACTATTATGTAGTATTATGTCTATGGTTCCGCTAGCGCTCAAGATTGCTTGTTGGTTATAATTTATAATATCACTTTTATGCGAGGTTAGTCGTTATTTTAATAGTATATTAAAGTATGAGTGGATATTGAGCTCTTTCAAACACGAGCGAGTTTTCGAGCACGACGGCGTAGCCGGAGTGCTCGAAATAGAGCAAGTGATTGAAAGAGCAGTTATCCACGAATACTTTACGCGATTTTTTTTATTGGTACCTACCTTTGAAATCATAAATAGTGTAAAATTACCCAAATACCCAATATAATTAATTTGAACGACACTCGGGACGCTTCGTGCCGGCCCGTCGCACGTCGTGTCACCAATCAGGTCGCCCCGCTAAGGCCAAAAACGCTCTGTAATTGGTTGATTTCGTCGTTGTTGACACGTTTCCATGGCGACTTTAAAACACGCGCGTGCGATAAAGCCCGATTTACGCACGCCAAAGCATGGTTTAAATAGGCAAAATAGCGTACCAATAAAAAAAAATGATTTTAAATTCCTCGCTGTTTGACCAACATAATATGCTAAGTCACAATCTTTGCAAGTCATGCTATAGACCAAATGTCATTTATCTATAATATCTGTTTTGTCGTTAAGATTAGTAAATAAAGTGTTTAAAGTTAGAGCTGATTTGTTAACCATTCTCAAACAACCTTCTGGTTCAAAAACTATTGTTAACTTAGGTTGGAGTTCTTTAATGTGCGGCAGAAATCTAAATTTTTTAAACACTCTTTATTAGCGAGAATTGTGTTGTTCAGTATGTTATGCTCCTCCCGATTGGGTACCTGTATTGTTGAAAATAGTGGTTTATTAATTAACTTTTCTGGACGAGTTATCTATCATCTATATTTTAATTTTGATAAGATTTTGTTGTAAAAGTGAAGTGACTTATTTTCCGTACTCTTTCTCGCGAGGCGATGACCTGATTTATCTTCACTTTTTCCGAATGGTACGAGTGGTAATTTATATACCTACCGGAGCTCATCGGATTTCTGTACCAATCCAACATAATTTTGTTTTTATTTGTTCTGATAATTTTTGTATCTAGGAAGGGTAAACTATGTGCTATTTCCTTTTCCAATGTAAACTGGATATTTGGATTGTAACTGTTAAAGCTTTCAAGTAAACACCTTTCTGATCCATCCGGTATTGTACAAACCAAGTTATCAAAATACTTCTTGAGAAAGGGGACATTAAAAGGTAATTTTCTTATGCAACTGACAATCAAAACATCCATAACATACTGAGCAAATATCGGGAATGACTTTCCAGCCATTGGTGCTACTAAAATTTGGTTATAATATTCATTGTTAAAAGAGATGTAAGGTGTGTTCAAAAATGAATTTAATAATATTGATAAATGATTTTTTTTAAATGCAATAATTTATTGTCTCTCAATATATATATATATTTTTTTGTACACTTTTTGTATATACTTTTGTATGGTTGTAGCATTGGCTGAAGAAGGTCCAAATAAAGGAACCGAAAGCTCCCGTATGAAGTAGAAACAGAGTTTCATTGCCCACCTAAACTGGCTGTATCCCACTACGACTTGTTACATTTTCTATCAGCCACAAACTTCCTGTCTTTTATACATATATATATATATATATATATATATATATATATATACATATATATACATATATACATATATACATATATATATATATATATATACAAAGGAAAATTATCGACTTACCCGTCAATTCTAGTAACCACCGACACGTGTTTCTGCTTATTAGCTTCGTCAGGGTGGTATAACCAAGCTCTGAATGAAAACGATGTTTGACACTTGGAAAAAAAAATTATAAAACTCAAAAAGAACGTCAACAGTTGACAGCAAAGCACTTTTGCGTTTGTAAGGAAAGATCCTCCCTCCGAGGACGACAATCCACACGTGACGCGGTGGCCAGCTATAGCCAACTGTCACGAATCTTTAGTCGAAGGAAATTTAGTAGTGAAATTCGTGACGGAAACAATGTACAATGGAAAATTATCGACTTACCCGTCAATTCTAGTAACCACCGACACGTGTTTCTGCTTATTAGCTTCGTCAGGGTGGTATAACCAAGCTCTGAATGAAAACGATGTTTGACACTTGGAAAAAAAAATTATAAAACGGGTAAGTCGATAATTTTCCTTTGTACATTGTTTCCGTCACGAATTTCACTACTAAATTTCCTTCGACTAAAGATTCGTGACAGTTGGCTATAGCTGGCCACCGCGTCACGTGTGGATTGTCGTCCTCGGAGGGAGGATCTTTCCTTACAAACGCAAAAGTGCTTTGCTGTCAACTGTTGACGTTCTTTTTGAGTTTTATAATTTTTTTTCCAAGTGTCAAACATCGTTTTCATTCAGAGCTTGGTTATACCACCCTGACGAAGCTAATAAGCAGAAACACGTGTCGGTGGTTACTAGAATTGACGGGTAAGTCGATAATTTTCCTTTGTACATTGTTTCCGTCACGAATTTCACTACTATATATATATATATATATATATATATATATATATATATATTTTACACAATTTATTCATTCCAACAAATTCTACTAGTCTTCGTTAAAAAAAATTTAATATCAACAGAACGAAAAAAATTTCATGAAATTTAAAAATCTCCCTTCTCCGCCCTAATTCCGTCCTTCCGGTGAAATTCCACCCTCAAAGGTATAACCGGGGGATCGGTCCTTGCCGCGGCAATGGAATTGTCAGTGATAATGAGTCGGGGGGTATTAAATTAGGGGTCGACCTGAGGGAGGCGTGGGGTTGGGGGCGTCTGCGAAGAAGGTGAAGAAACGAAATGCGGGTGGTATTTCGCGGGGCGTCTTTATATTTAGCTGGGTCCTTAAGAAAGGGTGTTTCAGCGGTCCCCAGGGTGGAGTTACACTAATTAATGAGAAGGGTTGCAGTTTGCACGGGAGATATTTGCAGGTCGGATTAGTGAAACGCTCTAATGTCACGGGAAATTTTCAACTTATCGAGGGAAATATATTATCTTTGTTTCGTAGCCGACGGAGAACGAGGGAGAATTCTAATGTGGATTACGAGACGGAAGGGTAGGGAATTTTTTATGCGCAGAGAAGCTAATTCCTAGGATATCCGCGTCGCAAACAAATTTCGTTTCCAGGTTTGTGTGGCATGCTGAATGATTTCCCTGGCATTTCGTTAGAGATATATATTGAAAAACAATAACTTGTATACCTACCTAAAAATCCAGGGATGGCTATGGAGATTACATAACTACGTCTAAAAATCTGAATTTTGATTAATTATCTTCATAACAGATTACAGAAAGTGTAGCAAGAAAAAAGGAGAACTTCGTGATAATTACTATTTATAAAAAATTCTATAGAAGATTGATAGATAGTGATAGTGAACTAATTTTGAAAAGATGATTTTGGTGATCTTTAAAATGTTTACCTATATCTCATCTAACTTGTTTGAGTTCCTTATACATAATTCTAATTCGAATATTTCAAAACGAGTTATACCTGCTTTAAGGATTTATTTCTAGTAACAAACGGTTAATTACTGAAATGTTTCCTATGTTATATCATTATGTTTCAGATATAATTTTATTCATTTCAAATCACGTTATAATTTTCTCTCCCGACTTAATAAAAATGAGTATTTTTGTATTTCATAAACGAAAAAGTGAACAGCTGAAGGAAATTTCAGTTTATTGTTTAATTGTCCATTTAAATCAGTGTTTTCAGAGTGCTACTTGTATTCATAATAAAATGTTTTTAATTTAAGTTGTGTGTTAAGTGTAGCAAGTGCAGCAACAGATATTAATGGTAAAGCTTCAATGGTGTCTACCGCTTTAATTTTCTCCAATATCCCCCCCAAAAAAAAACGAAATTCGCCTAAGAAAACAACATACACAAATACGAATAGTAAATCCTTTCTGCCACGTTAATTAGTTTTGGAGGCTCAGACGCAGCTTGTTTCGAATTTGTTCTAAATTATGGTCATAGTTTAAACCAATTTAATATGAATACATCGGGATACAACGTTTATGAAGTTACATGACAGGTTGCTTACTTCAACTTTGGGTAAGCATTTATGGATACGGTTATATTGCCACACCTTGCCATTTAGATTTGCTTAGATTTTCGGAGAAAAATCGCCAAACCCCAAGAGAAAGCAATTTTAAACTCCAAAATGTGATTGTTTAGTGAACTTTCAGGATAAACAGCAATACGCCCCCATTTTTCTAATTTCCTACGAAAACTTTCTGCCCGATCGGTCACCCCTTTCCCGTCTGACCTTTAGTTTATGACGGGAGCCATATCGTGTACGCAACATAAAACCGATAGATCAGCTCTGAAGTCAGCATATATATTGCACGCGTATATACAACCGTGAGGAAGAGATAGCGTCGCATCTATCTATCTTCGTCTTGAGCATTAGCGTCTCTGTCGCACACCGCAGCGCGGCAAGCGGCCACCCGCTTAACTTCAATGAAAGATTTAATTAAATCCAAGTCTTGATTTATTGTCGCTTGAGCCACTGCCACCCTTCTCACTCTCCTCTCCTGGCCTCGCCTGGCATATTCCTTTCGTCCTTTATCCTTTTCACCATAGACGTACCGGGAAAAATTTTTAAACCACGAATAAAGACAAATGTAGGATGATATTGTAAGTTCCTTCTAATAACAACTCTCAAAAGTTCATTCAGGGTTATCAAAAAACCTTACTCGACTTCTGTTAATGCTCGGTAAATTTAGACTTCTTATTTATTTAGGGAAGTTGAGAAGTCTTACTACATTATCAAGAACTGTCAAAACAGAACAAGTGAGGATTGTTATAAATCAAACTAACTACAGTGTATAAAGGCCACAAATCTATACACGAATTTTTAGAATATCTGTTTTTACTCAACTACCTAAAGTTAAGTTATCTTTATGAAGTCATAGAGGATTGAATTTTGGTTTAATGTAGTATTACAATTATGTTCAGAGATATGTCGTTCTTTATTAAAAACTCATATATTTACATTCACATTTACATTTACATATTATATTTTATATATTTATATTATTCACATTTACATATATTTACATTCAAATACTTCACATAATTCGGAAGAAATTAGCCACACACAAATTTTGATTAAACATGCCAGCTTAATTAATGGGGTATATTTAAAATATATAAAATAATTTTTCGCTATTCCTTTAGATGGTATTAAAGCGCAATATATTTAAGCAACCAACGTGATATTCGTTACTCTTAAAGTCCTAATGAAAAAACTCCTTATGAGAAATTTCAATAAAATCATGGAAATCAAATTTACCAAAATTGCGTACAAGTATTAGCATAAAGTGGATACTTTTAATGACACTTGAGCCACCTGAAAGTAAAGAAGTTGTAATCGGTTTAACGTGGTGAAATTCTTCAGAGAGCATCCATAATATTCAAAAGTTTTCTTGAATCTACCCGAAATTATCCATTTGATATGTTCAGTACGGTTCCACTCTCCAATTGAGGACAATTTTGTATGTTCCGCCTATGGTTTTGATCCCCTTTCGTGCGACTAAAGTTCGTTCCTTGTTGTATACGCCTTTATGATTCGATACACTTTATCAGAGAGAAAATTCACGACAAGTTTATGTCCCACCTTTTTGTTAACCCTTTTGCTAATTAAACACTAAACAAAACTGTTATAAATTACGGTTAAAATGTTTTATCTACGAGAGATTATGTATTACCAAAAAGGGAACGAAACGAACATATTTATGGGTAATATGCCTAAGAAAAAAAAATTAAGAAAAAAACTTTATGTGAACTCTTAATATTATTTTCATTATTTTTAAACTACCTACTTTTTTTGTTAATTTTTTCACCATATTTGGGACGTTAATGTCTTTAACACTAAGTATATAAATCTTTACAAATCGTCATGAAAGCGTTACTTGTGTAGAGCAATTATTGTTATTCATGTTGTTAAAGATTTATAAAGATGTCCTGCAGTAGGTACTTTCTATAGTGTATAATAGGCGTGAGTTAATAATCAAAAAGGTACTTTACGGTTTGCGCTCCAAAAATCAGTGATGAATATTTTAATTTTTACATTAAACTAGTATATCCCATGAGAAGGTTGCAAGAACTAAGCAGGCAAAAAAACATTCAGGATTTTATTTGTAGGTGGTAATGTAAAACAAGTGTAAAATAAATATGTTCACATTCATTGATACTGAATTTATGAACACAATATACACTCCACTATTTTTCTTGAAGTTTTAATTACAAATTAAAAAGACTACAGGATTTCGCCTATCAGGAGATGCCTATTAATCAAGGTTTCGTAAGTAATGATCATCTCCAAGTTCTTAAGATCCTGATTGAAAAGTTGTTCGAATACAATAAACCAATAGTACTTGTATCTGTGGAATATGAGAAGGCGTATGATAAAATAAACCAACCTGAAATGTTGAAGGCATGAAGCTGCAGAATAGACCATCGGTACGTAACGCTCATTAAGCACATATTATAGCATATGTTAGACCAGTGTTTCTCAACTGGATTTACTCCAAGGACTGGTAAAATATTTCGGCGCGTTCTCGCGGACCGGTAATTTTAATAATGGGACCCATTGGCAGAATTTTTCATAAAGATAAGTCATAAAGACAAATATAATTTTTGAAGTATTTTATTTGTTATAATTTACATTTATATATTCAACTTACTTAAAATATTGCATCGGGAATAAAACTACAAAAACTTAACTAAAACGCCAAGAAAATTCCAATATTTCATATTCCAAGAAAGCTTGGAAGGTTTCATGCTTTCATTGGAAAGGACATCCCTACAAGCAACACATTCAAGTTTTGGACAATTTTCTTCTGATTGAGGCCAGAGGACAAAACCATATTTCAAATAGTCTGCGATGTAGTGCCTTACAAAGCTTTTTCTTTTTTTGGAAGATGGTGGACAATATTCACCTTCATCTGTATTCGAAGGCGCAGATGACGTACTTGTTTTTTGAGAATCCTTTTTTTGCACGAAATTTAGTAATGTGCCTTTCGTTTCCTTATTACTCATTCTGATTATTGATATTGTCCAAACCAAACGTAATCAAGACGCCTTAAACGCTGCGATAAATATTCAGCGCTCAAGTAATAGCAGGGACACTCAAGGCAGACAGGGACACACTAACTGGTGTAGTACGGAAATTTATGAAATGCGATGTCTTTCAAGACAATCCACTCTTCAAGTGGATTGCGGTTTTTCCTGTAAACAGTAATAAATATAAATGAGAATTCGGGATGGCGCGTGGCGACAAAAACCAACTATACTTAGGATTAGGATATTTAAAATGTATTAATATCTTGGAAATGATTCTGAAATTAAAAAACTATAAAAGTCTGCGTCGGACCAGACGGTGGAAGTGAAACTTCTTTGGCCATATACACTCGCACACACGCGCGCATGCGCTCACCGACAGACAGGATATATAAATGAAATATAAAAGACAATTTTTTTTTGCTGCCGCAAGGCTTGCACCGGTCCGCACGAGTCTGCCGACAGTCTCGGCTCAGGTGATCTCCCACCTGCTGGCAGTTGTAACATCAAACGCTTTCGATTGCGCTGCTCCGGGGAAGTGCTACAGACGCCATAAGCACTCGCTCGTAGCTCTGCCGGCAATCCAGCAATAATGCAGGAGACAGCATTTCGCTGGTAACGCCGACTCTCCCGCCAGCTTCGCCTGATAGTAGGTGCTCATTGTCTCGCTGGCCAACTTTCTCCATCTCATCATCTCCGTCATCATCCCGTGGAAATCTCGCTGTATAAGGAACGCCGCCCCTAAAATGGCTCGCCATTTACCCATGGTCGATCATAGTTGTCGAGATGCTGATGCCAGATCTTCGCCGTCCCTGCCAACCGCGCCTGCAACAGAGTGCTCTTCTCTAAATATGTCCAGTCGTAGATCGCCCCAAGTTGATCAATCTTGGAGAGCCGCCGCGGTGTTCACACTGCTATCCGGGCTGCTGAGGTCGATAACTTCCACCATCTTCATCGCCAAAGACGGTCGAAGTCGAGCACTCGCCTGCTCCACTCCGGATTCCTCGCTGAGGCTCGATAAGAACGTTGCTGTCTACCCCGACACGTTCAGAGCAGCAGTGGTCGCTTGTTGCCTCGCCGCTTCCACCGTCTATTGCTGGAGTCCTCCCACGACCGCCTTCACGATGGTCTCCACAGATTTGCGCGTACGCCGCCTCGAGCCCGTTCGTCTTGTGTTCGAGAATTACCACCCATTCGCCGCGGAACCAGTCTCCGTGCGCCGTGGGCTTTCATCTCTTTCGGTGTCTCCATGTTCTCATCTGAGGTGAGGTGAGGCACGACGCGTCCTCACTTTTCTCTATGTCCATGTCACGTAATTAAACAATACAGCTCACCGTTTTTTCGCCGCTCGAAGTTATTGTTTCTCGCCGTTTGAGGTTAGGTTAGGTGTCAGCTGCCCGAGATTGTAGACGCTCTCCGGTGTTGCCACGTTGACCTCTTTGGTAGCACATGTAAACGATTTGGCGATCGGCTCGGTTCGCGGGCGCGATGGAAGAGGTACACTTTACGCGCATTCTGGCAACACGGCTTTGTCCTCGGATTACTTATCACGCGTGACGCGGTTTTTCGATCAACACCCCATCCCAATGTATACAACGTGCGCAAAGAAGTTTCACTTCAAAAAAATTGTTATTTCACTTTATTACTATTATACTGGTCTTAAATTTCTGCGAAAAGTTGCAGGTAAACGATAAGACCCATTTTGTTATAACACGATACTTTGATAAAATGTAAGCCATTACTTTGCATTTGATTTATAAAATTATTTCGCTTCAATGTTTGTTTCAATTTTCCGAAACAGGCTATCTTCACCTGCACCAACAATTTTACTTCGGTTTACTGACATTCGCAACGGGGATGCTATAAACAGCTTGATAAGTCAAAGTCATAAACACGGTATATCTCTTGAAAGACAAAGTTGCCAGTTTGTTTGCAATATCAGCCGATGACACTTTGGATTTTGGACAGATAGTTGGATATTTCGCGGACCTGTAAATATTTCTTGCGGACCGGGGCCGGTCCGCGGACCGGTGGTTGAGAAACACTGTGTTAGACTACAAGAAAGTATAAACAAGTTTCTTATAAATAAGAGGTGAGACACAAGGCGAGACCATCTCGCCGAAACTATTCACTAACCTATTGGAACATATGTGAAATAAACTGGGAGAAAATGGGAGTCCATATTTATGGTAAAAAATTAAGTTGTCTGAAATTTGCGGACGATATCTTTTAATCGCAAATAGCATGGATGAAGCAGTAAAATATTGGAAAAATTGTACTTGGCCCACATAAAGTAAGTTAAAAAATAAATATGACGAAAACCGAAATGATAACAAACCTTGTCTTTGGTGGGAAGTGTTTTGCATAGGTGCAGAGATAGTGAAGGAAAATACTGCTTATGAATATTTACGACATGAGATTCGAATCAGTAGAAATACTCAAACCTGCGAGCTTGCTTGTAGATTAGAACTGGCATGGTCCGCTTTTCAAAAACTTAACATGAGTGTTGTGTCATTGCTAACCATAGTATGAAAACCTTAACATTTAGGTAACAAACGTGAAGAGAACGAGAACAGCTCAATACAAAATGGAAAGATCTAAGCTGGAATTATCTTTAAAAGGTCGGGTAAGAAATACTGCCGAAATCCATAGCCGATATGGACTGTAAGATGCCATGAAAACAATAACCACGTTGAAATGGAAGTGGGCACGAGGGCATGTTGCTGTGAACAAAGACAATAAATGGACTAAACACATCATAAAATATGAGAAGATACAGTGAGAATTACAGCACGAGCTATTACAAAATTGAATACAGGCAGCGATAGACAGTAATTTACGAATAATTTTACGGGAGGCTTATATCCAGAAGTGGACTTAAATAGGCTGATGGTGATGATGAAGATGATGAATTGCAATTTTGTTTTTGTTACAAACTAGGGCCTCCTAACAAGGAAATTAAAAACGAAATTTGCTTGATTTGTACACCCTAAACCCAGTCGAAAATGAAACAATGAAGATATTTCAGAATTTTCTAATAATCTCAACATGTAGGTTAAGAATTTTTGCTTTTCCGGTTCTTTTTATTTTAGTAGTATTAATCTTATTTTTAATCTAAGGGCATGCTGTGGAAGCGCATTCACCATTTGTATTAAAATGCTGATGCGGGCAGAATGTTATTTTAACCTTACCACACTTTATTTTACTGTTGGTTGCTTCGTTTGATTTGCTCCATTTTTTGCAATTTGATCTGTTTTCCCAGTACCTGCAACTATTTACTAAGTTTATTACACAAGGCGACAATAAGTACTTAAATCGATTCAGATCTCGATACACTGCTTTTAGTTAATTAAATACCACTCCCACTAGGATCACAAACAATAATGTTATACTTCTAACAAATTTATTTTGGATATGGTTAATAAAAAATGCCGATGTACCGAACCCAATCAAAAAGTGATTTTTGTCCCATACCAAGGCACTCCGTTTATTTACGATACTTGGTGTTTGTAGTTGCTAACATAATCATAAGATAAGCAATAAAAAGTACATATCTGCATCGAGTATTAGTGTGTGGTCACTGTAGTAAATATTTAATAAGCGCTTTTTGTCTTCGCTATGCAGGTGCATTGAGGCCTCTTTTATTAGCTATACAAAGTAAAATTGGCAAGAATGGCCTGTTTTTCATGTACTTTTCTGCAACTTGTTTTTTCAGTATTTTCATTAGCCTTTAGGCGAGAACCTTAAATATAATTCATTTCAAATAATTTAATACCTTGAGTGGCATTAGCACGGGATTAGTCGTTCCGGGCTGGCTATTTACAGCAGTTAAACTACAGCTATTACAGTTTTTGAGTTATGAACGTGTACCTGCATTGTCTTACTTAAAAATGACCACAAATGACTCTCTTCTGAGTTAGGCGATTGTATGGCGTTTTTTTGGCGTTTGTAGCGGGGTTAAAAATCGCATAGAAAAAGGAAAGTCAAAAGATGAATTGGAGCATAGATTTGAGATTATACTATCCTATTAGCATTAGTACATAGTACTAGCTCGAGATTGGATCGACTTCGAATATACTTATTAGGGCGCGTAGGATCAGCGCAATCGACACTTTTCTGATTAGGGATTCTTATAATTTCCTAATTCTACTTTAAATAGATATGTACTCCAAAAATATTTCATTTGCGTTGTATGACATTTTCAACAATTAAGCTGAATTTGTGGTCTGAGTTGTTGAGTTGAGATTCAATCAAGCATGGAAATCTTGGCAACTGGGTGCCGTCATATATGTAACTTTTTAGCGTAACATTCCCTAACCAAATAGGCCAAGCGTAGTTGGAAATTTCTTGCCATCTTTGTACAGTAAGTTTTCTTGACGATTTTGATTACATTTCATGATAAACAAAATAACATGACATGCGTGTAAAGTTTCTTATCTTAAATATCTCGAAAACGATACTCTACGGAAAAGTTCTCAGTAGTAAATTGGTAACAATTGATTCTCCTTAAAAATGAATTTAACTTTTAAAACTGATTCAGGAGTTTCCGACAAAGTTTAAAAAAATAAATTTTCTCCAAACAATATAAAATATTAATAACGTTTTAAAAAAGTAACAAATGAAATTAAACAATAACCTAATTACATTGCTAACACAACTCTCTTCGAAAACAAAATAATTTTTTTGATTATTTTATGAAAAATGGCGGAGTAAATACAAATAAGTTACCTACTATTTTTGTGCATTAACGGCTAATGTTTGGGTGGTTCTAGGCTAGTTTTTTTAAACGTTTTGCGAAAACGCTAACCAAGGAAAATAAGTGGCCCATTTGTTGCAAAAACGTTGCAAAATTTTTGTGAAGATATTTGAAAATGGTTAAAAGTTGAACATTTTCAAATCCAAACTACTACCAGAAAATAATTTATTGTAAAAAATGTTATTTTTTGAACTTGATGAGCTGTTTGTAATGATCTAAAAAATGTAGCTCTACGACCATTTTTTTTGTTAAATGTACCAAATTTTTAAAAACTTATTACCGATTTGAAACAAATGTAAGAGAATCTGAAAGTGAAATTTGTGGCTCAGCCGGTATTCGAACCCGGGTCTCCCAATTTCGCGTCAGGTGTTCTAACCAACTGAACTACCGAGACACCTATCAATTTCATTTTCGATGTTCGTGTTTAACGTTTTTGAGAGGATGATACGGAGGACGTATTGGTTGTACGCAACACACCGTACCTCCTCTCACGTTAATAATGTGGTCTCTTAAGGCGGAAACAGACTATCGTCACGTCACGTGAGTTCACGTGCTGTCACGTTAACTCACGTCACTTTGACGTAACCTCAGTCTGGTTCTAATACATTTAAATACCATGTGAAATATTACTCCGCACTTTTTATCCGTGACGTGAGTTAAAGTGACAGCACGTGAGGTCACGTGACGTGACGATAGTCTGTTTCCGCCTTTACGTGTTCTCTGATATACAAATAAAACAGATGGAGTGTGTTCTCGAAATTAATTCAAAGTGATGGATGTAAGACAAAATTTCTCTTTATTTTTTTTTTATTACTATTATTATTATCTTATTATTTTTATTATTATTATTTATTATTTATTTATTTTATTTATTTATTTTCTCATACATTTGTTTCATATACACCATCACTTTGAATTAATTTCGAGAACTTACTCCATCTATTTATTACCGATTTGTTTATTAATAGTAATAATAAATAATTTTATTACTCATATATATATTACTCTCGACTGTTAGATCGGCACCAATCCTTCCCCTAATCTGTCCAATGTATTCAGTAGGAAATTTTCGCATTTTGTAAATAATTATAATAAATTGTTTCATCCACGAACAATTACCAAGTTTAGTTTATTATATAAGACCCAAACAGGGTTAGTTTTTTATTACTAGTAATGTTAATAGGTTATTTAAATTGTGATATATTATTTAAAAAAACAGACGTACAACAAAAAAGTGTTGATATTAAATTTTTAGTTCGTCTTCTGAAATCATGTTCATTATATCCTACATCATTCATGTTACTTGATGTCAAATCAATTGATGATAAATATGTCAATATAATGAACATATATTTAATTCGTCTACTTTTTAAATGAGCTATACCCCATATAAACATCTTTCTAGGTCGACAGCTTCTCTAACAAATTTCCAAACTTTTATCTTATCGTTTTTCTTGGAAAATGAGATTCATAACAATAAAATAAAAAAACAATGAAACTTCAACGCGACTAATAAATTACTAATATTCAGTTGCATTTATCATTATCATTTTTCTTGTCTCTTATCGGAATAATGTATAATCAGGAAGAGATGGCTAAATTTTTAGGAATTTGTTAACTAGTCTGCCCCAATTTTACCTGTGCTGTTTTTTTTAACAACAAATTATTTTACTATAGGTATATGACATAGATCTACATCTTTATCAAAACAATCAATAGTTATAAACTGAGTAGCAAGGCTGTAGAGTAAACCTTAAATGCCAATCTTTTTTTAAATCATAGAGCACTACCAGGAGAGTAAGCTATACATCTAGAATTTTGGATGAATTCGTCAGATCGCGATTTAGACCCCAGGAGCATGAGGTTTATTCTGAAACCTCTCCAGGGTTATTAGAAGCACTAACTCTGATTTACCAAACATATGAGTTCATAAAATGGCGTGGTCGAAGTTACATCGTCACATATCATTACAATCATTACATCACAAGTTACATCAATATGGACACATATTTAGAATTAAAAAGGCATTGTAACAATTTGGAATGAATATGATGCAGTGGCATATATATATTACACAAACAGTTAGATTCATACAACCTGTTTCAAAATGATTGTCATCTAGTTGGCGTTGGAATTTCTGTGTATGTAATTTTTGATATGCCGCGCTCTATTAATTTGAACCTATCTAATTCTGACAACAAGTGTCACTTCGAATATTTATTGTTATTAATCAGTACTGCTGGTAATTAACGGCCATTTTCAGGGCTAAAACAAATACTACAAATAGACAAATACTCAGAATTCCTTTTCTTTTAACAGAGAAAAACCAGAAGTTAAAGGAGGTTAAGTAGGTTATTTTGAGCTTATGTATAGCTAGTAGAAACTGCTATTATGGCAAGGCGAGTTTTTTAATTTACATGGGAATTCCACAGCCGACTAGATGACAATCATTTTGAAACACGTTGTATACGATATAATATGTTATGGACCACGTGATTAATGAGGGCAGTATTTATAATGCCCGGGCATTATGAATAATAACAAGGCAGATCGGACCAAGTGATTAAGTATTACCTAAACTTCATTATTTATCATAGTGTCTGGTCATTATGAATATTGCTAAACAATCGTCGGGCAATTTGCTTATTTGGGTAGATTGAGCGGGGCGTTGATAAAAAATTGTGCATGGTAAACCGAGACACTCTCAAAGCCAAGGGTCAGTAGAAAGAGCAAACCAAGATATCGAGAACATCCTAAGTACATGGTTGGAGGATAACAACACAAAAAAATGGTCAGAAGCATTACGTTTTGGGTAATTAATGAAAAATAGTGCTCATCACACAGGCATAAACTGTACTCCATATGAAGCCATGTTCGGAACGAAGTTGAAAGTAGGACTAAAATGTTTTTCTATACCATATGAAGCTCTGCTTCATGTAAATTCAGAAGAAGACTTAGAAAAACTATTATCCACCGAAAGCACTATCCCTGAAAAGAACCAAGTCCACCGAAAATGATCAAGTAGAGTCCATCGAAATAGACGAAGTAGAGTGAGCCAAAATAAACCAACTAGAATCCACGGAAAATAATGGTATAAATTTATATTCAGCCCGCTCAAGCAAAGTTTCACCATCCTTTACCTTAGATCTGCATTGTGAAGAAACTTCGGATTTAAATCCAATACCCACAAACGTAATGGCTTCATCAGAACAAAATGTGAAGAGCAAGAAAGAAAATGTTATGTTTGTAAGGAAATTGGCTTTAAGCAATTTGCAGAAACAGGTTAATAAAATGTTGGATGCATCTAACGCTAAATATCCCGTAGCTAAAATAGATGGCACCGTAAGTGTCCGCGTTCCAGATGTTGATCAAGCTCGTTGCTTCCGTGACTGAAATAACAACCTCAAATCTTTACAAATTAGGAACAATACATGCTATTCTCAATCAACGTTATTCAAGAAACCAATTTTCAGTGTGTAAGGAACGATTTGCTTCGTTTGAAGATATTCCGGAGACAGAGATTTCACTGAGAAAGTGTGTTAGGATGTCGTCTAAATGTGGAGGGCAAGGTTACAGTCTATGTTCTATGTGGTTCTAAAGGTGACTGTAAGACTAATAGATGCAGTTGTCGCAAAGAATAGAAACTGTGTAACTCCAGATGCCTTCAAAGCGGCAATTGTTTTAATAAATATGGGAATAAATCCTCCACATATTACTTGTGGTGCTCATTTTGCTTATTAAAGTACAGGAATGGAAATAAACATGTGTTTTTATTATCCTGCCCAACAGGTGATAGACATTATTTATAAAGCCCGACAATTTAATTATTTTAACAAATATTATCATATTGCCATCTCATGTTGGGCATTTTTCAAAATGCCTGGGCATTATATAAAATGCCCCATTAATCACTTGTTCCATAACATATACATAAAAACAAAACACAAAATAACGAGACATCCGTCACTCCAACTCAGTCAGGTAAGTTCATGAAATTCCAATTATTTGGCAGCGGCGGCATGACACTACATTTTCCCAATTGATCGATAATCCAAATATAGAACAAGTTGGGCACTGTAAAGCATAGAGCATAGATTGTAAGTGTACGTACTTTACGTCACTTGTTTCTTGTAATATGAATATTGATGCCTTCCATACTTCAGATGATTTCTCACACCCTATGTAGGCATTAACTTCAGGTAGTGCATCTCCAATTCCAAATCTCATTGTGAATTCTGTCTGTCATATTGTAACTTGTTGTTCAGTCCATTCGGATTCGGGGCCAAACATAGTGTACTGAGTCCTTCCGGTGTATTTAATTTAGGAGATGGTAATGCACTGAACGAAAAAGGTACGTGATATTAATAAAAAAGTACATCAAATCAATGAACGTCGACATTAATTTCGGGCCGATGACGAGTGTTGTTGATTCAATGAACGATCGTACATAAATTTCTCTGTTCATTAAGTTACGATTTCTGTACATTGAGTCAATGTACAGTAGACATGGATCTATGTTGGCGGTTATTAATGTGATGTTTGCTATGTGTTAAACCAATGAATTGTGAGCATAGATCTAAGGTTGCCGGACGTTAATATTATGTACGACATACGTTAGGCCTATGATTGCTGTACGTTAAATTAATAAACAGTGAGCATGGATCTATGACCGCCGGTTATTGATATTACGAACGATCAACATTGGCTTATGATTGCTGTACATTAAATCAATAACTGGTGTTGATAGACCTATGACCTCCAATTATTAATTGCAGTGACTTTTGAAAAAATATTGTATGCAGCGTTTCAGAAGCATTGGAACGCGGAAGGTGGAAAATCTTACTAATACATACCACTTTCTAATTCTTCGCAAAGGGATTTGCAGAATAATAGCCTTTTTTGCTACATCAATTTTTTATTGCATCAGAAACTCACAAATCATATGAACCTTTGGGCTCTAAGCGACACGTTATGTTTATAAAATGTCTTTTCCATTTGGCAAAACTTGGCCGATGGCACCAAATATCCATGGATCGTCAATCTGAAAAAAGAAGGGGAAATGGTAAACCAAAACTAGATTTACGCTTTAAAAAAATATTCGTTTTATGGCGTTAGAAAAACCTTTGTTAAACACCTTACGTTTTAGAACATTAACAGGTGTGTTTATAACTATTTCTACAGAAAACAAAGTCCGAGCACGATGTCAAGCACAAAAAGACATATTACAGTTATTTAGCAACGAATATTCATTATCTGAAACAAGGATATAAAGAAAATGTTTTTTAATGTGGAAGGTTTAAGAAAAGCAAATTTTCCTTTTTTTAAGTATGTAAAATAGAACTTACTTTCATTACAAGCATCCTCAAACGCTTTATTTAGAAGGCCTTTAGTAGTTTTATTTTTCATGTGTCCGTCTTTCTGTAGAAATGTGTGGGGAAACCATTTTTCCCAATTATTTAAAAGTAATTCCCAATTTCCGAAAGCAATCTCATAGTTTATACTAACCTAAAAAAATAAAAGTGTTATAAGTAATACAAAATTAGACATTTTCCTAAATGATTCGAAAGAAAAATAAAATTTTAAGACTACCTACTAGTAAGAGATTGCATAGAACTGTGTCATTTCAACTTTCCGATAATGCTAATACTTACCAATTTTCCATTCTTAAAGGGAAATACTGTCTTTCTCGAACCTGTTCATCTATCACACAATAATTTGGCACAATTGGTATAATAGTTAGAACGCTGTACTGCCTCTTCTACTTTATCAGACCGACTGGAGGAAATTCAGAAGAATTCGCATAAAAAGTGGTACAAGCAGAGAAGTCTACGACGGTGATTCGTAATATTAATGTTCGCGGACATCGTTTCAACTTCCGACAACATTAAATCTGATGCGTTTTTAAAAGTTAATGGCTGGCTTCGTAAAATCAATGTTTGATGTTCATTGAAACAACGAAAACCGTTCATAAATATTTTATGTTTGCTGTTCGTAGATCTATGACGAAAATTTATGGTCATAATGATGAAGAACGTTGTTTAATAATCCTCAAACATTAACTCAATGAATTTTTACATTAGATTAATGGATGAAATATTTAATTCTAATATTTTGCGTTCACTGTTTAATGTTGGCTCGTTTATCGGTTCAATGTATGAAGTCATAAGTTTATGACCAGAAATCGTTGTAACAATCACCGATTCATAATATTAATGTTCACAAAAATGACGACGGCCGTTCATTGATTTTACGTACGAAATTATTTTCTGTGTGGCCCACGTTTGTTGTTATCAAGCCTGCCTTGGGTTCATGTTCATTGGTTTCACTGCCTTATTATTTCATATGTTGGGTGGTACCTGAATTACTGCCTCGACAATAACTATGATTGAAATTGAACACACTCCATAACCTCTGGTAGTTCTGTGGTACTATATCTATCAATTTTGAACTTTGACTTTTGGACCAACGTTGTAAAAAAATAATATTACGAAAGGGCCCATGTAATTGTTTAACGCTTCTGCCAGTTACAAGCTGTCCCTGATTTGTTTATCGAATAGAACCATAGTTATAATTTCTTAGCTTACAATTTTATTACAGTCTCTGGAAGCATATAAAAACCGTCAGAATACTGGAAAAACCTTCGAGTCAGTACGCTTGGTTTCACGTTTTAAAACCGAAAAAGGAGTGAAAAAACCCTCCCCTACAACTTCTCGCTTTCACCTCGGCTTCAATTCCAAGGCAATATATTTCTTCAACAATTTCGCGACCCCGCCTGTACTTTACATACGTTATCGTAAAACTACCACAGTGTCTAACCACCGCCTGCCAGAACCGGCAATCGCCCAATGGTAATTTCCTCGTATTCTTTGCGGCGGCACGTCGAATACACGGCAGGTCCAACATTCGAAACATGGGGTAGTTTTTAATTAAGGCGACAGAACGAGAGCGTTAAGAATTCCTAACATACCAGATCATTTTAATTGTGTTACAATTGAGGTTCGGTCTTTGTCTGATGCAAGCGCACCTACCGAGTTCTAATAGAGACGGAAGATCGGCGGCGTAAAGAAGAGGTAACGAGAGCGCCGCCGCCACCGACGCCGACTGCGAAATTTAAAGAAATGCAAATATGCTTTTAATTAGTAATATTAAATTATAAATTCTAATTTGGAACTTGGGAGGAATTACGTCAGAAATTTATATTACCATAAGGTATTTGCGGATTAAAAAAGAAGGAGAACGTTGGCATGAGTGGCGAGAGGGTGCAAGTTCTGGAACGAATTAAACGAAATGAGGAAGTTTTTGAGAGTTTAAAAGTCATAAAAGACATTACCAAAAATAGCACATCGATAACTATACCATAAAAACATAAATATGCTGTATATATTCGTCGACAACGTTTGCGTACACTTTGTACACTTTAAATGTATACTACAGATTATAGTGAATACTCAAATATTTGCAACGTTTACTTTTTCTGGTGTAATTTTTGGTTAATTTTTTCGGTAAAATAACTTTTCTAAACATTTGCTTGTTTTGCTCATTTGCAAACTTTTTCTCCTTTATTTAAGAGCAGTTGAAATAACTTTGTGTGCGTATAAAAAATGTAAGCAATGTCAAATATAAGAACATATTTTTGATTAATTGGTAAACTACACACTTTGTTCAGTCCATTCATTTATACCATGCACTTACTTCTTCCACTTGTGTGTTTAAAAACATTAGGAAGATAAGCAATGATCTTTATTTCCTTTAAATTCTCTTAAATTCTTTACGAATGTGGCCTTAAGCAAGTAGGAGCAAAATATTATGCCTCCTCCACCAATACGAAGGTTTGAAGCCTACGTTTGCCAAATACCAGTCAATGTTTAGTAGTGGCTGCAGCTAACATAATTTTTATTAAAAAATGTTATTTTATATTAGTTTTTTGATTCTGGGTGAAGATACAGATATGTTGTAAAATTCTGAAATTGTCAATATAGTAATTTTATTGATCGAAACTAAACATGAAAGCAAACTTAGTTTTGCATAATGTATCTCAACCAATATTTTTCTTTTGTGTTTGTGTAATAATTTTTTTCTTTGATTCCATACTTCCATGTTTATATTGTTGTTACGACCTATATCTTTACATATATTTAGCAAATTTCAGCTAGTATGAATAAAGATGAGGATAATATCGCAAAGAAGTCATGTCATCAAATTATTCACCATAGGAGAAAAACATATTGGTGAATATATACTATTCTCTTAAATTCAAACATTTTGTGGAACTAAAAACAAGAATTCAGTGAAAATAGCATTACTTAATCTCCACATGGTGTATACAGTGACGCGACGCAAGAAAGTGTACGATAATATTAAGAAGGCTGTTAGGAAACCAAAGGCTGATGAGAACATCACAGCAAAACTCATTGCCAGTGTTAGATGTTAGTGTAGATGGGGGTGTAGGCAACACAACGAAATAAATATTTATAAGCAGAAACATACAGTCCATTAAAAAACACCCAACAATATCTTGGAAAAAGTTAGGAAACAGCTGAATTTAACAGGTAGAAGCGTAGGCTTAGCCATTACTCAAACTGAAATGCTGTAGAAAGGGTAATTGTTCAAGTTTAACATGCGTTGCTAAGCATTGTTAAGAAAAAGTATTGGTATATAATTGTTACTCTAGAAAACATACTGGAAAATATGAGTCTAACAAAATACATTTTATTTTAATACATAACCTCTGCCTATCAGGCCTCCGATTAGAGCGATTTCAAAGCTATAAACCTTGGAACATCTACAAATACTAAGCTCAAAGTAAAAACTACCAGAAAAGCAGAATTCTTAACTGAGCAAAATTTTTGTCGGTGGTAAATGAGCATTCCATATCTACACCTTTGAAGAGGGCGCTAATTACTGTGACATCCTGACCTGCATAAAGGGGGATTAATCAACCAGATTCGTGAATCTGGTGATTCTGGTGAATCTGGTGAAGGCGCACTAAAATAATATGTCATGCTTGTAGACATAACACTAGAATTGACAAGAAAAGAGGCAGGTTAAATTAACAAAGATAAGTAGGGAAGAACAGAAAAGAACTGAAATTAATCTCAGAAAACAATCCTGAGAACTATATGCCAAAATTAAAGAATTGGTCTTAGAAAATAGTTCTTCGTCGCATAATCGCTTAGATTTCATGTTTGTTACAAAATGGAATATTATTAGTAGTTGACGAAATATACTTTACATCCAGAAAATGTGAATTTTCAATAAAGTTTTCTCTAAAGTCTTAATAATTTATGGTGATAATAAAAAAAATAATGGCGAGAAAATATTGAACAGTAAATATAAACAGAACCGAGATGAGGCGTAACTAGGTGAAGTTAAAGATAACGATATGGTGGGCTTAAGATGGAAGATTGCATGAAGCCTCATCTATCATTTATCTGAAAGTCCAATTACAGTTATCTTTCAGATTTTAAGCTTAACGCCTGGAATTGGCCATAAAAGCAATAATTGTGCTGTGCTGCAACTATATATATACACTGACGTGAGCATATTTCGCGACGTAACATTAAATGTTACCAACAAAAATACATTCCCAATTGTGCAAGGCTTGTTGTAAGTTAGTTGGCCACATCAATTTTTGCATTTTGCAGTTTGCATCAATTATGGTTAACTTTATATTACTTATCACTTTCTCTGAAAACACTTGTTCTAACTTCAACTGTCGTTGCTATGCAATTGCAAATATATTTTTTGGCTCATGAACTTATGAAATATAGAATTATGTTATATATTACTATATTTTATAACTACTATTTATAAAACTATAAAGGCACCAATATTTTTACTATAATTTGAGGGTTATCAGTTATCACTGTTGCCATCTATCGTGGTGTTAATCGAAAAATTATTTAATACATATGTTCTATATAAATATACATTACAAACGAGGAGTTTCGTTTCTGATTAATAACATGTTAAAGATTAGAATTACGAATTGGGAGCGCATCACAGAGGACATAATAAAAGTAAACCTTGACATCTATGAGAGAAGAATCACGATACTTGGAGTTTAAGCACTGTCGGACGATGAGCATGTGGCAGTGAAAGATAATTATTTTGACAAGTATGATGAAGTGTTGTCAAACATTGGAAACGCAAGAGAAGTCTTAGCGCTAGGCAACTTCAACAGCCGGGCAGGTAAGATGCTCAATGATAACGTTGATTTATAAATATAGCTAGGAACAACAAACTAGGAAACTGAAGTCAGTAGTAGATTTTTTAATTATGAAACAGTCAACACACTGACACGTACAGGATGTTAGAGTTCAAAGAGGAGCCATATGTGGAACCCACCATTACTTGTTACGAGTGCAAGTTACGTGAAGAAGTGCAAATAGAAGAATAAATGGTTAAAACAGTTATTACTAAACTAAACAGTGGAAAGTTATGTGAACCAGAAGAAGTGCACTCAGAATTATTAAAAAATGGTACAAAGGAACTGAGAACAGTTTTAACACAAATTTTTAATAAATGTCTAAATGTCCAGGAATTTCCTATAGTCAATTGAAAGTGGCATACAAATGGGACTTCAGAACACAATTATAACTTACATCGAAAGAAAACAACTCATCTGGTACGGCCATCTACAACGTATAAATGACAACAGATTGCCTGAGCAAGCAACGAATGGGATGCCACATAACCGAATAAAAAGAGGGCGCCCAAAAAAATCTTGGCAAGAGGTAGTTCGTAAAGCCGGCCGTGAATATGTGAAACTTAGACGATGGACAGTAAGAGAATTAAAAAGAATGGTGTCTAGATATCGGACAACGCCGTTGCACGATTTAAACCGATTTTATATATATTGTCCTTTAAAAGCAAAGTATATATATATATATATATATATATATATATCTCCCATTCAGGTTATGGGTTTAACCCAATAAGGGATAACCTGAAACATAAATCACTCAGAGAGGTTTAATTTGCCACAGTGTGGTCTCCCTGAATCCACTAATATTTTATCAAAAACGAATATAACACATGCATGGAGGAAAAATTGGGGTAAGTCATATTCGTCATTTTCTAAAACAAGTACGAGTATATCCAAATCTTACCTCAACAATGCGTTTATTTCATCACAGTGTCACTAATTGTAAGTCACGAATGAATTCATAAGTCATATTATTCTTACGTTTAAATGAATAAAGCAATTCCATGATCGCAAAATACTGAATAGTTTTTATAGCGTAGACTCTGTGGCTCCTATCTACAAAAACAAATAATATGGCAAACTCTGCTCTGCGGGAAACAACTGTGAAATTATTTGTCAAAAAAAATATAAGATAAATAAGTGATATAAACTCTAGCCAACTTTCACTATAACTGTTTTCGGCAAGTGCCGACTATTTTCTAAAAATTTTACTTAAATTCGTCCCTTTGTACACACACACAAGATCGAATCCTTAAAACAAATCAGACGCGACCTCGGTACCAAGCCGCCCCGATAAAATGTGCGAGATTGCTGGCACTCCTCGAATATCTTTTCAATTTGTAATTTAGAGGCCCCTTTTTCTCTCCTCTCCTCTTTTTCGATCTACTTCAAAAAGGTAATTTCGTTTGTGCCGAGAGGCCTCCTTTCAGTTTGTCACAATAGGCCAGGCGTTTTCTGGTCACGTGGTCATTTGCGGACGTCCTCGATTGGCTAAATCGCGTCATTGTCATGTCTCCTCCGGCTCGCTGAATAAGCGTTGTTCAGTTCAGACCTTACTCGTAAACTGTTTCGAGAAGGGAGAAGGAAGTCTATACGTGTGTACTTGGGGCGAAAGAAAATATTAATTAGTAGATTGACATAATAGCTTGGAATGGAAGACCTTAATGCAAAAATCGGCCAAATCACAATTTAATTATATTTCAACATTCCATGTTTAATGGGTATTCCATCAGTTTTGGTGCAAACAATAAAGAATATGTTTAGTTCTGCCACTTCTCGTTTTTTGCAATTTTTTCATGTACTGTCATAGTAAGCAATGATGTATCAAAAATTAGTGAAGGCGCTAACGGGACCGTGGAGTAAAAAAAGGGTGTTGGGTGGAATAAGATACCACATGTTGAGCATACCAAAAATCCGTGTAATTTACGTGCTTTCCGTAAGAAAACTTCGTATTTTGTTGATTGCGGCGTAGCTAAGTGTTACAGAAAGGATGTTGTTTCGTGAATGGGGTCCATTTTGCTCTGGAAGGGGTTTATGTGAGAAGGATGTAATCCATGTTCAACTATGGATGGTCTTGACG
Organism: Cryptocephalus moraei; assembly: GCA_946251905.1. NCBI lineage: Eukaryota > Metazoa > Arthropoda > Insecta > Coleoptera > Chrysomelidae > Cryptocephalus > Cryptocephalus moraei. Next base: position 3,962,571 of record OX276452.1, read on the forward strand.
GTGATGGAATTGTCAATGTCGTGTGTTATGTCAGAATATGTGATGTGCGAGAGGGCAAGGATGTATCATGAACTTATACCTACTATAGATCTTAAGTTGTAGCTGGGTACAGTTCTCTAGCAAGCGTCCAGAACTGGCATAGTGTCTGTACGTGTTTCGGGAAGCGCATCATGAATAGGAACCTCGACAGATACGAGTCGTATACGACATACCCTGGAGAAAATAAAAGGTTTTGCGTGTGTATTGTCAATGGCGACTGTGGTGGACTATTGACGATAATTTGTGTGGCTGCCACCGCATTTACCGACAATCAGCGACACCCCTGTAGTCGTGGGGTTGGAACCTCAGCACCTATGAGACGTTGAAGGTGTTTGGTGTTTGGTGTCACATTGTCGTGAACATTTTATACGTCCCGAACGGAATAGATGAACTGTTTACGTTTCGCTGGTAGTAACTAAAAGATGCTTAGGGTTGCGGCCAATGGAAATCGTCCTTTGCGGCGTTGGTCGACGGTTTTTAGTATGAAATACATTTTAATGTATGTAATATAAATTCATGTAATTTTTCTTCTTCTACTTTTGCCTAAAAAAATATATTGTTTTTTAGTTATGAAATGTAGATTTTTTTTTTAAATTTCTTCATCTAGCGTAGGACTAACTTATACGTAGAATCACTATCAGCATCGGAACGAATCGAAGAGAAAAAAGGAGCCAGACCAGCTACACTGGAAAACTCAACGAATGATGAATAATAGGACGAGGATCCAGAGAATGGCCTTAAATACACCACTTGGTGTCTGAGAGCCAGGCGGCAATAGAAGCAGAAGCAGCTACCAAAAGAAATATGGCCGAACTACAAACTGTATTCATATCCTCGATAGCCGAAAAGACAGTAAACTGCAGAAGAAGAGATCGAAAAGAAATGGACATGGGGAAATTCACTAAATTATAGAACGCCAAGTATATTTTTATACACTACATGTATGACTACCGCTAATACGTAAGATACATAAGATAATAACGTGATATGATATACTGACTCGATTTCCTACAGGCATTGTTGACTGAAGATGAAAACCAATTGTTCGAAACACATTTCGCAATAAATTCGTCAAGATCGATCGTTGATATTGTTTCTTTGGATGTGGTATTTGACTTAGTGCTTGCTTACATAAAGACCACTAAAGTAGATAGGAAACAGTTAACAAGAGAAACGAAAATGCTTACAAAAGCAGTGTGAGCATAAAGTTATGCAAATTCGAAGCGATGGTGGAAAATAGAGATTCGACGGATCAAGACACTTGCGACAACAATTTTATTACTACAGAGATGTCAAAACATCTGCACTGGCTAAAGGAATGAAGGAGGTAGCTACCCAGAGGCCAGGTATAGTCGAAGGAAACACGACAGAGCGACAAGCATCGAAAATATAGAAACATTCAGCAACCTGAACACAACAATACTTGAACAATCCGCACTCCAAGTGCACGGTTTTGAATCCTTTTCACGCTGTCCTAAATAGGGAATTCAATTCGTCCGTCGCTAATTTGTGATTTTCGAAAAACGTGACGTACCACTTCAAATGCTGGGAATTTGGATACATAATAGAAGACTGTAGTGACTCTGACAGGAAGAGCCATTGTCTTTAATGCAGGCACCCAGGCTATCTACAAAAGTACTAGTAATAATGAGACATGCCTGTTATGCCGGAAACTAGGTTACAGGTCTAGATCAACAATATGTCGCTAAGCAGAGCAAAACTGAGAACTGAACAAAATTAACACCGCTAAATCCACGACGAACCCAGATGACAAAGGTAACAGAGGTAACAGAAGCAAAAAAAATCAGCCTACAGTATACAACGGCTCAAAACGGTTTCAAAGTTCTGCGAACTAATCTGGAACCTGACAGCGTGGCGTACGTCAATAAATAGGAATATGTAATGAAAGTACACAACAATCCACCCTAAAACCTTACTAGGCACTCTTGTTGGCAAAACTTACGTATCTATATCTCGATATATTGACAATATTATTACGATGACACACAAGCTCCTGCATTTAAATGTTTTTTTTAACTTTCACTAGAGTCGTAGAGCTTCCAATTAATGATCTAAAGTTCACTCTAGTTAAGTCAGTCTATTTCTATCTAAAGAATAGTAGGCTATTACTCGAATCTAATTAATATAATCCTGCGCTCTGAGTTCTAGCCGTTGTAACGTCTGATATGTAAGAAGAATTTAAGAACGAAATCTTTGAATTCTACGAAAGAATTCTCAAAAAATTAGTTTGCTTGCACTGGTTTCTAATTATCAAAAAACAAAAAAATGTCCAAACCTAGTAAAATGCAAATAATGGAATCTAAAACAGAAAACAAAAACAAACTAATAGAAACATTTAAGTTTAAAGCGTAGATTCTCATGACTATTAATGAGAGGTAACAGATATATTAATACATAGTTATATTGACTCTATTATCGAAGAACATGTCCTACATGGTGGATCGTAAATGCTCACAAGTTGTCTTGAAAGATATGGAAAGAAACAGAAAATTTCCCCCTCGGCCACACACCCCAACATACTTTATCCCCGACTACAAACTTTGACATAATCGAAGCAGAGGCTGTAGGTGTGCTGTTTATTCACATTAAATAAGCCATGAATGAACAAATTTCCTAATATCCATATATGTACCTTTGATAGGGAACAAGTGTTCCCTATGTTAAGAACAAAAAATACCTTACAAATAAACATTTTGTACGGTACTTTAATGCGTGCACTTTTCAACATTTGAAAAACGAAACCGGGCAACCTCTGACCAATTAAATAGAATCCTCACTGCATGTCCCAACATGCCAACTTGGACTTCAAACGTAAACCCAAACCATATCTTCAAATTAAATGGTGCAATCTTGAGAAACCTAATGGAAATCAGGTCGTGAAACAAACAAAAGAGTAGCTTCGAGACTCCATAAAAGTCCAAGCCGATATATAACTTATCTGCACAATGTGGAACGACTTCCATAAGTGCTGTACGTGGGAGACAAAGAGTTAAACTCAACATCGCAAAAGATGCTAACTGGTGATCAAATATCAACCTAGTAAGAACAAATCAAGTTTATAATGCGGCACAAAACAATTGCTGAAAGAGGCAAGACATCATGTGAAGTTAAGAAATTAAAGTTGAAATTCAAAGTGGAAACAATGTTTATGCACTTTAGCCAGAGCAAGCATAGAAAACATCTTTAGGAGAACAAAAGTTAAAATTTATAAAACCCTTATACAACCGATTATTAGGTATGCTAGCGAAACCTAGACCTTGACCAAAGACAACGAAAGGAAATTGATAGTTTCTGAAAGAAAAGTTCTGCGAAAGATTTTTGGACAACTGCTAAGCCAAATGTCACAACAACACCGATTAAGAACCAATTAAGAAATATTGAATTATACACAGGTCCTGACGGTGAACTGTAGTTGTGAAGGGGATAAAGGCAAAAGGGCTGCAATGGGCAGGTCATGTGCAAAGACAGTCTGATACACGGATGGTAAAATTGGTTTGGGCAGGAGCGCCAATAAAACGAAGACCTTTGGGGCGCCCCCGAATTAGGCGGCGTGACAACATCAAAGCGGAGCTATCTACTATGGGTTATCGGGATAGAATACGGCCCAACAGTGATGGAAGAGCGGTAACAATGGAGGTAAATAGTAGAGCAGGCAGAAACCCACCCCGGGTCGTAGAGTCGTGAAGTTAGTAAGTAAGTACTTTGAATGAGATATATTAACTAACTCAAAACAAACTATTCAAATGAAACAAAGAAATCCACAGAAGATGGGCAAAATATTTCAATATCATGAGGAATTTCCAAAAAATCCAATCGCATGAAAATATTTTTGGTGTTTATAGTAAATAATTCAGTTATACCCATAACATAAAATAACAATGTAGATTTGTACCAGAAGGACCTGCTTGACATATTTTTTCTACTAACAACTAATCAAAAAATAGGCCGTCGTAAATTAGTTTACTCGCCATAATTTATAAATCTCTCTAAGGTCTCCGGCAATGTAATTGTGCTATAGCTGCGCAAATGATCACAAACTACAAACGACAAACATGCACTGAGTCCAGCAGTTCAAGAAATGTGTAACAACTGTGCAATAAATACAAAAATAGACAAAACAGGTTCTGTATGATGTCGAAAGTTCTACGGCTTCTACGGCTGTGTACCCTCAACATACTTTCGAGATTATGTAAATGCTATACTAAAACAATAGACGGAAGAATGTGGGAGGAAAAACTAGTTACTAAATCATATTCTTATACAATATGCCAATACTCAGCCAATACATAACGACTACATGAATTTTACCACAACCCATGTTATCAGAACAATGTGAAAAAATGTAACGCTGAAAACTATCAACGTAGCTAATATTAAATATTTACTTAAGTTGTTTATACTCTAACCAGTAGGGGTGCCGAACAATTCACCGACGACAATTCACCGCGGACAATTCACCGACGACGATTCACCGTCGGGAAAGTTCACCAACGCACAATTCACCGACCGCAGAATTCACCGCCGTTAAGTATAATAGTTATCTGGATGTTTCGATAATCATAATACATTTACATACATATGTATAATAAATAATAAATACATTTCACGTTATTATTAAATTACGCTTAAAGCAAGATCAGTTTTTGATGAGTTTTTTGTAAAAACATCAGATATAAATACAAGTATTGCAGTGAGTATCATGACGAAATTTCGAAAAAGAAATACTTCATTTTTTGTTTTGGGGTCTGAAGGTGTGAGGTCCATGAGACCCAAAATGATTGAATAAATACTTGGATTTTTGTAATAAAAAATTGCTAAATTATATAACATTTATTAAAAATAATTACGTCAGTATAGTAGTAAAATTAATGGAACACAGCTTTTAAAATAAAGAAGCTGACAAAAAATACCAAAAAGAGGATAAATTAGTATGACAAATTGTAAGCTATTCCTTTTACATACTCAATGATATTATCGGAATTATACTGGCCCACAATGTTAAACAAGCGTTGAGCACAATCTTTATATCTTCTTTTGGGTGATTGCTGATCAAATACGGTAACATATTGCTCAATTCGAAGTTCACTCAACTTTTGTTGGCTTTGAAGGCATTTTATAAACTTTCAAATATTTGGATGGGTTGCCGCAACCAGTTCCTCAAATGAGCTGTGCCAAGCTTATTGGCCGCAGTTATTAGTTTTCGGAAGATTATGTAACGTAGTGTCGAATAAATTCCACATTTCATGAGGATACTGAGGAGGTCGGCGCTGTCTTCTGTTAGGTCGTCCAATCCAAACGTCTTCAAAATGGTCCACTACTTCTTGGAATTCTTCAGGAAAAACATTATTATCACACAGCATATCAAATGTTTCGATTATTGCATCTGTGGGGACAAATGCAAAAGCTGGTAACATTCGCATGGTCAAGGCAAACTGAGCATCGGTTTCATATCTTCGTTTAAGTGCATGGCTCTGAATTGAACGAAAAATGCTTTGGCACAACGTTAGGAAATACTGTGCGATAGGCGCTATTCATACCTTTTTCGAAATCTGTTGTCACTGTTGTTGGCGATAGTGTAGGCTCCAAGTTTCTAACCTCCTCTAAAAGTCGTATGTACGTATTCTGGAGTTTGTCGGGCAGGAGGGCTAACACCAATGGGATTGACAAATTTTGTTTTAAACCATGGATTGTGTAGAGCTGGTAAAATAAAGATGGCACAGTTTTAAAAGTTCCATCGGCGTATCAATGTTCGCTTGTAGTACTTGGAGGTTTCTGCGTGTTGAAAATATCAATATTCTCCTCTCCTCCTCCCCTGAATCGTACAGCTGGAAATCTTCGCCACTGCAAGTTTTTTTTGTATTCCATCGGAATTCAACGAATTATCACCGTAATTTCTACGCCTACTACCTACCCTGATTGGGGGCAATAATCACGGTTAGGTCGAAGTGTCGTTAAAAGTCTGTAATTTTGCTTTCGACGATCAATTGAAGAACTCGGTATTTTGGGTTTCTGATTATATGTCCGAAATAAGCCGTTTTTCGCATTTTTATCTTGGAACAAGGATCCAGAATTATATTTAACGTCGGTGAATTATGCATCGGTGAACTATTTAGTCGGTGAATTGTCCTTCGGTGAATTGTCCAGTCGGTGAATTGTCGTCGGTGAATTGTGACCGACCCAACCAGTAGCAATTGGAACACTGAATAAAATCTGATTTTACCGAGGACATTCGAAAAGAGCCCGTTATCTCTATACAAAACCATGGGACTTATTTCTTTGCTTATTCAGAAACGCACTGGTAGATTTCAAAACGCAGGTGTTTCGTGTTCGTGCAGTCGCCCAAGTGAAATCGTATATGTGAATGTATGTATGGATATCTACAGATAAAAAAATGAAGCGTTCATTGAGTCGCAAATTTTTTTTTACGACAATGGCGCTTCGTTTGTATATTCTTCTTCTTCTATGGAGCAGGTGTAGGCACTTATACTCGAGAAAGCAGTGGTGTGTGTATGTGTGTGCCATTTATTTATGCTATTTGAAAGTGAATTCATTGTTAGAGTTATTATCCGTAATGATACGCCCATGGACGACCAGGCGGCATCACTTAAAAAGCCATTAAGTGTATTTGCTAGTTTTCCAATTGTGACTGGACATAGTATACTGTTTTTAAATATTTACTTAAAAAGGTACTGAAACCATTAGAGCTACGCAAAACTAAATCATAACATAGAAATAGTAGTAACATAAGAAGGCGGTAGGTGACAATTAATATAATAAGAGGACATAGTGGAGATTAGATAGTGCTATAGCGGACAAGATGAACCAACACATGTTGTAGTTTAATTTTGAAGATCTATCATCTATCCCACCAATTAACGACGGTGATGTGAATAATAATCGATATGTTAACAGTACAATGATTCTATCTTGATTTTAAATTGAATGATTAAATTTCTGTAAACATCCACAGTAAAATGAACCAATTCTAACTATCTGCAATATAAAGACGAATTCGAGTTAATATAAATTCAAATTACTGATGGTGTAGTTGGCAGAGGTTTCCGGTTAATGTATAAGAAATAAATTATTAACGGCACCAACGCCTCTCTTCGTCCCCTTAGTGGAGACGGTGACGCTGTCTTCGACGGCGACGCTTATTATCCATGGTGTCTATATGAATATCGCATAATAAATATTCAACAGTGTTTGCAGTGTACACCGCCTGTGAAATTATCCATCGAGTAATAAGTTGCATGGTAATCCCTCAACACACACATCGCAGTTTGGCCGATGCCGCCGCGTCTTAATCTTGAGCGCCTCCATGAATACATAAAAGCCGAAACGTTGTTCGCAAGCAAAGGACGAACACACACAAACATACACCGAGGGAAAGAGAGAGATAGGGGGGAGGGGGTGAGAAATATTCTAGAGAGCTGAGAACGTGATTATTCATGAGGAAAATTCACTGGAAAATTCATCGTCTGATAATCTTCTTTGTCAAAGCAGAAAGAGAAAGAGAGGGAGAGAAAGAGTGATAGATAGAGATGGAGAGAAAAAGAGAGATGGCTAGAGAGAGATAGAGAGAGAGAGAGAAATAAGGTTGTCTTGCTTTCTTCACTGTTGCTTTCAAATTTTTGGAACGTTCGCTTATTAAAACGGGACCAACGTTCGTTAGCATCCTTTCAAATCGTCCGCGTTTACAATCTCTGTATTACTACTATTACACAAACATTAAAAAGAAAAAATATTTCACTATTATTGTTATAATGTTATACTATATATTATGTATATATATATATATATATATATATATATATATATATATTTTTCCAAACGAGGAACGAAAAAATAGAAAAATGCATACTTATCACTTATGACTAATGATAGGTATTCATGCAAAGTGTAGATTAGGAATACTTTGCATATTTATTTCTTCTTTATACTTTTTAACGACATAACTCCATTTATTAAGTGCACATTTTATTGGATCATAAGGATATCTGGTCTAGAGGGCCAATTTTTGGTTCAAGTGGGCCCTAGGCCCATATACCATCTGGGGGCCCCTCGTAGAGATACTTAGGTCAATCTTGGGGCCCCCTGAGCCAGAGGGCCCCAGGCACGGGCGTATAGGGCCTATTGGAGAAATAGGCATTGGGTCTGCTAGTAAGTAAATTACGTGGAAATCCGAAATTGGTATTGATATTTGTTTCGATAGATAATAATTTATGATCTGTTTTGCAAGCTAAGGAAATATTAGAAAAGAATTCTCCTAACAGCAGTATTCATTTATTAGTTGTTAATTATATAATTGCTATAAATTTATTTTTAATTCACCCAGAACCACCAAATTTGTTTTTGAACCACCAGTTTTTAAAATGCTTCGCTCACTTTTATTCAAGTAAAAAAGGATTTTTTTTAAATGAAGTAAGTACAAATATTTGTAAATTTACGTGACAAATTATACTTCATGTTAATAATTTCTTCAGTTGCCTTAGATAACTAAGGCTTAAGAACTTAAGACTGCCAATGTCTGTACTAAAATGTTCATTAAATAACCTTCTTTGTAATTACATATTCTGAAATATAATTGCATATATTTGTTACATTTTATGCAAATGTGCATATTTTTGATGTATTTTAGTGGATATTTGCCTCTCTACACCTAAGGCATTCACCAAAACGAAATAAGGCTGCCGCCAATATAGTGATTTTCAAGTTTCTTTATGGAATTGAAAGGAATGTGCATAGTAACAGGATTCCAGTAGAAGCATTGAGTGGGGTAGACAACAAAATTACAGCATTTATAATTAAAGAACGAATTAAAGGATTACAATTGCGAAGAAGTTATTACGAGGTAAGACAGCATATAGAAATGACAAAATTGAGAACCAACATAAAATGGAGAAAATATTTTGAGGAATAAGAATACTCCAATAAATTTGGGGAATCGCAGTATAAATTTTTGTAGCGCAATAATACATATGGTGAAAATATTTAGGGAACAGAAGAAACACGTAAACGATAAAATTAAATGACTTTATATATGTTAATTGTGACTGCTAGTAAACAGAGCAAAAGGCAATAGTATATTATCTGTGAAGTGGCTATGTAGATAAATTAAACGAGATGGGTGATAAAAAGCCAAATTTGTATTTCGACAGTCTAAGCCACAAATATCTATTAAAACCCCCAACCCGGTATTTGCCATGACGAAAACATTTTCGTTTTGATATTTCTTGTGCTCTAATAACGCAGTTTTGCAATTACAATTGTATGTTCAAAGAAGGTTCAATATAAAAAAAAAATTACAATTAAATGTATATATATATATATATATATATATCTGTTGTACATACATTGGCTAGTTGTATATTTTGATCGATCAGATACGTCACAAACCCACTTTCCTATTGTAAGATAAAAAAGATAACTTTCACAGTATAGTACATAGTGGTGGACACGAGATTAAATACTGAAATATCGATACGAGGCGAGTTTAATTTTTCTCTCGTCTCGAAGTCTTTAATTTGATATCAGCGTAATCCTGTTTGTAAAACCCTCACAGCAATATATGCATAACGTGCAGGCGAAATGATAATAAAAGCGATATATATATTGTAAACTCATTCACCGTACCATTAAACCAATAGCAAAAGTAAGTGGTAAAATTTGCAGGTCTTATCGGTATAGCTGCGCATTTTATGTTAATCTTCCTCTCCATATAAGAGTTTATGCGGTTCTCCTGTAAGTGTCATTCATAACCAGTTGATGTGACTAATACATGACTGTCCTGCATATTTTCGACAGATATCTTCCTTTTGAAATGCTTCTAAAATTTATTGAAGACATGAGTACTTCAAATCTTGCGACGTCGGATATACGTCTAAATATAAAATTTCAATAAAACCTGTTTACCCGATTTTAAAGAAATTTGCACAGCCGAACATAACAATTTCCCCATCAGATAGAGATAATTTCAAAGATAGGTTCACGCGATTTATAATATGGGCGTAATTAGTGTTTCTAATTTTATTTGTTCAAATTAAATTTAGAATAATTAAATATGAAACAATAACTCTATTACAAAATCCCAGCATTTTCCTATGTAATATTATATAGTTTTCATTCTGCAAAATTCCTTCAAAATTATTTATAACAAAAAATGAATACTTAATAATGAATAATTAATACATACCCTATAAAACTGAACACCCTACATCAAAATACGAAATCAATAAGGCTAATTTTTCCCCGCTTAACTTTAACACACCTGTATAGGTACTTCAATAAAATCTAAATCTTGTCAACATATTCATTTATCAAGAGATTTTTGGACACCGAGACGATACGAGACGAGACCAGATTTAGATCAGGACGGGACATAAATTTTGAGAAATTTTCGAGACCGAGACGAGACAATGTTATTTTCGTCTCGTCTCGTCTCGAATCCACCAATGGCTAAATCGACAATCTATGTAGACACAGACTTAAAGAACTTTTGAATAATGACTGAGGAACGTGTATACAGGTTCAACAAGTATAAACGTGTAGTGTAATCTAATGTACATTATGTAAACAGTATGTAAAAATGAAGTTAGCATGAAGTGGAGTTAGGTAGTTTCTGCAGTCATACAGTTACAATCGTGTTAATCATTTTGAAATTACCGTTTTCTTAATTTTACCTTAGCACGTAAAAGTGAAAATCTAAATTACAAATAAATTGTGTTTCTGTCAATTAATAATGGGAACGTTTTTAAATTAACCTCTAAGTTATCAAACTTTGACGACACTTTCCATTTCAATTAAGTACATACACGTAGGAACATTAAGCTTCACACATCCATAGCTTGAGACCCTGTAAGTAGATGAGTCCTGATCACACAGATTACCCGTAGAGATCTGTCTATACCACTGAAGTTAAGCAATCCCTTTCAGTAGTAACAATGAGAAAATTAAAATTAGGGATTTTAAGGAATTTGAGTAAGTGAGTTTTACTCACTTACCAACCGCGAAGTGCATAAAACTGCCCCTTAGGTAGTGTGGGATATTAGATTCGAAGCATGCTTAATTTGAGGAGGAGGAAATCTTGTGGCAAATACTTTTTTTTCAAAAAATTTTTGGAAAGAATTCTTGGATTTTAATTCCAGAAAATTAACGTTTGAAGTCATGGATTTTATAAGACACTTTTGTCTCAAATAATACAATTTGTCGAGTTCTACAAGCTGAGAACAGTCCAGTTAAAACCGTTCAATTAATAAAGAATTCACAGGGTTGCTTCAAGGTAAACGCCACACAATATATTTATTGCGGTTTAAGGTATTCGCATGTGTTCACACTTGTGTACTTGCGTTTCGACAATAAGCCATTTTTTAATCATCTTAAATCTCCTTGAATATAGCCAGTGTAAACCGACAAATAAACATTTGTACTTATTGGAAATTCACTATACCATCATCTTTGCTGTTAAGATAATGCCTATTAAGAAGTTATAATAACTACTGAAGTAAGTTTCCTCAAATTACGAATTTGTACATCAAAGAAACACGTTTCTCCGCACACCATTACTTAACCAAATTATTTTCGATAGTAACAAGAAATAGGAATTGATTACTCTTTGACGATATTCGTGTTACAAAATCAATCGCATCCATTGAACCCCTCCCATGTCCCCAATATTCTTTCAAGGCAGCGAAAAGGATTCCCTGCCTTCCGTTATAAGCGGAACCGGTTACCTAAAGTAGGTCTCCTTACGGTCAACTTCTGAGCGTTCCTCTCAACCCTTGTCCCCAATCAGATACCTTAAGGGTCAACTTTAAATTATAGGGCGGCGAGAGACGAGAGGAAGCGAAAGAGAATGAGAGAGATAGGGGAGGGCGTGCACGCGAACTTTGTAAATTCGTATCGGAAGAGAAGGGGTACTACTAAAGGATCAACTGGAGACAGATTCAAATTAAAGTATGAGGGAGAGAGTTCTTTTTTAAAAACCAATTTGTTGGTCGGAGTGTTGGTACATGAGGCCTAATCCGGTGTATGTTTCCTTTAACATTTCATATTTTTACCCTAAGGCTGTATGTAGGCGTAGTCATTCTTGGCAATTATATCAAGAGATTAAAGGAAAAATAATTTTGAGTATTAATGTTTATAGTCCTTATCGGTCTTTAGATTGGTGCCTGCCATATACTTACGTTTACTTTGCTTCTTCTGACTTACGATGACTTCTCTCTTGATATACGCACAAGATTGCTCAGTAACATATTTGCTGTATTGAAACAAATTACACAAATGAGTGGATTGGTTCATGGACCCAGAAGCACGAGTTTTCAAAAAAAAATACTAATTATTTTAGGGCAAATTTCTTATAAATGAATAACAATTTATAAGAAATAACTTAATCGTCCAGTGCAACCCTTCTGTGGGTTCATGGGATATTAAAAATAATTCTGAACATTCTTTTATTTATTATAAATACAACATAATGACCCAATAACCAATGAACAACGACAATGACATATCACAAAATACAATTAATCTATTAGTACACTGTGCGGCTGTTATTTGCCGATTTAACGACAACTAACCCTTGATAGAGCAGACTTTATCTCAGACTACATGTTACAGATATTACAGCTCTACATAAAAATAGTTAGTACCTACATCTTCCTTCGAGTCAAGGGTAGAATGTTACCGCCAGTTATCTTACAATAAGTGCTGACAACCATCATGCAAATTTTAACCTGCGAAAAACCATTCGACTACATTTTCCTTTTCTGTGCAACACCAATTAGGTATTTTCACATTTTTTGAAAACTGGCTAAATTAGAGTTTATATGCCTATAAATCTTAGGTTAATATTAAAAAAAAATTAAAAACATTCAAGCAAAAAAAGTCATTTGGAATTGAAACGCTAGGAATTGGCGCCAAAACGCCGTCTGACGTCACACCGCATATAAACATTGTAGTGAAAACATTATTTACGACTCGAATAATACAAATTACTAGATTTGATCGCAATTTAACTCCTACACCCCAGCGGAAACAGCAATAAAATCCAAAATACTCGAGAAATATTTCTGGACCGGCGGGCGAACGTTTGATGGCTTTAATCGAATGGTCAAATAATCTTACAAGAAATTTCGACGGACGGCTTAAGACAGGTATGTAGGATGTGTATCTGTAGGACCGGTTCAAGTTCAAGGCCTTCTAATATTACCGTGATAAAGATGGGATTTCCCGTAGATTTTCCATACCCTCTTGTCCTGTAGTAATAAATAAATTGTTTTGACGTATATATCCCCTATTATTTTCATTCCTAATTCAACCATCAATACGCGGGCTTGTTAAATTTCTTTACCGTCGAAAATACCTGTACAATAAAACCACCTTTTCGGTCATGCCATCGAAAATTCGCATCAACCCAATGTAGAACACCTGGTCCCGTCGAAAGTTCTTCCGCCTTTGTGGACTGCAGAACGGACCCGTGTTTATATGCGGAGTGACGTCACACATTTACCGCTTTTTATACATGAAATACTTGGTGCTGGGCCTATTAAACGACTTTTTATGATTATAAAATTTGATTGAGGGTTCGTCCCTATGAATTTAGATATATTTCGTTTAATTTAAAATATATGGCAACTACCTAATTCAGTAGTAGTTTCTCTTTTACATTAACTTTATCCACTGCTTTAATTTTTTGAGATATCTTAGACATCTCATCTCATTTTGGTTTCTGTTTTTCGAGTAGCATTATTGGCATTGATATGTGCGGCTTTGTGTCGGCTGTATGTCATAATGAGCTTGAATGTATCATATCTTTGTATCACCAGTAATATGTCAATTTTCATAAATTTATTGGGAACGTAGTTGCCGAGTGGTGTCTGGTTCAATGGGTTACTACTACCATTGCCAAAATAATTGATATGTGTTTTGATTAAAATCTGCATACCTAAAATAGGGGTGAAAACAATAAAATGTGAAAAGATATCAAAAGCAATCGGCTTTCAAATTGATTATAAACGAATGGATAAAGTTATAAACTGTTTCGTATATTCTCTCGTTTTGGTCTGCTGAACAAATTCATATTAATATGTTAACAAAAATTCTATATGTGAAAACGAGGTTCGACTTTAGATCTCGTATTTGTCAGTGCACTAAAAATGATTGCGGATGACCATTTGAAATAAAAAATGTATGGGATTTGAACATTTGATGTTCACGCCAATAGATTGCTGAAAACGTCATATTTGTGGAATTTTCAAGACAAAGCAAACAAATGAGAAGCATAGAAGCGGGCATATGCCTGCCACAAACTGCCTGTGATGAAACAATATTGCCAGGATTTCATTGATGGAAGGAATTTTGAGGAAGGTGTTTGACATTTTGTCATTATTCTCATTAGAACCGAATAGTGTAGTAAAGGATTTGGAGGAAGTAGAGCTTGCATTTGTTTCTGTTGGAGCCAAGGTGGATTTTAGTTAGCTTGTGCAAGATGTGTTGCAGATGTTTTAGATTCTTCGTAAATTGAAGAAATGAGGATCATGTGGTGGGAATGAGCGAGTAAGTAGACCTAAGTAGCCCCGGTTGAGCTTGTTTGAAATTTGACAAATACGCGTGGGAAGGACAGCTTAAGTGGATTTGCTCTCCTCAATAACGCCATTTTTGAGCACCTAGTCTTTGCGTATTAGTAATTCATTCCACAATTGTATGTGGTATTGCAGCAAAAAGGAAGTCAGCGGGTGTTTCCACTTCTTGATAAAGTGTTCAATCAGGCTTGATGTGGTCCTTACTTCGTAGAATATCCTAGAACTATTTGGGAGAAAGTTTTATAGAACTCTGTCGGTCTGTAGTCGCCTAGTAGTTGAATATACAGGTTAGAAAGGTGAATGTATAGGAACCGAGATAAGCGACGTTGTTCTAGTGTTCTAAAGGGGCGTATAGGTAACGATTGATCCCGAGCAGCACTGTCAAAGAGCTAGCATGTTGCTTATAACTGAACAAAGAAAACAGTTACTCTTTGAAAGATATTCTCCCTGGTAAACTTTTGAGGTTTGATGTTTCCAGTTTCTCCATATTGTTGTATGTTGAATTGATCTCTAATGAGGTGGAGCTCGAGATTTTCCTTCATAGTTTCGGTACTGGCGGAGTCGAATGTTTCCTTATTCGAGAAAGAGCATGGTTGATAGGATTGTCCCCCAAAATACCAGGCCTGTTCGCACATGTTGAACGCCGAGGTGTGTTTTATAAGCGAAGTCTATGCCGAGGAGGCAATATTCATTAAGCTCTCGGAAATTCAACTGCAGGTATAAAGTTCAATGGAGTCAATATAAGTAACCTTCGATACGCAAATGATACCGTCGTGATAGCCAGCAGTATAACAGAACTTCAATCCCTTATGAACCTTATTGTGGAGTATAGTGAGAACTTTGGACTTTATATGAACACATCCAAGACCAAACTGATTATATTCTCAAAATCACCAAGACCCGTTACTCTAGTGATCAACGGAGAGAACTTTACACAAGTGCCATCTATAAAATACTTGGGTGTACTCGTCAACCAGCAATGCGACTCAAAGACCGAAATTAGATCAAGAATTGCGCAAGCACGGAAAATTCTGAATAACATGAGGACACTTCTGGCAAACCGGGACCTCAGCCTAGACCTCCGGATCAGATTACTTCGCTGATACATCTTCCCTGTCCTTCTATACGGATGTGAGAGCTGGACCATTGATGCAACCACAGAAAAGAGAATCGATGCGTTCGAAATGTAATGTATATAAAGTTGGCGACCCGCATCTAGCGGCCGGCAAAACGAAATACCAGGTAATTTGTGTCCTTTTTGTGTCTTTTTTGTACCGCAAGAAAGAATTTTGTAGCTCTCACCATCGACGAGCTACAAAAAAAACTGCCAGCTTAAACTTAACCTAGCGGCCATTGCGATAGCGTGCGAGTGGATTGACAGAAAAAAAAGATTTTCAACTAGAAATTTGTGTCTTGAAGAGTACTAAAAGAACATGGGGTCAAAATTTTAATTTGGCCAATTTTTGGCCAACTTGGCTCAAGTGGGCTAGATGGGGCTGCGAATCGGCCAAGATGTGGAAGAAATGTGCTCTTCTGTCTCCGATTCGTCGTGGAATGAAATTTCGAGAACATAGTCCTATTTTCAAATTGGTCAATTTTCGGCCGAATTGGCTAATGGACAAAACGTGTCGCCCAGAATTCAAGAACCCGCGACGTTAGTGAAACATTTTGCATCTCTGAACCTTTTGGTACTCTGGGGCCCTGGTACTAGCCCAGACCCTCAACACAAAAGCCCAGGCGACGTGCAAAGACGACATCGACCACTTGCAGTCAAAATACCGACTCTTCAGTGCCGGCCGCTGTAGTTACAAATTCGAGAACCCTCGACTTTAGTGGAAAATGTTGCATTCTGGAATCTTTTGGTGTTCTGAGGCCTCGGTAATGGCCTGGGACCTGGACACAAAAGCCCAGAGGACGTGCCAAGACCCCTTCGACCACTTCCAGTCAAAATACCGACTCTTCAGTGCCGGCCGCTGTAGTTACAAATTCGAGAACCCTCGACTTCAGTGGAAAATGTTGCATCCTGGAATCTTTTGGTGTTCTGAGGCCTCGGTAATGGTCTGTGACCTGGACACAAAAGCCCAGAGGACGTGCCAAGACCCCTTCGACCACTTCCAGTCAAAATACCGACACTTCAGTGCCGGCCGCTGTACTTACAAATTCGAGAACCCTCGACTTAAATGGGAAATGTTGCATCTCGGAATCTTTTGGTTTTCTGAGGCCTCGGTAATGGCCTGGGACCTGGACACAAAAGCTCAGGGGACGTGCAAAGACAACCTCGGCCATTTCCAGTCAAAGTACCGACTCTTAAATATCACGTAAGTTCCCGGGGTAGTAGGCAAAGTAGTACAACCTTTTCCCTTGTAGCCCCACTCAGGAATTGAAACTACGGTTTCGTCGTCAGATGGAGGTATTTATTCTCGTTTGTTCGAAAGTCGACGTTTCGTCCCAGGTTTGGGGACATTTTCAAGACACACTGTTGAACATACAAAACACACACCGGTATAAAAACAGGGATATAAAAACAGAAAAAACAGATACAAGCATAATAAGTAATGTAAAAATTACAGAAGACATGACAGGTATGTACGTTATAACAGTTAAAAATTTTTCTTATATTAAAAAGTTACCGTTGTAGTAACGTCGGTAAGTAAAGTAGTACCGTCGGTAGTTGTACTACCGACTCTTAAGTGCCGGCCGCTCTAGTTACAAATTCGAGAACCCTCGACTTTAGTGGAAAATGATGCATTCTGGAATCTTTTGGTGTTCTGAGGCCTCGGTAATGGCCTGGGACCTGGACACAAAAGCTCAGGGGACGTGCAAAGACGACTTCGGCCACTTTCAGTCAAAATACCGACTCTTTAGTGCCGGCCGCTCTAGTTACAAATTCGAGAACCCTCGACTTTAGTGGAAAATGATGCATTCTGGAATCTTTTGGTGTTCTGAGGCCTCGGTAATAGCCTGGGCCCTGGACACAAAAGCTCAGGGGACGTGCAAAGACAACCTCGGCCATTTCCAGTCAAAGTACCGACTCTTCAGTGCCGGCCGCTGTAGTTACAAATTCGAGAACCCTCGACTTAAGTGGGAAATGTTGCATCTCGGAATCTTTTGGTGTTCTGAGGCCTCGGTAATGGCCTGGGACCTGGACACAAAAGCTCAGGGGACGTGCAAAGACGACTTCGGCCACTTTCAGTCAAAATATCGACTCTTTAGTGCCGGCCGCTCTAGTTACAAATTCGAGAACCCTCGACTTAAGTGGAAAATGTTGCATCCTGGAATCTTTTGGTGTTCTGAGGCCTCGGTGATGGCCTAGGACCTGGACACAAAAGCTCAGGGGACGTGCAAAGACAACCTCGGCCACATCCAGTCAAAATACCGACTCTTCAGTGCCGGCCGCTGTAGTTACAAATTCGAGAACCCTCGACTTTAGTGGAAAATGTTGCATCCTGGAATCTTTTGGTGTTCTGAGGCCTCGGTAATGGCCTGGGACCTGGACACAAAAGCCCACAGGACGTGCCAAGACCCCTTCGACCACTTCCAGTCAAAATACCGACTCTTCAGTGCCGGCCGCTGTACTTACAAATTCGAGAACCCTCGACTTTAGTGGGAAATGTTGCATCCTGGAATCTTTTGGTTTTCTGAGACCTGGGTAATGGCCTGGGACCTGGACACAAAAGCCCAGAGGACGTGCCAAGACCCCTTCGACCACTTCCAGTCAAAATACCGACTCTTCAGTGCCGGCCGCTGTACTTACAAATTCGAGAACCCTCGACTTTAGTGGGAAATGTTGCATCCTGGAATCTTTTGGTTTTCTGAGACCTGGGTAATGGCCTGGGACCTAGACACAAAAGCCCAGAGGACGTGCCAAGACCCCTTCGACCACTTCCAGTCAAAATACCGACTCTTCAGTGCCGGCCGCTGTACTTACAAATTCGAGAACCCTCGACTTTAGTGGGAAATGTTGCATCCTGGAATCTTTTGGTTTTCTGAGACCTGGGTAATGGCCTGGGACCTGGACACAAAAGCCCAGAGGACGTGCCAAGACCCCTTCGACCACTTCCAGTCAAAATACCGACTCTTTAGTGCCGGCCGCTGTAGTTACAAATTCGAGAACTCTCGACTTTAGTGAAACATGTTGCATCTCGGAATCTTTTGGTGTTCTGGGGCCTTGGTGATGGCCTAGGACCTGGACACAAAAGCTCAGGGGACGTGCAAAGACAACCTCGGCCACATCCAGTCAAAATACCGACTCTTCAGTGCCGGCCGCTGTACTTACAAATTCGAGAACCCTCGACTTTAGTGGGAAATGTTGCATCCTGGAATCTTTTGGTTTTCTGAGACCTGGGTAATGGCCTGGGACCTGGACACAAAAGCCCAGAGGACGTGCCAAGACCCCTTCGACCACTTCCAGTCAAAATACCGACTCTTCAGTGCCGGCCGCTGTACTTACAAATTCGAGAACCCTCGACTTTAGTGGGAAATGTTGCATCCTGGAATCTTTTGGTTTTCTGAGACCTGGGTAATGGCCTGGGACCTGGACACAAAAGCCCAGAGGACGTGCCAAGACCCCTTCGACCACTTCCAGTCAAAATACCGACTCTTTAGTGCCGGCCGCTGTAGTTACAAATTCGAGAACTCTCGACTTTAGTGAAACATGTTGCATCTCGGAATCTTTTGGTGTTCTGGGGCCTTGGTGATGGCCTAGGACCTGGACACAAAAGCTCAGGGGACGTGCAAAGACAACCTCGGCCACATCCAGTCAAAATACCGACTCTTCAGTGCCGGCCGCTGTAGTTACAAATTCGAGAACCCTCGACTTTAGTGGAAAATGTTGCATCCTGGAATCTTTTGGTGTTCTGAGGCCTCGGTAATGGCCTGGGACCTGGACACAAAAGCCCACAGGACGTGCCAAGACCCCTTCGACCACTTCCAGTCAAAATACCGACTCTTCAGTGCCGGCCGCTGTACTTACAAATTCGAGAACCCTCGACTTTAGTGGGAAATGTTGCATCCTGGAATCTTTTGGTTTTCTGAGACCTGGGTAATGGCCTGGGACCTGGACACAAAAGCCCAGAGGACGTGCCAAGACCCCTTCGACCACTTCCAGTCAAAATACCGACTCTTCAGTGCCGGCCGCTGTACTTACAAATTCGAGAACCCTCGACTTTAGTGGGAAATGTTGCATCCTGGAATCTTTTGGTTTTCTGAGACCTGGGTAATGGCCTGGGACCTAGACACAAAAGCCCAGAGGACGTGCCAAGACCCCTTCGACCACTTCCAGTCAAAATACCGACTCTTCAGTGCCGGCCGCTGTACTTACAAATTCGAGAACCCTCGACTTTAGTGGGAAATGTTGCATCCTGGAATCTTTTGGTTTTCTGAGACCTGGGTAATGGCCTGGGACCTGGACACAAAAGCCCAGAGGACGTGCCAAGACCCCTTCGACCACTTCCAGTCAAAATACCGACTCTTCAGTGCCGGCCGCTGTACTTACAAATTCGAGAACCCTCGACTTTAGTGGGAAATGTTGCATCCTGGAATCTTTTGGTTTTCTGAGACCTGGGTAATGGCCTGGGACCTGGACACAAAAGCCCAGAGGACGTGCCAAGACCCCTTCGACCACTTCCAGTCAAAATACCGACTCTTTAGTGCCGGCCGCTGTAGTTACAAATTCGAGAACTCTCGACTTTAGTGAAACATGTTGCATCTCGGAATCTTTTGGTGTTCTGGGGCCTTGGTGATGGCCTAGGACCTGGACACAAAAGCTCAGGGGACGTGCAAAGACAACCTCGGCCACATCCAGTCAAAATACCGACTCTTCAGTGCCGGCCGCTGTACTTACAAATTCGAGAACCCTCGACTTTAGTGGGAAATGTTGCATCCTGGAATCTTTTGGTTTTCTGAGACCTGGGTAATGGCCTGGGACCTGGACACAAAAGCCCAGAGGACGTGCCAAGACCCCTTCGACCACTTCCAGTCAAAATACCGACTCTTCAGTGCCGGCCGCTGTACTTACAAATTCGAGAACCCTCGACTTTAGTGGGAAATGTTGCATCCTGGAATCTTTTGGTTTTCTGAGACCTGGGTAATGGCCTGGGACCTGGACACAAAAGCCCAGAGGACGTGCCAAGACCCCTTCGACCACTTCCAGTCAAAATACCGACTCTTTAGTGCCGGCCGCTGTAGTTACAAATTCGAGAACTCTCGACTTTAGTGAAACATGTTGCATCTCGGAATCTTTTGGTGTTCTGGGGCCTTGGTGATGGCCTAGGACCTGGACACAAAAGCTCAGGGGACGTGCAAAGACAACCTCGGCCACATCCAGTCAAAATACCGACTCTTCAGTGCCGGCCGCTGTACTTACAAATTCGAGAACCCTCGACTTTAGTGGGAAATGTTGCATCCTGGAATCTTTTGGTTTTCTGAGACCTGGGTAATGGCCTGGGACCTGGACACAAAAGCCCAGAGGACGTGCCAAGACCCCTTCGACCACTTCCAGTCAAAATACCGACTCTTCAGTGCCGGCCGCTGTACTTACAAATTCGAGAACCCTCGACTTTAGTGGGAAATGTTGCATCCTGGAATCTTTTGGTTTTCTGAGACCTGGGTAATGGCCTGGGACCTGGACACAAAAGCCCAGAGGACGTGCCAAGACCCCTTCGACCACTTCCAGTCAAAATACCGACTCTTTAGTGCCGGCCGCTGTAGTTACAAATTCGAGAACTCTCGACTTTAGTGAAACATGTTGCATCTCGGAATCTTTTGGTGTTCTGGGGCCTTGGTGATGGCCTAGGACCTGGACACAAAAGCTCAGGGGACGTGCAAAGACAACCTCGGCCACATCCAGTCAAAATACCGACTCTTCAGTGCCGGCCGCTGTAGTTACAAATTCGAGAACCCTCGACTTTAGTGGAAAATGTTGCATCCTGGAATCTTTTGGTGTTCTGAGGCCTCGGTAATGGCCTGGGACCTGGACACAAAAGCCCACAGGACGTGCCAAGACCCCTTCGACCACTTCCAGTCAAAATACCGACTCTTCAGTGCCGGCCGCTGTACTTACAAATTCGAGAACCCTCGACTTTAGTGGGAAATGTTGCATCCTGGAATCTTTTGGTTTTCTGAGACCTGGGTAATGGCCTGGGACCTGGACACAAAAGCCCAGAGGACGTGCCAAGACCCCTTCGACCACTTCCAGTCAAAATACCGACTCTTCAGTGCCGGCCGCTGTACTTACAAATTCGAGAACCCTCGACTTTAGTGGGAAATGTTGCATCCTGGAATCTTTTGGTTTTCTGAGACCTGGGTAATGGCCTGGGACCTAGACACAAAAGCCCAGAGGACGTGCCAAGACCCCTTCGACCACTTCCAGTCAAAATACCGACTCTTCAGTGCCGGCCGCTGTACTTACAAATTCGAGAACCCTCGACTTTAGTGGGAAATGTTGCATCCTGGAATCTTTTGGTTTTCTGAGACCTGGGTAATGGCCTGGGACCTGGACACAAAAGCCCAGAGGACGTGCCAAGACCCCTTCGACCACTTCCAGTCAAAATACCGACTCTTCAGTGCCGGCCGCTGTACTTACAAATTCGAGAACCCTCGACTTTAGTGGGAAATGTTGCATCCTGGAATCTTTTGGTTTTCTGAGACCTGGGTAATGGCCTGGGACCTGGACACAAAAGCCCAGAGGACGTGCCAAGACCCCTTCGACCACTTCCAGTCAAAATACCGACTCTTTAGTGCCGGCCGCTGTAGTTACAAATTCGAGAACTCTCGACTTTAGTGAAACATGTTGCATCTCGGAATCTTTTGGTGTTCTGGGGCCTTGGTGATGGCCTAGGACCTGGACACAAAAGCTCAGGGGACGTGCAAAGACAACCTCGGCCACATCCAGTCAAAATACCGACTCTTCAGTGCCGGCCGCTGTACTTACAAATTCGAGAACCCTCGACTTTAGTGGGAAATGTTGCATCCTGGAATCTTTTGGTTTTCTGAGACCTGGGTAATGGCCTGGGACCTGGACACAAAAGCCCAGAGGACGTGCCAAGACCCCTTCGACCACTTCCAGTCAAAATACCGACTCTTCAGTGCCGGCCGCTGTACTTACAAATTCGAGAACCCTCGACTTTAGTGGGAAATGTTGCATCCTGGAATCTTTTGGTTTTCTGAGACCTGGGTAATGGCCTGGGACCTGGACACAAAAGCCCAGAGGACGTGCCAAGACCCCTTCGACCACTTCCAGTCAAAATACCGACTCTTTAGTGCCGGCCGCTGTAGTTACAAATTCGAGAACTCTCGACTTTAGTGAAACATGTTGCATCTCGGAATCTTTTGGTGTTCTGGGGCCTTGGTGATGGCCTAGGACCTGGACACAAAAGCTCAGGGGACGTGCAAAGACAACCTCGGCCACATCCAGTCAAAATACCGACTCTTCAGTGCCGGCCGCTGCAGTTACAAATTCGAGAACCCTGGACTTTAGTGGAAAATGTTGCATTCTGGAATCTTTTGGTGTTCTGAGGCCTCGGTAATAGCCTGAGACCTGGACACAAAAGCCCAGGAGACGTGCCAAGACCCCTTCGACCACTTCCAGTCAAAATACCGACTCTTCAGTACCGGCCGCTGTAGTTACAAATTCGAGGATCCCCAACATTAGTGGATAATGTTGCATCTCGGAATGTTTTGGTTTTCTGAGGCCTCGGTAATGGCCTGGGACCTGGACACAAAAGCTCAGGGGACGTGCAAAGACGACTTCGGCCACTTTCAGTCAAAATATCGACTCTTTAGTGCCGGCCGCTCTAGTTACAAATTCGAGAACCCTCGACTTAAGTGGAAAATGTTGCATCCTGGAATCTTTTGGTGTTCTGAGGCCTCGGTAATGGCCTGGGACCTGGACACAAAAGCCGAGAGGACGTGCCAAGACCCCTTCGACCACTTCCAGTCAAAATACCGACTCTTTAGTGCCGGCCGCTGTAGTTACAAATTCGAGAACTCTCGACTTTAGTGAAACATGTTGCATCTCGGAATCTTTTGGTGTTCTGGGGCCTTGGTGATGGCCTAGGACCTGGACACAAAAGCTCAGGGGACGTGCAAAGACATCCTCGGCCACATCCAGTCAAAATACCGACTCTTCAGTGCCGGCCGCTGCAGTTACAAATTCGAGAACCCTGGACTTTAGTGGAAAATGTTGCATTCTGGAATCTTTTGGTGTTCTGAGGCCTCGGTAATAGCCTGAGACCTGGACACAAAAGCCCAGGAGACGTGCCAAGACCCCTTCGACCACTTCCAGTCAAAATACCGACTCTTCAGTACCGGCCGCTGTAGTTACAAATTCGAGGATCCCCAACATTAGTGGATAATGTTGCATCTCGGAATGTTTTGGTTTTCTGAGGCCTCGGTAATGGCCTGGGACCTGAACACAAAAGCTCAGGGGACGTGCAAAGACCACTTCGGCCACTTCCAGTCAGCACACCGACTCTTTAGTGCCGGCCGCTGTAGTTACAAATTCGAAAACCGTCGACTCTAGTGGAAAATGTTGCATCTTGGAATCTCTTGGTGTTTTGAGGCTTCCGTGATGGCCTGGGACCTGGACACAAAACCCCGGGGGCGTGCAAAGACCACTTCGGCCACTTTCAGTTAAAATTCCGACTCTTCAGTGCCGGCCGCTCTGTAGTTACAAATTCGAGGATCCCAACAATAGTAAAAAATGTTGCTGAATTAATGAACTTTGGTCTTCAAATCTCCAACGCAGATTTTCGTATACTGAGTGGAGATTATTGATAATTTGATACTTGCGAGCTGATAATACCCGTTTCCAATATGAAAATCCTGTCCGAGGACCTCGAAAATCAGTGAAATCGTGGAGAACCTGTATTTTCACCAGATTCCGTCGCATTTTGTCTTCTTGGAATATTCAAACAGCGCCTATTTTCTGGTTTTTATTAGAGGTCGCGTAATTTGATGGAACTTCAAGTCATCAAACTCATTGTTGGCATTGAAATCCAAGTCATCAAAAAACTATTCTGCTTGCCCGGTTCTTGTTCTTCCCTAAAATATACTTTCAAAGGACTGGGAGACCACAAGGGGAATTTTACAAAATTAAAAATGTCTATTACAAATTTTCAGACATATATAAATAAAACATATATAAAACATCTATATAGTGTATATATATATATATATATATATATATATATATATATTCATTTTCCACTTTTTCCTCTAATGTCGGGGATCCTCGAATTTGTAACTATAGCGGCCGGCACTGAAGAGCCGGTATTTTGACTGGAAGTGGTCGAATGTGTCTTGGCACGTCCCTGGGCTTTTGTGTCCAGGTCCCAGGCCGTTACCGAGGCCTCAGAACACCAAAAGATTCCGAGATGCAACATTTCCCACTAAAGTCGAGGGTTCTCGAATTTGTAACTACAGCGGCCGGCACTGAAGAGTCGGTATTTTGACTGCAAGTGGTCGAAGGGGTCTTGGCACGTCCTCTGGGCTTTTGTGTCCAGGTCCCAGGCCATTACCGAGGCCTCAGAAAACCAAAAGATTCCGAGATGCAACATTTCCCACTTAAGTCGAGGGTTCTCGAATTTGTAACTACAGCGGCCGGCACTGAAGAGTCGGTACTTTGACTGGAAATGGCCGAGGTTGTCTTTGCACGTCCCCTGAGCTTTTGTGTCCAGGTCCCAGGCTATTACCGAGGCCTCAGAAAACCAAAAGATTCCGAGATGCAACATTATCCACGAATGTCGGGGATCCTCGAATTTGTAACTACAGCGGCCGGCACTTAAGAGTCGGTACTTTGACTGGAAATGGCCGAGGTTGTCTTTGCACGTCCCCTGAGCTTTTGTGTCCAGGTCCCAGGCCATTACCGAGGCCTCAGAAAACCAAAACATTCCGAGATGCAACATTTCCCACTTAAGTCGAGGGTTCTCGAATTTGTAAGTACAGCGGCCGGCACTGAAGAGTCGGTATTTTTACTGGAAGTGGCCGAAGGGGTCTTGGCACGTCCTCTCGGCTTTTGTGTCCAGGTCCCAGACCATTACCGAGGCCTCAGAACACCAAAAGATTCCAGGATGCAACATTTTCCACTGAAGTCGAGGGTTCTCGAATTTGTAACTACAGCGGCCGGCACTGAAGGGTCGGTACTTTGACTGGAAATGGCCGAGGTTGTCTTTGCACGTCCCCTGAGCTTTTGTGTCCAGGTCCCAGGCTATTACCGAGGCCTCAGAACACCAAAAGATTCCAGAATGCATCATTTTCCACTAAAGTCGAGGGTTCTCGAATTTGTAACTAGAGCGGCCGGCACTAAAGAGTCGGTATTTTGACTGAAAGTGGCCGAAGTCGTCTTTGCACGTCCCCTGAGCTTTTGTGTCCAGGTCCCAGGCCATTACCGAGGCCTCAGAAAACCAAAAGATTCCGAGATGCAACATTATCCACGAATGTCGGGGATCCTCGAATTTGTAACTACAGCGGCCGGCACTTAAGAGTCGGTACTTTGACTGGAAATGGCCGAGGTTGTCTTTGCACGTCCCCTGAGCTTTTGTGTCCAGGTCCCAGGCCATTACCGAGGCCTCAGAAAACCAAAACATTCCGAGATGCAACATTTCCCACTGAAGTCGAGGGTTCTCGAATTTGTAACTACAGCGGTCGGTACTGAAGAGTCGGTATTTTGACTGGAAGTGGTCGAAGGGGTCTTGGCACGTCCTCTGGGCTTTTGTGTCCAGGTCCCAGGCCATTACCGAGGCCTCAGAACACCAAAAGATTCCAGAATGCAACATTTTCCACTAAAGTCGAGGGTTCTCGAATTTGTAACTACAGCGGCCGGCACTGAAGAGTCGATATTTTGACTGGAAGTGGTCGATGCCGTCTTTGCACGTCGCCTGGGCTTTTGTGTTGAGGGTCTGGGTTAGTACCAGGGCCCCAGAGTACCAAAAGGTTCAGAGATGCAACATGTTTCACTAACGTCGCGGGTTCTTGAATTCTGGGCGACACGTTTTGTCCATTAGCCAATTCGGCCGAAAATTGACCAATTTGAAAACAGGACTATGTTCTCGAAATTTCATTCCACGACGAATCGGAGACAGAAGAGCACATTTCTTCCACATCTTGGCCGATTCGCAGCCCCATCTAGCCCACTTGAGCCAAGTTGGCCAAAAATTGGCCAAATTAAAATTTTGACCCCATGTCCTTTTAGTACTCTTCAAGACACAAATTTCTAGCTGAAAATCTTTTTTTTCTGTCAATCCACTCGCACGCTATCGTAATGGCCGCTAGGTTAAGTTTAAGCTGGCAGTTTTTTTTGTAGCTCGTCGATGGTGAGAGCTACAAAATTCTTTCTTGCGGTACAAAAAAGACACAAAAAGGACACAAATTACCTGGTATTTCGTTTTGCCGGCCGCTAGATGCGGGTCGCCAACTTTATATACATCGAAATGTACGCCTTCAGGCGAATGCTGCGAATTTCTTGGACGGCACATAAGACAAACATAGAGGTTATGCAGCAAATGGGTAAACACAAAGAACTCCTCACGACAATCAAGGAGAGAAAGCTGCAATACCTAGGACATATCATGAGAGGCGAACGATATGAGATTCTCCGCCTGATAGTAGAAGGGAAGATCGAAGGAAAACGGTCAGTCGGCCGTAGACAAATTTCATGGCTGAGGGATTTACGTAGATGGTTCGGACAGACATCCATAGATATTTTCAGAGCTCCGGTTTCCCGCACAACAATAGCCATTTGGATCGCCAACTTTCGTAGGGAGACGGCGTCCTAAGAAGAAGATGCCGAGGAAGGAGTTATTGTTCCCCGCAGCCGTAAGCATCGCAAAGGTTGTTAAAATGTTTGTTCTATCCAGCAAAATGGTTATATCAGCTTTAGATTTGGAGCAGCAGAGATGACCAAAGTATGGAAATGAAGCAAACTTCCTATTATTTTATGACGAATCGCTTTCGAAAAGATTCACAACGAAAGCAGTAGACCCAGTAAGTCGTACCATAAAGAGGAGGACTTTAAACAAAGGAAAAAAGCAACCGAGAAGACATTGAAATATTGTTTGTTCATTTCTATTTATTATAGCACATTTACTTGCAATAAATTATGCAATCGGTATATTTCACCTCTTACGGCATCATAATTTAACCCCCAAATAAAGCTGAAATAAGTTTAACGTTCTCTACAGTAATACCTTACCCTCTAGACAATTAGACTATATAATTCTCATATGCATGTAAAACGACTGTTCAAAGAAGAATAGGTACCTTTGTGAGAAAAGAATTTCCAGAATTTGTACAATTCTTCTCTTCAATTCACATCATTACAAAAGAACCATGGTAAGCGAAGCCATCGGTACCACTTGTTAAAAAAATAAAATAATTTATAAATCAGTAGGTAGAATATTATTGGTTATAGAAAATGTAGTTGAACTGTAGTACATGTAGATTGCTGAAGTTCTATTGAACTACGTACACTTTAATTACATCCGATAGATCATTAGCTTCGGATCAAAGTACAATACACTTTAATCCATCGCTGTTCATATCCCTTGAAATTGTACGTGCGGAAGGGATATTCGCCTGTGTGAATGTGTGTATCGCTGCGCGCTGCCGTTTTAAAATTCAGATGACGGAGTGCTTTTTACCTCTGGACAAGGGAAGTGAATTTACAATTTTCCCTTTTCGGTCGTCTGAAGCTTCTCTTACATCATCGCCAGCTGGCCATCCCCAGTGGATTTGTAAGTTGATTCCAGCCGGCGACGCTCTGAACTGCCGGGGACGCCGTACGGGGGAGGGCGTCGTTATACGTCTCTCCCTCGACTACCACCCAGCCAGCCACCCACACACACATACACACACATCCCTTGGAAACCTCTGATGTTCGGTAGGAAAGAGACACTACGGTCAGCTGGACGAAATGTGTATGTGTGAAAGACGAATTTTTTAGGATTTGCTTGTACGACGCACCTACAATCGCTACAGGGTGATTTAGGCCACCGGCCACCGAATATTATAACCGAATTGCTTATAAAGCTCCTATTAGATATTTTAGATTTAAACAGTGTTCATCAGTTATAAACACCGTCGTGACTTACTTACTAACGTTGCATAACTCTATGTTAACTGAATTGCTATAAAATCGACAGAATGTCGTTATGTCACTGATTTCTTAGTCATTTTAAAAATATAATATTGGACACCTTGTGTTGACGCTAGCATCAACATTATTTAAGGGAATTTTAGGTGAAGAAATAATAATTTATTGTAACTGAATTTAGGGAACTTTTGATATAATTTAATCATTGAAATTAATACGCGTTGTTTTACAAAACAGAAAAATCATTCATAATTAAGAGCGAGGATAAGTGTGAACAATATTATTGGATTGTTTTAACGTTCGCACACGGATCAATAACACGAGCGACCATTTCACGTTACTAGAGGAAAACAATTATGATTAAACGTGGACCGGTCAAGTTCGATTCGCCATACTCAGCTGACTAGCATAACACGACGACTAGGTAACTTGATAACAAACGATTCTCGAGAGGGTCAGTCTAGTGCAAGATAACAAAACAAATAATATATCATTTAACCAATGTAAAATTAATCTGTATAAAAACCCTGAAATTTGGTACAATAAATCAGTATACCCTAGTATGCTCATAACGACAGTGTGTTGTGATCTTTCTTCACGCCACTTAACCTGACAACCCAAAACCTAACGAACTTCAATCCGGAGAGTACGTTACGCCTTCTCTCCAAACTACAAGAACTTCCAGAACTTCAAGGAGATCACGTCACGCCCTGATCTCCGACTACAAGAACTTCAAGAACTTCAAAGAGATCACGTCACGCCCTGATCTCCGACTACAAGAACTTCCAGAACTTCAAGGAGATCACATCACGAGTTACGAGAGATATCTACATACAGTCCACTCTCTAAAGAGATCATTGCACACTTTCGTTCACCTTGTGAACTATGAAAGTTGATATGTCGCCCAACACAATTTCCTTAATTCTTTGTAACTATGATTACGATCATGAGAGTCTATTTACAGTGTTTATGTACAAAAGATGTAAGAAAGAGGGAAAATTGGTTGAAGTAGTAGTAACCACTGTCGAATTAATCCATTCCTGGAATTTGTTAAATAATTGGCAAGAAAGTGAGTTGATACTGTGAGTTGCACCGACACATTTAGAAACAAACAGAGGAATTGTGGAAAGCTTACGGAATAGCTTCTCCTTCTCGTCCTCCTCGTCTGGATGGTAACTATGAAAATACCATTTTAGATAGGACGTTATAGGCTTGAAAATTCAATATCCACCAAAAAATCAGCAGTGATCAATCGATGGATATGAGCAACTTCTTTTTTCGTATTACTTCTTGGTTTTCCAAGCGTGCACTAATTTCTTTTTTTTTGCAACATGTTTGAATTGTTCTCTACACGTTTTCCCCTAGATGTGGAAAAAATATTTAAAATATGCAAAATGATATAAGGAAAACGATATATAATATGATATATGCAAAATATCGCAAAATCATACATTTCGCAATCACTTATCTAAAATATTTCTCTCATTATCACACAATTACTGTGAACATTTAACACACAACATAACAAAGTACTTAGCAGAGGTTACCATAATCGCAGAACACTGAAAATTCCAAATCGCGTATATAATATTCGCAGTTTTAAGCAGTTATCCGCAGTAGTATATTATACGAGCATGTGTACTTGAATCACGTGATCTTACAAATGTAATAATCGAACGCTTCTATCTTTCTATGTTACAGTGGTTACAGTTTACAACAAACAATGTTACAATACAATTTGTCACAGTTGTTACAGTTTTATACATAAACAGAACTATTTGAAGAGATCTTTGGGTTCGAAATAGAAGCATATTTCTTGGTTTAATTGGGTTTTTCTTGATACAAATGAAACCCAAACTACTTACTTAAAATAAGTAATCCAATTTCTAGAAAATCGGAGGGGAATCGTAAAATCCAATTATTATTTTTACAAAACTCCTAAATAATTATTAACGATGTTATTCGCTGTTTTGCCAAATTGTTTTCAAAGGCTAATAACATCTGTTGATACTATGACAATAATAAGGATCATTTTTGTAGGTGATAAACTGCTCTTCTTTTGGCTTTAAACATAAATTGCCCCAGTGTCAGATTTTGGTCAATATCGGGGAAAATAGTCGGGAAAAACGGATTTTGGGACCATGAAGTCATTTTCCAGCTCCTTCCGCTCATTTCCCGATGGACATTTTTTCAGAAATAAAGGCAGCCATATATACCTACAAGTTAAAAAACAGAAAGTCCAGGATCTATCTGATGTGCAATCTTGTGGTTGGCTTCTAGATTGGTTAAACCTCTACCACCAACACGTCTAGGTACATGCAGTCTACCCACTGCCGGGACCCGTATTGGTGGACCCCGGACATCCTGGCCAGAAGATAAGCCGCTCTACGAGCGAAGAGATCCCTGGCTAGAGCCAGAAGAAGAAAGACTATGGACCCAGATACGGTCTCTCGCAGAAGCGTATAGAACGGCCAAGAAATCCTTGAAGAGGGAAATCGAGGCTAGCAAAGCTCTGTGCTGGAAGAATATATGAGATAATTTGGACCAGGATACCTGGGGTGCAGGCTATAGAATCGCCACGAGACTTGTGAGAAGCGGAAACCCGGCAACGATTCTAAAGTTACCTGCTAAGGAGAAAATTTAAAAGCGCTATTCCCACTCGTAGGCTCGGAGTGGGTGAGGAATCCCCCGACCGAAGAAATCCCCGAGATCTCCATACGAGAATTATCCCTGTCAGTTATCAGAATAAGGAACGGCTCTGCCCCTGGCCCGGATGGGCTGACTCCAAAAGCATTAAAAGCAATAGTCGAGCATATCCCGGGTAAAATATTAACGGTCATGAACGATCTCCTCAAAACCCAAGAATTTCCAGTTGAATGGAATGAGGTCAGGGTAGTCCTCACACCCAAGCAGGTGACGGACCCTGGACTACCCAGTGCCTATCGGCTTATATGCTTGGTATCTACAATGTCCGAGGTCTACGAAGTTATCATCCGCAATAGACTCGAGGAGGAGTTGGAGGATAATAGCGGGATCTCCCCATCCCATCATGGGTTTCATAAGGGAGGTCGACACTGACTGCCCTCGAGTCTCTTGTTGCGTGCGCAACATCCCCGAGGGACTGGGTAATGATGGCAATGGTCGACATTGAAAATACATTCAACACGGTCTCCTGGCCGCTTATCATGATTGAGGCCCTGAAGGATGGAGGGATCTCGCCCTAATTGATAGCAACCATTGAGAACAATCTAAAGACAGATATATCGCCCACGCCCCTGGAAAGAGGCACCGGACAGACACCGGAGTCCCGCAGGGATCTGTCCTGGGTCATACCTTATGGAATGTACTTTTTGAAGGGATACTCAGGATCCGGGTCCCTATGGGAGTGAAGTTTTAGTGTGTGCCGACGATCTAGTGATAGTGTCGGAGGCGAGGGTTCTACGAGAGGTACGCAGACACTTAGAACAGGCGTATGACATAGTGGAGACGTGGATAAAACACCACCGCCTGAAAATTGCAGCTCACAAAACAAAAGCCATGGTACTCAAAGGCCCAAGAAGAGGAACAAGATTTACTGTCGAACTTGGGTCGGTGGCAATAGATACCTTGATTGCAATCAAATACCTTGGCGTCACCATAGGCGAAGGGCTAACTTTTAAAAAAACATATAGAGGAAATTGTAAAGACCGCCGAGGCAAAAAAACGCTGCACTGACTAAAATACTGCCTAATCTTAGGGGCCCCAGTTTCCGTAAAAGACAGGTCGTGGCGATGGCGGTGCAGTCATTACTACTATACGCAGCACGAGTATATGCAGTATATTGTAGACCGCTAAATACAAGGCGATACTAGAGAGAGCGCGGAGAAGGACCCTGCTCCGGGTGACCTGCGCGTACCGTACGGCTGCCACGGTTGCGCTACAGGTGTCAGCTGCGATCCCACCGATCGACCTCCTGGCCAAGCAAAGAAGGTTCTGGTATAACGTCGGGAGAGGTGCCCTCCCTGGCACCAAACGAATGGCGACAAGAAGGACGATCAGGGAGTGGCAGGCCGGGTGGAGTCAGGAAAGGACTAAGGCTCAATGGACCAGGAGGTTGATCCCAGACATCGACAAGTGGATCGGGCGCAGTCACCGGCAGTCGAACCACTGGTTCGCGTAGTTCATTACGGGGCACGGGTCCTTTAAAACACATAGCAAGAGAATCGGCAAATCTGACTCGGACGCGTGCATATGCGGGAGGGTAGTTCCCCAGAGCACACCATTATGGAATGTACACTTTGGAGAGGTTATACGGCAGAAATAAGAGCTATAATAGGGCAGGAGGGGACGACTGAAAATCTAATGGAGAAAATGTTGCTAGATAAGCACATCTGGGATGTAGGATTTCAAGCAATTACCTCAAGCATAGCACTGAAATTCCAGACCGAACTGAAGCCTAGGGAGCTGGTTGTAGCCTTAACATGGGACTTTAATTCAGAATCAACTGTTCATCAGCTTAGAATAAGGGTGGGAAGGAATGATGGAGTAACTAGTAACGGGAGGTTCTCCTCTCGTTTTCATCTTGATTCTTTTATTACGGGGGGGATTAAGATTCATTCTACTACTAAATGGGAAAAATAACTAGCTAGCTAGCTCGCTTGCAGATTTTTTACTTTTAGGTAGTTAGTATTCTTGAACACCCGGTCTGATCCCCTAATTCGGCGTCGCTCGGGATGAGAACGTAGGATCGGGTATGGGGGGAAGCATCTCTATAACACCAATTGTTTTCGTGTCAGGGTCTTCCTTACCAGGCTCGGTGGTTGATATATCGCTAATAGTGTGACCACATCCAGCCTGGTGACGCAAAATGACATATTCCCGTGATAGGACCCCACACCGTCCGAGCCTACGGGAAGCCCGCAGGGTTCTCTGCTTCCCCCAGGTAAATTTACCAGGGGCGGTGTTTGTTGCTCGTCTCCGAGGTAGTGCGTGGTCTCACTGGCCTAAAGTCGGGTATACTTTAACCACTAGCAATTGGAACACTCAATAAAATCTGAATTTACCGAGGGCATTCGAAACGAGCCCGTTGTCTCTATACAAAACCGTGGGACTTATCTTTTTGCTTATTCAGAAACGCCCTGGTATTTTTAAAATCCAGGTGTTCAGTTGCCCAAGTGAAATCATATATGTGAATGTATGGATATGTACAGATAAAGAACTAGAGGGTCCATTGGACCGCAAATTCTTTTTTACTACGGCGGTATTTCGTTTGTTTCTTCATCTTCTTCTGAAGTGTAGGTGTACAGTCGATCAGTGAAATCGTGTACGATGAAGTACGCGAGACTCTACGGATACCGGATGGTCCACTGGACAGCGGCCACGTGTGCTTTCCTTGTGATCTCTTTTTCGGCACTTATACTCCAGAAGCAGTGGTGTGTGAATGTGTGTGCCATTTGTTTGTGCGATTTGGAAGTAAATTCATTGTTAGAGTTATTATCCGTAATGATACGCCCATGGAGAACAAGGCGGCATCGCTCTTCACTACTTAAAAAGCCATTAAGTGTTTTTTTTGGTGTTCCAATTGCTACTGGTTAAAGTATAAAACAAGTACATACAGCATACAGTCTATCTACATCGGACCGTGGGTGCAGAGCACCATGTATCGTTAGGAATTCTCTGGTTTTCCTATCCAAAGGTGTGATCTCCGCTTGAGTCCATTTTATGACTCCCAAGCTATATTGCAGCACCGGATTTGCTAGCGTTGTAATGGCCAATAGTTTGTTCCAAGCGCTAAGCTCGGTTTTAACGATTCCTCTTTTTCTTCTAAGGTATTCGCTGGTAAGTTTCTTTTTCATTTGCTTGTGACTTATGCCCTCGTTTTCCTCTACTCCTAGCTACTTGTAATATTCGTGTTCTTTAAGGGATCTTATTGTCGTTCTGTCGTCAAGCTGTATATTGTGCCATTCTGCTAACTTGCCTTTTTCTCATTGTTATTTTAGCACATTTATCTAATCCAAATTCCATTCGAAGGTCTTTACTGAATTCTGTTACTATTTTGAGTTGTGTTTTAAGTTCACTGTCGTCTTTGGCTATTAACTTTAGATCATCGATGTACAGGAGGATAATTTTTTTTTTCGTTATTACACTGATAACCAGTTAGTGATTTGTTGAGCATTGAGCTAAGCGGGACTAGTGCGAGGTAAAACAATCACGACGACAGGGAGTTTCCTTGGTAAATACCATTTTTAATCTGGATGTTTTTGATACATCTAGATTCAGATATTATTGTCAAATATAGGTCGACCTGAGCCACTGGAGGAATTATCAAAGTGAAATGTAAACGTAATGATCAAATACCTTTCCAAATTTTGTAAGTCAAAGTCAACAGTGAAAGAATATTCTAAATTTATCTACCCAGAATTCCGAACTTTCCCGATCACCGATTTATTATTTGACCATCTCGTCGTTATATGATAATCGTGCACATTTTATTCTAAACAACTGGCAAACTTTCAAAAATTCTGTGAAAGAAAATATACATAACGTATCTAACAGGAAGATTCCACTCTAATAAGAACACCTTGATGGATGGGGTTTAAATGTACATTTCTTGATTTGTCACCTTTCGCTGGACTTTGTGCCTTATAAGCTTTCCAAGTTTTCCTATTCTGCGTTTCGCCATGGCATCCCCTTAAAAAATATCCGACACACGCGGAGAACGTCATCAATTATGAACGGTACATTTTTAATTTACCCTTCGGTATTAATCACCGGCTGCCGCTTTTAGGGCTTCATAATAATTTTAATGAAGAACTCTCCGAGTAAATATAAAGAGCCCTGCAACCCTTGGTGTTTTAAAAAATTAGCATCGGAAGTGTTATCGGAGGGATGGATGTTGTATCCAGGAGTGGATATAAGAGAATGAGGCGGCAGGTAAGAAACCATAGACGTAGCGAGAGGAAGGAAAATGTAATGATGGCCCAAGTGGAGTTTTGTTAAAATTGATGTTAAATTAATCGTATTAACAGTGGAAATAAAAAACACGTCTCATACTTTCTGTAACGGAATTCTAGAACAGAGTAATATTTACTAATAGAAACACTACTTTTTTCAGTGAGTGAGTAAGTAAGAATAAGTAAGTTCTTAAGTAAAAAGTAAAGTGAACGTAGGAAGAAAAGTTTTTCTTTTACCATTTTAATGTGGGTTGTATTCTAATCCTCTTGCCAAAAATTGTACTTATAGTTCAGTGACGATAGACGTGATGATATTTTTTGGAAAGTTGAAGAAACGGCTAACACCAACGAATAAGGCTCGATTGGCGTTAATGAACGTCATAACGTAATGGTAGAGCCCTTCTTCTTCTTTTGGGGTTAAATTCGTTTCCTCCAAATTACTTACTTATCCTCGGTCGTAACTTGACTACAAGTGAATAAACTAATTTGCGTCTTACTTAATACGTTTAGAGTTCCCTTTCAAACTTAGACGGCTTCCATGTACTCCATCGATCCTATAATCCCACGGAATGTAAATATTTACCGTGTACTCTGAATTTTTTTTTTTTAATTAAACCCTTAAGTGACATTTTATGCGCACAATGTATTATGCCTTCGTACGAAGAGAGGAAAAAAGCTCGTTCCGTATAGAGGGGAAGAAAGATCCGCTAAAGACCCGCCTGGTTTACCTATAAACTACCCTTAATTCCAACATCCCTCTAAATTACAATCCCTATTCTTCCAGCTTACTTTATTTTCCTTTACCTCGCAGGGGTAACTAAATAACCGGCCCATTATATCCTGATGGGGCTTTTTTAGGGACGACGCCCTTCTGTTGCCTCGCCCTAAGGACGAGCATCACCACAGCACCGCTGCTCGCAATATATGGGAGCCGGATTTACATATACATGTGTTTTATCGTTGGACCGTTCTGTTTTTCGGCTGTTCCTCTTCCGATTTTAATTTTACTTTACGGCTTTAAATTTGGATTTTATATTGGAGATTTTCTCCGAGGGAGTTATTTGTGCATGTTACTTTAAGATTGTGCATTGGGGGAGTTTATCTGATTCGGCCTTGTTTCGGGTTTATAGGTTTTCATTTGGGGGTATTGCGACTGATTTTTAACATCCATGGAGATCAGATATGTGAAAAATGTTTAGTAACTAAAAAAATGTTTGGTGTCATGTCATGATATTGTAAAGTATAAAATCCATTGAGTTCAAATTACTCACATATGCAATACCTTAAAATGTGTTACCACCTACCTGCTTTTCTAATTCAGCCCCTTTTCCAGAAGATTCATTTTCAGCAGTTTTTCCTACGAAGGGAATTCTAGGTACATAGGCACAGCTATACAGCTTGTTGTCAGTCTTCCACGCTCCTTTTTTCCATGGAAATACATTTCATCTTCATTTTTTGTTTTCGTTGTCAACTTTTTTATTGTCGTTGTATTTCTCTTATTACATCTGCCTCAACTCTCTTTTTTTTTCTGATCCATGCATTAGGGTTCATTTAAGTCCTTTATAATCTGACACCGCTTGGTCAGTAGTTCATTTTTATTGTCTGAATTGAATTGTTGTTTTCTATACGGTGTGTTAGTTTTCAGGATTCATATGCAAATATAAAACCTGCCTCAAGGTAAAATTCATTATTGAGAATCTCACGACTGGTCAAAAGTGCCCAAAATGAAATACACAAATTTTCTATTAAAGAAGGCATTATTAAGACGTTTTTGGAAAGGTTTCACCGATCTTCATTCGAAAAGAAAGTTGCCCATCTTTATACTTCCCGGAAAAATCAGGTTTTGAGATATGTCAAAGAACAAAGGAAATGTACGTTGTAGGTTATTTAAAATTTATGTGTAAAGCATTTACTGTCGGCGACACATAAAACCAGGTTATTAAATTAAAGAGTTTATGTTGGAGATGGTCCATATAGTGCGGCATTTACCATTTATGATCCGGGTAGATATATTGAATTCGCAGATTGCTATACAGACCGTTTCTACAGAGTCGCAGGATGATATAAACATAAGAGCGAAAGAGAGGCCATATATTTCTCGTTGGCTAAACAGAGTACGAACTTTTGCGGTGTTGCTAGCTGGCGAAACATCACAGTCATCCGCTCCGCACACTATACCGCTCACATCCGAAAGTGTAAAGCGATACACGACCACGATACGAGTTGACTTGGACTGCCTGCTCGGCCGGCAACGTTGCAAAACATCCTTCTCTGTCGTACTAACGAACTACCATAAGTTTCTCTTTTGCTCTTATTGATTTCGGGACACGCGTTTCAATAGAAAAGCTCCGTATAGAGATTATAGTCAATTTCTATACCGAAGTATAGACAATATCCCACCCATTCATTACTTCACAGGTATCCAAGAGAACGTTTTGTTTTTAATCTCCTTAATATAAATATCTAGTTTTCTTCATATTAGCCAGATCCTAAATTTAGTGTTCTTTAAAATGAACTCGGCCTACACATCATGCATGTATATGCGTCTTTCCATGCTCTCAGTGTCCATGTCTCAGTCCATGTAAGAGAGAGATCTTTCGCGAGAGGAAATCGTAGAAATGGTACTTCTAATAATTGTAGTTAATGCGATATTCTTCGGTTCAAGTACTTGAAAATCTATCTACTACCAAAATGTATGCATCAGGATGTCATCGTGAACTTACAGTTACAAAGGCAGGTATATCTCTTTATTTCTTTAATATTAATAAGTGGTAGAAAGCTGAAAATATTGTCGATATGAGTGCTATGCGACAAAGCCTGATTGTGCTAAACGGGTTAAATAGCTCATGATTAATTGAAGATGTTGGTTCCTATTTTGCACCGATAATTGTTACACATTCTTTCTTTTTAAAATATTGGAGTGATCCGTCAATCTTTCGCTACCTCATGGCATATAATTTATTGCAGACTTACCACGTTAAAAAAGATGTAAAAGTGACCTAACTACATAAATAATTCAGAAGGTACTATAAACTTGCAATTGTTAAATACTTTTTCTTTTGATATATTTCAATTTCTCGGCAATTTCGTATAAGCACCCCTGCGTACTTCCACCAAAATAATAACCCCATGTGATCTCTCTCGCTCTTTCTGTATTCCACATAAAGAGAGAGAAACTCTTTGTGTTCTCACGTTCTCTTTCCGTACATTTACCCTAATAATTAAGCGGCAGTAAAAGGCGAACAGCACTACTGCGAAACAATCAGGCGGAAAGTGTCGAGAAATTTGTTTAATAGACGTCAAAAGCAGCCTCAGTGGGGCAATAACCAGTGTCTTAATTAGGCTCTAATGAACATCTACTCCTACTCAAAACCTTCTCTTACTTCGTCTCCCCCTTCCAATTCCTCTCCCGAAATATCTTTCTAGTTGTGTGCGAACGAAACTGCCAACTCTTATGATTATTGATTTAAATCGTTAACGCTACACCACTGACGAGACCTTCTACAGAAACAAAAAAAAATGATGAATTATACAATGACAATTTCCTTAATGAGTCTTTATATAAGAATCTACAACCTCTTTAAGTATAAACCATAAGTACTTCACACTGAAATAATGCAACCAACCGTAAAAGGGCGAATCAGGATAAAATGGTTAAAAGTTCTCTAGGAGAAATTGGGAAAACATCAGGTTAGGTCAGCATCAGAAATAATAAAGATTCCCGTACTTTTAGTCCAAACTACTAAAACTTAACTTTAAAAAATTGCGATGTGAACATCGTAGGACTCTCTTATGGCTGGACAAAATACTCATGGTTACATTATCACCGCTTTATAAATTAAATTAGTATTGAATACTAACATTTTATCGTAATAGTAAATATTTCTTTTATTTGTTTGTACAGGTTTCTGAAAAATTTTTTGAATACAACTAACTTTATCGAAACGATAAATAAATTTACTTATATGTAATATAACAACAAATTTCAATGTTCATACTTCGAAATAAGACTCGAATATATCGACTTGGAATAAGTAAAACCATAAAAGGTATTGACATTACACAGCTAAATTAAGTTATTAGATTTGGTATAAATCACCAAAACCGTTTTAAAAAAAATTGTACAAAATAAGACATTTTAAGAGTTATGCGCTCTTTAGTACAGTTTTAGGAAAATACATTTGAGAAATTGAGAACATTGAGAAAGTGGACATGTTCAATAATGCCCTTTAGGGACGTTTTACATAAAAATGTTTTAAATACAAGTTGTAGCCATTGGTGAGGTCAGTTCAAATCTGAAATTTGGTAAGAATTGGTAAAGCCAATTTGGATAAAATTGAGAAAAACTGAAAATTCACAACAGTAGAGGGCCTTCGCAGAAGATCAGTCAAGATAACGATTACAGCATTAGATTGGAAAGGACAGCAGCAAAGGTCTGAACAGTAAAATATAAGTACGAAGTTGAAAAAAAATGTTGGACAAGTTTTTGAAATAATCGAAGAAAAATTAAAAAACCTAAAACTTACGAGTAAAATGCCCTTTGCTCTTAACTGATTCTGATGAACTTTATGTCATCGTGAGTTTTCAGGGGACCCAGCCTAAATATATTTCCACTATTTATGGTTTCTGAGAAAACGTTGGGAAACTTTGAGAAAAACTGAGAAACACACACACACACACACACAAAATTATCATGGATGAGGAACATTCGACACTGGATAGACCTAGACTTTGAGTAACTCATAAGAACCTCAGAAAACAGAACAGCGATTGCCAATGTAATTGTCAACTTTCATAGTGGTGCTCATAAAATCGGTGCCCAAATCCTTTCGAAATTCTCTGACTTTTCCCTGACTTTTCCCGCCAAATTTTAAAATTTTCCGACCTTATTTTTGTAATCAATGGTCTTTCACGCGTGCTTCCAGGAAGTCTTTTCTTAGGAAAGTAATGAAAGGAACATAGAAAAACTATCATTGAAAACTTGTGAAAGCGGGAGAACTAAAGTCTCTTAATATTTATTGTGATTCATAAATAATATTTCAAATAATCAATGTTACGTCGAAGTACAAAATGTTTATATTATTTTTACTGTATATGCTTTGTGAATTTCTTAATTAAACTGCCTTAGCTTATCAGGTCTCATTTGGTTTCGTTTCTTTTCATTTTTGAGGATGTCTTGCATGTGAGTTAAGATCTCGCACTTTTTTCCCAATAGCCCCAAAATTCCCGAAACATTTTCCAAATCCCTGACTTTTCCAGATTCCATTGATGGAAACGACTAAATAAGAAGAAGAAATGGACTCCTAGATTTTGGTTTTACTATTAACGGTTACAGAGGTGCAACTATGCACCTGGAGATGAGTAAACCCGTGCACTAAATCTCCGTGACCCGGTTGTTAGTCAAGATTGCCGAGACATAACAATACTTTAGGCTATGAATTTAGCTGGAATTTTTCCAGCCTCACTTTTTTGAAATTAAAAATTTAGTATACTGCGTTCTCTGTTTCCGTTTGTCTCGCTATTTTTCTAGGACAGTTCAGCCATCCTATTCCTCACGGATCTTCTAACCCCTTCCTATGTGGAACTTACATACACACGTAGACACACATCCTGAAGTGGCGAGAGAAGGGAAAAGATATACGAGGATGGGAGGACGATGCATCATCGTCTCTCTTGAGATCGCGGAATGATATATGTAAGTCAGCGAACAATTTACCAATTGGACTGCTAAAGACACATGGCCCAAGAGGAACAACGCTTGAGGGCATTAATTAAGACAGCCACTTAAATTATTGTTTTCTCCAGAAAACGATACGACGAGGGAATGAGGCAAAAGGCGGGAAACCCTTGTTGATTGAAATGTCTAACTAAAGGGGGAAAGTTTGGGTATTGACGAGATCTGGATGATTCTGGAAAACGTTCTAGGTGCATATTTTACTTTCCAATGACTGTATGCAGCTAGAGAACATCTTGCTTTGATAAAAAAGGAAACAGGCAAACCAGATAACGACAAACATTAAATAAAACAGAAACTTCTTATCAATCACTCCATCTTTCCGAATAATAATTCTAGCAATATAATATGATATCCATTCTGAACGATACCAACAAGTCAATCATAGAAATTGTGTTTTTCTAAATATTTAATAATTTTAATATGAAACTTAAAAAAAAAGATTGATATTTATTCTGTCGTTAATAAAATACAAAATTCTAATTACATCCAGGACAAATTAAAATTACGTCGTCACCATTTTTTGGCCATAACTTTGAAAGTAAATCGTTGATATCTTCACTCACACATTTTATTCCATTGCGATGAATCCAAAAATAGATTAATTGAATAAAATTCGTGAAGAATTTTTGAATTCTTGAACAATAAAAGGAAGTGAAATAGTGAATGCCGCAACATCTCCAACGCAATTGAGGGAGAGAGAGATCAAGAAAAGGTGAATATTAAAGTAAACGATATAGCGACTGGATCTTTACATCAATAAAGAAGTGGACCAGTTTTATGTATATTGAACTACTCTGTTATAATGACAAATCTCCGATTCGTTAAAGATCATGAAATTTGTTTTATGTTAAATATTTACTAGAGAATTTTTCATAATTGCAGTAATATTTTAGTAGAAAATCCATTAGAAGTTTAAAATAGCCCAAATTTTTGTAACTGTTACTGATCTGAGTACAGGCGCTCAGCTGATGCTCATATAGTAATTGTCCCCTAGACATATATAGTGATTGAAATCAATTTTCTTTAGTAAAGTTAACTTTGTGAACGTAAATGTTAAGATCTCAGATGTAAATGTAAAGCATGTAAAGACTAGATTTCTAGTAAATAAATAATTTTTAATCTAATATTAAATAAATTTAGATTGTACGCTTAAACATGTAAAAAGTAAGCACTCCTCTTTTACTTTTATATAAATTCTACACGTGAACGTTTCGTCAAACGAAATGTCAAAAAGACCACGATTTTGAATGCAACTTTTATGTTAAGTACGATTACAGATCGAACACTTTACGCAATGCCAGGAATCACCCCAATATGTTTAGAACACAAGTAGAACTTATTCCCGTTTAATTAGAGTTCAATACCATTTACATTCATTTTACTTCTATTTTCCGAAAAGTACTTTTTGAAGCTCCAGTTACATAATTTTAGCTGGACTTTCGTTTCAACCAACTATTACATGATGAACATCATCCGTGTTAAACAAGACATTCACTTGTTTGGAAACTTGATACATATTATGTTAAAAACTTGAATATACTCTTTATTATCCAAGATTTGATTTTCAGTATTCTTTTCATTATCTGTTGCTTCGACTTTCTCCGTTCCCTTTTAAAATTGCTCGCCAACAAATTACTATCAAATTTTCTATTCGTTTGGTGACTTCCTTTTCCTTATCTCCATTATTCCAATATACTTTGATTTTTTTCTGCATTCGTTTACGTTTTCCTCTTCGTTTTGTTTTTCGGTATTAACCATTTTGTCTCTATTTTTGGACTGCAAAATGTTCTATTGTTCAGATGCGAGTAAAAAACCATTGCCTTTGAATTTCCATTGCCTTTTCTAATTAAATTTGTGATGATCAAGGTTGCAGGTATTTTTGAAGGGTGGTTAAATAAGTGGACTGAAACACTTCGAGGTTCGATTGCAACTGGTTTTATTTTATTCATGAATATTCGAATACAAGGTCGTTGACGCTGTTTATTGCTTAGTTTACGAATTATGAAATTAACAATAGTAATGATATTTTATACGACGGATGTCGATGGACATTTTGCCGATTTACGCTAAACGTAATTTTATACAATA
This sequence comes from Cryptocephalus moraei, assembly GCA_946251905.1. Classification (NCBI taxonomy): domain Eukaryota; kingdom Metazoa; phylum Arthropoda; class Insecta; order Coleoptera; family Chrysomelidae; genus Cryptocephalus; species Cryptocephalus moraei. The sequence continues at coordinate 4,006,059 of OX276452.1, forward strand.
TTGAATGACTTTTCCACTGCACCTGGGAAGCGTACCAGACGTATCGTTGAAATTTGATATTAATTATTAATGATGATTAAAGTTCATTAACATGTATTATTCCAGTACAAATTCTCTGGTCGAACTCAATAATACTATTGCAGTACTTATCTTTTTAAGTGGCCCATTTGCTAAGTCTTTATTCGGAATGGAAAATTTCTGTTCCAAATGAAAATGTAGATGATAATTATTTAATTGCATACTAATTCTAATTCATAACTAATTTAATTCATTTGCTTTATTCGGTAATTGATCCCTTATGAATCCATTATTGAAATAAAGATATACAAATGAATCAAGGAAAAATTCATGACTAAAAACGAAAATACAGCTTTAAATGGAGCATTTGTTAACAATTCCTCCTTTAAGCGCGACCAAACTGGGTGAGCGCTTTCACAAACTATTGACGTTTCTTCATTATTAAATCCTTCGACGATGCCATTTATTCAATATTGATATGGTTCCCTATTAACAGAGTTATTTAGTAGTGCATCAAACTTTGACAATTTATTACAATACTACTGATATATTGCTTTACCTCGACTTTTACTTGAGCAAATTATACCAAACCCAATATTATTTTGATACTTCATAAGCCTCTGGATCCACTGTGTTCAATTTGTGCATTAAATTAGCACTCACTATTTCTTGGAACGTTGAATAATTGTTACAGTATACTTTGTCCAGTCGGAGTTGGAACGGCAAAAAAAACACTTAATGGATTTTTAGGTGATGAAAAGCCATGCCGCCGGGTTGTCCATGGGCGTATCATTACGCATAATAACTCTAACAATGAATTCACGTCCAAATCGCACAAACAAATGGCACACACATTCACACACCACTGCTTTCTCGAGTATAAGTGCCGAACAAGAGATCACAATTACTATATCTATAATGTGCATTAAGTAATTTATTTTTCATTTAAATTTCATTAATCTTAATAAACTTACAATAAGTCATGCATCTTTCACATATTTATTCGATCCACTTGTAGTGCAGTGCTTTAAGGAAGCTATGCTTCCCCTCTCGGTCATTCCAGAAGGGCATCATTTTAGTTTTTTTATGACCACCATAAAAACTACTTTTTATTGCTCATTTATAACATTTATAGAAAACATGAATTGCAGTCAAAACTGAAAACATCGGCAACACAACTTAACGCTACTAGTCGCAGTGGCACACCCGCCGAACATTTTTTTTTAATTTCTGAGCCTTTCCCAAATTTTGCTCGTCTTACCTGATGGAAATAATCTGTCGTACAAATAAACCAAACAAGACCTCGAAACTTCCAATACCCCGGAATTACTAAAATCAGAACAATTCAGAACATAAAAGATTTCATTACCTCGATGAAAAGAACTAACAAATTAAGACATAGCTGAAACCAAGAAGACAGAAAAATCTTATCAATTATAAAGTCAAAGAATGGAGGAAGCATATGCAATAAATACACCACAAGTAAGCCGAAGAACCGAGGCAATGAATTGATTTGTTGAACTTAAGACGTTCATAATTAGCTAATCATAAAGTTATTACTGAAAAATTATGAAGCTTCGTTTGAAATACTGTAATAATACAATATTGATAATTTAATCCTGCGCATTGGTAAATAAATCCCCATTGTCCAATATTTGCATTTCGGAATTGCTACGAGATTAAACAAGGAAGGTTTAATAATATATGGATCCAAATAATTGTTGATTATAAATACAGGGCACCTAATAAAATCAGTGATCCAAATGTATAACATTAAAATGATTAAGAAGGCAATATGCATATATAGTATGCTAGCTGTTGTTAGCAGTTTTTCCAGCTGGGAAATCAGATTATTAAGAGTAATTAAATTATAATTTATACCAGTCAATACAAAAAATATGTTTTACATTTCAGGCCCTCTTTAACAAGCTACGTTTTTAAAGTATGTTTGTTTAATGGGGAATTGAATACTGCGTTGGTATGGCAACACTATTAATATTTAGTTCACCTTGCCTATACTTTAGGTGCTTCCTTGGTTCACTCACTTATGGAATTGAATTTGGTAATCGACAAGATTTGCAAATAAAAATCATATCGGCAATGCGTGGCATTAAAGAAGAACTGAAAAATTATAATAGTACAAACTTTTTTTATCTCTTGTGGATATAAATATTTTAGGTCGTCTAATGATCAGCTTCGAATTCAAAGAAATGCAATAATTCGTGGAATACATTTAACTCATTCTCACCATCGACGTTCGCACCATATTGAAAAAATAGTTACATATATACAGAGTGTTCCATAAGATGTGAGAAACTTCTGAGGGAGTAAAATATACCTAAAAATTACACTATATATTCATATAAAATTTTTCTTTAAGGAGTTTCCCTAATGATCGAAGACATTCAAATACAGCAATTGTACATTTATCAACATTTTATTTTATTTTTAGATCAATGTAGTTGTTGGTGTGTTTTTAACCCTTTTTCTTTCACAGTTTTATTACAGCATGATTAATTTAATAAAATTGATGATTTTTTATTCTTTTTATTTGATGTGAAAGAATGGTACCCTTGCATGTCAGTAAAATTAACCATTTCAGAGAAAAATCGATTTAAAGACATTGCAGTTTTAAACAAAAAGAATCACATGGTCTGCAAACAACTGAATAAGCAACTATCATACTGTACGAAAATAATAAATGTTCTTACATTCTACCATTTTCAATAAAACATACGGAATATTCATTAATCAATATGCAGATGTCCATTTATTATATGGTCATATTTGCAGCAATAGTTTGGATGCCAAGAGGTTATATGCAGAGCGATTTCCAAACCGTAGAATTCTGGATGGGCAACTTTGCAATGACTAATGAGGAAACTAGAACCATATAAGAAGACCATCGAAGAGTACCTATGGCGCTTGGATGGCAGTAAACCTCAACAATTCTAACAAATGAAAAACAATTAAAACGAAGGGTAATATTTATATCTTGTATGAGACGGTTCAGTATGAGCATCTTGAGCTCCCACATGCTTTATAACACTTCAGAATTGTTTCTAATCTCAATACAAAACAAAATCATTATGACAAGCATATTTTCATACCCATTAAATTTGTATGCCACCAACAAATGTGTTTTTTATCTAAATTATAAACACTTACGACTTTTACATCAGTCAATATAAGAAGTACTATTTCCATTGTTTGCAGCTCACTTAATAAAATTTTGTTAAAAACTGCACTGTATGTAAATTTATTTTATATATGGCAGTGGTTAGCGATATACAACAAGGGCATCTTTCTTTCATTGCAAAATGAGGGGGAATAAAAATGTCTCAAATTTCAGGCAAATAATCTTAATAGAAAATATATAATAAGATTAATAAATAATACAAAATATGGAAGAAAATTTTAAATCGATCATCATCAACTTTCCAGATATGTCAAAGCAATATTTAACTTAGTTTGGAAGAAATCCATAGCCCCAATGTGAGTACTGAAACCCAGGAAACCCAGGATGTCTAATTCATAAGAGAACCCACAAAATTTCATTAAATTAAAAACAAAATAGAAACAAATTACATATTTATTTCTAGAATCCTTTACAAAATAGGAACATGGATCCCCTAGAGATTTTTCACATCACCTGGGGCACCCCGTATAATATATATACATAATAATAACGTGCCCTGAAACATGAACAAGGTTTGGACTGAATGGATAACTCAATCATGAAAACCGGACAAAAACAACGCGCTGCAAAATATGTCCCCATATTAATAGCGGAATGTTAATTACGATACCAATGACACACGGTATCAAATTCCTGCACTTACTAGCGCGATATGATCGGATCGTCCCCGAAAATAGACCGCAACACCCCCCCTGAAACACCCTAAATATTAGAGATGAGTTCATATTTGTTGCATACCTTTATGCATTTGCTGGCAAATATGCATTATTCGCATTGTTTCCAATTAATCTTCTCGCTCGGGCGCAACGTGTAAAATTCGAAGCGACAATTTCTCTTCGTAATGAACTCGCCAGTAAATAAACCAGTAAGTTTAGAGAAAATGATGATAACAATTTTTAAAAATAACAGTAATTATGGAATTTTTAAAATTAAGTGTTCTTTTACATTTGCAGTGGGTACTATATAAGATGAAACATTTTTTGCAATGTATTATTTTAATAATCAGAACAGTTTTACCTGTTAAGCTAGAGTAATTTTCTATATGGAAGAATATAATTGACTAAATTGAATTTAGCAGGGCTAATGAAAATTTGATAATAAAGAAATTTTATAGAGTATTATAAAGTATGCCAATGTGATTATTACTTCGAAAAAAATTATTGCTGGGTAAATTATGCGATGGAATGACAATGGAGACTTTTAAAAGCTTCATTTTTACAGTTCGTTTGGCAACATTTTCTCAACTAACCCTTATAATTCGAAGAAATTTTCCTAATTTCTCGGTCTGTGCAAAAATTTGACAACATTTGTAATGGATTCGGGCGAGTGGTATCATTTGAAGGTTATCGAAAAATTGACGTATACGGGAAGGAAAAAATCTTATTTATTTCTTATATTAACCGAGTCATAATGCGTTAAACGTCACGAGGCATCGTTGCTCTCAACCAATCTTTAATTTCTTATTTCTTAAAGCATCCCACCAAAAGTTTAAAAAAAATCGTAAAACCACTATCAATTTACAATCTAAAAATACATTTTCCAGTTATTGAGATTTTGTTAAGCTTAAGGTTTACACTATTTTAACGTTTTTGCGCTTTAAAGGGTAATAATGACGTAGTAATTTTTGCATATTTCGAGCAAATTACTCATAATGCTGCATTTTCCAAGGAATTTACAATTAATGATTTGGAAAAACCTAATATGCCAATAACGGAGTCTATTAGGGTAAGAAAAGATTTGGAAAATAATATCATGAAAGTACCCGGAAATATAGGAAATATTGTAACTAAAAGGTGGTCAAATATTTTGCAAAAAAACTCTGGTTTTAAAACATTATTAAAATGCTATGAAGTAGCTACCTGTAATTTTAATATTGAATCAGATTTACCTTCACAACTTCTTACTGTTTTCAAATATGCTCCTATAGCCTCTGTTGATGTTGAACGCAGTTTTTCTAATATACAAACATATTTTATCAGACCGACGACAAAATTTTAAAATAGATAATCTAGAAAAATATGTAATAGTAAATTACAGTAAGATATATATTTATTGAATATATTGTATCTATTTGTGGTATTTTTGTACCTATGATTGTAATACATAGATATATCATCTGTACATAAGGTTATATTGTAAGTGATTAAAATGTGTGACAAATTTGTAAAATACAAAATAATACTTACAGAATTGTAGTTTTAATTATAAAATGCTTACTTTATCTTAAAACGGTGTTATTTTCATACTCTATACTTGTTTACATTTTTATACTACTTTGTAAAAGTGCCCATCTTTTTTTAATTTGCGCATATTTCTTAAAATTTATGCATATTTTGGCATTTTTTCTTGCATATATATGCCCATATTGTGGCAAAATTTTGTGCATATAAATCCGGTCTTTAGTTATCAGTAACTCGGAATTTGAAGCGAGTAGCTTGAGGATAAGTGAAGGGTTGCATTAAGAACGACCCAGACTATAACTTTAAATGTTTATAATTGGTATATCTTGCACCAAAATGGTCAAATTTTATTATAAAAACTACTTACTGCAATTTTATTACAGCAAAATAAAAAGACGAAATAAATATTACATCTGAACGTCTGTAAACAGACAATTGTAATATAAAAGTATCCAAAGTAACAGTGTTGCTCTAGCTAGACCGTCAAAATTTTTACTATGTCCAAACCAATAAGAGCGAAATGTATTTAGTGTTGCATTTTTTGCTTCTAGTGCAATTTCTCGTTCCATGACGTTTACCTTCTCGCTAGACGTAGACGTAGAATGTATTGGTACTCCCTAGAATAGTACACTTGAGCGAATAAAATATCCATATAAATTAATCTGCCGCATAATATAAATAACGTTAAATAGTGCATTAACAAATTACTGAAATTGAAAAATTGTGTCATTAATTGGCCCCTGTATAACCTTGCCCTATCACTAATTGGTGTTATTGAAATATATCTAAAAAAATTACTAGAACTATGATATCTATTACTTCTAAAGTTTTGGAGAAGTTAGGAAATATTAGTTACAGTTTGTTAGAGTTGTTACAGTTATGTTAGAGCATATAATATATCGTCTGCATATCAATGCCAAAAATGTCAAGTAACTAATTATGGTCTACTTGTTTGTACTCCGTATTTATTGCACAATACATTAAAATTTTTTTTATAAAAGATGTTGCCTATAAAAATAACAGACGATACGCTTAAGAATCTTCACTTGGATTAATCTTTGTACTTTCCTTTATTACAGAAACGTTTCACCTACTCGTCACTATTATATAATCTCCATGTCGATTTTTCCAACTTTAAATTTTCGTTAGACCAGTTGACTATAGAAAATGCGACAAATTTTCGGATTCATGACAAAAAAGTACGTTTCATCCGCTATATATGTAACAAACAGTACTAGTAATAAGACAAGAAATCGGTTTCATTTGATCTAAAATACACTTTTAACTGATACAATTTTAAGTTTCTCTTTATAAACTTTCATCAATGTAAATGTGTGTTCCCCTTTCTCACGCGTGGAACTGTCGCTTAAGGAGAAGGGTTGGAAACACAGGCACACATCCCCACATATAATAGATCTTCGAATAAATCAAAATAATTACTCGTTTTAGGGGTGCTTCAAACGAATAATTATTCCCCCATTTATTTGACATGTTTGACTAAATTTTGTAGCAGCTTCAACACCAGACAGGACTTTCACAATTGCGTTGAAAATAAATGACAATTGGTAGCTTATTGCGCTTAATGAGAAATTGTTCGAAATCTTTATAGTATATTGCAAGCCCTCCCTGAAATATAACCTCTATTACGCGTCGCAGTCGAGCCGTTCTCGCCCCTAAGCCCACCTACATTTTGGCGTAAATTCCCCTCCTCGGGCCGTAAACATATTCCAGAGTAGACGTAAAGCTTGAGAGAAGCCGGTAAAAGCTCAGAAAGCTGGCTGAAAGCTTGCTGTTAATTAATAATTACTGACAAGTTGCTCTTCCTTTGCTTTAGTCCGTTCTACTATGGGAGAGAGCAGGTTTGCAATTAGTTGGTGATTTAATTAACAGTTTGCCGCACCGTTACTTGCGTCTAATTCAATACAACGTTTTGTAAGAAAGTTTTCTGATGACGCCGCCGACGGCGACGACGACCCCACACGCATTTTTGACGCCTCGCTTGTCTTTCCTTCCCTTTCGATATCGAATTTCACCTTTCCTCTACGACGACTTTTTAACAGGTACGAATACGGAAACAAGTGGAGAATACTGACAGGTCGCTAACCTTACCATAAAAAAATAGCAATTTATTTTCCTGTAAACATTTTGGCTCCTGGAAAATGGAACAGTTTGATCCAGTTACCACTCGTTTTTAAACATTTTAAGATACAATATGAAGATAACAACAAATGGGATATGTTTCAAGAGCTGATGATACCGCCACCATAGACGAAATATGACTCATTTCGTCAACAATGTTTTACCATCATCAGATCTCCATTATAAGGTCTATGATTGTCGTCTTTTCCAATTTTCTTTAACTTCTAAGTTTATTATGTCACCCGCAGCGATACTGCTTCTAATTATCATATTAAAACTACTACATACATAATATCTATGCTCTACGTTTATCGACACACCTTACATAATGTCGAATTTTCGACGTCAATAATTTAACGCAGGTATACATTTTCCTCTTTTTAAAATGGTTGATTGAAATCTGAAATATGTTTAAATGGGAACTGTTTGAGTTAAACTATTAGTTTATTAGGGTTTATAACTTAAACCTGCTAAAAGCTGAGTCATAGACCCTCTTCAACACTTTTCTATTCCGATGCTTACTATTTTATATTTTGTCAGATAATCAGCCACCATTTAAGGGCATTTTTAAAACTTGAACATCAGCATATACTATTTTACTCATGCGAGCCTCGATTTCCCAAGCAACATTAATACTATAAGCTCTCCCCAAAAGGCATCGCTTGATTGAGTTTTAGGCAAAATTTGAAGAAAACAAATATTCAATGCAGGATGTTCGCTAAAAGGACGACAATCGAATAAACATACATGATGTGAGCTTTATAATACCAGCATTTTTCATTTTATAACTTCATGTTCGAAATTTGAATTTGGAAACCGTTTTACTTTCTCATATGAGGTAAGTACTCATATATGAGAGTATTGTAATCGGGTCGATTTTTCGAAATTAGCATAGATTATTAGCATTTCTGGACGTTTTGAGGTCCCTTGAGTCCAAAAAACATGTTTTTGGAAAACCGTCTGTATATATGTGTGTATGTCTGTGGTAGGATTTTCTCAAAAACCAAAAACCACAAACGGTCAAAACTTTGTATTAAGACTTTGTACCATACCAGGACGTGAAAATAAGCTTTTCATTAAAATCAGCCAGGATAAAAGGGTAGTTTACTCTTGTCATTTTTCGGTTTTTTTGAATTCGTCTCGAAATTCGCTTCAAAAATTTTTTTGAAACTTTAAATATTTATTATACGATTAAATAGGCATAAAAAAGTTTTGTAACGATTTTAGCTAAATGTTCTGTGAAGGGCACTTTATACCAATCAATTTTCGGTTTTTTTTCAATTTTTTTTCGAAATCCACTACACGATTTTTTTTCAACTTTGAATATTTATTCTACTATTGAATATGAATAAAAAAGTTTTCTAACGTTTTTGAATCTTCTGTGAAGGATACTTTATACTTGTCGAATTTGGGTTTTAACTTTCTCATATGAGGTACCTACTCATATATGAGAGAGTATTGTAATCGGGTCGATTTTTCGAAATTGAATTATTAGCATTTCTGAACGTTCTGAGGTCTCCTGAGTCCAAAAAACATGTTTTTGGAAAACCATCTGTATGTATATCTGTATGTATGTATGTGTATGTGTATGTATGTATGTCTGTGGTAGGATTTTCTCAAAAACTAAAAACCACAAACAGTCAAAACTAGACTTTGTACCATGCCAGGACGTGAAAATAGGCTTTTTATTAAAATATGCCAGGATAGAAGGGTAGTTTACTCTTGTCATTTTTCGGTTTTATTGAATTTTTCTCGAAATTCACTACAAGAATTTTTATTAAACTTCGATTATTTATTGTACTATTAAATATGTATAAAAAGTTTTCTAGCGATTTTTGCAAAATGTTCTGTGAAGGGCACTTTATACTTGTCAATTTTCGGTTTTTTTTTTGCTTAAATTAACCGTATCTATTTCTCGTTTGGATTTGGCAAACGCATATTGAAACACCCTATTTATGAGAAAGTACTCTGATGAACACATCACGTTTTTTTTATATCTTGAGTATATTATGAGATATTAATTCCTAATATAGTACAATAGTTCAACATAAAACGTCATATCGTTTTAAAAAACAAAACAAACAATAATTGTATATTGTATCATGTAGCTAATTCGCTAATCACACATTTACTATCATTATAGACCAGGGTCGATAATTTTGAAAACGGTAAAAAGTGAAAAAAAATTATAGTAGGATGAAACCCATCGGAAAAGGTAGAGAATACAACAAAAATGAAAGGAAAAATAAATTACGGGCGATCTGAGGTCGGGAAGGGGGCTGGGGTGAGTATTTAAGGGTAAAAAACGGTTTAGCTCGATTTCCGGCAAAACTGCAAGCCCTATGAAAAAAAGTTAAATGGCAGAGTTGTAGGTAATAGAAAGGTCTACAACTTTTGTATCAACACTTTTTTCACATAACCTCGAAATTGTTGTATAAAAATCAAATTACTAAGTTTTTGGTTTTTTATTTTTAGCTTTTGAAATTTTTTTAATTTTTCACGAAATTTGGTGAAAACTTCCCCTTTTTATGTCCCAAATATACAGTAATGTTTTTGATATTAAGTATTCAGTATTTCACCTTATTTTGACTTTATATCGAAAAAGCACTCTAATTTTCAATCGAAAATTCTCACGTCAAAATATCTGCTTTTTTAAAAAAGTCTGTGTTTCTTGTTCGTTGAAATCTCTACTTTCTGATGGTAAAAAAAAATTATACATTACTATGGAAAATGTTCTCAGAAAATGCAAATAATAAAAAATCTCGAATCCAAAAATTTTTTTTAATCATGTATAACTTTGAGCTATTTATTAAAATTTACACTTTAATTACTCGAAAAACGTGAGATGTCATGTTACATTGATAAACAAATAAATTACAAATCCATGGAACATCAAGATTGCAAAAAAGATGCGAAAATAGTTGTTCTAAATATTAAAAATAGGATTTAAAGGGGATTTCATCTAAAAAATGTCACGTCTAAAAAATCTAAAAAAGGTGCGTCCGGCGGTTCAAAAAAAGGAAGGCATAATATTTGTTACTTGACTGATTTTCCTTGCCCTCTTGCCCTTAATGTTATCGTGAAAAAAATGGGATTTCCCGTAATTTTCTTACTCCCTTACCTAACTATTTTTATCCTGGACTCGGAATTTTAATCCTGGGCTCAGTTGTCATTTGGCCTTGGGGTATACCGGGGCTCAATCGTAGGGTGGGATTAGCGTTACCGTTGGAATTTTCCATATATGGATTTTTCTGACCGCGGGGCTCAGTTGTCGTATGCCCAGTTGTTTTGACCGCGGGACGCACCTCGGCTGCAGCTACCTTTTGAAGGGCTAAAATTTTCCGGTCACTCAGGTATATAAGTAATCTTAAAATAGCAATTAATAGGTATATACGCATATAATTTAAAGAAGATTCTAAAACTTTCTCAAAATATTGTAGATGGTTAATTGGTTAATGTTAATTGGTTGTTAATTATAGTAGTGTATTATAGTAGTGTAGTATATTTCGATTAGCAATTTTTTTGTTTATCAATGTAACATGACATCTCACGTTTTTCGAGTAATTAAAGTGTAAATTTTAATAAATAGCTCAAAGTTATACATAATGATTAAAAAAAAATTTTTGATTCGAGTTTTTTTCATTATTTGCAGTTTCTGAGAACATTTTCCATAGTAATGTATAATTTTTTTCTTACCATCAGAAAGTAGAGATTTCAATGAACAAAAAACACAGACTTTTTTAAAAAAGCAGATATTTTGACGTGAGAATTTTCGATTGAAAATTAGAGTGCTTTTTCGATATAAAGTCAAAATAAGGTGAAATACTGAATATTTAAAATCAAAAAAATTACTGTATATTTGGGACATAAAAAGGGAAGTTTTCACCAAATTTCGTGAAAAAATAAAAAAAAAATGCAAAAGCTAAAAATAAAAAACCAAAAACTTGGTTATTTGAATTTTTCACAACAATTTCGAGGTTATGTGAAAAAAGTGTTGATACAAAAGTTGTAGACCTTTCTATTACCTACAACTCTGCTATTTAACTTTTTTTCATAGGGCTTGCAGTTTTGCCGGAAATCGAGCTAAACCGTTTTTACCCTTAAATACTCACCCCAGCCCCCTTCCCGACCTCAGATCGCCCGTAATTTATTTTTCCTTTCATTTTTGTTGTATTCTCTACCTTTTCCGATGGGTTTCATCCTACTATAATTTTTTTTGGTCTTAAAAATTATCGACCCTGGTCTATTAAGTATAACCAGCAATGTAATTTAAAAAAGTAGCAAAAAATAAATCGCCTCTCATACTTTCTAGTAAAAGTACAAGGACCAAATGAAAAACAGTTATGACCTCTGCCTACACATCGGTATTAAACCCTACTCGATCACCATCAATATTCTGACATGACGATTTTTTCGACCGATACATATGTATTACTCATATTTGTTATCCCTTTCCTGTGTGTTGTTCTTACTTATTTTCATCACTGAAAGAAATGTCATTAGTCATTACACACATAGCTTTCCAATACACAAACACGGTTATCATATCCAATACTGCATTATCCTTACTGTGGTAAATGATTAGAGTACTTATTTTAAAAGTATGTGATGGACGTAAGGGACATAAATACATATGATAGAAAAATACTTTCGAAATTATTTCACAAACATTTTATGACACAAAATACACTTTCAAATAAACGATAAATAAACATAGCTTGATCGATACTGACGGCACTGATTTTGAAATGCAGAAGAGTTATTTTGTGCTGAACCTAACCTATCGATTACATGAAAAAAATTGCTGTTTTGTTTTGTAATGAGATAAAATGAGATATTTTATATTGTACTGTATTAAATGAAAAATAAATATTAATCATTTATCAAATGCTTGAGTTGATTCAAAAAACAGGTGTCAAATTCAAATTTTGACCAAACATATCGTAGATGCAAGTTTATATTAAAAATTGCCATTACAAAAGTTATAAAATTGTTGCTAAAAGAATACATGAATAGAGAATTGTTCTCCGTTTAGCGGACACCCTGTATCTAAAAAAAATCCTTTTATGGTTTATTTCGTAGATACTAAATTTAAGATAAAAGAACAACAAATGTGATTTTTTCATTTGACATGGTTTCAAATATAGGTACATTATTTAGGTCAAAAACATATGTTTAATACCTAATATTTCCACCATTGGCTCTTCATCAACTTTCATTTGATTTATCGCGCCTTGCATAATTTCACCAATTTTTATTTTAACTTCACCACCCAGCAAATTCTAAGCAATTTCTAGTTTGAATTAAAGGGATGTTGAGTCATTTCACGCATAATTAACCTTATGTTTGGGTTGTCCCATAGATTTTCTATAGGATTCACATCAGAATTACAAGAGGGAAAATTTAAAACTGACAATTCAACCTCTTTAAGATGTCCCTGTACAATAATTCTAGAGATATTAGAATGTGCATTTTTTTGCATAAGCTCATTTGAATAAGCTAAATTTGGTCACATAAATAGACTGAAAAGCATAACATGTTATTATTGAAAGCCTCTTATGTATCTATCACCCATTTACTATCACTAACCCTTCCTTTGTGAAATGAAGGGCGAGCACAGCTTCTCTATCCCGAATTCACTCTTATCCTATTTTCTGACAATTTGAGCGCTTTCGCGGGTATTATGTTCTAGCATCCTTGCCGCAATATGTCTAGTACGCAGTGCTTGCTTATACCTCTTGGATGCCTTGTTATTTGACTTCTTTGAATCTAGTAAGTTACAACTCAATGCTATAGTCACATTCGACTGGTTAATTGCTATATCATTTGCGACATAAAACTGAGGTGTTTAATCTTATCTAATGTTACAATATCAACACCTTTTCGAGAGTTTAACTGCTCATGTTGTAAACGTATTCAAAAATCATATACCAAGATTTTCTAAATGAGTACATTCGTGATTACATCAATCTGAGATTGAAAGTACCCAAAATTATAAGTTATATTGGTCAAGTAAGCAAAAAGTGTGTCACAAGCTTTTAATATAAAAATAAGTTCACTGTACTCTCAAGGCAGTATAAAGTATAGCATTATATTAAGTCCAGTGTTATAGTATTAAATACATAGGCAATTATAAAAAACTAAACTTGCTTAGGTCAATTTGTTAAATTCGATCCTGGAAATTAATATCAAGTTGAGTGTAGTTTTAGCTGAAATTAGAACTTAATTGTAGTCAGTGACAAGAAGCATTTTAGACCCCAGACTTATTTGTGAAGCAAATGCTTCGTACATAAACTACTTCATTCGATGTATCTAGTTTCAACTCACAACAAAACTCTATCTTGAAAGAAAACTCTACATAAATATTGTAACGAAACGGCTCGCCACGATATAAATACGCCGGGAGCTACACAAGTTCACCGAATTGCGATCCCGAGAAGGACGGGTCGAAGCCGACGGTCGAAGAGCCGAGAAGGTTCGATGCGATAACGGGTTCCGCAAAAATCGAACTTTCTAGCAATTATCGCGAAAGTTCCAGAAGGCTTATACCTGGTATATAAGGAATGCCGGACCCAAGGCGGGACAGTTGAAGAATCGTTGTGTAAACATTCGGGCGAGAGACCGCGCGCGTTAAATAAATAAACATCTCTGTGTGAAATAAATAATAAGTGTTAGAAATAAATTAATTAGGACAAATAGTGTAGTGTTTAGTTTTAGTAAATAGTAAAAACGTTACAATATCAATGAAATAGATTTCGAAGAAGTATGGCCATTTCCACCAATCGCATGAAATTATGCCAAAATTGAGAAAAAGGAAAATATCATTAGAAACGAATAGAATCACAAAGACTTTTTTTTTCACAAAACAACTATAGGAAAGTTATTAACACTGATCTGAAACCGTTACATTAAAGGTAGAATTTCATTTGAACTTTTAGCAAAAGAAACATAAAACAAAATTCACGACGGGTGCCAAGGAACCAAAAACAAAATCGATATTGTATAAAACAAAAGTGTGAAGAGAAAATATGAAAAAACAAAGTAGTGATATTAGAAAACTGTATAAAAAATGTTCAAAAACGGGGAAACGATAAATATATGAAACAATTTCATTGGTCCGTAATGAAAAATAGAGCTCGTGTAAGTAAATATTTCGTATGCAAACTGGAGGTCATACACCACAACAGTTAAGAGAAAAAATTACACATATATGTACTGGAGTCTCGAAATCCCGATGTGGATTATAGATTGGCTAAACAGGTTAACTCACGTTTCAAAATGGCGAAATTCAAAAATAAATTTAAAATCATACTACTATGATAATAATGTAGGGGTTTTTATCGTTGTCTAGGGTCTCTTCAAAACACTCGTCTTTTGGATACTCTTTATTTCATTCCCGTTTAGGAATCTCTTATTTACAAACTTAACAAAAGAACGTCAAAAACAATAACAACGTAATACTCGGCCTGCTCAAAAACAAACCCGGCAAATATAAAAACAGTTGTCAAGAACAACAGATAAATTTCCTACATTAATATGACTTATTTTGGGTGACAATTTCAATCAATAGTAAACTCACATATGTATAGTAAATAGCAAAGGGGTTGTCAACTGATTCAACTTTTATCCTTATCGTTTTCATCTAAAATAAAAAGTATAGAGAATGTTCGTAAAGTAACTAAAATAATGAAACAATTCTTAACATTTCACTGTTCTGATTGTATTAAATTCTCAGCACTAAATATACATTTCTGGTTGGGACTGCCATCGGTGACTTTTCAGAATGAAAACGTTTTGATTTTTCTTCCAACCGATGAAACAAACGCATTTCGACTGCTTTAAACCTCAATAGAAAATAACGAAAGGGGCACAGCACACAAAAAACAACGTCGAAATTAGAATCATCGCAAAAAGAAAATGAATATCTCCCATTTCCTTTGAGGGCAAAGAAAGTCAGTGGCGACTCGACGATAAAGGACAATATTCATATTATGTAATTCACAAGTAATGGAAAGTTTTTAGTAGTTTAGAACTATACTTCGAACTAACTGTAGATGGTGTTCTTTTTGTAGTAGTAATACAGCTCTTATCGCTTTGGCTAGTTCAAATCAAAAAGGCGCAAGTTAGCCTTTTAATTTGTTTAGTTGTTATGGACTATTAGTTTGCTAAAGTGCTGACGCGTTAATAAAAACGTTAAATTGACGAAGATATGTGACGAAATATTTCACTGCCCTAAGGGCTTAGGGCCCAAAGGGGTGCTCGGTGGGGGCTGGTAGCTCAGACCACGATAATATAATTCGAAATTAAGTACAAAAAATGTTCACAAGTTATCACATTTTAAGAAATCTATTCGTTAGGTTGACTAAATTGTTCAACTTCCTTTCCTTTTAAAAAAATTCTTCTTCGGCTCATTCGATTTTTATGAGTTGCCCTCTCTGAACAGCTTTCCTGTTTAGGTTGGTTACGGGTTGGAATTCCCCTTGCGAGACCTTACCTTCTCATTTGGTTCACTTTAAGTTTATAATTTTTTGACGTTCAACAAATTTTCTTCCTCGAGTGATCCTATTTTTGTAATTGCTTTCCGTTTAGGAAATCTTTTTGTCGCCATTTTTCTAATGCATTCTCTTTTAGGAGATATTCTTCGCTAATAGATTCTGTTTTGTGTAATCATTTTCCTCTTGAGAACGTCTTCTTTTTTCTATGCTGCCAGTTTTGCTCTCTAAGCAGATCTCGTTTTCTTGGTGCAATTTTTAAATATGTCATTTATATGTGTTTAATCTCTTGAATATAATGAATATTTGAGTAAATTGAAATTGGTCTGACACATCACCTTTTAAGATGCTGAATAGGAACAAGTCTGGCATAATTTCAGTTCTGTCTTCTTCAGATATCTTACACATTAATGGCCCTTTCGGGTTTTTACATTTGTCGTCGTTGTGCGCCCCTGTTTCCCGATACCGTAGGAAAAGAAGGAACGCCGGATAGACAAGAGAGAGGGCATCCCACTTGACAAATTCGGTTTGCATTCCGACTCGCAGTTTCCGCGTGAACTGCCCTGATGCCGCAGCCGAGGAGCGGAGGATCGCAAGAGATTTATCCTCCTGGACTGCGCCAATCTCCGCGAACAATATCTAATCGAATCTCGGAACGACAGTCATTTTTTTGTTTCGGCACACGCCCTCCTTCCCCGAGACCCGTCGATACGCATCCACCGCAGATATAAAGGGAGAAAAGGGCGATGTTTGGTTAATGACGTTATCATTTTTAGTGCATAACTAACTTACTAGCTACGAATTTTTAATCTACATTTAGTCTACACGGTTGTTTGAGATTTATAGTTAAATTCAAAACATCAAATCTAATTCAAATTTTAATGAAAATCGTGAAAAAAAATTGATGACATTCCTGTCGCTATTCTTAAGAAGGTTGCATACATCATTGTTTCAACACTGTCTCATATAACAAACTAACTGTTGCAAATGGGAATGGTACTACATTTGCTAAAGAAGGCCCTAAGGAAGCCAATCTTTAAAAAAGGTAATGCTGATAAATTTTACAACTATAGGCCTATATCACTGCGTTTAAATATCAGTAAGGTGTTTTAGAGAGTGATGTATTCCAGACTGATTCGATTCTTTGATCGTCATCACATAATCTCAGAAATGCAAAACTGCATCAAGCTTGTGCGGTGTGAGATCAGGACAGGGGTGACATTGGACTAGATTGTGTCATATCTGCAGGTACGTGAGCAATTTGTCACTAAAAGCAACAACTTTCTGTGAACTATCATATGTGATAACATATAGCTTATAATAAGAGGAGAGTTCCGCAAGGATCCATTCTCGGTTTTCTACTTTTCACATTATATACAAATCACCTTGTCGGTGTTCCCGAGTGTAGTATGTTTCTTGATGCTCATGACATGTCTTTCATCTTCAGTGAAAATGTTCGACCAATGACAAAATGGCGAAGACTATGTATAGTTTGGGAAGATTTAGGTACATGGAAAACAACCTTCTCCGTTATGTGCCTAAGACACATTTCCGGCGATCAGAAACTGATTTTGTTTTCATATACAGAGACACCGTGATAAAGGCGGCTAAATGTGTTCCTTTTCTGGAAAAAAGCTGGACCAGAGAGTGTGTTGGAAGCCCCATATCCAACAGCTTGCAGTAGTGATCAGGACGTGCAGCTATGTTTATCGAATAATCTGTAATAATGTTGGCAGGTGAACAATTTAAGATTTGATTGATTAAGATACAATATTTTGGGAAGCTCTGATGAATCCAGTATCTTTAGAGTAGAGAAAATTGCCTTCGTATTATATTTGGAACAGAATATAAAGATCATTGTAGTGAGCTCTTTCGTAAAACCGAACTATTACTTTGAACAGTCTACTAGTTTCTATTATATCCTTTAATGTGTTAAGTTATTGCTAGCATTTTTTTTATACTTTTTGGAAGCATAGCTTTCTTATCGGGGGCTTCGCTCGAAGCCCTGAATAGGTGAGACGTGTTAACATCGAAAAACCAAACGATCCGGACTGCCAATTATCGCGCCGCGCTAGTTCGGTGGCAATTCGTGTTACAATTGTTTGTATTGTCGGTTGCCTGCTCCAGGGGTGACCATTATATCATATAAAATATATGTAGATATATAAAGCTATGCTTCCCCTCTCGGTCATTCCCGGAGTGCCTTATTTCGTTTTTTTTTCTGATGAGGAGAGACTTAACTGGTTTAACACCAAACAACCGTGCCTAAATATACTAGACTCTTCTTCAAAAAAATGTTCATTCCAAAAGACTAGTAGTTGTTTTAATTTTCTCGATAACTTCATGGATTTTATCATGTGTCACTTACTTTCTAGAATGCTTAAACAAGTGTGCTGTAAACAGTGCTGATTTCTAGATTTTTCTTATTTCTATGATTTGAAACTTTTCCCCAGAGGCCAAAGCCCAAGTCCAGATGAGAGAGGTGCAAAAGAATAAATCTACGGGCGATCTAGATGAAACTGCTAGCTTCGTATATATTGTATAGTATAGGTATTTAAGCGGACTTATTTATCTCTATATATATAAAAATGAAATGCTGTTCGGTCGTCTGGGCTTGAACTTGAGAACGGCTGGACGGATTTTGCTAATTTTGATCTTGAAATATTTGTGGAATTTAAGGGAAGGTTTTTCGGTAAGAAACATAATTAATAAGTAACGAAAATATTGAAAAAGGTACGTTTTGTAATTTTGGGGACAAATCGCCAAGGCAACCAATCATACTGTCAATTGGTTGTCAAATTCTGTCATCAGTTTGTCAGTGCGCGAAAACTTTATTCATTTTAAAATGCCAGGGCGAAAACGATCTGATTTAGGTCGTCGGAGTAATTCAAATGTGCTACGAGCTACCTCACGTGCAAATCGCACTAACGACCAGCGAGAGGCAGATAATAATAACGTTCGTATTGGTATGAGAGAATTCAGTTCAAAAGTGAATAATTATGAAGTAGAAAGGCTTAGAATGGAACGAGTTAGGGCAAATCAAACACAACAGCATTTAGATCGACAGGACACCGAGTCTACAAATTCTACAAGTTCGAAAAAAACGGACGCATCGAGTCACTGCAGCCGGAAGAAAAACCGCCAGTATTTCAACTTTAAAAGCTTCAAAAAATTCAACGTCAACACAAAAGAGGAATGTCATGAAACCAAGAAGAGTCCTGAGTAAGTCAAAGCAACTTCACCAGGACACCGAGTCTACAAATTCTACAAATTTGAAACGACGGACACATCCAGTCACTGCAGCCGGAGGAAAAGGCGCCAGTGATTACAACTCCAAAACTCCAAGAACTTCGACGCCAACACAACGGCGGGAAGTCAAGAAGACCAGCAAAGTCCTGAGTAAGTCACAGCCACTTTTTCTACAGAATTAAGTTAAAAAATTCACAATTTCAACTACGACAAGATAAAACAAGCAGATGAGTTGATTCAAGAACAAGAAATAATAGCCCAAGAAATCATATAACTACATAATAATTGCAAGAAAGACGGAAGTGCAAGAAAACCCAAGGAATACCTACAAAAAAGGATTGATCGCATAGAAACACTATGGGGGAAAGCCCAAGAGAACAACGAGGCGTTCAATGAACTTGGGTTTGGCGATCAGCACAATTATATAAAATCACATTATTTCAAAAGGATAGAGGAAAACTACAAGAAAATTCGACTGTACCTGACGTCACACGAGGAATATAGAACACCCAAGAAACAAGTCTGTGAGGTACAATTACAAGACCCAAAATCGGAAGTGAAAGAATACCTACAAAAAAGGATTGATCGCCTAGAAGCACTATGGGGGAAAGCCCAAGAGAACAACGAGGCGTTCAATGAACTTGGGTTTGGCGATCAGCACAATTATATAAAATCACACTATTTCAAAAGGATAGAGGAAAACTACAAGAAAATTCGACTGTACCTGACGTTACACGAGGAATATAAAACACCCAAGAAACAAGTCTGTGAGGTACAAATAGAAGACCCAAAATCGGAAGTGAAGAAACCCAAACAACAGATCGAACAGGATTACCGACGAATCGAACTAAAGGTAAAAATACCAAACAAAAAAAAACTATTTAGACAAGCTGAAGAAGACATGGCAAAATCAACACCAAGATGGTCACACGTACGACGAGCAACAAATATCCAAAACATGGAGCGCACTTCAAGACACAATGAAATAGAGCGATTCCGCAGACGCAGTGTTCCTGTAAACCTGGAACGAGTAGCATTCCACTACGACCCGGAAATAGACTATTGGGTGTGTCGACCAATCCGTAACGATTGGAGAAATGACAATCATTTGTCAATATTGTAAAGCGTTAAAATACAGCGGTCAATCTACTGGATTCACCGCTGGTGGTTCCCACCACCAGATCCATTACGTTCATTAGTTTTTGGGGTGGGAAATGACTAAACATTTCTTGGCCAACATCCAAAAATATAATAATTGCTTTTAAATGACGTCGTTTGGTTTGACGCATATTGTACAGGAAAATTTCATACTTACTTTCAGGGTAGTTTTTGATAAAATATTCATTAAAAATTTAAAAAGATAATATACAATTGTAAATACAAGGACAGTTTGAGGAATCAACTTGGAGTTTCCCGGTTTCGCGCATGGGCAATTATACGTCGCGTGTTCGCGAGCCGTAAAATCATTATCTTTATATATTTACTCAGCGCAAAAAAGACAAAAAATATAGTACATCAGAAAGTCTTAAATTGATTATGTGTAATTTAATGCGGATAAAAATTTTGTATTACGGTTTGACCATATTTTTCAAAGATATATGTAGGTGATACGAGGTTCACCGGGTCATCTATAATTTTTATTTATCTTTCTTTTTTTTTAAACTTTACGTGGCATGGCAACGCATGCCGGGTATGGCTTGTTTATTTATAATTTTTTTAGCATTAGCATCTGATAACTTTCAATATAAGAATAACAGATATTGTGACAACATAAATAAAATATGAAGTTACTCAGAAGTGTAGTCCTGAAAAAAGCCGTTAGACTTGATGTTTTGTGATAGAATACCAAATTTATATAATAAAACGAGCCTCCCCCTCCGCCCCGCCTTCTGACCGAGTCGCGATCCAAACACGAGATATCTCCCGTAATCAACTTAACGGTCCGCGGTGTACATTTTCCAATGGCTTTTCAAAAAATAAACCGGGTTATGAAATATTGTGGTCGCTCAGGGGTTGTAAAGCGAGAATTAGCAGGATAAAAACAAACAAATTGGAAAGGTAGTTAGCGGCTCGCCGTACTCCGACCACTTTTCCGAGAGGGAAAGAGAGAGAGGGAGAGAAATGGTGAGGGAAAGCGCAAAGGGAAAAACTTGGTCATATAATCTAATAAAGCCCCGTTGGAAAACACATCGCTCTAAATCAACCCATAGATAGATTGTAATTTGCTAATGGGATTGCTCGACGTCCGTCCCGCTTTCTCTTTTTATAATGAGAGACGCTTGTTTTTGCCATGTCGCAGAGTTATTGCTCGATGCTTTCGCTTGTTCGCATGTGTTTGATGGATTTCTCAGATGAAACTTTTCTGGGTCTTTTCTAGCATGAAATAATCATCAAACGTATCAGTTCAAAGACAATTTTTATTAAAATCAGAACTCGAGAAACTTCACGTCATACCAAAACAGTTGTAAGTGAACAGTAGTTCAGTTAAATTAAGGAGCGTTGTTGATAATCCCCAATATAAAAATAACTCTTGATTAAATTTCCGACGTTTCGTTCAATATTTTGAACATAATCATGGCTCTAAAAGTAAAAATATGTTAAGTATTTCTTATACAACCAAAAAATATCACTTACATGTCATCAAGATAAAATTTGACATGTTTAGTGTCAAAAATGTGTCAATAGATGAGGGATAAAATCTGTATATTTGTTTTGAAAATGTGATAGTTTTCATATGTTCAATTTATTTGAATAAATTGTAATATGCTTGAGCAAAGTTTTGAAAATCTTGTTGCCTATTTACAATATTATCAGATGTTTTAATATGTACTGCCTCTTTGAATAATCTTTCAAACCAAATTGATTCACGCTCTAATATCGAAACATTTTCAAAATCGAAATTGTGATTGTTTTCTATGGCATGTTCCACTAAACCGGAATGTGTTGAATTATTCTTAGTGATATTCAATTGATGTTGTTGTAATCTCTTTTTTATGTATTGTTGTGTTTCTCCAATATATACCTTAGGAGGGTTACAATCAGAACATGTGACCTGATGTACTACGCAACTCTGGTTTTTATAGGTGTTGGGTCTTTTTTGGAGAAAATGGGATTATTGAAAGAAGACAATGAATGCCAAGCTGGATATATGTTTAGGGCGTTCAGGGTTTTGAAAGTGAAATTTTCTATATTGTTATGGTACGTGACTCTTATAAAAAGTTCATCTTTTGTTATTTGTGTTTTGTTTTGTGGAGAAGTTAGGATATTGATATTATTATTATTAAGATTGTTTGTTAATTGATCTATTCTTTTATGTATGTTGTGTAATATAAATTGTATGGGATACATGTTCTTAACAAAAGTTTCTATTATGAATTTAATGTTTTGTGCTCTGAAAGATTCGTGAGAGAGTAGAAATGCCCTGTCGACCAAGTTAATAATGGCGGCTCTCTTGTACCTCGTGGGTTGGAAAGAAAGGAAGTTTAGATATGCTCCAGAAGATGTAGTCTTCCTGCACCAATTTGTGATGCAACATCCGTTACTGAAAGAGATGCAGACGTCCAGAAATGGTAGGTTGTTATTGTTAGGAAGCTCACATGTAAACTGAATCTTCGGATGAAAACTGTTGAATTTTTTAATTATTTCATGAATGTTATTATTGGGTACTAGGAGCAGAGAATCATGAGTATCTCAGAACCTTTTCTTCGAGTGCCACCAAAACTACATTGGCAATAATCGGAGGTAGAGGACCTCCCATGGGACAATCAAATATCTGTTTATACATTTTTCCTCTGAAGGAGAAAACGGAGGAATCCAAGATGAAATTGATGATGTCAAACAATAGGTCTAGAGTGATAGTGGTAGTCAATTCGTCGAACCTTGAAGAGATACAATCTAATGCAACTTCAATGGGAATGTTTGTATATAAGGATACCACATCTAATGATATGAATGTGTGGTCCATGTAAGGTAAGAAATGAAAGTTGTTTATTGTGTTAACTAGATCCAACGAATTTTTTAGGTTGCGAGGATTATCTCCTAAGGGACTCAAAATGTTATAAATGAACCTAGAGAGGTTGTATGTTGGTGATCCACAATTGGATACAACAGGGCGCACTGGGTAACCTCTTTATGAAATTTTATCAAGCCATAAATCTTAGAGATATTACCATTATGACACCTGACGTTTCTGTATGTTTTTAGGTCAATGTGATCGTTGTCTAAAAGATTTTTGGCTATGATGTTATTTTTCTTTTGAATGCTGGGTATAGGATCTTTGTAAAGTTCTACATGTGTATTAGTGTCTTGAAGTAGGGATGTAAGTTTGTCGTTGTATTCATTCTGGTTGATTAATACAGATGTATTGCCTTTATCTGCTTTTACGAGGATGACATCAGGATTCATTTTTAAAAACTTTTTGCATCTAGAAATGTCAATTGCTAATTTGTTATAAAATATGTTTAATTCTATGTTGGATATGTTAGTTTTGAAATTGGATAGCATATGTATTAGATTATTTCTAACTTTGGAGATTTGGTCTAAAATTGTTTACTTTTTCTTTGCTTTACCCATTCTTTACAGTAGTTCAGTTAAATCTTGCAGATTGTATAGTGCAGCTCTGTGAGGTTTATTCTTTTTATGATTAAACCTGAAATGGATAAATTGTTGATAAATTATTTTGTACTTCAGATAGTAAACAATGATTACTTATTGGCTGAATTTTGCCCAGTTTTCAAAGTTTTTACTAGTTCCACTTGTCCCAAATCATTGTCCCTATCTCGATAACTGTTTAAAAAATTTTTTAGAAGTAATCATTTTAAACAAAACTAACCCTTAAGGATGCTAATTTCTGATATAAAAGAGGTTCACTGTTACTTCACTTTTTTGGTAATATGGACAAATAATATAAATAGTACAAATCATTACAACTTTTCGGAAGTTACTCGTAAAACAGTTATAACTGTTGTTATAGGCGCAGACAGATTGGTTGAATTTATTTTTACTAAACAACAACAAACAATTGATAACAACAAGCACACAAAATCTTTGAAATTAAGGAGGTAGTGAATCGCCTCTACAAACTCCATACATGCCTCGTGTAGTTATATTGTGAGGATATCTAAAAAGAAAGCTATACGCAACTCTACCAATTTCCTTAGAAAATTAAAGTCAAAGAATGTAAAATGTCCGGGAAGGTTTCAAACAAAATCTTAACAAAATTGGCAGGCTGCTAGTGATCATCAATTTGAATATTTAAATTTTAATGTGCAAGTTAATGCTCAGCTCATCTCTATTAATTTGCTACTATTCTAATGGCATTTATTGTAGTTGACAGTGCATTATTATAATTAATTACTTTCACATTCCCAATTGGCGAGAAAACTGTTTACGAGTTCATTAAAAATAAAGCGTACTTAAAAATATAAGTAAAGGGATTAAAATTCGTTATGAATTTTGACGTATCTCTTATGTAGTTTTCTGGCTTAGTTTTAAACTTATTAACCCATACGACTAATTTTACAACGCAATAAAATTTCTTCAATAGTTCAAACGTCCCCTTATGAAAGCTTACTTCATTAAGTTCAGAGTTTTCTAAAAACGTCTTATGATTTTTCACAAATAATTACCTACCTTTTGGTAACTATTTCATTTATAAACGCAGGATTTATAAACAAACCGCTGTGATACCGTCTAAATCTCTTAAAATTCCTCTTCCCACTTTTTTCCGGCGATCAACCCAGCGCAATCGATCCTTCTCTATGTAGGGTAGATAGAAAGGGACACACGCACTCACTCTGGTCCGAAATAAACGATTAGCAATTGAAATTTACAAAATAGGTCTAATCTACAAATCGAACATCCTCTTATCGATGTTAGGGTCCACACTTTGGTCGCCTGGCAACGATCCAGAAAGCTCCACTACACTTTTGTCGGAAAGCGAGATAGAGAGATAGAGACAGAGGCAGGGGCAGAGAAGCGAGGCTGTCGTGGACCTCAGTGTCAACAAGAGGAATGTTTTCAATTGAGTAGCCCTTAATTATTTCAAGATGATAATTAATTGGGGGGGGGGTCATAGATCTCGATTCAGGCTCACTCTGATTAAAATCCAGATTACCTAGGAAATTTTAAACGACCCAAAAAGGCTAAAAGTATTTATTCAAAATTCCTAGCTCGATTTTGATTATGAACGACGTGTTTAAAACGCGCCTAACAATACTCTATACATCCCCAGCAGTAATATAAAGTGCCCCCTTTTGTTTGGTGTAATTGTAAGTATGAGGATAAGGGTTGCAATATTACGGCCGGGGGATATTTTAAATCAATAACAAGGGAACTTTGGCTTCTGAAGCTTCAAATATAATTAAATTCAGAGAATGAGGACTCATAAAGTAACTACAGACTTCGTCTCGTTCGTTCGTTATTTTCCCGGCTGGAGAAAAAAATTACTAATTTTGGACCCTTTGTCCTGTTCGGGGGATGGAATTTGTGGAAAGTTGATGAATTTATAATGAAAGGGAACATATCACTATTTATAAACTTGGAAAAAAATTACAAATTCCTGCCTAGATTCAAACATAAAATGTATCATAAACACAAAACCTCTTTAATAATTGAAGTTTAATACAGATCTAATTCCTCGACGTTTGCTTATAATTACAACCCCGTATCCTTTGTCCTTCCTCAACGCCTCTCCTGTTCCTTACTATACACAAAGAAATTGTTAAATGTTTCAGAACGCCGCGGAAGCGAGGGAAGGCGAACTTTTTTTAATCTTCGCTGATGGACATTTGCAAAGAATAACAATTATTTTAAGTGTTTTAATCCTCCGGGGAAGGATTTTAAATTCCTTGTCGGCTTAAAAGAAAAAGGGTTACGATTCAATGAGGTGCAAATCGTCGTCGTACAATCGGGAGTATTATTATCCATTGAGGTATTCCGACATAGCAGGGGATATAGAAAATGGTGGGAGGGGGTCGTGTGGAAATAATGGTAGGGAATTAATGGGAGGTGTAGTTTTAGTTGGTTTTATAGTATTTCGAAAGGATAACAAAATTTCAAGGGAATACGCGCAAACAAACAAAATACGATACAATGTATAGGTTAAGTTGATTTTAATAAACTTTATAGTATGAACCAATTTTGTTCATTTAATAGTGTGTGATACGTAGATCTCTGCAATCATTAAAAAGTGTAGTTGCTTTGGACGTAACTTTAAATAATTTGTACGAAAATTAAAACAGTTATTTGTTAATGCGGTTATTATCGACAGTATAAACAACTTCAATTTGTCCACAGCAATATTAATAGTGGGAACTTAAACGCCCGATGCAATCCAGTAAGAATTTTTCACAGTATCCATTTCAATTGTTATCTCGCTGATAATTTAAATTATGAATCTTAATTATTACTTCTATGTAAATTCACATTACTTCACACTGAAATTAAATATGTATTGGTGTTGTGGATTCCACCTGATGCAACTTCCAATTAGATGGAAAGAATTCTGCCAAAAAAGGAAGTTCATGTATATGTTACCAAAATTTCGTTTTTGATGCGTTTTTGCACGATCTATTTAAAGTTTAAGGAAACTTTTGAGAAGATGGTTAATTTTCCAATTATATAAAAACGTTGCGTAATGATTTGTAAAAGTATGGCTGGGATACTAGTGTAGTTTTCTATTATATTATACAGTTTCACACATAAGAATTTTTTTGCATGCACTACCAACAGAACCCAAATGTTGTTTGTATCCACACTGGTGGACAAAATCGCGCAATGTCTATATAAAATGGAGAACTTTATTTATAGACTATTCGGAATCAATTGCAAAACAATATACAGACTTTGTAAAAAGGAATTAAGTTGCGAGAGTGTTCCACATCATTTAATGGAAAAATATACCGGTAAGCACCATATCCTTGAATTTGATCCACTAAAAGAAACTAACAAAATAACTAAATCGTCGTTTGAATGTACCAAAGTTATGAAAAAATGGCCTTATTAAAATTTGCTCTAAAACTATTTTTACTAGAAGTATCAGTTTTTATATTGTATGTAGAATTAAAAAAAAAGTTGATTTGAGACCATGATGATTGAAATTGACTTATTATTTATTTAAATAACCACAAAATCTGTCAGTTTTCACATATTTAAAGTATTTTCTATTGTCTGAAAAACGCTTACATCTTTGCAACCCTATAAAAATATACTCATATAATGTTAATGTTACCATGAAAATGTCATCAAACGTTGGTTATCAAGAAAATCTATTCGCTTATTGAATACTTAGATGACAATATTTGAGTGAGTGGTAATATATCCAATTTAAAAGATGCTCTAAAACATTTTGGTCCAAGTTATTGTTTTGTTGTTAATTTCGCCAAATATTTATTTACAAACATTTAGGGCCGAAATTGACATTATATCTAGCTGATTGCTTGTAACTTCCTAAATTTATAAGAACTAAGGAACTATCTTTCACTTCGATCCCATTTTAAAAACTGGACACATCAATGGACGGGTAAATGTGAAAAGTATTAAAGAAAATGGGGTGTTTTCAGAGCAGTGTTAACACTATTGCTAATCGAAATAACTTCATTTTTCTGTTGTCTAGGTTTTGTGTAGGCTCGTCTTTGATCCCACTTTAAAAATTGGAAACGTTGTATTGACGAGTAAAGATGAATCATTATGAAAAATTGGGTATTTTTAAAGGAGTGCTAAGACTATTGCTAATATAAGTAAACATTATATTTCTATTGTGTTGGTAATAAAGAAACAGGTTATTCAAGATTTTGTTGAGCCTAATTGGTTAATTATTTGTTTAAATACATAGGAAATACTGTGAAAATTTTGAAGTATTTTCCGATGAAAAAGCTCTTACATTCTTGCAACTTGAAATGTTACAAGAAGGTGAACGCATTTATACGAAATGAACAGCACTGATATTTTTGAAAAGTTTCACGGTATTTCGTCGTTATTTAAACCGACAATTAACCAATTTGAATCAACAAAATCCCAAATTAGCCGTTTTATTTTATTACCTACACAATAGAAAAAGAATGGTTACTGTTATTGACAACAGTCTTAGCGCTACTTAAAAAAAATTTTTAAATGATATCTGCCATTTACCCCTCGGCTAACGTGCCCAATTTTCTATTTGGGTTAAAATCCATGCCTACGTTTCTTATGACTATAACTATCCATTAAACCATGAACCACTCTCGGTTTTATAAGATATGATGTCATACGCACCAATTGCATAATTTTGTCTAGCAATGTGGACATACCTTAGTAGTTCGTTTAGGACGTCTCGCTGTACTTCCTTTACAAAAATTTGGACAATTTTGCAGATTCCAGAGGGAACGGTATGTCATTTGAAAATGTCGAAAACTAAATGTACCTACCCGAGTTATGGTACGCCGTATTTATTTCATATATTAATCCAGTTATAAAGGTTGAAAGTTTTAAGAAAAATTCCGTGCTTATCTCTGAAGCTAACAGACCTAAATTGTTGATAAAAATTTTCAACGTACTTCATTAGATTATCTACGAACACTTAAGGTTATGAAAATTTTGCTTCCAATAAAAATTATGATTTTTAATAGTTTTTAGAAATTATAAGGTACACGGAGTAATTACTCATTGAATTCTAAACAAAATGTATTGAAAATCTTTCAATAAAGGTAATGAAAAATAAGGAACTCATACTTGCATATAGGCCAGGCTACAAGTAAAAAAAGTTGTTTTAACGTTTTACAGATATCTGAAAGTTTTAAATGGTAGGGGGGACCTATAGAAAGATCACTGTATGACCATGTACAGCTAGAATGTCCCAGTTTTTTATAAACAATGGGTTAAGGTGTGAAAATCGATTTTTTCCTCATAGAATTTTCCGGTTGCATTTTAGAGAAAAGTGGTCAACAGGAAAGTTGTAGATAATAAAAAGACGGTTAATTTGGTTTTTTATAAATTAAAATCGATAAATAAACAATTGAGTTATTAGCAAAAAAACCATCAATTTTTCATTATTTTATAAATGTTTATAACTTTTGCAATAATAGTGATAAGTGAAATGTAATACCCGAACTGTGAAGCCTTTAGGGGTCTTTATAAGTGTGCAAAATTTTAGCGAGATCGGGTTATTAGTTTACGAGATATCTTATTTGTTTATCACAGATACTCAATGTTTAAACAATTGAGCTTGCCCAGGCTGCAATCCTACAGATATTTAATAAGGTGGAATAGTTTTCTTGAATGCCGAACTGTAAGTTAAGTTTGAAAAGCAACTCTTTTTTAATGAAATTGTTGTTAAAAAATCATTTTAAAAAGGGGCTAATTTTTTGCTTATAAACAAATTGAATAACTTTTTTGTCTATTATCACACACGTTTTCAATAAATTGCATTGAAAACGTGGTCAAAAAACCCTTTCATTTTTTTTAAAGAAAAGGTTCTACTGCCAATAGAAGCCGAGATAGCAACATTTAAAAAAAAAATCATATCTTCATTATTTATAAATATTAAGAGCCGAAATTTTCACCAGTTTTACATAAAGATCTAAATGTTAATATAGGATTTATAGGTTTAATATCTATGCTCCTTGAAAAAAGTTATAGCCCTTTAAAGTTAAGGTTTTTCGCTCAAGTCTACGATGTCGTTGTAGAGGGGATAGCAGATCGTTTTGAAACCAAAACTTCAAATTGGAAGCGCTAATTTTTTTTCGATATCTCGGCTTCTAGGCAACGTAGAACCTTATTTTTTTTATTCTGGGGTAACTCGACGGAATATTAACATCTAACATATTTTCATCGCCGTGGAAAATTGGAAAATCCCGGAAAACTCAATAGATACAATTACAAGAATTTTCTTACAATTGAAACGCTACTATTTTGAAACAAACTCCTTGATGTTTATATCTTCTTATAAAATTAATATATATTTGCAAGTTAATTGTTATACATGTTAAAATTTTTAGTGATAAATAAATACAATTATGGGTTTTCTACAATTTTTTTGTCTTAAATTCGTCCCAATAATTGACATTATTAGTACTAATATTCCTAGAACATATAATAAATAAATAGATAGCAAATATATTAGATGTACAGATATACAGGTATATATATATATATATATATATATATATATATATATATATATAAAGAACTAAATAGTAACGGGGATGCAGCCTTATCTTGGGACTTTTTTTTAAAAGAACACTCTTATTTCTTTAATACAGGAGCTTTCGACAATGTTTATTGTCTTTATCAACTGCAACTGTGAACATGGTATGTTTGTTAAAAATTATACAAAGATGAAAATTATATACTTACAGAAAACGAGATTGCTGTTAAAACTATATAACACATCAGATCCAGAAAAAAATTCAATATTGGAGTGGAAGAGGCAGGTTATGTGTTCAGAGACGTTAAAAAGATATTTCAAAAATTATTTGACAAAACCCATGGAAACAAATAATTGATAAGTGATACAGGAACAAAGAGAACCTTTCACATTAATGCTATGAATTCAGTGATGTTTGATTTTATAGAATTGCTACTCATGGGTGCCAAACCATGGAGCGTAATTATTAATTCCTGTTCTGTCTCAACTATTAACAATTATTGGTCTAAAATGTTGACAAAGCAATATTGTGAAACTTACTCAGAAACACATATTTAGATTTAAGGAAATACAGGAAGGGTGATATTGTATATGTACAGTTATCGCTCTCACCGAAAACTGGTCTGTAAAGTCGATAGAAACTGTTAGAAGTCATCCCTGATTCCCCCAACCCCTACTGCCACTAAGGGCTGGTGAGAGTCAATGACGACCTCGACCTTCCATTGTATTTCCCTGATGCTTTCTTAAGTTGTGTATTGTAAAAATTCAATATTGGAGTGGAAGAGGCAGGTTATTTGTTCCAAGACGTTACAAAGATATTTCAAAAATTATTTGACAAAACACATGGAAACAAATAATTGATAAGTGATACAGGAACAAAGAGAACACTTCACATTAATGCTATGAATTCAGTGAGTTTGATTTTATAGAATTGCTACTCATGGGTGCCAAACCATGGAGCGTAATTATTAATTCCTGTTCTGTCTCAACTCTTAACAATTATTGGTCTAAAAAGTTGACACACAATATTGTGAAACTTACTCAGAAACACATATTTAGATTTAAGGAAATACAGGAAGGGTGATATTGTATATGTACAGTTATCGCTCTCACCGAAAACTGGTCTGTAAAATCGATAGAAACTGTTAGAAGTCGTCCCTGACTCCCTACAACCCCTACTACCACTAAGGGCTGGTGAGAGTCAATGACGACCTCGACCTTCCATTGTATTTCCCTGATGCTTTCTTAAGTTGTGTATCTTAAATTTTAGACCAATAATTGTTAATAGTTGAGACAGAACAGGAATTAATAATTACGCTCCATGGTTTGGCACCCATGAGTAGCAATTCTATAAAATCAAACATCACTGAATTCATAGCATTAATGTGAAAGGTTCTCTTTGTTCCTGTATCACTTATCAATTATTTGTTTCCATGGGTTTTGTCAAATAATTTTTGAAATATCTTTTTAACGTCTCTGAACACATAACCTGCCTCTTCCACTCCAATATTGAATTTTTTTCTGGATCTGATGTGTTATATAGTTTTAACAGCAATCTCGTTTTCTGTAAGTATATAATTTTCATCTTTGTATAATTTTTAACAAACATACCATGTTCACAGTTGCAGTTGATAAAGACAATAAACATTGTCGAAAGCTCCTGTATTAAAGAAATAAGAGTGTTCTTTTAAAAAAAAAGTCCCAAGATAAGGCTGCATCCCCGTTACTATTTAGTTCATTAACTAATTCAGCCGTGACTACAAAGTTCTATATATATATATATATATATATATATATATATTTATTAGTGAAATTAACGACGGAACAAATGTACAGGAGAAAATTCACGACTTACCCGTCTAAACCCGTTATGAAACGATAACCACCGACACGTGTTTCTGCTTATTAGCTTCGTCAGGGTGGTATAACCAAGCTCTGAATGATAACGATGTTTGACACTTGGAAAAAAATTATACAACTCAAAAAGAACGTCAACAATTGACAGCAAAGCACATTTGCGCCTAACATAGGAAAGACTCTCCATTCGAGAGCAACAAACCGTCTGTGACGCGGAGGCCAGCTAAAGCCAACTGTCACGAATCTTTGGTCAGTAAAGGAATTTATTAGTGAAATTAACGACGGAACAAATGTACAGGAGAAAATTCACGACTTACCCGTCTAAACCCGTTATGAAACGATAACCACCGACACGTGTTTCTGCTTATTAGCTTCGTCAGGGTGGTATAACCAAGCTCTGAATGATAACGATGTTTGACACTTGGAAAAAAATTATACAACTCAAAAAGAACGTCAACAATTGACAGCAAAGCACATTTGCGCCTAACATAGGAAAGACTCTCCATTCGAGAGCAACAAACCGTCTGTGACGCGGAGGCCAGCTAAAGCCAACTGTCACGAATCTTTGGTCATTAAAGGAATTTATTAGTGAAATTAACGACGGAACAAATATGAACAAAAACGGAGAAAATGGTAAGTCGTGAATTTTCTCCTGTACATTTGTTCCGTCGTTAATTTCACTAATAAATTCCTTTACTGACCAAAGATTCGTGACAGTTGGCTTTAGCTGGCCTCCGCGTCACAGACGGTTTGTTGCTCTCGAATGGAGAGTCTTTCCTATGTTAGGCGCAAATGTGCTTTGCTGTCAATTGTTGACGTTCTTTTTGAGTTGCATAATTTTTTTCCAAGTGTCAAACATCGTTATCATTCAGAGCTTGGTTATACCACCCTGACGAAGCTAATAAGCAGAAACACGTGTCGGTGGTTATCGTTTCATAACGGGTTTAGACGGGTAAGTCGTGAATTTTCTCCTGTACATTTGTTCCGTCGTTAATTTCACTAATAAATTCCTTTACTGACCAAAGATTCGTGACAGTTGGCTTTAGCTGGCCTCCGCGTCACAGACGGTTTGTTGCTCTCGAATGGAGAGTCTTTCCTATGTTAGGCGCAAATGTGCTTTGCTGTCAATTGTTGACGTTCTTTTTGAGTTGTATAATTTTTTTCCAAGTGTCAAACATCGTTATCATTCAGAGCTTGGTTATTCCACCCTGACGAAGCTAATAAGCAGAAACACGTGTCGGTGGTTATCGTTTCATAACGGGTTTAGACGGGTAAGTCGTGAATTTTCTCCTATATATATATATATATATATATATATATATATATATATATATTCCATGTATATGTTATGTATATTATATATTACATATACATGTGCCTATATTTGAGTGGAGAAGCCAAAACCGGTTTTTCGAGCACGTGTGCTGTAACACAAAAAATGCGTCAGAGTTCCAAAATACTTTCTATACTCCAAAATTTTTTAGAAAGCTAGCTTTCTTTATGCGAGATTTTTTATTGCTAAAACATGGGTGAATACGCCAAATTTAAATTGAAAGTTTAAATTGCAAAGCTCTTTGTATTAACTGTAATTATAATAATGATGAAAACAATGTCTTAATCTGAGCACAATTGTTATCGAAGAAGTCGAAGAAGGTTTATACGGTGAAGAACTTGAAGATGGCTTCTTGCAAGAAATTGTCCTTGAAGATGAATTAGAAGAGCCGGCAGAGACAAAATCGAGGAATAGTGAAGTTCTTGATTAATGATATTCTTACATTTCCTGATTTTACTTCTAATGAACCTTAATTCAATAATATTAATTATAATAATAAATAGCATTTTACTAAAACAGACTATTTTTAAGAAACAAAGACTGCTGCAAAAAATTAGCATTTAAATTGTAAAAAAAAAATGTGATCATTGTATATATTGAATTTTCGGTGATTTTCTAGGGCGACAAAAAAATATTAATTGTATAAAAATATAAAACACAAAGATAATTATATAATTTTCCACGGCGATGAAAATATGTTAGAAAATTTCGGCTCTTAATAATTATAAATAATGAAGATATGATTTTTTTAAAAATGTTGCTATCTCGGCTTCTATTGGCAGTAGAACCTTGTCTTTAAAAAAAATGAAAGGGTTTTTTGACCAAGTTTTCAATGCAATTTATTAAAAACGTGTGTGATAATAGACAAAAAGTTATTCAATTTGTTTATAAGCAAAAAATTGGCCCCTTTTTAAAATGATTTTTTTTAACAACAATTTCATTAAAAATGAGTTGGTTTTCAAACTTAACTTATAGTTCGGCATTCAAAAAAACTACTCCACCTTATTAAATATCTGTAGGATTGCAGCCTGGGCAAGCTCAATTATTTAAACATCGAGTCTCTGTGATAAACAAATAAGATATCTCGTAAACTAATAACCCGATCTGGCTAAAATTTTGCAAACTTATAAAGACCCCTAAAGGCTTCACAGTTCGGGTATTACATTTCACTTATCACTATTATTGCAAAAGCTATTAACATTTATAAAATAATGAAAAATTGATGGTTTTTTGCTAATAACTCAATTGTTTATATATCGACTTTAATTTATAAAAAACCATATTAACCGTCTTTTTATTCTCTACAACTTTCCTGTTGACCACTTTTCTCTAAAATGCAACCGGAAAATTCTATGAGGAAAAAAACCAATGTTCACACCTTAACCTATTGTTTATAAAAAAACAGGGACATTCTAGCTGTATGTGGTCATACAGTGATCTTCCTATAGGTCCCCCTACCATTTAAAACTTTCAGATATGTGTAGAACATTTTTCCGTGAAAACTGTAATTTTTCCGTATGTAGCCTGGGCGCTAATAAGGATACATTATAAGAGACAAACAATTAAATGATTTATTATATTAGCTAGTTAAGCTGTGAATGGTAGAAGTTGGTCCAGGCACAGAAAATTTTTTCCAAGTCGGGGTTTCGGGGAACTTAAGGCAGTTTTCAAATTTTAAATAAATTTTGGAGTTTGAATCCTAAAAAACGTGTCACTACATTTATTTGATAATGTAATTATTTACCGTATAGAGTTTGTAACTTTCTTAGAAATCTCTTAAATTTTTTGAATGCGAATAAAATTATGAAACCTTTGGAATAAAATACATATTCTGCATTTGTTCAGCTCATAGCATTCGATAGAGTTGTCTCTTAACACGTGTAAAGGAAATGTTGAAACTTGATATTAATACCTGAAGACGAATTTCAACACAAATTAAAATTAATAACCAAAACTCTGAAACCTGTGCATTGAGAGTCCCTAATTAATTAAAATCTTTTTTTTCCTATTTTCCCTGATACTTCCGCATGCAAACTTCGATTTTAATTAAATATGACGAAACTTCCTCTCTCGAGTTCGTCCGCTTCTCCTCCGCCTAATATATATTAGGAAGATTTATCACAAAATCAACAAAGAAAGTGATCTGGAAGTTCATCCATCAAGCCGGGGCCTTTGTTAGCGATACTCTAGGTGTTGGTTACGTCACTTCCGCTTGTTATCAATCTGATTGATGGAACGGAATCGATCGATCACAAGAGCTCTTGCACGGAGTACATTGACGAGTTAAAAAAAAATAAAAAAACAAGTGGTGTATTTACTTAAACAGGTAATTTAAAAATATCGATAAATAAAATTTTAATAATAAGAGACACAAACATATCAATAAACGGAATCGACTGGGATAGGGAAGGTGAAGTAGGTAAACTTCTCCTCTTTATGAGAATTGGGAGAAGAGGAGAGGGAGAGAGGGAAAGACAAAATAGAAAACTAATTCCTGGCCGAAGCTTCTCAGAATTCACAATTCATCCGGAATAACTCCTCGTCCCTTATCGATAAAAAAAGTCTGGAAGGAAGCTACTTGATATTAAACTGACCGTAGCGGTTCGACGGAAGACGATCGGATCCTTGATAGTTCCCGGGCAGGGTTGCCAACAGATTGTATTTTCTGAATAAACACCGACCCAGTTTAAGTTACTGATATAGCAATTATGCTCATTTCAAATTCAATTGAAGATATACAAACGATTAATTACCATATGCTGCGTGTTTCTACAAAGTTGAACAGTTTAGCCGACTCTATGATGAGCATTAAGCTGTCCTGTTTGGTCGGCCCTAAACGGCACATTATTAGATAGAAAATTAAATATCACGAAGGGTCTCCTTACCCGAGGAGTATTAAAGATAAACCTAACCTCCTCTCAGAGAGGGGATGGGTCAGACGATGTGCCACGGACACGTCCTGCAACACTCGAATTGCTTAATGCGCCAAATGACGCTTTCACATCAATAAATAAGAAAAGTTACAAAGTCGCAGACAATTAGAACAATATGTCATGCCCTGATATCGAAATATAGTTTAAAAGTTTGCCTCTTGATTTATGGACGAGCGCAGTAACTCGTTAAATTGCGTTCGTCTCCAGTCATTAGACAATTTGCAGGTGCATTTTAAATATTGCAACAACTGACTAGTGTTAATTAACACATAACTATTAGCTACATCAGTGACTTCAGACATAGGTATAACATAGGTATATGTATAAAACATTTAACAAAGCAATTACAAAAGTGAGAATACTTTTAATATGCTGATTGGTTTTAATATTACAATTATTATTCTTTAATAAAATTAACTAAAATAATTAAAATTAAATTGTGTTCATTTTACAAACATTGGAGTAGCAATAAGCTCCTGCCGAAACCGCAGATCCGTCAAAACGCACAAGAGTCCTTGGGTCAGGCTTGCTTACTTTGGCCAAGACTCGACCCAGTAAAAGTTTCAGCGGTATTACATTCGGTGGAATTTAACAAGAGGTGCGATTGTATTTACAAGCAAGTCTACAAAAACCGAAAATATACATTTCGAACAATGCCTGCCCAAACATTTAATTTTTGTTGAATTTTCATTGTCACAATAACGACTATTAAGTTTATTAACATACCAGTTTACATAAAATGTGCATTCATTAGTGGAACAGGTGTTTTCCACAATGTAAGGATGGACTTTCTATCCATTATTAATAGCATTCAAATAGGTGTTATAAATACCTTTCATTCGTTTCAGGGCACCCTATAGGTACTTGTTTTCTCGTAGATCTTACTGTTCTACAAATAAGAGGTGTGTTTCTTAGCCCTCAGAAAAATCAAATATCCTCTTCTCCAATTCCTTAACATGCCAATTGATACCTCATAACCAAGGAAAATAAATCGCCCCTAAGAATAGTCTAGTGCCCTCGTATTATATTGCTGACATTCTAGCAAACGTTTCACCGTTTCATTCGTTTGGCAAAACGCAGGGCTTCATTGAAAACTTTTCAATTAAACCAAAGGAAAACACCAAGTCTTAACCAACTGCTTTATTAAAGATGAGCGACTGGTTTCGGCTTCATAGAAGCCATCTTCAGGCTCGCACTACATGAATGAGGAGCATTAGAAAACAGAAGGTAAGTACCTTAAAAAGCAATACTCACAACAAGTTGTTTTTGTTTTTAGGGCTCCTGTCGTTCGAAATGTGCGGCGTCACACATATAAAAGAAATACGTTGACATACACAGTTAAATTAAATTAAAATTAAAAATTAACACACATCGAACAAGATTAACTACATAAAGTTCTTTCAGGACATGGATCTAGCCCTAAAGGCTCACGTATTCGATCTTCAAGGATTAAGTTGTGCCCCCCTTGACATTCTAGAAAGATGTCGAACGTCGGAACGGCCAAGGGGGGGCAGTGGAAGAAGACCTGGTCCATCCCTGGTCACATAAGGCAGCAGCTTTTAACTTCCTTTTCCATAGAGCCTTCTCTCTGGACCTCTCAGATGAGTCCTTTCAAAAAGAAATTAAGGTCATTAAACAGATAGGGATCAATAACAACTACCCGATTGGAGTTATCGATAAATTTTATTTCAAGCACTTCCTCAAACATGTCATATTCAACAATCATCTCCCGTATCAATCAAAGGAGAAAGACATAATTTACAGGTCGTTATCTTTCTTCGGGGGAATTTCTCTAAAACTAGGTAGAATCCTGGCCGAACATAGCATCACGATCTCGTACAGAACCGTTCACAACTCCGGGAAGTTTCTTGATAATTTCGAAGATAAAAGAGAGGTGTGGAAAGAATCGGGAGTTTATCGTTTAAACTGTGGAGATTTTGATGCGGCTTATATAGGCCAAAGTAGACTACTTTCTCTACTCGTATAAAAAAACACGAGAGACAATTTATTAATTACAAGGATCAAGGTATTGTTGTTACACAGTCACAATTTGCTAATCATTTATTATTAAAACACCATACCTGCGATTTCAAGGAGGATGTACAATTTTTACACCTTTGTAATAAGGGTGTGAGGTTGAACGTCCTAGAGATTCTTGAAATATTTAAGGCCCTGAAGCGCAGTAACATGACTTGTGTAAATGACATAACCTATCTTAGCAAACATTCAATCCTCAACAGTTTTTAAGGTTAGACCGTTGTTCCGTTACCTTCTATTTAACCTGTGAATAAGCTTGTTTCTGTGTTTTTTACCTACGCCCGCCAACTTTAAATTTGCGCAGGCTTCTTCAACTGCCCCCCCCCCTGGCCGTTCCGACGTTCGAAATCTTTCTAGAATGTCAAGGGGAGCAAAACATAATCCTTGAAGATCGAATACGTTCGTAGTTACTTCCCAACCTCACGAGAATGAGGAAGCTCACTCCTTTGGGCTAGATCCATGTCCTGAAAGAACTTTATGAAGTTAATCTTGTTCCATGTGTGTTAATTTCTAATTTTAATTTATTTTAACTGTGTATGTCAACGTATTTGTTTTGTATGTATGACGCCGCACATTTCGAACAACAGGAGCCCTAAAAACAAAAACAACTTGTTGTGAGTATTGCTTTTAAGGTACTTACCTTCTGTTTTGTAATGCTCCTCATTCATGTAGTGCGAGCCTGAAGATGGCTTCTATGAAGCCGAAACCGGTCGCTCATCTTTAATAAAGCAGTTGGTTAAGACTTGGTGTTTTCCTTTGGTTAAATTACCATGGCCAACTTAGAGAAGCTGGACAACCTTCGGTCGTACTCTTCAATTATATTGCTGCTCAAACATTGATAGAGAATCTTTCCGGATGTATTGATTTAAATATTTCATTTGGGCTTCCATCCGTCCAGAGCTGATTATTATGGAAATGAATAATTATAATAATAATAAAATGATAATTAATTCTAACCATTGACAGAATCGGGTTCAAATTTTTCGGGCTTTAGAGCTTGGGCTCTAGATGTCGTATAGAAAGAGTTATTGCTCATTGCAAGATTGCAGAATTTTTAATACAGAACTTCCTGGCATATTTTCTTGCTTAGGAAGTCGTCTGGTGCTTATCCGTGGATTATCTCCCACTATTATTAAGAACTCTCTCTCCAGCTTTACAGTTTCTAGTTGTACACACCAAAAAGTAAAAAAGCTGAATGCAAGGTGACTTACCTGACAAGGTATGGACTCATGGAATGACGTCTGCTCATCTCGAACGTTACTATTGACTATATATACAAAATATGCATTTCTCCATTTACTAACAACAGTAATTATTCATTTCTGTATTTTTGATGCCACCACAACGCCACAGTAACAGATTTTTGTACACAACCTAAAAAACAAATGATATTAATCGTGACTTATCAAACAAGCTCATTTGAATCTGGATCAAGCCAACTATTATTTATTGAGATGCGTTAAATACTTCATCATTCCATTTTTCAACACAACTTTCTGAAGCCATTGTGTAATCCGTAGTTAACTTTAAGAATAGGCTAAGTGCACCACATACCAGTAAATTAGTCACTAACACGGGTCACTAAATAAATGTCCAATAAGAAATAAACAAAAATTAGCAGTTTAACACATTTTTAATTTTGTTTAGAGCATTTATGAAATTTATCTCGAAAACTGTTGATCTGCACGGTAGCATACTAAGAAAACATAGAGGTAAGTTTTACGTAGGAACGTTTAAAGAGTTACAGTTTATTTGAAAGGAATAATGTATAATGACTAATAAAATTACGGTCTCAAATTACCAGTCACTCCCTTGTTTCCACGTTGCGGATAGTACCATAGTATTTGTAAAAAAATAACCTTTTTATAAGTTCTAAGTTCTAATAATAACTAAGAAGAATATAAGAACTAAAAAAGAATAACTAAGTTCATTCTTTTTGGGCATATGCAGGGTGTTTCCATAGTTGATGTTTTCCTTTCAGCCATGTTTGGAAACATGAGAATATAAGCAAGTTTTCCTATTATTTCTTTCCGGAATTTCTAAAATTAAGAATATTTTAATTGTTTGCTTTGTTAATATAAGTTCTTTCTTAAATATTGGTTTAGGTACAAGACATTAAAAATTATCATATTTCTGATTGATTCAAAACTAACAGCAATGCAACCAGCCAAATAATATTAAATATTCAACACGAAAGAAAAACAAGTAATAATCAAGCAGGACCTTATTAAAAAAATGGTTTTTAAACTTTTAACAGTCTTATTTTTACGATTAGATAAAATGTTTATTTTAAAAAGTTGTACTATATTGCATGTTATACATAGTTAAAAGTAAAAAATTAAGTTTGAAAACATCCTGTAGATCTGTAGAAATTATATAATATTTAAAAAAATTATTTTCGATACTATTTTCAAGGGAGTGTAACTCCATAGGGACTCTGACTTACGTTGACATTTTTTTTATATAGAACCACTAATTCAAATTTGTCTCCATCTTTTCTATACCCACTGTTTACCATTATGACATTCCACAAATTGTCCTTTCTATTACTTTTTAAGAGTAAAAATTTCATGAATTGGGTTATTGGTAAAACTGTCTTCAGTTGATTCTTCCATCTGACAACATTCGTGTTTTATCCCTTCAGTCTTAATGTTTCTATGATAGCGATGGTTCCTAGTTGACTAGAAATTATAACTGAATATATTTGACAAATTGGATTATAGATAGATGTAATTCAGTCTCGATAAGTAGAAATATTACCAAATTTTTAAGTGTCGAGTTACTAGTACTAACTACTTTTTGCGGTCCTCAAACTTGACATTCTATTCAGGTTTATCTCTATTGGTAGGTATGTTTGTACACCGGCAACGTTGCTGACGATAAACTAGGAGACAATTCTGGAAAAAGGGAACTTGCGAGTCCCAAACTGACCGTGTGATATAATCGTAAAACTTATTGATGGCGATGGAGATTATCAGCAGTTATGGGTTGTTCCTTGGTCTTGGTCCGTTGTTTCAAGAAAATTGCTCTTGTTATCTCTTGACTTTTCTCGATTTATGGCGTTATTATGTTGTGTTATTTATTAAGAGGAAACTCTTCACGTGATTTATAGTACGACCGCCGAGTTGATCGCTCTATTGGAGCCATTCCCTCTCCCTGTCCTTCTCTCTCTCTACCCGTTCTCGTCCTAAGAAAATGAATGTTTTGGAGAAGTTCGCTAGAGTGAAAAGTACGATAATTAGGTTGGTTTGATTATATGAACGGACATTTGTCAGACTTTTTAAATATGATGCGGTGCAGGTAGTGCTCGAGTTTCCAATGAAAACGCTTGAGTTATTTAAAAAATGTTTAAATGAGATTTCCTAACTTAAATCGCAATATTAATCACAAAGTTGGCATATTATTACCGATTCATAATGAACACTTAATGAATAACGAAGGGAGATATTTCTTTAAAAACGCATATATAAACACAGTATTAAAATTGTTAATAATCCATTGATTATTGAGTAAATGGAAAGTGATATTAACTTCTACCTACCACTTTTAGGTAACCAATTTGAATACTGAATTGGTTAATATTATTTTTTGTTTGCAGTTTGTGTTTATTTTTGTTTTATAAACCGTTCAAAAACCATGAAGTGTCCTTATTGGGAAGTAGAAAAACGGATGTGATTTATTCATAGGTGCCCGAATAGCTACAACCTTTAAACGTTAAGTGTTTTAGCTCTAATACAGTTCGGAAAAATACTATAATTCCGAATTTCCCTTCCAAGGAGGTTATAGTAGAGTTATAAAATAGCCTATACATTGGAAACACTTGTAACGTTTATAGATTGGGCTCCCGTCACAAAGAATAATCCGAAAAACTGGTAAAATTAATTTTGTCGGTATTATTGGCAAATATACCAGTTTCCTAGTGCTTATCACTAAGTACTTGCTCAACATTTAAAACCTATAAACTCGGTATATTTATAGTTTGGGCTTTAGAGTAACCCGAAAAATTTAAAAACCGCGGATTTCACTTACCCAAGATTTGGAAAGGGGATGAAACTTTTGCAATAGTTAATAAACAGCTAAAAACTGGAAAAGCGATACGGTTAGAAACTTGATATCCAGATAGTTTTCGAATTTCCCTTTGTGAAGGGAAGAAAAATAGAAGTGAGATTTTATTTAGTTTTCGTGGTTTCTGTTTCTATTATTTCAACCCAGGAAGTTGATGAAGAGTTAGAAACTTTAAACTCTTCTCCGTTATAGCTAAGACCCTGAGTGGCCCAAAAAATGTAAAAACCCCAAATTTTATTTACTGGAAGAGGGTGAAACTTATTCAATTTAGTCGATAGCTAGAAACTGTAAATTTGGTTCTGCTTTAGATACGGCTCCCAGATGGTTCAGAAAAATCAAAACATGCCAAATGTTACTTTTTGATAGGGAGCACAAGAAGGATGTGGGTGGGCGACCTCCAAGTAAAGCCGTGCACGTCGCTATTTTTAAGTGTGAGTTGTAACTTTTTGAAATAGTACCGAGCAAAGCCCCAACTACATACATATACAGTCGAACATCTATAAGTCGAAATTGCATAAGTACCCACGAAAAGCTGCAATCATAGAAAATCAGAGTAGTAGAAAATTTGAATTACTGTCAAACTGTGTAAGCCAAATCTTCGAGTTATAGAATTTTCGAGTTATATGGAAAAATCGCTCAAGATGATCGTCTATGATTTAAATTGCGTCTAATATAAACAAAATAATAGTAAATAAAATATAAAATTGAATATCGTTGCGGTTGACGTTTATTTCTCCCGTTCGGTTAATTGTAGGTTTATTTATACAGCAATAATAAAATAAGTTTTATTGTATTTTGTAATAATTTATTATATTTTGTCTATTATATGGGATAATTTGTATACATACCTACCACAACACAAACCACGTACATTATTGCTTAAAAATGGGGTAAACAATACAGACAAGGCATTCAGCTGTTAAAAACTCATTGTAGTTAACAATAAGTGAAGCAAATATTAACTCGCACACGTAGAGTGTTTAAAAAAGTCAACAAATCTGTTTAAAGAAAGTTTGAATATTTAGTTGCTTCCATTACAACCCTCTCACTTACTGAAGCTATTAACAGACGCAGGTAAATTATTGCAGGACCCCCAAGTTTTTTAAAACTCTTTGTAAAGACATTTTGATGATGAACTTTGTTGATTTTATAATAAAATTATAAATATGTCGCCGTTGAAAATCTTCCATGT
This sequence comes from Cryptocephalus moraei, assembly GCA_946251905.1. Taxonomy (NCBI): domain Eukaryota; kingdom Metazoa; phylum Arthropoda; class Insecta; order Coleoptera; family Chrysomelidae; genus Cryptocephalus; species Cryptocephalus moraei. The sequence goes on from OX276452.1 coordinate 4,049,875, forward strand.
CAGTGGTAACTTTGGTTACCGTGAATGGTTTTGGTTTTTTATTGGGTGGTGTTACAAAGGTCCCTCTGCTCTTTTTAACTTCAGCACCTTCCTGTCGAATTTTCGTTACACTAGTCTTGGATATACCAAGGGCGGCACAAACACGTCCCGATACTTTGGTCAACGGAACGGATATACCACTTTTGGCCTCATTTTTTTTTAACTTAATTAGTCGAAACACTCAAAACCGAGTTCTCGGCTTTGAGCTTGAACTGAACTGAGTTAAACTGAAAAAGTATTCAAGTTCAATGTAAGATTAACATAGTATTCCATTATTCATTATTTCTTAAAATAAAGGTATAACGATGTGTTGAAGACAATTTACGACTATTGACAAGTAGCCTAAGTCTAAATGCGACGTGAAATCAGTTGTCCACTGTAAACGTAATATTGAGTAGGTTTCTATAGAATACGTAAATAGAATGGTTAAGTCTAATTATTAATTTAATAGCAGTACCTAATAGTTAACTTTTATACCCGAAATTTTCTACACAGTCTAAGAAGGTTTTAACTTCCAACGTTTTCTGAAAAAATCTCAGTTGTCGTAGAAAGCATCCATTTAAAGGAAATAATTAATGATTATTCTATACGAATATATTTCAAGGATCCTCTCAAGCAAACAAAGGAAAGGTGAGTACATTTTTAATTACGTTGAATTATCGGTCCTACTGAAAAGATAAAACTTATATTCTGTATATTTATTTTCTTTTGAACAAAGTGCTGTTAACAATAAGTGGGTATATAAAATGTGTTCAACTAGTGTTTCGTTCATTTGTGGTAAACTTCTTGTACTAACTGTTTGTTGATAAGGGTGCTTGGACAGAAACAAATTACATCCGATCGGTTTTATATAATTATCCATACTAATCTACTTTACATACGTATACCTTACTGCTACCTATTTGCTTACGCGTACAATATTAATTTAAACCTATTAAACGCTTACTAATACATATACAGTGTGGTTCTTAAATAAGCACTGCACTTACACTCACTACACACTCCACGGGGGAAAGAGAAAAAAAAGTTAGCTAATACTAATTTTTTTTGTTCATTATACATTTTAACTCTATTTTTATGTACCTCCACCAATTTATTATTTCCCAAATCTAATACAATGTTTGGAGATTTCTCTTCAACTACTATAAATGGGCCTTTATAAATAGAATCAAATTTATTGCTATCTTCTCGTTTAACCAAAACTTTATCACCGACTTTGTATGTAGCAGGATGAGATTTTCTATCATATGCCTCCTTTCTTTTTGTTTTTGCTTGAATCAGATTATTTTTTGCATCTTGACAAGCTTCTTGTAATCTGTATTTTAATTCTAAGGGGTAACTGTCAAAGTTATAAAGTGGATCTGTAATATTAATTAAATTAGCAGGTAACCGTGCAGATCTACCAAAGATTAATTCAAATGCCGTGTACTTCGTTGACGTATGCACTGTGTTGTTGTATGCAAAACACCAGTAATTTAACCACGAACTCCATGTGTCAAGGTGTTTAGATATTTGAATTCTTAAATAGTTTCCTAAATTTTTATGAGAATTTTCTAGAGAACCAATAGTCTCATGGTGATATGCTGTAGATTTTAAATGTTTTATGTTTAAAATTTGACAAACTTGTGACACAACTTCCGAAATAAATTCTGTACCTCTATCTGTAAGTATTTGTTCCGGAATACCGTATCTTAAAATAAAATTACTTACTAATGCTTTAGCAACTGTAACTGTTTCTTTGTTCGGTAGGGGATAGCATTCTACGAACTTCGTTAAGTCACATCGCAACGTCAAAATGTAACAATTATTATCTGTGTCAGGTTGTAATGGCCCAACTAAATCTAAAAATATTTTTTGAAAACCATGTGAAGCTGTGGTTGTTATTGTTAAAGGCTCTAAATTTTGTTTTGAGTGTTTATATTTTTGACAATCATCACATTTTTTCACAAAATCTTCAACATCTTTCCTTAAACCAGCCCAAAAATAACTTCTTTTTATATTGTTATACATGCGGTTAATTCCGGCATGTCCTCCAGTTGGCAATAGATGATAATCATTTAAAATAATTTGTCTAGACTCAAAATCAATCACTGTTCGAACATCTTTTACTATCGATACTTTTATTCCAGTTTTCTTAATTTCACCAGGAAACTTTAACATTTCTTTAATGATCGGTGCGCACCTTTCATTCTTAAATATAATTAATTCCGGAATATTAAATTTCATAATAATATGAGTCAAGTCTCTCAACATCGTACCTAAGTCGAATGCTGATCGAGCATCTTGACGTAAATAAACAATTCTTAACTTGTTGTCACATATTAAGCTTCCTATCTTGCAAGTTGTTTTTTTATTCAATAATTGTTGAAAATTTATACTGGAAAGCGGACATAACTGATATGAATTTTTCGGTCTCTTTAAAATTTCCACAACTCCAGGGTGATCAAGCCTGTCGCCGGGATCCGAAACGTTGTCCTCAAAATCTTTATAATTTTCCTGAATTTTCTTTTGAGCTCTAGTCATGACATTTACTGTATATCTAACGGTATTTTCGATATTCTTTAACTCATCTGAAGAAATTTCAATTCTCGAAAGAGCGTCAGCCACTACGTTATCTTTACCTTTTATGTATTTCACTAAAAAATCGTATTCCTCCAGAACTAATCTAAATTTCGTAAGTCTGCTTGATGGATCTGTCATTCCAAATAAGAAAATTAACGGCTTGCAATCAGTGTAGATAATGAATTTTCTCCCAAAAAGATATGGTCTAAAATGCTTTACTGACCATACTACAGCCAATATTTCTTTATGTATAGAGGGATAATTTTTCTCTTCTGGCTTAAGAACTCTGCTGGCATACGCGATTGGTTTGTCATCTCCGTTGGAGAGAACGGCTCCTATAGCATATCCCGAAGCATCGGTTTTTAATGTAAAAGTACTATTTGGAGAAAAATCTGGATAATGTAGTATAGGTGGGTTTTTAAGAGCGTTTTTCAGTGTTATAAAAGCATTTTGACATTCGTCTGTCCAATGAAATGAGACACCTTTCCTAGTAAGATAATTTAAAGGTGCAGTAATGCGAGCAAAATTCGGAATAAACTTTCTGTAATAGTTTGCGAACGCTACAAATCTTTTGGTTTCACTTGAATCTGTAGGAACTGGATAATTTAAAACACATTCAACTTTTGTTGGATCAGGTGATACTCCTTTAGAAGAAATTACGTGTCCTAAGTAAAGAATTTCCTTTCTTAAAAATTGACATTTGCTTGGATTTAATTTTAAATTTACTTTTCTCAATCTCTCGAAAACTCTCACTAAATTTCTGTTATGATTTTGTAGGCTGTTGCCGAAAACGACTAAGTCATCCAGATATACAAAACAACTTTCATTTGTTAGACCGGACATTGCTATTGTCATAGCCCTTGAAAAAGAACTCGGACTAGTTTTCAAACCCATCGGTAATCTTTTAAATTGATATTGAGCTTTATCAGTTGTGAAAGCTGTATATTGCCTGCTAGATTTATTTAATTCAATTTGATAATACCCTTGAAATAAGTCTAAATGAGAGAAATACACTGCTCCTCCCAGTGAATCTAAAATTTCAGTGATATTAGGAAGCGGAAACTTGTCATCTTCAAGTTGCTTATTAAGTAATCTAAAATCAACAACAACTCTTCACTTCATATTACCATTGCTATCTGGTTTTTTAGGTGCAAGTAATAAAGGTGAGGACCATTCCGATTTTGTTTCCTCTATAATATCATCACTTAACATTTTATCAACTTGTTTGTTAATTTCCTCTTTTTGTGCATATGGCAAGCGGTAGGGTTTGAGATAAGTTGGCTTAGCTTGAGATTTTAAATAAATATTTTGTTTAAAAATATTAGTGACTGTAAATGGATCATTCTCTAAATAAAATATATCAGAGTACTTAACACAAATTTTTTCCACAGAATGTTTCTCTTCTTTATTTAAATTATTCATGTTAATTAGTTTTAATAAATTTTCTAGTCGATTTACAGATATTTCTTTCGTGTTTGTAAAAGTACAAGTCTCATATTCTTTCAAATTTTGCACGTGTGGTTGGAAATTTTTAAGTGTAATGGTTTCGTCACGAACATTAAGGAATTTAACAGGTATCTTATTATTTCTCGGAGTGGCTATACTTCCGGCTACAAAAACACCTTCGCATAATTCCATTGGCAAAATTACACAGTCATCACAATTTTGCGTTATAGAGAAGAATTTTATAATTTCACACCTTGCTGGTATTTCCGTACTTAGATTGCGTTGTGAGATTATTGGGATGGAAATTTTGTCATAGTTGACCCAAAATGAAAAAATATATTTTTCATAATCTATATTAGCATTAAATTTATGAAAGAAATCTGAACCTAAAACACCATTCATGCTATCGTCAAAGTCGTACATCAGCAAAAATTCGTGTTGCATTGCAATTCTACCTGCACTTAAAGTAATATTACATTTTCCTGTAGATTTCGTTGACCCCGAAATACCATTTATTAAAACTTTGTTTGTTCGGTCAATTACCTCATGCTTGCCAACATACTTTTCAAAAATCACGCTGACTCATGCACCTGTGTCCAGTAGAAACGTTAATAAGGAATTATTATAATAAAATTGTACGAAATTTAAGCCATTAACAGTAAAAATAAAATTTTTATTCTGACATTTAGGGACGAAAAAATGGTTCTAATACATGAGATTGTGAAGACTGATCAGATTGGTTGTGCTGAACAACCGTTTCAGTATTATCATTATTCACATTACCACTATTAGACATGTAATAAGATCTTTGTTCCCTATTTCCGGAATTTGAATTATTTTGTCTTCGTCGAGAATAATTACCTCGATATTGATTTGACATAGGTCGACGGCCTTGATTATAACGAAAATTTCCTCGCCCTCTAAAATGTGAATTTTTATTATTATCAATGTCGTGATTATTATCAATATCAATTATTATCAAGGTTGTGAAGTATTGGGACGCGAGAAATTTTTGCTAAACCTGCCATTTCCACGGTTATACCTATAATTTTTATTCCCACGCATGTGAAACATTTGAGGGTTTTTGTAATTTAACTCCTCACCTTTCGCTCCCTGTATAGCATCACTTAATTTGGAATAATTTCTGGCTTTAATAATAGTTCTCAAGTCTGGATTTTGTAACCCATTCGAAAATGAATTGATAGCGATTTTCTCATTGACACTTGTTAATATTTTCAAAGAATTTGCATCACCGTCTGCTTGAGAGATAGTGAGATCAACCATCATTTCTTCAACTGATTTACCATATTCGTCTATAGATTTATTATACTGTTTGATGTTATGCAATTTAGCAGAAAGTGTCGATGCAGATTTTTTCGTTATAAAGTGTTTTTTCAAATCCTCAATTAAATCCTTATTGTTATTATACTCAGTATTTAATCTACATTTCGCACTTTGTGATAAACGGGTTTGTAAAATGTACTTGGTTAAAAATCTCTTCCCTTCTACATCCAAAAAACTATCGTACAGGTCGATGGCGTCAATTAACTGTTTTGTTGATTTTTCAGTACCGTCCATCAAAGGCAATAAACTTGAAGCTGTTTTTAAATCAAACTTGTCCATTTTATTAGAACTTTGCAAATATTTTGATGTTAACTCAAGATCTTCGGACTTAGGATTATCTGATATAGCTTCTACCAATCTCGCTTGTAATTGCGCTGTTATATCATCAAAATATTTACGTATTTGTTCAACGCATACCCTAACTTCATCTTTAACTTTAACATCTACTGTAGACTTATTAAATAATTCTATTAACTTATTTAAAGTGGTTTTAAATTAATTTAACGATTGTACCTTGCGATCAGTAACACCCTTGTCTCGTCGTCGCTCGATGGTATCCTTTCCTACATTACGATGGAAGACTCTGACTTCTTCTAAAAGGAACTTAAACTCCTTTTCCTCCGACATGACCTAGGTGGCACCAAGACGTACAGCATCCTTCAACCAGTAGCATCACTTCTGGGACGGGAGTGGGACGATGATAACGAAAACGGCGGGGTGACGAAAACTGCGGGGTGGGTCTTCTACTTCTTACACTAATTCCTGGCTTCTTCTGATTTCGTTCCTGATCTTCTGTTCGAAACGCCTCTTGCACTTGTTGTAACAAAATGCGAATATTACCAGCACTGCTACGATGATCACTGCCAGCTCCAAAATTTCTCTTACTCCAAGAACGTTGGATGTGCCTGTTGAATTGCTTTGGCCTCCACTATTTCCAGCTTGCGATATGATGACCTCTTCTTTCGATTGTGAACTGCCCATTTTCTTCGCCGATAACTTTGCCGATGTCAAGATCCGTAGGTTTCAGTTTCGCAGGATCGCCATGTGGTAAACTTCTTGTACTAACTGTTTGTTGATAAGGGTGCTTGGACAGAAACAAATTACATCCGATCGGTTTTATATAATTATCCATACTAATCTACTTTACATACGTATACCTTACTGCTACCTATTTGCTTACGCGTACAATATTAATTTAAACCTATTAAACGCTTACTAATACATATACAGTGTGGTTCTTAAATAAGCACTGCACTTACACTCACTACACATTTAAAGATTACCCAAAGAAATTAATGAGAATATGTACTTACAGAAAATCGCAAAATCTTGTTAAATGGTAGTTCTGAAAAGAACAGTTTTTGTTGTATACAAATAATACACTTGAATACAACGTCAATACTAGCAATAATTCACCGCCAAAACCTCTCGACTCAGCATAAACACAAGAAGGCTCCGGGATAATACTGAGTTTTTGAATTTTTCAGTTATAGATCTTAATACAACGTGACCAAGAATGACTGCTTGAGTTGGCAATACTGAATTTCATTTTTAAATGGTACAACTGGTAATTTGAATTTGATATTTCAAATTCAAATTTCTGGTATTCGTTTCAAATTTATTTATTTAAAATGGTTTTCACGTTACAACACGAAATGTTCATTGGAATGGTGTACTTTCGAAGCGGGATTTATAACCCAATTACTGGTTGGCAGTACTCTCTCGAAGCGACATACCAGTAATTTCGGGAATTGTTTCCGGAGAATTTGGTCACTTTTGCTGTCTTTCTGCAACATTGCATAAGAGTAGTTGAACGTTATTTAAACACAGGGAGCGTAAGCAAACAAAAATCAACTGGTAGACCTTCTACTCTAAACGAGGAAGTTGTCGAGGATATCAGAACTCGAACGAAAAGAATTCCCCCCAAATCTTTAAGAAAGCTCTCCCTTCAAACAGGTTTGGTCCTTATGCCTCCTATTCAACGAATTTTCATTCTTACCCATAAGACTTCCACTTTTCCATGTTGTTCTAATCCACGGTTTTACAGGTTTATCATATGAAAGTTGCTCCACTGTGCTTAAAAAGAAATTAAAGTACCACCCTTACAAAATTTCCATCGTCCAGTCATTAACCCCTTAATTAAATAATAATGATATCCTTGACAATACCTTCTTTTCCGACGAAGCCTGGTTTCATCTCAACGGCTATGTGAATTAACAAAATTACAGAATGTGGTCAGGTGAAAATCCTTACGCTATCAGAGAGACATATTTGCACCTGGTTAAAGTTGGTGTTTGGTTAACAGTCTCAAGGACGCAGGTGTATGGGCCGATATTTTTAATTTTACCGTCAATTCGGAGAGATATATCCAACACCTTTTGAGGCCTTTTATAAACCAATTAACAAACGAAGAGCGTCAAATTGGATATTTCCAACAAGACTCTGCAAAGGCACATACGGCTCGTGCTACTATGGGATATTTAAGAGAGAATTTTGGCGACAGAGTACGGTATTAGTCGGGGCATTTGGCGAAGCAGGTCGCCAGATCTCACTCCATTAGGTTTTTCGTTATTTGAACTCTTGAAGGACAATGTGTTTAGGAACATATTGCATACTGAAAAGAGCTGCCAGAGGCAATAGTTCAGGAAGTGGCAAACATTACCCCAATATGCTGGCGAATATCTTCCAAAGCCTAAAAAGAAGAGTTAATTTATGTCTGGACCAAAATGGGGGCATTTTGAGCATTACCTTTAGCTGGTTTAATTAAATCATTGTTCTGTATTTTGAGTTTCATTTTTTAAGCATTAATTTTTATTCACATAACCTACAATCTGTGTGTGTGAGAGAGTAGTTAACGTCTCCTTTTTGCTGCAAGGCTAATCTGGACGGGACCTACAGTTTAACGTGGACTCCGAACCACGGTCCTCGAGCACGGTTGTACCCCCCCTAAGGCTCTTACCCCAGGTTGATCCACTCCGTGCTCTACCGACTCAGGGTGTGTGTATCCTAGTCCCGCCCTCCTACAGGATATCCGATCCTATCCGGCCTGGTTACCGGCGTGAATAGGAACGGGAATTTGGATACATTTTTCACACTTCCCGCAACAATCACAACATCCATGGATTACGTGGGATTCGAACCCACGACGACAGTGACCGCCTGACTCAAAGCCAGCGCCTAAACCTCACGGCCACCGCCGCCCCAACCTACAATCTTATCGCTGATTGTTTTGTCAAATAAATGAAATAAACATATCTGGTTGTCAAGGCGTATCAACTTTAAATAGGTTACCTCATTGAACAGCTTCCGGGCGAGGGGGTCGCGCAAGGGAGGCGGAGTTCGTGACGTAGACTGGCGACCCAGGTCTGAGTTTTATTAGCTGTGTTTAATCTAACTCTGGTTTAATCTATGCTCTATATTACTCTGACAATTTGGCGTTTGGCTGTCGTTTTCGTTTGTAATTGACAACAGTTTTGAATTTTTTAAAGTATTTTTTGCATCGCCGGTCGCCGTGTGACGTAGATGACGTTGTGGTAGGTCAGGATCGCTTGAGGCAACCTATTTAAAGTTGATACGCCTTGTCTGGTTGTAGCGTTGCAAACCCTTAGGCAAAAAAATCCTCCAAGTAGGATTGCCAACTCAAACAGTCATTTTTGATCAGCCTGTACTTCATCACCAGAGCAGAGAATAATCAAATCTGCGTTTTATGAAAAGCATATCGCTGATAATTTCAAAGATATTATTTAGCTATCTAATCGTAGAAAGGCAAAAAATATTCCCAGGTAACAAAAATGTTAATCAATAACTATTTGTTAAATTGCATTCGCAATCTTATTAAGCGCCTATGAAATATTACGCGTCTTTGGTTCCAAATAAGGGGAGATTAATAATTCTGTGTTACTTTTATTAGTGTTTGTAAAAGCAAAAGTAAAATGCATTTACATTAATACTTGAATTCAGTAGCCTGAAAGTTTGCATTACACCCAAAAACAATATTATTAACAAATTACAGAAGTAACGTGATCAGGTGAAAATTAAATCGTATTAGGTGAATTAGTTTTTGGTTAAATTCATGAATGCATTAGGGGCTCCAGCCGTCTCGAGTTGCACTTCATTTCAAAAGTAATTTGATTGTCTCTCCATTCGAATACAAAAGAAATAAAAGCTTCATTTATGAACTGCAACATGAACCCTTCCAAATGTTCCCCAATGTTTAACGATAATCAGTTTAGGTGCTTATAACGACAAGATATCATTGTATAATCAACTTTTTCCATTTTTCGGTTCATTGTCTCCTTCCATATTTTTCAGGCTAATTTGACTTGGTTCGGTTTATGTGGGATTTAAAGTATGTAGTTTGCACTGAACGCGATATACCGTCAACTAAAACGGATAGCACTCGACCAGCGTTATTGGACTATTGAAAAAAAATACAGTATCGTACACGGTATTGAATAGGTTTATAAGCTAGGTTATTGTGATACGACCATATTATAAATATAAAACTAAGAAGCAGTTCTTTTAATATTTGTGAAAAATCTAATTTCGTTTAATTTGAAATAAATGAAGATTTTTACTGCAATATATTGTATAAGTATTATAAGCCTTCACACGCTCACATATTGTCGCGAGGCCATCTCACGGAACGAAATCAGGTCAAGCTAAATCAGCAATTATCATAATCAACATGGCCCGACCTCACAAAACAATCCCCCAGCCAAGCACGTAGTATATTAAAACATAATACACAGCGCACAGGAAATGATAGACATCATTAATCCGAATAAATATGGGGCGATCAGAACCGATCGAGAGAGAGTGAAGCACCAGCAATCCTGTGACGCTGCCCTTTAACCTGCCGGCTGCCCTTTTGTGGGGGGAGTTGTCCCCCCACAAATGTGATGTGAATCCTGCACCAGCTTCCCCTCCAAGCCTCTTTTAGATTAGTGTAAACATCCACCTTTAAACACCCCTTGTTTCGTATCTTGGACCCCCTTTATGTTTCAGTTTGGGGCAGGTTATAGATTTGGGGACCGCGAATTTATTTTCGAAATTCTCAGGGAACACTGGAAAAAGGCTTAAAAATACATAGGAGATAGTTTCTGGGGAGGAAATGAGGCAATTTCTGAGATTTTGTTTCCAAATCATTACATTTCGTTATAAGTTTTGGCGAATTCGCCATCGTGTCAGAAGAATTTGTTAAGGTGAGGATAAACAAAATGAGGTGTAGACAAATCGGATTCTCGTGAATTCGCGTGAATATTTTATAATGCAACGTTAAATACTGTTCCCGTGAACACTTTACGCGTTCTGTGTCTGTTACCTCTAAATATGGTTGTCGTTTGATTACATTTGAGTTGAGAGCAAACTTTACATTGAAATATCTCCGTTGTTGGACGAAATAAAGTAATTGCCGCAATCAGCTAAGTTTGACTTTGCGCGTTCTTTCCGCCGGTGTAGTTATTTTGGATATACAGTTAAAAGATTTTGATTCCCAAATCTATAACTTGCCCTCATTTTGTCCTGCCGTCCCTTGACACGAGCTCACTCACTCTCTTCCCTGTACGTAGTCAATAAAGATTTTTAAATTCGTTTACGTTCTCTTTTGAGAAAGGTAACAACTGGAATGTATCTTCATATATAAATATATGAATATATATATAAAATATATAAAATTCAAAATATTTCAAGCAATAAAGTTCTTAAATTAGATGTAATTACAGTTTTGATTGAAGTCACTCCTCGGCACACTTTCCAGTGCTCTCTGAGACCTTTTTTGACATGCTTTTAGTTTCAGTACAATGTTAGACCCTGCGTCGGAAATGTATAAAATATTTTTATATCTCATTGCTAAAATTTCTATACTATACCTTCTTCTAGCTAGTTCTTCTCATAGGGGTTTTAATCTGTCTGTCTAAACAGTTTAAACAGTCTAGAATCATATAGTCCCATTTCTGTTGTACACAATTTTATTTCGTTATTAAACAGTACATGCTTTCACTTCTGCCACATGTCCAACGATTTTTCATTTTTTTTTAATGTGATACTATTTTTATTTGTTATTATTTATTATTGGTTAAAATTAATATTTTTATAGAAGAAAAAATGTGAACAGTTTGTATAACTGTATATTAAATTGTAATATAAATCTGCCATCGGTGTCTTGTCAAAAAATTATATACATTGTAAAATTACATAGCTTTGTCAGTTTTATAGTGTTTATAGAAAATTATACTATAATGGCATAATTTCAGTTTTTTCGTTACCATTTCCAGAATCAAAAATATTCCTGACTTAAGAATATTATGGGTCAATATTGATTAGCATATTTTGAGGCACAGGTCTTAACGCGTACCATTAATAGTGTTTCTGAAGTGATGCGGACGTATATAAATTCCATCACAAGTCCTTCACTGCTTTCTGTAGACAAACTATTTTCGCTAAATCGCAACAGAAACAGAAATGTAAGAGGAATATGTTAAATCTCGCTTACCAGAAAATTTACGACTATACAAGTACAGGCGGTATTTCTGTATTTTTGGTTTGATAATTTAGATTTAAAAAAAAAACGGTCAAGGACCGGTGTGAAGTTAGCAACCGAAAATCCAGCATCCAATTTTTCAAAATGAAATTTCTAGCAGCCATTTCATATTCAGCAGCCATTTCATCACTGGCGTCTTAATAAAGAAATGCAGTATGACATTTCTAAAACTCATTTATTCTTCCCAAAAAAATTATCACATTGGGTTAATACCAAGTGGAAACCATTTAAAAAAGTTGAATAAAAGGTCTACGGGTCTAAGGTCTAAGGATGTAAGAAGAAAAAATTTAATCGATGTGGTTACTTAGTAATTTGTAGTTACTTTTGCGCAGCATTGTGATTACGACATATAAATTGCATTGATATATTTACAATTTGATGGTAAATATCCGACCCATGAATGATGTCCAAAACTGTCAAAATTTTGGTTGCGAATTGTGCTACGGCAAGTACATCATCGTAATGCAAAAAATACTGACTTCAATTGCGAAAGTCGAAATAAACGTTGGTAATGTACGACTGTCTAATAATGTGGATAAAATTTACACGTTTTCTGGTACACAGGGTGGTGTAGGCTCTGAAGTAATGAAATTGGTCCAAGTAACATTACTTATTCATATGTTGCTCTTTTTTCATTATTAATTGAATGATGTGAAAATTAACTTATTTTTAGCTAGATTATCATATAAAAATTTCAAATTAGAGAAAATTTGATGAATCGAACAAATTAATAAATAGTTATTAATTAACAAAAACTAATAAATAACTATTGTACAAAATAATCTTGAACGAACTAACTCTGCTGACAAACTAACCAATTCGCCTAACTTCAAAAACGTTAAAAAGATTTTAATCACAACGTCCCCGTGTAACATGTTTCCTTTTCTCTTTCTACGCCCTCCCAGCGTTGCGCGTCAAAGTTGAATTCTTAATGACGAGTATTACTCAAGTGTTGCTCCCGTCTTACGGCAAACTTCGCCGACATAATTGCAACCTGGGGGCGCTCCGAGGGCTTTTGTGTAGTCACCTAGGTGACTTGCGGAGGTGAAAGGTTGCCATAGAGGTGTGCCGTCAGCTGTAAATTCAATACAATAGCAGGTGTCTTCGGATATCATTAGAGGGCTTTGCTCATCTGGAAGAGGTTGGGTGCGGGACAGGGAAAAGAATACCTACCGGAAAATATAGAGAGAGTCGGTTTTATTCTCGACGCGAAGAGCAAAAAGAGTAAAAGGGAAGAGGAATAAGGGATGGACTTGGAGTGTTTCGGGATTTATGGTTAGGAATCGAGCTGAATATTGTTTTATTAAAAACAATTGTTATCATTAAAGATTAATACGAGATGAGATACTATTCGTTGTGTATGTAGTATATATATATATATATATATATATATATATATATATATATATATATATACAAAGTTCTATAAACTAACTTTCGAAAACATTTTCTATCGGAGTTGCACCCTACTAAACAGGCAGTTTTTGTTACATTTAATGAGAGACGCAGGAAACAAAACTCAGGATACGATTTAGTATTACAAATTTTCCTTCGTCAATATTTTCGATATTCTGCTACCACCTACTATTTTTTTGCTTTTTGTTTTTTTTTTGTTAAATTTAATATGTAATACAGTAGTATCCATCAAAAGTGGGTAGGACAAAACAGTTGTGTTTCAGTTGTTTATCACGTAATTAAAGTTTTCTAAAGAATTATAAAAAAGTATGACCCAACGATAAATACCTAAATTAATCACAATTATCAGTTATTTAATGAATATTAAAAATTTCTGAAATGTGTTCACTACAGGTCAACACCATTTCAATGCAAATCATACTTAAATGATAGTCTAGGACGTCTACAAAAGCTAGTAACTCAAATTCTATAAATCGACCCTATTATAATAATTCTCGTATATGGATGCCTCGTATGCGAAAGTAAACATAGCTTTAAAAATGGTGAAAATTAGGAAAACGGGATTTTTTAATTTGGTGCTGTTTAACTCCTTAAATATTTAAAAAAATTGTATATATAGTTTTCACAAAGTAACCTGGGATAGAAAACCAAATGTTGACATGTCGCTGAACTCAAAAGGTGTTTTCTTTTCCTATACCAATGCACAGCAGTAACTCACGATATTTCATGCTACTTCATATTTGGTGCGAGCGGTTTGCAGTCGCCAACAATAGCATAAACAATAAGAAAAGCATATCTGTGTCGAGTATTGAGGTTATTGAGGTAGGAGCACTATAGTCGTAAGTTTTAACAAACTCATTTGCGACTAATCCAAAATACACGCACAACAAATACACATTGAATCAATGTGGGACACAACTATAAAAGGCTTATATCAAAATAGACTGAATGTAAAAATCGATAAAAACCCGATAGAAGAAAATTAAGTAATTAACACCAGCAGGAAGGAATTGAGGGAGAATATTACAGAAGCAGCAACTGAAGCACTCGGAACTCGGAGTGTAATTCAACAGAAACAAGAACCAAATAAAACACCATGGTTCTGTAACTATGTCAAAGAACAATGTGAAAAAAAAGCGTACCTACATTACACACCATCACAAAGGGCAGAAGCATACGAAGAATATAAGAGAATTCGTAATGACACCGAAACTCAAGACAAACTAAAGACTGGGAAATCTTCTCCAAAAGAATAGAAAGTGAGTTCTATGGACGGCAGAAACAAATTTGGCATTGGTATGTGTTAAACACATACAAAGAGATACCTGGGTAAAATACTTGCAGGAACTTTATTAAAAAGAAGAGACCGAAATTAAACCAAACGCACCACAGATACTAACAAACGAGGAAATCAATATTGAAAACAGACACTGAACGAAGTGTGAAGTGGTCTCTGTTGGAAGTGGACTGTATAGATCTCTCTCGGCTGCGGAGATGAATCTTGTCTCCAGGTTGTAAGGCTGGAGACTGTAGTAGTAGTAGTTGGAGATCAGGGCGTGACGTGATCTCTTGAAGTTCTTGAAGTTGAAGTTCTAGTTGAGTGGAGAGAAGTCGTGACGTATTTCTCCGGGTTTGGATCTGAGGGCGTATCGTGCAGATCCGTGGTTGAAGTTCTAGTCGTTTGGAGAGAGGGCGTATCGTGCTCTCCGGTGTGGACCTGAGGGCGTAACGTACAGGTCCGGCTTGAAGTTCTTGGAGTTAAAGGTTGTAGTATCTTGAAGATCTCGTAGAACTCTCAGGGCGTAACGTGAGAGCTTGTAGGTTAGGGTGAAGTAATTTAAGACCAACAACACACGTCGTTTTGAGCATACATCGTATACTAATTTCAATGTCAACTTTCGGAATCTTTTATACACCTTCAATTAAATTAGATCAATGGTACGTCTGTTTGTTTTTCTACAACGACCTAGCTTTGCAGAGCTGACCTTAACCGGAGCGCGTTATTCTCACCTTACGACGACTCCTTGTTGTGCTTACATCAACGATTTCGTTCACCTATACATGTTGGGTTCAATGCTATTTTCCGTTTGTAAAACAACGCGTGTTAATTTTAATGATTAAATTATGTAAAAAGTTCCCTAAATTCGTTTTACAATAAATTAAAATTTCTTCACCTAAAATTCTCTTAAATAATGTTGACGCTAGCGTCAACAGACACTGCTTAGAAGCAACATCCCAAAAACTCAAAACCATAAAGAACCCAGGTCTAAATAATATCGCCAACGATTTACTTAAATATGGAGGAGAGAAGCTAAATGAACAATTAACAACCGTAATAAGAAATATTTTCTACCATTTAATATGAATGAGATTTTTATCCTGGTGGCGAAACGCTTTTGAATTACAGTATGAGTAGCTGATAATGGATATCCTTTTCATGAAATCTATAATTACATTTTCTAAATTCGACCTATATACATTGTAGAAGTTGGAAAGAATAGATTATAAGAGTAGGTGAGTATAATGGTAATGTAGTAATATAAAAAATATTTTAAAGCGACATTAAATAACTATTTTGATTGTGTTTTTTTAAGGATAAACTGGTATTTTATGTACATTTACAAAATTAAATGAACATATTTATTATTATGAATTAATAACAATACTCTGTATTAGTACGTCAAACACAACCCAGCATTAAAAGATTTAAAAAAAAATGAAGATATCTTGCAAACATTTGCACAAAAATTGCAAAATTGTTTAAATTCATTATACGTATATTTAAGGAGAAGAGAACTTAAAAATGTTAATGTCACTCCTATAGCGATGACTTTTCAGTTACCTAATTATTACTCATCAGTCATGTTATATGTGGAAAAAAGTATTGGTATAAGGATAATTTTTCTAATACTGAATTGTAAAAGAAATTTAGGCTGGTTTGGATAATTTCAAAGATACAAATATTACTGGTAAGGCCAATAAAATGAACAGCAAGAGACAAGTGCTTTTTAATACTAAATTTATTTCCGTTAGATAGACGCTTCTATATATTTAATTTAATTCTACAAGAATCGAACACATTCAAACTCTAGTAGTCACTCAATGAATTCGAGTCACTTAAAAAGTAAAAAAAAAATAACTTTAATCACCAACAAGATAAAAAATATATTTATCTCAATAAAAAAAGATAAATAAGATAATTGAGATACCTACTATTAAAATCACTCAGGGCTGTAGCTTTCTTTAAAGTACGTAAATAATGGTTACAAATGAAGTTAAAATTTCCCGAAATTATATTTTGAACAAAATTTTATGGAATCGCAAGATTTAAAGAACATTATTTGTAGTCTTATCAAAATGATTCATAAAAATAATGGATTGCAATACATGTAATTTTACATTAATAGGTTATGAATTCATAAAAAATAATTTCCACAAGAGCATAAAACACTTCATTAAACAAAAGCGTAAGCAATAGCTATAAAGTATACCACTACTAATAACTACTAATTTTTGCCCTATATCCAGTAAAATAATAAAAAGTATCTGGGCTCTTTTCACACAAAGCGGATCACCCTATAAACATAATAAAACTAGGTGTCCAGTAGACTGCTATCTGAAAATCACTCTATGTACTTTTATTTTGCTATATTACGCTGTTTTGTTAGTTGTTTGCCACGTTAATTGGTTCAACACACTTACAGTTAAACACCCTGTAGGTATATCCAACCATCCGAATCATGGTTTTGCTACAAATCTGAAACTTCCCTCTCACTCTCAACCCTTTTCCTCCACCTCTACCTACCCCATCCAAGCTACCTCATAACAAACCCATTGTAATCGGAATAAACGTTTCCCTGATTAGAGAATCGAATTTGTCGTCGTGTATACGCCTATGGAGCAACACATTCTGTGATCATTTCTTTATTGATTCAATAAGCGGTATTGAGAAAGATCAATGGAGCACCGCCGAAGCCTCCGGGGTTGTTATTAAATTATCCCTCCCCCGGATCCTTCTTACACGTCCGCACCAGTCGTCCCCTGCTACTTGCAAGGGATACTTGTTTCTACGGTTCCACGTTCTACGGTAATAATCAGCGGGGCTTGTTGACTGGGGGAAAATCGAGAAGTTTATTGAATCGGAAATTATAGTGTATATGTAAATGAATACGTAATACGTATATATCTTGACAAATAAGAAAGAACTATTTAACTCACATATGTCTGCTCGGTCACTTTAGATCGTAGATATGAATATCAAATAATTTTGTTGGCATATGGTCAACACCAGTGTGAAGTTAGCGGAAGTAATTGAAGAGCCAAATTTTCATTCTATTTCTAGCAGCCAATTAATTTTAAACAAAACAATTTAATATATGATTTCACAAAATATATTTTCATTATCCAAAAAGTTGCTTAAACAGTATTAACACAAATTCAAAACTGATTAAAAAACTCTTATTATACAAATGGGCTAGGCACGCAATTAGGCTAGCAATTTGCTCTGGGTATATCTACAATAATAATAAAAACTATGTCTAACCGTTGATTGAAGATCAACGGTCTAACTTATGTTATTTAAATCAAATGAATCAAATTAAATAGCTGACTAGAATTCTATTTTAGAGGAAAAAAATGAAAAAGAGGCAAGACATTGTTTGAGTGATACAATAAAACGTGAGTTTCTAATGGTAGATGACAGACGATCGAATAGATAAACTAAGCTTACGTAAATTGAATTGCGAAGCGTTTTGGTCGTAAGTATAGGGTCTTAAACGGATCAAATTAGTCAATGGCTGGATACAGTTTGTTGTATAGAGAGTTTACCACTTTATTCTCGTGAAGGGGTCCTCACATATGGATCAATCAACTTGTTTTAAATAATTTGGAAATTGCTCTTTATTTATGGTGTTGTAATCTCTAAACGTGAAATCTGTAATAGGGGGCCTAGGCAGAGTTAGTGTGGTAGTAATAAAATCATGACGATCTTTGAATCGCCGAGTCGACTGTCATCATAATCTATAAAGCACAGACATAGAGATGCGGTGTGATAAGTGGACCCGTAGGTATAGTATTGAGATTAAGAAATTCAACTGCATTAAGATCGCCTAATATAACTTTTGTAGTACATTTGTTAGTGTAGTCATTTGTGAAAGCATGTCGAATACGAAATAATTGTAATTAACATTAGTTGCGTGAGGAGCTAGATATACCACACCTACGGAAAAAAAGGATGGTAACTTACGGGTACCTCATCTAGACACATCCACAAATTTTAGTGAAGGTGGGAAACTATTGTATCCATTACGATTCTCCCATCTAGTTACCATCTGGGAGTGGATAAATGGAGTGCAATATACGACAAAAGTAATCGGAAAAAGTATTTTACTCATCTAAACAAATTTTTACTGAAAATTATCCGTTTATACAAACCGTTAACTCCAAAATATTGAGAGAAAGTTAGAAATTAGGATTATATTCCAATCACAACTTTCTTATTGCGGGCTTCGTTCGAAGCGCCGGATCGGGGAGAGGTATTGACATCGAAAAAACGAACCAGACGGACAATCCGGACGGCCAATTATCGCACCGCGATGGCTGTTTGGTGGCAATTCATGTTACACATGTTTGTATCGTCGGTCGCCCGTTTCAGGCGTGGCGATTTTGGCCTGGATCGGTGAGTGGCTAGCGCGGCGCTTATATAAAGCTATGCTTTCCCTCTTGGTTATTCCCAGAGTGCCTCATTTCGTTTTTGACGATTTTTAACGTTCGGAAGGTTACGTGTGGAAGAAAACAAAAATGAAGAAGAAGAAAAAGAAGAGAAAAAATGTGTTTTCAGCAGTGATAAATGTACCAACGCAAGATCACTTTTGGTTTTGACTGGAAGTGAATATAACACACGAGAAGCTCAACGGATTTTGTTGTGAGAAAAAATAGTACAATTTATTTAGAAATAGTGCTTGTAACGTCACAAATATCGTGGGCTATGCATAACATTTAAACGTTTATTCCGGTCAAATCCTGCAGTTATGACCGGAAGTGAATATAACTGTTATCGTCCTTCTAAAACGATGTCATTTAAGTTTTCATTATTGGCAGTTATGTTTTTTTAATATGTAAAGCAGCCCGTTATGCAGTTGTGCAAAGTCTTATGCAAAAAATTCTTGTTTTTCGGGCAGCGTTCATGCACATGTAACCATCTCAGAAAGTTCCGTTCTCTTGTGTGTTGAAAACCAACCTGGAGTTGATACGGAACAAAATATAGAAAACAGAAATCGTAAATATCTTTCTAAATTCTCTGCTACCCGTTTAGTACTTTTCCTGTAGAATTTGGTCAGGCTAAATAACCTATTCAAAGTTTGTCACAAAAAGTTAAAATTATATAAATATCATTGAATTATAGTCGTGACATTTATATGTTAATCAAATTTTTTAACGATTAAGCATATAAAACATATCACCTAAAGTTCCAAAACGCAATCCCGATCAACTCCCTGTCTCGTTTCGAGAAAACGTTGCTCCAAAGAGTGTCCCTCTTCCATCCTCTTCCTCCCCTCTCTCGTTCCCTTAATTCGAACAAATGATCGTCTGAGACGTAACAAAATTAGATTCCTT
This sequence comes from Cryptocephalus moraei, assembly GCA_946251905.1. NCBI lineage: Eukaryota > Metazoa > Arthropoda > Insecta > Coleoptera > Chrysomelidae > Cryptocephalus > Cryptocephalus moraei. The sequence goes on from OX276452.1 coordinate 4,069,838, forward strand.
ACATGGGTGTCCGATGCCTCTTCCCCGTTTAAACGTTATGGCCGTGAAACCCTCAGAGTTAAGGTTTGTAATGAGACGAGAAACACGTCGCGCCTCATTCGTTCCCTTAATCCGACGCCAGAAGCCGAAGGATAAGTCGAAATGTATACGGGGTTGGTCGCGGTAAAAGAATAGATGATAGAATATCAAATGTTGCAATACGGAAATAAGTAGAAACTACGGAGGAGTTAGAGATAAGTGTCAGTGTTGTCAACATGTAAATGGAATAAAACTGGTAATAGGAGGAGTAAGGAATTGTAAAGAAACGCTTTGCGCACGTGTTGAGTTTCATTTTCTGTTGAGTTGGACACTATCTACCGAGTTTTGGGAACATAGACCCTAACTTTATTCATACACCTTGGATATAACAGTGTGGCGGAAATAAATTTTCATATTTGCTAAGTCCTGCTGAATACAATATTAATTCTTTTGTTTTTATATGTGAAAATATTAATTTGTTTCTTAAGGGGAGACATGGAAGGAGCCTCTACACGCGCAATATCTAATAACACGACAATAGAAATCTAAACATATTGCCGGCGTCCCCGAAAATGTCTGCCACATACGGCCAATCCTTCCACCAAACGATCAGCGCCATGTTAACAAAAGACCAGCTCTTTTTATAGCCGCTTTGAGAATTGTAAGCGTCAATATAAAGGGTATTATCAATAACAAGTAGAATATTTTTAGAAATCTCTGCAGGAGGTCCGGCTGCGACGTACTCAGCAGTCAAGAAAAATAGATGAAACTTCCATAAGACTGAACATGCCTGGCATGCGATTTGCTATAGAAATTCCCCATAGTCGACATGGGAGTGCAATATTCACTAATGAAAATAAATTGTAGGGTCTACAAATGCAAACGGCATTGAAATACCTACTAGTATAGAGATCTTTCAAACCGGGATCTGGAAAAAGGGATATAATTGGGATTTACGCTTTGCAAGTACTCCCACAGAGGATCGTTGCGTAAAGCTGGTGTACCGTCCTATACCTAAATCCCAGCACAGACCAGTGGGAATAAACATTAATGCTGCTACGAAAACCCAAACTGTCCCTTTCAGAAGGAGATTCAGTTTTAAAAAAGATAACTGAAATGAATACAAAACTCAAATGGATAACGTTATTAAAGACCTTGATCCAATTCCAGAAAACTATGAACAGTTCGTAGAAGTCGTTAAAACCATCTTTAGACAGACAATACCTAGAGAATGCAAGCAACAGTATATAACTGGCATGTCTAATGGGCTAAAAAACCTATTGCAAAAGTACTGCGATCTCTACGAAAATAACCCGTTTAACAAAGAAACAGCCGATACTGGAGCCACTCTACTAGCAGAACTCGACCGTGCGAGACAAGAAAAATGGGTAGAAACACTGGAAAGGATGAATATGACCCATATTAACAAAATAGTATGGAATTTCATCAAGAAACTAAACGCCCACCCTAAGGAAATAAAGAAGGTGAGCAATGTTACGGCTGATCAGGTAGCACACACATTGCTTGAAAACGGCAAAACACAAGAACACCAAAAGATAGAATTCTCCAGAACCCCAGAAATCTTCCTCGGCGGACCTTTCACACTAACTGAACTTAATAAATATATTAACTCCATAAAAAAGGGGAAGCTGCTGTAGTTAAAGATTTCTGTACCTCACAAATGAAACACATCGGTAAATGTGGATTCCACAACTGATAAACACCTGCTGCCTATTTTACAAAACACCAAGATTTTGGAGGAAGGCAAAAATAATCACTCTTCTTAAACCAGGAAAACTCAGAGTCACCAAGCAGCTATGGACCAAGTTCCCTACTTTACCATCTGTATAAAATATATGAGAAGCTGATCTTGACGAGAGTCCAAAACTGTATGGATGGCGTACATAAGACTCAAGAGGGCAAGGAGATTCTGCACTGGAGACGTTTTGGTCTTAACTGAATTCATCGAGAATGAATTCGAACAAAGTCTTATGACTGAAGTCGCTTTCGTTTACCTATTTGCAGCCTACGACACTATCAACCACAGAAAGTTGCTTACAAAGATATACCAAATCACGAAAAACTAGGTACTACCACCATAAGAAGGTCATCGAGGCTAGAAGGCTACAAGAAACGGTCTGCCGCAAGGTATTGTGCTTGCACCAATGCTGTTTAATATCTATACAAACGATCAGCTTACGCCGGACTATTCGAATCACTTCCTTTACGCAGGCTGTGGCTCTACAAAATAGAAATTTCAAGAACATCGAACAGAAACTTAAACAAATACTAAAAACTATGTCCAAATACTATAGAGAAAATTCACTTAGACCTAATCCATCAAAAACCCAAGTTTTTGCGATTCATCTACAAACAAAAATGGCAAGTCTTAAGCTATGGGTGGTCTGAGAAGGGAGTGCTCTGCAGCATGTAGAAACACCTAACTACCTGGGTGTAACATTGTACAGATCATTGGCATACAAGCACTACTGTCACAAAACCAAACAAAATGTATCCGCAAGGAACCACCTCCTCAGGAAACTATCCCAGGAAAGTGGGGCGCAAAGCCAATCGTATTATGGACATCTGCACAAGCACTATGTTATTCCATCGGTGAATACGCCTCGCCAATCTGGAATAGATCAGCATACGCAAAATTAGTCGATATGGCCCTGACCGATACGTGCATAATTATTTAAGCTTGTATGAAACCTACCCCAGTGGAGAATTTATACAAGGCTGCAGGTTTTACAGCACCATCTGCCCGTAGAAAGGAAATTGAGTGCACCGAAAAATTCCGAAAATCCTTTGACAAACGACACCCACCACATGGAACCCAAGCACCGTGAAGACGAGTCAAGTTCAGAAAAAGTTTCCTCACAATGGTGAACGGTGAACTCCTAGACGACTACTCCTTGAAGCAGGAGCCTTCAAATGGCAGCCATCTCGAGTGGAAGTTCTGGAGGGCCCTAAACAGGATCAGAACCGGAGTGGCGCCAGTTAAGATCAACTTGGTAAGATGAGGACTGAAACAACCAGAAGATATTCTATGTGATTGCGGCAAAATTCAGTCAATAAGTCATCTACTAAACTGTCGAAACTGCCAGCATCCCTGCTCCCTGGATGATGTATGCGTCGCAATAGAAAATGCAGTTGACGTGGTCTGATTATGGGCGGAAAGAATATAAGAGATCCGGACACGGGAAAGTAAAGTAAGTATTTTTCAAGGTATGAAACACATTTTTTACTAATTTCTTAAATAACCCAACAGAATGTCGAATAAAACTTTGTCCAAATTGAATCGTTGTGAACGTCAAATATTCACCTTCAGTTGCCAAAGAGAAAGGCATCTGTGTGAAATAATAAATAATAACGCCAACAAGAACATAGTAGACAAAATTAGATATACACAAGATGCCCAAACGAAAATGAACCAGAATTATTGCCGGAAAGTACTGGCACCAAAATGGTTACTTAGATAATGGCAAAGCCATTTCCATTAGGTAGGTAATTCAAAAGATGGAAATGAAGGAAAACTTGTAGGAAAATTGTCATGAGATTTTTGTGTGTGCTAATTGGAAACATGGGAGTTTATACTGTTGATAGCTTATTAAACAATTGTCAGGTGATTTGCACATGATTAACTGCGAGTTATTGAGAACAGTAGTTCGAAAATTCCAAGGATTTTTCTCTGACTTTTTTACCTACCATTACACCTACATAGTATACACAAAGTTTATTAAACATATAAGATTCGCAAATAGATTAAAAGTAAAGAAAATGGTGACAGACAAAAGGAAAACTGTATATCAAATATAGCGCAAATGTCATAAATTTTGTTTCGTCTGTCTTTACTACCTTTAAAAAGACAATAGTATAGTGGCGAACATTAGGAAAATCAGGAAAAGAGACTCCAGACAAGAGCTTCATAGCAATAAAATCATTTAAAAATTTCCGAGCCATTTTTATGATTGTCATATTATACTTAACTGTAAAATTAAATTACATTTCAAATTCCGAACGGCAAAATGTTCTATAGCCACGAGTTTTCTATATTAAACTAGGTACTAAACAAGCATTACATACTTTTTCGGTAGCAAAATAGTACTACATCCTTTTCAGGTGCATTTTTATATTAAACATTTTCATGCAACATGCACCATTTGTAAAAATATTTGAGGTTATTAATTTTTCTACCGTTTTAAAATCCGTCCAAATAAAATTGAAGCTCTATGTTATACACAAAATGTCAACCAAAAAATCGATAATATATCTTTCATCATAGGTATCATTCGTTTTCGTGCTCCTTTTCTAATTTTCCACGACCTCCTTAGGTACCTACTACATATAAATTCTGCAACATTAAGGATAGAACAAAACCATCATAAAAATTCGTACATGATTTTCGCACTCCGAGTCACTTTTTATGATTTTTTCTACAGTTAGTCATTTCAGATCCAACAGAACTTTCTGCTATTTAATGCCTCAGCCACCCTATGCTCCTCGCGCTGCTACTCGCTCTGCTCCTCGCGCTGCCGTTGTATTGCCCTCTCTGGCCATACACTGCTCTCCTCGCGCAATTAATCGCCACACAAAAGCAATATTAAAATTTTTTGAAAATAAGATTCTACGGTATACATCAAATGACATTTCTATATTACATTTCATTAAATATGTATCTAATCGTTCTAGTGCTTCTTTGTGAATTAGGTAAATTATTGACATACACATTTATATCTACTTACAAAAAGTTAAAAAAAAAATATAAGTACATAGCTTAATAGCGAATTGATGTGTTAATAAGTTGTGGTAAAATTAATAAAATGATTTAATGTGAGTACCTACTATCATTTTGACAAAGTACCTATAGGTATTTTACAAATTTCTAATGCCTCAGCCACACTATGCTCCTCGCGCTGCTACTCGCTCTGCTCCTCGCGCTGCCGTTGTATTGCCCTGTCTGGCCATACACTGCTCTCCTCGCGCAATTAATCGCCACACAAAAGCAAAATTATAATTTATTGAAAATATGATTTTACGGTATGCATCAAATGACATTACATTTCATTAAATGTGTATCTAATAGTTCCAGTGCTTCTTTGTGAATTAGGTAAATTATTGACATACACGTTTATATGTACTTACAAAAAGTACAATTTTTTTAAATACGTAGCTTAATAGCGAATTGATATTTTAATAAGTTGTGGTAAAATTAATAAAATTGTTTAATGTGTCCTGAGTACCTACTATAATTTTGACAAAATATAGGTATTTTACAAATTTCTAACCCATAATATCAAATTCTTGTAATATATTTTTTACATACATTTAATATTTATTTTACGTCCTTTTCGAAGGTCTTCCGGCCACTACCTCCCGGATTATGTACCCGCCAGGTTACTGGACAGATTACATCCTCCCTTTTGGTTGGTAGCTACATACCATATGTTTAAACTTATGTTGTTTATGTTATGGATCCCAAATAACTGGCTCTGCAGCCAACAAATCAATAAATATTAGTTTTTTCGTTGCTCCATTCTTCGCTCGCACTCTGGGCGTAATATGACCCCAATTTAAAAATTTCAAGAAAACAAGAAAAACTTTTGAGATATCAATATGCAATACGTCGATTTCGATGTAATAAAAAATGGGGAACAAACTGGTGCAGTTATTTTTGCCTTATCTGTTGTAGTTTTCGACATTTCGCGCAAAAACCATTTTATTCGCCGTTTTCATCCCTTTGCCGGGGGTTGCGGTCAAAAATATTGACAGATTTGGGTTCCTGAGGGTCAAAACCATAATAGTATAATAATTTCATATTGAAGCGAACGTTAATTCAATGAGGATTTCATTGGGCTACACGTGCGATGTGCGATTGTGTGGCCAGATACTCGCGCTCATATTGCCAGTCCTTTGACTCGCGCCCGAAAAACCGACAAACCAGGGAAGGATGGGCATGACGAGGAGCAAGACGTGTGGCAGGACGAATATCGTGGCCACACTACTTCTCTCGTTACTTCCCTCGCTACTTCCCTCGCTACTCGACGAGTGTGTGGCAGGGGTATAGCGATGTGCGATTGTGTGGCCAGATACTCGCGCTCATATTGCCAGTCCTTTGACTCGCGCCCGAAAACCCGACAAACCAGGGAAGGATGGGCATGACGAGGAGCAAGACGTGCGGCAGGACGAATATCGTGGCCACACTACTTCTCTCGTTATTTCCCTCGCTACTTCCCTCGCTACTCGACGAGTGTGTGGCAGGGGCATAAAATATGAGTTTGGGTCAATATCTCCAATTTGAATACAAAATAGCAAACAAAAAGAAATGGTAGAAATTTGCACACATTTTAAATGACCGCCGAACATTGTCATATAATTATTGTGCCGCGCAGACAGAACTTTCTATTTTCTAATTTTCCAAACGTTCGTTGCTGTAAAGCCTCAAGCCATTTGAATTTGAAATTCCAATTATTTTTTAAAGTGAAATAAATACAAAATGGCAGTCAAAAAACGACCACGGAAATTTTTATATGATTATCGCGCTCCGAGTTGCTTTTCCCTTTTTTTATTTTGTTAAGGTTCGTCACAAAAGAACTACCAACCACTTTAATCTTGAGATTTGGATAATGTCACAAACTGAAATACAAAATGATAACTAAAGTAAGTATTTATAACATGTTGGACACGCTGGAGTTACCTGCCATTTTGCATAATAATACGGTACAATATTAACTTCAATATGAGATTTATTAAAAAAAAACGTAAAAATAAAATTTTTCTTCGAAAAATGGTAGTTACGCCACCTGCCAATCAGTTTACAACCTATTTGTAATAAACACTTCCAAACTTATAAAACACAGAAATACTGTACCAATTTTAAAATTTCTTTCAGGTTTAGCCTTCATTTCCACCCTTTAAACTAGTGGAAACCTTCTGCCACTTTTTAAGGAACCATTTAGGTGCCATTTTATGAAATATCGAAAAACCGATAAGTTATGTGCAAGAGAAAAACTATTTTCTATTTCTTCGTCATTCTCGTCAATATTTCATTAATGTACGGGAACGTCGCGGTATGATAAAAGATATTTTGCAGGTATAATAAGAAACTATTATTTACGTACATATCTTAAAAGCTTTTACAAAATGTTGCATTAAAAATTAAATATACTATTCGAAAAAAAAATATATTGACATATTATCATGCTACAATTATGATTCTTAACGCAACGCGATTTTATAAAATTTGTTCCAAGCACCACGAAAACCGTTACAGAACTGTTATTTCGAGTTAGTCTAATTGAATTTGTTCATTATCTCGCCAATGTCCACACAAGGACAGAAAAAAGTCTACAGGAAATTACCGATGTGTAACGTTGGAACGTTGGAACCAAGCAATAGAGCTCAAAAACATACCCGTTTGTGACAAAAATATACGTAGGTAGCGACTTGCGCCATCTTTTAGGGAATTTAATGATTCTTGTTTTCAAGTTTTCAAGATCGGATTTAACCGATAACGATTCTTTTATTAACAATTTAACAAACAAAAGGGTTTTTTTTGTTTTTCTTTAATAGCAACGAGCGTATCAAAGGAATGACAACGGTGTCAACAGACAATTTGTAGCTAGTAAAAAGACGAAGAGAATGAGGTAAAAATCAACCCGATGGGTTAATTAAAAAAGAAGAAAATGTGGAAAAATCAAAATCCTTTTTAATTTTTGAAAGAAAAAAGATCATAACTTCGCGAGTTTCCATGCTAGAGAAAAATCCTTCCGAACTTAAGTGGTAATCAAAAGTTAATATGTAGGGAATGGGATTATTCGGCGCGGCCGATTCGGCGCGGCCGTTTCGGCGCCGCCGGTTCGGCGCGAAGACAGTTCGGCGCGGGGCAATAATATCACCTGCCTGTTTAGCTAAGTGAATAGGTGTATGGTCCTTGCCCTCTTGCGCTTCCCATGTAGGTACTTTATAATTCGTTTTTCTGAATTTAATGCTAAAATATACCAATTTAGTTTATTCTACATCTTATCTAAACTAAACATACCAGACACTAATCTCATTTATACACTACTTTAAATACCAAATTAATATCAAATTTTCAAAAAGAATAATATTAAATACACATGCGCCGAACTGTCCTTCGCGCCGAATCGGCTGCGCCGAACTGTCCCCTCTCGCCGAACTGGCGGCGCCGAACCGGCCGCACCGAACCGGCCGCGCCGAACTGTCCTAGACCCAATATGTACACGAACTAGGCGCTGTCCGATTAATAGTTTACACAAAGTCTGCGGTTAAATTTTCGGGTGGCCTTTTTTTCGAGAAGGCTGGATGCTCGGTGAGTAGTGCAATTTCAATTTGAAAAAAAGATTCGGAAAGAAGAGATCGCACACTATAAGCCCTCTATTTCAGTTTTTTGCTAAAATTATGAGAATTGGATGTAAAATGCGCTCAAACATGGCATGAGTCGGACGAGGGCCCCAAGTTAGCATGTATATAAAGTTGGCGGACTACCCTCCTCAGGCCGGCAAAACAAAATAGTGGAGATATTGTGTTTTCTTGTAGCTTTTTTGTAGCGAGAAAACGAATTTTGTAGCTTTTGAATAGCAAGAGCTACAAAAGGTGGGCTAACTTAATATTAAGTTAGCGGCCACCGCTATAACTCATACACGGAATGTAATAGGATGCTATGATTTGAGCAGGAATTTGTTACTTTAGAAGTACTTGAAAGTCACTGGGCCAAAAAATTTTTGGCCACATTTGGCCAATTTTGGCCAAAAATGACAAGATGTTCAATCATCACTCGAGGTTCAATTTCATGATATATTAGCTATCTTAAAAATCATTTGGCGTTGAAAACCTTCTGTTATTTGGCCGAAAAAGCGGACAAAAATTACCAGAAATGGCCAAAAAGACGAAAATTGTTTATTTCAGCCAAAACATGGGAAATCCTATATATACGTCAACAGGTCGAACATGTGGTACACAGAGAGCTCAGAACAGCTAGCAGGGGTCAATAAAAATTACCCAGAAACGGCCAAAAATTCTAAAATGACTTATTTTGGCCAAAACGTGCTAAATCCTGTATATACCTTAATTGTTCGAAAATGCGGTCCAAGGGAATTCCAGAAGACTCTGTCAGACACTAAAAGTCACTTTGCACAGCGGGCCTGTGGAGCTACAAATTCTAAAAGGACTTATTTCGGATAAAACGTGCTAAATGCTGTATATACTACAACAGTTCGAAAATGTGCATTTAAAATAGTCGACTGGACAGGACTTAGAAATTGTTGATTTTTTCAAGAAACTGGATAAGCAATTAAAATTTTGCAAAAACTACTTGACCGATCGAGCCCATCTTTTGCATACTTATAAGGCACATCACAACTCACAAATTCCTAACGTTTCACTTAATTCGAACAACTAATTAAAAAGTTATTAACAATATTCAAAAATAACCATTTTGCCTCCTTTTTTTTCAATAACTTTTTTATTTATAGTGCAATTTTAATTTAGGAAGTCAAAAATTATCACGTGATTCTTAGGGGGGTATTACGGCATATCACGGTTTATCATGGTGGGGGGGAGGGGGTTTAAAAAAGGCAAATTTAGCGTCACGTGATTTATGGACGGCCCCTAATGGCTAAAAACTGGATTTTTAATCCGAATTATAAGTTTTTTGGTTAGGTTAGGTTGATTACTATTAGGTTGGTACATTTGTTGTTTCTTCGGTAATTTTCATGACAGTCCCAGCACTCTGCAGGACATAAGAAAAAAGATAATAGTTGTAATTTCACACTCAAAAGGAATACATATGTTCTAAAAAAGTGTATATAGCTCGGTGAAAAAGTGATTCATTAGCTGCTTTCATTTTACAAATTCAGAAGAGTAACTACTTAGACCTATAGGGTTCAGTTCTAAATTGAATTGAAAAAAGTTAAGAATTTAATAAAGAATTAAAAATTAAAAGAGTTGAAATCAATTACCTCCCTCCCTCCCTCGAGGACGATAACCTGTCTTCGCTTTAACTGCATCGAATTATAACACAAACAATTTATATGAAGCATTTGTTTCTGTTCATGTGAGGCAGCGGATAGATTCTCACTTATGATTCTGATAGGTGGCAGATCATTTCATTTCGCCCCTGCCTACGCGAGCCTTGATTTATCTCCCAACACCACACGGCGGACACCATTGTCCTAACCTCAGCTCCTATCCGTACGGAATATTTCCTTCTTAATATCCCCCTATCTCCCTTCAGAATATATCTACTTAGGCCACAAAATTCAGCTTGGAAAAGAAAATCAATCTTCTAAAATCGCAAGAAGAATAAGCCTCTCCTGAGCAGCTTTTGGCAAACTAGGATTTATCCTTAAATCTTAAATTTAAAGAGAAAAGTGTTTGACTCCTATGTGATGCCGGTGGACATATGGACTTGAGACAATGGCAATTACCCGCAAATTTGCCAATAAGCTGCAAACCACCCAACGAGCAATGGAGAGGGCTATGATAAGAATCACTTCAAGGGATAGAGGTGGCAAGGAGGAAATTTGTAGAAGAACTAATATGACGGATGTACTAAGGTTTGTGGCCCAGGTGGGTACACCGATCCAGTATCGGTTAGCTCCAAGGATTCTAGGGAGAGCAAGTACTCGATATGTATAAAATCTAACCCAAAACAAAAAAAACATCAAGAATCGAAAAAATTCATTATAGTAATTTACAATATTAATACAATCAGCACAGAAGCACACAAAACTAGAAGCTTAACTCAGTAAAATAAACTGGGAGACCATAGGGTTATGTGAAGAAAGAATGCCTGGAGAGAAAAGTTTAATATTGAAATCAGGACAGCTTATGTACCAAAATAATCCAGAATCGAAGTACAAATATGGCGGAGTAGCATTTCTAATAAACTGTAGAATTAAACACTTGGTAACCAAATTCTGTGCCATTTCAGAAAGAGTCATCTATCTCACGTTGAAGATGTCACATATACGACTTGTTGCACCAACGACAGACTAAGTAGAAAGTGAAGGAATAGAAAAAGTTTATGAAGACATATCACGTGCCAGAACACAGCAAAAGGCGTACTACACTGTCATCGCCGGAGACTTTAACGTAAAAGTAGGAGGCAGAAACTCGGAAGATGATAAGTTTGTCGGAAACTACGGCCTGTGCGTCAGAACTCATTGAGGTGAAATGCTTACAAATTTACTTAGTAGCAAAAAACTCCACTGCTTGAATACTTTCTAAAAAAACAAACGCAAAGAAAATGGACATGCTTAAATTCTGACCAAAGAACAAAAAACGAGATATATCCTGTTAAATGATGAAACAATATGTAGAGACGTACCTCTCGGTATTGAGCCAACTTAATACAGGCAGCGACCATGGGCAAGTGAGGTCAGTTTTAAAAATTAAGCTGTAATTAGTGCGAAAGAAATTATTCCACCCGCCTAAATATCCTATGATTGATAAACTGAGACAGAATCAAGAGAAATACATTGTAAAACTTAAGAAACGATTCGAATTAGTAGAATCTTTAAATAACCTAACCGAAGATGTATTGAACAAAAAACTGAAAAACAATATTCAAACAGCTGCTAAGAAAATATGTGCAAATAAAAGACCAAAAGACCAAAAATTAGCAAATTGTCACAGGAAACTCTTAATTCAATTGAAAAAACGAGACAAATCGACAGGATGGCAGACAATTTCAAAGAAATCAACCAAAAAATCAAAACGGCGATTAAAATTGATAAGAGAGTGTATACAATAAGAAACCAATAATAGAACGAGCAAATTATAATAATTTTAAATATGTATCTAATAGAAGGAAAGATCCGATTGAGATGCTGTTTTTTGCAAAATGTTCAGGAAGTCGTCTATAACAAAACGTACATCTAACCTCTTTATGCTCGCAATTTTTTAAATGTTTATTTACCAAATGACTCATTTTTGTTACAGTATTGAAAAACACATGGTATATATCAAAAACGGTTCAACGAAAATATCTCGGAAATGTTTTCTCGGGCGTTTTAAAGATCTCTCTTTATCACTTTAGTGTTATATTTATTATTTATTGCTATATTGTTGTAACTTGGGTAACTAACAAATTAATAACTCAACGCCCGAAATCACTAGAAAACCGACTTTTTTCCAATATCTCTGGCTTCTAAAGGCGAACCATCGGACAAGATTGTTGTAAATATAATTGTTAATTGTTCGATTGTTGCAACCTCGCTAATTAATAATATATAATTAACAATATTTAGTTTTGACGTTTGTTTTAAAGAACGGAAACGTTAATTAGTAAACTATTTCTGAAATCCAGTTGCGCTTCACTGTTAAAATAATATTAGATGTATTTTAAGTATTAGGTAAGTATAGCTAAATGTAACTAGGTACTAATTACATTAATGCAAAGTTCTGTTTGATTTATAACTAGTCTTTAATTTTATTTGACTGGCTGACTTACTGACCGATTTTACGTTGTTTTAATTTATAGATTGGCATTTTGTCATACTAACTAATAACTACGTTGAGCTATAGACTTCAGAAATCGGAAGGTCTATGGCTGTTAGAAAATTTTCCTAAATTATTAGTGAATGTAGATTTTAAATAAAATCATTGACTGTAAACCCTCATTCGACCCAGCCATTTCTTCAGTCACTCCCTCAAAAAATATAGAACTTTTTCCGCAGAATCAATGCATCCCAAAGATTCTAATCTCCGATGTATGCACGAACGGCTCGAAGGACCTTTTAAAGTCGGAGCGCTTAAAGGATGTCGTTAGTGAAAAACCGATTGACCAGATCTCCGCCTTTGATCTTGCTAATACTTACGCCACTTTTTAACAGATTGCCGATGCCCGATCGAGCGCTGAGAGGAAAGGGGAGCGAGCCACTTTGAGAATCTTCGACTTATTGAAATTCGTCCGGGGAGCCGCTCAAAGAAATGGAATCCTCGAGGCAACATTAATTAGGTAGATTTAGAAGAAATGTATTCCTCCAAGGCTCTAAAAATGTTTTTATGCCGTTTGATATCTTAAGTAACATTTTATTTAAATGGGTCAGGTTTCATCCGAATATCGTCATAATTCAAAATACTGAAAATATTTATTTACATTACTTCTGCACTTCGACTCTATAAGTTATTAAATTTGCAGTCCGGTAATATCTAAATAATCAAAAGGGCAAACATTAAAATTTTGTAATAGTTAAGTTCGTTGTGTTATTTAACACAAAGTCCACCACTGAGATGGACAATATCCTCCAAAATAATATAATTTTTTTTACAAAGTACTCACACTATATGGCAACATCTTTGGCTGTCGTTACCATATCGAATCAAAGAAATGTCAATAATAAGGTTGAAGCATATTGGTTGCTTTTTAAAAGATTGAATTCGAATTTTAAGCAATTTTTCTATTCCCAAAACATTTTTTACTTTTCTTAATATTCGTTTCATCAATGCCATCTATTGATTCGCTTTACAAACAACTGCTTGATACTCATTTATTCCAATGACAATGACAAACTAGTATTATTCAACTACATATTTGAATTTGAAATATTCATTACTTTAGTATCCTTCAGGGTACATAGTTATAACTAGAACTCGAATGAAATTCTTAAAGTAAAGTCCTCTTCGTGTTAAACATATTTCACTTTCATCAATTGTAGATGAAAATATTTTCTAAAAACTGAAGTTCATAACTAAATATCAATGTTCAAGTTTCTTGTGACAATTTGTTGGTGTATTTTCAAACACCAACCAGAAAATATTAAACTCTTTACAACCAGAAGTAGAGTCCTGCGGCGCGTTTCGGTTAGTCATGGAGAACGATTGAACCAGTCTAGAATTTAGTCTAAGTGAATATCCGCGAATATACCACTTGACAGTCAGAATATTTTCTTGTACTGTATATAATTCCATATAAAAGAAATGTATACAATGTTTTAAAGATTTGTCATTCCATCATTTTGTATCTATCCACAACGGTGTCGTGTAAACGGTAAAACAGAAAGGAAGTCTACCGTATAGCGCACAAGTGACGCTGTAAGTCATCAAAGGCCTCTCTTGCCAACAGTCGGAAATCGTTGCACAAATGATTACTTATAACTGCTTCATGTAAAATTTCTAGACATACAAGAGACTTTACTTTCTTATATTGTAGAAATCATGAATTTTGGTATCGTTTACGGAAAAAAGTCTCGAACTATTATCTCTTCTTCTATGAAAAAAATAATTTCATAAAATCTTGCTAAAAATACACCAAATTAGTGGAAGTGGAAACACGTTCAATGAATGTAAAGAAATTTTAGGATTTTTTCCCAGTCCTGTTCCATAGTTAAACCAAAGTAATTTCATAATGCAACACTAAATTTTCAATGCTATCCAAGATAAAATAATATTCCATTTAACTTACTGTCTTAACTAAGACGTTAATTTATTTAATAGCTATAGTAGTACAAAATTCAATATTGATTATTTTGTCAGATGCCTAATTTTATTATTTTTCAGTGAAGTTTTTACTTTTTAACTCCTTTATACATAAGTACGATTATCTCGTGTCGTTTACATAAAATAAACGTTACGAACACCGAGCAAAATTGTACTATTTTCATATGCGACGCCAAAAAGATCAATCGTAATGAAATAGCACCAGTTTGCATCCACTGCTGGTTATAGGCCTCCCTTAATATTTCCCATTTGTCCTTTTTAACCTTTTTAAATCATCAGCCCAGTTTATGGGCGGTCTTCTGCGATTTCTGGAGGCTCCATGTCGAGGTCGCTATTCTGCAAGGCGTTTGGTTCACCTGTTGTCAAGCATTCTTGCCACATGGCCTGACCTGCCCAGTTCCATTTCAGACATTGTATTCTGTACACCGCATCTGTCACCTTTGGTCTTCCTCGGATAATGTTACTTGGGACTCTGTTTAGTAAAGTTATGCCTAAGATAATTCGTTCTATTGCCCTTTGTACCACTTGAATTTTATGTATGATTTTTTTTGATAAGGGTGAGATCTCCGTACCATACGTTAGTAAGGGTACCACGCATTTATCGAAGATTTTCCTATTCAGACAGATTTGGATATTGGATCTAAAAATATTCCTGAGCGTACCAAATGCCATCCATGTCAGGCCCACTCTTCTGTGGAGTTCATGAGTTTGATAATCTTTCCCCAGCTTTATTTCATGTCCCCATTTCAAGTACTAATACCATGATACCTCACAAATCTGCCTACCATCCACGGTAATATTATTTCTTAGGGGTCAATTAGTCATTACTTAAGTTTTAGGAAAGGTTATCTTCAGTCCTACGTGGCTAGAGAGAGTCTTCAGTGATTGTAATATTTTATTGACGTCTTCTACGCTATCGCTATCAGGACGATATCGTCATCGAAGTGTAGGTGTTGAGCTATTCACCATTTACACTAACACCCATGTTTATGGAATCAGTGGTTTTAAAAGCGTGCTCCAATAGATTTATGGCGAGCTTTGGAGAAATAGTATAACCTTGCAGCACTCCGTTTTGAATTTTGAAATTATTGGTATTCTGATGGAGTTTCATCGATGCTGTTGCATTATCATATATGTATTTTAGCAGTGTAATGTATCTGGAATTTATTCTGCAGCAGGCCAGTGAATCGAGAAGTTTGTGCTGGTTGAAGGAGTCTATTCGTAATCTACGAATAGAAGTACTAGACGCGTATTATATTCTAGGCATTATTAAATTAGTAGTTTCATTTCTAGTAGATGATCGTTTATACCAAAACCGGATCTATATTCTGCGTGCTCTCTTGGTTGGTACCTTTCAAATTTTGTCGTGAAGCCTTAGATCAATATTTTTGGTCAATGCCACATATTAAATCAGTCTTGTGACTAGCTGTTAAAAAGTGATGTACCTACATGTGTCACATAAGAGTGGGAGGTGCTTCTTGTTGTCATCGTACTTATAATATGAGAACTGTGAAAGTTGTGAGATTGCTGACAAACATCCACGATACGTAGAAAAGCACTGCATCGGTGTCAAGTGTACCATGTATATGCAGGTAGCACTGATACCCTAGTACATACAGTGAATCACATTTCTCCTTCTCTTCTAGTAAGGAGTCAGGGGGTAATAATTTCAAACAGGAGACGAAATATTGGCTTGAAAATTAAGCGGTGGCATTTTGTATAACACATTTATTCTGTGTTTATATCAATTTCTGTTCTATAAGTGACAGTTCGTGAAACCTCCACAGAGTCCATGTTTGACAAATGTTCCTATATTCTAAAAAAAACTACAACTGTTTTAAGTTCTACTTCCCTTCTTCCTGGTTTAACCCAAACCAATATTCTACTAATTTAAAACTCTTTAACAACCACCGGTTAAGACAGTCCGTAAGAGAGTTTACATTGATTATAATGAGTGTCGAGCGATTATCACAGTGAAAATAAGAAACCATTTATGATTCGCCAAGGAAATACTAAGGTTCGTGGGCATTTTACTGTTTCATTATGCAGGGCGTGGAATAAAATTGCCCAAGATAGATAAAAGTTTAAAGGATATCTTTCTAATAACGGTCTGTATGATATTTACTGACGACTGACTAACGTCGGCGTATTAAATTGGAAAGGCACGCACGGAAAACAAAAAGATGCACTACATAAAAAAAATAAGTGTGTAAATATCCCATCTTTGAATCCATTTAACTTTTTGAATGAAGCAAAGTTTTCCAAAATAATCGACATATATTTTCCTGCTTTATGAAATGTACTTCATAATTTTCAAATTGGCGAATGGTCCAAAGGCTGGAAAACGAACCTAAATGCTTGTATTCAACCCGATATGACAAACCCTTAGATAGCAGGTCCTTGAGGTATCCTCTTACACCAGGAAAGTGTGTTGTCGTTAGAAGCTTCAAAGTTTCCAAGGAGCATTATATTCTTGACCATAACTGATAAATGGATAAAAACCAGTTTTCTGTTTAATATGATTGTATTGTTTAGCTTGGGGTCTCACGATAGAAAATTAAATGAATAATGCAATTCCACATTTCTTTCTTCCCGCATACCACCCACTTAACTACTCCCACTTAATATATCACTGCAGAGATGCGAGAGTTGCACAGTGGTATCGCAGAAGCGCAGTAGCGATCGAGTAATTGTCAGCGTCAGATCCAAATCTGTATCTTCGCGCATTCATACGGCTTCATTTAGTTAATGTGTAACAGATATACCCACATAAATACATAGATAATACTAGTCGAATGTTCTGATGTCGCACAAGATACGGAGAAAATGAAGAGCGAAGAAAAAATTAACTACTAGCTTCGGGTGCTTTATTGCAATGTCCTGAGTGGGCTTCAAATGCTAGTGATCAGTACATACAGCAAACGTTCGAATTACGATAGGCCTCCAAGGATAGAGATACACGTAACGAGCGATGAAGTGAGCTTCGATTCAGATATAAATTATGACCGTATACAGCCTCATTATTAACGGTATTGTGAAAATGTTCATACTTGAACTAATTTCACGGCATGGAAGCAGTTTTCTTCACTTTGTCGCCGGTTTCCTATTTTATTTTGTAACTGACAGTACCTAGTAAATTAAACCTAGTAATCTATCAAATGGGATATATTGATAGGATTAGTTGGATGATCCAACTGATATTACCATTTAGGGATGACTTGTCGTGCTCCGGAATACGAGGGTAATGAAAGCAGAGAAATAATTCAATATTTATTTTAGTACGGTCTCCAAACATGCCTGCTAGTTTCTCTAGAAGACTTAACGTTATCCTTTTCGCTGGAGGTGACGTCATCCTTCTGCCGGACGAGAGTCACTGCCGCCTTTCTCACCCTAAGACTTAAATTAATACCCTCACTATTTTTACCATTTTTATCACTTATACAATTATCGTCGCTACAAACGTCTTTAATGGAATTCGCTTTGGTCTCGTCGTCGCCATCGTTCGCGACCGCCTCCAGTTTTTCGCTGGAGCTGTCCGGGTTCTGCACGGCCTCTTCGCGAGGGGACGCTTTGCAGCCACCCGCCTGGCTGCCCCTCAGGCTCATCCAACTCCAGTCGTGCGAGTACAGTGGTGAATAAAACCACTGGCTGTGGGGTGGCAGCAGGGGGGTGTTCAGAAACAGGCTGGCGGCGAGAGCGTTGCTGAACAGCTGCTGGTTCTGCATTGGAGGAGGGGGGATGCCCGGGAAGGCTGGTGGCGGCTGGGGAGAAGGAGTGGGCGATGCCGTCACGGATATGTCGTCTTCTTGGGGGGACTGGGGCGCTTCTGTACCGGCAGTCGTCGTCAGCAACCCCACTTGCCGGTTCGGGGAGGACTTGGGGGAGGTCGTCGTCGTCGTCTGCTGGTTGCTGTTGCAGTTCACTGATATGGGGCCTAGAGACGTCGAGGAAGGCTCTGGAAAAGAATAGTAGGAATACATAAACAAAGTGAAAGCAATATGCCTGTCAGGTACATATTTCACAGATCTATACTAAAGGACATTCTAAAGGACATTTCAAAGACAAACGGGAAGAAATTCCGATAAATATACACTGGCGATTTACTTCCAATAACATTATTATTTCGTATTAACTAGATTCCTTAAGTTGACTACATTTCTCGGCTTTCTGTTGTTACCCATTATGGTTTCAAAAAAAAAAAAATGTGACTAGGTGCAACAGTATTTATTTACTAGTTATTAACCAAAAATAAATTTACATGGTGCAAAAATTTGAATGATCTTCAGTGATTTGATCAATTTACAACACGTCATCCATAGTAATCTTTCTTAGAGTTCGATAATGACTTACAAGTACGCATGGTATAAACATAAGAAACAAACGAACCAACGTGTAGTAGATGCACAAAAATAAAGGCTAGTGTAGTTAGCGAGGCATGCAACACCCATCAAGGGACACAAGAGGGTTAATGGAAGAGGATAGCTAAAACTATCATGCCAAAAGTGGCAATCTTTAACAGACCAATTTACTAACCATATACTGCATAATATTGAAGAATAATAACACTATGCTATAGAAACACCAGTAGGAAGAAGCATCACAAATCAGCCAACGAACAGAACACGAGAAGTGCATGGATTACCTAAGTAATAAATAACTGGAAAATATAGAATTCCAGCTTTAACAATTTTTATATACTTCTTCATATTTTTTCTAAATATTGCATTTACTTAAGATCACTCTCTAGAATCCTATCATCGAATCGACACATCTTATTATTATGGAAATTATTCAGTGAAGATGTCATTTCTGGCATATTTGGTTTTTTCTAATTAATATTGAAATTATATCCTAATTTAATTTTGAAATTAATTGAAGACTCAGGGCTACTAAATGAACTTTATGCGAGAAGTATTTGTGAACATTATATTTTGTATCGAAAGCATGAAATTTTGTGCCACCATTACATATCCACTTTCAATATTAATCATAGTATGAAAAACTCTCAAACCTTATCAATTTCCGATGGCCATAGTAAGAAGCAAATGAAAAATTCTAAAAATTCTACACTTTTTTTTTTACTTTTGCGGAATAATTCATTTGCTTTAAAATGTCAAATTTCAGTGATATTAATTTGAGAAATAATATTCAAATCCGTGTACTACTTCCTTCTTTTCTATTATCTATCTCCGCATGACTCACTTTACTTATTTGCACATACAAAAAGACGCTCGCACACACGCACTGGCACACATGAGTGCGCATATAAAACGAATATGTTTGAGGTTTGAGCCTGGAACCCTAACGAGGTGGAACTTAATCAATAGATGTCCTTTTTCATATATTGTATGAAGGTATTTTATATTTGGCAATGCGAGAGGGAGAACATTTGCAGAGCTTATTTGAAATTTTACATTACCATTTATTATTCTAGGTGATGTATTCAACGGCCGTTCCAACGCCGCAAACATATAATGGGAAAAGTGTGGATTATGGTGTGCCATGAATGGTCCTTGATGATATGGATTTCTTCCTCTTAACATCGCCCATTCGGGTGGAGGTCCTGGAAGACCCGCCAGGTGATGCGCAATACCTGAAATTGAAGATAACGGCACTATAGTTTAAACCCATTTAAAAAGTTTTAAAATCTCCAGCAATTTTTAACATATCAAAAAAAACCCTAGGAATTTTGTTACTCATAACAGATCTAACTATTTCTCACAACAAAGTAAGTGTTTATCTTAATAGTAACAACACAAGAGGTAACAAATGAAATAAACACGAAGTCTTAACCCTCAGTGATGTGTAACCAATTGACATGTTTGTGAATAAAAATTTTAAGTGGTCATTAAAATTATAGTCATATGCAACCTTTGAGCGTTAGGTCAAATTCAAATTTTCTCATGTTAAGCACATGTCGTGAGATCTCACGCCGCAAATTATGGAAACGCATCCATCCTTCCTGTCCCGAAATCAAAGGGAGGGAACCGTCTTCGCCTCCCCGGTAAACACCTTTCAGCCGTTTAATATATTCGAAGGTGCCCAAATATCCTCGAGTCGCTAATGCGGTAGATCCATCTAAGTCTTAAGAAGGGTAGGGACTAGGAAGTAGGCCATCATCAAGGGCTTATCCCTTTCGCTTCTTAATGTATTCTCTGTAAAAGGGGATTTTACTCCAAACTGAATATCGCAAGAAGAGAACAAATGGCAGCCGAGTGATCTTATTAGCACTCCTCATTTATTTACAAGAGAAAGGTCTCGAGGAGGAATTGCTAATGCCGTCGGTGAGTTCTTTTTTTTTCTTGCGCTTTACTCCTGTGAGCGTGTGGAAGTTAAGATGACGAGCATGCGGAGAATTGAATTTTCGACAGAACGTTTAACCAGCATTACATACAGACAATTCGACAGGGTTTTCAGACATAAATCACCTCTCCAGTTTTTTACTACGTTAACTTCATGGGACATTCATCAACATACCTCTAAGGTTAATGGAGGTGCAAGAAGGAGCCGAATCAAATTCCAGAAGAATTCTTCAAATGACTTTCCATGGTTTGGGTAGCAGGAAGAAAAGTTTCCTCACCACGATAAAGAGGTATTGTAGTGCAGATATCTAGCACTAGATATCTAAATTGAAAATGTATTTTGAGCCACAAACACAAGCAGTAAGAGTAATAAAATGTTTATAAGTTGTGTGTTTGTGTGTTCAAATTCAAGTAATCTAAAGTATGTTTCATTTTCCTCCCAGCATAGACACATTGAGATGTCCAAAAGCTACAAACCGCATAATATAACAAAGTCTTTACCTGTACTCTGAATAAGTTGTAAATAACTTCGTATTGGATACAAGAAAAAACCTTTCTAGTTAATTATAAATACATTCCAATTAAACTGACTTCTCTATCCAACTTGCACTACAACAATTATATGTGTCGACAATGACAGTTTTGATTAAGTTGGCAGAATCTTATTCAACAACACCTTCATATTTAAGCCTTTCATGTATGGGCTGTACAATTCTCTTTTTTGTTTTATAGCTTTGGAATACCTACCTAGTTTCTTTGAATGACAATTTAACGGCGCCGGAAGTATGTCGACTCAATAGTCATAGGTTTCTAAGGCAATGTAACATAGATGCCACAGAAGCAATAAGAAAAGAATAAATGTATTTCATACAGCTGCTAAGAACAGACCCTCGTGTCATAGAAAGATCCATGCCCATCGCAGTATTCATAATTGAAGTTAACGGTTACCAGCAATCTAAAGTACGAAGACCAGAAGAAATATAATCGAAACTTTGTGATAACACCAAAGTTGAACCAGTAATTCACGACGAGAGTGATAAGGACATATATATTTATAATTTACCAATTAAAATTACACTAATATTTGCAATATATACTATATATACAATAGTATACTTTTTAAAATATTTATTCCATAAACATCGCAAAGTATAATACTTAAAATTATATATGTATGTTATTATTAACATTCTTATATATATATATATATATATATATATATATGTATGTACGTATGTATGTATGTATGTATGTATGTATGTATGTATGTACCGAATTATTAAAATATAAAATATTATACATAGAAAGCAAAAAAAAACAAACTAAGAACAAATTAAAGTAAAACCTTATTTTGTATAAATATCTTGGACTCAAAAATAAAGGATTTTCTCGAGAAACGCTGAAAAAGTACTAGAAATGACCGAAAATACAGCATTTCATTATTTTAACGTTATTTCACCAGCATTGTAATTTTGAAAAACTCAGAACGGGTAATAAGCTTAAATGTACTACACATATACTTACGGGAAAGCGTTTTTTAAATTATTTGTAACGTTTGAAAATTGGCAATTTACACCAAAATTTAAATTTAGTGCCAAAAATTTAAAAAAATTCATAACTAAGCAATTGCCTTACCTTGGTTCTTTCACAAAAACTTTTAGGAAACATCAACTGGAATACAAAAATTAATGTTCACAGCGCCGATTAGGCGATTAGTCTCAAATATAGAGTTCTAAACACCTTCACACAAGTTTGTCCTATCACGATCTGAAATCTGGCACATAACAAATTTTAGAATTTCTAAGGACATCTTTCGTTATTCCACCCACTGTAACTTTTGTTACTTTTGACTCTGAATGAAAAAGAAGAGTTAGCTTGATAAGCAGCCACATTTATGACCAGCAATGAAAAAAGTAATAGAATCTAGTCAAAATTTAGCAAAATGATATTTGCCCCTTTCCACTGTATGCGGTTTATTTGCAATCCCACTATATTACATTTGTATCACCACTAGTGACTGTAAGTAATCGAATTCCAGGCAGTAATTTATGATGTAAAATTGTTCATAAGTTTCCATTTCGTGAAATAAAATTACCGCGGATTTTTCATTTTTCATACGAATTTTCTTCGCAACTACACCATTAGCTTGAAACTGCAAGGAAATTTATAGCGCTAATAAGTGTTTCCGTTTTTCCATAAGCGACGTACGTTCCGTCGGTTTCTCTATCCCGGAGAAAAGGTCAAAAGTGTCGGAACCTTCCCTCCTAGGAAGATCGATACATATGATGAGAAGAAGTGGGAGAAAGAGAAAGAGAGATGGAAAAGGGAACGGCACATATACACGCACGCAGCGTAGAGACAGAAATAAAATGACTCGTTACTCCTTCAGCCTTCGACTCCGGCCATACAGAAATTGTCGCAAGCATAATATTCCGGTCTGCTAAATAGCTGGCGTTCTCGCCAACTCATTGCCACGTTTCAGGTGAAGGGTTGACCTTAAGATGCCTCATTGGTTAAGAGAGGGGATACCTCAGACCTCATTGGCGGCCCGCAGGACTGCTGTGCTAACCTTTACTGACAAGATCTATACCGAGAACGGGGTTTTCCTGCTGCTGCGTTTTCTTGCGCGCTCTCCGTCTACCCACCCTTAGCCCGGTAAATACTGGCTAAACGAAAGAAGCACATATAAAACGTTTGTCGTTTGTGTTTTTCTCTAACATCGCCACGTTTCTGTTATTAATCATAGACGTAGCGACACTAAGAATTAGATGATTATTGCAACACTTAACCAATTTTTTCTCCCAATATGTTTAGGCACCTTGATATTCACTCAGGCGCATACTAAAATTGTGACTAGATAAGTTTCGAGCTTAATTCTGAAATTTTCCGTTTTGAGCCATGTACAGTTTTAAAAATTTTACCGTAAGTCATCTACATACATTTAGGAATAAAAATTATCTTACACAGACACAGGTTATTATCAGTCTGGTACGACAATTCGTAATATTTTAAAGGAATTGGAAGTATCTAGACACGTGTAGACAGTTTAAACAATTTCACTATCCTTTTCAAAAAATAATGAAATAGGAAACTAAATTATATGAAGTAAGAAAGGTGATTTAAAATATTTGAGGCTAATAAACTTCATCAAATACATCGTAAATGAATAAAGTATGTTAAACAATGTAATAGATGTAATACATACCCACATTACATATATAAAATCGTACGCATATCTAGTTTGCGTATGCTAATTCAAATACTGCCGAAAGCCATTGGGATAATAATTATAGTTTTCATTGATGTATTGAGATCAGTTATAAGGGATATAATTTCGTTTCCTGAATCGGAATTCGAATGCTTACGACCTTGAAATTGCGCGCGAATAGGGAACACTACTATTTTGTTTCATATGTACCTATATGTTTTTTGGCAGACGAATGACAGGTGCCATCTCTCGGCGAAAACAGAACTTGAAATCAGGCAAACTATTTGACGGCGCCCAGGTGGTTCTTCGTAAAGTGACGCAATCTCGCGATGAGAATAGAATTCTCTAATAGTGAAGCTGCTTGACAAAGTTTAGCAGTTGTTCTTTGCTTATCATTACACCAAAAAATAAGTTATATTAGTACATACATCGTATAAATACCAGTACAATATAATATATATATTTTTTTATTGGTATGCTATTTTGCCTATTTAAAACATGCTTTGGCGTGCGTAAATCGGGCTTTTTCGCACGCGCGTGTTTTAAAGTCGCCATGGAAACGTATCAACAACGGCCATATCAACCAATAACAGAGCGTTTTTGGCCGTAGCCGGACAAGCCGATTGGTTGCACGACGTGCGACGGGCCGTCACGAAGCGTCCCGAGTGTCATTCAAATGAATCATATTGGGTATGCATTTGGTTTTGGTATAAAAAATGGTACCAATAAAAAAAATCGCGTAAAGTATTCGTGGATAACTGCTCTTTCAAGCACTTGCTCTATTTCGAGCACTCCGGCTACGCCGTCGTGCTCGAAAACTCGCGCGTGTTTGAAAGAGCTCAATATCCACTCATACTTTAATATACTATTCCAATATTCACAAAATATACGGAACTTGTCTCAACAAATTATGTAACTAACATGTCTAACACACACTAACACATTCTATGACACACTTACACATCCTAACACAAAGTAACACACAGTAACATACACTAACATACTACCACACATTATAAGGCAATCTTTCCTAATGAGTATGTAAGAATTATTGCCAAATTTGTATTTGAAAATATAAACATTTCAACGTATAAATCTGAATATAAAAAGATTCTTGCTTTCTGATAACTGACTGAAAAACAACGCCCGACCTAAATTATTAAACTTGAAAGTGAATTTCTTTACAGAATTTTCGTGTTTCATCATATATTTTAAAAATGGATTTTGAAAGATTTTAATCCCAATGGTTTGAAATGATAATTTCTGCACTACGTCAACGTTGATAATAAGCAGCCATTGACTTATCATTATTCTATTTCAAACTGAGACGAAATATATCACCAATGCTTGATACGGGTGTAGACCGATTGCATCCACGTATTAAGTAAATTAAAAATGTTGCTTTAATCCTGTATCTCATTTGCGTATTAACTACGTATGAGCAATGAGTAAATTGCGCCACATGATAAAACAATAACGGAGTCAAATTAGGTATAAGTGACAGCGAGGCGCAAGTGGCATCCACCCCTTGATATTGATTGAAAATGACAAAGATTGGAGAAATTACTTGACGGTTTAATGGTTTAGTAATGATGATGACTTCACCCTCAATAACTGAGAATATTGAAATTTGCTATAACGGAAAGTTGTCCATCACCCTGCGTAAGTTGTGTTGTCCATTCGTTTTGGTTGCCCTGTCGCTCATTACGTTCAAGATTTCATATACTTTGTGCATGTTAAACTGGACCCCTGGTGTACTGCTGTATAAAAGATAAAATAAACCACATATAAAAGTTTACTATGACCCAATACAGGGTGATTCAAAATTGAGTGCAGAGATTTTAAGGGCGTATTTACAAGCCAAAAATAAGTTTTTTTTTTATATAATCGTATGTCCTAACTTGCTTCGTTTTCTAAATACAGGGTGTTAAATTTCTTTTTAAAAATCTGGTTTTTATCAATTATTCAAAAACCTTTCAGCCGATTTAAATAAAATTTGGTAGGCTTATTTGTCGTCATAATGACCTTCCATTGGTGGGAATAAAATAAATTTATTAATTCCAGTGGCGTCACAGGGGGCTACCTACTTGATACTTATAGGTAAAATTATGATACGCCACCGCTTTTTTGACAAGCGGTCAATAATGTAACTTTCTTGCCTCTTGAACTTTACTCGTATCTAGCTTTGTTTTCAAGAAAAAAAAATCTGGGCCTGGCCCCATTAAACCAAATAATAAATTGGAATCGATTATTGAGACTCATTTAATTTGTTTAATTTCTTTTTAAAATTTAACTTAGCCTAAGTAACAAATACATAGAAAAGCAGATTTTCATAACCAATGCTGGAAATGGCTGCCTCCTGCGGCGATACAACCCTCCATTCTTCGCCTCATGGACTGCCGAACGCGCTCGAAAATTCCGGGAGTGTTTCTGACTACCTCCAAGGCATGAAATATCCTTTGTTGTAGGATTTCAATGGAAGGAACTGGTCCTGCATCATAAACCAAGCTTTTAACATGGCCCCATAAAAGGTAATCCAACGGGGTACAGTCTGGGGAACGCGGTGGCCAAGATATTGGACCTGCTCGGCCGATCCAACGTCTGGGGAATTCAAGGTCTAAATATTCGCGGACAGTTATTCGAAAATGGGGAGGGGCTCCATCGTGCATAAAATAAAGGTTTTGGCGAATATTGAACGGCACATCCTCCAATAAACCGGGTAAATGACTTTGTAAAAAGTCCAGGTAAGTATCACCATTTAAAGTTCGGGGACAAATAAATAGACCAATTAAAAAGTCCCCAACAAAGTCCTGCCCAAACATTCAAACTGAACTGCTCTTGGTGGTTCGATTGTCTAATTTCGTGGGGATTTTCAATTTCCCAAACATGAATGTTATAATAAATAACGACCCCATTGCTGGTAAATTGGGCTTCGTCGGTAAATAGGATGCGAGATAAAAAGTTCGGATCCCTGGCACAATTATTTAGTATCCATCTTGCGAATTGTACGCGCTGGGGAAAATCTCGTGAGAGCAAACCCTGCACCCATATATGGTATGGATAAAGACTATTTTGATGTAAAACCCACCAAACTGTCGATTGACTTAAGTTTAAATCCCGTGCAATTTGCCTCGTGCTTAACGCAGGATTCTCCTCAATAACTTGCAGAACTTCCTCTTCCGTCATCACGTTTCGGACTTCACGCGGACTACCAGCATTCATTCAGGTAGTTTGGAATCTTCCAAATTCCCGGAGATGATGATGAGAGTTGCTGAAAGTTCTACAGTTGAGCAGTCGACGATGAGGATATCTTAACGAGTACATCCTACGAGCTTCAAGCGCGATTCCATCAGCCAGACCATAAACAAAATGAATGTCTGCAAGGTGCTCGAATGAAAATGATTCATTTTCCATTGTTAAAAGAAAAGAAAAATGAAAAATAACGACAAAAAAAAACTAAACCGACTGTAAACACCAAAACATAAATAATGACAAATTAGTCATGGTTACGAAGAAAAACAAATTACTGCTAACAAGGGTCACAACCCCCTGCTTACTTACATGTTTTAATAGGGTCAGGCCCAGATTTTGATTTTTTTTCTTGGAAACAAAGCTAGATACGAGTAAAGCTCAAGATGCAAGAAAGTTACATTATTGACCGCTTGTCAAAAAAGCGATGGCGTACCATAATTTTACCTATAAATATCAAGTAGGTAGCCCCCTGAGACGCCACTGGAATTAATAAAGGTTTTTGAATAATTGATAAAAACCCAATTTTTTTAAAAAATTTAACACCCTGTAACTAGAAAACGAAGCAAGTTAGGACATACGATTATATGAAAAAAAAAACTTATTTTTGGCTGGTGAATACGCCCATAAAATCTCTACACTCAATTTTGAATCACCCTGTATAAAGATGAAAATACTGCATCATGTCAGAGACAAAAACAAACAAGTCATTTTTATGAACGAAGCGAAAGACAAACTAAACATCAGGGAAACAAAATGTGTAAGGGATGACCTTACACATACTTGAAATAATTCACAATGTGACGACAAGTGCAACATTGACACCACTAAATGCAGAGGAAAAGACTTAACAGACGGAAAAGATTAAACAAACGAACCAGTAACTAGTATATTGACAAAGCTGGTATCTATGTACCATATTATATCATGCAACTTATGTGAGGTGTACCTTATATATTCAGTTTAATTAGATATGACTTTACAGCACATTTTATTTCATCACTTTCATTGTTTGAAAGAAATTGTAAATTATTACAAGCAAGAGACACGCTTGCTTTAATTACCAGTAAAACTAAAATTTTACCTATATAGTTAAAGTTAAATTGGCGTTTCCCATAAACGAAAATTTTCAGGAAATACTTCAACGTATTGATTAAGGCCAATTTTACATAGATGAATCCTAAAAACTTAACAATAGCTATGTTTAGTCTCAAATCGTGATTGATTCTCTCTTGTTGTGTCTGTTTCTCTATAACTTGATAATATAATGACTCTTCTTTATACGCTCACTAACCTTTCCTATTGGCCTTACTTGAAGACAAAAAAATCGTGAACCAAGTAAGTATACATTTTCTAGTAACTTCTGCAGGTTGATGCGACGATAACGATTGTCAAAGAAGCCTGTGTCCCTAGAGAATTCGTCCACAGATGGGTTACTCGCTGGTGCCTAATCAGATCAAGCTGATTAAATATAAAGTATCCCCAGGCAGGGGAGCAGATCGCCTGTCGCGATCTTCTCAGAGATTGCAATAGATCTTGTCAGAGAAGCCTATCGCCAGGCTTCTCTGTCATATGCTGTCGGTTAGATTGTGTATTTCTGCCCGAGGATACAGGAGATAGAGCGATGAAGGAGCTTCCTGCGGGCCAACGGCAGCGTATACAGCCTTTCAAAAATATCTAAACCTTGACGGCAGGAGCAGCCGGTCGTAAGAACCCAAAAGACAAAACGATATTCTATATAATATAAAATAGTTGTATTACGATTAATGATGTACTAATATTGTTTTTATACGTATATAATATATTAATACAATATTATATAATATGAAAGTTCTCATGAATACAGTCTTTTCGCTTTTATTTTTCCCCCTTTTTGTCCTGCATACAATTTGATTTCCCTTTTATTTTGGTTAATATTATTCATACTATATTTTTATTGTTGTGACTACGGTTCAATATTCAGAACTGGAAATGCTGAACTAGGGCACGTTGTCCGTAAGAAACGGAAGAGATGAAGGGTGTTGAAGGATTTAGGGTTTCAATGTTGTACAGTTAGGTTGGGTTAGGTTTGGGATTTCTGGGATTACATCTCTGAGATTTAATAAAAGAACGCAATATTTCCCTACAATGTGAAGCGAAGAAGCAAAAAACCTGAATCCAGATTCAACACCCCCAGAAACATGTGAAATTCCATAACTAGATTTTAATATGATAAAATAACAATTTGTGTTCTGTATATGTAACGTGTGCTGCTGGTTGGACACAAATGACTATTTATGTCTGAAATTTAGATCACTTTGCCCTGGTTCGACTTTACCGGACTAGACGTAACCTGCAAAATCCGAAATTATTGTTTGCAGGAAATGTGGAGATTATGGGAAGTTATTACAAGGATGGAACCATTGACTTTGCTACTCTGAGGGTATATGCATACATATTCCACCTCACCCTATTGTTTACCGTGATGCGTGCACCGTAAGCCTCGAGATTGTATTTCTAATCCGGGCCCTTACGGCTGCAGAATGTTCCCCAATTAAAGCCCGGACTCGAAATCTATACTTCATACGTATACACGTAAAGTCGGTAAATCGTTAGTGTTAAGCCAAAGACGGGAGTTACGGACTTGTTATTAATTAATTACAGAGGGAGAACCGAAACAATAACAAAGTGACAAGAAACGAATGAAAAAATATAAAGTAACCATAATCGATATTCTTGTCCGCCCGCCGCTTGTTCCTTTGGCACGATCCAATTTTAAAAGGGCGTTCGTCTCTCTGATTGAAAAATATTTGGCTCCCCAACGAATATAATCAGCAGCAAAGACTAATTCAAAAGAAAAGAGCTTAGTATAAAATAAATACGGCAATTTAAAGGCGAGGGAGAAAAGAAAATTCAGAGGATCCGCTCACAATTAAAGTAGCCCTTAAAGATAAGCCTAGGGCGTAAAAAACATCCCTTTACAAGTGAAAAACTTCGTTAGAAAATCCCTCCGAGAAAACTTCGTTAACCGACTTGAATTTCGTGTTAACAATGCTCGAGATTTTTCGCGAGATCCTCCTTCATCGGATAGATTTCCAGGGGATCGAATTTGTTGGAGTAATGAACGGAAAAGACTGGGCGTTTATTTTAAAAGGGTTTAAGGCTTGTTTGGAGGAATAGAGCGGGACTAATACCTTTTCGGTTTTAATGACTGAACATTTCGAGAACGTTAACGACCTGACGTTAGTTTATTTATTGCTTTTCTTGAGCCGATGCTAACGATTCGTTTTAACCGACCACTAATGAAAATTAAAAAAACTCCTTTCATTTCCTTAGAGTTCTAAACCTCCTACATTTCCGTCAAATCTAATGATATTAAAACTATCAAGTGTATCGATAAATAAACTGACACGATTGATAGAATCTAAAATAATCTAATAAGTTACTGATGCAGGGAATGTAGACATTGGAGCGTAAAAGCCTAGGATTTCTAACTATATTCTTACATTCGTTTAAGTCGTGAAAGATACAATACAATACAATATCATAAGAGATACAAAAACAAAACATTCTAAATACCTAAAACACTAATGCTAAAACAATCGGGTTAAGGTGGTTCTTGGATAGTGAGAGAGAACGCACCATTGTTCAAACACAGATAGAACATAGAGAAATATATATAAGGGTTAACTTTACAACAGCACTCAGACCAACACAACGACACATGCGAAATTCACATTGAGCTTTTCTACTTGTCGGGTATTTTTTGTTAAGTTGCTGTACTACGTCAAAAAAAATTCCAATCGTTCACATTTTCTTCATATTTGGTCACTAATTTTCCAAATTCCCTTCTACTACCTATTTAAACCTTTAATTCTACTCCCCTGCCAAATTTTAAGAAAATTTGACAAGTGATTTTCAAGCTACAGGTATAAACTTTCGATTTTCATATTCCTCCCGTGTTAAATCTAAAAATTGTAATTGTTAGTTACTTGAAATCCACATGATCGTTCAGTTTCAAATTTTATATGTGCTTTAAATTACTACAATGTTCAAGTATACCAAGTCTTAACAACATGTGACGAAAATCGATATATCTCAAGAACCACCTTTAAATCCAAGGGTAAGTACATTATATACTTCATTGAGATGAACGCTTATTACGCTGAGATCCTGAGATTTTAGCTTTCATTCAACATTCATTCATTTAATCCAGTATATGTAATCTTACAATTGTTAAAACCTTATGATGAGAAATTCTGATCACTAGTTACAACAGCAACCAGTAATACCAGTGAAATATATTTTAAAAGGTTAAACCTTAAGATTAAGATCTAAGAAGTAAAATTAAATCTTAATTCATGATATATTGAATTCATCATTAATAATAGAATGACTTTCCAAGCTTTGAGATTTGTAGAAGGTCTCTGAATGTATATTATTTATTAGATAAATCACTATCAATTTTATTATTTTAAGTAGGTACCAGTAAGATGGTAGTTTCATGAAATAATCGGTATCCAGTGATTAAGGAAACTACGATTGAAAATTGAACCATTTATGCTTATTTACTAATACGGTAAAATTTTGATTTCTGTCTCACTTACGTACATGGGTTGACCTAAGATTCAAGAAGCTCGCTATTGCTTTTAGTGCAGTTAACTCGCCAATTCTATGAGGGTACTCCCCAATTAATCTTTACTAATTGGTCGATACTTTCCTACAAGTGACTGTTAATAATGACCATTTAAAATATTTAGAGCTGAAATTTATAAACAATTTATATGCTTCTTGCTTCTCTTACATTCCCACTGATATTTAACAATATTTCACACATTCAAATCCATCAAGTAGAACAGAAAGAAGGAGATAATACTTGATCAAACATTATTTCACTGATTTACAAAATAGTCTCCCACTTTATTTGCAAAGTAGGTTAAACTGAACTTCTTCCCAAGAACTGAAACACACGTAAAAATTTAGTCTTTTATATTAAATATGAACGTACAGGTTTTGGCGACTTGATAAAATAAAAGCATGAAATGAGCATAGAATTCTAAACTGCATCGTTAACCACAACATTGATGGATTTTTCCTGTAGCTGTCTCGTTTCATCAGAACACTTTAATACTTTCGCATGGGAACCAAAGACTATCCAAGAAATCCTCAGTGGAATGTATAACTTATTCTATTCTTATGTATAACTGCTGCTATATTCTATTTTTTTAAATTCAAAACGGAAACGACCCAAAAGTGGGTACGACCCACCAGGCAATTTTTTCTCTCATTTCTGCCGCCCGGTGGGCGGAGTGCGGGTGCCATTTTGCCGCACGATATTTGCAAGTGTCTGAGACACACACACACACACACACACTCTCGCTCACACACACACACCACCGCCACCCTCTCATTCTCTCTCTCGCCCTTCTCCAGTCTGCAGCAGGAGCACACATAACAGCAGCAGCTTTCCACGAGATATCATCAACACCAGCAGGCAAGACTATAACTCAATTACACGCCGCTTGGCGAGAGCGTCATCTGACACCTTCATTGCGAAGGAAGGGTGAATGTGTGTTTGCGAGGGGTAAGTGCGTATGTGGATGTGTGTTCAGGGAAAGTATGAGTTACATGAGAAAATTGGAAAACTGTTGTCGAAGTGCCTATTTTTCATTTTATAATAGAATTAAAAACATAGTCAGTTATCGGCATTCACACTAAAAATCCCTTCCTATTTTGAGTTCCGAGAAATTAAAAATGTAAAGAGTAAGCAAACAAAGGAATGAGGAAAAGATGAGTGATACATTTCAGGTTTTTCGATTGTCTTACGATAAGCTGATTTCATCTAAGGTAAAGGCTGAAGAGAAATGTCCTCAAATTTAGAAAACGTGGTAGTTAAACGTAGACAACCAAATTTGTTCCATTAAAGAATATCCTGAGATTAATAATGAATGTTTCACATTGAAGAGTTTTAGGTGATGTGTCAGTATTTGTTTGTATATTCTTCTTCTTCTTATTATTATTATTATTATTAGTGTTGGCATATTATATAGTTTGGTCTGTTATTTAGAATTCCGAGTAAGGTTGCTAGTTTCAGTGGTAGGACCGAGGTTTCTTTAGATTTACCTTACCGATCACCCTGTTCATTTATTATGGAGCATTTTGTACCTTTCCACCAAACATATCCCATTCATGAAAGTAGAAACTAATTCTCGTCAAAAACTGCCCATATTTAACATATTTTGAGTTATTGTATTTTAAAATCAAATATTAAATAGCCGTACCATGTTTCAGTAAATGTCAAAACCATAAAATTACAGTCCAGGAGTTGGATATGACGGTTACATATTAAAAAATTGTGTTTTTTTAGTGAAAAGAATTAGGTACTTAACTGGTTTATTAAAGTTCGTTGAATTTATATTTGTATTTAAATATATACAAATAAAAAAGGAAAAACGTTAAATGTTGTGGAACCGAGCTTAAAATCCTTGATATTTATTAATACTTGGATTTACTGGTACGGCAGGGTCATTGTCCATTATGGCCCTTGTGCATTCAACCAACATTAAATCTCCTGATCGTGAAAGCTGAAACAGCCAGCGTACTGGTAAAAAATAAATAAGCATTCAATGGGAAGCGCGGCTGGACTCATTCCTTCGTCAGGTTTCCCAAACGTCCCAAACAACTTTTAGACTACTTTCAGCTTATCCCGTTCTAAAGAGTAGTCCGGTAGGCTAGTCGCTCTCTCGGCTGGCGGGTTATAGGTCTGGTTTACGGATATATCCTGTCGCATTGAGAGCAGATGGGCAGGTCAGTAAAAGGAAAGGTAATAAGAGTGAGTCTATTTTAATGTGATTCCTCTCCACTACCATTGAAACTGAGGAGAAGGTTGTTTTAGTGCGTAACTTGCTTGTGGCTTCCTGTGCGTGCAACACTAGATCTTGACTGCTTGTTAAGTAGGACAGCTGAACAGGATGGCCTGATATCGGCTGCTATTCCTCATTCGGGTATACGTGTTCACACGAGTATCGGAGGAAATGTGAGATAAACTAACAAAGCCGGTAGCTATGTAGAATCTCTTGGGGTAGTCTTTTAGTGTTCAGACTGAAGCTGTAATAACGGACTAGATCAAACAAGAGCCTCAACAAAAAATGGAAGAGAATCAAATACTGCAGACGGGTTGAGGCTTGTCTCGGATCCATCAACGTTGATGTTCTTTATACCACCATTGCTGCTATTTTTATTGGCCAGGATGCCTCTTTAAAGTATATAAAAGGACGGGACAACAGCTTAGTGTATTGCTTGCATTCAGTAGAAAACGAGACGACGGAGTATGTTTTCAGTAACTATCTCTCCGTCCAGCACTTGTTTACCTTGGTGGACAATAGTGACAAGGATAACTCCTGTATTATGATGGAGCCTAATAAGTGAGTGGGGTACCAAGTGATTACCAAAACATCATGAGGATTCTCAGCAACAGCCTCTTCACCCTGATAACCTCAATTGAATTCAAGTGACTCTCTGTACATCAAAATCAAGTGTCTGTCTCAAAATATTCTCTGTATATTGTATGCCACAATTCCCCCATATACCTTAAAGAACTACAACTTACTCTACTTATATAGAATTCATACTTGTTCTCTCTTCAATATTTTTCAGGGTACATTTCGCCTGTTATGGTTAGGTCTTTGTTTTGAGCAACTTGCTTTACAATTCGAGCGCTTATGATATTAAAAATCGTGATATGTTCATTAGGGTACTTTCTCATATATAGGGTGTTTCAATATGCGTTTGCCAAATCCAAACGGGAAATAGATACGGTCAATTTAAGCAAAAAAATATTCGAGGAGTGGATTTCGAAAAAAATTGAAAAAAAAACGAAAATTGACAAGTATAAAGTGCCCTTCGCAGAAGATTTAGCCAAAATCGTTAGAAAACTTTTTTATACCTATTTAATCGTACAATAAATATTCAAAGTTTCAAAAAAATTTTGGAGCGAATTTCGAGAAAAATTCAAAAAAAAAAACGAAAAATGACTACCCTTTTAATCCTTAACCCTTAAAACTACCTTTTTATCCTGGCCGATTTTAATGAAAAGATTATTTTCACGTCATGGTATGGTACAAAATCTAAATACAAAGTTTTGACCGTTTGTGGTTTTTTGTTTTTGAGAAAATCCTATCACAGTCATACACACATACACACATACATACATACACATACACACATACATACAGACGGTTTTCCAAAAACATGTTTTTTGGACTCAGGGGACTTCAAAACGTTCAGAAATGCTAATAACTCAATATCGAAAAATCGGCCCGATTACAATACTCTCATATATGAGTACCTCATATGAGAAAGTAAAAATAGGGAATGAGTTAATAAACAGATTTGTTTGTATAAATAGCCAAATTTGCCTGGGTACTGGACACCGTTTCTAAATATAGTGTAATCGAGTTGAGCCCATCTAACGCCTCTTGAAATTGTGAGAAATTCTCAGGTTGGAAAGCGAATTCGTAAAGAGGAATGTTATAGGTTGAACGAGAAGTAATGAACTTATAGTAAATCCACTGAGAAAAAAACTTCCATGAAACACAAACGACGAAATTCAAAGCGCGCGACCAGCTAGCGAATAAGTACAGGGTCGCATTAAGAATGATCGCCTTGGCTATAATTTATCTTTTACTAAGATTTTACTAAGGATGTTCATTTCTTTCTTTTCTGTATACATTTAAAATAATGGTTTTCTCCCCGCAGCTTAAGTATGTTCCAGGTCTCTTTTTGGGAGGCGAGCAGGGAAGGTGTCTTTCCATAATTGCAATAGATCACAGAAATATGTTTATACAAATTTATATCAAAAACCTGAATAATAATAGCGATAAGTTAAAATAAACCATCAACTAAAAGTCCACTATCACCGTCAACGACTTACCTGAACGCTTGTAAACAGACAACCATAGATCAGACAACTAAACTTTTTAATTTTACTGAACCGACTCTGTACATCAACAATTCCCGCCAAAAGTTTTATGACTTTTCCACCAATAGCAAACGACGTGTATTAGGTGTTGTCTAACTTTACTCTCTTTTCTCGTTCCGTGGGTGTTTTCTTCTCAGTGGATTTACTATAGTTATATTCTTTATTAAATCGAAAGAGAGAAGTAAACACCTGTAACACCCTGCGGGTGCTTAAGGGATTTTTTAGTGATTAGATTTATTTATGTAACATTAAGAAAGAGGACCCTGTATATAAAAAGACTAAATCGATACGTGAATTATTTCTTGTTACGTAACGTTAAACCAGCTTTAAATTTCAGACCTAAGAGTAGTGATTGTTTTAACCTCAGAGTAGATTAAGTTCGTTTCGTAAATTTTGGTAGTTTAGAGTCTAGAAACGGGATTGTTAATTTTTCAAGGAGTAAAGTCAGTCAATTTTCGCCGCCCGAGTAAAAACGTGTTAGTGACCAAATCCCGCCGAGCGAAGGAGGTGATGAGTACCGTGCCGAGACCAAAGTAACCAACCAGTAAGAACTTCTAAACATCGGGCAAGTCGTTACCATGTAGGATGGGTCGTATAGCCCTATATTTTGGGTGTTTTAATACGTCGACAGTTGTGCAAACTCGATGGTTTATTTAAGAGAATTTTGAAAAGTCACTTCCCTCATATCTCGTAACACCAAGTTTCCATATACAGGTGTCTTAAGGGTTTTAAGAGTGATTTTTTTTTCAACTTAGAAGATTTAGGTAGATATTTTATAGTCTTAATGTGGGTTATACGTTCTCTTCTTAATCAGACGCAATAGGGATTTGTTTTATTTAATATGTTTTACTGCTGTATCATTTTTGGTGAGAAAACTTTCTCTTTGGAGTAGTTTATTTTGTTATTGCTCGTTTTCCTTTATTCTGTTTTTTTTTTGTTCTGTCTGAACAGTTAAAATTTGCTTCACTTTTATTCAATGTTGTCTTTGTTAACTTTAAAATCTGGTTTTTTAAATTTATAAACTGAATAGATTAGAGTGATAATTTTTTTTGTTTTGTTTGAATGTTCTATTCTATTCTAGATCGAAGGTTGTCCAGCGTCTCAAAGGTGGCCATGGTAGTTAAACCAAAAAAAAAATCACCAAGTGTTCACCACGAATTTAAATTGGTGGTGAAGACTTGGTGTTTGGTTTTATATCTCATTTAGTGGTTTAATTTTAAATCGACTAAGGAGGGCATTTACGCAGTCCCGCACCCGTGCTTCACTAGGGCACCAATTAATTTTAAAATCAATTAATTAAATCAATCAATCCCACCCATAAGTAATATCGGTACCTATAACTTGATCACTGAGTTGATTCTCTATTAACCCAAAAGGGCCGATTATTACACATCATAACATATGGTCAGTAGTCGTAGATCTCTTTTATGAGATTCTGCATCTACATTAACGTCTATATAAAAACTACAATTGATGACGATGTACTAGATTTTATTTTTGTCACCGCAACTGGACTAAATCAATATTCCTATAGCTTTTACCGGATATCATCTATTCTATCTTACTTAAAAATTTAAGTTAGGTTATTTTCTATGTCGGCATTATGTCGGTAACTATGATAGCAACGAAGTGGAACAATTGATTTTAAAAATTTTAAAATAATGTCTGTTGTTTAAACATCAAAATTGACTATATTCCGTAAATCTCCGGAATTTTTCATAAACAACTACTTTATTGTAACGACACGGTTCGCCACGATATAAACACGCCGGGAGCTACACAAGTTCGCCGAATTGCGATCCCGAGAAGGACGGGTCGAAGCCGACGGTCGAAGAGCCGAGAAGGTTCGATGCGATAACGGGTTCCGCGAAAATCTAACTTTCTAGCAATTATCGCGAAAGTTCCAGAAGGCTTATAACTGGTATATAAGGAATGCCGGACCCAAGGCGGGACAGTTGAAGAATCGGAACGTAAACATTCGGGCGAGAGACCGCGCGCGTTGATTAAATAAACATATGTGTGTGCGAATATAAATTAAGTTAAGGGATTGTTAAGTTAAGTTTATAAGTGTCGTGTAAGAAATAAATAAATTAGGACAAATAGTGTAGTGTTTAGTTTTAGTAAATAGTAAAAACGTTACATTATTATAAGCAGACCTTTGCCTAAGCACGAATTTGGAATAGAATTACTCAAGCTGACAATCTTTTATGAGTCAAAAGAGTGTACTAAAATTTGTTGAAGTAATAAATCTTAAAATACTATCGAACCATTCGAAGTTTCGGAATATAATGTCTAGTTGTAGGAAATTATAGTTTTTAGGTATAGAAAAACGCATCAAATAGGGCTGACTCGAAATGATTTAGTAGGGAACTGTGAAAGATAAAATAATTGGAACTGTTCAATTGATGCTATATTAAAAAACCCCATGGCATGCCAGGCTGAAAGGTAGATTTATGGGTAGGATATATAGTAATATAACACACGATGTGTCAAAAAAATGCATACGAGATGTGAAAAAATACAAACGTCAAAATTTTAAAATATTTGCAAATAACTTTTTCTCTGTACATTTCTCAAAGATATGTTTTATGCAAAAGTTGTTCGCCTCTATAAGAGCAACAAAAAACCTTTGTAACATTTTTCTCTCAGACGCGAAATAAAAGTTTTTCTTATTTTTATTTGTTTTTTGAAAAAAATAACTTTTATTGTGTACGTTTCTCGAAAGAATGTTTTATACAAAAGTTGTTCGTCTCTATAGGAGAAATAAAAAACCTAAGTAACATTTTTTTCTCAGACGCGAAATAAAAGTTTTTTGATTTTTTTTTTTTAAATAACAAGCCGCCATTTTGAAACCGCGGTACCGATTTGGCCCATTAACGAACTCGACCGAGATATTCGGCCAACTGATTTTTGTTCCAACTTTTGTATCGATACGTTAAACTAGGTTTTAAAAAAATACAAACGTCAAAATTTCTAACTTTTTGCATCAAACTTTTTTTCTGTAGATTTTTCGAAAAAATGTTTTATACATAAGTCGTTCGCCTCTTTAAGAGCAACAAAAAAAACTCACGTAACATTTTTCTCTCAGACGCGAAATAACAGTTTTTTGTTTTTTTTTTAAATAACAAGCCGCCATTTTGAAACCGCTGGACCGATTTGGCCCATTAACTAACTCAACCGAGATTTTCGGCCAACTGATTTTTGTACCAAATTTCGTTGTGATTCTTTAAAAAATGCGACCTGTAGCTTGCCGACAAATTAAGTTATATCCGATATATATATATATACATATATATATATATATATATATATATATATATATACTTTTGAGAAATGATTAAGTATGATCTCTGGATACCAAAAAACTGAAAACCGCATTTTAATTCCTCTTTTTTCGACTTCTTTAACGAATGCAATACTAGTAGATATAAATCTACCAAAAACAGGTGACACATAAGTAGTATTAAATTTTTTTGATAATCCTGTATTTGAGACCAAATACACCAATTTCTGTAAGTAGAAATATGTAGTCACGACTGTTTAGCATGCCGTGAATAACATATATAGTATCGATTGAAACCCTTGTACGCTCGTTAATCACATTTACATATATGACAAATTCAATTTAATCCTAATACAACAGTTAATCTAATATACTATTAACAGGTATTTAAACTACGGACATATCGAATAGATTTTCAAAATTGTTTCTACGTGGAAGCTACCTATGGACAATCCGTTCAAATAATGAGTAATAAATTCTCATAATTACTGGAAAAGTTTACCTACTCCTCAAAATATTAAATTTTAGTGTAAGCCTAAATGAGATTTATTTGATATTTGTATGGAAGCACATAACCAAGAATTACAAATAAGTACTTGTAATAAACATTTGAATTCATTTTCATTTATCTACCATAAAGCATGCTGGATTCCCTAATCGCAAATTTAATTGAATCGTTTTGAGAGTTCTGTCTACGAATTAGCTTTACTTTCTGACCCAAATACCATGTGATCCGACGACCCAATAAAGACCGGAAAGGTACTTACGCCCCCGGAGGTGAATCCGTCTTTATTACATCTGGTTTATTATCCCGCTTAATCGATCTACGAAGTGAGAAAAAATTTATCGGAGACTGCGAGACACGAGCGAAAGTACTTAGGTCTTTAAGATTAAATTTCTTGGAAGGGATTTGAAAGTTATAAAATGCCCCCGTTGGCAATTTTATTTTTCCACGACAGCTAGATCGTATGGGGGTCCGAATCGTGTCTGGGGTTCGCGACAGATTAACCCGGGACGCTCCATTTATTAAATCCGGTGAGTGGAACGTTGACGCCACCTTTGATTGAGAGGTTCAAACAGCGCAAACCACCCCCACGTGTCGACTGGCACCGGCCTAGATGACTGAACAAAGGGTTGAGAGTTCGGGTGAAGTGGAAAATCGATGGGCTCATTAATAGACAAAAAAATATAACGAGTGCACACCTACACACACGCGCGCGCGCATGGATGATTGACGATTATAATGTAAGGTATTCGAGGGCGGTGAAAATTTGAATGCTGCCGTTGTGGAACGTTTGGTTTCATCATAACATCGCCACCGTTAGATGGAACAGGAACGATAGCTATCATCACATACACATCACATTCCATAGGTCCAGAAACTTGTCAAAATAATATACCTACCAAGATTACCCAGTCCACACGAAG
This sequence comes from Cryptocephalus moraei, assembly GCA_946251905.1. NCBI lineage: Eukaryota > Metazoa > Arthropoda > Insecta > Coleoptera > Chrysomelidae > Cryptocephalus > Cryptocephalus moraei. The sequence continues at coordinate 4,110,748 of OX276452.1, forward strand.
TATCTATAGAATACCAGATTAATTTTTTAATTGACGCTAATATTTAATATTATTTAATAAATACACCTTCAATTAGGGACAATTTAAAATTGTTAACATTATATGTATATAGGTCGATGCCCTCTGTTCACCCTAAAGATCTTTTGATGTGTCTATTTCTTCTTATTGCTGTTATCTACTTTAGAGAATGAGAAGTAACAACATAGTCATGTTGTCTATTACGGTCATCGACACATTTCCAATTTCCTATACTTTTCAAAATTGAATTACAAAACTTCACCGTTTGTCTCCTTTACCTTTTTTGTATTTATTAATATAGTCGTCATTAGTTCTAGTTTCTTAGTGGCATTCGTTGATTTCTTTAATTCGTGTAGTATTTGTTATAGATTCTTGTATACCTGTGTTCCTTGTTTTTCCTAATTCTGTACAAAAACGAACAAACCTAATGTTACGGTGGTTTTCCAGATTACTAGGGCTACCTTAGTTGGGCACAATATTATTTTCTTATCGTGATTAGTTGATCGATATTAGCTGGGCTCGTTTTCTGTACTGAAAATCATCACTTTCGAAAATTATTTTCCTAATATTTCGAAAACGGCCACTAGATAAAAAAACTCAAGCTATCAATTTTTCGTTTTTTATTAAAAAATTTATAAAAACATTTCAATTGAAGAAAAAATATTTAGATACATCCCATTTCATTTCAGGAGGAACCCGTATTTTTATTTTAAAACATTTTATAAACATCCTGTATATCATGACTACAAATATTTCGACAACTTGTTAATTTTGATTGGTTTTATAATTTTGAAAATTCCGTCCTTCAGTATTCCCTCAATAATTACTAGTCTCGAATATTCATCCATACACACCCTATCAACTCAATATATTTGCCATTTAAATGGCCTCCCCCCTTTTTCTGCTGTTTTTGTTTCTATAATGAGTTCGAGCAACCCCTATTTCGAAAGGGGAATAATATGCTCCGGTTTTAATCTTTTCCTCCTTTTTATTGTAACTTATACATATTTCGCGATTAGGGGTTGAAATCCCACATCCTTCTCACAATCTCGCGGGTAATGTGGGATCGCCGTCGATACCATGTAATCCTATAGGGGAGGATAGAGGGAAAGGAGATTTAAAAAAAATCAACAAGTAACTGTTTATTTTGACGGAAGCTGGCTCTTAGCATTCGCTATTGTCTTGGAATTAAAGCTATGTAGTAAAATTGAAGTTACGAATGGTCCTGGCATTGATTGATATCAGGATTAAATAGTGGAATGACTATAACTGCCCAATATTACCTGTTGTCAGAATTTGCTTCGTTGCAAGTTGAATAATAAATAAGTGAAAACTGCCCAATATTACCTGTTGTCAGAATTTGCTTCGTTGCAAGTTAAATAATAAATAAGTGAATTAAATTAAGATTTTTATTTATATTTTAATTAAAAACAGTTGTTGTGAGTTTTAATTGTATTTAATTGTAATTGAGTAATTAATTTATTAAAATATCCTTCCAAATAATAAAAAATTACAAAATGGCAATGGCGTTATCAACCATTTTGTATTGGAAATGTTCCGTGGATGCAGTGATAAAACAATTTTCAGTATCATTGGTGTGTCGGTTACGAAGACTCTAATTGTCGGTAACATGTGTTATATATTATATAGCACTGTGTTGTGGACTGGGGAAGGGGAAAATGAAACGACATGCCACAGCCATGCAGTCCTGCAACTCTCGAATTTAATACTCAATGAGCCAATTATATGGAAGTACCTATATTAGTTTTATTGAAATATTTTTCGTTGTCCGTTAGTCACAAGTCTGTATACCTTATAATATAATAGTAATTGTAGAAATACCTAATAGTATTCCAACCATTACCCTCAAATTGTGTAATTAAAAATCGTGTGTTCTTATGGGACACAACATAGAAAAATAAATATATGAATGTAGACATAAAAGCCAAAATACACAATACAAATAAGACCAATAATGACATATGGGGCAGAGACTCGAGCCGAAACAAGTACTTTAAGAACACTTTAAGAGCAATAGCAGAAAAGACCAATCTGGAGAGAGTTAGAAATTCAGATATATGACAACAACGTAACGTAACCGACATCACGAAAGTCGTAAGACAAGGAAGATTTTGGACTAAACATATCTGTCAAGCGCAGACGATAGCGGACTAATAAAAATAGCAAGAGACTATAGACCTCCAGGAAAGAGAAGCATAGGAAAACCAGAAAAATATGGGCACAAAGTTAGCTATCTTAGGAACTGAGGACTTCTTGACAAAACTTTGAAGCGAGAAGAAGAACATGGCATGGATCTACAACAAAAGACGAAGAAAAATAGTATCCGAAGAAAAACATTAAGTCTTCGCCAACAAATTTATTTGGGATTAAGCGACCGGTTTCGACTGCTCAATAGTCATCATCAGGCTTTAGAACAAAAGTTTTTGCTAACTTTGGACCCCTCCCATTTGTTAATGCACACTTTTTGAATGTTTAAAACTATATAGGCATGATTAACTAATCAGAGCCTACAACTTTGACCACTCCCGTCTGGTACTGAATTAATGTCGCAAAAAATCTACATAGACTGGGCTACTTGCCGTTCTGCAGATAATGGGTAAGCTATTTATTTGTCAAAAAACTTATAGGATTTAATTTTAAAATTAACCCATAAGAAAATTGAAAGCACTGTATGTAATTAAAATTTACACATTTCAACAGTTATAGAAGGTTACGTGTTTCGGGCTAAGATTATTCAGATGGTGCGATTAATCAGTGAGATGTAAATATTAGCAACAACTTCTTTTGTGAGAAACATGAAATAAACACAAATACATGATGTGGACAATATAATTAAGTTTTAAACGTCCGAGGTAAAAATATTTCGAATAATAAAACTGAACTATTACAAATATAAGAAACTTAAAATGTAAAGACACTCTAAAGAAAAATATATAGGCAAACGAAACAAAAAATATAGTAACCACATTAAAAGCTTTATGCTGCTGTGACCTGTGTTCGACATTTCTGCTACAAACTCATCATTTTCAGAAGTACTTCAATCTTCCCCACCACGTCACACTTTTTTTTAATAGAAACTGCATAAAGATGGACAACTTTTTTCGCTAGATTCACAGTAATCTTTGACCAAAACAAATTGTCTAGGTAGTTCTTTGTATGTTCTCAAAGATATCTTCTTTGAGTTAGCTACGTAAATTGTTCATTCATTCACTTCTAGTGCCCTACTAAATCTAGTAATGTTTCACTGTTTATGTCACGATTTTTCAAGGTTCTTTTAGTTTCAATCTTTTAATATTTGTTGAAGGCATGTCAAAGAAACGTTGTTGTTGCGGGATATCAGTAACAAAATCAACGTTTTCTTTAAAAATCCGGCATAGGATACGTGTAGGACCTATTAGCATAATCCAGGCGGTCTCAAATGAACTTATCACGAACTTTGTTCCTGAATTTTCGCCGTTACTTTTTATTTTGACAAGTTTAGAAGCTAATAAACGAGAGAAATCTTCTTCATCAATTGAATGGTTTGATTGGTGTGTTTTTCTTCCAATTCGTTAGCACCAACGTACTGGTAATGTTGCATAGGAGGAAGAAGCACACAACGAGGGGTTGTAGATGTGTAGTGTTCTATGGAAGGCAAACAAACGCAAGACAAGTTGTCACCTAATAAAGCTGTCCATCCGGATAGACAATCTGAGTGCCGTAAAAAAACATAAGACGAAAATCAGTCGGTAAAGATTTAAACGTTCATCCAACGCCCGTCCAGTGTTTATAGCTTCACTTTATAAAAATAAACTATTTGATGACTATAATATGGCTTTGAACTGGTGGAGATTTTAATATGGTGTCTGGTTTAATTAGATTAATTAGCCGGGCAACTAATCTATACTTCCCGTAAGTGGTGCGTTACTTGAAATACACGAATATCTTACTTTTATGTACAGTATATGTTAATACATTATGTATAGAGATAAAAAGGAGATAAACATACGAAATGGGTCATTTGGGCACCTGTTCTAACCTGTCCTAAACGAAATGTGGATAATGTGGGGAGATCTATTTTTTTACTAAAACATGAGAGAGTGAGTGGCGTCCGATCTCTCAAGAGAGAAAGACGTGTTGAGGGGAATTGACTCCTGAAATTACAAAGTTCAGAGTTGAAGAGTGTCGTTAAAGGTTGCTTAAGCACTGCAAGGATTTCAAGTTTAAGTTGCAGTTGGCCTGATTAATCTGAAGTTGAAGTGGACCGTATTAAGTATAATTTGCAGCTGTGCTGATCTAAAGTTTTAACCGTTAGGACAGAGCGGCCGTGGAAGTCGTCTCCACAGAACTAGGAATTAGGTCGTCTTCAGAAACGGCTAGTAAACCAGGAGTCCATGTAAGGCAAACTGGCACCAGAGTGGAATGAGGAAACCCCGCACTATAGTGCAGTGTGATACTTAAAGGAATATAAAGGTTCTTTTTAAATCAATCGGGTTAACTAAATTTAAACAATGAATGGTTTGTTTATACTTCATACAAATTTTTAACGATTCCGATGGACGACAAGCCTGGAAAAGTTTGATAGTAGTTAGTTTGGTTGCCTATTTCTATGGCAAGAATTTGATTTTAAAAATTTCTATAACTCGCCGTAACCGTTAAAGGAACCGTAATTTAGATTTGGCAAGAAACCTTAACTTTATTACTGAAGTTTTGTGTATTTTGCTACTGTTGAGATAATTTATTATCCTGTTTCAATTTACCTCTTTCTTTTCAAGACCCTGCCAATTGATATAGATTCGAAATACACTTACCGGGCATTTCATTTAAAAAAAAAAGAGCGAAGTATCCCTCGAACTACATTCTTATATTTTTAATGTAAATATTCGGTAGTGGAATAAATATTTAATGTTTAAAAACAATTCTTAGGGCGGACTTCAAGAAAATTTCCAAATACGAAAAATATCAATTTCAAAATGCCTTTTAGAGAATATTTAACTAGAGATGTTAAAATAAATTATTATACATATTCGATAGTAGAATAAACTTTGAAAGTTAAGACAAAAAAGTTTAAGTGAATTTTGAGAAAATTTCCAAAAACCTATAAGTGACAAATGATTAGAAAAGATTTACCCAAAGGTGCTATGAAACTAATAATTTATATTCGACTCAGATACATATTAAAAATTTAAAAAAAAAATGAGCAAATTTCGACAAAATTGCATTCATCCCCTCCGATTTTAATAAACTTACCAGGAGTCCGATTAGAGCGCAAAGTCTGAATCCAAAGTTTAAGCCGTTTCTGGTTTTTAATTCTTCGAAAATAACGTACCAGACACCCATACATACAGACATTTTTTCAAATACGTGTTATTTAGAATCGGGGGCCATAAAACATCTAGAAATACTACAATTTCAAAAATTCTACCCGATTACATAACTTCTCATATATCAGTGCCCCATATGAAAAATTAATAAGGAGTAATAAATGATTTCGTTTAGTGGGTTTCTGATAACGAGATCCAAAACTACAAGAGACATCGATATCGCTGGCCTTTTTGTTTTTTTCCGTTTTTGTAATATATGGTGGAAGCATCATACTTATGGTGGATCCACACATATAATTATTGATGTTGCAGTTTTCATAAGGTTGACTTACCGCTCCGAATGTCTTGTTCCACGACGAAATACTATATGTTGTTTTCCAGAGTCATCTTGTAAGTACATTTGAATAAAACCTTTGCAGCCAGAAGGCTTCTCCATGTTGTTCATAAAGTGTCTATTTGTCTATTTTGCTTGATACATTAGAACAGGTTTTCTTTAGATTTTTTGCCACTTTTTAATATATACAGTTTTTGTGTAGTGCCAACATATCCAGTTATGACCTGAAAAATATAACATAATCTTCCTAATTTTATAACCTTGATTATCTAAATAATTCTTAGCTAAATATCGTATGGTCATGATGTGCGGGGAAGTTCTCCACAAGTATCAGTACGCAGCTCTGATTAATAACCATTCTTCATTAAGCGAGAAAACTGTTCGACTGCAGCTTTTCTTTACACGACTGCCAGTATATATTGCGCAGAATGCCAAATGGAATTTTTCATTTCTCCGTCGGCAAGGCGGATAGACCAACCCTCTTCTAAAATTTTTTGAGTAGCAGTTTCTATGGTTTCTTGTGGATAATCTACCTATCTTCTCGCCTTAAGAATTGTTTCACAAGTATTTGCGTAGTAATTTAGAATTTAGAACATATGTAATCAATCTATCCCCCCACAAATAAGGTCAGTCTGACCCCAAGCAATGAAATAATAAATATATGTCAAAGTACAACTTTTTCGTCTGTGATATGCTGATACCTAAGCTGCCACAATTGCCTTAATATTTCTATCAAATACTGGTATTTTAACTTATCAACGAGTAATCCACCGTTCCAGAAGTTACCGACAAAACTAACAAAGTTCTAGAAATAACTCACATTCATTAACTGCAGTCGTAGCCAATGAATCTTTTTAATTAATTTCAAGAACGTTTGATTTGAAATTCACGTGCGGCGTTCGATTGTGTTTGTGCTACTGTGAATCGCGGTCAGAAGTTAGTTGTCCGTCTCACTCTTGGCGTTAAATAGGAATGTTTAAAACTTAGCTATATTATCAATCTAACCCCTCGACATTAACTTCTATCCCAAAAAACGGTACTCTACTATCACCCCTACACGTGGTTATTACATAGCCTATAGTTTATAATAATGACCGATAATGAAATGAATAAATACGTATTATGATATTGTCAAAATGGCTATTTTTTCATAGAAAAAAACTGCCTCATTTTTTTGAAGAATGTATCATCGCATACAGATGACAAGAAGGCAATATATCGAAGATGGAATATCGGTGAACGTTGAAGGAGAACAAGTGCAAATAGAAGAAAAAATGGTAAGAACAGCTATTACCAAACTGAAACATGGAAAGTCATGTGGACCAGAAGGAGTGTACTCAGAACTATTAAAAAATGGCACAAATAAACTGACAACAGCTTTAACGGGAATATTTAACAAGTGCCTGAATGGTCAGGAAGTTCATAGTCAATGGAAAGTGGCATACATATCGTCAATCTACAAAAAGGGTAACAAAGCTGACTGTCATAATTATAGGGGGATATCAGTGACAAGTACGATTAGCAGATTATATGGAAAGATACTGAGAGACCTAATAGAAGCAGAATTTATAGAAGAAGAAGAGCAATGCGGATTTAGGGCCGGTAGATCATGTACGGATAACGTATTTTGTATGAAGCAGATAATAGAGAAAAGGTCAGCGGTCAACCTAGAAACACATATTTTATTTATTGATCTCTCAAAAGCGTATGATAATATACCCACTAACAAGCTATGGGAGATATTGCAAAGTACTTCCATTAATCAAACCCTTATTAATGCTATAAAAAACCTGTATAAAAAGTCCATCTCGAAAATAAAAATAGGAAATAAATTGTCTAGAGAGTTCTACGTGACAAAGGGGTTACGCCAGGGCTGCTGTATATCGCCAATACTTTTTAAAATCTATGTTAAAGAAGCGTTACAAAAATGGAAACAAAAATGTTCGAAAATGGGAATATCCTTGACAGATAGAACAGTATTTAGCCTACAATTTGCAGACGATCAGGCAGTGCTAGCAGAGGACAAAGAAGACCTAGAATATATGGCACGGAAACTAAAGCAAATTTACGAAGATTGGGGACTAACTATGAATGTTGAAAAAACTAAATACCTGTGCATAGGAGGAGAAACGTGCAACCTACAATTGGAAAACTCAGAAGAAATAGAAGCCTGTGAAGAGTATAAATACCTAGGAGTTACATTGGACAAAACGGGTTCAGACGACAAAGAAATAAGAACAAGAGTGATACAGGCACGAAGAGCAATTAACTGTCTGAACGGAATCCTCTGGAATAAAAATATAACGAAACGTAGGAAATACAACATATATAACACTCTAATTAAAAGCAATTTATTATACGGTTCAGAAACTTGGAGAATCACAGAAAAACATAAGAGAATAATAGAAGCAACCGAAATGGATGCACTCAGAAGATCAGCTAGAATATCAAGAATCGAGAGAGTTAGAAATGAAAATATTCGGCAAAAAATGGGACTTCAGGGCACAATTATGACTGACATCGAAAGAAAACAACTTATCTGGTACGGCCATGTACAACGTATGCATGATAATAGGTTGCCTAAGCAAGCAATGAATTGGATACCACATCAACGGAAAAAAAGAGGGCGCCCAAAAAGAACTTGGCAAGAGGGAGTTCGTAAAGCCATGAGTGTGAGAAACTTAGACGACGGGCAGTGGGAAAATCGGAAACAATGGAGTCTAGATATCGGACAACGTCGCCGCACGTTTTAAAACCGATTATATATATATATATATATATATATATATATATATATATATATATATATATATCATCGCATATTTCCAACTTCAAAATCCTCGCTATTAACACATTACCAATATTACCTAACAGCTCGTTTTCTAAACTGTTGTACACCCAATCAGCTCCTATTTTATTTCTATAAAACTTCATATTTGCTAAGTTTCGAAGCGTGGGTGAAAAATTCAAAAATAACTCCCCGTACTGCTACTGAAATCGAGTTATTACGTGCACTCTCCCTCCCTTTCCCTCTCTTTCATTATCAGACCATTATTTTATTTAATCTGTGCATAAGCGGATTCCAGATCAGTTTTTTCGATTGAATATTTTGTCTAGTGGTGCGGTTGCCATGGTGACGTAGTCTGCTTACGCCGGCCACACGTCATACCGCACGTATCTGCAGGCTATGAAACATTGTTTAAAATCCTTTAATTGGTTTATTGAAAATGTGTTCGTTTGAATACACCGTCCGTGTACGGTGAAAAAGGATAAAGAGCGGGAATAGAGACTGAGAGAAATAACTTTCGACGTTGAATATGTGTAATAACAAACAACCAAATGGCTTGATAATGATTTTACTTTACCATCGTTGTGTAATTTTATCAGTTATCTGAATTCTTGCTTATTTACAACTAAATGTAATCATAATTCACCTAATAATATTAGACTAAAATAGAACAAAATTAGACTTAGTTCGCGACAGCCACATGGTTTAATGAGTAGAGACACAATTAAGGAATATACTCTTAAATTAATCCCATTTTTAAATCGTCATTTAAATGTGCAAGAGTCGTGAAAAAAGGGTATTTTTAAAGGAGCTTTGAGACTATTATCAATAGAAATATACGTATTTTTTTATTGTTTAGGTAATAAAAAACGGTTAAATTGAGACGTTTCTAATTCTCATTAGTTAATATTTTAACGACCGAAGGTTTTCCAGCTTCTCTAAGTTGGCCATGGCAATGTGAACCAAAGGAAAACACCAAGTCTTAACCAACTGCTTAATTAATAACTTAATTAATAACTTAATATTTTGTTTGAATACCGGCAAAAACTACTTTTCTCTCCTTAAAAAAAAAGCTTCTACACTCTTGCAGATTTTATAAGATATTTCTCGTATAACCCTGAGGTTGACACAACAATTTCTTCGAAAAATATTTGTTCGCTAACGAGGAAATTTATTTGTGTAATGAAACAAATGTAAGAGAATCTGAAAATGAAATTTGTGGCTCAGCCGGGATACGAACCGGGATCTCCCAATATCGCGTCAGGTGTTCTGCCAATTGAACTACCGAGACACATATCAATTTCATTTTCGATGTTTGTGTTAAACGTTTTTGACAGGATGATACGGAGGACGTATTGGTTGTACGCAACACACCGTATCCCTCTCACGTTAATAATGTGGTGTCTTACGTGTTCTCTGATATACAAATGAAACAGATGGAAATATGTTCTCGAAATTAATTCAAAGTGATGTGTTGGTGGTGTGTTGCGTACAACCAATACGTCCTCCGTATCATCCTGTCAAAAACGTTTAACACAAACATCGAAAATGAAATTGATATGTGTCTCGGTAGTTCAATTGGCAGAACACCTGACGCGATATTAGGAGATCCGGGTTCGTATCCCGGCTGAGCCACAAATTTCATTTTCAGATTCTCTTACATTTGTTTCATATACACCATCACTTTGAATTAATTTCGAGAACATATTTCCATTTATTTGTGTAATGTATTTAATATATAATTTAACGAAAAACAAAATGAGAATATTTTCTTTAAGTCAAATACACACAAATTTCAATTAAGTTTTTAATACAAATAATCGAACATTTGCGAGAAAAAAAAAGGAAATATATCATTTAAAATCTTTCAAAACGGCAACAATTGGAAACAAATTTTTAAATACACTCAAATACCCAATTAATACCGCCAGTGAAACCCTACACTCTAGAGTTAGTGAACTGTTTAAGCAGTTCTGTACTATTCATTTAAGGACAATACATCAATTTCACTAATCTATATCTTACTGATACATCGCATATCAGGTCACAGCTATTCGTACTCCCTTCCTCACTTTCTTTTTCGTTTTAAAGATAGTTAATACAAATCTCTTGGATCGAAAGGTATGTTCTATAGTTATTGTTATCTTTTAATAACCTTAGTTTTACCCCCTCAAAATCAAACATCAATATAGAGTGGTTCAGACCACCAAAATTTCTTTTTTTTTTCTTTGCTTACAGTTTAAAAGACGCCGTTTACATCAACATTCCGAAGTTTTACATGCTGCAATTACCAGCGGACAAAAATTTAATTCTAATAACAGTAATAACTACGTCAGTAAGTACTACAAATATTTATCATAATTCTAAATTTATTCCATATAATTCTATTATTCCGGTACTTATCCTATACTTGCAGAGAATTCGATAATTGAAATAAGATATTAGGGGGAACTATTTAAAATCTTTTATACTCCTAAAACTTATGTATTAATATTTTTAGACTTTTTTAATTACAGGAATAGTGGCAGTTCGCCACTACAGTTAATTATTTTATCACACACCACACCAGTTAATACAACGCCATCAACATTTTAATACGGTAAACTGATGTTCCTACTGAATAATTATTCATTCAAAAATGTGTAACTAGATTTGTTTATTTTTTTTGGGAACCGAATCCATACAATCAGAAACCACAATAACAAATTTCATCTATGATCATGACAAATATCTAAAACGGGCCTAAAAGATTGATTTGGTAAGGTGTAAAAATATTACATTTTTAGATACATTTGCAAAACTACAAAATACCGTAATGTGCTCAGAATGGTACCCCAAAATAAAAGAAGAAACATCAAAATTCGTCAAGTATTCCCAGAGATATTGCTTATGACATAAGGTGCCAAAATAAAAAAAATGTGATTTTCTTCTTTGATTTTTTGAACAAACTTAAGTTTCCTTTTCATCAAATTCAACAATTGATAGAGAAAATGTTTCTCTAAGGCACCATGATCTTAGAATCGCGATCTTTTTTTAGTTGTGCGTAGATGGTTATTGCAAAAAAAATGCAAAAATATAAACAAATTGAATTTTGCAATAAACTATTTGATGAATCGATCTGAAATTTTAACCACATATTATGCACTATAATCCCAGACTTTTTGCAAAATAACAAAGCCGCAGGTTCAATATCGCAATAACAATTGTTAAACAAAAAATTTGTCGATTTTGACTTTCTATACCTTTTTTCTCGGCAACAAATAAAGATATCGAGGTCGGTTCAGAATCATATTAAAGACCTTTTAATTCCCTATAGGATGGTGTACGCATTTTACCCAAAAGTAACTTAGTTTTTAATTGAGAACAAAAAGAGTCAAAAAAGTGCATTTTTTGACGTTTAATTGTTAATGACAATGCCTAATGTTCATAGTCTCGTAGGGTCTTCCTATACGTTTTGTTTCTATTGGCCTATATTACCTAAAAATCCAGGTCTCCTGCTCGAGTATTCGATGTCAAAACAGGGTACTTTTTTGCTTATTTATCGAAAAAAATTGACCCACAATTTTATTAACTTAGCCATTTCTGAAGAAAAATTCGATATCGCATTTATAATGGAACTTAACCACAAAATTTGTAGTAATAAGAAGTATATACTGGACTTGCAATCCACTGTAGCTATCCAAATTATTAGTAGAAATCTAGAAGTTTGGAACATTACTAGATACAACGATTTTATTGACATCCAACTCAAAACTGTAAATATTATAGCGTGCTATATATCACCAAACATAAAATTTAACGTTTTTAAAAAGAAAATAGATGAAATTTTCAATGTTATTCAACAAAATCATACAAAAGAATTCATTCTACTTGGCGACTTTAACTCCAAATCCTTTTCATGGGGATCTCCAATTAACAATAGAAGAGGCACTTATTTAGACAAATGGATTTCTCAACTCAACTTAATCATACATAACTCAGGAAACGTTCCAACTTTTGAAACATATAATGGTCAGTCCTTTATCGACTTAACCCTTAGTACAACTAAAATCTCAAAATTAATACAAAACTGGAAAATTACTAGAAAGGGATTTGGACATAATCCTATTTCATTTGTCATAACCAAACCTATAATAATATTAGTAAATTTTATACGCATCTCTTTGACAACGAAATATTCACAAACAATTTCATCTCCTCTTGCACTAAACTCAATGACGATAATCTATATGAAGTTATCAAAAAATGCAGTAGAGAAAGTGTATCCATTAATAGTTGCACATTCCATAGAAAACCCTTTTGGTGGAATGCCGATATTGAACGTTTGAGAAGAAAATCTGGCAGACTTTGGCGTCAAACCAAAAACTTGGACACAATTTTTATTCTACAACGATACAAAGAATCGATTAAAGAACTGAAATTATGTATATCTCAATCGAACAGAAAGCACTGGAAAGAACTACTAAATGAACTTGACGAGGGGTGATGCATATAAAATCATCATAACAAAATACACAAAATCTTTCAAAATTTTCAGTATTCCTATTCATTAAAAACTAACTATAGCAAAAGAATTATTTCCCTATACCCCACAAGACTGGATTGTAAGGACGAAATTGATAATGTCACAAAATTAACAAAAAAAGGCTCCTGGACCTGATCATATTTCAATTGAGGCCATCCTAATAGCTTATAATCATAGTCCTGAACATTTTGTAATTTTTTTTAATAACATTCTCATAAAACAAGATATTCCACAAGATTGGAAGTTTGCCTCTCTACACCTTATTCCTAAGAATAAATCAAACTATGACTTTTCCAATTCGTACAGACCTATTTGCCTCTTAAATTTCCTAAGTAAACTTTTCGAAAAACTGATTAAAGATCGTTTAGACACTTATATAGAAAACAATCATTGTTTGTCTGAATATCAATTTGGTTTCCGAAAGGGCAAATCCACTATTTCTGCTATTCAAGCAGTCCTGGATTGGGCACACAAAAGTAACAAAACACTTTTTTTAGGTCACCGTTGATGTTCAAAATGCTTTTAATACGGCATCATGGAAGCACATAATTAAGAACATGAAACAGAAAGCAATTCCTATATATTAAATCAACCTTATTGAACATTATCTGTCTAATCGTTTTATCACTAGTCTTGGGAAAGAAAGTTTCCAAATATTTACTGGAGTACCACAAGGCTCTGTCCTAGGACCTACTTTGTGGTATATATTATATGATACCATCCTAAATCAAAAATTTTGCAGGAATGTTCAACTCGTAGCTTTTGCAGATGACCTATGTATTTTATTCTCAGCTAATACTTCTTGTGTACTAAACGATTTAATTAAGAAACCATTAAATAAAATCATTACTGCTATGCATAATATAGAACTAAAAATTGCCCCACATAAAACTGAAAGTATAGTATTGAAAGGTTACAGTTTGAAACATCTAATTCATTTTAAAATTGGAAACTGTTCTTTCCAACCAAGTAAAACCTTGAAATATTGAGGCGTCACTATTGACGAAAAATTAAAATTCCGTGACCATTTAAATATTACTTCTAAAACTACCACAATTAAATTCACAGAACTCAGCCGTCTTCTACCAAATATTGGTGGTTCCAATAGTTCTAAAAGACTTCTATATACCAATACAACATATTCCAGCTTACTTTATGCATGTCCGATCTGGCATAACAGCATGAAAATTAAAAAATATGCTAAACTATATAATAGTGTCCAACGTAAGTGGTTGCTACGTACAACTTCTAATTACCGTACTGTTTCTAATGAAGTCCTTCAGATTATTTCGTCATCACCCCCTATACTTCTTTTAATAAAAGAGAGAATTCTAAACTTTATGAACCCAAATAATTAAACACAAAATTAAGATTCTATCTTAGCTGAATGGCAAAGCTCCTGGTCAAATTTACACGATAAAGCCCAATGGACTAAAACACTTATACCAACCCTCGAACCATGGATAAATTGTAGATTCAAACAAACAAATTACTTCTTCTCCCAGTTCCTTTCTGGACACGGTTGCTTTGGTAAATTTACATTCAAAATCAATAAAAGTTTGACAGATGAATGTTTCTACTGCCATGAATTTGATGATGCTAACCATACAATTTTTGAATGCTGGAAATAGGCAGCAGAAAGGCTAGAAATAAACCAAAAACTCAAATTAGAAATTCGTAGTGACAATGTCATGAACGTGATGCTATCCTCGAAGAAAAATTTTGACGACATTTTTAAATTCATAACATGTATAATTTCAAAAAAATCTTCAGATGAAATAAAATTTCAAAATTTACAACGTAATTAATACAAATCATAACCTTTTTCATTTATTGTAACATACTGCACATTTTATATTATTTTTTTCTAGGTTATGTAATGCGTATTTATTTCTATAGTTAATATTATTTCCTGTCTTTTCTTTTTACTATCACCAATTAATTATCCATATATTCAATAACAACTGTAAGAATGATTACCCATTTTTCTTCTGAAGATACGGAAATTTTTAATTTCCAAGCCAGAAGAAACATCGGTCCCATCATAAGAGAGGGTTTTTTTAGTGGGTAACCTCCGTTGACCCCCACAGTGTCTGATGCGCTGGAAAATACTTCATGATCGAGCAACACCACTCTTCATACTAGCCATTTATACTGACATTAATACATGTTCACCCCCACACCGTTTACCTCTCAAGGAATGATTTTTCACCTCATCATTCCCCCATAAACGGTTTTTTCTTTAAAAAAAATTGCTTGGCCTATTAGTTTTACATATATTGGAGATTCTTCCAAACTATTCATTTTTCCGAATCCGTCCTTAAGGATGTAATTGTTTCATCTGGCTACTTTTATGGTGACTACTGTGTTGTCCCATTTTTGTTTTACTCCTGTTTGTTGTGCTTTTGGTTTTGGACTACAACGACTGTACTTTACTGAAACATTTTTATTTTCATTTATTTTGTACAATTGGAATGTGGGCCCTTTTTCCAAATTGCCTAGTTTGTAATAATTGTTCTGATCCGTAGGGCTGACTGAAGATGGACATTAGCTTGTCTGAAGCATGGTTCAGTAAAATTTAAAAATACATTAGATTGTATTTCAATTGATGGGAGTAGACTTTGAGACCTCTTTGCTTTGAAATCTCACCCCCATGTTCGAGGAGGGACTGTTTCCAAAAGATTTGTTTGTTTTTTCTTAGTATTGTTATTTTACGAATATCATTATAAATATGTTGTATTACTTATTATAATATGTACATATTAGTGCATATGTAGGTATTTACGTGGTGAATAAATCAAATATCTTATCAATAAACGTTTGTTTATTAAATTTGAGGACAAATTTAACCAGATTTTCTGGCTAGAAACCCAATATATTTTCTGGCCAGAAAGAGATAGCATTCATGGCCAGAAACTCGCCAGATTTTATTTCCCGAAACTCGACAACTTCTTTGGCCAGAAATTTGACATATTTTCTGAACAAATTCTGGCAATGTGAGCGTGACAGAACCATTAAAATTCCGGCCAAAATTTCCTGCCACCTATCAGAAAAGAGGGTCGATTTCTGGCCATGTTCTGTTCAAATTTTCTGCCAGGGTATAATCACATATTATCAATCATGTTTAGAACATATCTTTTAACTGACAAAATACAGATAATTGACAACGTTAGCCTAGTTTCTGTAGGACACATTTATGCATATTCCTATTCAATGAAAATTATTTTGTTTCATACTGTATTAACAAAAATCACTTAAAGACATCCAAAGACATGTCCCCGTTGCGTTAGAAAGATATTTCTCTCTCATCGAAACTATTACATAAACCTCTCTACTTTATTTTCCACTTTCCCGCGACCGGTTAAGAAAATATGGATCCCTCCTCATTTACTAGACATCCAAAACATTCCCAAGCCCCTAATTAACTCTTAAGTTATAAAACGCGAACTATTCCAACAACTCCCGGAGATCTAATCGAAAAGTCGGGCAGATGATGGCGTCAAAACGCGATTAGACGTTTTGCTCGTTAAAGTGACTCTCCCCCCGTATTTTAATTGATAATTACGAAATGTAATTAATGAGATGGGAGTTGATATACGTGAATCTTTCGAAGAGATAAAGCTAAAGGTCTATATAAGTTGGCTATTAGCTCGTACGTAGTTAAATTAGCGCTTCAAGAATGAGGAGATGAGTTTCCTTACTGCTGCTGCTGCTGAGGAGGATCGCTGGATATATACGCGTTTTGCTATAGATGTATAGAGATAAAGCTTTACGAAAAATTTATGGCCCCGTGTATGTCAGCGTTTAGAGTTATCGTAAACATAGATGAAACGGAGGTATCTAGATGATCGAGGGGCACAGACTGACAATCAATAATTTTAGTTTAATCTTCATCGGAGGTATTTGGTAGAAACAAATCATGGATAGCAAAAAGATGTTTATAAAACAAAAAGTAGTTCGTTATAAATATTTTCATAGTTTATTTTCGTTTCTATTTTCTACGAATGATGCATCAGGGAAATGATAATTTTAGGCAGAAAAATCGTTTTGGAGGTACTCAAACAAATACAGCATTAACATTTTGGACGAACACATGAATAGTTGAACTTTGTCTAGCCTTCAAAGACACCAATTTCACTCGTTATATTTTATGGCGTTCTGTAAGTATTAGACATTTTAAACTATTTCTCCAGCCCAAACCCCTGTTTCAAAATTCATGTTTCGAGAATTCAATAAAATATAATAGTTAGACGTCGTCGTAGCTCGTTTAAAAATCGTATATTGTTACAAATATTTATAGGTTGGGTTAAAAATCGAGAATTTTAATTAACACGTAACTACAGCTTAATTATTTCCTTTGGCGGCCGCATTCGTGTGTTTTATAATAAATTGTTTATATGGGGGGGTAGAGAGTTAATTTGCGATTCACAAAAATTCCATCTCTCCCGATACACAGAATTAAACAAAATAACCTGATTAAAATATACTGAAATAATTTAATAACTACCGATAACGAAATTAAAATCGAATTTCTGTATATACACGGGATAACGGGAAATTAGCAATTATGAAGTTGTTTTGGAATTACGAACGTCCGGAAAAATTTCCATTAACCCCGAGCGAACACTTTTGCGGAAAGTTTAATTAAAAAATTACGATTATAAATTTTAGAACAAGTTTTGCCTCATGAAACATTGTTCATAATTACACTCAGTAATCCCCAAAACGTAATTATTGTTCAATCTCATTTAATTACTGCGAAAATAGACAAGTTTTACTTTATTATTTTTATGTCTGTAATATTTCATCAATAATTTGTTTATGTGAACGTGAAAGAGATAAATAGACCGTGAGATATTCATATGTGGTTCAACCATGATTTTCTTCCTTATGCCTCTTAGAGTACTGAAAGGTATACTGGAGTTGAGTAAAATAATAGAAAATTGTGGGGTTTCCTGGCGCCATCCCCCTGATAATTGAATTTATTTTTGTAAAAAAAAATTACGTGTGGTGCGACGATTTTCTCTCTTATGCCATGTTTATAAAACGATAGGGAAATATTTATTTTATAAGAAAAAAAAATTTAGGCATAAGTGCTCCTAGTGCCCAAAGGGGTTTAATCATTATGCAAATTTGTGAGAAAAAAAAATAATTGTCCGTGATTTTCTCCCTTATGCCCATTGGAAGTATGAAAGTTTTCACCATGAAAAGTCAGTAAAAAAATTGGCATAAGCGCCACTAGCGGGGGAAAAAAATTAGGCCGCGGAAAATTTGTGGAAAATTTTTAGCTTCAGTCCACGATTTTCTCCCTTATGCCATTCAAACTATATAATACTTACCATATAATCAATACATTGTCAAGTCGGCATAACGATTGAAGGAGTCGGCCATGAAGGCATAAGTCATGAAGTCGTTGGAAATTTCTAGTAAAATGTTATGATTTTCTCCCTTATGCCATTTTGCATGACGGTAGAAAACTTCATTTTGAGTCATTATAAAAAAAGGCATAAGTGCCACAGGCGACTTTCATGTTGAAAATAATTTTTTAATTTTTATAAGACCTAGCTACCGCCGCAGATGTGGAAACGTACCTATATCTAAATTGTGAACAATTTCTCCCTTCTGCCGTCTCGTATGTACGAAGAAAACTTAATTTTTAGTCACTACAAAAAAGGCATGAGTGCCACAGGCGACTTTCATGTTGAAAATATTTTTTTAATTTTTATAAGACCTAGCTACGGCCGCAGATGTGGAAACGTACCTATATCTAAATTGTGAACAATTTCTCCATTCTGCCGTCTCGTACGCGCGAAGAAAACTTAATTTTTAGTCACTACAAAAAAAGGCATGAGTGGCACAGGCGACTTTCATGTTGAAAATAATTTTTTAATTTTTATAAGACCTAGCTACCGCCGCAGATGTGGAAACGTACCTATATCTAAATTGTGAACTATTTCTCCCTTCTGCCGTCTCATACGTGCGAAGAAAACTTAATTTTTAGTCACTATAAAAAAAGGCATGAGTGGCACAAGCGACTTTCATGTTAAAAATATTTTTTTAATTTTTATAAGACCTAGCTACCGCCGCAGATGTGGAAACGTACTTATATCTAAATTGTGAACAATTTCTCCCTTCTGCCGTCTCGTATGCGCGAAGAAAACTTAATTTTTAGTCACTTCAAAAAAAAGCATGAGTGGAACCAGGCGACTTTCATGTTAAAAATATTTTTTTTATTTATAAGACCTACCGCCGCAGATGTGGAAACGTACCTATATCTAAATTGTGAACTATTTCTCCATTCTGCCGTCTCGTATATGCGAAGAAAACTTAATTTTTTAGGACATTCCCTATCTATCGAATGTCACAGATTATGGATGGCAGTTGCTGAATAATTGCTACACCTTCAAATGGTTTGAAGGTGATGAACTACCAGAGTGCGTTGGGGACGTTCTCCTGGAGACCCCGGTGAATGAAGTCACTCAAGGTACAATATATATTTTAATACTATTTTATATGTACACAGGATTCGTTAAGAAGAAAAACATATCTTTATTGCCACTTTCAAAAAAAAAATCACACTGAAATGGATTTAATATCGTATGATTTGATTACAATTCTTGAAAAAACTTCATGACGTTATATGACATCATTGTGTACAATACTACGTTATTGTGATTATTTCTGCAGATGGAGACGACGGTGACAGCGAAATGTCTGATGATGATTATAGCAGTGATGACGATGATGAATGCAACACTAGTGATATTGATGCAGATATTGATGTGATATTGAATGCAGATAAGAATATCCATGATTACGATGATGGTGATGAAGGTAATGAAAATGAAGGGAACACTTGAAGTGAAGGCAGTACAAACTGATGTTATATTTTTTTCTGATTAAAATGTATTTTTTTCTTGGTGTAATTCGAAACTGTTATTAAAGTTTTAATATTGTTTTATTAATCATGTTGTAGTACCTTAGACACTTGTGTTCTTTGTCATAATGCTTTAAAAATATTTTGTTCAAGAATAGTAAAATGGCCTGAACGAGCTAATGATGGCAATTTTTGAAGACTTGTCCGATGAAATTTTTTACGAAAAACGTAACGTCTTCAACCAGGGGTCGAACTCGGACCACTCTGTTTGATTTGTCATCAACTTTACCTTAATGGTGAGAATAAGTCAACTCGTGTAATTCAATGCCTTGAGCGGTATCAGGCATAGGAGTAGTTGTTTCGGATTGACATATAATTTATAAAACTTATACGAAAACTTTAATGTGAAGTTAACTTGTGAGTCTTATAAAAAGTAAAAAATTATTTTCAACATGAAAGTCGCCTGTGCCACTCATGCCTTTTTTTGTAGTGACTAAAAATTAAGTTTTCTTCGCACATGCATGACGGCAGAAGGGAGAAATTGTTCACAATTTAGATATAGGTACGTTTCCACATCTGCGGCGGTAGCTAGGTCTTATAAATAAAAAAAATATTTTTAACATGAAAGTCGCCTGGTTCCACTCATGCCTTTTTTTGAAGTGGCTAAAAATTAAGTTTTCTTCGCACATACGAGACGGCAGAATGGAGAAATAGTTCACAATTTAGATATAGGTACCTATCCACATCTGCGGCGGTAGCTAGGTCTTATAAATAAAAAAAATATTTTTAACATGAAAGTCGCCTGGTTCCACTCATGCCTTTTCTTGAAGTGACTAAAAATTAAGTTTTCTTCGCGCATACGAGACGGCAGAAGGGAGAAATTGTTCACAATTTAGATATAGGTAAGTTTCCACATCTGCGGCGGTAGCTAGGTTTTATAAAATTTATAATAAATTATTTTCAACATGAAAGTCGCCTGTGCTACTTATGCCTTTTTTGGTAGTGACTAAAAATTAAGTTTTCTTCACACATACGAGACGGCATAAGGGAGAAAGTCATCTAAATTAACTCGAATTTTCCAACAGCATTTCCAATCATTTTCTCGACGAAAACGGCCGCCTACCCTTATGACATTACAAATAATACCTATTTTCATTGCTAGCTTTATGTTGCTCTTGATTGTATAGAAGAGAAAATCGTGGACCGAAGCTAAAAATTTTGCGCAAATTTTCCGCCGCCTAATTATTTCCCCCCGCTAGTGGCGCTTATGCCATTTTTTTTGCTTACTCTTTACCGTTAAACCTTTCATACTTCCAATGGGCATAAGGGAGAAAATCACGGACAATTTTTTTTCTCACAAATTTGCATAATGATTAAACCCCTTTGGGCACTAGGAGCACTTATGCCTGATAAAATAGATATTTCCCTATTGTTTCATAAGCATGGCATAAGGGAGAAAATCGTCGCACCACACGTCTTTTTATTTTTTAAAGAAAAATCGATAATAAAAAAAGCAACCTGGTTCAGATTTAAAATTTAACTTTTTTTAATAAGCTCGAGTGTATCTATCAGTACTCTTAGAGGCATAAGGGAGAAAATCGTAGTTGAACTTCAGATTAATATCCCACGGTCTAAAAGTGACGTTATAAAGAAGCTTATAAAAAACAATGAATTGAAGAAGATACCAGTTGGCTTGGATTTCATTCATTATGATTTAGTTGAAATCATTTTGATTTGTAAAAAGTACATTCAAACTTTTTTTAAAACGCTAAATAACTTTCGGGTATTTGTTACAAAAATTCCGGTTTGTGATATCAAATCAAATGTCAATAATTAATTTGACATAAACGATATATTATTTGTTTATTTACCTCTCTCAATTTTTTCAGAGAATTTTATCGTGTACGCTATGTACAATTTCCATCATTGGTTGTGGAAAACAGTTAGTAATATTTCTACACTATTGCAAAAAAGGTGTTTGTTTACCGTTTGCTCGTAAAATTCTGTATCGATTTAGAAAAATTTAAATTCATTTTGGCAATTGAAATTTTGTACGAATTTAATGCCATGTTGTTTCCTACCATAAAACTGACTAAAACTGTCGAGAAACTCTGTTCTACGAAGATGTCACGAAATATTGAGCGGCTTTTGTCCCACTTTCGGACAGGCTTTCGCTTAAAGGGGGAAGGCATTTCTATTAGATTTTAACTTCATTCTAAGAAGTTATTAATTTTATTATGAAGAGAAAGCAATAAAATTTTAGTTCGTTAATAAAAAAAATGCATTTAAATGCTCAGCATATTTTCCTTGAAATATCAGTTACAAGAAGAATTACACTTCTATTAATATAGGAGAAATCGAGAATAATTCTCTCGTAGGGTAGGCTGTTAAGTCAGTTACAAAATTTTCTTTTTTCAATCTCAGAGACTTTCGTATTACAAATTTTTACAAAAATTGTCTTTATATCAATTATTAATATAGTCCTATAGAGATTTTATCGGTAAAAAAAGTTACTATTTGTATAGTCAGTAGATGTGGTAGCTAATGAAATATTTTTGCCCAAGTTCAAGTATAATAACTTGATAGAAGTATTACTATTATGACTTAGGTAATGTCTTGGAGTGATCTGTAATTAAGAATTTAAATTTCTAATCTTGAATTGATATGCCTGGGTGCAGTGAATAACAGTTCTGTCCTAGTAACGTATTGGTTTAAACATTTTATGATTTGTTGACGAACACCCTGTTGTCATAGTAATTGTAAAACAAAATCAACTTTTTATTTCTGATAAGTAAATTTTTTCATAACAGATTTTTAGAGTTGTAAACCTTTTTTTATAATTATTTTTGGAATATATTTCCACCCTTTTCCGTGGACCTTAAAATAATTTTATGATATTTTAAAATTTGAAAAAATATTGCACAAGTATTTCTAGGAACTATTTTTAAAATATTCTAGTATTGAAACGACATGTATTTCTTATAAATTTTGAAAATTTAGTTATGTATTCAGGTGTATTTTAATATATCGAAATTGATCCAAAATAAAGTACTTCGGTTCTGTGGTTTTGCTCCAGGGGGGGGGGGGGGGGGGAATTAGCAACTCGACCCTTTGCCCCCTTGCAACTGCGGCTGATTTGGGATAGTATAATTTTTGTCACTTTTTAACATTGAAGTCTGTCGTATGACGTCTTTTATTTTTCAGGCAACAATTTCATTAAATTATTTTTTGCAACTTAAACAGTATCCATTAGCACTGCATCTTCTAACTCAGAATCACTGATTTTGCCGTTCGACATTTGCTGTTAGTCTCGAACAAAAGTAGAATGTCAGAAGTTTTCGTATTTTCTAGAACAGAAAGTACGACAAAAGAAACTATTTAATCTAAGCGTAAATAAGTTGGAAAAATTCTAGTTCGTCTACAACTCGCCTAAGGTCTCAATGCTTTGAGACGTTCGTAATACACTTTGGGGTAGTATGAATAAAAGGACATTTACATTAAAAGCACCGTGAATATTAGAACGAGTATGATATCTTTGTCGAATCGAAAAAATTTTGTCTCGTCGGTAGATTTAAAATTCACGACAAAGGGTGTTTATATATGAAGAGTTGAGTTATATTTCGATTATGTGAAAGAAACATTCGTTTTGCGCACGCTATATAGGTACAGAAATGTGAACTTCCCACAAGCTGTGGTAAATAGATATAAAATTGCAGTCCAAGTAAGCTTACCGTTTAATTTGAAGGGTAAGCCCCCCGTGAGCGGATCGGGCGGGAAGGGTCTTGGTCCGAAAGGGAACTGGTGGAACCCTTGCTGTCTGGTTTTAGATCTTGGTTCCCTTGGTCCATCTACCGTCACTTTTATCGCTTTGCTGTAAGTTGCGATCTGAGGTGGCGATGTCGACATGATTATCGTCAAGGTGAAGCTTTTCCCTAAGAAAAAATCATTTTATTAGTTGTCACACAAATTACTTTTAATAAGTGCATTTTCACCAATGAAAATATTGGAACAAAGATAAAGTGTACCGAGTAAACCAAATTGTACAACACATTGGTAGGAATCCCACCCAGAAATTTACGTCATACGTTTTGACCCCTTATTAATAGCTACCAATAAAAATTGTACACATTGCTCATTTTTCATTTGTCGTTTAACAACATGATATATTCTTCGTTAAACTTTAACTAGAAACAGAAAAATAATATAGCATAAATGGAATCGCTAAAAAACAAAAAATACAAAAGTATTCAATAACCAAAACGGACGGTCATAAATAGCAAAGAGGAAAAAACTATAAATAAATGGAAATATATATAAATCGATTCGAAACATCCAATTACATCTTTCTACTCCCAATCGCCACTGTATTCTCTCATTCCATAAGTCTGATCATCTTTCCCACTTTATCTCTCTCTCCACACCCCCCCCCCTCCATCTCTAGTTTATGTCCTTTTTGACGCCCTTTCTCTATTTCCTTTGTCTTCCTTCTTCCACTGATGTTCAGTTGAGTATTTCTTTTCTTTAGGACATAGTTGTTACTCCATCCTTTGGATGTGTCCGTATTTTAAGTATTTTGTTGTTATTTCATAAGTTCCTCCTTTCACTTCCACAGTTCTTTGAACTGTCGCGTTGGCTATTTTTTAAGTGGCTAATTTTCTTGGTGAAGGTAGCAACCAAGCAAGTCTGCGGACAGAGGGTGCGAAGAATCACCGGCAGAGATCGAGCTACCAGCAAAGACGACCATGGCAACGAACAAGGATTACGAACTTAGCCCCCACAGATATTAAGAAAACCGAAAAACAATCGAAAAAACGCCATAAATTAAAAATAGCAACTTTCAACGTCCGAATCTTATCATCTGAAGAGAAAATCACAGAACTGGAAGAAGTAATAAAACATGTAAAATGGGATATAATAGGCTTATGCGAGGTGAGACAGATGGGAGAGGGTCTAAAAACCTTGAAATCAGGTTATAATCTATATTACCGCGGAGACAACGATAAAAGAATAGGCGGTATTGGTTTTCTAGTACATAAGAGACACAAAGATAATATTATTACCACCAACTACATGTCAGAAAGAGTAGGATACACGATACTAAGACTAAACTCTAGATATAACCTAAAAGTTACTATAGCATATGCACCAACAACAGACCATGAAGATCAAGAAGTAGAAGCATTCTACGAAAACATTAAGACAGCACTAAGTCACACACCCACGCACTTCAACACAATCTGCGGGGATTTCAATTCCAAAGTAGGAGTAAAATCAGAGGATACAGAAATAATACTAGGAAAGTATGGCATCGGCACTAGAAATCCCAAAGGCGAAATGCTGGTCAACTTCTTGCTAGAAAACAACCTGTACTTGATGAATAGCTTTTGCTATAAGAAACCTCACAGAAAATGGACATGGACTAGTCCCGACGGCAAGACAAGAAATGAGATAGACTTCATTATAACCGATAAAAAATCGATAGTCCACGATGTAACAGTGTTGAACCAAGTTTCAATAGGAAGCGACCATCGTATGGTCAGGGCATCAGTGGTAATAGACACAGAAAAGGAAAGAGAAAGAATGACGACGAAGAAAATTAGAAACAAATGGAACGATCCAGAAAACTCTGAAGGATATAAAAATATGATCACCTCACACACTAAAGAACTGCTCGAACAACGGAAAAAAAAATGCTGGAAGACAATACGAGCTTACCAGAACTAAGGAAGATAAATAAAGAAATTTCAAGGAATATCAAGAAAGACATAAGACACTACAATACGCAACAAATCCAGCAAACCATACAAGAAAATAAAAGCATGAAGGTTCTTAGGAGAAAATTAGCTATTAGTAAGAACGAAATAATAAAACTGAAAAATAGTGAAGGAAACACAACGTCTAACAGATCCGAGTTAATACAAATAGTAGAGGAATTTTACAGGGAACTGTATAAAGGCAAGGTAGACATTCATTCCGATCCTAAAGAAACAACCCAAAAATATGGGGTCCAAAACCAAGGTTCCGAAGAAATTCCCGAAATCGATGGTGAGGAGATTCTAAAAGCACTAACACAAATGAAGAACAATAGATCACCAGGAACAGACTCTATAACGATAGAAGCAATAAAAATGGGAGGTATCATTCTTATCAATAAAATCAAAGAACTTTTTAACCTTTGCCTAACAAACACCACCACACCAGGGGATTGGAACAATGTATTGATGATACTGCTTCATAAAAAAGGAGAACCTACAGACATAGCCAACTATCGTCTCATCAGCTTACTCTCTCACTTATACAAGCTTTTTACAAGAATAATAACCAACAGACTAGAAAAGAAGCTTGATTTTTATCAATCAGTGGAACAGGCAGTATTTCGCACAGGATTTGGAACTACAGATCATTTATTGGCCTTAAAAACTCTCATTGAAAGAACAGTGGAGTATAATAGACCGTTGGTTCTGATCTTAGACTAATACACAATATATATATATAAATGCAACAGCATGCGTGAGGCTACACAAAAACACAATTAAATTTCCACTCGAAAGAGGAGTTAGGCAAGGAGACACTATGTCACCTAAACTTTTTATTACCGTCCTCGAATACGCGTTCAAACAGCTAGAATGGGAACAAAGAGGCATAAACATCGACGGTAAGAGATTAAACAACTTGCGTTTTGCCGACGACATCGTGCTAATCGCCGACGATATACAAGAAGCCCAAGAAATGCTGACAGAACTAGCAAATGCCACCACAAAAGTAGGACTACAAATAAACACACAAAAGACGAAGATAATGACCAATCTAGTTTTCGGAGAATCTCTCACATTGGGAAGTCACAACATCGACGAAGTAAGAGAATATAGATATTTAGGCCATGACATAAAAATACACAGAGACAACCAAACGCACGAGTTACAAAGACGAGTGGGGCTTGGATGGGCAGCCTATGGTAAACTGAGCGGAGTATTCAAGAGTGATATCCCGGTCTGTTTAAAGCGTAAAGTGTTTAATCAGTGTGTGCTCCCTGTCATGACATACGGAGCAGAGACACTCACGCTAACAAGAGCGAGTGCAGAAAAACTTAGAATAGCTCAACGAAAAATGGAACGTTCTATGCTGGGAATAAGGCTATCAGGTCGCGTCAGGAACATAGATATCCGCAAAAGAACGAAAGTGGAAGACATAATAACAAGAATTGCGAAACTAAAGTGGCAGTATGCAGGACATGTAGCTAGACGCAATGATGATAGGTGGACGAAGAGATTATTAGAGTGGCGACCGAGAAATGACAAACGAAGTGTAGGAAGACCTCCCACAAGATGGCGAGATGACATAAAAAGAATCGAAAGTCAGTGGATGCGTGTGGCTCAAGATCGTAAGCAATGGAAATGTAAAGGGGAGGCTTATGTCCAGCAGTGGACTACGATAGCTGGGTAAAGAAGAAGAAGAGAATTTTCTTACCGCTCTTCTCCAAAAGTTCATCTTCGTTGCCTCCAGTGTTCTCATCGCTTTTCTTTTAGTATGCCAAACTTTCCTCCTATGTATGAATATGGTTTTTACGATCGTGTTATACTATTTTTGTTTATTACTTCCGGAAAATTTTTAGGTACATAAGATATTGTTTAACATAACACTAACCTGAGAACCTCCCTACCTTGGGTGTTCCTATCTTTGATGGCGTAATCTTAAGTAAGATTGTTGAAGAAATCATATTTCAGTAATTTAAAGTTTGGCAGGACATAGTAATCTCTGTGTTTCTTCTAAATGAAGGGCCTGTTATCTTACTATTTACTGATACAAATATTGATTAACATGTGTTCTATTTTTAAAATATCGGATTTACTTCCAGTTCCCATTTCTTGTACTCTTCAATAGGCTTTCGGATCATACCTACATTCTATATCGCCATAGTCTGATCCCAATCAGCCAAATCATGACGATTTAATCGTCGCCGAACCAAAAGTGTAAATATAGGTTTTAATTTTTGAAAGTTATACCTATTCTCCAACAAGCTTTTATGTGCTGGTTTGACATATGTCTTAAACACAGTGGGCGATACGGAATACCGTTGCTGGATTTGAATCCGCTAAAGAATTTGATGCCGGTTTTCACTCCTAAGTGACAGCTTTTGTTTATGTGTTTGTTTCTTTTATTGAATTCGCTAAATATAGGTATATTTTAATTTGCCTCCCACAGTTCTGTCAATGGTATGCTACCATATACCTTATTTAATTATACGAACAAGAGGTATACTTCCCAATCGAAATCTAGCATTTTCTTTATGAGCTGGATGATACAATATGGATGGTCAACGATAGACCTTCCTACTAGGCTATGTAGGAGGTCTACATGTTCCTCATGCCTCACTATCTTCATCTTCGACCTCAGATCATATTATGATCTATTGTTTCCTCCACGACTTTCTCATAAATTTTGATCAATATGCTCTTTACCGCGATTCCTTATTATCGCAACTTTTTTTGTTGCTCTTCGTATGGCTAATAGTAAAATATGACAGTTTCCATTCTTTCGGGATTTTCCCGGTATTGATGCAATTTTAGAAGGGTCCAGTTAGGTATTCGTGTAGCTTATGGGATCCATACTTTATTAATTTTGATATCAGGTCCTGGTGCCTTTCCCTTTTTTCAAAGTTCGGCAAATAACTTCTACCTCTTTTGATCGATGATGTGGAAAAGTACAGCTAGTTTACCTGTCAAAACTCTGCTCGACTCCCCATTCACTGGTTTAACAAAATACTACTTTAGTTTGTTGGTCATTATGGGGGACATAAGTTTTCTTTTCTTGTTCTGGCATAAATGTTTGAAGAGTTTCCAAATTTCGCCAATTTGTTCTCCCTGGTAGCTATTTATTTTGCAGTTTGTACTATAAAATAACAAAAAGTATGGCTCGCATCTCATTATTTGTCTCCTCACTCAAGAATGTGCTTCTTTGAATATCGTTCTACCGCTATCCAAATTATTGGAAGAGTAGGACCGTTTGTATTCCTGTCTTGTGCCTTTAATATCCAATTCAATTTCTTTGTCCCACAGTAACGGAAAGAAATTCTCCCTGTGATCATACCGGGAGGGTTTGTCCCAAACATTACCAACTCATAGCAACTCAAAAAAATCTACAACGTTCCCGTACACCCAGTGAGACACCTAAACAAACACGCTACCGAGAATAATTAATAAAATAGGGTCACCATTAGTGGGCATTAATTTCCAAAATCGGCAACCTATCCAATTTCTATTACACGTAGGGTATTCGGGAGTGTCAATATACAGCACGCGCTGCCAATTCATTCAACTACCGTGGCCGCTAGCAGACAGCGCTTCTGAGTAAACCACATCTCGATCGCCGACAATACATGACCGTCCAACCCAACGGTTTACGAGGGTAACCTACCGAAGTTAGTTATAATTCGGTGTTGTTGCTAGGCCGTTTTGATTTAAATCGCGAATTTTCCGACTTTTGCGACTTACGATCGGGCGTTTTCCTACAACACCGTGCTAGTAGAACTGCTGTCAATCAATTTCCTGACTCACCGTTTCAACCGCGAATTTTCCGACCATCGCAACTTATGACCAATAATTTTCCGACCACACCGTGTTAGTAAGACTGTTATCAATTAATTTCCCAACCCACTGATTATAGAACGAATATTTTGTGAACTTCGCGATTTAAAGTCGCGCAATTTCGCACCGCACACCTTTAGTAATACCGCCTTCAATAACCTAAAGAGAGCTGTGGTAAAATCGCCCATTTTCCGACCTACACGAGTGAAACTTTCCAAAGTCCGTGTTCTTCTAGTACTGTTACCGACCCAATAGAAGTGCTACCAAGAAATCCACGAATTCTTACCTGAAAGTTGAGTTAGCGATTTTCCCGACCGTATATTGTTAATTTAAATACGACCGTCGGTATGCAGAATCATTCTTTATATAACCTTAGATTGTGTTCTATTTCATTTTCGTATTCATTCACGCATTCACCCAGACATTCTTTTGAGATAAACCACTTCAGACTTTAAGAAGTAAATCCTTCAAATCTAGCGCCCGAACACATCGTCCCGCACTTTGACTGCGAAACTTCGAATGAAGTGCCTATCCTTGAAGTAACCCATGCTTTCATCAAAGACTGTAAACGACGACCAAAGTGCTTTAGACCACAAATACGGTTTAAGTGGTTTTCGTTCATCGCATCATCATTCAGTGTTATCATTTGCTGATTTGCTTCCGAGCTGTTTAATGCAGACACAGTATTATGTATTGTTATTAAACCGCTCTTTGAAGTTTTCCTCGAGTCTTTTGCGATGTAGCTATTTATTGCTTTCCTAGTCTAGACTTTGTATGGCAATTGCCTTTGTTCTCTATGGGGTTCCATCAATTTTTGATATGGAGAGATTATAGAGTAGCTTTGCGTAGATCTTGACAGAAGTGACGGTGACAGTTTATACTGGAATGTAGGTGAACTTTCATTCTCATATATAGTTGCTGATCAAGGATGTTGGCAAAAAACACTTATTACTATAAATTTATTTCGCTCACATAGCTGGATCAATCTAAGACCTTGTCCTTTGTTACGTCCTCACCCAATCTGCCTACAATTTCGTCTCCTGATATGATTCGTGTGCTTTGATCTAGGTAACAGGGTATCACGAATTCACTTCAATTTCCGATGCATTATATTTCTGGTCTAGCTTCTCTCCGACAATTCATTCCATCTTGTTAAATTGGATTTCATTGTCCACTGCTTATACTAGAATGGTCGTTTGATATGTTATGGTCGTTTAGTCCAATTAGTGTCATATAATTTTTATAAATTGTTCGTGGGCTGGTTCCCAAGATGTGCGAATATTCGTATTTTTTGCAATTATAATGGATACATTTTTTAAGCTCTGTAATGTTTGGAGGTTCCGATATAAAAATGATTGTAACGTGCTGGGTTTTGGATCTTCTACTTTCCTTTTTGGACCGTATTTTGACAAAGCAAACAAATTAAAACTTCTGCAGTTCACGAAAGAATTTATTTGATATGCTGAAGATGCTTTATACATATTATGGATCAAAATCACTATCATAAAATCCGTAGCTGTGTAGCTTATGTCGTGCCGCCGTAAAGATTTTTGTCTATTGCCAGGCTGTAGATTGGATTTCTTAACATTTAACGCTTAAGTTTCTTTCCAGTAAAAAGAAGTAAGACGATTGCCTCCAATTTCCTACCAGGAGAATAGAATTTGGTGATTTGTGATTATGGTTTCCTTCCTCTAGCATTCGATTAATTAACATCTCGCAGCAATCTAGCAATATCACTATATGTTTTTTTAAAGGGGTGTTACTCCTCGATCCCCCCAGCATAAGTTTTAAAAACGTATCAAACGCGATGGGCAAATGAAACGTAGACTTATACTCTTGCAAGGTTAAAAACGACTTATTAGAGATTTATAAATCTAAAGGAGAACAATAACGAATATAAATGAATTTAATAAAATGACCTCACCTACACGTTGGTGCACCCTGTCAGAAACTGACGAGGCTCTGTGGACGGAGTGATTACCGGGATAAGTAATCCCCCTCTTAATAGCCAACAGCTTCGATGGCCCTGGACTGAGAAATCGGTCCAAAAGGCGGATGAACCTATACGGTCAACGGCAGGGGAATGCAGATGGCAAGGGGAAACCACTGCATTAAGGATCATATTGATTTTCCCTAGTATAGGTCATCATGGATATGTTCAGATCAAATCACAAGTCCGGAGTAATAAGCTCCCCGATCGGATCTCCGGGTGGAGCGGTTATGAACAGAAACATGAATCACAACAACAAGACCAACACAAACCAAATTAAGAGAATATGCACATGGAATGTAAAAACAATGGCTCAAGCTGGAAAAATCCAATGTGCACTAAAGGAGATGGAGCGTATGAAAACCAGCATAATGGGTGTAAGTGAAATGAGATGGCCCGACTCAAGCTACTTCGACGTAGATGGACACAGAGTCTACTATTCAGGATCCATGAATGGCAAATACGAACACGGAGTGGGAATGCTTGTTCACAAAAGCGTAGTAAAACACGTACGTAATTTTACAGAGGGATCATAACTCTCTGGTGGGAGAATACAAAACCAGGTATAAAAAACTACAACCAAAAAATCCTAAGAAACATGACATCAGAAAACTGAAGGACTGAATAATGAAGGACAAAGTAAGTAAAGCCATGAATGAGAACTGTAGAGAGATCGAAGAAAAAGCCGGAAACACGGAAGAGAAAATACATTCACTTAACAGAGTGGTAGAAGAGGTCAAGGATAAATTTCTGAAGAATGAAACAAGGCAAAACAAGACGTGGATGACAGAGGAAATATTACAGATGATGGAAGAGAGGAGAAAACACAAGAATGACATAACCACATACAGGGAGATACATCGTGAAATACAAAGAAAGATCAGAGAAGCCAAACAAAAAGAAATGAAGGAAAAATGCCAGGAAATAGAAGCACTGCAACGAAGGTTTGATGACTTCAACGTACATAAAAAAGTGAGAGAAATAACTGGCAAGTACAAAAAGAGAACAGTAGGAAAACTCGTCAACGACAACGGAGAACTTATTGTGGACCAAGGAAGCATTAAAGACACTTGGAAGGAATACATAGAGAATTTGTTCTTCGATGAGAGATGAGACCCCCCTCCTTATCAACAGAAACTGGACCACCAATACTAACAAGCGAGATAGAAGCAGCCATAGGATCGCCGAGAAAAGGCAAAGCTCCAGGACCGGACGAAATACAGACAGAGTTCCTTAAGCTTTTGGATGAAGAATCAATAAAAATGATCTGCCAAATATTCAACAATATCTATGACACCGGCAACATCCCTATAGAATGGCTCATTTCTGAATTTATATTGCTGCTCAAGAAACAAGGGGCAAAGAAATGCGGAGAATACAGAACCATAAGCTTAATGAGCCATTTACTAAAGCTTTTCCTTAAGGTTATTTATCGCAGAATATACAAGATGTGCGAAGAGAGAGTAGCAGACACACAATTTGGCTTCATGAAAGGAGTGGGAACAAGAGAAGCACTGTTCAGTATACAAGTATTATTCCAACGGTGTAGGGACATGAATTGCGACATTTATACCTGCTTTGTAGACTACCAAAAGGCGTTTGACAAAGTCCAACACCAGAAGATGATACAAGTGCTGAAAGGCACCGGAATGGATGATAAAGACCTCAGAATTATACAAAACCTGTACTGGAACCAAACAGCCACCATAAAAATGAACGCTGGAGATGAAACAACAGAGGCAGTTAACATTCTGCGGGGCGTACGACAAGGGTGTATTATCTCCCCTCTGATATTCAATCTGTATTCAGAAGAGATATTTAGAGAGGCTCTGGAAAACGATGATAATGGAATTCTTGTAAACGGAGAACGACTGAATAATATCCGATATGCAGATGATACCGCCATATTTGCAGATAGTATAGAAGGTCTACAACAGCTAATGAACAAAGTGAATGAAGTAAGTGAACGATATGGGCTAGAAATGAACATCAACAAAACAAAATTTATGATCATAAGTAAAAAGAAGAAAGAAAACTGCCAACTATATATTAAAAATATACCAATAGAACGGGTATCCAAACTTTTCTACCTGGGAACCTTAATAAACGAACAATGGGACCACTCACCAGAAATAAGATGTAGAATAGAAAAAGCAAGAGATGCCTACATCAAAATGTCTAAGCTCTTCAAAAGCCATAACCTCAAATTACATATCAAAGTAAAACCCCTGCGATGCTATGTGTTCTCCATATGGCATGGCATATGGCATGGAATCCTGGACATTGACCGAAGCAACACAAAAGAAGCTCGAAGCCTTCGAGATGGGGCTATACAGAAGGATCCTTAGAATATCATGGGTAGATAGAGTGACCAACGAAAACATACTGGAAAGAATGGGGAAGGAAAAAGAGGTGATGAAAACGATTAAGAGAAGGAAACTGGAATATCTCGGACATATAATGAGAAATGACAACAAATACAAACTCTTAAAATCCATCCTCCAAGGAAAAGTGTTTGGAAAGAGAGGGCCCGGAAGAAGAAGGATATCATGGCTCAAGAACCTAAGGACATGGTATTCAAAAACAACCACAGAACTGTTTAAAGCAGCAGTCAACAAGGTCATCATAGCCAGGATGGTCGCCAATATTCGAAACGAATAGGCACTAGAAGAAGAATAATAAAATGGGTGTGTTATAGTGCAGATGATGTCCCATCGGTTATCATAAATAAAAAAAATAACACTCATTTTACATAGTGGTTTTATGTAAGTATATCTGAAATTTTTTCACCGTGTTATTTTAATTTATTGAGGAAATCAGATATCCCATCATAAAAATCCAATTACAATATACCAAAAATATAAAATTTCATTAGAGCCTACAATGTATTAAAAACTACCGAAGAAATTTGTTAATGTTGTATAAACAGTCTACTGTAAAGTCTACTCAGAAATTAAATACTATAACCGAAACGGCGGAAATGTTTTCCAAATTTATTCTAAATTACCACCATGGCCCCGAAGGCGAGAAGTTGATAAATGGCCAACACGACAATAACTCAGTAAAGCTGAAAAAAGGAAACGACACCACAAAATTGCAGGATTACATTAAATTACATTACTGTCTAAGTAGGATAAAACGTTAATTAGATATAAAATGGGAAGAGGGAATAAAAGGGTAAATTACCATGAGGTACAGAAGAAGTTCACTGGTATTTACATCCTGTACCATTATAAACTTTAAAAAATTCTACAATTTATGACACTTCGAACAATTTCATATAGACTCTTATTTACATTTGACTATTGTACAATAGCATATTATTATTAAAGTATGAGTGGATATTGAGCTCTTACAAACACGCGCAGCCGGAGTGCTCGAAATAGAGCAAGTGTTTGAAAGAGCATTTATCCACGAATACTTTACGCGATTTTTTTTATTGGTACCATTTTTTATACCAAAATCAAATGCATACCCAATATGATTAATTTGAATGACACTCGTGACGCTTCGTGACGGCCCGTCGCCCGTCGTGCCACCAATCGGCTCGTCTCGCTACGGCCAAAAACGCTCTGTTATTGGTTGATTTCGTGTTGATGCGTTTCCATGGCAACTTTAAAACACGCGCGTACGAAAAAGCCCGATTTACGCACGCCAGAGCGTGTTTAAAATAGGCAAAATAGAGTGCCTATAAAAAAACTATTTTGTGCACTTATTAATATTTTACATATAAGCCATTGATGTTTATATACCAACAGCGTTTTATTTAATAAAAAGTAAATCAAAGAACACATTCAACGTTGTACTTATAATGTTAAGCGGAGATTTTTATTAACTTGGATACAATTGGAAACCGAAATGTTTTAAACTTTTGAACCCTCAGGACGTGGCAGTATTAAAATAGTATTTTTAGTATTAGTAAAATAGTAGGGTGTGGATCTCAACTTAGCCTATTATGGTTTGGAAAACAAACGGCATTACGAACTAGTAAATAATCATAAGGACGAAAATTCTTCATTCAACATCCAAAGTTGTAGACAACTCTTTATTTCACGATATATGCCTCTTGGTGTTCCGTTATTACTCTATTTGTTAATTATTTAAAGTGTTGTCCATGAAATGCTGAATATTTAAAATGATTATAAAGATGTTACCAATATGAAACATTAATCAGAATATAAATTGGAATGACATAGCTGTTTTTTATCGAAATTGTGATTAAAATTAGTGACTTCTGATTGATTATTTCTTTCGCAGCACAATTTTAATAAACGTACATCTCATAAATTCAATTATGTGTTTTTGTTAATTTTCATTATAAACAGCCGCTATTATATATCATGTAGGTTTATTGTAAGGTTCTGCTGTAGCGTTTATTTGTATTTTTTTGCAACATTAACCCATTTTTAGCTATTTTGAGGCGTTGAATCTGAATCCAAATTCCGTTAAATCCGATCATTTTCAAATTTTAAGCAAACTGCGAAAAGATCTGAAAATAATTGAAATATTTGAAAAATCCCACTAGTAAGTATAAGTAAATTTGGAAACAAATTCTGATTTGGATCAACCTTTCTCTTAAGGTTTTTGATGTTTAATGTTTATTAAATCCGAATAGATGGTGAAAATAACTGAAAATTTTGGAAAAAAAAGCAAAGGAACGTAAAAAAACTGTTATGCGTCTAGGATAAATTATGAATATGTTGTTTCTCTTTTATTCTGGGTAAATGTCAGCTGTTCTCATATTCTAGACTTTGTCGTTCTAACACTGTACATACTTAACTCATATCCAACATGTTAACAGCCGCGAAACCGCACTATATTAACGGATTTCAACTGATCAAAAACTGATAATTTAGCACAGAAACAAAACAGAACATAACGGGGCTTCTATAATCCCAGTCCAATCTTATACTGTGGTCGCTTGATGACAACGTCATATCACACACCACTTATTGCTAGTGCCTGGTGCCTGGTGCCAATAAATTGATCGTAATTTTTGCTTCTGTAACTAAAAGGGTTCAAATTCCTTTTAGACCTTGACTTCCAGCTGCTATGGCAGCTCTAACAAATTTGTGTGCCAGCAGTTGTGGTTATACAAGAAGAGTAATTTAATTTTAATAAAAGTGAAAATTTATTTCCCGGTTAAAGATGTATGATACTCGAACTGAAGCTCAGGACAAGTCCTGAGTTTACAGCGTTCATCCTGTTAAAGCCAGGCATAAGCAATATATACTTTGCGATGCAGGGGGACTTGGAACCCCAGTATTGGAGACTGGTTAGGGGGAAAAAGCATGTCGACAGGTGCAGTCATCACGATGATACAAGATACAAGTCTTGCTACAAGAAATAACTTAGGTAAAGCCTGGTCTCATAATAATGTTTATTCATTCATACAAATCAATGATTCGGAAAAAGCAGCAAACTAAAATTTCAAAACGATTTCGTAGACTAGCGGACTCAGATTTAGATTATGCAGATCTAGACTACTTTTTTTGTGTGCCGCTAGTAATAATGCCGATAATAGAGACAGAATAGTTATGTATACTGAGCAGAGAAATATTTGGTTTGACTTTATAAGGACACAGTAAGCTGGCCGCGATAAGAAGTGTGAATAGCGTCATAAATCATTTTTCAGGTAGATATTTGGAAAAGCACCGCACAGTGGGCACAGTGGTCCGTATTTGAAAAAATTCAACCCTGCATAATACACATGCATGGAGTGCATAGGTATTATTTTTAATCAGCTTAGAAATCTGTAAATTTGTACCATACCTAGTGAACTGAAGAATATGAGGTAGGTACATATTGAAATTTGGTAACATCATAAGCGGCAATGCTATATATATTTTATATAGCTGCCTATCCCCTGTAATCCCCTCGGAGCGGGATTACAGGTAATTACAAAGTCAAACCAAATATTTCTCTGCTCAGTATATCCATATATATTAACTCGTATATCATTACCAACATCTTTGAGAAATACCCTGTAGATTAAAGCGCTGTAGATAATACTCTCAGAGCGATTCCGAGGCTTACATTCGACATATACTTTTAATATGTCAATATGATCCTAATTTCATTTTTTTCACGACTTTTCCACCTCATCTCAGAAAGAATTAATGATTTCCTCGCCCCCGTTGTACGGTGTTTAAATTATAAGCTTATCTCACCGAAGGCAAAAGCACTTATAATATTTTTATGTTCCAACTGAAATTATGTTGTGGCTCCGCGAATGTGTACATTTCCCTCGCCAATGCGGAATATCCATAAAACGGCGGCGCGGCGGAATACGGATAGAGAGAGCGTAAAAAAGTTACATATAAAGATGGGAAAGGAATAACGCGGCCCGCTCCTCAGGTTACGGAATATCTCCTCATGCACATTTCCCCGAGAACCATTGCCATTATATCAGATTTAATATCGAGTTTAATGAAATTTTCACTCTTGCCTTCGCCACTGTACGACTCCGCAAGTTCAATTATTCAAGGAGTCGGTATTGTGATCTCCAGCTGAGCTGAAATTGTATCAAGAGGTGTGTAGAACGTATTCTTGTAAAATTGGAATAGAATCTTAAGCGGTGAAAAGTGAAAGTTCTATAAAGTAAATTCTTTGATAGAGTGTCTTTTTAAGTTTAGGTAGGCATGGGACTAATTTTTTAACGGTTTACTGATCAAAATGACGCCCATTCATCAATAGGATGACGATCATTAATGGCACAAATGTGGGTTTGTGATTTGGAATAATCCTCTTCTGCTTGTGATAGTATGACATTAGCATAATCATTTTATGTTAAACGCTAATACTAAAAAATATCGATCTGTACAAGCGAGTTTCTGGAAGCAACTGAACAACAATCTTAATTTTATTCTTTATTTCTGCAAGACTCAACATATCGATGTCTCACAAATTTGGTTTCAGTATAACTTTCAGCAAGTTCCCTGAAGCTACAATTAATTGTTCCACTACAATTAAATACAAAGAGACCAATGTAAATCATATTGCTTGATTGTATCAGTTATATCGGTTGGCAAATAATTAATTATACAGAACAATGATAAATATCATTTGATCTTTGGCTTTTAGCTCAAAACCTTCAGTATGAAATTGTAATAAAGATTAATTTTCTAAATAGAAGCGGGTATCCGATATATGTATGCAGACATATCGCGTACGAATACGATTCATATTTCCATGAATAGTTTTTCCAGCACTTGATTTATGGAGGTTAGTCCCGTATTTTCCCTGATTTGGTTAAAGCCCCATAAAAAAGCGTTTTGGACATTCACGAACGCAGACAAGGCCGCTGACTATCTGTATCATATTAGAGGGTTTTTCGCGTGATTGATAGCGTAGCTTACATTCATATATTTATATTTTCAAATATTTTTCACGATAGGTTTTCGAAAATTTATTTGTCAGACTCAATTTTTATTTATAGTCGCCAACGTTTCGGGAGATCCTTGATATTTATCGGGGGTGCATTTATTTGGACAGCTAAATAAATAGAAATAAATTACGCTCTTGGCAATCATTTTTTGTGATGTTTTGTGTTGGGTCCGCAATATTTTATATTCCGATAAAAACTCACAATTGATATTTTATATTCGGTTATATTTTTAATCATAACTGATGACTGGATGAAAGTATTCATGTGTACATACTCTCGGTAAATGCAAATTCACTGCGTTTATGTAGACATTTAACCGATATATTTTTAAAAAAAATAAAAATAAAAACAATTAAAAATTAAAATTTTTTGGCTACCATATAGTGTCCGAGCATGCACGTATAATTGACCCAATATGGTTCTAAGCCGGATCTAGCATGGACATATTATGGCGCATATACGGATCTGAAACGGACGTTTTATGGACTAATGGTTTTACTATATACTTTGCAGAGACGTATTATGACCTACATAGGCATCTAAAACTGACGATTTGTGGACATTATATGCATGTTAATCACTTCTAGTTTGGATGTACTGTGGCATATACATGGATCTAAAACGGATATTTTTGGAAGTGTCGTGGTTCTAAAATGGACTTCGCATGGACCTGGTATTATAGTGTATGTATTGATGTAAAACGTACGATTTATGGATGTAATATGGATCTTAAACGGCAGTAGTTTGTTCACGTTATGGCTTATAGTCGCATCTAAATCGGACATTATATGAAGGCCTGGAAGAATCATTGCCCAGCTAAGAACGTGTCTACCAAAAGTAACAGTTTCTGGTCTGACCGGCAATTTAACGGTCAATATGAGGGAGCAGTTTCGTTGTGTACACTGAGTGATTTTAGCGTCGTTTTTCCATGGTTCTTGCCAGGATTTTAGTGTTCTCTTCCTGACCATATACTTAGGACCGGAAAGTATACCTCAACTGATTTTAAAAAGGAAAGTGCGCCCCATAGATTGATAGACGACGTAGCGGCCAGTAGGTAATTGGAGCGCCTTATTTGAGACCGTGTAATAGGCATATATTACTGTCAATAGTGTCTTACGATGTAGCCTTTTATGAGCGTTGGTAAAGTTTTTCCATTTCAATACTGGATGCCAGACTGGAGCCACATAAAATATAAGGAAGTGGACCACTCCAGCAAGCAACTCACGTTTGCAGCTCCGCAGCAGAGCAATGTTAGGCAGTAACCTGGACAACGCCCAACTCTGTCCGATGTTCTGCTTATCATGTCGTTGACGGAAGCAATGAAATGAAGACCTTAATTAAGGGTGGCCCAAGATATTTGACTTTTGTTACCGTAGTCATAATATGTCTAATAGTGTTGCATGACGACTGTCAGTTTTGTCTGGGTCCCTTCCACACAATTACCTAAGTCTTCTACCACACGAGCTGCAGTTCGTGCTAAGCCATTCAGGTCCTGCCGCACTTCATGTTAGCCTCAACACACTTTCGCATACGACCTTTCATAAAGTCCGCCCCAATAATGAGCCATGGGAAACACATTGAACATTCGTTTAACTGACCCCTAATTAGCTGCCAGTATTGCTACGCGCCATATGCCTTGTGTTGGACTATTACTACAACCGTGTTATGACCAGCGAACGACAATATAATCAATATCAAACATAAGATAAAGTTTCCGCCCATCCCAACAAAATTTAGTTCCTTATTAGTTATAAACATTGGTATATATTGGTTTCACAAATTCGTGACTTATATTGTTCATACACTTTGTGGGGAGCGAAATGAAAAATAAAACTAATGGTCGGAAAATTCGATTTAACAAGGTTGTCCCAAATTTTCCGCACCTAAAATGCATTTTGCAATAATTAATAATACAAAATATTGTACCCTACCAGAATTCCCACACCGCTACCAATAATACTACGTCCGGCGTACACTTACCTCTCCCGCTTCTCCCGACGAACCTCAGATCGTTGAACTTCGCCACTTGGTTCTTCATTACGGCGGTGCAGTTTCTCAGCTCGGCGCAGAAATTCTCATCGTTCCCTGCCCTTACTGTGACCAGGGTACCATCTCCGACGTCCCCCAGCGCGACCACTTTGAAGGCGACCGGTAGCGTCTTGTTGGACCTCCAGTGCGGCGGCAGGACCGTGCAGACGACATGCGGCGAGCCGGTCCTAACCAGCTCCCCGGGGTGCTCGGCCAGGAGGCCGTCCACCGTCCGTTCGGCGAGCATCTCGGCCGTGAGGTTGCTGTAACGGTCGTAGTGACCGGTCGTGGAGGACACCTCGCTCGCCAGGTGCATCTTCGACATGGGAGCCTAGGGGACGGAACGGGGGTCTTCGGACATCTTCCCTCGTTAAGAGCTCTGTTGGTTGGTGGGTCGAACGGTCGGCCCGATCCTGCAGGCTGCGCTCACGGCTGCAAGAGGAAAAGACCGGTGCTACAGCTTTAATAGACCTGTTTTCCATAGTTCTGCGGTAGTGACCTTAGTGCTTCATCAGGGAGCTTCAGAAGCACTATGAATAAAAATAGTAAAAGTAAAATGGAATAGAGAAAAAAAAAATGGTAGCAAGTTCTCATAAAAGCACTGCCGAAGAGTTCAAATTAAACCCTTCTTGTATCCTTGTATGAGTGGACAAATCTGTACCTTATTGGCAATCAAGTATAACCCGAGATGAAAGGAACTACCCGTCAAATACATTGCTTTGCTCATACAAAAATACAATTGGCATTTTAAGCTTGTTATTTGATTCGATTTTTTCTCTTTGAAGCTATCATCAAAATGTTTTGAAAGTACTTTTCTCGAAAATAATAGTAGGCGCGTCTGCAAGGTGCAAACTTAGATTAAAAAATAAATCTACTTAATTCCAAACAATTTTTCTACTTTTATTCCAAGAACTACTGACTACTGAATTGATTTTATTATTAGATACCCATTTAGCTCCTTTGTCAGCTTCCTTTTGAGCTAGTCTAACTTTTTTAAATATTACTGTATGCAAGATGCAATATGCTAACTTAAATTTTCCAAAAAGAACCAAATCAGCTTTCTGGGGATCGAATTCGTTAATCTCCTCTTTGGGAAGGTGAAATAATCATATTTTATCTTTTGTATCATTTTATTATCATTACTATTTATTATACGAAATTTTATTATTTAGTTTAACTGAACGACTTCTGATAATATAACGGGATGATATATAATTATATACAAAGTAAATAGGAACTGCCACAAAACCGATATAATTACGATATATTTCGTAATCGTCGGTCGCTAAAGTGAGAAAAATAGCCCCCGTTAGCAAGATAGCTCTGTTTTATTCGACGGTATTTTAGCTGATTAAAGAAGATCTTTATTTTTGACAAGGTTTATATGATTGTATCGTAGTGTGTCGAATAATATTACTCTGTATTGTGGTGATCGCTACTAGAGTGTGGTCGTGATCTCCTTTCTTATAATTTCATATTTTCCTGTATGTGTCTGAGTAATGATTAGACGAGTAGTGTAACTGGTTCACTTCTCGTTGAACTACAAGACGCCTTCAGGTTTTCGTAAACGTTCTAAAGTTTTATCAAAAAAACCTAGGACCTGCCTACGCCAAAGCAGATGTTCCCGGATTCATCGGACGTTTTCAGGCCCCTCCACGCCTAGACTTCGGCTCGACGAGCATTTCCTTACTATACCCAAAATTCACTCCTCTTGAGACTGACATCACATTACAACGACCGTGAGTTTATAGACCATTGTGGTTTCAAGGCAAAAGGGGAATCCGATTCCAGTGGCGGGTAGAATATAGAAACGTGGCGCCCATGTAGTGAATCCCGGCATATACGTTTTATACCATTACCCGTTCACTGAATATTAAAATACTCGACTTTACGTTTTTAGTAGGAGTCTTGTTACTGCTGGGTCCACAGTTATTCATTTTATTACCAGTTATTTTCTAATATTAATATACCGGAATTGCCCCGAGATAACACATGACCCCACAATGTACTTGTTTTAACACGTCTGAGCATACTTCAAATGAGATCATCGATAATCTACTAAGGAATCACATCCCATAACATCCCTTAACTCATAACAAAATATCGCTAGATTTTATGGGAAATCGGTATAACTTTGTGAAATGGTTAACCAAGGTTACAAATTGATGACGTAGCTATCTGTGGTCGTGCAATGCCTTGATAAAACAGTGGATTGTAGAATGCCCTGAAACAGGGTGCGATATGTTGGTAAATGTTATGCTGGACGATTATGTTACTCTATATAAGACAGTAAGAAAAAGGATCGGCTATCATGAGCAAAAGCACCCACACCATAACTGCAACGGTGTAGAGGTCTAACGGTGTATAGGCCTTGCCAAATTAAATTCAGGATCATTCCCTTCAACATTTTCTCAGACTTATTCGGCCATCATGCATAACCAAATAGATTCTGGATTCGTTAACAAAGACTATAATCATGTTGCCATTTTTACATCACTTTAGTCGGCTTCTAC
The DNA here is from genome assembly GCA_946251905.1 of Cryptocephalus moraei. Lineage (NCBI taxonomy): Eukaryota > Metazoa > Arthropoda > Insecta > Coleoptera > Chrysomelidae > Cryptocephalus > Cryptocephalus moraei. The sequence continues at coordinate 4,154,116 of OX276452.1, forward strand.
ATTACTGTCTGAGATGTAACACATGAAAAAAACCCGAACCACTCTTATACTGCGATAAGTGGTTCGCACTTCCATAGTCTTTTCACGTCCTGTAAACCATTGATCAGCTATCGCTCGTTTGAGGTTTTTGGCGGCGTCCTACACCTGTTAATTTTCATGTTCGGCCTTCCTGGAACTATGCCCAACAACAATGCACCACTATATTAAGAGTCCTATTTGTCTTGGTGGCAGTTTGTCTAAAGAACAGACACAATGAACAAATGAAAAAAATTTATTGAGGAGTACTTTACGAAAATTAGATGCTACTACCAGAACCAGTTGTCGCCTACTGAGCTTCAAAGACGATAAGTTGATAGCACGAAACGCTGTAAAACGATATAAGTGAAAATTAAATATTTTTGGTATAGTCATATACAAATCAGTATCTGGAAAATTATTGCGATATATTCAGAAATAGTGTGTCCGTTATTCCCTAGGTTATTTAAAAACATTTTTCCTTTGATGATTTTTGGAAAGCCGCCTTGTTTGGAGACGAAACAATTTTTCGACATATTAAAATTTAAATATTTTCTCACCTTTAACTACTGTTTTAAACAGATCTTTGATAATGTTGAAAAATATTAATGTCTACTTAAAGATTCTCTTATTTTCAATACAAGATCGAGAACAATATTCATCGTTACTTTCAGGCCCAGACTCACTTTATTTCCTCAATTAAATGTACAGCATTTTAAATTACAAAAACTGTTGAAAATCACTTCCCCCTCATGCAAAACTGAATCATCTTCTCATTGACTACCGAACTTTTCAAAAATACCAGGTTCGTTTTTTATTGAATTACACCCATCATTGTCCCTGCTTCTCAAATCTTCCACATTTTTCTACTGGAGTCTTTTAAACTGACGACTTAGGAGGTCCCACTGAAACCAATTCAAGAAGTTTACGTTTGGGGATTGAGCAGACCATAATTTTGGTCCTCCTCGATCATCCATATGTTGCTGTAAAACACTCATTAACAACCAAACTAAAATGCACAAGTGCGCCATCGTGCGTAAACTACATTGTATTTCTCGTTGCGAATAGTATACTCTAATCAGTAGCAATTGGAACGCTCAATAAAATCTGAATTTACCGAGGACATTCGAAAAGAGCCCGTTGTCTATATACAAAACCATCGGACTTTTCTTTTTGCTTATTCAGAAACGCACTGGTATTTTTAAAATGCAGGTGTTCAGTTGCCCAAGTGAAATCATATATGTGAATGTATGGATATGTACAGATAAAGAACTAGAGGGTATTTTTTTAAGACAACGGCACTTCGTTTATATCCTCTTCTTTTTCTAAGGAGCAGGTTTACAGTCGATCAGCGAAATCGTGTACGAGGAAGTACGCGAGACTCTACAGATACTGGATAGTCCACTGGACCATAACACAGCGGCCACGTGTGCTTTCCTTGTGATTTAACCAAAGGAAAACACGAAGTCTTAACCAACTGCTTTCTTAAAGATGAGCGACCGGTTTCGGCTTCATAGAAGCCATCCTCAGGCTCGCAAACAAGTTGTTTTTGTTTTAGGGCTCCTGTTATTCGAAGTGTGCGGCGTCACACATACAAAACAAATACGTCGACATACACAGTTAAAATAAATAAAACTTAGAAATTAACACACATCGAACAAGATTAACTACATAAAGTTCTTTCAGGACATGGATCAAGCCCTAAAGGCGTGAGCTTCCTCATTCTTAAGAGGTTGGAAAGTAACTACTGTTGTAACTACTACATGTCCTGAAAGAACTTTATGTAGTTAATCTTGTTCGATGTGTGTTAATTTCTAAGTTTTATTTATTTTACGTATGTCAACGTATTTGTTTTGTATGTGTGACGCGCACACTTCGAACAACAAGAGCCCTAAAACAATAACAACATGTTTGCGAACCCGAGGATGGCTTCTATGAAGCCGAAACCGGTCGCTTATCTTTAATAAAGCAGTTGGTTAAGACTTGGTGTTTTCCTTTGGTTAAATTACCATGGCCAACTTTGAGAAGCTGGACAACCTTCGGTCGTTCCTTGTGATGTCTTCTTCGGCACTTATACTCGAGAAAGCAGTGGTGTGTGAATGTGTGTGCCATTTGTTTGTGCGATTTGGAAGTGAATTCATTGTTAGAGTTATTATCCGTAATGGAGAACAAGGCGGCATCGCTCTTCACTACTTAAAAAGCCATTAAGTGTTTTTGATGGTGTTACAATTGTGGTTGGACATAGTATACTTCCTAAAGCTGCTCGGTAGCGATTGATGGAAAAAGTTTCGATAAACCTCACCGTTACACCTGCCTGGTAGAGATGCCAGTCCAATTAGCGATTCATCCATAATTCCAAACTAGACGTTAAATGGAAACTGATTAAAAACGGACTACAAGAATACCATATGGGTTTTCTTGAGCACATATACCTGGGGTATTCAGCCCCAACATTGTGATTAGGAAATCGTTAAATGAACAACCATCTAACCCGCAAAGAACTCAGATCGGCAAGTCCATACACGAAACTTATGTCAATCATCTCCTCATTCGTATAGCAAATCATGACAAAGGATTTTACTATCAAACACAGGCAATGCAGAATGACAAGTCACGCTACACATTCAAACTGAATCCATATTTACAATGAATTGTTATTCGGTATCTACACTAGTCCGATGTCGGTGCATGAAAAACCGCCCCACAATGATCACAGTACTGTTAAAATTCAAGCACGAATTTTGATCAACTATAAAAGTTTTGATAAAAATGTCAAAATCATTTTTGTTAAAAAACGTTTATTACCTGCATCCTCTGAACAAAGTGACTTTCCCACATCATCAAAGTACAAAATATTCCTAAAATAATTCAGGGAATAACCCCATGATTTCCGAACGAAAAGTATTTCGGATTTTTCTTTAAAACGTGTGGACTTTTGCGAGTAATTCTCATACACTTTAAAAACTTTAATACAATTTTACATTTACAATCGCATAAGTCATTTTGAAGGTGAAAAAATTAAAATCCAATTTGCGCCAATAAGGTCACGATGAAAAAATTAATTGTCCTGTGCTCTCGATACTGAATTTATGAACTTATAATTATAAATCATTGACGATTTCAAAAAATATTTACAGTTTCTCATAAACAGTTAAATATTTTTTAATAGTTTTTATGGTATATTGAGGTTGAGAGACATATTTACTAGGACGTAGGTACGAGAAGCACACACAAGGTTAACTAGGGCCAAGAGTAGTTGGGAATGTCATAACATAGTATGACATAGTTTCTTAGCAGTTTTAATTCGTATCTATGAAAGTAAACAGAGCGGCATAAGAGAAATACAAAATTTCTTTTACAAAATTCTTACACACAATGTTTAAAAATTGAAAAATCCCTTTCTTTTTGTTACCTCGAAAACAATACACTATACATAAAAACTTTCAACGTTAAAGTTGTAGCAGATTAATTCGCCTAGAGATTACATCTTTCTATTCGCAGAAATATATAAATGTTATTAACGGTTTTCTCAGCCAATAAATAAAACTACACAGCATAATTTGCATTATCGACAAAATTCTATTGAAAAAAGAAACAAAATCTTTAATTTTCCAATGCAGTATGGCCGAGTGTCTACCATCATAGTTTTCCATGTGTCAACTTGCAACGAATTACAGTTTACGATTTTTACTAGGCTAATATTCAAAAACGTGAAATATTGCTTTGTTATAAAAACTTAGTTGTTTAACAAATATTGAATCTGTGTTACATATTTCCCGACTTACCTTATAAAATTTCATTTCACGATTGGAATCATCCTCAGAGAATTCCTACGCTAATTTGTTTCTTCTACAATATGTGTTTTATAACAGATAATTTTATTTAGCAAAAACGTTATGACAAATCTATCTGCCATATTAGTAACTCAAATTGATCGCTATGACAACCAAAGCATTGATTATAGTTTATAGTATCTTAAAAATTGAAATTTTCACGTTCACTCCGTTCTCTATTTTCAATAAAAAAAATTGTCAGAAATAAAAGAACAAAAATACAATTTAAAATTATCAACAATTTTTAAACCTTACAGAGGAAAAATATCATTTAAAAGAAACTAAATAATATATATATATATATATATATATATAAGTCTCTATAGTCTATATAAGTCTATGAGGATCTCTAAGATCCTCACAATATATTAGTAAATACATATTTCAAAATCATTTAAGACAGACATCAAGAAGGTACCTACTCACCAGCAAGTCTAAAGTTAATTATATAGAAAACAGTTAATGCTAGCACGTTATTCCATGTAGTATAATTAAATCCATGTAGTAAACACATACTAGTAATTTCATAAATATATCTAATTTACTAAACTTATTTTCAATCAAATCATATTGCCTCGTAATTTTTCTAGCTATCATGTGAGTAAATATACTGTATGGTGAGTTCTTTAATGAAGTTTTAATTAATTAACCTTAATTTAGGAATAACTCATAAATATAAAGGCAATTTTACTTCATTTAATTATGGTTTGATGAAATGGGAATACGTAATTCTGGGTATAAAACAATTAGTTATTTTTCAAGTAGGTTACAAAAGTAGTCAATACGAATATGGAAACTTTACTTGATGCCACTCTTGCAATTTAAACAATTAGTTAGTTCGTAGTATATTTTATTTTGTTTAGTTATTTCGTAATTAATCGACTAAATTTTTTGTGATACAATTGATTTGTAGGCAACTGAACACTATTCGGCTATAAGAAATAACTTCAATATTTGGTATGATGTAAGTCAACTGCATTCCAATAAACTGTTTTTAAATATTATTAACTAACATCAACTTTTTTACTCAGTTAAAAGGATAAGAAGAACTCAATTAGGTAATTTAAATAACGATTATTAAAGTACATATATTCAGAGATGTTGTATATACAAACTTCAACAACTTATAAACGATGAAAAGGTAAAATCTGAAATTGGGTCATTGTAGACATAATTATTAGATATTTTGAACCAGTGTTTCAAATTTGCTTAAAACCGAAGGGTCAAAATTTTTAAATAGGATCGAAGTTAGATTCATGTTTATCAGGTATAAAATTGGAATAATAAGTTTTCGATGTAGTTGTAACACTATTTCTTTGCTTATTAATAAGTCAATAATAATTTAAACTGTAATTTAGAAAGCAATTCTAAAATTTAAAGATCCTGTAAGTATACAGCTCAGATACCACGCATGTTGACTACCACGTGAGATGAGCCAGTTTAATTTTTAAAAGTAATTCCTATGATCTCTTGCTGACATTTGAACTATATCAAAGTATTTAATAACAATATGTTTTTATCTAGTATGCAGATAGTGGTGCAATTTGGGTGAATTCGAAAAGATTAAAGTTACCTTCAGCAATATTCTTAAGAGGTCTTGACAGCTTTCTCCTTCGCCACCGTCAAATCGCCCACGATTCGACTCCTCGACTTCGCCACCATCATCTTCGTCTCCTTTTCTTCTTTTCTTCTCGCACTCAACACTGAGACGGTCTTCCGCAAAGTCGTCGGCGCGTCCCCGTCGTCGGTCTTTTGAACTTTTGGCCGCGTCGCGATTTGACAAATTGATAATGCGGAATGTGTAAAAAAGCGTTGCTCTCGGTTTTTACAAGTAGAATGCGCGTTCGGCACGAAATATGATGGAAAAATCACCACGACGGCCCCAGTGGCAGCCCACAGGACTGCGCGTCGTATTTTCCCTCGCAGCCGCTCTCCTCTTCCCACATTTTTCTTCGCCACTCGCTGTATGACACTTGTTTCCGCTAATTATGCGTCCGGTGGGTCGTCGTTCTCTGCGGGAACTTATAGCCACCTGAAACGATAAAAAAGGAACCGGGGTGTAGTGCCCTTCGTATATCGAGGGAGTTTATTTGACGTGAATGTTCGTTTCATATTCGAGAGGGAAAATAAGAAAATCGGGGGATTTCATTGCGGGCTGGAAATATGGATTTAATTAAAGTAAAAGCGCCGATATTTTTGTCCACATTCCTTCGAGATAAATGAGAATACGTCAAGAATAATAGTCGAGTTATACCTTATCCGATAATTTAAAATTGCAGTGCAGCTGCATATAGACTGGCAGGTAGAAGCAGAAAATAACGATCAATTATTTGTCGCATACTAATATCGAGATTTCCTAGTTTTTAATTTTTAAAGCCGAATTTTCCTGTTTAAAATCATTGCACGCATGCATGCCATAATACAATTCATTTCTATCTTACCAAGATATAATGGCTGTGAAGATAGCCACATCCACAAATTTTGTAGTATGGTAAAATAGGTGCTATTTTTTAGTATCAAAATTTGTGATAAAAACGTACTAGAAGAGACTGCTTATTACTAATAAAATGTATCCAATACGATTTACCGCCCTAGCTATCGTTTGGGGGTTGATAGATGGGATAAATGTACAAAAAAAAGGAAACAAAAATTATTTTAACCACCCCAACCAATTTTTACACTGAAAATTTTTATCGGAAAATATTCATTTTTACATCATGTATCCCCGTGAAATAGTTTCGAGTCGAAAATCAAGGGATGCAATGGTCATACGGGGGTTAATACGTTCCATATAGAAAAAAATATTTAAGTATCTAAACCAAATTCTGTCTGTAAAATTTTTATCTAGAAATATTCGTCTATACATAAGCTATCCCCCTGTAACAGTTTCAAGTCGAAAATCAGAGAATGCGAAAGTCATTCGGGGGTTCATATGACACTTAACCTAGTAATTTCGAACTCATATGTATGAATTTTTTTTAACTATCTAAACCAATTTGTACATCGAAAATTTTTGTCTGGAAATATTGCCTTATACATAGACTAACCCCCTGAGATAGTTTCAAGTCGAAAATCAGGGGATGCGATAGTCATTCGGGGGTTAATACGAGACTTCACCTCGAAATATCGTACTCTGACGTATGGAAAAAAAATTATTTTAGTATCTAAACCAATTTTTACATCGAAAATTTTTGTCTGGAAATATTGCCTTATATATTGACTACCCCCCTGAGATAGTTTTAAGTTAAAAATCAGGGGATGCGATAGTCATTCGGAGGTTGATACGAGACTTCACCTCGAAATATCGTACTCTGACGTATGGAAAAAAAATGTTTTAGTATCTAAACCAATTTGTACATCGAAAATTTTTGTCTGAAAACATTGCCTTATACATAGACTACCCCCTGAGATAGCTTCAAGTCGAAAATCAGAGGATGAGATAGTCATTCGGGGGTTGATACGAGACTTCACCTCGAAATATCGTACTCTGACGTATGGAAAAATATGTTTTAGTATCTAAACCAATTTGTACATCGAAAATTTTTGTCTGAAAACATTGCCTTATACATAGACTACCCCCCTGAGATAGTTTCAAGTCGAAAATCAGGGGATGCGATTGTCATTCTGGGGTTGATACGAGACTTCACCTCGAAATATCGTACTCTGACGTATGGAAAAAAATGTTTTAGTATCTAAACCAATTTGTTTTAAACCAATTTTCGATGTAAACATTGGTTAAGATGGTTAAAAAAATTGAATACGTATGAGTTCGAAATTACTAATTTAAGTGTCATATGAACCCACGAATGACTATTGCATCCCCTGATTTTCGACTTGAAACTGTTTAAGGGGGGTAGTGTATGTACAAAGGAATGCTTCCGGACAAAAATGTTCGATGTACAGATTGGTTTAGATGTTAAATATTTTTTTCCATAGGTCAGAGTACTACCATATTTCAAGGTGAAGTCTCGTATCAACCCCCGAATGACTATCGCATCCCCTGATTTTTGACTTGAAACTATCTCAGGGGGCTAGTCTATGTATTAAGCAATATTTTCAGACAAAAATTTTCGGTGTACAAATTGGTTTAGATACTAAAATATTTTTTTCCGTACGTCAGAGTACGATATTTAGAGGTAAAGTCTCGTATCAACCCCCGAATGACTATCATATCCCCTGATTTTCGACTTGAAACTATCTCAGGGGGGTAGTCTATGTATAAGGCAATATCTCCAGACAAAAATTTTCGATGTACAAATTGGTTTAGATAGTTAAAAAAATTGCATACTTATGTGTTCGAAATTACTAAGTTATTTGTCATATGAACCCCCGGATGACTTTCGCATCCCCTGATTCTCGACTTGAAACTGTTACAGGGGGATAGTTTATGTATAGACGAATATTTCTAGATAAAAATTTTAGAAACAACAATTTGGTTTAGATACTTAAATATTTTTTTTCCATATGGAACGTATTAACCCCCGAATGACCATTGCATCCCCTTATTTTCGACTTGAAACTATTTCATGGGGATACATGATGTAAAAATGAATATTTTCCGATAAAAACTTTCAGTGTAAAAATGGGTTGGGGTGGTAAAAATAATTTTTGTTTCGATTTTTTGTACCTTTACCCCATCTATCAACCCCCAAACGATAGCTAGGGCGGTAAATCGTATCGGATACATTTCATTAGTAATAAACAGTCTCTGCTTGTACGTTTTTATCACAAATTTTGATACTAAAAAATAGCACCTATTTTACCGTACTACAAAATTTGTGGATGTGGGTATCTTCACACCCGTAAGATATAGAATGTTTCTGAAAAAGTTGGTACCATCCGCTTTCTTACAGTTTTAACCTATTTAGTGATATGAATAATTAATATATTTTTAGTATTACGTCATTTTTATTTAGATCCTAAAAATTATTTTTGTTATTTCGGTAAAAGCACTTGGCTGTCGGTAACCGATGTCTCTGGAGTGCTCATTTTCATTACACATTAAAGTATGTAATTGACTTTAAAATCACACAGTAGGGAATAATGAGATTTACATGCTATAGCAATTGTTCATTTCCTTCTAGTATTACTATCTGCTAATCAAATACCCCATGTTTACAACATAAAAAAAAACTAACAAATTTGCCTTATCTTTATTGGTAGAACGACTACGAACCCCAGAGAACCGTGTGGTTTATTTTTTCTCGTACACTAGGTACTACTACTACTACTATGTATTACCTGAGAACGGCTGGACCGATTTGCCTATTTTTTTTTAATTTTCGTATTATTCCGAGTAAGGGATTTATTTAAAAAATGACAAACTTGCCCCAAAAAAAACCGAAATTTTCGAAAAACCTGAAAAATATTTTTTAATTAGATAGTAGTATAACTGACGCCGTTCTTGCTCCATTTGACCTTGAAACGAAACCGTATGTAATCTAAATGTCACTTTTTCTGCAAGTCATTCTTTTGTGGTCTCAACCGTTGATATGATTTTGATCCAATGGGCTCTTGCGCCTATACAATGGGATAGTAGCCCTATACCTTCCAGCGGGCATTATTCCGCGAGCCCCTATATTGACAGTTGGCAATCTCTAGTGAGTCTAGCGGGGAGCCAACACCCAAAAAAACCTACCGATCAATCAACGAAATACCCTTATTTAAAATTAGATGGATCTTTGACCCCCAATTTATCCTTGAGACTAAGCCTCATCTAAGTATTTTAAATGGGGCTTTTTTGCAAGTCGTGCAAAAGGAAGTCGTCCACCCGAGCACGCGAGAACCCGAAGCGCAGCCTTAGGGACTCTAATCTCTCTAGAGAAAGCTGCTCCTGCTCTAGCTGTCTCAAATACAGGGCTCTGAACTGGTCTCTTTATATACATACCTATATATACACCAATTGTAGCGGTCTGCGGACAGAGGGTGCGAAGAATCACCGGCAGAGATCGAGCTACCAGCAAAGACGACCATGGCAACGAACAAGGATTACGAACTTAGCCTCCACAGATATTAAGAAAACCGAAAAACAAACGAAAAAACGAAAAATCCTTAAATTAAAAATAGCAACTTTTAACGTACGAACCTTATCATCTGAAGAGAAAATCACAGAACTGGAAGAAGTAATAAAACATGTAAAATGGGATATAACAGGCTTATGCGAGGTAAGAGAGATGGGAGAGGGTCTAAGAACCTTTAAATCAGGCCATAATTTATATTACCGCGGAGATAACGATAAAAGAGTAGGCGGTATTGGTTTCCTAGTACACAAGAGACACAAAGATAATATTATCACCACCAACTACATGTCAGAAAGAGTAGGATACACGATACTAAGACTAAATTCTAGATATAACCTGAAAGTTACTATAGCATATGCACCAACAACAGACCATGAAGATCAAGAAGTAGAAGCATTCCACGAAAACATTAAGACAGCACTAAGTCACACACCCACACATTTCAACACAATCTGCGGGGATTTCAATTCCAAAGTAGGAGTAAAATCATAGGATACGCAAATAATACTAGGAAAGTATGGCATCGGCACTGGAAATCCCAGAGGCGAAGTGCTGGTCAACTTCTTGCTAGAAAACAACCTCTACTTGATGCATAGCTTTTTCCATAAGAAACCTAACAGAAAATGGACATGGACCAGTCCCGACGGCAAGACACGAAATGAGATAGACTTCATTATGACCGATAAAAAATCGATAGTCCACGATGTAACAGTGTTGAACCAAGTTTCAATAGGAAGCGACCATCGTATGGTCAGGGCATCAGTGGTAATAGACACAGAAAAGTAAAAAGAAAAACTGACGACGAAGAAAACTAGAAACAAATGGAACGATCAAGAAAACCCTGACAGATATAAAAACATGATTACCCAGGCATTGCATGATAATGATAACATAACAGACATAAACGGTGCAAATAAAATAATAACAGATACATTACGTCAATCCATCGACAAATACTGTCTAAAACGAACTAGCGAGAGCAAGATCACCTCACACACTAAAGGACTGCTCGAACAACGGAAAAAAATGCTGGAAGACAATACGAGCTTACCAGAACTAAGGAAGATAAATAAAGAAATTCCAAGGAATATCAGGAAGGATATAAGACACTACAATACGCAACAAATCCAGCAAACCATACAAGAAAATAAAAGCATGAAGGTTCTTAGGAGAAAATTAGCTATTAGTAAAAACGAAATAATAAAACTGAAAAATAGTGAAGGAAACATAACATCTAACAGATCTGAGTTAATACAAATAGTAGAGGAATTTTACAGAGAACTGTATAAGGGCAAGGTAGATATTCATTCCGATCCTAAAGAAATAACCCAAAAATATGGGGTCCAAAACCAAGGTTCCGAAGAAATTCCCGAAATCGATGGTGGGGAGATTCTAAAAGCACTAACACAAATGAAGAACAACAGATCAGCAGGAACAGACTCTATAATGATAGAAGCAATAAAAATGGGAGGTATAATTCTTATCAATAAAATCAAAGAACTTTTTAACCTTTGTCTAACAAACACCACCATACCAGGGGATTGGAACGGGTAACGTATTGATGATACTGCTTCATAAAAAAGGAGATCCTACAGACATAGCCAACTATCGTCCCGTCAGCTTACTCTCTCACTTATACAAGCTTTTTACAAGAATAATAACCAACAGACTAGAAAAAAAGCTTGATTTTTATCAATCAGTGAAACAGGCCGGATTTCGCGCAGGATTTGGAACTACAGATCATCTATTGGCCTTAAAAACTCTTATTGAAAGAACAGTGGAGTATAATAGACCGTTGGTTCTGATCTTCGTGGACTTCCTGAAAGCATTTGACACTGTAGAACCAGACGCAATTATCAAAGCTCTTAGTCAATGCCGCATTGACTATAGATATACTAGACTAATACACAATATATATATATATATATATATATATATATATATATAAATGCAGCAGCATGCGTGAGGCTACACAAAAACACAATTAAATTTCCACTCGAAAGAGGAGTTAGGCAAGGAGACACGATGTCACCTAAACTTTTTATTACCGTCCTCGAATACGCGTTCAAACAGCTGGAATGGGAACAAAGAGGCATAAACATCGACGGTAAGAGATTAAACAACTTGCGTTTTGCCGACGACATCGTGCTAATCGCCGACGATATACAAGAAGCCCAGGAAATGTTGACAGAACTATCAAATGCCACCACAAAAGTAGGACTACAAATAAACACACAAAAGACGAAGATAATGACCAATCTAGTTTTCGGAGAAGCTCTCAAATTGGGAAGTCAAAACATTGATGAAGTAAGAGAATATAGATATCTAGGCCATGACAAAAATACACAGAGACAACCAAACGCAGGAGTTACAAAGACGACTGGGGCTTGGATGGGCAGCCTATGGTAAACTGAACGGAGTATTCAAGAGTGATATCCCGGTCTCTTTAAAGCGTAAAGTGTTTAATCAGTGTGTGCTCCCTGTCATGACATACGGAGCAGAGACACTCACGCTAACAAGAGCGAGTGCAGAAAAACTTAGAATAGCTCAACGAAAAATGGAACGTTCTATGCTGGGAATAAAGCTATCAGATCGCGTCAGGAACATAGATATCCGCAAAAGAACGAAAGTGGAAGACATAATAACAAGAATTGCGAAACTAAAGTGGCAGTATGCAGGACATGTAGCTAGACGCAATGATGATAGGTGGACGAAGAGATTATTAGAGTGGCGACCGAGAAATGACAACCGAAGTGTAGGAAGACCTCCCACAAGATGGCGAGATGACATAAAAAGAATCGAAAGTCAGTGGATGAGTGTGGCTCAAGATCGTAAGCAATGGAAATGTAAAGGGGAGGCTTATGTCCAGCAATGGTCTACGATAGCTGGGTAAAGAAGAAGAAGAAGAAGAAGAAGACATATCATTTTAACACCATTTCCATTTTCGGATTCATAAATACTACAATTGGTTTTAACTGGTAACTAGGTGTAAATGTTTCTGTATATTTTGGCACGTTGGATATGAATACATCAAAAGTTGCTAAGCAGGTGTAAGTTTCTAGTAAAACCCAAAAACAGGTCGGGATTTATAAAAACCTACTTGACAAAAATAGAATTCATAAAAACAACAATTTTTTATCTAGACGCTGAATTTAAACACTACTATTTATTTTGCCCCCTTGAATTTGTATTGTAACGCAAAGCCTCACGTCGAAACAAATACAGCGAATCGTCAGGTACTCTCTGATTTCAGAATTCAATCGTCCTTCTGCGATAGATATCTATAGGTTCAACGATCTCTTTTCGGAAGTTTTGTGAAAACAAACAGTACACTACATAAACAGCTGGGACGCAACTGAGAAGAACAGTCGGCTACAATGGCCGATCTACGAGCAAGGCTCGACGAACTAAGCTAAATGACATAAATTAAGTGTTAGGCATTAGTAATTAGCGATAAATACTGTTAGGAATAATATTCGTGTAGTGTAATTATTTGGATTCACGAAAACGTTACAGTATCTGTCGGAATCGGTAAGCTGGTGTTAATTTGTCAAAACACTGGAAAAATAGCACCCTTGTAAAAATTGAGACAAAAGAACCTTTACTTCTGCACCAATCACACGAAAATCAGTAATATTTCAAAAATTATTGTTTGTTTGAATAAAATTTAAGTTACTAGTATAAAAAAGGGAGATACAATTTTTACACAGAAGTTGCTGGTAGTCATAAAGACAATTGAAATGGCTTCGAACAAACACAATACAAAGTCTACAATACCAGTGATAAAACAGCCAAAAAGTATGGGTGCTTCGCACACGCAGTTTTAGGATGAAACAGCAGTGGCTGTGTGGCTTAAGGCGTTAGCTTTGAGTCGAGCAGTCATTGTTGTCGCGGGTTCGAGTCCCACGTAATCCATGGGTGTTGTGTCTGTTGCGAGAAGTGTGTAAAATGTATCCAAAATCCCGTTCGTACTCACGCCGGTAACCAGACCGGATAAGATCGGATATCCTGTAGGAGGGCGAGACGGAAATTCACTCACCCTGAAGAGGTAGAGCACGAAGTGGGTCAACTGGGTGGGGTGAAAGCCTTAAAGAGTACAACCGTGCTCGAGGAGTGTGGTTTGGAGCCCACGTTAAACTGTAGGTCCCGTCTATTAGTCCTGGTAGCAAAAAGACTCGTTAACAATTCTCAACAACAGTTTTAGGATTCGTTGAAATTTTTCTGTTTTTAAATATTTAATGGTATATAAGAGAGAGGAGCGCATTATTTCATCGAAATAACTATATAACGAAAAAACTATTTTGGTTACTGGAAGAAATTTCATTATGGAAACTTGCGAAAGTTAACATTTTTAAATTGAAGTCATGAATTGGACATAAAATGAGTTTAAAATATATTTCCCATTTGTCAAAACGTAAGTACTCAAAAGCAAGTGATAATATGATTAAGTCCATTTACAAAAGTTATTTGCTTAAATTGTATACTTAAAATTTTTCAAGAAATCTGACAATATCAAATCATTTGGTAACTGACGAAAGCAAATATAGTTTTCTATACCCCCTAAAAATTTGATAGCAATAAATCGTAGTCCCGATGGTAGTGTAGCTTAATATTAGAACAACCCATTCCATATAAGCTGTGCAAAGTGCGTTAATGTACATACATTAATGAAACCAGTTAATGCCAACATTTAAAAGGCTTGTAGCTGCATTTATGCACAATTGAATGTTCAAATAAATGAAGCTATAAAAACATTCTTTATAATGCAAGCACGTAATAGGTTTGTCATTTGTACGAATACCAGATTATAGTTTCGAATCATTGTAACATGTTACATTATGACAAAAACATTTGTTACAATGTGAACACTAAAAAGGCTTGTAACTTGTATAACAGACGTGTTATACTCTCTCCAATTCATGACAGGTGGAAAACATTTGTCACAATGTAAACACCCGACAGGTATGTCACTTGTATGAATAGACAAATGTTTCAAATCCATATAATGAGGATGAATAATTAGACAGAATAACATTTGTTTTAATGTGAGTGTTCAATAGGCTTGATTCCTTCATAAGTTAACTTCCAATCGAAAAGTTATAAAAAACACTAATTATGCTTGATATGAAATAAACATATGAAAACCTAGTCACCAGTTTAAAGGCGTTTCTTCAACTGAAACACAGGAAACACATGGAAATGTCAAAGGACAACGAAATGTTTACAATGTGAACAATCATAAGGTTTGACAGTATGAATGCGTTTCTGTTTGAAAGATAAGGATGAAGAGAAATGTTTTACAATACGAACATATGGAAGTAATTTTAAATTTATTCTGCAAATTAATAGAATTTATTACATTACTCGATATTTTACATCATATGAAAATTCTAAACTTAAACTCGTTCAACGCACAATTTTATTATTCTTGTCCCTATATTCCTTTTAGAGGCATTATCCGGCATATCCCAAACCCATTGATAATCGGAGAGCTAGCTACATAAAACAATATCGATAAAGTACACGACATTTGAGTTCATAACTGATTAAAAAAACAATAACCCAACACCAAATGGCTATTCTGCCGGTTTACATAGGCCGGATATGTAAATGGCGGCCAGTTTTCCACATCGGAAAAACATGCCTGAAAAACCGACAAGGTACACGCGTGAAATTTTGTTCAGGCATTGTTTAGACCTTGACTAAAAGCGGTGTAACAGTGGCAGAAAGTTAGCAGGTCGGAAAACACTCAGCAGAAATGATTCAAAGTCGCGGAAAATTACCATGAAAAAACCGATAAGGTACACGTGAAAAACTTTTTTCCGTACATTCTTTGGGCCTCAAGGAAGGGCGGTGCGATAGTGGCAGAAAATTAGCAGGTCGGAAAACCCTCGGCAGAAGGAACTGAATGTCCTGATAAACGCCCTGAGGGAACTATATAGAACACCCTGTACGAACTACATGGCGTTGGTCATGACAATCATGATTTTCAGTATTTTTCATCAAGTTCTTTTGTGATGATTTTTCTTAAAATTTTGGACACAGCAATTTTAGATAAATGACAAAGGTCCCTTCTGATTTTTAAAAAGATTTTAGAGAATGCAGAGATAAAGTTTAAAGATCATTTATTGATTCTAACGACCGAAGGTTGTCCAGCTTCTCTAAGTTGGCCATGGCAATGTAACCAAATGAAAACACAACAACACATCATTATCATTATAAATGGTTACATCATTTATTGATTCGTTAAAACATTAAAAAAATTGTGGCTTAATTCATAATAGTTAATATCTATGTTCCTATTCCGATAGCCCATTCTAGACCAAGAGCTGGGGACGAGATTTCAACGTCATCAGTAATATGGAATTCATAAACAGGAATAAACTCTATTACCATCTTACCATACCTAAACGAAATTCCAAGCGGCGGACACATAAGTAGGTGCAAAGGGGGCGGCGGACAAGGGTAAAGGGGGTGAAAACGCGGTGAGCTAGAGCCGAAATTTCAACGTCATCGTCATCAGCAATATGGAATTCGTAAACAGGAATAAACTCTATTACCATCAGTTAATAAAATTCCGAACAGGCGGACAGATTATTTGGGGCGGAGGGTAGTTATAAGGGATGAAATTGGTTAATTTTTCGGGAAAACTTCGGCATCGATAATGCGCTTGAAAATTTATGTAATAATAAGTCTTACCATAACTAAACGAAATTCCAAGCGGCGGGCACATGAATGGGTGCAAAGGGGGCTGCGGACAGGGGTAAACGGGGTGAAAAGGCGGAGAGCTAATAGAGCCGAAATTTCAACGTCATCAG
This sequence comes from Cryptocephalus moraei, assembly GCA_946251905.1. Taxonomy (NCBI): domain Eukaryota; kingdom Metazoa; phylum Arthropoda; class Insecta; order Coleoptera; family Chrysomelidae; genus Cryptocephalus; species Cryptocephalus moraei. The sequence continues at coordinate 4,170,802 of OX276452.1, forward strand.
TAATATGGAATTCCTAAGTAGGAATAAACTCTACTACCATCAGTTATTAAAGTCTCGAGCAGGCGGACAGCTTACTCGGTGCGGAGGGTAATTATAAGGGGTGAAAGTGGTTAATTGTTCGGGAAAATTTCGGCATCGATCAGAAGTTTAAAAAGTTATGTAATGATAGGTCTTACCATAACTGAACGAAATTCCATGCGGCGGACACACTAGTGGGTGCAGAGGGGGCGGCGGATAATGGTAAAGGTGGTGAAAATTTATGGAAAAATTCGTGAGTTTATTCCTGTTTACGAATTCAATATTACTGATGACGATGGAATTTCGGCCTTCGATCTCCGCCTTTTCACCCCCTTTACCCTTGTCCGCCGCTTCCTTGGCACCTACTCATGTGTCCGCCGCTTGGAATTTCGGTTAGGTATGGTAAGACCTATCATTACATACATTTTTAAGCGTATTATCGATGCCGAAATTTTCCCAAGAAATTATTAACTTTCACCCCTTATAACTACCCTTAGCCCCAAGTAATCTGTCCGCCTGCTCGGAACTTTAATAACTGATGGTAATATAGTTTATTCCTGTTTACGAATTCCATATTACTGATGACGTTGAAATCTCGTCTCCAGCTCTTGGTCTATTCAAAGCTACAGCGAAAACTGCAACGTAAAAGTAATGTAAATCTACTTTATCTTGGCATTATTAGAAAAGGTACTGACCTAGATGTACCCTAGTCCCAAAACTATTATTAAACAAAATTTAATTGATAGGTACTGATAAACATCTAATTCCTCCTCTCCACATCCGACATCCGACCCAGTCTCACGAAGAAATTTGTCAGTTTCAGACTGGGAAGGTCAATCCATATATAATCCCCCATAAATCATCCAGTGTATTGAGCAGAAATTTTCAATTTTTTCTGAGTCGAAATCGGAAAAAGATGCGATCGATGGGCCAAAAATCTGAATATTATGCAAGGATACAATGTTTAGGATTAGAATCAATGTTGATAGGCTGAAATGTTTAATGAATTGTTCTCCATTCACATTTTAATTGGTTTCCAGAGAAGCTTAGATATATCAATGAGGAAAACGGTGAACGGTTTCATCAAGGTATAAATGTGATGGAACAATGATATATTCCAACTCCCAGTTAAATGGGCATACCGCTTTTATATTTTATATTCCTTGCACTTGAATCAAGTGCACAAGTATGTCGGTGCATCATAGTGGACCGACTTTAAATAAATTTAAAGTAATAATACTTCTAAAATCATAGAAACATTTCTTTTTTTTGTGCAAAGGTAACATTCTACGACCAGAAGTAAATGGAGACAGACTTCTTTAGTGAAACTGATTTCTAACGTTTTTGGACTTTGGTGAAAATGGAGAGGTTAAAATGATCCACGTTTTAAGGGAACTGGGAAACTGACTCCCGAAGAATAAAATTTTGAAGTAACTCTGAATGCAGGGGCCTTACCGGAACCTGAAAGTTCAGAGCTGATCAACTCTAATGAAAAGTCTCTCAAGAAACTACAAAAGAGATAATGGATGCGAGAAAGGTTGCAAAGAGCGAATATGTTAGGAGAACAAAGACAGTTTTGTGTCGCCCCACATCAAATTTACCGGCAATGGCAATTACTCGCAAAAAAGAAAAGAATGGAAAATTGAATAATAACAATATCAATATACTTTAACGGCATTGTTTTGAGAAGTTGCACACATATGCGATACGTGTTGGTATCCTATAGGGTGAATTCATGAGCGGCTTTCATGGTAATGCATTCTTTTGGAATCTTCAAGTTAATGTGCTCACATACCCGCAACTTAAATTGTATCGGTCACATACGACAAGTTATTATTTATTATTACGATTCAATAACGTGACGTGGGGCAGCCACCAGATTTATTCAAGTAACATCTAAATTGAAACAATTGAATAAATGGTCCCATTTTCTGGATGGAACGATTTGTTACGTGGGAAACTCAATTCAGAAGGAATGAAACAGTTTGCATGTTTATCTCCAATGGGGCTAATTAAATGTTTTGAAACCTACCAAAGCAAGAGTATTGTTTGATGCGCATTTGGGAATCTTCAGCTGAGAGAAAATTATATATATCGCATTTCAAACCAGGTATTTTACCACTATATCATTGCATGAATACTTGTTAAAAATATTATTTTGGTAAAGAAAAACATAATGAAGTTAATGATAAGAGCTTTTAATTTGATATTGGATAAAACGAAATCCTTATAAAATAGGATGTGCGCAGAAGATGATCTAAAACGGACTCAAAACATATTATTCTTTGTTCTTAACATAGTGAAAAACTTCAATGGGTGCATGGGTATAACTGGTCTAATTCACAGAATGATCAAATGCTATGGTCTGGAGAAAAGGAGTAAAAATACACCGGGAAAGCAAATTTTATCTGTTTGATCATAATTGTAAATGATTTACAGATATTAAAATAAGTTAGAACTAGGGTATAGCACCTCAACCTTCATGAAATATTTGAACTTGAAGATAAATGTGGAGAAACATCTTCTGGAACACAATGATACTGGAAAAAAATTGTCCAGTAAAAGAGACTCCCCAAAAGCTATTCTTTATTGTTATATTGGTAGGTTAATACTATATTATTATTTTGGTATATAGTAGCTTATTAAAAATACCAATTCTGCACCAAAATGAAAGATTCGGCATTTACCAATTGTGAATTTGATTTTCATACTCCTGTTAGTTGTGAAAATAAGCATTATAAAGGAAAACAAAAATTTAATTTAAGTAATGTATGTGTATTTAAGCTTGTGTTTGAACAGCACGAATAATTGTTTCAGTGATTACCACCTCCCCTAATTTGTTTATTTTTAGTCCAATGTTTTGTACTTTATTCGAAAGATATTTTTTAAACATATCAGCATTTTTCTTATCACAGAGCAATCAATGTCCCTGATGTTTATCAAAGAGCCCCAATAACTAAGGTTTCGGGTCTCAGGGATATATCAGAAAAGATGGGATGGTAACAATGATTGCTAATGTTATTGGTATTATATCAAGTCAGAATTTAAAACGAGAAAACTTAAGAATTTAAATTAAAGAGAAATTTTCAATTAAACCAGTTTTAATTCAAAATCAAGAAATTAAAACTAAACGTGTTCACTAATAAACCATTTTCTTTAGACTCAAAAAGTAAGTTAGACTTCATATATATAACATTTGGCCAGGGAAGGTCTAAAAGTACTTGAAACAATAGGAAGATTTTCTTTCACCGCTGTATAGAATAAATAAGACTAAACATTTTTTCTAGAGTCAAAGTTTCGGCCAAAGCCAAAAAAACAGAGTTAAAAATAAGAAAAATATTCGATCCTAAAAAATCTAAAGGAAAGATATATTAATTCAATTAAAGATAAATTACTGTTGGACAATATATCAAATTGAATACAAAATGTTTCACAACTTTATTGCAAAAAAATACATTGATAAAAGATCAGATGTAAAACAAGGTTAATGCCATTCGTATCGTATCGTTTTACAAAAAACATAGGAACAAAGGTGAACAAACCGCGTCCTTTAAATCTTACTCTAAAATTTTAGGATTTTATATTTTGTTACTGCTTTTGTTTTCATCTTATGTTAAGTGGACTTAAGAATCAATTCATACAGATTCTCTCTTGTGTTAACAGTTTAGTTTGGTACGTCACTATAGAAAAATTTTAGAATAATATAACAGGTCTCTCTCTCTCTCTCTCTCTCTCTCTTTCTCTCATTCTATTTCTTGTAATGAACCATGTATCAACATAATACAAATGTGGAAACCAACACAATTTCTTTTTTTTTAGTTGTATTGTATTATGAGTTACATACATGGTTTATCCTCAAAAGGATTAAGTCATATTATTTTTAAGAACTTATTCTTCAGATTGGTGCTCGGACTTAAAACTTGTTAAAGTATAACCATTATGCATTAGTATATTTTTTCCAGTCAGATTTACATGCCTCGTAAGCCTATTGGCAATTCTCCGAGAAAATGTTCTTTATACACTTCGTTCGAGACATTTTGATGTCAACGCTCGTCAAATAATATCCTTTAACAATTTTCTTAGACTTGGGAAATAAAGATATGTACGCCGGTGCTATTTCCGATCAATAGGGAGGTCATCGCTCAAAACCCAAGAAGTACATAGACCTCTCAAATTATTTAGCAAGTATTACCTAGTGTCTTGGCAAGTTTAGTACAGAATTTGGTTACATATCGCCGCTTCAGGTATTCCATTATGACTTCTACAGTACTTGCAAGCAGAGGTTTATTCTACCGCGCACCAAGACGCTGCGAAAGCTTGAAGCCAGATACTTCGCAGGATGCTGCGTGAATAAAGCCAACTGGCAAAATTGCGATGAAAACGCAAGTTAACATGTGATTCATCACTCTTAAGAATAACCATGCATTTTGTTGTTTTTTATACATATTATATTACTTCGTCTTTGTAAATATTCATCTGTATATTGACCATTTTCATATTATAGTATATTCACCAGTTTTAAAGTTTTATTTAAACACACAACAAATAGGTAACTTCGTTTAATCACAGGTTATCGAAAAATAGTATCCGCGATTTACTATTTTATTCATATGTGAACCTGTACATACAGTTAATAATCTTTAATACGATAATTTGTAACCTTCAATTCCAACTTCCACCATTCAAACATCCTGTTCTGTCCATCATTCTGTTGTAGTCCCGAGAGAGTAATAACCTAATTATGAAATATCGATATAAAAAAATCCTTAGCTGTTTCATTACCTTATATATCTACGAAATAAAACTCAAAAAATGGCTAAAGACAAGAAACTCCACCCTTTTCAAACACAATATTACTGGTATAAATTGTATTAAAAGTTGTATAAAAAATTGTAGAGCTGTAGGCACATATTTCACCTTTTCTTAAGTTTCACCTCTTAACTGTCGACTTTCGATCTTCGAAACCCCACGTCCCTAACGACCCCATTAACGCTCCCCCAACTAAAACGATCTAATTCACAAACTTCTACCTCCCTGGGTTGATATCGTTTTTCAAAAAAAGAAAAGGAGAGAGGCGGAGAGAGTTCGCTCGTAAAAGATGAATCACAAATCAGCTGATTTCGTTTACTCATCCTCTAACTGGACCAAGACGTGAGTCGACTGTTTAAACGTCCCTTCCTGCTTCTTACTTTCTCCCCCTTCGTGTTTGTCACCCTTTCGGGAAGAGGGCTCCTGTGTGTGTGTGGAAGAGGGTGAGGGCGTCATAAAAAAACTAATTATGCGATAGAGAAATATTTTGCAACACTTGTCTTAGTCGTTAGCACGTGTTCGTGATTAATGGGTCGGTTATGTACACTACAGTGCGAGGAGTTCCGTTGTTGACGCCGTCATATTCTTCTGTAGTGTTGGGAACGTTTGAATTTTCATAAAATTAAAGGACGAGGGGGATTTGCCTGGAAAATCCATTAGAAGGTATTAACACTATCTCGTGCAAGAAAATATACAGAGCTGTCAGACATTGGAAAGAAACAACAAAATATGGATAGGAAATTTTCATATAGGTTGTGTGATTTTGTGATAGGACTTCATTACAAAGAATAACGTTATATTATAACTGTTCTAACTAACTTTTAGCTATAATTTTTAACAGACTTCTAAATGAAATGTTTGAGCAAAGAAAGCATTTTTCAAATTTAAAGTTACATGGATAACAATTATTTCAATAGTATCCTTCACAAACATGTATGCTGCATACCACTTGTTTGAGTTTGATCTTTACTTAACAATCTCTATGAATTGTGTGTTTCGACCTCCAACAATTGTGACTTGTTTTTAAGAAGTTTACTATAAGCTATTTTTTATGGAATTATTCGCACCCGTGAATAAATGTCAAGCGTAATTAAGTCTACATATATTATATCCGTGGCCAAAAAATTGGTCACAAACAATCGTTTTATGAGCATGTCTTAAAGTTGTATCTATAATAAGATGATAGAAATCTAGTAGGTTGAGCTCGTTAACCTCTTTTAGAATTTGCCTGAATTACAGTTTTCATGAAATAATTATGTACTCCTTAAATACCTTTTGAATGTTTTAATTCGCGAAGTTCTCCCAGTAAGTGAAAAGCAAGAATTCTCAGTAGTAGTATTATTAGCTGTAGTAGTAATATTAGTAGTAGTTTTTTTTATGTAGAAGTTGAAAAATCTTCAAAAGACCCCAACAAAGTTGAAAATGAAGATGATGATGTTGGTAGTGCATTTAGTAGTACTCGAGGACTCTTTCTCTGAAGTAATCGTCAGCAATATTTTGAATGTGTTCTTCAATGTTGAAATCCGCTTTCATTGCATCAAGGATATCTTCCCACCCTACCGAGTTGAAAGCATTTTTGTCGTCGAAAGTAAGGAAAACGCAGACCTTGCGGGCACGGTGATTTCCCGACCATGCTTTATTAACAATATTCAGGGCTTATTCAATCGCCGTAATTGTTAAATGTCCTTTTCTGAAGCCGTGCTGATTTTTCGAGAGTCCGCCGCCCTGTTGGTCGGTCGCCACTAAGCGCACCTTGATAAGTTTCTCAAGCAGCTTGTAAGAGCCTTGTCAAGCCTGTAAGATGATGAGATTGTTGGTGGACCTATGCCTTTGTCAAGCAAGACCAAGAGCTGGCGTTTCCACCGTTTACTAAACATCGCTGTTTCCATACAGGTGTTGTACATTGTCAGGAGTACGTTGGGGCATTTTTTGCAATGAATAATGACCTTGAGAGGAATGCCAATCCTCATGAGATCCTTTATCCGATCTCTGAGACCTGGCAGCTACCTGGAACTCCCCTATTGTGGGTGCTGGGGCAAGAGATGTTACAATCTGTTCCATAACATCTGGCTCCATAGGAGAGACTGGACTTTGTTTCCCTAGTCATTCTACTACGATCTGGTACGCTTATCCACATGGATCGTTATCCAAATCGGCACACAGTTGTTTCCAGCACCGCTTTTTGCTACTTTTAATTTCTCTTTGTAAATCAGTCCGTGGATATCGTAATTGAATAGTGAAGCTAATAATTTAAATGTTTAAATATGTACAGCCGTGAACTTCTAGATCGTAGTTCAAGTCGAACTAAAATTTCTTTTCATTTTAACTCAGTCAATGAACGTACGCACTTAAAATTAAAACAGAACAGTCCACAGACACAAGTTTCTATGCAATGTTCGAACTACTCGATTACGAACGGAACTTAAAACATAATCTCTTCTCGATATAACTGATTCCGTGAACACAAATATTTAATAGAAGAAAAACTACGGAACTGGAATTATAGAATAGTGCAATCAAAACGATTTGGCTAAAGTTTCGAAAATTGTATTTTCGACGTATTTGCAGCGGCTGGCGTTTTGTGTTTTGATTATTTGTGTGGGGTGTATGTGTGTGCTAACTCAATATGGTTTATTATTATTTCGATTATTAGGATACGACGGCATGTTGCAGTGATATAACGTCTTTTTCACTCCAGCTGTTCGTAACTTCAACTAAATTCAAGTGAAATGAGTTTACCTTCAACCATCTTAAGACTTCGAAAACACAAAAACTAATCTCGAAGAAAAACACACTCAAAATATAACACGATGTTAAACCCGGCCTTCTCCTGTCTCAACCACTCGATGACTGCTCGTTGACAAAATCTATAAAATATGAGGAAATATACCAACTTCTACTCATTGAAAAAAAAGCCATTCCAAGACCTTACTCTATCACGTGGAAGATTTTGAGGGCCCATCCTGTCACTTCTACCCCCGCTATGAAATTGATCATCACTGTTTACCTATAAAACTCACTTGCCAAAGACGTGGGAATCTACCAACACCGTCATGTTCCCGAAACCATTCAAATATGTCACAAATTCTTCATCCTATCATGACATCCCTCCTTCAGTATGAATTAGGTTAAAACCAAGGGCGTCGATAAGGGGGGGGTAATGGGGGTAACTACCCCCCCCAAGAACTAAAGTTACTTTTTATTACCTTACTTATTTATTATTATTATTACTTATTATCACTTTTTTGAAAAACAATTACATGATGGGAATGTATTACCCCTCCCAGAAAAAAAAATTATCGACGCCAGTGGTTAAAACCATGCCATCAGGATGGCATGGTTCGTTCCCTTTTCTGCGAATTAATCCAGACTAATCCTACTACTTTCATCGCACCATCAGAGTCCAAATAGTATCCCATCATAGTTCTCCAGTCATTCCTCCTGCAGGACCACCTAAAGTTCGATCCTCGTACCCCTCTTCTCGAGTAAATATACAACCTTCTAAAACAAAACACGCCCTACTTTTCGCTGATGACATAATACTTGGTGGAGTCAACCGTGACATCACCATTGTGGTTGTCATGACAATGCTCTACGGATCCACGGACAACCAGACAGACAATTTAGAAAGAATCTCTCGTCTCCTCCACCCACTTCCAAGAGATGTGTAATTTTATTAAATTATACTAGGAGAAATAGAACTATCTCCAGGGTGCTCTAGCATCCAAAAACTTCTAGGTGCAGGAAACTATATCGGTGGTCAGGGAAAACCTATGACTCCTACGACGGGGTCCATTATTATGCTTACTGTTTACCTGCAAGACTGATAATAGACCCTAATAGACTTCAATATATCTAATAATACCTAGATATCCTCCCCACAGAGATAAAGTGCACACCTTTTGGATCCCAACAAATATAATGAACCTTGACTACCAATATTGACCAAAGAGCAAGACCAACCGCGTCGAAAAGAAAAAATAAACAAGAAGGGATACATAACAGTATATACCTAAAAAGTTTGCACCATAAAGACACTCCTACATCTTAAAAATATTGAATTGGGTGCTGAAAAGGGCAATAGATATGACTATTGACACCATGATCCAACGGCTTGAATTACGAATCAACTAAAATTGAAAAGTTACTTCTTGTCAATTCGTAGACGTACATACTTAAAGAAAGAAAAACTATTCAGGTGAAAGTAGAGGAATTTCCATGTGGTACATTTTGTATTTGTTATAAGATATGACTCAATGCCATACTAGGTGCACCATAGTAAAACTAAAATAAAATGAAATTCTACTTAAGACTCATTCTGTGGACGATATTACTTAAAAAGGGATAAATGTGATCAAGTGAAAGAAACACAGTCATGACGTTCTACGTCAAATTACTCCAATATAGGACACCCGTTATATGTAACTGCCTATCCAACTTAAATTTTCCACTTGGATACGAGTCCCTGTAAATTCAGGCTATCGAAAGTGAGCTGTCACCTTTCCGCCGATCGACATCGCCTACAAATGTCTCCCGAAACAGTCGAAATCATCATAAGCATGATTCCAAATGTTAAGTGTGAAGCGAGTAGGGTGCACACCCGCCCACTTTGCCAAATATCAACGGAACACTTAATCCGGAGAGGAGTTACACCGGAGCAGAAACTCACCCCTGCATGAAATACCACACTCGATCGGGCGAAATATAAAATTAGACCGTCTTGTTTTTATCCGGATATAGGGAGGTGGGGGACAGGTGAAAATGGCGGAGTTAATAGAGAGTTCAAACAGTACATTTCGAAATAATATACGGAAAATTATTACATTACAAGAGGAACAGAATACGGCTTATTAAATGTAAATAGAATTGCACTTTTCTGTTTTACCTTTATCCCTCGAGCAGAAATGTTATAGGCAACTGTAATAATGCAGATATTAAAGGAAAGAATTCACGTTAATGAAAAAATGCTAAAGAGGTACGTTAATATCGATATCCCTTAAATGATATCCTAAAAATTGATATAGTTTTTCTAACATTGTAAATTGTTTAGCAGTTCTTTGTGATTTTTTTTTATTTAAAAATAATATGTGTTAAATATACCTACTCGTATTATCTGCTGCGAGAAATCCAGTGTTTTAGGGGCTTTATCTTGTCATCCCCTTTTTACGATTGAAAAAGGGGAGAGAACTGTCACAAAAGAGCAATTAAAAAGAACGAGGAGTATTTAAAGTTACTATGCAGAGCGTTATCACTATGCTAAAATTTTTAAACTTCCCTAAAAGTATATACTTTGGAGGAATTTTTAATTACTATAACAAGGGATACGCCAAATTTAACGACAATGAGCTATCAATATTAAAATGTTATTGACACAGTGGTAGGTTAAGTCACCATATTCATATCAATTAAATCATAATCGTAATCAAGCCATAATAATCAATAATAAGCAATAAGCCATAATCCATTAAAAGTGTTATATAGATGGAAAGGGTGCAGCAGTTTTTTCTAGAATTTCATGAATTATTAATGTCTGTGAGTGTATTATGGAAAAAATAGGTTTTCTTTAACAAATTTTAGAAAAATGTTTGTGATTAGAAGTTTATTGTATTCATAGGTGCATTTGAAATTTATTATTAAACATGTATTTTTAATGTGGCATAATCAAGTTTAATATTTGCTAACTAAAAGTTAATAAGTATAATTATTAGCTAAACAATCAAATTAATTTGAAATAAAATTAATTACATAATAAATTAAAGTATAATAGAGCAATGAATATATATCAAATTTAAGTTACTAATTCACTAAAATACTTTGAATGTATTTTGTACACATTTTATTTGTGTGTTACGTTAAACTTCACATTTTTATTTTTGATGTTGTAGAGGCTTAAGATTTATTTTTGGGTTACACCAATGCTACTCAAAGATAACTGTATTTAGTTTTTAAGGCTTGGTCATAACAAATGCGGAAAAATGAGAATTTTAAATAACATGTAGGTACCTAATGGAAAGATTATAAAAAAATATAAAAGTGTATGGAAAAAATGAAGTTAACTAGTATAATCATAAAACGTGACTTCTTAAATGCAAGATATTATTTAGATTTTTGGCTCAGACATGATGAGATTTATTTACCAATGAATTTTTGAATTGGACAAATTGGTTCTTAGGTTTATCATAACCAGTACTAATTTGTAAAGATATTTATGCTTTAAAAGATAACTGTATATGAAATGAAATGTCATGTAATGGATATAATAACAATAATCATAATTGATCTTCTCGAAAGTTACTTGCTCGTAAAATAAAAACATAATTCCAAAGTTGCCTATTTTCTGACAAAATTATAGAAATAGATTTTTCGTAAAAGTGTTGTTTTAATTTGTAAATTAAAAGTAGATAAGTAGATGCTAGGTGTAGAACAATTTAAAAATAACCTAAGTCAATAATGTTTGTATCAAAAGTCAAAAACGTAAATCACTTTTGTAACTAATATGGCCACCCAAAACCACTGCTAATCTGAAAATTTCCTACTATATTCAAGGGAGTATTCATTTTCGACCATTTTTAAAATATGAAATGATAGAAAGATAGCAAAATAAGGAAGTTGTTATAAAAATGATGTTTTTAAAAAAAATGCCCAGTATCCACCTACAAATTAAAGAAATTTAGGTCAAGTTAAACAGTTCTGTTAACAGCAAAAATTAAATTTCATTCGGTTAAAAAAAATTGATACCCCTTTTTATGTGCAAGTTTGCAACAAAAACTTACTGAAAAGATTCTTAGGTTTTGTTCTACTTGTATAAATAAAGGTAAAAATTCAGTATTCTGGAAAGTAGCATAAAATAAGATAATTTTGTTCTACAATTTGTTCGTATAAATTGTATGTATGACTATTAATGTTTTCTAATATATTGGAAATATTCAAAAAGTTTTAACAATTTTGAAAAATCGAGGTTATACTTCGAGGACTAAACAGAGGACGAGTGGTAATGTATTTAAAAAAATGCTTAAACCTGTTATGCGCCCACAACAGTAGGTATGTTACTACATAAAAATCTTAACCTATACAAGAACCTCTTAGGAAATGATAATAATGAAAACATGAATTAATGAGGAAGTTGTACAAGATAGCCTTAAATTTTTCATGTATAAAATAAAATTTAAAATGATATTATCTAGTGAGTAGTCAGTGGATTTAAAAATTTTTAATTTTAGAAACTAGAGTAAATACTGTAATTAAGTGTTATAGTAGCTACCTTAAAAATAGAAGGGGGCAAGCCGTCGGAGGGCCGGTAAAATATCCGAAAATAATCCGCGTATAGTGTATATCTACCGTCGCACGGTCGTCGTCGTCGCCACGGGCGCGCAAAACGTAAAACTTGGCGTTCTTTTCGCGTCACGACTTATTCTGACATTAAGAAAGAGTATAAAAGTAGTAAGGGGTTGTTGTGGGTGGCCAGGGGTGAAAAAGGGCGGAGCATGTTGAGGTGAACCGCCACCGCTGTCTCCGCCGCCAACCAGGAAAGACGCCGGATTTTTACCCTCAAACCAGAGTCGTTTCTTAGAGGTTTACCAGGGTTGGAACGCAAGCGCGCAACACTTATAAAACGTCTTTTCGTCTTTTTTATCGCGCTCCCGCTCTCGCCCACCCTCTCGCTCTCTTTCTTACGGGAAACTTCGAGAGAGGGTGACTGAGACGTCTTTTTCTCCGGCTATCCTTCGAGCGCGGCAGGTGCTTTTTTCTCTCTTTCTCTCCCTTATCCGTCCATTTTTTTTCACCACCCACCTACCTCCTTTCTTAATTGGATCATCATGCGTTACTATTTATTCGCTTGGGTTTTTGGTCGAGTCGGTGTGTGTCATCTCATCATCCTCGTCTTCTGTGTGTCGCGATGCGTTGAGGCATCGATCGCCGGCCCTTCGTCGGCTGATTACGATTTCATTAAGAATTCAATTTTGAAGTTCACGGATAATCGAATCTGAAATTTTTTTAACTGACAAGAAAGGGGCGTATTTTGACAAAGGGCAATGTAATAAAATGTATACTGCATACATATGTGATTGTGTGACAGTGAAATTTACGAAAAGTGCAGATTGTATTGATCTCTGAGTGGCGCTTCATCTTGATTGGTAATGTCTTTATAATTATTTATAAGCTTTTACTTAATTCTATTAATAGGTATGTCTGATTGCAAGTCTTAAACGTCAAAATTAACATACTTACACAGGAGATAGAAGGCTAGAAGGAGAGCTGGAGTAGTATGTGAATTGTATGAAAATACAGTTTAAAGTTATCTGTGGAGCATTTTAAAGAAATGTGGGAAGCTGTCAGGAGCGTAGTATAGATTTTAACCGCTTCATTAAATTTCTCTGAGAATTGCGATTTGGCAATTGATAAATCCCGTCATTGAAAATTACAGGAGTCTATTTGTTTTTCCATAAAGCAATTTTAGGTTGACTGTTCCAAAGTAAGTTTAAGTAGGACCTTAGGGTTTTTTTAAACAAGGATTTGTTACAACGTACACAATACTATTCCCAACATCACTACCGAAAGTAAAAACACGGATCGTTAGCGTTCCATATGCGTTGTCGTGTGTCTAGCAAATTCTTTATCATTTGCACTTATTAAAAAACAATCAACACACTAAGTTCATCTGCATCTGTACTACCTTTTTAGGTACTTGGTGGTGAAATTTATTTTCATATCATTTGCCTTGATACATTACTTTTCATTTCTAAGCTCATTTAATGGTTCTAATAGAATTTCGTTTAAAAACAAATAATCTAACTGAAGTGCGTTACCTAAAAGTAAAAAAAATGTGAATCAGTCAACTCAGTACCGCGGAAAGCAGGCTTTTTACAAATCAGATTTTGTAACAAAACTTGATAGTATGTATTAGCAATTATATTTTTTTAGTCTTTGAGTTTCGTTGGAAATGTGTTTGTAATGTTGTCTAAAGTTGTAACTTCATAGTTATTAGTATGAACCGGTCTAGGCTGCCTGTGCCGAGATGGTCTATCTACAGTGCCGAGTTTATCGGTCGTGTTGGGTGAACGTGCCCATTGCACGTGTCGTCGTTGGTTAGGCATTTTCACTACCTTCTTTTCACTACCTAGTTAGGGGAAATATCAGCTGGGAAAAAATAAGAAACTTTGAAGTATCTAGTTTTCTTGTATATAAAAGAATACATGGTACGTTATGGAGGAAGGAAGGCAAACGTGATTTATTACGGAGGTAATAATTCGCTGTAATTCAAATTTGGTGTCACTTGTCAAAGTGTGATATTGACAATTTGTTAACCAAGCAGAAGCGACTATGGCATAAAAGCTAAATATATCCAAATTAAACTACAAAATAATGATTTGGTCATCAAATTATGTTATTGTGATTTTGTGATTATTTCGTGATCAGTATGGGAAGTTTCGAATTAATCCAACGTTTGATAGTGAGTAGTAATTGGGTTAAAAAGAGTCGGTTACAAACATACAAGTGAAGCTAATAAAAGCGTGTTAATAGAAATGCCCTCCGATTCTCTTAGTTTTGCGTAAGTGGTGATTGTGTTGAGAGTACTTTGCAGAATATCAGAATCATATAACAGAATTACAATTTATTTATTAATGTAATAAGCAGTGTGTTAATTGTAAATGCGGTAGTTATACATAGTTACTCACACAACCATAAATAGTTAAGAGGCTAATCACCCCTGTGATCATATGTTTCGAGTGTTACAACATAAGTAACAAAATATTTGCAACCCAGAATACGCACACAAACGAACGTGAACAAAATAATTTATTAAAAATAGCTTCAGAGAGTTACCAGTTTTCACTAAAACATCACTACAAATTTAAAATTGAAGTAAAAGAGGAAAAATTAAAGTTTTGCTTTTCATCGAGGAAAATTATTAATGCGAGTAAACATTAAAAAAAACTATACTACGTTTATTATTTTTAATTCATTACCAACGATTGATTTTAGGTGCAGGTTATTTGGTAACTTAACAATTGTGGAGTGACGTCCAACAGCCCTTTTCTAGGTTTTTTGGATTTCCAGTAAAAATGTTTCTCCTGGAATCAACTCCTTTAAATGGAGAGTGTGTGTGGGAATGCTTAAACGATTTCTAAATTTTATTTCATTTAAATAGTATATTGTTGAAAAAATCCTCTCAGACGTAATGACTACTGTGTATGGCGAAACTCAAACGAAATGAAACAGTTTCGCAATTTCTGCAATATGCAAAAGTTCCGTTGCTCTTTTTTGTTGAACATATGTGCAGCCAAAATTTAACACGTATCACTACTTAATACATTTCTGAAGTATGGAAAACTGAGTTCTTTGATAATTTTAATGGAACATGTTTATAAATTTGATGAGCAGCTTCTACATGAAAAATTAAACGAAATCTGTTCCAAGCCTTTTCTTCTAATTTCTAATGCCCTTTTAGTTATTGCCAACGCCACTTTTGAACCAACATATTTAAACATTTGAAATTAGTTTGTCACATTTCTTCACTATAACCTAGTTACATCAATAACTTTTAAATGAATTTAACTTCATGCAATAACTCAATAAATTTATAAGTAGTTGTCATTCTTCATAAAGTAAATTAATTTTGCGAGATTCAGATTGAAACTCTACATTTGTATGTCTAAAAGTGGGTAATACACGCTCTAAAAATTACAAACATAACTTGATTATAGGGTCATTAAGCGAATCGTGAATTTTAGCAGTACAAAAGTTCCATCGTGTGTTTTCATTGTAGAATAAAATTGGTTTGGTATTTTTTGGTATTGCTCCAAACTATCACAGCATTTAAAATTAATCATTTGATTTGAGTTGGGTCCAACTTTATGGGGTATGATATTTAAAATTGTTTTAATTGCTGAAATTAGAATTATCGTTTAATACTGTACTGCGTCTAAGAAAATGTGTACCTATATGTAACATATCCGCTAACAATCCTTTAACCATATATTCTTTGATCAGAAACAATGGGACTTTTATAATGCAATTTTATATTTTAGATCTCTATGTTCGATCTACAGGGCGCAAAAATTTGAATTTGACAATGTTTGTTTTTCAAATAAACCGAGTCTTTATTAAAATATTAATCTTTAATTTGGTACAGTACTTCAATATACGTATTTACTTTTCTTTTCTTTTACAAACAATAGTGACAGTCAGTTAATTAAAATATGAAAATTTTAGGTCACAGTAGGTTTGTTCCAAAAAGTACCTGAGGTAGTTATGAATCAGATGAAGCGTACGGAGAAGCATTTTGGTGTTTCAACAATCGTTTCCTGGACTAATTACTATTGTATTGCAACATTCGATGAATTAATTTGAAACTAAATCAAGGACACTGAAATCAGTTCTTGGTTGTTAGTAAAAACGACAATAGGGGCTGCCGTCTATAGAGTAAAGTTAACGTCTCTTTTGAGGTTATATGTTTTATTTCAAGCACAGATTTAAAATAAAGGCAAAATAAAATGATTTCAAGTCAGCTTTTAGCATACATTAGAAGGAGACAAAAATTGGAATTTTGATGGAAAGAAAATATAGAAAGTGCTCAGTTATTGTATGTTAAAAGGTAAAATGAATGATGAGTGATATTGTTAGGATTGTCTAATTTAAATAAGGAAAACGATTTGTTACGTAAGACAAGCCCTTTAGAGCAAGCGTATCATTACTTTTGAGGTTACGGCTTTTTGCATTCCTTGGAATAGAACGCGTTCTATGTTGCAACAGAATTTCCTTATTGATTCTTAAATAAATACATGTTGGCATATGTGCATTAAAAAATCCCTTACTAGATTTGGCACACTCCGTAAAATGCTTGTTGGAACATACGTAATGACCTCCTCCCCTTTTATTTTAGTATTTGAGACACTAATAATTGTTAAGCTATCTCTTATAAACTTATCATTTGTTTTAAAATTAACAAAATCTTAGAATGATTCATTTTTCAGATAATTTGAAAAATACTGTTCGTTACACTACTATATTTAGGCCATATAATGAGAGGGCAGAAATATCAGCTACTCCAGAACGAAGAATAACCGAAAAATGATAGGAAAAACAGGATATACACGGCTGAAAATCTACGTGATTGGTACAACTGTAATAATAATAGTTTATTCTGAGCAGCAGTTTCAAAGATACAAATAGCCGTAACGATTGCCAAACCTTAGTAACGGAGACGGCACTTGAAGAAGAGGAATAATTTTTTAAAACTTGTTTTTTCTGTAACATTAGGTATTATAATAGCCGTAAGCTTAATTCTAACTCAAGCCATGTTTGAAATTTTTAAATTTTCAGTATCTGGATTAAAATTGTTTTATTTCCTTAAGGTGATTAGAAATATGGATTGCGATATTGTATTTAACGACAATAGTTACAATTTTAATTTCACATTGTTGTGTAACTGTCTTAATTCTAAATGATTTACTTGTTAAAACAGGCTTGTTTTTAATAGCTAGTAGCAACTATGCCTTCACTACACATCTTCGATTAAGTTTCATGTTTCTACAGATCATATATGGCATGCACCAAAACGGAAACCAGTACCAAACGATGACTCATAGAACTGCCATACAAAATCTTCACTTTTATTTCGATAAAGAAATATTTACAACAGACAAAGTTTTACATTTGGATCAAGAAAATGACGTTTCGCCTCAAGTACACAAAACTAATAATAAACTCTCTTATGCGAGGTGGATTTTACCTGAGGGAGACATAATGAAAAATCCCTTTTAATTATCAAACAGGAGATGGTTTGACGACGATAAGAGCTATGGATTTGAAGGAAGACCTATTAATACTTGGGCCAAAGCTAGATGAAAGAAGGACAGACCATCGAGTAAATATAAATACACTAATGGGATAATTGTACTGATCAGATAAGGACCTAGGCTAATTAATCACCACCCATATTGGAAATGAAGACAATTTGTAAAAGATGTGCAAGAATTCTCCTAGAAGTCAACAACAGAGTACCACGACAAACCTATTTCGAATAAAAACTGAAGCAAATTCCAAAACTGCCAATACCAATTACAAGATAAAAAAGTGATACTATCGTAGTAGATAGTTACTATAGATAGACTATTGATATATTATAGATAGATAGATTATTGGCTCTAGCCAATACCTGAACTTGTGGAGCCATCCGAGCCATTAGCAGTAACATCGTAAGTGAAAGCGACTATACGTAATGGACTGGTTGAAGTAGTATATCTTACTCTAACACGATAGTTCTATCATACATAGGCAAAGATACAGAATGATACATCTGTCCTGACGTGATGTACCTCTGTTCATACTCCAGACTGTTGTAAGTTATGTCATTAATTATTTCCATTTTTATTTTGCTTTTAACTTTGTATTCGTTCTATGTGCCTGGTTTCATTTATCAATTATTTTCTCTCTCTCTCTCTCTCTCTCTCTCTCTCTCTCTCTCTCTCTAAATCTCTCCCTTCCCCTCTCCCCCCTAATTAAATTAATTAATTATAACTTATAAACAACTCTTGATAAGTCCAATCAAAGTTACCATTTTGTTTAACCTGTTGAATCTACTCCAGTTTCTGAGCTCCCAGCCCTAAACCGAGAACCAGGACCCATCAGACCCCGGGCCATGACAATATGATCTCTGTAGCACTGTAAACTCAATCATATCGAGCACAATATAGGTCCAAAAGAAAAAGGTGACGCGGTGATCAACAACACTACGTTTAAGATGATGTAGGCCAGCTTCTTCTAACATATTTTTTTCAAATAACCCCAAAAAATTACAATGTGCTCTGCAGAGTTTTGCAAAGAAAAAAATGTGGGTTATGATCGTTTGATGAAACTGTGGAATTGAACTTGGCTGTGGATGAAACAACTACTACACCCATAACGCGCTGTGGGCCAAAATTTCGGGCAGTGGGCGAATTATACTTGCCCTCTCGCAAATATACATCGCACGTTCCGCATTCGAAACCACGAACGTTATTTCGTGCCATTGGTAGCATAGTTTACCCACAACGCGTTCTGGTTAATTCATTCTACCCATTGTTCGGAAAAAACGTTTCCATTCGCATCGTGGGTAAACTACTATACCCATAACGCGTTGTGGGTAAAAATTTCGGGCAGTGGCCAATTTCGGCTATTGCGAATAACATATAGTATAATTTTATTTCCTTTGGACATTCAACTTCTGGTTGAGGTTTCGGCGTATTATTGCCCATTTCTCTTCAAAATAAACTTTTGTGGATCGTTACATTAGCTTGAAACTTAAATTTCGGGTCCTGAAGTTTGAACAAAATATTTTGACACTATTAATCGCATCAACGAGAGGGGGCAGCCTTCCTCCTCCCAGCCAACCACCACAGCGCGACCTAATGAGGCAGTACTGTGTACATATTGTGAATATGATATACATATTTAAAAGATAACTATGTAATATAAACATCTTTGAAGTTGCCACTTTATGCGCATTATTTGGGCTGTACTTGATCTGGATGCTTTTCAGAAGTTATCCAAGATTTAATTTGAGATTTAAAGTTAGTAAAATATCAGACACCAGTTGTAGAATATTTCCCAGAATATTGATACACCTAAGTTTTGGATCCAAATACATTTGACTACTTCTAATTTTTTTTAAAATGTTAATTATATAAATAAGTAAAAATGTTTTAATGAACATAGATCCAAAAATTGGCGGTTTATAATAAACCACGGATTATTCAGGCAGAAAAAGACAAATGAAAGGTTTATAGTACTGTAACGTTTATTTTATAATTTATTTACATTAATTGAACACTAATTTATTTAACACACTAAACTACTTGTACACTAGACTAGACACTACATAATTTATTTGTACTGCTCCGCTTTCGGATCGTATGTCGCGTTCACTTCTGCTTCTCTACTTCTAACTAACTCCTTCGATCACAAGCCCCCTTATATATACACTCCCAACCCCGATAAAGAACGTTCTAGTACATTCTAGAACGCCTACGCAGGAAATGTTCATGCAGCTGTCTTTTACGCGTCGTAGTTATTCTTTTGAAGGAGTAAACATGTGTCGCTTTGTTTACTTCTCGCATTACAGTACCCTTCCTTCAGTTCACAACAACCGCACATCGTCTGGGATGAGGGTCAACAGAAAGACATAAGTAGAGGTTCTCTGGTGTCATCATTAGAAAAACTCAGGTAAGATGCACTCAACAATTATAAAAATATGCAGGTAATACGGTCCACAAAATATGGATGTAAATATTCATATTGCAAGTGAGGGTGAAAACATGTATTATTGTTTATGTATTATTTTAACGCAAGGACAAGAAATTACACATAAAAATTTATTTCTAGTTATGCATGTTGATACATTTTTACACATAACTTTGAATAAAATTTAATAGTTTTACATGTACCTATTATAATATATCCTGTGATGTATTAGAAGTACCTATTGCACTTTAAAAAATGTTTAAAGTTTACAATTACTCTTTAGTTTGTGTAAATTTTATTGGTGTAAATTAAAGGGTGCTTAATATGTTTGAATGGACATATTTTTCAGATTTTATTGCCATTTCCTATATTTATTGCTGTTATATATATTGCTACTTTCTATGGTGATATTGTGTTTTCACTATGTAGTAGTTGTTTTTAGCTTTTCCAGTAGTTTGTTTTTTAGCTTCTTTAGCCTGGAATTCATGTAAGTTTAATGACCGAACAGTTATTACTTATTAGATTAGTAGGACTTTTAAAAAATATTTACATTTTGTTTTTACTAACCTTAGATAGAGCAACTTTGGTTTCTCATTCTGAAATTGTAGCAAATCTGTATGTAACATTACTTTTTTCCAGTACTAAAAAATGTGTAAAAAAGGTCTAAAAATTTTACCAAATCTCACTTTAGTGTCAGGTTTTACATTGTTTTAACACCCCACAATTTTATTTTTGATCTTTCTATTAAACACTTCTTTGAGATTTTAATTAAGTAACTGTTCCATAAATTCACTTTTAAAAGAAACTTAGTGATTATCGAGAAAGTCTGATCACCTCTGGTCATTTTTCCAGAAGTCTATCCAACTTATATTTAAAAAGTTGTCCCATAAATCTGCCTGTTGAACCGAATTCAGTAAATTACTCAAAAATATAGAGTGAACTCTTGCCGATTATACAGCAATCAATTTAATGTTTCGCGTTTAATATTAGAAGAAAAATTTCGACAAGCCAAAAAGATACTTGTAAAAGCTACTACGTTAGAAAATTAAGAGTCCCTATAAGTTATTAACGTGTCATATATGAATGCAAAGGACTCAAAATGTGCAGAAAGTTAATGCATATGCTAATCCCTGCATCTATGAAATATGCAAATATGTATGCACTAATTTGCATATATTCCAAGTAGAACCCATTTACTTTAAGAAGAATCGTGGCCTTGAGTTTCACGGAGAGACATATTTCGTCGGCTATGTTCGGTTTCCATAGTTTCATGTAATTCGTGTAGGGTGAAGGTTTAGCGTAGGCGCGTTGAAGCGTTTTTCTCGCCCGGCGTTCGCGTATCTAACGTAACGTAACGGTCGTTTATTTTATCATTATTACAGTTTTGTACGTTGTGCATTCTGTATTTTAACTAAAGCAAAATGATTTAGAATAAAATATTCTTGTTGTTTACACAACATAGGCAACTAACAGTACCCGAATTAATATTATTCCCACATTATCTCCTAATATGATTACTACTGAGACCGCTACTGTCCAGATGCCCATCGCGCGACTTCGTGACGGAGATGCGGCCTACATGAAACTCAAGCCCACGGTTCTTCTTAAATTAAATGGATTCTACCCAACTTAGCCCAACTTAGTACTTCTACCTATTAGTTTTACTCTGTATAAATGCCTCTGGGCTAATTAAATGTTAGCATATAGACATTTTAAAAATTCGTAAAAATATACACACATATTTGATCGCATTCAAAGTTTATGACATGTATTTTTAACACCCTGTGTAAAACAAATTGGTTCCGACAACCAGAAAATATGTTATATACCTACTGTGTTAAATCTATTATTTCTAGTCGCCCATTTATGTCCTTATAAGTAAGTTGTAAAAGCAAAACGGAAAATTGTTTGAATTACTTGGGATACCATATTTACATCATTTTCTGTTTGATGAAATCAAACAAGGCATAAATTGCAATTGAAAAAGTGTTAAAGATTTGAAAGCTTCTAAAATATTTGTCATTTCACAAGATTTTTGGGATTCGTTTTATTGCATATGGATATTTTTCCCATTTAATAATCCTCGCACTTGTTGATATTGTAATGCGAGAAGTAAACAAAGCGACACATGTTTACTCCTTCAAAAGAATAACTACGACGCGTACAAGACAGGTGCATGAACAGGTGCATGAACATTTCCTGCGTAGGCGTTCTAGAATATACTAGAACGTTCTTTATCGGGGTTGGGGGTGTATATATAAGGGGGCTTGTGATCGAGGGAGTTAGTTAGAAGCAGAGAAGCAGAAGTGAACGCGACATACGATCCTAAAGCGGAGCAGTACAAATAAATTATGTAGTGTCTAGTCTAGTGTACAAGTAGTTAAGTGTGTTAAATAAATTAGTGTTCAATTAATGTAAATAAATTATAAAATAAACGCTACATTGGTGTCAGAAGTGGGATCATGAAGAAGTTACGCGAATTAAAAGTGGCCGAGTTAAAAAAAGAACTCGAGGAACGGGAATTGGAAACAGGAGGGAGGAAGACCGAACTCCAGGACCGACTCTCGGCATTTTTGAAAGAAAATGGCCAGGACCCGGAAGTTTTCGAGTTCGAAGACGATGACATCACGAAGCAAATCGCCGCTCAGAGGGAAGATATTTCTACCCAAATCGCTGCCCAGAGGGAAGAAATCGCCGCCCAGAGGGAAGACATCTCTGCTCAAATCGCCGCCCAGAGGGAAGACATCACTGCTCAAATCGCTGCCCAGAGGGAGGAAATCGCCGCCCAGAGGGAAGAAATCGCCGACCAGAGGGAAGACATCACTGCTCAAATCGCCGCCCAGAGGGAAGAAATCGCCGCCCAGAGGGAAGAAAGCGCCGCCCAGAGGGAAGAAAGCGCCGCCCAGAGGGAAGACATCACTGCTCAAATCGCCGCCCAGAGGGAAGACATCACTGCTCAAATCGCTGCCCAGAGGGAAGACATCACTGCTCAAATCGCTGCCCAGAGGGAAGAAATCGCCGCCCAGAGGGAAGAGATAACCGACCAGATTGAGGCTCAGCGTAAGGAGATGGAACAGAAGATCAAGCAGTTGGAAGAACGACTAGAACAACTCAGTAGCGGTGAGGGGAAAGAAGACGAAATTGAACAGAAGACGAAGCAGTTGGAAGAACGACTAAAGCGAGTCAGTAGCGGCGAGACGAAGGAAGAAATGAAGGCGGTCGTTCAACAGAACTCGATATCCACCAATCGAGTGACGCCCCCAAAGTTCGACGGAAAAATTCCGTGGGCCAGCTACAAGAAGCAGTTTGAGGCAGCAGCGGAGGCTAACGCTTGGTCCCCTCACGAGAAAGCTGTTTCCCTAACGGTAGCCTTACGTGGAGAGGCGTTGGAAGTTCTTCAGACGCTATCCACCGAGGAAGCCGCGAATTACAATGAGCTGCTGAGGCGACTGGAAATGCGGTTCGGCCAAACACATCTGGAGCAAGTCCATCAATCCCAGATGTCTAATCGCCGTCAGAGATCGAACGAGACCCTGCAGGAGTTCGAAGCGGACGTAGCCAGACTAGTGAGGTTGGCGTATCCCACGGCGCCGGAACAGATGATGGAGTGCCTCGCAGTGCAGACGTTCGTGAGCGGGCTGCGGGACCAGGAACTGCAGAGGGCCCTGAGACTAGCTCGACCGAAAACATTAATGGACGCGCTCGCCATCGCACTGGAGCATGATGCAGCCATGGAAGCCTCCCGCGGTCACGGCCGTGTTCGAGCGGTTACAGAGGAAGTAGACACTGAGAAACTCGTGGAAAGGGTCCTACAGCAGATCATGGAGATGCTGTCGGCGAAGAAGAAGGTAGTTCGCTGTTGGAACTGTGGCGAAGTGGGCCATGTGAAGAATTCTTGCAAGCGGCCCAGAACAGCGGCGCCGACAAAGGCCCAGGAAAACTAATGCGGGTCGACAAGAAAGGGGGAACGTCGACCCGTAGCAGTGGAAACCCCCGGGCCAGTATAGCCTCGTTTTCCCACCAATTGGGGAGCGCGTACGTCGATGGCACTATCGACGGGAGATCCCACGCCATGCTTGTGGACACGGGAGCTACGAAGACGATCGTACGCTCGGAAGTTGTGAGGGACCGTAGGAAGATTAGGCCAAGTAGGTGGCAATTGAGAACTACCACTGGGGAGAAGGCAGTAATACACGGTGAAGCGACGGTTAGCATGACGTTGGGACGAGTAAAGTTTGACCATCCTGTTCTCATAGCTGAAATTGAGGAAGACGTCATACTGGGGATGGACGTCATGAGGAATCATGGATTCCAGTTGGATTTCGGACACCGAGTGTTGAGGATCGGTCAAGAAGAATTACTACTACACAATCGTGACAACTTTGTGTTAGACGTAATAATGGCAGAAGATGTGATTCTCCCGGAACGAAGCGAAACGATCACCTCTACCTGTCTGAGGGGTGTTGTGGAAGAGGGAATTCCAGCCGTGATCGAACCAGAAAACGATGACAATCGACTGGCTCGGGGGGTACTGGTAGGAAAAGCGCTCGTTACTCTCTCAAGTGAAGTGCCTGTGCGGCTACTCAACATCAATCAGTACCCGGTCACCATCAAGAAGGGTACGAAGCTGGGCACATGTATAGCCGCATCGGCCATCGTAAGGGGCGTTAGTGAGGAAGAAAGGTCCAGACACACTCCGCAGGACTTGAAACAAATTCTTTCCCAGACCAGTGCGTTTCTCTCGCCCACACAGAAACAAAAGGCCCACGAATTAATAAATAAATACCAGGACATATTTACCACCGAGAATGGAAAGCTGGGAAAGACCAAGGTCGTGACACATAAAATTGACACGGGCGAGACACGACCGATTCGACAAACAGCAAGACGACTACCCTTGGCCAAACGGGAGGAAGCCGAGAAAATCATCAAGGACCTAGAGCGGGACGGGGTCATCGAGCCGTCAAGCAGTCCATGGGCCTCGCCGGTAGTACTGGTGAAGAAAAAGGATGGGACTACTCGATTCTGTGTAGACTACCGGCAGGTGAACAGTGTCACCAAAAAGGACAGCTACCCGCTACCACGTATCGACGACACACTCGATACCCTTGCTGGATCCACGATATTTTCGACCTTGGATTTAAAAAGCGGCTATTGGCAAGTCGAAATGGACCCTGCCGATAAGGAAAAGACGGCATTTACCTTCGGTAACGGCCTGTGGCATTTTACAGTCATGCCATTCGGACTTTGTAATGCCCCAGCGACGTTTGAGAGGCTGATGGAGAGCGTGCTAATGGGTCTGACGTGGAAAACGTGCCTAGTCTATTTGGACGATGTCATCGTGATGGGCAAGACCTTCGAAGGACATCTGAAAAACTTAGAGGACGTCTTCCAGAGACTGCAGGGTGCGGGACTGAAACTGAACCCGAAGAAATGTCAACTCTTCAGAAGGAAGGTCTCGTACTTGGGGCACGTAGTGAGCAGAGAGGGCGTCGCCGTTGATCCGGACAAGACAAGTACGGTGAAGGAGTGGCCAATACCGGTAGATAAACACCAGTTGAGGAGTTTTCTGGGCCTCTGCACGTACTACCGACGATATGTCCGGATGTTCTCCGACGTCGCTAAGCCGTTGACAAGGCTCACGGAAGAAGCACGAAACTTCTGTTGGGATGAGGAATGCCAGTCTGCCTTCGACGAGCTGAAGAGGAAGTTGACCAGTGCCCCAGTGCTGAGTTTTCCTCTGCCAGAAGGACAGTTCATCCTGGACACCGACGCGAGCAATGTGGGAATTGGAAGTGTTCTGTCGCAGCGCCAGGAGGGACAAGAACGTGTCCTTGGATACTTCAGCAAGGTACTCTCCAAACCAGAAAAGAATTACTGCGTCACCCGGCGTGAATTATTGGCCATCGTCAAGTCCATCGAGCACTTCCATAAATATTTGTGTGGAAGGAGGTTTTTAATCCGGACCGATCATGCTGCTCTTAAATGGCTCCTCCAGTTTAAGAATCCCGAAGGACAGATCGCTCGCTGGATCGAGAGGCTCCAGGAGTATGACTTTGTCATAGAACATCGGCCAGGACAGAGTCATGGAAACGCAGACGCACTCTCGAGAAGACCATGCCGTGATGAGTGTCCTCATTGTCATAGAGCTGAGGAAAAGTCCGAGAAAGTCTATCGAACGACCGTGGTCGCCGAGGAATGGACACCATCCTCGTTACGACAAGAGCAAGGAAAAGACCCGGTTCTCAAAGAAATCCTGGTTTGGAAAGAGGGAGGAGAGCGTCCTGAGTGGCAAAAGGTATCACCTGGCTCGCCAAAACTCAAGAGGTATTGGGCACAGTGGGACTCGTTAGTGGTTGAGGATGGACTACTAAAACGCGTACTGGAGAGCCAAGACGGGACGGAGGAAAGACGGCAGTTGGTAATTCCCTCCAGTAAAATCCCGGAGGTCTTGCGGCACCTTCACGACGAGTCGTCTGGTGGACATTAAGGGATCAAGAAAACCCTGCAGAAAGTACGAGAGCGATTCTACTGGATCAATTGTTCAGACGACGTGAAGGACTGGTGCAAGAAATGTATTACATGTTTCGCAAGTAATGGGCCACAAAGACGACCGAAAGCTCCCATGAAACAATATAACGTCGGGAGCCCCTTCGAAAGGATCGCTATTGATATAGCAGGACCCTTCCCTGGGACCGAAAAGGGGAATAAATACATCCTGGTCGTAATGGACTATTTTACGAAGTGGGTAGAAGCGTACGCTCTCCCTAATCAGGAGGCAGAGACAGTGGCCGATGTGCTCGTGAAGGAGCTGATCTGCCGGTTTGGAGTACCCATGGAATTACACTCGGATCAAGGAAGAAACTTTGAGAGTGGCCTATTCCGGAGGATCTGTGAGAAGTTTGGGGTACGAAAAACAAGAACCACGGCCCTTCACCCTCAGTCTGACGGCATGGTAGAACGGATGAATCGCACCCTCAACCGCTACCTAGCGAAAATGGTCTCGTCACATCAAAGAGACTGGGACGAACACGTGCCGTTCTTCCTGATGGCCTACCGCTCGGCCGTTCATGAGTCGACAGGACAAACTCCAGCCAAAGTCCTGTTCGGGCGAGAACTTAAACTGCCCTGTGATCTAATCTTTGGCGCTAGACCGGACGAGGACGTTTCGGGGGAAGATTACGTCTCCAGGATGCGGCAAAGGATGAACGAGATTCACGATCAAGTCCGATACCAACTAAATATCGCCAGTGATCGCATCAAAGAGCGTTACGACATCAACGCTAAAGAGGGTGGCTACCAAATGGGAGATCGAGTTTGGCTGTACAACCCACAGAAGAAACGTGGTTTGTCCCCTAAGTTACAGACCAATTGGGAAGGTCCCTATGTTGTGAAGAAACGAATCAATGACGTGGTCTACCGGGTAAGCAAACTACCAAATGGCAAGCCGAGAGTGGTGCACTTCAATCGGTTGGCACCCTATGAGGGATCGCACGATGAGGCGGAGGTTCCCCGAGTAAGAAACACATTGGCGCAGGAGAACGAACTTTCGTTCGAAGAATTTATGAGCGCCTACGGGGGTACCGGAAAAGCACGGTATGGGGTAACCTGTGAAAAACAACAGGATTTGTTCAGCGTACCTGAAGAATACTCGTTGGCCCATTGTGTGTCCGCCGACCTGGTAATGTCACGAGGTATCGCCACGGTTTTCAAGAAGAAGTACGGGCGCTTGGAACAACTCGGAGCGCAACTCCCGGGAATTGGCAAGGTTCTGGAACTACGTGACAACGTAAGACACATCTTTTATCTGGTTACGAAGGAGATCGGGTCCCTTAAACCATGTTATCACAATGTATGGCGAACCTTGCATAGGCTACGAGACCGACTGCTGGAGCTCGACATCAGGAAGCTAGCTGTCCCCAAGTTAGGTGCTGGACGAGATCAGCTGGACTGGAGGGTTGTCCGGAATATGCTGGAAGTAGTGTTGAAGAATACCGGAGTGGAAGTTTTAGTCTGCTGTTTTGGGCCTGCACCATGTCGACTCGGGAAGACGGTCCCCTGTTATTTAGACGCCACTAGGAACTTGCCGACCGAGTCGGCCCACCCCTCGTCCTTGCACCTCCCTCGGTCTACGAACTTACCGGGATAACGATATTTTTATTACTTTATGACCACTCGCAAAAAAAGCCGGCTTTTTCATAGACATCAAAGAAGTGACCATACTGTTAGAATTATATATACTGTGGCTGCGGCTGCTTCCCGCACTTCAATTTCCATTCTCTTTTAATTTCTCATTCTCCTTCATTTATTTCCCTGTTGCTCGTGGTTTCTTCTATTCCATTTTCCACGATATTCTTGGTCTGCCTTTCTTCCTTCTTTTGGTAGGGATGTAGGATATCATTTGTCTTCGCTACCTTTCACTGTTCATTCTCATCACATGACCGTACCATATTAAGTCTCGGCTTTCTATTCGATCCACAACGGTATGTATCTTCTATATGGGCACTTTGTCTGAAATCGTCATTTTGGATATGGTCTAACCTGGATATTTCACACGATCGGCGCATGAAGTCCATTTTTACAGCTCTTAGTTGGCTTCCTATTTTTGATGTTAGTTGCCAGCATTCTGTCCCATATGATGTTATTGGTTCTATGATAGTACGGTATAACTGGACTTTTATATTTAAGTAATTTTGGGGAATATGGAACTGAGTTCAATTTCTGAATTGCTGTTTAACCTGAACAATCCCGTTTCGAATATCTTTTCGCGCTGATCCTTCCGATGATACGAGTATGTAGGTTGCATAGTATTTGAACTCATTCGTGCTTTTTTTCGATAACAACGTATTCGGTTTTTTTAATATTGATGTTCAGCCCCAATTTATAGTATTCCTCGATAAGCTTTCTTGTCATATATGTCTTCTACATCGTGTGCCATCAGTACTTGCGTGGTCATCTTCAAACAGTAGTGTATACAAATGGGTAATTCCAACTTCAATTTCTATTCTATGACATTTTTCATCCAGGTGCTCATGGCTTTTTGTAGATATATTTTGAAGAAGGTCCCTGTTTTATATTTTTTGTTATTTAATTTGATCACACATTCTGAGTTCCTATATAGTGTTTTTATGGCTCTGATGTAACATTTGTTAGTGTTAGTCTCATGTAATACTTCAATCATCTTAATAATGGGGACGTTACACTAGGCATTTTCCAAATGAATTAACATTTGATGTGTATCCAAATCCATTTCCGGCCTTTCCTCTGTTAATTTTTGTAGAGTACTCTTAATGGCTATGCATAATATACTCGCTCTAAAATCGCATTGCACTTCAACTTCTTCAAAGTCGTGCTCTATTCTTGTCGGGATTCGACCACACATAATGTGTGACACATTCTTCGTATAGAACTGGCTACCGTTATGCCTCTATAGTTAGAGCATATATTTTTATTGCCTTTTTTGTGTTTGGAGCTGAGATACCCTATTTTCCAATCATGTGAAATGTCGTCCCCTTCCAAAAGGTATTTATTATATGCTTCCACAGTTTCTCTAGCAGTATGTCTGGTCCAAGCTTCACCAACTCTATAGGAATAGTTCCAGGTCCAGCAGCTGGGGTAGCTTATTTTTGTGCAAAATCGCATGAGAATCAAATAACTAAAACAAAAGTTTTTGATCCGAAGTTTAGTTTCTAAGCTATTGTTAAGCTTTTAGTATTGTATGTATATATTTTAGTATGTCAAAAGGAAAAATGTATTTATATTTAATGTGATATTTGAGACCATTTAAACAAAACAAAAAACAACTTCCTGCACACAATGGCATGAAAATCTTTTTTTACCTTAAGTATAGCTAAAGACTAGTTATCTGCATAAAACTTTTAGTAAGTAGATATGATTTCTGCCAGTGTAGGTACTTATAATTTTTACTTTTTTTATTTCTATATTTAGTATTTGTGTTTTGGATTTCATATTTCTTCACTGGTCCAAATAACCGTCATTGTTAAAAATCAGTTCATTTGTAAAATCATGTAACAAAGTAAGTTAACTAACCACTGTTAGAAGACATATTCTAAACTACGTCCAAACGGACACTGGGGGTAATATTTAGGAACGTTCCTTGTTTTGTGTGAGCAAAAATGTAGATGGGGTTGAAAGTTCGTAAGACTTTCCGGTATGCACACGTCGCACGTCAACTTTAATGACGAACGACCAAGTTCAATAATAGTACACACTTGTGGAATACTATCTTTAATTAACTTAGTGAATACCTATATACAAAATTTACAAGTTAAAGATTAAATGGTAAACAAGGTCTGAATGATCAGAGAGACGTAGAGAGAGTGTTTTCTCGAGAGACGATTTCGGCGCGGGAGGATTGCGAGACAATAAATCACACTTTTTGCGCTTATGGTTTGAAGATGAGAAGTACCCGAACTATTCCCAAAAAAACGGTAGCATAAGCCACCCTCGTAAATAATTACTGCAATATAAGTCGACAATTCTATTCTCTTTTTTTTTTGTTATGTTAAATTATTGTGACTTCTCGGTACTGCCATCTACGTGCACCCGAATTGCGGCGCGGATAGCCATGTCCGCTAATACCCCACCCGAATTGCGGCGAAGAAATATTTTCTACCTGTTGCTGTAACCCGAATTGCGGCACGGATCCCACATTTATAAACTCTTCAAAATAATAAAACTTGAACTGCAGTAGGACAAGAAACTATGTTACATAAAATTTTACATTTTATAAAGTCCAAAAAGCAATTTATTACAAAACCACATTACTGAATTCGTATGACACCCACTTTACGAAGTTATATCGGTCTATTTCATTTCTATCATATTGTATACAATAGGACAAGAAACTACATTACATAAAATTTTACATTTTATAAAGTCCAAAAAGCAATTATTTAAAACGGTTCATCGTTAAATTATTATTAAGTAGGTAGAGGTATCACCTAATTTGCTGCGCCGCAATTCGGGTTAGGGATTATATCCCTTTTTCAGAATCGATGTACCTGCAGGCCCTCGCGCCGCAACTCAAGTGCGCCCTGCCATCTAACCATTTTCTTTTTTCTTGACAAGAGAAATTTATGAATAGAAGCCTTAACGCCTCAACCTCCTCCCCGCCTTGAATCGATTCGTGATTCAAAAAGATATAAATTGTAAATTGCCACATAAAACATATAAACACATAAACATAATCAAATGATACAGTATATAGAAATAAATATAGTGAAATACACATGAAATAATATCATCGTCTCATTAAATTATGTTAGTAATGGCGCTAACCCTTTGACACACCGTTTGTAAACGCCACTAGCCATTTTTATCGTCACTCTACGGGCCACTTTGTCTTTCCCTGGATGAACTTCCTGGACCCGACCAATGCTCCAATGCATCGGTGGTAAATTCTCCTCCTTGATGGCCACAATGGTTCCGACGGTGATTTTATTTCCATCTCCACGATGCCACTTGCTCCGTGTATGTAACTGGTTCAAGTATTCCTTGTACAGCCTAGCCCAAAAGTGTTATTTTGACGAATATGCTGCCATGCTGACAGTCGGTTGGGCGGCTGTTGTTGAAGATCCTGTTCTGGTAGGTTAATTAACGAATCACCGATAAGGAAGTGGGCAGGAGTGAGAACATTTAAATCATTGGGATCAGAGGAAAGTGGTGTTAGTGGTCTTGAATTTAAAATTGCTTCTATTTCAATGATACAAGTATTGAATTGCTCGTATGTAAATAACGTTTGACCCATTGTTCTATAGAAATGGTGTTTGAAAGATTTAACTGCCGCTTCCCATAAACCACCGAAGTGAGGTGATCGCGGCGGGATAAAATGCCAATTCACACCTTGGTCTGTTAACTTGTGATGGATTTGCTCATTAAAGTTTTTAGATTTTATAATTGCTTTGGTTTTTAAAATTTCTGCCCTGGTTCCAAGAAAATTTGAGGCGTTATCCGTATAGATATTTGATGATTTACCTCTTCTAGCGAAAAACCGATTAATTCCAGCAAGACACGCTTCTGTTGTCAAATCCGTAATTAGTTCTAAATGAACGGCCTTGGTGGAAAAACATACAAAAATTGCAACGTAGGTATTGTAGCGTTTTCGTATGTTCGTTAAGCTGTGAATTAAAACATTCGATACACCAAAAAAAATAGTCACTAATTTATTACACACTTATAACTAAACACAATTACTTAAGACTACTAAAAGAGCATTTATTTATGCTGTATCGTGGCTGTATTTATTTCTACTATTTATGTCGGCTTCAACGTCGCGCCAATATTCTGACCGAACTGCCCACTGGCGCCGAGAGCTCCGTATATATTGGGTAGATCGCTTGTTCCCGAAACTTCGCCAGTTTTCTACACTTGACCGGAATAGTCGCGGCTCGCGTTCGCCGCCGTACTGGCTTCTCGACGGAACGAGTTAGTTCGAGAGTAACGTAGAACTTCTGGCGTATTCGCGGCTGTTAGGATCGTCACAGTATGATTTAATTTTGATTTTGTTTCTAAATTTATTCTCTTTTATAAAAAAGGGACCACAATATTCAATTCCTACATTGGTAAATGGGCGAGACTTAATCAAACGATTTTCTGGTAAATGTGTCATAATATAATTTGGTATCTTGGGGTTAAATTTACAACAACGAATACATTTTCGAATCATGTGCCGTACGGTATTTTTACCGTCAATAATCCAATAGGGAGTTATTGGAAGTGTAATAAAGTGTAGCAGTAATACTGATAGCACTATTTTGACATATACGCATGCGCAGTGGCCAACTAAATACTGCTACCCGTAATTGTGATAGTGCTAGACTTTATTACTGAACAAATAAGGAGTGCACTATTTACTAGATTTTCCCGTATTTTGACACTTTTGACATTTGCAGCTGATCTGTCGTTTTTATAACTAACCGTTTTGCATTCTCTATGGTTTGTTTACGTCTTTGCTTTTTTGTTTTCAATTTCCGGATTTTTTTAACCAGTAGAGTAGTTGTGAATTTGTTTAAAAAAAAAAATTAGTGACAAAAAAGTTAGAGTGAGGTTTACGTACGACCACGACCTGCTTCTTTCATTTTTGTCTGTCTTCACCTTCAAACTCAAACAAATAACAACAACCGGGTCATCCGCCAACTGACAATTCGATGTTTAAAAGTAAGGTTAGAAATAAGGAAATAACACAAAATCAAAAAGCATTTCCAATAACTCGTTTTTTTCGGCCGCGATAACGACACCGCACTATTAATATACGGCTGTTGTTATTACTGCTGTCACTATTTTGAAACTTCCAATAACTCCCTATTATCTTAACCAAATATTGTTTAAAGTAGCTTGCACTCCTGTGTGCCAATGGGTTTCGTGCATATTTTATATTATTAATTTTGCTACGTGGTTATTACGCGGCAAAAGTATCGGATATATTTGCTGATATGTTATTAATGCATGTTTTAGTCTCCCACCTACTCGAAGAATCCCATCTTTGTCCAAAAACGGGTTCAATGGCAGAAGTTTGCTTTTGCTGGATAATGGCCTGTTATTTTTTAAATTCTGAATTACCAATGGGAACTCCTTCGCTTGGATTAATTGAATTATTCTTAGGTGCACTTCTTGAAGTTCTGCGGTCGTAAGTTCTCCCGATGATTTTGTTTTTGCTTTTATATTTTCAACAAATCGCATAGAGTAGGCAACGGATCTATTGAGTAGCGTGATTGAAGGAAAACGATCGAGTAATTCAATTTCATTTCACTATTAAAGTTGTTGACGCGCGTTACTCAGGAATAATTATTTTTGATAATTGTAAATTTTTCCAACTACTTTCTTCTTCGTAAAGCCAACGCGGGCTTTACGAAGTTTACTGGTTACATACCAGTGATCGTTTTTTAGAAATTGTGAAGGTAACTGCCCACGAGAAATATAATCTGCCGGATTATCATGAGTGGATATGTGATACCAATCCGCAGTTTGTGTAATTGATTGAATCTCGGACACGCGATTTGCAATAAATATTTGTAATGTGTGTGGGGAGGTCTTTATCCAGTTCAACGCAATTAGGTATTTGCCATATATTTTAAATTAAACGAAAATATCTAAATTCATAGGGACGAACCCTCAGACAAATTTTATAATCATAAAAAATCATGTAATAGACCCGGGCACGCGTTATTTCGTACGGTTTAATCGTTACCTGAAATTTATCCTTACCGAGACAGGTCAACTTGTACGGGTGTACCTCCCGAGATAGATAAATTCGTACCTGTGTGATTTTATAAAAAATAATGTATCGAACTTCCGGAAATGGTAGTACACATTACCTCCCGAAGTGGGCTACACTAATTCCGTTCTATTCGCTATCGCTTGTTAAAGGGCAAGAATAAACAATTGAGGTTTAGTAAAAAGTAAAACGAACAGGACCGTAACCATCTCGATACTCATTTTATACTCAAAAATTTACTTGAGAGGAGCGGTACGCGGTACGAGGTGACGGATCGAGCGGTACGAGATGACAGATCTTAGGGTTGGGGATTAAAATTCCGTACGAAATGACCACCGCCCAAAAATACTTAGCCCAATCGAATTAGGATTTCACCTTGCAAAAATTTTTGACAGCAATTTTCTTTCGGAATTGTTTGGGGGGTCACCGGCAGTCTAAATTTAGATTGCCGGGGTACCAGACCCGTTGCGTCATCCGCCATCTTGAATTTAAGGGTGAACTTTTGTTTATTAAATAACTCGTTTATTTTCAATTTTAAACGAAAACTAGTTATTACAAAAGTTGTTTGAAATTAAATTTCCCACAATTTTGGTACTTATAAATTTTTTCGTAGGATCGAAAAAAAATAATACGAAAACATCAATAATAAACGCGAGAATACATTATACTTATAGGTTCACCCTCTCCTCTTCTCAGGTATAAATC
Source organism: Cryptocephalus moraei (assembly GCA_946251905.1). Lineage (NCBI taxonomy): Eukaryota > Metazoa > Arthropoda > Insecta > Coleoptera > Chrysomelidae > Cryptocephalus > Cryptocephalus moraei. The sequence goes on from OX276452.1 coordinate 4,205,792, forward strand.
GAAAAATATCGATCCTACGGCAAAATTGATAAGGACCAAAATTGTAGGAAATTTTGTTGTAAACAACTTTGTTAATCACAATTTTTCGCCTAAAATTGACAATAAACCTGATAAGATTTCACCCCCTCCTTTTCTCGAGTATACATCGAAAAATATCGATCGTAGGAAAAAAATGATAGGAACTAAAATTGTAGGAAATTTTATTTTAGACAACTTTGTTTATATTATAATTTTACACGTAAAATTGAAAATAAACGAGTTGTTCCATAAACAAAAATTCACCCCCACGTTTTCGGGTATAAATCGAAAAATATCGATCCTAGGAAGAAAATGATAGGAACCAAAATTGTAGGAAATTTAATTTTAAACAACTTTTGTAATAGCTAGTTTTCGATTAAAATTGAAAATAAACGAGTTATTTAATAAACAAAAGTTCACCCTTAAATTCAAGATGGCGGATGACGCAACGGGTCTGGTACTCCGGCAATTCAAATTTAGACTGCCAGTGACCCCCCCCCCCTAAACAATTCCGAAGGAAAATTGCTGTCAAAAATTTTTGCAAGGTTTGCCCCATTTTGGAGCTAATTCGATTGGGCTAACTGGACACTTTGAATAATGAACATTAATGTCGTATATTCCTGGATAGTGGTTCTCAAAGTAATTTCATAACTAAATAATTAGCAGAAAAATTGAAATTAACAACAGAAAAAATAATTTTACCATTTTCAGGACAATCAGGACTGGATCAACTCACTCCTCTGTACATCTCTCAGACTAGTATGGCATTTTTGACCGTTAAACTTGAACTTGTAAATATTCATGGTAAAATAATTAAAGATAGTATTTAAGAACGTGTGTAAGTACTATTACTGAACGGGGTTGCTCGTCATTGTCATTAACATTGACGTGCGACGTGGGCATACCAGAAAGCTTAACAAACTTTCAACCTCATCTACAAATTTGCACACAGAAAACAATTTGGTCCCGTGCAGACGAAAAACTAATAAATAAAGAAGCCATCGCATCCCTACTTATGCCGCCAACAGCCAACCATTTATGAGCCAACCAACAATCGTATAAGTGTGCGCACTCGCATAGTAGTCATTGGTGTTCATAGTAATTAAGAAACCGATCAAAACTGTCAGCCGAGCATTTCAGTAATATGCGACGGGTTAATCGCTATGAAATCGTTAAAAAATGATTGATTGCACATTATTTGCATTAAATATTTACAAATTTTGGTAGATTAACAGAAATTCGCATTAATAACGTAACACACCATTAAATTTCCACATTACTTAAATACAGCTGCGCTGAACGTTATGTGTGTAGGGTGTAGGTATCGAAATTCGTCAAATTTATCTCACAGGGATATCATCACGAGGTAGGACTGCAGCGTCCCTCCAGAAAGAAAACCCATCTGCGGATAATCGAATGTCCATTGTCTACATGGACTTCTTTCTCCGGTTCGAATTAGATTAAGAGTGAATTGAGCTCATTCTGAGGAGGGTCACTACAAATTGGTACGGTCTCCGCTGAATTCGTAACGTCCACTCCACGCGCCCTAACACTTTAGAGCCTACGAGAGCATTTTATTCAAACTCCCAAAAATAAAAATATAACAAATTGAAGTCCGGTTTTTTTAATTTTTACAATATGTATGGTACTTGAAATTTATAAACACAATTCATTTACAAGTATATGGGTGTCTACAAGTACATATTCATTTTTAATTCAAACACAAGAAGTATTATAAAAATAGCAGCTTTTGAGCAACAAATATTAATCAATATGAATTATGTCCATTATATTATCCTCAGAGTAGGGTGAAAAGAAGACACGGAGCACTACCAAATAGTTAAACAATGCTCATATCTCAATTTTATTTCTTATTAGTTCGCGACTAGCCATGAACTACCATGATCAGGAGCAATATCATCTACAAAGGTTATTAAATTAATATGGAAAATATGTCTCCTCCTGAAAATTGTCACAGCTTATTCATTTCATTGCCACGCAAACATGACCACTACATCATACGTCATATTGTTAAAACATTCCAATCTTTCCCTTAAGTGTTGATTCAATACTCAATTTGGTATTTTACGCAGGGTATAATATTAATTTATAAGTTGTATGATATGATATACCAAAGGTAGGGTATTTGACTACTTTCGGGAAATCATATTTCAAGGTTTGTTGTTGTATATTACAGCGCCTACACGAATTTACATATTGTTAATAACTGAATTTTTAATTTTAAAATTCATTGAAAATTTAATTAAGTTTTCAATACAAATTATCGATGTATTGTCGGAAAACTTATAGAAAATATCCTTTAAATGGTGTAACTTTCGGCGGGCGTAATTTCGGCCAGTAATCCCATCGGCTACCTGACCATAGGATGTAAATTTGGCTGGGGGGGGTTTAAAGAGTCCTTCTTATCTTATAAGTAGGGCCCGGATGTTTAGGCAAAATGCCATAAATGCCTAAAATGCCTATTTTGTTCATTATTTTACGTAAAAGCCTATTTTGAATATAAACGCCTAAAACGCCTATTTGGTGTTACTTTAATAATAAAATTTTTCAAATAATTCAATAAACCGGTAAAGGTATCCACTGAGTAAGGGTTTTTACTAAAATTTACCAAAAATTCTCAGAAATTTGTTCATTATTTTAGTATCAAATGTTAAAATTCATTTAGTCCACATAAAATGTATTTGGTTAAATCGTTTATTACCACTTTTACATAGGTACTTAAGGATTTATGGGGGTGAAACTACCTACTTACTTGTACCTGCTAATACCATTATTAAAGGGATTAGTTCTTTCTTTGGAATTATTAGAAACTGAGGAACAAGAGATCAATATGTAAACATCAGTTACAACTTTAGTTTTATTTAGAGTTTTGTTCCTGTCGGTTCTAGATAAATATTAATTTAAAATGCCAAAAATACGTGGGTCGGTAACGGACAAATTACAAAAATTAGTGAAAAAATTCGATAGTGACGTCTTTACTAGTGACGGTGCAGTTCTCTTCTGTAAATTATGTGACACAAACGTTAATAAAAAAAAATTTGTACGTCAACAAGTAGAAGCATTAAAACATAAAAAGGCGATTGTATCAAAAAGTGGAGTTCAGAAAACAAGTCTTGTCACTACATTTGCTACAATATCAAAATTTTCCTACGATTTGTGTAAAGCTTTGGTGGAAGCAGGAATTCCTCTATGGAAATTAGAGAATCCATCTTTGAGGGCGTTTATAGAAAATCATATTAAAGAAAAAATTCCGCCTGAATCAACGTTAAGAAGAAACTACATGGATAAGGCGTATAATGACAAAATGCATGAAATTCAAATCATCAATCAAAAATCATAAACTGTGTTCCAGGGAAAAAAGGGCGCCTTATTAAAAAAAGTGCGATAATGTCATATCTACCAATAGCGATTGAGAGATTCTACAAAAAATTGCGCAAGTCTCAATGGTGAGAATATTTATCTAAATTATTTAGAACCCAAAGACATTTTATGTTTTAAATATGTCGCCATTACGTCGACAGATGTAGAAAAATCTTTTTCCCGATTCAAACATGCATTTTCATCCCAAACACAAAGTTTTAATATTAAAAATTTAAAAAAAAATATCTCGTTTTATATTGTAATTCCTAAAAATTATACCACTTTATACGTTTAAAACTAGTAGATACTACCTAGGTATTACCTTCTATTTAGTATTAAACTTATTAATTCAGTTATGTTATTATTATTTTTTTTTTAATAAATGCCTATTTTTAGTGCCTATTTTTCAATTTCATAGTGCCTTAATGCCTGCCTATTTTAAAGATTTTAAGTGCCTAACATCCGGGCCCTACTTATAAGTAATTTCGGCCGGATGAAATAAAATATTGTTAAATTTTATAAGTGATACATTGATACATTACCGAAGGAAGCGAATTCGGAACCACACAGGTTTTCCCTTGCAAATTCTGATGATGCCTATTAGGCTCAGTGAGTACATGTTTGATCCTTGCCCTCTTGCGTCTCTAAACTTTTTTTTATTTCCTTATTATTTCACCACTTCCAACAATACCATTATGTGTTATGTTAATAAAAATAAATTCCACCACATTCCTACCATAAACATTACCCTCGGCCGAATTTACATCTGTGATTAGCAGTGCCCTTTACTTTGGGCAGGTACCCAAGGGGATTACCGGCCGAAATTACATCCGCCCGTAACTTTTAGAAGAGCAACAACCATATTTTAAATATAGTCAAAAATATCCTATTAGACAATACTGTTAAAACTTTCAATAGCTAACTAATCATGTAAAACTTGCAATAAATCTTTTAATTATTATGGATATTGTAAAATAAATAATTATGCTTATTGAAATATTTTTCAAACCCCATTCCCCTTGGTCTACAAAACTGGTGGTCCCCCAGCTCCCGATGTAAGGCGAGGGGTGACTTATACGGCGAGAGGGAGGATTATTTACCTTAAAAGATGTGCCTGGTGAAAGTAGTCAATAAAAATGTCGCACACTTGGAAGCAACCTGCATGAATATTAAATATATATATGTGATGTGTATACTTACACGTGCTCGAGGGGTCTCGCAATATATATTCAGAGTCGTATTTTTGAATTTGTAATGCCAATATGGCTGGGATGGTTTCGTGAAATTCCCCACAAAGGAAAAAATATGTGAAATATGTCGCTCAGGTAGCTCTAGGTGGGTACAGTAAATAAAATATGTACAGCTATTTACAAATGGGGTCTATTGAGCATACTTTCATCCCATTAGGGATGTGCAAAAATTCATAATTTTCATTGTTTCACAAAATATTTCTCAAAACGACACAGTATCATTTTATTCATTTTATTATTTATCTATAACATAATATCAATAAAAACCTTTTAAGTAACAACAAATTTCTATCGCCATATATATAATTAGATACGGATTACATAGGAATGTTGTAATTATTGATCTGGTATATTACATCTTTTAAAAAGTTTCTATACAAAGCGTAGAGAACTAAAGTAATTGCGAGTAAACATATTTACAAACAAAACAACTGATAACAGTATTTATTAATAAGTTGTTAAAAATATATTTCATTGTGTGATCAAAATTGCAGTAGTGTGTAATATAGATTATAAGCACTGCATTATATTCAGTCCATATTGATTTCTATTTAGCGAAATATATGAGTGTAATAATTAATGCACAGAAGTGATTACTGGTCCTTTTTAGTTGCCTGATTGTATGTGGGAGGATTTTCCTAAACAAAAACAAGATACAATATTTGTGTGAACTGTCATTTGTAGTATTATTACAAGATCTATTCAAGCAGAGTTATGAAAATGTCCCAAATATGTTCAAATAGTAAGAACTTAGTCAGGTGACCATGTGACTACATAAAACAAAACTTTGCACCAGACAGAACATTTCCAGAACATCTGCTGAAATAAAACTATACTTACATGTACTTATTATATTATATTGTACTACATTATACTTTATATTGTACTATATTATATATTTACTTACATAGTATGCTGGTGGTGGTACATAAGCCATTTGAGGACGATTAGGATCATAATATGCTGATTGGGCAGCTTCGGCTGCTTTAGCATCTAGAATGTGATATTTAAGGGACAACACAATTACCTTCCAGCTTAATAATGAGAAACAAAACAAAATCTTAAGAACGAAACAATAAAATGGTACAAAATCACAATCTACTCAAACACTGAAAAGAAGAAACTGACTCCTCATTTCTCCTAAAACTTACCAGCAGAATTAGCAAATCCAGCAGCTCCTTGCACATTAGAAGGGTACCCACCACCCTGCGGGTACCCACCTTGAGGTGGATATCCGCTCTGTGGCGGGTACCCCCCCTGGTAGCCTCCTTGAGGTGGATAGCCCCCTTGTGGAGGGTAACCTCCTTGGCCATATCCTCCCTGTGAGTAACCGGGGGGTTGGTAACCGGGTGCACTGTTCGGCTGGTATCCTGGGGCGATGCCCGGATATGGTGGGGGTGCGTCCGTCATAAACACCCCACCTTGAGGGGGTTGCTGAGGGAATACATCAGTTGGAGGCACCCAACCATAGTAACCTGAAAAGAAATCAAGTTAAGGTCAAGGAGAGTAGTAAGGCGACCAAGTGAGAACGAAATAGCTATCTTTGTTAAGATAAATGGTAGAGATTTAGCTCTAAGACGAATGTGTATCAATATTAAAGTAACTTGAGGATATGCAGCTTTTAAATATTTGGTCACCCTACTAGATTGGAAGAGAAGAGACTGTTTTGTTCCTAAGATTTTGCCTTAACATCTGATCTATCACCTATTACCTTGGGGAGGGGGAGCATAGGCCGGCGGTGGAGCAGCATACCATTGGGTTTGTGGTGGAACATACGGAGGAGGGCTCTGGCTTCCACCCCTTGAAGCTGTGAACAAAATAAAATAATACAAGAACATATATTTGTTTTCATTATGTATACCTAGATGGGCAGCTTTCAGCATAGCCTGTCCAAACTCGATAGCCCCACCATGCTTGAAGGTAATCTTAAATTTTGCTTCGCCTATCCAATTACCATTTGGCTGAGCACGAACCTTTCCCTTGACATAATTGGCTCCAAACACAGGTTGTTCTATGTCCATCTGTAAATAAAATACAAAATGAACCCATCAAAAAAATTATAAGGCACCAAAATAAATGTAATATTAAATATGTTTTTAATCATGATAAAAATAACATATTATTTGTAATAAAAATGGCAATTTAATTTAATTATCAATTATATATTAAAGTAATAGTTTTCCAAAGTTTTCCATTAATTATTACTAGAAATGTTTCACAAAACTTTTTCTTTACTTTATAATAAACAAAGAATTAATCTACATCTGCTGTGATGTTTTGGGAATTTTCCAATCCTAAGTAACTGTGCACCAGTAAATATCTTTGCATATTACACAACCTAAACATTATGTAATTTTCCTCACTTTCTGCAACTGAATAAGTTGAAGTTTATAATGGAATAAAACCAAATGGTTTCATTACATTTCATAATATATTTAGAACTTTTGGACTAGTTTTGAAAACTGTTAAGGTCTTGAATACAAATTTTTCAAAGCTTATGAACTTTATTATATAGGTTAACTGCATAAAGCCCTAAAAAATAGAAGATTTCTGACAACAAAAGTAATATTGATATGCATATGTTTGAACAAGGGCTGGTACTTTTGCTTCTGATTAAACATTGGATTAACTTAATTAAAACAGCCAACCAATTGAATCATATTTATAAGTGACAGACAAAAGTCGCTGTACTTTAGTTGGTCGACTGTTTTATCCGGAAATTACTTTAATCCTATGTTTAAGAAGAGAAAGTAGGAGCCCTAAAAACATAAAATATACAATAAATAAATAATTATGCTGAGCAAATCAAAAAACATTAGTATTGCTACAGTGTAAATTATTGTACGTTTCAACCAATGTTTTAGTTTGCAACAAAAACATGTTCTAATTAAACCATTATAAACTATTATCATTTCTACACATTATATGAAATTTTAACCTAATAAGGATGACTCACCTCACTTAGGGTGACAAATGGAAAACTGAAACTCTGCATTTCATCGCTGGAATTTTTATTAATGAATATCACCCTGTGGGTGGTCAGATAAATGCCGCCCTTCTTCGTGCCGCTGAAGGCCCCAGACTGCTGTCCCGACCATTCTATGTTGCAATGTTCAGAATACAAGAGAATCCTATAAACAAAGTATTAATGCGCATTATTCAGGATACTCAATGTTCCTTACTGTTCTCCATTGTGAATTAACACGCCGCCGTTTAAGTGGGCCGTGTTTAACGACATTTTCGTGTTTTTTTATGCGGCTGACCAAAGTGACAAACTTGCGTAGAAAAACAAAAAAATTAAACGTCGACCGTCGACCGTCGTCGACTTGCACTTGGAAAATTGGAAATGGCTAATTGAATTCGAGTGTTCCATGTCATGATGTCAATGTCGAAAACGGAACAAACGTTATGACGTAGAAAAGACGTAGAATATAAAAATTTGCGTATACATAAAGTAGATAATTAATAATAGAAGATTTTATAACATATGTAACATTTGAAATATCACTAAAATTTTAAAATTAAAATGTGAGTTCTACGATAGTTCTACGTAACGTAACAAAATTAGAGAAATTTTATCATACTAAATGCGACTCAGTAAATAAGTGGATAAAACTTATTGCTTTTCGGGTAACCGCTTTTCGTAATATAACATATTATTTAACTTTGGAACGTCGGGGTTATTAAAAACTTTTTTATTTTTGTAATTCCACGTTCATAAATGTTACGTTCTGTGCAGTACGGATTACTAGTTTTCAGACTTTTCAGAATGGGTTGTTGTTATTATAACCTAAAAATCGTGTATTTTCAAAACACAAATTGATGAAAAATTGGAAATCCTTCAATTTTTCTTCAATTATGTGATTTTGTAATATTCAATGGCGACTCAGGATGAAATAGAACAATATGTGAAAGAAATAGATCGCAGCGAAATTCAGCAAATAGAGGTTGGTAAGCTGACAATTTATCCTAGTTCTGGGTTTGAAAGTCTGAATGTACAAGGGGAATTGTACATATTTTCCTTTTTTTAAGACCTATTTTAAATTTAGATACTTGAATTCACCACTACGACTCATTAAACCCTAGTTAAAGATGATATTTTGGACCCCTTCCTATAGTCTTAGAAATAAGTCAGTGGTGTAGTTTAAACATATTAATTTACATACTCCACATAACTGTTCGTTGCTTACTCTTGTAAAGCATACTATTCACATATTTACAAGTGCATATATTTCAGCCAGTAGGTGAAGGAAGTTTCGGAGTCGTATACAAAGCGATATGGAAGCAAACATATGTCGCTGTGAAGAATATTACAAGGGAAGCTGAAAAGAAGTCGTTTCTAGTGGAAGTGAGGCAGTTGTCTAGGGTAGACCACGAGAATATCGTTAAATTGTATGGAGCGTGCACTAAAGGACTCCAGTTCTGTCTTGTTATGGAATACGCAGAAGGGGGCTCACTGTTTAACGTATTACATCATTCTACTTTGCAATATTCACTTGCACATGCCATGTCCTGGGCTTTCCAATGTGCAAAGGTATTACCTATGTACAAACAATTGAATACTATGATCACATCTTTAAACTGCATTTAGGAAATTTTAATTATTTTGTCTTTTGAAGAAAGATTTCTTTGTAAGGAGAGGAAGTACCAGTTCAAATTTAAAGAACCAACTTCTAACAAAATTACGTTACAGCCAATGTATTATATATAGATTTGACTACTATAAAATTTATTTTCTAATTAGGTATATGAAATTTTTGTTGTAGGGTGTAGAATACTTACACGCCATGAAACCAAAACCTCTGATACACCGGGATTTGAAGCCACCTAATCTGTTGTTAATCAATGGTGGTGTAAACTTAAAAATTTGTGATTTCGGTACTGCGGCAGATAAAAATACTTATATGACTAATAATAAGGGTTCCGCAGCTTGGATGGCCCCTGAGGTAATATCAATTAATCTAAATAACTATTGAAATAATATTCACCAAATCTATAATTTAAGAACTATATAATTTAAAATTGGACATACAAGAACAATCATTTTTACCTTCACTATTTTTTTATTACAGGTGTTTACCTCCTCTAAATATTCCGAAAAGTGTGACGTCTTCAGTTGGGGTATTATTCTCTGGGAGATCTTGTCTAGGAAGAGACCATTTTATAAACCCGGAGGAACAGCATTTAGTATACTTTGGGCAGTACATTTAGGCAATAGACCTCCTCTGTTGAGAAACTGCCCTCCTCCCATTGAAAATCTGATGACCTCCTGTTGGGATAAAGAGCCCATTAAGAGGCCCAGTATGGTAGAAGTAAGATAAACTCTAAAAAAGATTTAATATGAATCATAGTAAATCAAAATTATTTCACAGTGGCATAATTTAATTATCCGAGAAAGTAATATAATCATATATCGAATTTAGTTTAGGGCTTACACGTTTTACCTATGTTTTCTTAAAAGTGAAAAATAACATCTTAATTCTACTCATTCTTCTATTTTATCATTACAACCTTTTTATCAGGTGGTCCTCAAAATGAAAGCAATCTGCTCACTGTTGTCTGGTGCTGATATTCCAATTCAGCTGTCAGAATACAGTTGCAGGGAGCCATGTGAAGAGGAAGAGGCGGAAGGGGAAGATGAAGAAATAGTGAATATAGAGAAATCCTTTATCAGCTCCCAGCCACAGAGACAAATTGTACTGCCTCAGCCTTCCAAGGACTTCAAAATGCCATTAACTTTAGATTTGGAATCGGTGAGAGAAAATATTGAATATATACAGGGCAAAATTATTTTACTTTTCTTTGGAATATGACTCATGGGTTTCCTTAATAGATTAATAAATGAAGCTTTGTTTTTCAGAGTACCTGGGAAACTGATCAAAGCTCAAGCATCGAAACACTGGCTGAATTGAATAAATTTATGCCTCAGAATGGTAAGTTTAAGTATAAAAAAAACTAAGTGGCCGTGAAACCTTTTTGATACTAGTTTATTCACAATTCAGATAATGCTGAAGTATTATGGACCTATTTGCAATCAGAACAAACCAATTAGCTGTATAGCAGATAAAACATATCCATGGAAATCTACCATTACTTCGGTTAATAGTAGCGAACTATTAAATAAGTGGAATGTTTTGTCCATTATTGATTTAACTACTGTAGGAATTTGATTAATTTTAAAATACAAATATTCTGGGGAATTGTGGTGCGAAATCTGCACAAAAATTACACACTTTTGGTGTTGAAACATTTAAATATAGCAATAAAGAGAAAAACAGCTTCAAAATAGTCCAGACGAAAAGATAACGTCTTTCAGTCGTCACCGCGCCCAGATTTCTAAGGAAGTCATGTGGAGGTGTGAAAATACTTTCTAATGTTACACGTTCAGCAAAATAATCCAGTGAAACTTCCAAATTCCTTAATTTCCTCCATCCACGCTTATACCCGTACATATGTATAAACCGTGACCTAGCGTACTTCTCACAATAACACACGGAAAATTTGAGGGTTACAGCTAAACCAAATAAATATGACTTCCGAAAATATAACGAATAACAGATTTCTAAGAAGAAACAGAATTAATAGCAGCATACAGGGGGAGTTTGCTGAGCAAAGGATGAGGAAAATGTGTTTGAGCACATTTTCCAGGTGTATTTGAATTCAGATATTTGGTATAAATAATGTTTAAAGTGCATGGTGATGTGTCAGGAGTGTTGGGAACCTTAGAAATAGATGTACTTTATTCAACTATACCTGCTTAACTGTGATCAATTTTCATGAAAGTTGTTTCGAATGTTCATTGGACGTTTATTTTAATTTCTTTTATAACAGGTCAATTTTTTCTTTTAATTTTGTGAAAATATATTGTAATATATAATTAAAAGGTAATGCTTTCATGCAAACTATTGCATAATTGTTATGGATGCCTCTTCTATTGGTACGTACTGCTCACTCTTGGCTCTAGTTGCCTAGTAGTAGTAGTAATTCTAGTAAAAGAATCTAGTTGCCGTTTCTTGAAATCTTGTCATTTTAAGGCTTTTTATATCTACCTTTTGTTCATCCTTTGGTTTATAACCTCTCCAGTGTGTTGCTGCTCGCTTCCATTTTTACTACCCAATCAAACCATTTTAGTTGCAATTCATTAAATTTAAATTTTCCCCCACGTTTATTCACGAAAACCTTCCTTAAAGCGAAATAGACTTCTTCCGCATATCCTTCCTATTCAATTTCAATACCTAGGTACTTTGTTCATTAACGACTATCATAACAAGACGTCTAAACCTGTCCACTTGTCCTTTCTACCTGAATATAAAAATAAACGTCGTGTTAGTCATGAGATTAATTACGATTCTAGCGCAACCTTCTTCCTTATGGCGGTTTTTCTGGGACACTCATAACTCTGAAAGCAGGAATTCTCTCCCGTATGCTCCCCTCTGTACGCACAGCAAAAAACTCTAATACAAAATAAGCCCGTGAGTCACGGATTCTAAAAAAAGACGGACTGCCGCAAGTGAAGCATATACATATATCCACGTTTTGCAATAACATTTACCCGATGTTATGGGCTGCAGAGAAAAAGCACACTTAAAATAAAAGAAGAATACTTTTAGTGAAAGGGATGCATTAAGGGGATGAGTTAGTTAAATACGTTTATTGAAGTAATAAGACTTCAAAGTTCACTCGAGTTCAGTGATACCGGAGGTTAGGATTTTCCGATTTTGCCTGTTGGTTTGAATTATGTTTAGATTTCTCTTAAAAGTATCATAAATTTAGCTTCTGTGTCTGAAAGTTATTTTTTCGTGCATTGCAATGCATGCCGAGTTATATTAATGATGTTATTAATACGATTTATTTGTTACTATTAACATATTTATAAATTCAATTTGCATTATGGTATCTTGAAATTCTAGTTTATTCTAAGGGGAGACCCTGAAAGGAACGGGTCAAGATTTGTTCGATTCACGTACATTTTGAAAATAAAACTAACCAGAAATAATATTTAAAAATAAATAAATCTAGTACTAAGGAACAGCACACCAATCGATGGCCAGTTAGTAAGTGACAAAAATAATAGCAGGAATAAGTAGGGATTAAATATTTGCAACTAGACCTTTGACCCCTCATTAAAAAAAGGTTCATAATAGAAACAGTTTTTGCGATGGAATGTATACATGGGAATTTAGAACACTTGCTGTGCTGTGGAGGGTGTGGATTCAAATGACAAGGTTACGCTAAAAAATTGTATTCCTATCCGTATTGTCAGTTGTAGGTTGTATTTAAAAAAAATGGGTTTTTCGGTATTGGTAAAACAAAAGAATATTAAATACATAATCGAATGTTACACATCCACAATTTAATTTTACCCACTGTTTCCATGAACCTAGTTTCATGAACCTATAGTGTGCGTGGATTAAAGTTGCTAAGGCCTGTTTTCATCATTTTTATGACGTGAACAAAACCGGAATTCCCGTAAACACAAATGCACTGTTTATATGTAGATTTCGAAATTATTTTAAGTTCTACTGCGACAATTTTGAGCCAAGTGCAATTTTAATGTTGCATTAGTATAAATAAAACCATGTCATTTTGTTGTTGTTAAAATAGTACAAGGTCATTGTGAATTTTACCTTGATTTCTTTGGACTCAGCACATATAGGCACACATTTTTGTAGGAGATAGTTTTTATTTAAAAATGTGTAGTGTAGAATTTGCGATGCGTTTGGAATACATAATATGTGACTGTAAATGAGTACATATATGTATTCGGTTCACAGTTCATGATGTAACCAAAGTTATGGTGACATTTTTGTTGGTAGCAGTGATCGAGGAAAATGTTAATTTTTCTTTTATTTTCAATTTTCAGGTTTCATCGACACATTATGTCTAAATTTACTGTATTGTATCATGGGAGACGAAATATGCGTGTAATGTAGCATTATCGAGCAATGCATACGTTTTTAATTTGAAAGTCTGTTTTCCATGACCAAACAGAGAATTATTATGTTGTATCTAAATCAGTACCATTTAAATAAGAACACGTGTCGTTTATTTAGGATGTGATAGGTATATATGAAATAACTATAATTACACATAATGCGAAATCCTCATCGGTGTATGTTATGTAATCATGTTTAACTGGTGGTTGAGACTTCTCTCAATTGTTATCCTAGCCAAACATCTCTTTTTAAAGTTCTCAAAATGGTTGGGTTGCTCTTTCAACTTTTGAAATAAATCGACCACACACAGCCACAAACCTAACAAATCGTCGTGTTTTACACACGCAATACGGTTCCTTGACATTTCAAATAATATACAGTGTTTGATGTAATAATTGACCAAGTGAGGTTCAAAATATAGAGTAAACCATCAACTATAGGTAATTTTAAAGACACATGGCGAAAACAGATATAATACCAGTAGGTATTATTTTGGAATGATTTTCAAAATTGTTGGAGTGATAGTTTCCAAAATGGCGCGCAAACGTCTTAAAAATGTCATTGTAATTTTTTTTACAATATTTTTGAAAACGAAGTATGTTATTTTTTTCTATTTCTTAAAACGATAATTGGATTCCATCCAATTTTCGGTTTATTTGTTTCTGGGACCAGAGAAGGGGGAGTTTTCGACTTTGACACCAGAAAATACCTTCCAATTTTAGAACTTGAGAAACATTTATTTGCCCCAAATTTACTCCTCGAGATCTGTCGAATGACAGTCAATCAGCTAAAGTAAATTTTTCAACCTATATTACATCATATTTGTCATGGGCCTGTGGATATTTTATACATTTTTCTAATGTGTTCAGTGTCGATATTTGTTGAACGTTGAAATGATACAACGTTCAACGATATATCAACGTTCAGTTAAACCATTCACGAATTTTAACCCTTCAAATTTTTGGCAGATGGGCATTTTACTAAAAACATCTATGTAAGATGCTCTCCTAGTTGAGAGGGTTAGCGATTATACTGTCAAATCCGTTTCTGTCTGCTGCAGTTCTAAATATTGATAAGCATTCAACACTGGTACATTGTCTGATGTACTTTAACTATGACATTGAATGTCTGTCTACACCACGTATACCCTTGTTCTTATCCTAAATAATTAATTGTGCATGTTTCATTTCGTGGCCCTTTGCTTTTTGTCTTTAATGGTATGCTCTCTATCTGTGCCTACTTTGTGTTAAACCTCTTCTTTGGTAATATGGATTGTCCACGAAATTTTCATTATTTTTCCACAGAGAATGCTTCTAGTTGGTTACTAAGTGCTATATTAATAATCCATATTTACGTCTCATAGCGATGACCAAGTATTGCAGCAGATCAGACGTCTACTAAGTTATATATTAAGACTGTTATTGCACAATAAATTTTTCAGTTTGACAAAACCGTAGCATGGTAGGTAATTTTTATTCTTGTTTTGACTTCCAACTGGTAGTCAAGTTGCTCGTTTATCCAACACTCATGTTATTTATTTTTGCACATACTCAAATTGTTCTTGCTCTACAAATAAAGGAAGAAATATGTTTCAATCCTCTCATATTGTCATCAATTTTAGATGTTGATTTTCATACCTATTTAGTAATGCCTGCAGACCATGATCCGAATCGGATCATTTATTACAGGTGTTATCACTGTAGCGGATATTACTTACCTATGCATTAATCTTTATGCCTTCCGAGCCAATCAGTTAAAGGGTCCGCAAAAGTTATCGCTCAATAGTTGAATAGTTGAAGTTTAATGTGACTAACTCTAGCCTACTGTTACTCCATTTTTAATTGTCTTTGTTGAATCAGTCTTTCATGTACCACTTATTTTTCTTTTATTTGTTTTTCTTATTCAACATGTTTCTTGTTCTGCAGTGTTTTAATGTTTCTAGCTTTGTGCTGAACCCTATCTAAGGTTTTTTTCGAAGTCTATAAGGCAAGTAACATAATCTGCATGCTCATTTTGGCAGGTGCCACAGTTTGGAGGTAGACTGTCGTTTGTTGTGTTTCCATCTTGCATTTTAGATATAATTTCTGCTGTGTAATTCTAAATCAGTTCAGTCTAATTTAACAGGTCTAATGAGTTTGAGCAACTCAGCATGTATTTCGTCTGACATGTCTGCTTTGTTATTTTTTTTATTGATGTACAGCAAATTGTAGTTCTGATTTCAATATTGTATGTTTTTTATCATTCTGTCTGGAGTGAGCAGGTATTTTTCATTTACATCTTGGAACAGTTTTTCCCATTTTTTTTTTTGTTCTTGTGAATTTGCGATTAGTGTGCCATCATTTAGAGCGCCTGCGAGTTATTTAGTTTCTCGTACTGATGGATTTCATCATGGTTTTTATTAAGAATTTCAATTTCTTCACATTGGTATGATATCCACTTTTCTTGAGGAGCCTTGATTTTCTTTTTAAGAAAAAGTTCGTCTGTTTCTTTGTATTAGGTGTTATCGTTTTTTCATTCCCTTCAAATGTCCATAAAATCTGAAATAATCTTCCACCATCCATTTTTTGTTTTCGTTACTGTTGTTCTTTAAGCATTTCAGATATTTAATTTGGAAAGCATGTTTAATATGTTGTCAGATTTGCTCTACACTTTCTTTTATAGCTTGCTGCTTTCTTATTTTCCTCAGTTTGATTTTAGGTTGTTCTACGATTCTCTGTGTATTTGAACTTCGAAATGTCGGACTTTTTTTAAGTTTTAAGTTTTTTATTGGTTACAATTTTGCCCAGTATAATACCCACATCATTACTATGATCATCGATGTTTCCAAAATAATACAATGTCCCCTCATCTGTAGGACATTTCCCTGACTGTGACCGCCTAATTTCACACAGAGTATTAAACTATATTGTAAGGCGTTCCATTTCGTGAACTGCATTGTACAGTCTAGCTTGTAAGAGCGTCCTAGCATTCTAGGTGGCAATTTTTGAATTTTTCAAAAATAAATTTCTGATAATCCGTAGCATTCTCTTCGTCAGAGGACCACTGTGTGAGTTTATGGCCATCTAATTGATATGGGATCAGGGAATGATGGGGTGGTTTTACCTTTGCTTTCTCCGTGTTTTTATGTTAAGAGTTGTATCCCACAGCCAAAATGTTTTAGTTATGTGACTGCGGAAACCCGCCATTAGCTCTAATTATCTTTGTGGGCATAGAAGCAGAATTTGGTAGAGCTGATCCGCTATCATGGGCGCTTACTTGTTCGTTAGCAATCAGTGGGCATTACTCGGAGTTTTGGTATAGTGCAGCTATTTGCCACCCTCACTGCCTTTGGTACCCGTTCCAACATGAACCCCCACTGAAATCACATTCATTTTTATTTTTGCCAAATGACCCTAAGAACGAAGTTATGACCATATGTAATGGGAACATATAAAAATGTATAGCTATGTTTCACAACTTTATACATTCTCTTATACTTATTAAAATAAGTTGAAATTTTGTATTTAGGCTGGGTCCTCTGAAAACTCACGACCACATAAATTTCATCAGACTTAGTTAAGGGTAAAGGGCACTTTACTCTTGTCATTTTTAGTTTTTTTTTTATTATCTCAAAAACTGGTCCTACGTTTTTTTTGCCTTTGTATATTTACTTTACTATTCAATTTTTATTGATTGTCGTTATCGTTACCTTGACAGATCTTCTGCGATGGGCCAAATGGCGATGTGTAACATTGTAAGACTCTCTCATATGGCCGGACCAAATATTCATGGTTTCCACTGTTTATAGTTTCTGAGAAAACGTTGACCACATACACCATGTTTTTCGAACTCGGGGGACCTCGAAACGTCCAGAAATACCAATATCTCAAATTCCGAAATCAGCACGGTTACAATACTTTCTCTTATATCGGTACCCCATATGAGAAAGTAAAAGCTATTGTTTGATTGTTGTCAAAAAATTATCTTATTAACTACTTATCGACTTTTTTGGATATACGATAAATTACAGGACCAGAAGTGCACAGTATTTACGTGTTCACAAAGTTATCCCTGTTTTTTACATTACAATGTTACAATGTAGAAGACAAAAAAGGATGTCGTTTATTAGCTGTAGTCTGTAGTATTTCTGGTAACATGATGCAAAAGCTGAAGTTTCAACTTCCTTCATATGAGTGATTGGCAAATTGTTCTTTCTTTAAGAAAATAAAATCATTTTATCTTCAAAGCTATCTCAATAAAATGTGATGCGGAGAAAGTCTGCGATTCAGTAGCACCAATATTACCCCATTAAAGAGTCATGGTTTGCTATGGATTCGGACTGCTGACATTTTTTGAAAATATTCCATTAATATACATAATTGATCATCGTTACTGAAATCTGATCAATTTTTGATGAAAAGAATTTGAGGTTTCACTGGCGCTTTCTCGTTTTGGTGTCAAAATCTCACTATCAAAATCTTGTGATATCCCTGTGGAGTTTGTTGAAGGAGTGGATTTATGATAATTATTTATGAAACTGGAAACCAATGGAATTAGAAGAATTAGTTATTGTTTAAATGCGAGTTCAGTTATACCAGTGAGTAATCAAAAATTATCTAATGAATTAAAGTCTGTCAAAAGATATTTTATCCTGAACTATTGGAAAGGCTGATGTATCTATTAAAAATTTTAAATGAAATGAAATGAAGGTACCCTTTATTAATGTAGGAAAATGAAGCATTGTCCATTTATTGTATATTAATGTTGATCTAGGGAAAAAGGTTTTAAGTTTAAGCGAAGAATCAAAAGTAATGAAGGAAAAACGTTGAAATATCCCTGTTTCAAGTGTGTATTGGAATTGCTCGAGGTATCATAATTAGAAATAATACACGAGGAGGTCAACGTTTGCTTAATTCGATAGGGTAATGTTCGCACAAGAAAGAGCGGCGTCAACTCCGACGCGTCCGTAGAGGCGTCAAACGGAAGCGTCGTCCCATTTGCCGCACAACTCAAATAAACAAAAACGTTATTTGTTTTCGGCCTATTTAACCCTTCGGCCTCCCCTTGGGTCTATTTTTGGTGGAAAGGTTGCTATTTTCGCGCATCGTATGTGTGAGTGTGTGTGTGGCGTCTGACGTGGCAGTGAGGAAACCAGAAATTTTCAAATTCGACGTCGTCGTTCCCCACAAGAGAAAATGATAACTCATTTAAAGAGCTTAGAGATACGTGCGCGGAAACAAATATAACGCCTGCCTTTTGCCTCCCGGTTCAAAAATAAAACTTTAGACCACTAGACGATATTATTTTGATGCTTACATCGGGATTTTGACGCCCCAGTCATAATCGAGTGATGAAGGACTCGTAAGGACCCATTCCTGTTTGTGTTTTTTTTGTTTTGTTTAAATAGTGCATACGTGTATTGTGTAACTTCTCACCACTTGTCAGTTGCCACATCTCTGTGTAATTTAGTGGAAAATGTGTGACTGCCCCATAGTCACCTCACACGAGGCGTACAGCAGTTGGATTATCTTCAAGGAGCGGAAGAGTGAAAATGGTAAGATTTCCCTTAACGGCCATACCAAACAAAGGAAGGAATTCCGCAACATGTGCTCCTCGAAAAAATCTCAAGTATACCTAATATACTTAAGAACAACTAAACATATCCCGATGACTCACACATCAAAGTGTTCGCCAACTAACACACACACACATGCACTCTGCCAACGTATCACTATTTTTCTTCCTCCAAAGAAAACATCCAAGTTATATTAATTATTAAAGGAAAAGGAGATGGCGAGAAAAAGGTCGGGTAATCTTATTTTAAAATCTGGACGAACCCTTGACACGATTCCCGTTTGATCATCCGAAAACGTATCGAACAATAATAAAAACAGTTATTGATAATCTGTCCGTCAGTTGTTGCACCGTACCATAGTGAATGTGCCAGTATTTTTAATTAATTGGCCAGACGTATTTATGTGCTGACTAATTATTTTATGATTCATTACAATTAGCTGTTTATAAATAGTGTACAGTTTTAAGTGTAAGTGGAGAAATCGAAACGATTCCATCTTTTGCGTTTTAGACTGGATAATAAACAAAAATAAATACTAAATTAAGTGTGTTTAGCTTAATTGTTTATTACATTACAACGTAGAACATGGTATTTGTCCCTGAAGTAAGGAATACTTTAACAAGAAATATCTTTACCCGTAAAACGTGATATGATTTTTTTCACTAAAAATTATTTGTTAATATTATCCTAATTCAACTTGTTTGGGTGTAGCTTATGGGGGATTCCCAACATTTTGAATTGGTATCCAGTTATGTTCATTACTACTATCACACATTACTCTCACTTTAGTGATTCATTTCAAGAGGCAGTTATTTTTGACATGTAAATTTTAATTTACACATCGAGTAACATGTGCACAATTGTTTAGGTGCTTCGGTTAATAATTGTGATTTGTGTGAATATTTCAAGGGATTATTAAAAGGATAAAAACATTAATTGACTCTGAAACTGAGGTGTTTATTGTTTATTGGTTTTTCGTCTCAAAATATAAGGGCTCAATTATTTTCCTGAAACTGTAATGATACCTAAATGTTTTCCTACTTTTGAAATTTAAATGGGAACAAATTTGAATAATAACATTTATTTTTCTCGTTTCATTAGTTCTTGAGTTATCCCATCCCATTTAACATTCATATTCTTATCCCGATCCTTAATTCAAAACGTCAAGTCATGTGCAGACTGTTTCCTCTTAAGCTTCGGGTACTCCCCAAAATCTGTCAGTGCATAAAATTACATTACTGATACATTTGATATGTGTTCTTTTTTAAATAGGGTCTACTAGTATGTTACAAACGGGAACAACGAGTAGTAGTAACCAAGTAGACGACAGCTCCAGTAAAGAGTCCAACATGTACGTTCTCCTAGACTCATTAGATCCACACTTGAGACCAGCCACTCCAGATTACACGAATCCAGAATCCGTCGCCTTATATGAAGAGCACAAACAACTCGCACAAGAGTATTGGAAGGTAAAAGGAGAAAATCATAAATGTTTAAGTTTATTATCCACATTGTGGAAATTTCATGTGAAATGGTTTTATGTGTGGAATTCCTTAACAAATACATTTTCGATTTGCGAATTAATCTAGAAAATATACATTATCACAAAGAAGAAACATCTTTTGATCTTTTTGTGTACTGCTGATTAACGTTGTCAATATTCACGAGAAATTTCTATTTATAAGCTACAAGGTGACGAAAAATCAAAAGGGTTTTGTAACTGTACTGACATTTTCAATTACAAGATAAAAGATTTTTCAAAGGATAAATAACCCTTGGAACCAAGGTTCCTGTGAATATTTTGTATAAAGCATATTAGAGGCTTTTCGTCTCCACACTTTTCTAGAGTTATAGGTACATTAAACTTCAAAAATCTTCAATACTCCAAAATCTTTCCCTTATTTTTATAAAATTCTTATTTGTTTGCCAGGTTCAAACAGAGTTAGTGTTACTGACGCAAAAGAAGAACCAGCTCCTGGCGGCTGCAGAGGAGGACCGGGAGATAAAGAGGCACATAAAATCACTGGAAGAGGATAAGGAGTCCCTAACGTTCGCCAGGAAACTTCTCCAGCAGCAGCGAGACCAGTTCCGGAACGAGAACTCCAGCAGGAACCCTGGCGAGGGCTGGGTCATAGTACCACCTAAACAGGACGAGGACTAGTGGAAGGTTTAATTCAGTAAAGACGTGTTGTAAAAATGTTTTTCTAGTGACCAGATTTGAAATATTTAAGTATGTACCAAGACGAATTTCTCGTCTGGATGTGTTCAATCTCTCCTATGAGAAAGTGAATGGCCGATTTTATGCTTATTATTTCCCTAAAAGGCTGAGCAGTGATCCATAGATTGTTATATTTTAAAGTAACAAAATAGGCATTTTGTGAATTAACATTTGTTATAACTAAATTTTGTTGTTGTACGTCTAGTACCATTGTTTAAAAAAAATGGATTTATGATTACACTATCTGTGACTACTTAAAAAATTCTAAAACTTGAGGACTTGTAATAACTCCCAGACCTGTGACCAAATGTATTTAAAATATTTTTGTTGGTTAATAGTCTAGTCATCAGCAGTAAACAACCTTAAAACTGGAATTTTAGGAAACAAGGTCCATTTCCTTGAAAATTGGGATTTAGGTAGTATTTATAACCTTCTTCAATGTTGGACTTGTGCCGAAGTGTGCTTTTTCCCTGGGGGTGGAAGCCACCCCTTCTAACGGGTAAAAACATTTTTAATCAAAATAAACCTGAAGACTGACCAATTCTAAGCAACTTTTGTTCTATAACGTTTTTTTTTGTAAAGTTGATATTTTTCGAGTTATTCACGATTGAAACTACACATTTTTCATTGAAAAAAAAAACGAATGTCTTTTAACCGTTTTTCACCAATAACCTGAAAATCTTTCATTTTATTGGAAAAAACATTCAGAACAAAAATGTAGCTAATAAAGAAACAAAGAGATTCGTTTTTGAACGACCTCTATAAACCCAACAAGGACTGTTATTGCTCGTTGAAAGATGGTTATTTTTCGAGAACCCCGAAATGGAAAATCTTCAACTTTCAATAATTTGAAAATGGTGAAATTTTTTGGGAAATCTCAAGAGACCTCTTTTAAAGGAATCCCGAAAAAAAAAGCCGTGGAAAAAAAGCCTGTGAAAAAAACCCACGCAGAAAGGGAAAGAGAAACCCAACGCAAGAGGGCAAGGATCAATCATCTACTCACGGAGCCTAATAGGCGGGTGGATATAATTCTTCAGCAGGCGTCCAGAATCCAGACGCAACACTTGCCACCGATTCTCTGACCGTTGTTATGGGCGGCCCCATAAACGAAAACCGTATGAAAACCTATTTAGATATTATATATTTCCATGCGGTTTTTCTCCGAGGGTTTTATTTCACCGGATTTTTTTTCCATCGGCTTTTTTCCGCAGGCCCTTTTGAATTATGTACATAAAAAAAACTTAAAAAGCCTTATAATACTTTCACTGTATGCCAGATGTTGCTCGCTTCTGCCTTTGTACCTGTGCTCCAAGATAAAAAAAAACAATTGTCTTTTCGTGGATAATTCCCTATTTTCCAAGATATAAACTCTTTAAAAAATGCGTTTTGTAAGGAATTCCAGCCTCTTTAAGATCACATTAGTTAAGTTTTTACAACACATAGTTTTGAAAAGAGTTGCGTTCAAAGATAAACAAAAAAACCGAATTTTCAGCGAGACAATTCATGCAATTAACATTTGAAACAATTTCATATCTAGAATATAATTTTTGATTGATTTAAGAAAAATTCATTTTTTTCCAAAATTACAAAAACGCAATTTTCACTTTAAACATTTTTTTTTTTTAAATAAGCATTCTAAACCGGCTAAACCATATGAATCATATCAATAATACCTATATAAAGTTAATTACAAGTGGGTTGCTCTTAATTTTTATCAGGGTGGTAATGACGCTGATGTAATTTTTAAATTAAAAAAAAATAGAAAGGTGTTCCTTTATTTTTGTTATAAATCAGTCAATTCTTACGCAAAAGACTTTTATCAGTTCTTTTTAAAGGGCTTTTTATGTAGTTTAAAAAAGGTAAATTGAGTTATCCCCAAAAATTTCACCACTTTCAAGTTATTGAAAGTTGCACATTTTCAATTTCTGGGTTCTCGAAAAATAACCCTCCTTGGACGAGCAATAAATAACTCAGCCCTTATTGGGTTTACATAGATCATTCAAAAATGAATGTTTGTTTATTAGCTACATTTTTGTTCTGAATGTTTATTCAATAAAATGAAAGATTTTCAAGTTATTGCTGAAAAACGGTTAAAAAACAATTGTTTTTTCAGTGAAAAATGTGTAGTTCAATCGTGAATAACTCGTAAAATAACTTTACAAAAAACTTTATAGATCAAAAGTTGTTTACAATAATTGGTCGACCTATCGATTTCCGGGTTCATTTTGATTGAAAAATTTTGTACCCTTTAGAAGGGGTGGCTTCGACCTCTAAGGAAAAAGCACACTTCGGCACAAGTTCAACTTTGAAGATGGTTATAAATACTACCTAAATCCCAAATTTCAAAGAAATCGACCTTGTTCCCCAAATTCCACGCGAAAATGGCTGATGACGACTATAACTCAAAAGTTGTTTTATGCACCAACTAGAATCCATCAAAATCATAGATCCACATTATGAATAATTGTATAGTTTATCACAACTACTATAACTACTCCTAAGTTAGGTAAGTACTTTCATTATATTATGCTTTACGTTTGTTTTCTCCCCATTAAGAGGATTGGTACGCGTAGGCGTCTTATGGAGTTTGCCATGCATTTTTGCCAACTTCGTGTGTTGTTATTAGTCGTTTATTGTCAACTATATTGAACACACACAACGAATAGCTTGTATATTAAAACGCTATTTACTTCTTTTTTCAAAAAAACTCTTAAAAAAAGATAATTTGAAGTGAAGGTGGAGATCATTGTTGATTTCTTAATATTTATTTGAATGTATCTAAAACACTTTCTGGGAAAGTTAAAGAAACAGCGTTATATTATAATCCTTTTCTGATGAATTGCACAAAAAATTATTTTGATATGTCCTAATAAATAAATAGGAAGTAGTCAAAGATGTGCCTGCAAATCCATGTTTAACTTGTAATGTTCATTGTCTGTCTCTCTATACCTGTCACTCTCTGTTCGCAGGCCATATTTCTGTTGTTTCTTGCCTCGCTCTCAGCGCTTCTTCTACATGCGCGGGTTGCTTTCAGTAGTGGGGATAGGTAGAATTTAGTTCTCTGGAGATCGACTAAAACCTTTGTCTCTGATTACTTCGGATTTCAACACAGATTTTTTCGAAAAATGTACCAATCCACTTAAGGTAGGTTTCATGTTACAACAAAACAAAAATTAAATTTGAATATAAAAGATTTTCAAAGGATGGCGAATATTAAAATTGTTTTTGTGTTGAATGAAACGAAAATATGAATGTGTTTGACTGCAATTAGTATAGTCACATTGTGAATTAACAAATTATGGATAAATGTTGCATTGTGTGTAAAAATTTTAATACTTGTAACCATTAATATATTTTAATAAACTATTAATTTTTATAAATTTATATTTAATAATTGTCAATTGAAAAAACATCAAAACTAACAGTTAAAAATGCTATTTTATTGAAATCAGCATGTCAACGAAAACCCAACTGGTTTATTTCCAACAAACTAAAAAAAAAAAACATGGAAATAAAATTTACATATGGGTAAAATTAAATAAATTTATTGAACAATAATTGTGAGTGTAGCTTTGAACCAAATTTAGCCAAAAATATGATATACAGAGGATGTAAATAACACCACCGTTCCTTTTCCCTATTGATTGGAGCGGCTCCTGTATTTTTTTTTGTTTAGGTTAAGCTGTTTTACAATTTGATAACTGATGGTCCAATATATTTTTCAATTATATAAAAAAAGCAGGGACCAGATTAGACATTATTATTATTATTACACGTTGATGGACAAACTTAACTTGTGGGGTCCCTACTGTCTTGCTTTGCCATTATTTGTCCAATGCAGTATTTGCCTTTACTGCAATCACCACCTGAAACGAAGGAAGTTTTAAAATTTAGTCTGTTTCACAATCCACGTAAGGAAGCAGTAGTTAGTAGTAAGAAAAATGTATATTTCTAGTTGATATAGTCCGTCCATAGCTTTGGTGTCTCATTATATACGTCAAGTGGTAAGAAGCAATAAAAAGAAATAACCGCACTTGGGTATTCTATTGTTGAAGGATTATCGTCCTTCTCACCTAACCACCCATTCCAGGTAAGTAATGACCAGCTAAAACTCCCACATTTCTTCGTAGTGTCTTTATATTTGAAAGCATCAGAAATTGTTAATAAGTAGGTAAGGTAGGGCTCGTGATGGCCCTGGCCATGGTCATGGCTGCATAAGTCAGACACTAAAGCTATGGACGTACTATACTGTTGTAGCTTTTAGATATGAGTCAAAATATGACAAATGACTCACTTTATTGCTCCGTTTAAATTTCAGAAACTCCCCTGATATATCTTTTCAGTTAGGCTAAAATATTTGGCTACTGCACAAATAATAATAATTGTAAGGAGTATCTTGCAAAACTTATGGAACTATGAAGTATACTGAACATCAAAATGTCAGCTAGTTCCAATAACTTCTAGGTAAAAATTGTTAACAAACAATAATAAGTCTGAAATTATTGTGACAGTGAAGGATTAAGTAATTTTGAACAAAATGAAGTCTCATTCGGCTTCAGTGCTGAAATGACCCATATATGATTTGGGTATTATTGATATTTTTAGTGTAACACTTACAATTTCAAAGCAAATGTAAGCAAAATCGGGACTTGTAAATGCCATTGGATACAACAGTGTCAATTGGTCCTCATATGAACAATTCATGTCTTTACCTCTTCACCGCATGATTTGAGTACAGTACAGAGTATGTCTTTTCCAGCATCATAATCTGCTCTCAATTGTGCACCGACTTCACCCTCTGGTATCTTAAGGTCCTCTCTCAGGTCGCCATTATCAGACATCAGAGACAAGTAGCCATCATCAGAGATATCGGTCAGCTGGTAGTCCTCACGTTTCACGTGCGGCACATCCATATTATGTGTAGAGGGACATATATCCTCATACTTTTTACCTATGAAAACAGCATAACTTTTAAGTTTGATGTAAGGTGGATTAGTTTTATATATTTAATACACACTACATATACAGCCCATTCGATATTTTTTGAGATCGAATTCCAAGAAAACCCATAGCTACCTTTCTCGGTATCGACGACTTTCGACAATCGACGGAGTATGAGTAGCGGTAGAAAGTCATTGAGGGCGCGGTCGTAGCACTTACCATATCAGCTTGTCCGTGCATTCGACATTGACAAGAATGTCGAAATTTTTAAGGCACACCTCTGTCGTGGTATATTGTTACAGTAGTTTGGATAACCAGGGGTTTATTGGCTTGGTAGTTTCTTGGAATTCTATTTCAACAAATATCAAACGGGTTGTAACTTTAGTAACTTTTATAGGTGAAATTATTCATTTTGGGTTTATTAAAATTTTGTTACTTTACCTGTAAAAATGTCAATGCCTACTAAATGAACTTTAGCATGGCCGTGTTTGCCAGTCTTCGAAGTAGACATCTCCACAATCTTGCAAGGCCGGGATTTTAACATAACAAAACCGTTCTTACGTAAAGCTGAACATTGCATGGGGTAGGTGGCCGAAGCCCCAGAGTCTCCAGTCTCGAAATGTGTGTCATCGATATCACCCATTATGATAAAATTTTGTTCTAACTAGATTTTTTAAACTTACAAGCTGTAAAAAGAAAAGAAGTGTCACCACAACTACCACAATTATTACAAACTAGGGTTGGGTTTTTGACCGGTTAAAATCTTTTTGGTCAATTGGCCGGGAATTTGACCGGTCAATTGACCAAAATTTGGTCAAAATCTTGTTTTTTATGAAATAAACCCTATAGGGTTTATTTGATAAAACTAATATGAAACAATAAACAGGAAAAAAATAAGGAAACAGTAGACTCATTAGGTAAATATATTAGACAAAGGCCGATAGATAATGACCTGGTTGTCTTCAATCTATTGCGCAATTTCGTATGTGTCATGCCCCAAGTAGACCAGTTTCTCTCACATGAAGCTGAAGAAGCTGCCATACTTAATAATTTTGCAGCTGCAACATATGAGGCACAGTCAGCTAACCAGTTTTTCCACCAAGTAGCTGGTGTTACATGTAATGTGGCTCTACATATAGACATAATAGATTTTGCGGCAGTACAAATTATAGTTTTTCCAATAAAAACCGACAAACAAAAGCAAGAAAGAATAAACGCTTTTTTATTTAGCAGGAGTTTAAGATTTTGACCAGTCAAATTCTTTTTGGTCAAATTCTTTTCGGTCAAATTCTGTCAAATTCTCGGGAATTTGACCGTGGTCAATTGGCCGGGCACAACCCTATTACAAACTATGAATAGGTACGTCAAATTGATGCAAAATAAAATTTGGATGTTTTGGTTAGCCGAAGATAGAACATTCAAATTATGTAATATTTGCAAGACTTCGATTATGTGAAGAAGTGCAGGCTTAGAACTTGATAATTATGCTGGTATCCATACCCCCAAAAACCCATCATACTTTGATCTGAGCATGACTGAAAACCCTTTTATAAATGACGAATATGAACACCAGCATTTCATTTGTTTGTGCATGTGAGGGGTTGTTGATTAAATTATGATCAAGCATTGTGAATGACTATTGTGATAGATATGACTGTGGTTACAGAAAAAAAAAATCAACTTTCTGTTAGCAAATTGCAATTTAATCTTAAATCCTGTCTATATACATACATTTATATCACAGATAAGGATGTGAAATAAGTGCAAATATTTCTATAGCAGGAAACATGATGAAATATTTTTTTTTTTTTTTGGAAATGCAAATATTGAACCTTTGCCTTAACTTATTGATTGATGAAATATTAAATATAAAAAGGGTTCTATGAATTTCCATCCATAAAAAGTGATCTGAGTAATAATAACACTAATGGGTAATAATGGAATAACTAGAAATAGTGGATTAAACTGAATTGAAGAAAAACAACATGATTTTGCAGTTTTCCACCTAAATCACAATTAAGCATTTGGCTATAATGTGTAAGTACAGAAAAACAGAAAATATGGAAATGTTGCAAAACTCCAGGACAAATATGTTTATAAAAATCAATGTCCTAATTTGTTGGATATATGAGCAACAAATATCCATAGTTACTGGTTTAATCCCAAAGTGTCCATTAACATCAGATATGTTCACAAATAGCACATGAACATGACATGTACGGCATCTAGGGTTTGAGTGAAATAAGGATGCAAATAGAAGATTTACATTTAAGAAAATGGCACAGGACTTATAGGACATATTTGCATGGGGCCAGTCTGTAGAAGAGCTATAAAACTACATGAACTTGTATTTTCACAAGTGACCAGAATGTTTCAATTTCGGCGCCCGACGCATAAATGAAATAAAAAAGAAGTGGGCCGATTACATGATTTGGTTACTTTAAAGATATTTTCTCAACTTATTAAAAAAAAGGTTTGGTGCTGTAAGCTACTAGTGTTATTAAAAATGTCCATTAGCATCAGGCCTATTCCCATAAACATGGAGACAATTGAAATTGAACGTCATGTTTTGTATCTAGCCCTTAAATGAAATAAGATGGAGGGGACTCGAGTGGTGTCCATAAACACCAAAATTTTTTTTACAAGTGAACATGAGGACAATGCATCATCTCTAGGATTTAACTGAAATAAGATGAGATAAACTTGTGATTGATATTAAAGGAAAACAGAAAACATAAAAAATGTGGCTATTTATAGGGAAAATTATGATTATTAATCTGTGGGAAATACAAGCAACAAGTATTTAAAGATGTTAGAGACTAGACTATCCATAGATGTCAAGTTTTTTATCCACCGCACATGAATATGGTATTGGAATGAAATAAGAAAAAGGCAATAGACTAATGAGTCACATCTGAAGAAAACATGGTACCTAAAGTTACAGAAATCATGATGTGGTAATTTAAAGGAATAATGTACTAATCTATTAAAAATACAAGCACAAGTACTACCTAAAGGTACTAAGATTAGTTAAAACTATTATTTCTCACAAATGGCAGATTAACATGGAGGTAAGGGAATACATGTTTGGCCCCTATTATTTCAATAATAAGAAAGATGTAAAGAAATGAGAAAGGAATGGCAAACATTGTGATGCTACAGCTCGATACTTGAATATGAACTGGAATTGGCGTGGACGATGAGGCCTACTAGCCATTGGATATTGGCCCAAGAGGATTCTGGAAACTAGAACATCAACAAAACCATTAGTAGGCACTCCCGTCAAACCTACTTTTCACGAGAACTATCATATTGATTAGTGAGTAGGTGAGATTCGGGTGAGAATTTGGAACAGATGCGGATTCTCGTTTCGCGAGATTTGACCTCTCGGGTGCATCAACAACTGCCGTGTGTCCACGCGGCACGGCCGGAATCGGACCGAGGGCGAGACTCAGGCAATCGATCACTCGCAACTGGTATTCGATGCATGGGCGCGCTACGCCTACCGAGACCGAAAACGGCCAACGTAAACTTCAAGAGAACCGATCGGATTTATTAACGAATCTAATGGTACAACATGGCGCGAATCTACGGACTCATGCACTGTCAAATTTGAAGTCTTGCGGACCCAACGGACGAGTTACAGCGCGGATAACGGAGAGGCGCCGCTGACGGACGGCCCCCGCCGCGGACCCTCAGATTTTTATTTAATATTTACTTATTAGAGGAGAGAAAATGCCGTACTCACATGTGATCAAGATGGAAACTAATCCAAAAAAGACAGAAGCATGCGCACAGAACATCCTGTTGCCAACTCCGCTCTCTGCTGCCAACATAACTCGCTATCGCCAACCTAACCGAGAGAAGTACACTACACTCGGTCCTAGTTAAACATTTTTTCCGGAAATCGTCTTGGAAACATTTTCCTGCTTATTTACAAGCAGGAAATTTGAATTTTCCGGACTAGTTCTGTAAAGACTTTACAGGACGAAAAATACATTGTTTTCACAGCACACGCACAAAATTGATAATCATTTTCGATGTTGTTTGCTTTGTAACTATAGTTCTTTAGTTGCCGACAAAATTGACAAAGGATTTTTGTGGAATTTGTAAAAAAAAAATCTAAAATGTGTAAATTTCGTTTATTTTTACGATTTCCGGAAAATTTTTTATACAAAACACGTCAGTAAAATCTCTTACCATGACTCGTAGCTTTAAAATACTCGGCACAAAGTGTCTCGTACTTCAATTTAGCTCCCCTTCAGTAATATGAGATTTTCCTGACTTTTGTATATAACTATTAAATCCCACTTTTTCTTAGAATAGTCAGTCATAGTGAAGTAATTATATACATTGTCAAAAAAATCAAATACCTATTTGAAGAAAAACATGACAAAACCCATGTAAAATCTACATTCATAAAGACACTTGTTAACAATTGTTAACTTTATTTAATAATTACCCGGCTTTTTCTATTGTATTTCAAGCTAATACTGTCTTTATAATGCGAATGCTGATTACTTTAATACTCGCTAACGTGACAAAATTCACCCTTAAAGACGTGTTAACACAGTTTTATATTGCAATAGGGTTGTCATAAAATTGTAACAAAATATCTTGATGTCATTATTCCAATTTTCATTGATTCTTTTGTACCCCTGCTTTTAATTTTTGTTTTTTCTGTTAGGCCGGATTCACGAGTTTATTGACGTGCAACAAAGTGACATGGCATGGCCGGCAAACATTTGGGGCCGGTAAAAAGTATCACTGAGCCGAATTAAACGACATTTTGCCGCACATCTATTTACCACAGCTATTTACGAGTACGAGTCGAAAGCAAGAGAGGAGGTAACAATTAGGGAGAGGGGGTAATAAATTTTAGACTACAGTAAAAAGCACAGGGGACGGTCATTCTGATTGGTTGTTCATGAGTATGCGCGTTGTGTCGATATTGGGATTTGTGTTGTGACAGCGACAGCGGACAACTTTCTAGGCTTTCTAGAGTTTCTAGGTTATGATGCGATTACTGTATAAACAAAACAAAGACGTCTTTAGGAAAACTTACAAGCAAATGAAATGGATTTTGTCAACTATTTGACTAGGTATGGACCAATAATTCATAATTTAGTATGTTAGTAGTGTTCCTGTAGCCTTAATCATAAATATTTTTTGTTCTAGATATTATTTTCAAGATGAATAAGGGATAAAAATGTGGACCCATTGTTATAAAAGAAATTCTGGAATCAACACAAACATGGCAATAGAATCACTGAACAACTTACTAAAAACAAATCAACTAAAGAGGAATGCAAGAGTGACAATCGAGAAACTACTGGATACAATCGACGATCTAGTGGACATCAAAATGTTGAAGAGGATAGTGGACATTGAACGACCAAACACAAACAATTACCAGGACAGAATCATAATTAAAGCTCACAAACAGGCTGCTGCGATGAAGAACAAAATTAAGATAAAAAAGAACAATGTGGTATTTGGACATTTTCAGGTAACATCATTTAGAAATCCTAATATATCTTATAATATAAATATAAAGCAAGTATGTTATGTGAAAGTGAATGTAGGACGCTATACTGCAGAGTTTGCAAAATTTGCATACATCGGTACCAATGTGAGTGTCCTGAATATTTAGTGAGGAATACCTTGTGTAAGCATGTGCACTTGGTAAGAATGCATGAGGAGCGAATGGATGCTAATTCTGTTGTAGATGAAGCTGTAAAGTGTTTCGGAGAAAATTCATTCATTAAACTGCAGCAACAAGAGGAAATCAAGAAATTTATCAGCGAGAAAATAGAAGAGACAAATCAGCAGGACGAGATCCTTCAGGCGCAAAGTCATCGAAATATTCAGTGGCAAAACCTACAGAACTTTGTTAAAAGCTTGGATGAGAACGGTTTTACAACTATTGTGAAAGGCTTTGAAGTAACTGTGCAGAGGTATAGAGAAAAAATGAACAAGGCTACAAGAAAACGAAAAATGGAGACACAAAATTATTTCCCTTCTAAGAAACGTCCAGAAGTACCTAATACAGCAGAACATGAGTCGAACTTCCTTAAGTCGAATATTTCTGTAACGTGAATAAAAATTCGAGTCCCTTGAGTTTGGAAATTATAAAAAATATTTTTTTAACTCGATTTTTCTTATGTCCCTTCAGATTTAACTTATGGGAGTTTCACTGTAATTCAAAACCAATGAAAATCTTTTGTCATATCAGCTTTCATGTTATTTTTTTCAGCTCTAGGATTAGGAGAAAGGAAATCCAAACTTCATTGATGCTAGTTGAATATTTCATACCTAAGTTGAAAATAGCAATAGCATTAAGTAGATTTTGTTAATTTGATAGTCTTTTCATAATGTTAATAGATGTGTTACAGATATAGAGTAGATGTTAATAGATATAAAATAGATATTTCATAATGATAATATCAGTAGGAGCAGTGTGTAGAGGAGGACTAATTTTTTTACTGTATATAAATTAAGCTATACAAGAAATTTTATCTTTTTGGATATTGGATATATACCTATTATGTCAACAGGTATAAATTTATTGTAAGATAATATGGTTTTTATTTATCTCAGTGATTTTAAAATGTATTTGATGCTTTGATTTACTTTTTAATAAACCCCATTGTCAATTAACAGACTTTTATTTACATTAGTAAACACCTAATTATTAACGAATCCTTACTAATTAATTTCAAAATTCATAGTTTCCAATACAACTTTTTATCACAGTATACCTTATTTTTATACAAAGTGGCTCCTTTAGAGTTATTAGTAAATCCATAAATTATTCATTTTTTTGCTAATGTTTTCGTAAAAAGTGTCTACATTGCATATAAAATATGAACAGTTATAACTTCTTAGAAATCATTTAAAATGTACTCCTTACCGATTTTTCGTTTTTATGGCTAAAGATTTTTTAATGTATTAACAAAATTTTCAATAGTCGCATTGTGAACATTTCTCGAGTAGCCCGCCAAATGTTTGAATAGATACACGCCTACCAAAGTGAGATGACCAATCACAGCAACCGTCCCCTGTGCTTTTTACTGTAGTCTATAAATTTTGTAGACGGAACCGGCCATATTGAGAAGCCACTTTTCGAACGCGTGTTTACGATTGTTATTGCTGAATTATGCAGTGGCGGATCTATGGGGCAAGCTACAGGCTACCATTGGGAACCAAAGTTTAACAATAATAATAAATACATACATATTTTTAATATAATATACCCACTACATAACTGAATCGGCTTTTCCTCTCCTTCCTGGTTTCCTGCTCGTTCTTTGTCTCCCTGGTATACCTGGAGCACATTTCTTTTTTGGTAACTTTTCTTTTATTAACTGATTAACCCCAATATTGGAAAATTAACAGGTATAAATACTCAGCAATTCTATGAAACTTCACAAGATTTCGTCCCTAAATATCGTTAAAGTAGGGACGCTCAGGCAGTTTCTGGATTTTCCATAAACTACAAGTTGTCTTAGTCTTACTACAACACTTTATTGAAGTGAAACTTCTTTGCGCACGTTGTATACATTGGGGTGGGGTGTTGGTCGAGAAACCGCGTCACGCGTGATAAGTAATCTGAGGACAAAGCCGTGTTGCCAGAATGCGCGTAAAGTGTACCTCTCCCATCGCGCCCGCGAACCGAGCCGATCGCCAAATCGTTTCCGTGTGCTACCAAAGAGGTCAACGTGGCAACACCGGAGAACGTCGAGACTTTCGGACAGCTGACACCTAACCTAACCTCAAACGGCGAGAAACAATAACTTCGAGCGGCGACAAAACGGCGAGCTGTATTGTTCAATTACGTGACATGGACATAGAGAAAAGTGAGGAGGCGTCGTGCCTCACCTCACCTCAGATGAGAACATGGAGACACCGGAAGAGATGAAAGCCCACGGCGCACGGAGACTGGTCCGCGGCGAATGGATGGTAATTCTCTAACACAAGACGAAAGGTCTCGAGGCGGCGTACACGAGAATCTGTGGAGACCATCGTGAAGGCGGTCGTAGGAAGACTCCAGCAATAGATGATGGAAGCGGCGAGGCAACAAGCGACCATTGTTGCTCTGGACGTGTCGGGGCACACAGCAACGTTCGGATCAAGCCGCAGGGAGGAATCCGGAGTGGAGCAGGCGAGTGCTCGACTTCGACCGTCTTTGGCGATGAAGATGGTGGAAGTTATCGACCCCAGCAGTGTGGACACCGCGATGGCTCTCCAAGATTGATCAACTTGGATGGCGATCTACTACTGGACAGATTTAGAGAAGAGAACTTTGTTGCAGGCGCGGTTAGCAGGGACGGCGAAGCTCTGTCATCAGCATCTCGACAACTATGATCGACCGTGGGCAAAGTGGCGAGCCATGTTAGGGGCGGCGTTCCTTAGGCAGCGAGATTTCCACGGGATGATGACGGAGATGATGAGATGGGAAAAGTTGGCCAGCGAGACAATGAGCACCTACTACCAGGCGAAGTTGGCGGGAGAGTCGGCGTTACCAGTGAAATGCTGTCTCCTGCATTATTGCTGGATTGCCGGCAGAGCTACAAGCGAGTGCTTATGGCGTCTGTAGCACTTCCCCGGAACAGGGCAATCGAAAGCGTTTGATGTTAAAACTGCCAGCAGGTAGGAAATCACCTGAGCCGAGACTGTTGGCAGACTCGAGCGGACCGGTGCAAGCGTTGCGGCAGCAAAACAAAAATTGTCTTTTATATTAATTTCATTTATAAATCCTGTCTGTCGGTGAGCGTGCGCGCGCGCTTGTGTGTGTGTGCATATGGCCAAAGAAGTTTCACTTCCACCGTCTGGTCCGACGCAGACCTTTATAGTTTTATTATTATAAAATCTCATTATAAAAATATAATTTCCCACAAAGCGAGGAAAACTGGAGTTTCTTTTCATCGGTAGGTATCTAATAAATCTTTGAGGTTGATATTGTTAGTATTAAAATAATTTCTGGCGATTTATACCATTTTTCAATTAATAGCTTATTTTTAGTTAGCATTCTAGTGAGTGGCGTGATAGTAATTTTTGGAACTTTAGTTCCTTACGCCAGGGGTTTGGGAGCGAGGGTGGTCGCGCAGCAAAAAATCTGACCGTTAAATGGAATGCGTTACCGGAATGCGTTACCGGAGCGAACGCGGCCGAGCCGGTACGAACGCTGCCGAGCCGCTCGCTATCTTTCTCTCTCTCTCTCTCTCTCTCTCTCTCTCTCTCTCTCTCTCTCTCTCTCTCTCTCGTTGAGTCGTTCGCTGTCTTTGTCACTGCTCTCGTGTACGAAGCCTCGTGTACCAAGCAGTGACTCATAGGCTTCAGACTTATATGCTACGATTCTGAACACATCTGTAGCGATCGTAGTCAAATCTAATTTTTTTTACTGTATATAAATTAAGCTATACAAGAAATTTTATCTTTTTGGATATTGGATATATACCTATTATGTCAACAGGTATAAATTTATTGTAAGATAATATGGTTTTTATTTATCTCAGTGATTTTAAAATGTATTTGATGCTTTGATTTACTTTTTAATAAACCCCATTGTCAATTAACAGACTTTTATTTACATTAGTAAACACCTAATTATTAACGAATCCTTACTAATTAATTTCAAAATTCATAGTTTCCAATACAACTTTTTATCACAGTATACCTTATTTTTATACAAAGTGGCTCCTTTAGAGTTATTAGTAAATCCATAAATTATTCATTTTTTTGCTAATGTTTTCGTAAAAAGTGTCTACATTGCATATAAAATATGAACAGTTATAACTTCTTAGAAATCATTTAAAATGTACTCCTTACCGATTTTTCGTTTTTATGGCTAAAGATTTTTTAATGTATTAACAAAATTTTCAATAGTCGCATTGTGAACATTTCTCGAGTAGCCCGCCAAATGTTTGAATAGATACACGCCTACCAAAGTGAGATGACCAATCACAGCAACCGTCCCCTGTGCTTTTTACTGTAGTCTATAAATTTTGTAGACGGAACCGGCCATATTGAGAAGCCACTTTTCGAACGCGTGTTTACGATTGTTATTGCTGAATTATGCAGTGGCGGATCTATGGGGCAAGCTACAGGCTACCATTGGGAACCAAAGTTTAACAATAATAATAAATACATACATATTTTTAATATAATATACCCACTACATAACTGAATCGGCTTTTCCTCTCCTTCCTGGTTTCCTGCTCGTTCTTTGTCTCCCTGGTATACCTGGAGCACATTTCTTTTTTGGTAACTTTTCTTTTATTAACTGATTAACCCCAATATTGGAAAATTAACAGGTATAAATACTCAGCAATTCTATGAAACTTCACAAGATTTCGTCCCTAAATATCGTTAAAGTAGGGACGCTCAGGCAGTTTCTGGATTTTCCATAAACTACAAGTTGTCTTAGTCTTACTACAACACTTTATTGAAGTGAAACTTCTTTGCGCACGTTGTATACATTGGGGTGGGGTGTTGGTCGAGAAACCGCGTCACGCGTGATAAGTAATCTGAGGACAAAGCCGTGTTGCCAGAATGCGCGTAAAGTGTACCTCTCCCATCGCGCCCGCGAACCGAGCCGATCGCCAAATCGTTTCCGTGTGCTACCAAAGAGGTCAACGTGGCAACACCGGAGAACGTCGAGACTTTCGGACAGCTGACACCTAACCTAACCTCAAACGGCGAGAAACAATAACTTCGAGCGGCGACAAAACGGCGAGCTGTATTGTTCAATTACGTGACATGGACATAGAGAAAAGTGAGGAGGCGTCGTGCCTCACCTCACCTCAGATGAGAACATGGAGACACCGGAAGAGATGAAAGCCCACGGCGCACGGAGACTGGTCCGCGGCGAATGGATGGTAATTCTCTAACACAAGACGAAAGGTCTCGAGGCGGCGTACACGAGAATCTGTGGAGACCATCGTGAAGGCGGTCGTAGGAAGACTCCAGCAATAGATGATGGAAGCGGCGAGGCAACAAGCGACCATTGTTGCTCTGGACGTGTCGGGGCACACAGCAACGTTCGGATCAAGCCGCAGGGAGGAATCCGGAGTGGAGCAGGCGAGTGCTCGACTTCGACCGTCTTTGGCGATGAAGATGGTGGAAGTTATCGACCCCAGCAGTGTGGACACCGCGATGGCTCTCCAAGATTGATCAACTTGGATGGCGATCTACTACTGGACAGATTTAGAGAAGAGAACTTTGTTGCAGGCGCGGTTAGCAGGGACGGCGAAGCTCTGTCATCAGCATCTCGACAACTATGATCGACCGTGGGCAAAGTGGCGAGCCATGTTAGGGGCGGCGTTCCTTAGGCAGCGAGATTTCCACGGGATGATGACGGAGATGATGAGATGGGAAAAGTTGGCCAGCGAGACAATGAGCACCTACTACCAGGCGAAGTTGGCGGGAGAGTCGGCGTTACCAGTGAAATGCTGTCTCCTGCATTATTGCTGGATTGCCGGCAGAGCTACAAGCGAGTGCTTATGGCGTCTGTAGCACTTCCCCGGAACAGGGCAATCGAAAGCGTTTGATGTTAAAACTGCCAGCAGGTAGGAAATCACCTGAGCCGAGACTGTTGGCAGACTCGAGCGGACCGGTGCAAGCGTTGCGGCAGCAAAACAAAAATTGTCTTTTATATTAATTTCATTTATAAATCCTGTCTGTCGGTGAGCGTGCGCGCGCGCTTGTGTGTGTGTGCATATGGCCAAAGAAGTTTCACTTCCACCGTCTGGTCCGACGCAGACCTTTATAGTTTTATTATTATAAAATCTCATTATAAAAATATAATTTCCCACAAAGCGAGGAAAACTGGAGTTTCTTTTCATCGGTAGGTATCTAATAAATCTTTGAGGTTGATATTGTTAGTATTAAAATAATTTCTGGCGATTTATACCATTTTTCAATTAATAGCTTATTTTTAGTTAGCATTCTAGTGAGTGGCGTGATAGTAATTTTTGGAACTTTAGTTCCTTACGCCAGGGGTTTGGGAGCGAGGGTGGTCGCGCAGCAAAAAATCTGACCGTTAAATGGAATGCGTTACCGGAATGCGTTACCGGAGCGAACGCGGCCGAGCCGGTACGAACGCTGCCGAGCCGCTCGCTATCTTTCTCTCTCTCTCTCTCTCTCTCTCTCTCTCTCTCTCTCTCTCTCTCTCTCTCTCGTTGAGTCGTTCGCTGTCTTTGTCACTGCTCTCGTGTACGAAGCCTCGTGTACCAAGCAGTGACTCATAGGCTTCAGACTTATATGCTACGATTCTGAACACATCTGTAGCGATCGTAGTCAAATCTAATTTTTTTTACTGTATATAAATTAAGCTATACAAGAAATTTTATCTTTTTGGATATTGGATATATACCTATTATGTCAACAGGTATAAATTTATTGTAAGATAATATGGTTTTTATTTATCTCAGTGATTTTAAAATGTATTTGATGCTTTGATTTACTTTTTAATAAACCCCATTGTCAATTAACAGACTTTTATTTACATTAGTAAACACCTAATTATTAACGAATCCTTACTAATTAATTTCAAAATTCATAGTTTCCAATACAACTTTTTATCACAGTATACCTTATTTTTATACAAAGTGGCTCCTTTAGAGTTATTAGTAAATCCATAAATTATTCATTTTTTTGCTAATGTTTTCGTAAAAAGTGTCTACATTGCATATAAAATATGAACAGTTATAACTTCTTAGAAATCATTTAAAATGTACTCCTTACCGATTTTTCGTTTTTATGGCTAAAGATTTTTTAATGTATTAACAAAATTTTCAATAGTCGCATTGTGAACATTTCTCGAGTAGCCCGCC
This sequence comes from Cryptocephalus moraei, assembly GCA_946251905.1. Lineage (NCBI taxonomy): Eukaryota > Metazoa > Arthropoda > Insecta > Coleoptera > Chrysomelidae > Cryptocephalus > Cryptocephalus moraei. The sequence goes on from OX276452.1 coordinate 4,244,926, forward strand.
AAATGTTTGAATAGATACACGCCTACCAAAGTGAGATGACCAATCACAGCAACCGTCCCCTGTGCTTTTTACTGTAGTCTATAAATTTTGTAGACGGAACCGGCCATATTGAGAAGCCACTTTTCGAACGCGTGTTTACGATTGTTATTGCTGAATTATGCAGTGGCGGATCTATGGGGCAAGCTACAGGCTACCATTGGGAACCAAAGTTTAACAATAATAATAAATACATACATATTTTTAATATAATATACCCACTACATAACTGAATCGGCTTTTCCTCTCCTTCCTGGTTTCCTGCTCGTTCTTTGTCTCCCTGGTATACCTGGAGCACATTTCTTTTTTGGTAACTTTTCTTTTATTAACTGATTAACCCCAATATTGGAAAATTAACAGGTATAAATACTCAGCAATTCTATGAAACTTCACAAGATTTCGTCCCTAAATATCGTTAAAGTAGGGACGCTCAGGCAGTTTCTGGATTTTCCATAAACTACAAGTTGTCTTAGTCTTACTACAACACTTTATTGAAGTGAAACTTCTTTGCGCACGTTGTATACATTGGGGTGGGGTGTTGGTCGAGAAACCGCGTCACGCGTGATAAGTAATCTGAGGACAAAGCCGTGTTGCCAGAATGCGCGTAAAGTGTACCTCTCCCATCGCGCCCGCGAACCGAGCCGATCGCCAAATCGTTTCCGTGTGCTACCAAAGAGGTCAACGTGGCAACACCGGAGAACGTCGAGACTTTCGGACAGCTGACACCTAACCTAACCTCAAACGGCGAGAAACAATAACTTCGAGCGGCGACAAAACGGCGAGCTGTATTGTTCAATTACGTGACATGGACATAGAGAAAAGTGAGGAGGCGTCGTGCCTCACCTCACCTCAGATGAGAACATGGAGACACCGGAAGAGATGAAAGCCCACGGCGCACGGAGACTGGTCCGCGGCGAATGGATGGTAATTCTCTAACACAAGACGAAAGGTCTCGAGGCGGCGTACACGAGAATCTGTGGAGACCATCGTGAAGGCGGTCGTAGGAAGACTCCAGCAATAGATGATGGAAGCGGCGAGGCAACAAGCGACCATTGTTGCTCTGGACGTGTCGGGGCACACAGCAACGTTCGGATCAAGCCGCAGGGAGGAATCCGGAGTGGAGCAGGCGAGTGCTCGACTTCGACCGTCTTTGGCGATGAAGATGGTGGAAGTTATCGACCCCAGCAGTGTGGACACCGCGATGGCTCTCCAAGATTGATCAACTTGGATGGCGATCTACTACTGGACAGATTTAGAGAAGAGAACTTTGTTGCAGGCGCGGTTAGCAGGGACGGCGAAGCTCTGTCATCAGCATCTCGACAACTATGATCGACCGTGGGCAAAGTGGCGAGCCATGTTAGGGGCGGCGTTCCTTAGGCAGCGAGATTTCCACGGGATGATGACGGAGATGATGAGATGGGAAAAGTTGGCCAGCGAGACAATGAGCACCTACTACCAGGCGAAGTTGGCGGGAGAGTCGGCGTTACCAGTGAAATGCTGTCTCCTGCATTATTGCTGGATTGCCGGCAGAGCTACAAGCGAGTGCTTATGGCGTCTGTAGCACTTCCCCGGAACAGGGCAATCGAAAGCGTTTGATGTTAAAACTGCCAGCAGGTAGGAAATCACCTGAGCCGAGACTGTTGGCAGACTCGAGCGGACCGGTGCAAGCGTTGCGGCAGCAAAACAAAAATTGTCTTTTATATTAATTTCATTTATAAATCCTGTCTGTCGGTGAGCGTGCGCGCGCGCTTGTGTGTGTGTGCATATGGCCAAAGAAGTTTCACTTCCACCGTCTGGTCCGACGCAGACCTTTATAGTTTTATTATTATAAAATCTCATTATAAAAATATAATTTCCCACAAAGCGAGGAAAACTGGAGTTTCTTTTCATCGGTAGGTATCTAATAAATCTTTGAGGTTGATATTGTTAGTATTAAAATAATTTCTGGCGATTTATACCATTTTTCAATTAATAGCTTATTTTTAGTTAGCATTCTAGTGAGTGGCGTGATAGTAATTTTTGGAACTTTAGTTCCTTACGCCAGGGGTTTGGGAGCGAGGGTGGTCGCGCAGCAAAAAATCTGACCGTTAAATGGAATGCGTTACCGGAATGCGTTACCGGAGCGAACGCGGCCGAGCCGGTACGAACGCTGCCGAGCCGCTCGCTATCTTTCTCTCTCTCTCTCTCTCTCTCTCTCTCTCTCTCTCTCTCTCTCTCTCTCTCTCTCGTTGAGTCGTTCGCTGTCTTTGTCACTGCTCTCGTGTACGAAGCCTCGTGTACCAAGCAGTGACTCATAGGCTTCAGACTTATATGCTACGATTCTGAACACATCTGTAGCGATCGTAGTCAAATCTAATTTTTTTTACTGTATATAAATTAAGCTATACAAGAAATTTTATCTTTTTGGATATTGGATATATACCTATTATGTCAACAGGTATAAATTTATTGTAAGATAATATGGTTTTTATTTATCTCAGTGATTTTAAAATGTATTTGATGCTTTGATTTACTTTTTAATAAACCCCATTGTCAATTAACAGACTTTTATTTACATTAGTAAACACCTAATTATTAACGAATCCTTACTAATTAATTTCAAAATTCATAGTTTCCAATACAACTTTTTATCACAGTATACCTTATTTTTATACAAAGTGGCTCCTTTAGAGTTATTAGTAAATCCATAAATTATTCATTTTTTTGCTAATGTTTTCGTAAAAAGTGTCTACATTGCATATAAAATATGAACAGTTATAACTTCTTAGAAATCATTTAAAATGTACTCCTTACCGATTTTTCGTTTTTATGGCTAAAGATTTTTTAATGTATTAACAAAATTTTCAATAGTCGCATTGTGAACATTTCTCGAGTAGCCCGCCAAATGTTTGAATAGATACACGCCTACCAAAGTGAGATGACCAATCACAGCAACCGTCCCCTGTGCTTTTTACTGTAGTCTATAAATTTTGTAGACGGAACCGGCCATATTGAGAAGCCACTTTTCGAACGCGTGTTTACGATTGTTATTGCTGAATTATGCAGTGGCGGATCTATGGGGCAAGCTACAGGCTACCATTGGGAACCAAAGTTTAACAATAATAATAAATACATACATATTTTTAATATAATATACCCACTACATAACTGAATCGGCTTTTCCTCTCCTTCCTGGTTTCCTGCTCGTTCTTTGTCTCCCTGGTATACCTGGAGCACATTTCTTTTTTGGTAACTTTTCTTTTATTAACTGATTAACCCCAATATTGGAAAATTAACAGGTATAAATACTCAGCAATTCTATGAAACTTCACAAGATTTCGTCCCTAAATATCGTTAAAGTAGGGACGCTCAGGCAGTTTCTGGATTTTCCATAAACTACAAGTTGTCTTAGTCTTACTACAACACTTTATTGAAGTGAAACTTCTTTGCGCACGTTGTATACATTGGGGTGGGGTGTTGGTCGAGAAACCGCGTCACGCGTGATAAGTAATCTGAGGACAAAGCCGTGTTGCCAGAATGCGCGTAAAGTGTACCTCTCCCATCGCGCCCGCGAACCGAGCCGATCGCCAAATCGTTTCCGTGTGCTACCAAAGAGGTCAACGTGGCAACACCGGAGAACGTCGAGACTTTCGGACAGCTGACACCTAACCTAACCTCAAACGGCGAGAAACAATAACTTCGAGCGGCGACAAAACGGCGAGCTGTATTGTTCAATTACGTGACATGGACATAGAGAAAAGTGAGGAGGCGTCGTGCCTCACCTCACCTCAGATGAGAACATGGAGACACCGGAAGAGATGAAAGCCCACGGCGCACGGAGACTGGTCCGCGGCGAATGGATGGTAATTCTCTAACACAAGACGAAAGGTCTCGAGGCGGCGTACACGAGAATCTGTGGAGACCATCGTGAAGGCGGTCGTAGGAAGACTCCAGCAATAGATGATGGAAGCGGCGAGGCAACAAGCGACCATTGTTGCTCTGGACGTGTCGGGGCACACAGCAACGTTCGGATCAAGCCGCAGGGAGGAATCCGGAGTGGAGCAGGCGAGTGCTCGACTTCGACCGTCTTTGGCGATGAAGATGGTGGAAGTTATCGACCCCAGCAGTGTGGACACCGCGATGGCTCTCCAAGATTGATCAACTTGGATGGCGATCTACTACTGGACAGATTTAGAGAAGAGAACTTTGTTGCAGGCGCGGTTAGCAGGGACGGCGAAGCTCTGTCATCAGCATCTCGACAACTATGATCGACCGTGGGCAAAGTGGCGAGCCATGTTAGGGGCGGCGTTCCTTAGGCAGCGAGATTTCCACGGGATGATGACGGAGATGATGAGATGGGAAAAGTTGGCCAGCGAGACAATGAGCACCTACTACCAGGCGAAGTTGGCGGGAGAGTCGGCGTTACCAGTGAAATGCTGTCTCCTGCATTATTGCTGGATTGCCGGCAGAGCTACAAGCGAGTGCTTATGGCGTCTGTAGCACTTCCCCGGAACAGGGCAATCGAAAGCGTTTGATGTTAAAACTGCCAGCAGGTAGGAAATCACCTGAGCCGAGACTGTTGGCAGACTCGAGCGGACCGGTGCAAGCGTTGCGGCAGCAAAACAAAAATTGTCTTTTATATTAATTTCATTTATAAATCCTGTCTGTCGGTGAGCGTGCGCGCGCGCTTGTGTGTGTGTGCATATGGCCAAAGAAGTTTCACTTCCACCGTCTGGTCCGACGCAGACCTTTATAGTTTTATTATTATAAAATCTCATTATAAAAATATAATTTCCCACAAAGCGAGGAAAACTGGAGTTTCTTTTCATCGGTAGGTATCTAATAAATCTTTGAGGTTGATATTGTTAGTATTAAAATAATTTCTGGCGATTTATACCATTTTTCAATTAATAGCTTATTTTTAGTTAGCATTCTAGTGAGTGGCGTGATAGTAATTTTTGGAACTTTAGTTCCTTACGCCAGGGGTTTGGGAGCGAGGGTGGTCGCGCAGCAAAAAATCTGACCGTTAAATGGAATGCGTTACCGGAATGCGTTACCGGAGCGAACGCGGCCGAGCCGGTACGAACGCTGCCGAGCCGCTCGCTATCTTCTCTCTCTCTCTCTCTCTCTCTCTCTCTCTCTCTCTCTCTCTCTCTCTCTCTCTCTCGTTGAGTCGTTCGCTGTCTTTGTCACTGCTCTCGTGTACGAAGCCTCGTGTACCAAGCAGTGACTCATAGGCTTCAGACTTATATGCTACGATTCTGAACACATCTGTAGCGATCGTAGTCAAATCTGTAAGCCTCGTTAGCATAAATGCAATTCTGAACATTATCGTAAGTTACGGTTTCTCGTAACTTCTTACGATATATCGTAAGTAGTTATAGGAAGCCTTCTGTGTGTCTGTAGACACTCGAAAAACCGTAGTGGAAGAAAATGAGAAGAGGTAATTCATGTAAAACGTTGCAATATAAATAAAAACATGAATTGTGTAGACAGTTTTTGAGTTATCAGACAACCGATACGTTCTCACGAAAATGTTAGGTTAAAAAAATATTCAAAGTTGATCAATGTTTAATAGCGCCAAAATGGCATATATTTCTGTGATGTTTTCGCATGTTTTCAGTGCGTCACAAATTGTTTATTTTAGGAACAGGACAAGAATTATAAGAAAAAATCTGCGAGACGTGATGAATCCCATTGAGATTCCAGAGCAGCATTTTAAACAAATGTTTCGTTTAGGTAAGATAAACGTAGAAATGCTCATAAGGGAATTACAACCTTACATACCTCACAGAGGCACGATTTCGTTGCATTTAAAGGTAAAATTGTACATGCTTTTGCTGAAGTGAGGTAATTAACACGCCTTTATTGTTCAGCGACATTACATTTAGCTGCTACAGGTTCTTCTCAGAGCCTTGTCGGTAGCAATGGTTGGATTGCATTAAGCCAAAAGAAACGAAAGATTCTCAAAAGAAAACATTACCACTTCAAACTTCACTTAAAATATTCAATTCCATTTTTTTTCAAAAATTTGGTTGTTAATTAAAAGGAACTAAAGTTCCTAACGCGTGTCCCGCGACACGTTTTTGCTTTATTTCAGTTTTCCAAAAAATGAACAACAGCGTATGGTTGTAAAAACTGATGTAGGTAATTTTGTCATGAACTATTAGTAGAAATATGCATTAAATCAATCAAGAAAATTTAAAAAAAAATCTTTAATTAATTCGTATTGAGCAACCTTCGTATTGTTTTATATGGTACCATTTTGTGACATTTTATGGAAAATTAAACTGCTTCATACTAACTGGAATTATTATTTCATAACTTTAGTTAATGTATTTGAAATGCTACGCCACTGGAGAGAAAGATTTCTTACAGGAAGTCGGCCATATGCAGAAGCCACTTTGGTCTGTGCTTTGGTCTATTTGTTCCAACAACATTTGTTACCTCCTCTCTCTTTTATCTCTATGGTCGAAAGTCACTTGCCGCAAAATACGACAGCTGACAGCCGGAATATGGCATCGGTACGATCGATGATTGGTTCGACAAATCAACGAATGCGGCAACATATCAAACATGCCAGATATCTACTTTCTGGTGTCGCAATGCAAATTTGCCACATTTTGCCCTACACGGGAGACTTGTGAACATCCGCACGTACACATGCGCATTTTATCCCTTAATTGCGGTGCCGGAAGTCGATTTGCCTAGAGTGCCTAGAAAAGTAGAGTGTGGACAACTATGTAACAAGCACTGATTGGTTCATTTGAAATGTTGGACCATAATGGCGGCACCAATAAACAAGTGAATTGAAATAGCGCGAATTTGAATTTCATTTTGCATGTCCTGTGCAATAGTACATGGGCGGCGCATGAAATTGTTTATTTGCAAGGCGATGATTTTTAAGAAATAAAATGCTTAGCCTTGTTTATGAGAGAACAATTATTCGATTAGTGGTGTCCCTTTGCCATAACCATCTTTTGCGTTATACGCATAACAAAAACAAACAAAACGAACAAACAAAAACTTAACCTCTACGAAAAATGAACTAGACAGTGTAATATAATAATGAGACTGGCTTCTAGTTCTTGGAGTTGATTCAGGTTAGTACTATAAAACATTAGCAAATCGAAAATTTAACAAAGGTATATTATTTGTTGATAAGACAAATTTATGGGGTTTGTGATATGATGAAACCCTCAAATAAAACATTGGAAAATGTTACAATGAAAAGGGAAATAAAATAAAAACAGATTTATTTCATTAACACCTTTGTTGTATTGCATGCATTGCCATAGACTCACGGCTACGTCTATGTCTTACATTTAAAGTTTGTATTTTATGATTGTAAATCCTTAACCTAAACCGAATAAACTAAAAGCGATTCTTTTTTAATATCATGACAAGTCTCTAGATTACATGGTATGTTTCTCATTTTTTCTAAATGGTTTCTAAATTTTTTCTCTAAATGGTTTAAACTTAAAACCTACAACTGGGGATTATTTTCTTTCAGTAAGTGTATTTACATCTAGCATTGCAATCTATAAGGATGTCGAACTTTCGCACTTATTCAGAAATACACTGTATGGCCTGAATACAACACAACTACTATGATAATCACTTTCACTTCAATACATACTTATTTTGGGAACGCTCTTAAATATGTCCCCAACAATAATTCTCTGCTACAGGAAACACTTTAGAAACACTACAAACACAATAAAGGAAATTAACCAAAATGAACAAAAATACGTACGCACGCTTATGGACTTTCCACTCCCGTCATACATGGAACTTAATATAAATCTTAGAACATATTTCAATAATTGCCTTTCTTGCCTTTGTATGAAACTTACGACCCGTGTCAGCCGCCATTATGGTCCCAAATCCGTTAGTTGGCCACACTCTACTCTTCTAGGCACTCTAGATTTGCCTAATCATTTTGCCGAACGCAATAAACTCGTGAATCCGGCCTATTTCGGAAAATATTTCCGGTACTGCGTTTGTTAGAAGTAGAAAAAAATATTTTCCCACAAACTTCGGTGCCTTATCGATCACTTCATTAATACAATGATTTTAAAATACTGTGACTTTATTTATTCATAACAACAGTTTATTACCAAAGTATGTATATTATAACATATTGACGTAATTTTTCTATGAGTTTTAAGTTTTCAGTATACTTTTGGCCCTTTCTTTGTGAGATTTACCAACTACCACTGCTATAGTGATAATAATGATAATTTACTAGTTTAAATTTTATCGCCGATTTTCATCGCTTTGTTCTATGAATAGGTTTATCTTTCACAGAACTACATATTGATCTTTGTTACCAACATAATAGTTGGGAACTGTGATAATCTTATTAAAATAACTAACCGACAAATGCCTAAAATGCATATAAATTATAATGCTTTTATTAAGATAATCAATAAAGATGTCATCCAGCTAAACAAATTTGCAAATGGAAACGTATAAATGAGTCTATGGCGAAATGTATACCAAAAATTTAAAAAAATAAAAAAGTACCGGGCCGAGGCAAACTTTCGTTGGTAAGAAGACTGTCATATTGTTTTTTGAAGATTGGTTTTTTAGTTTTGTGACATTTATAACAAAAATTTATTTTTCTCATTCACGATTGAAAAGTTGTACTTTTCGACTGTCATTTTAGTGTGAAAAGTGCAATTTTAATGCACTTGTTTTACTTTAAAAAATAGACTCGACCTGTTTCGCCCAAAAGTATATAAAAGATATTTTTCGAAACATCTTAATTATTTTGTGAATGACAAAAAATCTTGTTGATACATATGGGAACAGTTCGTTTACTGCACTTTGAATTACAGATCTCGCTGCGCTCGTTCTGTAAACTTTCAAACGCGTGCTTTAAACATGCACTTTTCACACTTGTATCATAAATAGCTATATTTTCTGATAGTACCTAATTCGATATGTATTTCTTTAAATATTTCACAGGTTTTAATTTCACTTTGAACTTTGAACAGATTGATTAAATTTATTTTTATTATTACCTATCAGCATTGGGTATACTGCCTATTATCAATATAATTATTGATTATTATTATTATTATTATTATATAGTAATATAATTATAACCTTTATTGTCTTTGCTATTATTAAAAGTATAATAGTTACTTCTTTATCGAATTTAGTAGCTTTCATAGTACTGATATTCCCATAGTAATTTTAAGATCGCACCATCCCGACCAACCAATCGCCGATAGGATTACTAAGCAATAGTAGGTCAAATAGCGTGATTTGCACATTCATAAACAAGCGTGGATACAATAGTGCGGGAAAGTTAAACGCGATTTGTTTACGATGTTTACATTATTTATCGATTAACCAAACAAACTCCATAACGATCATTCATGTGTATACTGTTTTAGTCTTACTGTATCAAATTTATTTGTAGAGGTCGTCACAAAATTCCTCCGATTTCTCTCTCCCCCACCTCTCGTTTACTTAATACAAAATTAATGTCCAACTATTAATCAAACCCGACCACGCATCCAGAAACTGGACCGTAAATGCATTTTTCCCCTCTTTCTCGCCATTTATTAATAGTCTGAAACACTTGGCAGGGACGAGATAAGCATATAGAGGAGGACTGCCAGGAATAATAGTAAAAAAAGTGAATTGAAAAAATGTATAAATAACATCTGAAATTTATTTTTCGAATTTCGGGAACGAACTGAATTGTTGTTATTTCGTGCAACGATTTGTAAGTTAAATGGGGGATTTTTCGTATTTCGGCTTGAATCCGAGTACGATCGGGAGTTATATTTAGCACATTTTGTTGGATCGGAGTTAAGTAACAGGAGGTATACAGTGACGCGATAAAGTCGTATAAGATATTGTGGGTGACAAAATGTTTGATGTGTAGGTTACTATGCGACAACTGATACCACAGAAGTAAAAGGTAAGTGATGCAAAAAACTCTCAAGGATATCTCAAAACGTTTAATATAAATGTTAAATGAATTTTAAAATTACTATAAATTGTGCTCAAACTTTGGCGCAGTTTATCTTAAATTCGAAGTCTTATCTTATTAGTTTTTGAAATAAGATTTGTGGAAGTGATGTGTTTAAATATGCTCGAATGGATATCAGCCGAACTCCCTCTAGATTTACTTATAATTTGCTGGATGAAAATTAAAATAAATAGAAGAGATTTCCAAAATTCGTGAATCGCTCATTACAAAATCCATTATTAAATTAAAGAAATTGTGATCATAATCTACTTCTCTCCAGATAATTTTCTCTTTTTTTTTTACATCAATTGGATTCAATTTACTATTACAGCCATGGCCCCGACCGACGTCGATGTCCCTGAGGTAATAAAACTCCAGCTGAGGAAACCGAAAAGCTGGAACTGGCAGCTTTCCACGTCCAAATCGTCCCCTCATTTAACCCTACCTGTTATACAGCTGTACGATTACAAAGGGAACCTCCTGGTTGAAGCTGCAGACTCCGGGCGCGTGCTGATGAGGAGCTGGACCAGCTCCACCTTAATCACCAGCTCGGACGTCTCCAGCAGTTCGAGATCCAGAGGGAGGAGGGTCAAGCGCTCCAGGAGCGAAACTCTCGACGTGAATGGTAAGAAGACCAAGACAGTTGAAAGTCGTGCCAGAACATTCTTCATTTAATAATTGTAATAACAGTTACAATAATAATAATATTAGTATAAAATATATTATCATACATTATAATCTCAAGAACTTGCTACCACGAAGCCTGTAAAAGTACTCCATTAAGAGACATACTATTATGCAAGAACAAGCCACACCAATCCCTTCATAGAAACTTTCTCTGCCCTCTTTCAACACGAAATTGCCCTTACGGAGAAAAGAAGAAACTCCTGCTTCCACCTACAGATCGCTTCTCACAACAGAATGAAACTCGTACAGCAGCGGCCATAGTTACATAGTTACATGTACCATAGTGGTACATAGTTTAGATGGATGGATCGAAAACATAAAATGGAGTAGGATCAGCAATTGTTATAGTAGAAAACAAATAATATAGTTGGACATTAAGCCCCTACTGCACAATTTATATTGCGGAATTGTATGCCATCTGGAAATCCCTTCTGCTCTTCTCATTTTCCGAATTGCACGATTTGTTCAGACTCATTAAGCATCATTTATGTACTATTTTACTAAAAACTTCTTTTGCTGAAAAATCTTCGAATTAGTGACTCACCTTTCATCAAATGGTAAACAGTGTGGTGAACTCGTGAATGTCTAGCCACTGTAATATTACTGAAAACGAGATGCACATGCTACTATTTCCCCGGAAGATGAAAGAATCTCTATTCCATCCCAGGACATGAACGTAACAATCAAAACGAAAATCTTTGAAGTAGGCCAAGACAGATGTACGACGCATGACACTAGTTTGAATACCATAGAACCTACAAAAGAAAAATGGTCCTACCTGAAAACCTTGAACAAACGAGTGAGACGAGAACAAGTTATTACCTGCCGCTTGAGAATTGAGAATTAGAATACTAATCTCACCCATTCCTATCTCCTAGATCTCCTAGCGAGAGACCCTAGACCTTGGTACAACCACTGCAATACTAGACTTACCATTCCACACATCTTCTCTTGTTCTATTTACCCTTAACACAGAATTAATCATGGAATAGAGCACTCAATCGATAATACATTAAAAAATGTGAGATACATTGAAAGGTCACTTAACTACATATGACATCTAAGCTTATTCAACAAGATTTATAATAATAATAAAATAATAATAATAATAATAATATTAATAATAATACAAACGAAGTTGGCAAAATATGCGGATTGGTCGTTCCGGATAAAACAGCAATGGGGAGAGAACAACGTGATTATTCCCCCTCTAATCATCAGTAGAACGGGAGTCGTACCTCGCTCACTGAAACAGAATTTGTCAGCTTTGCAACTAAAAGAGTCTTTAATTGCAGATATGCAACAAAAGTCTAATATTTAATACCTGTCAGATTGTTCGTAAATTTTTAAAAATTAAATTATTCATTTTTATTATTCAGTATTCATCTTGTCAATACCAATGAGTACGAAGACATCGTCACAGATGAGACTACAGCAAAAAAATAATAATAATATTCACTTATTTTTCAATAATAATTTTACTAAATTATTATAGAAGCTACGAGAGGGAGAAGAGTATAAGCCCCTTTCCCACTCTACGTCACGATCTTCTAATTGGTCTTTAAGCAAACAAAAAGAAAGGATGTGCACTGTTTTTGCAGAGAGGCAAACAAGCAGGCGCATGTTTTATCAGAAACTAAATAATAATTCTGCATCACTTAATTATTGCGTTATATATTAGGTTTAGGTTATTATAATTAAGTTATACTAAAAAAAATAAATAAAAGAGAAAATATCCTGAATTTTTCTGCTCCTCAATATGATGATATAATTTTCATGAGTGAGTCACGTATTTAGAAAGAAATTATCTATTTTTTGAAAAAAAAATTCGAATGATTTGGCATAAGTGAATTTTAAAGTTGTAAACAGTATTAAAATCTTGTAGACGAAATTGAATAACTTTCAGAAGTATTGCTATTAGTGCTGATATTATTATTTTTTTATAGTAAGGGAAATGAAACAATAATGATCTTAATGTGTCGCTAGTACGACTAAAAAAATGATATAACAAAAATGAGATCAGTATTTCACAAAAACATATCAACATTTCAAGAGAAAACTGCATTTTCCAAATTAGGCGACTGATTTTGTAAATTTGACCTAAAGGTTCTTAATTTGAATAATATGCGCGGAAGTCACTTTTGCGCGCAGATCGCAATCCTCAACATCCCCAAATCATGAACATTATTGTGCCCATCACAATATTAATCGTCATACCATCACGTTGATAAGAATGGGCCCCACCCTCACCTTTTTTAAAAGAGAGGTGGGTACATCCACAATATAAACACTTTATATCAATTTCATCTTCTGTTTCCGAATTTCCATATTCTGTGCTTTCAGTTCTTTTTTCCGGTGCGAAAAATTTTTCACCCCTTTTTAATCCTGTAACAGATTCTTTGCGGCTGGAACTTTTAATAGCTAACAACTTTTTACTTTTTTTAGTTCTCCTTTTGTTGTCTTTTCTTCAACGTCTTTTCCATACGCGCTACGTGTAAAATTCACAACGATTCCTGTTGCTCTTGCCATTCTTTTCACCATTATAACATTTAGTTTGGCCAAAGTTTCGTTCAAATTATATCTTACGATTAAAACTTGAGTATACGGTGTTCAGATTTAATAAAAATGTTTTATCCACAGTCACTTTATAATTAGACTTTCATTCACTCTTATGAATTGTATTAACCAATGTTTTATCCACGTGTGGAATGAAATTAGTTTATTTCACTAGAGGAGTAAAGTTACTTTATTCCACTGTTACAAAAATGAAAAATTGAAAAAAATCTACAACACCTTAGCAACCAGCGCGCATAGCATTCAGAGTTTCACCGAGCTTTAAAAAGGACGTCACGGAACAGAAATTTGATATGATGTTTCAATAACTTTAATAATTAGGGCATTCTAAAAAATAATCCCAAGGCAAAGATGTCGACACATTAGACACTTTACTTTTTAACTTGATCTAACGAAGTAGCTAATTAAAAAACTTCATTAGTTACTTTTACAACTTCATATATGGCAGTTCAAGTTATTTCTGTTGCATTAAAGTTGTCATAGGCTCTTTAGAAGCTCCTTAACTTCTTTTGAAACAACAGCTTAAGTATAAGATAACTGCGACTTCTTTAAAAATGTCGTCAAACTACTTAGTAGCTTAAAAATTGTTTTACCATGTCACAACTGCTTTTAAATCTTTATGAATTGTACACCTTCGTTAAGATAATCACAACTCCATTAAAAGTGTCCTAGGATCATCATAACTGTAACAATTAGCTTCAAAATAAGCATGTAAGTACATAAACCAAAATGTAATTACAAATGAACAGCCGGAAATATGCTAAAAAAATGTATAAAAATGCGCATTTGTAGTTACTGTAACAAAATAAAATATAATGTAAGAGCATTTAAGGAATAATTTAGCAAACAATGGATCTTAACATTGCCCAAAAATGTATTTGAACTACTGTATTTAAAATGTCAGAAGAAATGTATTTTAAATACACAGTAAATACAAATTAAGCTTATGTATTTAACTATGTATTTAAATACATAAAAAGTATTTAAAATACATTTCTTAATATATGTATTTAAATACTTAACAACACTGTTTGCTGTTATATACATTAACCACATGATCATTTCAACAGTTGGTAGGTACATCCCCAAACTCATCAAACTGTGGTAGACAGCAGTATTTATGTTATAGTTGTAATTCTCTCTATATTTTCTAGGTTCTGTGGAAAGTTCCCTCGGAAAAATTCCGGAAAATGCAGAACTGCATCAACACCAACGAAGTAGAAGCGACGACATGTTCAGGAGAAAATTGAAGACCAGTGAGGAAAGCTTAAAACGTGCAGAGCTGGACGGGTATAGGAACTTCATTAATCCAAGCATTCCAGAAAACGAAGTAGAAACGACGAAAAAAGAGAGAGTACCGCGGAAAGTTTATAAGGAGGAGAATGGACTGGTGCAAAACGGGTTTTCCAAAGCCGAGGTGAGTAGAGACAAAAGTATTGATGTAGATACATTTAATATATTCCAATAAGAGTAAAAGGGACGCAAAGTTTGAAGTCTAAATCAACAAAATTTGTTATTGTATGCTCAAATATATTAGGTGCTGTTGATGGCCCATGGGTAGCCACCACCGGTCACCATTTATTTGTAAACTTATCTAGAATCAAGAATTTTTAGATTTTGATTTTCTCTCTTAGTATAAATATAGAGAACAGCTTTGAGAATATTTTTTAAAATCGTCTGGTTTATTAGCACTCAGATCTTATTTATTAGTACGTATTCAATATGAGTTCCATCTAAACAGACTTATTGGCTGAAAAATTGCTACATCCGTTGACACAATTTCTCAGCGTACGTTTACAATTTTGAAATTTGATGCTAGTTCAGTGGAGTGGAGTGCATACGAAAACTTTACACCTATTTGATAGGAAATGTCAATATGTCGCCAATTTTGTTGAAGACTATGTCACACCTCTGTGGTGTGCAACTTTTGTAAATCATTATACCTTTACTCTCTGAAAGGCTTGATGTAGTGTTTGTTTTTTAGATAGGTACATCAATCTAAAATTTAATTAATTAATTTATAAATGAGTTAAAACAAGAGTGAATTGCACATGTAGAACCAATCCTAAGAAGTTTCGAGGTCCGGAAGGTTTTAGTTGGTTCGAAAATTTAGTGTAACAACACTAACAACTAAAATGAGATTTGTCTAACCAAACTTAAACTACACATGTATAGCGACACCTTAAATTGTTATCCTGGCATGGCCTATTATATTTTTTGTTGTTTCTGGAATAATTTACATGTAAAAATGTGAAATATAATTCTGCCGAGTATGAATGTTATAAATAAAGAAAATGCATGATAGGAAATCCAAAACGTATATCTGGACGACCGAGGTCTAAGAAACTTCTAATTCACGTTTCTTTGGTTTAACTGCGTTTATAGACTAAATCGAGCATTTGCTTCAATAAACAAAATTTTCTACTTTGCACTTACAACATACACGTACACTGCGAATGGTCTTTACAAAGTGAATTGAAACCCCTAAACACTATTTTTATGTAAAATTATTTTCAGATTTCCAATGTGAACGCTAAAAAATACTTCACCAGGACGAGCAGCGCAGGCACCCTCGTGATTTGCGAGGAATC
This sequence comes from Cryptocephalus moraei, assembly GCA_946251905.1. Lineage (NCBI taxonomy): Eukaryota > Metazoa > Arthropoda > Insecta > Coleoptera > Chrysomelidae > Cryptocephalus > Cryptocephalus moraei. The sequence continues at coordinate 4,260,784 of OX276452.1, forward strand.
CTTCAGTTATCCTCGATATCGAAGACGAAAACGTACCGAAGATGGCACGAGAAAATCCTCAGAAAAATCTATTCTTGACAACCATAAAAGGACTAACTTAGAAAATGGCATTAATAGGACCACGGCTAAGCACATGAGGCATTTCAGTGACCCTATAAAGGACCAAATGATCTTGACGAATGGAGAAGTGGGTGCAATGAACGTAACGCGGTATGTTTAAAGAATGTTTAAGAATTTTGAGTCAATCTAAGTAGGGGACTGCATTTAGTAATTGTGTTTTAAATGTTTAAAATATACTTTAAGTATTTGACCACAATTATATGGCGATTTTTTGAAAAAGGACCCATTTCGAATGTCTTCAAAAATAAGACAGTACAAAAAATTTCCAAAACACTTCGGTTTTGATCGAAAGGGAGACACATTTAACATATCGTTGATATGCGTATTGCGTATTACTCATCCCCTCAATAACCCGTTGTGTAACTATGTAGCTATGTAGTTTTCAGGTCTGATTTATGATTTTTTGGGAAGTAAGGCCCCAAGTTCCATAGTAGATACACTTTAGTGTAAGACGCTAGAAAATATTATGTACTTACAAAGAATGAAACTCAAGATTGTTTAAATTTTTTTTATATTCTAAAATGTATGAAATAATCTTAAAAATACAGTGAATGACGTCACAACCACTTGAGATGTTCTAAGTAACTATTTCCACACCTTTAGTGAAATAAGTGAAAATTATAAGAAATGTTCAAATTGTTTAATTCATTTCAAGCAATAGCGGACGGCTTGAAATGTCACTATTTAGAATATTGTTTTAGAAAACCCCCTATATTTGTTAAATATACCACAAATAGCATACCTAATTCATCCCTCAGTTAATTTTTTGCAACAATTTTTTTATCCCCATTGAGTTTGTCAATTTTTTGTTTTCATGTTTTGTTAAAGTTTTATATTCTTCTCGAAGAAAGGGCTGTTGCTTTTACTTGAATACGATTCGATCTACTAATTAGTTTCATGTAAAAATGATATACCTATACTTACTCTATAATTTGTAAAAATAGTTATTTTTATGTGCGGTTCTCACCACAAGTATTCTTGAGTAAAGGTCAAAGAATTTAAGTAGAAACATCCAGATAAGCACTTAGACCACAAATAAGTAACAAAATTTGTGTACAAATTTCAAGAAACGGGATCAGTGAAAAATAAGAACAGAGAAGGAAACAGAGTAGTGAACGAAATAGCTCAGATTAAGGTATTCGGTAATTTCAATATGTTCCAACCAGTTCTCTACTTCAGATTTCTGCGGCCAGTGGACTATCATATTCAGAAGTACGCAAAAGTAAACAAAAATTCATAAATTACGTTCCACTACATTGAAGATTCTTCTGGAGCTGGCTAAGGATGATTACTATAGGAGTTTACAGTTTTGTAATATTATGGCAGACATCATCAACGCGAATAGAAACCTTCTAAGGAACATTTGTTTTAGTGACAAATGTAGTTTATTTAAGCGGCTCAGTTAATAAACTAAACACAAACTATATTGTCGTAATGAGAAAACTTTATATTTCTCGAGAAGGGCATATTCAAATTCGTCAAAAATTAAATGTTTGGGCAGGGCTTTTAGGAGATGTAGTACTCGGACCAACATATTTTAATGAAACATTGAATGGCGATGTCTATTTGGAGTTACTAGAGAATCTCAGTGATCCTTTAATTACATTAGAAGTTGGAAATCGGCGTGATATTCATGGAAAACCAATGAAAAAGAACTATTCTTTTAACATGATGGTGCACCGCTATATTTTTTTGTGAATGTCCGGAACTGTTTCTACCAGAAATTTCCGAATCGTTGGCTTAGCAGACGTGGACCGGTGGAATGGCCACCGCGATCATCAAATTTAACAAGTCTCGATATCATCACTTGGGTCTATCTAAAATTCCTTTTCTTTGAACCGAACCAGTAGATTTATTTGATTTGCAACTACTTATCAACGTGTATAAAATATTTTCTAGTGAATCATTTCAAATGGTTAGAGAGGAATTCGAAAACCGGTTATGCTACTTCATGGAGGATAACGATGATCACTTTGAACATCTCTTGTAATCTTGATACTGTTTGGATAAATTTAAAATAAAAAAGATATTGTTTCATTTTTTCAGCGGACGATTTTTAATAATTTTGTAGCATTACACGCCCGATCATTTTATTTTGGGCGTTCTTATTCTCAAAATCATAAATCATAGCAAAATGAGGCAACATCAATAATAGAAAAAAATTAGAATGAGGTGTCAGAAGATAAATCATTCTATTGTAATGCGAAAAGTAAACAGCGCGAGACGTGTTTACTCGTATCGGACCTGGGCGGCTACCTCAAAAGAATTGCCGCGACGCATAATTGAATTCTATAAAAAAAGACAGCTCCATGAATGCTCCCGGATTATAATTTAAGGAAAGTAATTTATGACCTTCTGGACATTTTCTACGTAAACATTATTAAAAGAACAATCGAGTGCTTTGTGGAAACATCAAGCAAAATACTAGTACTAGATAAACCCGGTCATACTTCAAAAAAATTTTGATAATTTCACTGGTAATCTTACTGAGTGTCAATTGTTTGTCTAGATTGTGGTAATCGGAATGCTTCGAATTTCCTAGTATTTTTAAGTTTTATGTGCGTTTGAAAGGCAAGACCACATTTAGAAACGATCTATCAGGAGAGGTATTGAAGCTCAATTTTTTCTTAACAAAAATTATACTACAGCTTCCTGAAACTAAAACATACATAACAAAAGAGCTGCCATGAGAAATTTACTGATTAATAAAATTACTTAAAATACAATTAGAGTCGAACTTCCAATTAATGAAATTCCAAGAAAGTTAAATAGCTATTGAGACGCGTTTCTGTATACCAATATATCATTTACCTTTTTTGACTGCTCGCCGTTCTCATGTTTGGCGATCTTTTCAGTCAAGGTTCTTCCATTTTATCATTTACATGTATAGTACGTCCATAGCTTTAGTGTCTGACTTACGCAGCCCCCCGCAGCGATGGATAATCCTAATAATACCTGTTGGTGATTGTCGCGCTGCGAATCTCGAAAGGACCATGGCCAGGGCCATCACGAGCCCTACCTTACCTACTTAAGAACAATTTCTGATGCTTTCAAATATAAAGACACGACGAAAAAATGCGGGAGTTTTCAACATATAGAATACTCAAGTGCGGTTATTTCTTTTTATGGCCTCTTACCACTTGACGTTTATAATGAGGAGACACTAAAGCTATGGACGGACTATACACAATGTTTTTGGGCATATCTGATTCCGTACTTTCGTAACATATCATAAGCGTCCAGGCGTAGATTGAATAAAATAAGACGTTTTAAGTTTTAAGATATTTCGTGCTTCTTGAGACCATTCTTCTTACCAACACAATTTACATAATTTCAAAAATAAATTAATTTTAGTTAAACGCTTAATGCGGGATCTTATCTATACTAATATTATAAAGAGGAAAGATTTGATTGTTTGTTTGTTTGTTTGTTTGTTTGTTTGTATTGAATAGGCTCCGAAACTACTGGACCGATTTAAAAAATTCTTTTACCATTAGAAGCCGGCATTATTCCTGATGAACATAGGCTACTTTTTACCGCAGGGAAATGCTTCATTCCTACGGAAAAACGGGTAATAGGTTGAAGATGGCGGAAAAATGAAGCCGGCTGGGAGCTTTGATCGAAAACGCTGCCTAAATCCTTCGAGATAGAACAAAACAATATATGGTGGAATTGTTCCTCTTCTTTAGATCTACAAAAAAGTCCGCGATGGCATATGTCTATCTTTTAAGGATAGCCTACTATACCCATTTTAAAGTTTAAAATAATGGTCACATAATATGGTTGCGATCATCCACGCACGCGCCGTTGTCGTGTCTCTTGACGCTCGCGCTCCCACCACCTTTATGACCAAATTTTACGTTTAATATCCCCGATGCTCACTAAGAATGGATTTGGCATAATTTTGAGTTTAACAGGTAGAATTATTCAAAAATATTGTTCGAAATGACATTTGTAACTATAGTTACGGGCGTGGAGCGATGTATCAATGTATGCGAGTTGACATGACAATTGCGTCGTCATTATAGATTGTCATTATCAAATATATTTTTATTTGTCATGTTATTTCTAAATTGAAAAAGAAAGAAATTAAATTATTTGACACAAGCCGTGACCAGTCGCAGCTTCGCTTGCTCTCTCATTTGAATGATACGTAGTCTGTCTTATTTCTTTCTGATCTCTAGTCGAAAGAAATTTAGTTCACTTCGCCTTTGATTGTACTTTGAACAGTACTGAACAGTATAATTCTTTTTCCTACTTCCGCCTCGCAATGTGGGCTTTCCGACACTGTTATAGTGTTATTAGAATTGATACGTATACAATTGCACACACCGGTGCGATATAACTCATATCCTACCATGGTAGTATGAGAAATTGGACGCACCCTCGGAAGTTACGTTTTTTCACTCGTCTCGGCCATGAACCTGTTTACTTACATTTACTTACATTTTACATTTAACGTTTATATTATCACGCCGATACCCCTTTATATCAATTATAGCAGCTAACCCGTGTAGCGGCTTCGCTCCCTCATGTATTTGAATTATATGCAGTCTATCTTTTCGATACTTTCTCTAGTCCGTACTCCATATCAGATAGGTGAATTATTTTCGTTTTGACTTTAGAAATAACACAGACTAACCCGTAGCGGCTTCACTCACTCATGTATTTAAATGCTATCCAGGCTTTTTTCTTTAATTTGAAATTATTCTCTATTCCGAATCAGATAATTTAATTTCGTCTATACTAATATTATAAAGAGGAAAGATTTGATTGTTTGTTTGTTTGTTTGTTTGTTTGTTTGTATTGAATAGGCTCCGAAACTACTGGACCGATTTAAAAAATTCTTTTACCATTAGAAGCCGGCATTATTCCTGATGAACATAGGCTACTTTTTACCGCAGGGAAATGCTTCATTCCTACGGAAAAACGGGTAATAGGTTGAAGATGGCGGAAAAATGAAGCCGGCTGGGAGCTTTGATCGAAAACGCTGCCTAAATCCTTCGAGATAGAACAAAACAATATATGGTGGAATTGTTCCTCTTCTTTAGATCTACAAAAAAGTCCGCGATGGCATATGTCTATCTTTTAAGGATAGCCTACTATACCCATTTTAAAGTTTAAAATAATGGTCACATAATATGGTTGCGATCATCCACGCACGCGCCGTTGTCGTGTCTCTTGACGCTCGCGCTCCCACCACCTTTATGACCAAATTTTACGTTTAATATCCCCGATGCTCACTAAGAATGGATTTGGCATAATTTTGAGTTTAACAGGTAGAATTATTCAAAAATATTGTTCGAAATGACATTTGTAACTATAGTTACGGGCGTGGAGCGATGTATCAATGTATGCGAGTTGACATGACAATTGCGTCGTCATTATAGATTGTCATTATCAAATATATTTTTTATTTGTCATGTTATTTCTAAATTGAAAAAGAAAGAAATTAAATTATTTGACACGAAATTAAATTATCTGATTCGGAATAGAGAATAATTTCAAATTAAAGAAAAAAGCCTGGATAGCATTTAAATACATGAGTGAGTGAAGCCGCTACGGGTTAGTCTGTGTTATTTCTAAAGTCAAAACGAAAATAATTCACCTATCTGATATGGAGTACGGACTAGAGAAAGTATCGAAAAGATAGACTGCATATAATTCAAATACATGAGGGAGCGAAGCCGCTACACGGGTTAGCTGCTATAATTGATATAAAGGGGTATCGGCGTGATAATATAAACGTTAAATGTAAAATGTAAGTAAATGTAAGTAAACAGGTTCATGGCCGAGACGAGTGAAAAAACGTAACTTCCGAGGGTGCGTCCAATTTCTCATACTACCATGGTAGGATATGAGTTATATCGCACCGGTGTGTGCAATTGTATACGTATCAATTCTAATAACACTATAACAGTGTCGGAAAGCCCACATTGCGAGGCGGAAGTAGGAAAAAGAATTATACTGTTCAGTACTGTTCAAAGTACAATCAAAGGCGAAGTGAACTAAATTTCTTTCGACTAGAGATCAGAAAGAAATAAGACAGACTACGTATCATTCAAATGAGAGAGCAAGCGAAGCTGCGACTGGTCACGGCTTGTATTATTATATAAAAATAATAGAGTTGCAATCAATGTAAAGTTAAGACATTTAAGATTGAAATCATAATTCGCTCTAATTTAAACCCCCAACCTTCTCAAAAGTTCTTGAGGGCTTAATTTTATCGTCCCTTTTACAGATCTCCGCGACCCCCGAAAAGCCTCTCCCGTGCTCTGACGGAAGACCTGAAGTCCCCGACGGAAGAGCTGCACGTCGAGAGATCGACGAAGTCACGGAAAAGATCCGGGATAGGAATCCACAGAACGACGACAGTAAATAACTTATCAGGTAGGTACGTGATGAAAAACTGATTCCGGGACCTTTGCATGTGACGCTTTACGGGCACGGCGTTTCAGGACGAATCAGGGGACTCATTGTATCATTTGTTTCGCTTTTGTCACACAAGAGAGAAAAGAATAGGGAGAAAAGAACGTTTGAAATTTTGATATTAGCGGAGGATACGGTTGTGGGTTTACCGATTTCAGAATGAGTCGGATTTGAATAAATGTACGGGTCTGTGTCAGTTCATTATTTAAAACGGAATGTGTTTGTAAAGTTTTTAAAAGATGCCGAAAGCTTTCGATAGTTTTAGCACTTATAATATGACTAAACAGACAGATGTGGTTAAATGTTTGTAAATGGCGAAGTATAAGTTTCAGGGTAATAGCAATTTTATGTAAAAGATGTTTACATTTTCTTCAAACTCAACACAATTTCTATAATATACGTGAACTATATCCCAGTGTCGATTCATCCCGGAGTAAATTCCTAGAATCCAATAGACCTCCGCGGGCTGAAGAAGTGAGGGGAAGGTAGAAACAGGGGCGTGATGTTTCATTTTGTCTTCGAAATATAAATAATCGAAGTTATATCAGTGAATGGAATGAAACAATGTTATCTAGATTTCTATTTTTGCAACTATAATATTGAAATAATTATAGCGCTATTACAGAAATCAGATGACTGGAAGAAATATTGCCTATAAGAAAAATAAAACCGAAAAGGGTTCTCGTCTAGCCTACAAGACGAATACCCACAATTTCAATCCCGAATATTTATAAAATCTACCTAATTCCTTTTGTTACTTTCGCTTCAAAATGGAATAAGCCTAAAGACGGATATCACACGTGTACTAACTAGCGCGAATTTTTCCGGGCGCCGACAATGTTTCCCGAAAACATGTTCCATTCTTTCCCAGACCAGTGCGTTTCTCTCGCCCACACAGAAACAAAAGGCCCACAAATTAATAAATAAGTACAAGGACGTATTTACCACCGAGAATGGGAAGCTGAGAAAGACTAAGGTCGTGACACATAAAATTGACACGGGCGAGACACGACCGATTCGACAAACAGCAAGACGACTACCCTTGGCCAAACGGGAGGAAGCCGAGAAAATCATCAGGGACCTAGAGCGGGACGGGGTCATCGAGCCGTCAAGCGGTCCATGGGCCTCGCCGGTAGTACTGGTGAAGAAAAAGGATGGGACTACTCGATTATGTGTAGACTACCGGCAGGTGAACAGTGTCACCAAAAAGGACAGCTACCCGCTACCACGTATCGACGACACACTCGATACCCTTGCTGGATCCACGATATTTTCGACCTTGGATTTAAAAAGCGGCTATTGGCAAGTCGAAATGGACCCTGCCGATAAGGAAAAGACGGCATTTACCTTCGGTAACGGCCTGTGGCATTTTATGCCATTCGGACTTTGTAATGTCCCAGCGACTTTTGAGAGGCTGATGGAGAGTGTGCTAATGGGTTTGACGTGGAAAACGTGCCTAGTCTATTTGGACGATGTCATCGTGATGGGCAAGACCTTCGAAGGACATCTGAAAAACTTAGAGGACGTCTTCCAGAGACTGCGAGGTGCGGGGCTGAAACTGAACCCGAAGAAATGTCAGCTCTTCAGAATGAAGGTCTCTTACTTAGGGCACGTAATGAGCAGAAAGGGCGTCGCCGTTGATCCGGACAAGACAAGTACGGTGAAGGAGTGGCCAATACCGGCAGATAAACACCAGTTGAGGAGTTTTCTAGGACTCTGCACGTACTACCGACGCTATGTCCGGATGTTCTCCGACGTCGCTAAGCCGTTGACAAGGCTCACAGAAGAAGGACGAAACTTCTGTTGAACTTCTGTTGGGATGAGGAATGCCAGTCTGCCTTCGACGAGCTGAAGAGGAAGTTGACCAGTGCCCCAGTGCTGAGTTTTCCTCTGCCAGAAGGACAGTTTATCCTGGACACCGACGCGAGCAATGTGGGAATTGGAAGTGTTCTGTCGCAGCGTCAGGAGGGACAAGAACGTGTCCTTGGATACTTCAGCAAGGTACTCTCCAAACCAGAAAGGAATTACTGCGTCTTCCGACGTGAATTATTGGCCATCGTCAAGTCCATCGAGCACTTCCATAAATACTTGTGTGGAAGGAGGTTTTTGATCCGGACCGATCATGCTGCTCTTAAATGGCTCCTCCAGTTTAAGAATCCCGAAGGACAGATCGCTCGCTGGATCGAGAGGCTCCAGGAGTATGACTTTGTCATAGAACATCGGCCAGGACAGAGTCATGGAAACGCAGACGCACTCTCGAGAAGACCATGCCCTGATGTCCTCATTGTCATAGAGCTGAGGAAAAGTCCGAGAAAGTCTATCGAACGACCGTGGTCGCCGAGGAATGGACACCATCCTCGTTACGACAAGAACAAGAAAAAGACCCGGTTCTCAAAGAAATCCTGGTTTGGAAAGAGGGAGGAGAGCGTCCTGAGTGGCAAAAGGTATCACCTGGCTCGCCAAAACTCAAGAGCTATTGGGCACAGTGGGACTCGTTAGTGGTTGAGGATGGACTACTAAAACGCGTACTGGAGAGCCAAGACGGGACGGAGGAAAGACGGCAGTTGGTAATTCCCTCCAGTAAAATCCCGGAGGTCTTGCGGCACCTTCACGACGAATCGTCTGGTGGACATTTAGGGATCAAGAAAACGTTGCAGAAGGTACGGGAGCGATTCTACTGGATCAATTGTTCAGACGACGTGAAGGACTGGTGCAAGAAATGTACTACATGCTTCGCAAGTAATGGGCCACAAAGACGACCGAAAGCTCCCATGAAACAATATAACGTCGGAAGCCCCTTCGAAAGGATCGCTATTGATATAGCAGGACCCTTCCCTGAGACCGAAAAGGGGAATAAATACATCCTGGTCGTAATGGACTATTTTACGAAGTGGGTAGACGCGTACGCTCTCCCTAATCAGGAGGCAGAGACAGTGGCCGATGTGCTAGTGAAGGAGATGATCTGCCGGTTTGGAGTACCCATGGAATTACACTCGGATCAAGGAAGAAACTTTGAGAGTGGCCTATTCCGGAGGATCTGTGAGAAGTTTGGGGTACGAAAAACAAGAACCACGGCCCTTCACCCTGAGTCTGACGGCATGGTAGAACGAATGAATCGCACCCTCAACCGCTATCTGGCGAAAATGGTCTCGTCACATCAACGGGACTGGGACGAACACGTGCCGTTCTTCCTGATGGCCTACCGCTCGGCCATCAGGAGTCGACAGGAGCCATGAGTCGACAGGACAAACTCCAGCCAAAGTCCTGTTCGGGCGAGAACTTAAACTGCCATGTGATCTAATCTTTGGCGCTAGACCGGACGAGGACGTTTCGGGGGAAGTTTACGTCTCCCGGATGCGGCAAAGGATGAACGAGATTCACGATCAAGTCCGGTACCAACTAAATATCGCCAGTGATCGCATCAAAGAGCGTTACGACATCAACGCTAAAGAGGGTGGCTACCAAATGGGAGATCGAGTTTGGCTGTACAACCCACAGAAGAAACGTGGTTTGTCCCCTAAATTACAGACCAATTGGGAAGGTCCCTATGTTGTGAAGAAACGAATCAATGACGTGGTCTACCGGGTAAGCAAACTACCAAACGGCAAGCCGAGAGTGGTGCACTTCAATCGGTTGGCACTATGAGGGGTCGCACAATGAGGCGGAGGTTCCCCGAGTAAGAAACACGTTGGCGCAGGAGAACGAACTTTCGTTCGAAGAATTTATGAGCGCCAACGGGGGTACCGGAAAAGCACGGTATGGGGTAACCTGTGAAAAACAACAGGATTTGTTCAGCGTACCTGAAGAATACTCGTTGGCCCATTGTGTGTCCGCCGACCTGGTAATGTCACGAGGTATCGCCACGGTTTTCAAGAAGAAGTACGGGCGCTCGGAACAACTCAGAGAGCAACTCCCGGAAATTGGCAAGGTTCTGGAACTACGTGACAACGTAAGACACATCTTTTATCTGGTTACGAAGGAGATCGGGTCCCTTAAACCATGTTATCACGATGTATGGCGAACCTTGCATAGGCTACGAGACCGACTGCTGGAGCTCGACATCAGGAAGCTAGCTGTCCCCAAGTTAGGTGCTGGACGAGATCAGCTGGACTGGAGGGTTGTCCGGAACATGCTGGAAGTAGTGTTGAAGAATACCGGAGTGGAAGTTTTAGTCTGCTGTTTTGGGCCTGCACCATGTCGACTCGGGAAGACGGTCCCCTGTTATTTTGACGCCACGTCTCGCTGTAAGCGGGGGGCTAACTGCAGGTTCCTGCATGGGCCTACCAGGGATACGTTCCGAGACGAAACGTCTCTAAGGCGGGGGCAGTGTAATGCGAGAAGTAAACAAAGCGACACATGTTTACTCCTTCAAAAGAATAACTACGACGCGTAGGACAGGTGCATGAACATTTGCTGCGTAGGCTTCTAGAATGTACTAGAATGTTCTCGATCAGGGTTGGGGGTGTATATATAAGGGGGTTTGTGATCGAAGGAGTTTAGTTTGAAGTAGAGAAGCAGAAGTGAACGCGACATACGATCCGAAAGCGGAGCAGTACAAATAAATTATGTAGTGTCTAGTCTAGTGTACAAGTAGTTTAGTGTGTTAAATAAATTAGTGTTCAATTAATCTAAATAAATTATAAAATAAACGTTACAGTATGTATGTATGTATGTATGTATGTATGTATGTATGTATGTATGTATGTATGTATGTATGTATGTATGTATGTATGTATGTATGTATGTATGTATGTATGTATGTATGTATGTATGTATGTATGTATGTATGTATGTATGTATGTATGTATGTATGTATGTATGTATGTATGTATGTATGTATGTATGTATGTATGTATGTATGTATGTATGTATGTATGTATGTATGTATGTATGTATGTATGTATGTATGTATGTATGTATGTATGTATGTATGTATGTATGTATGTATGTATGTATGTATGTATGTATGTATGTATGTATGTATGTATGTATGTATGTATGTATGTATGTATGTATGTATGTATGTATGTATGTATGTATGTATGTATGTATGTATGTATGTATGTATGTATGTATGTATGTATGTATGTATGTATGTATGTATGTATGTATGTATGTATGTATGTATGTATGTATGTATGTATGTATGTATGTATGTATGTATGTATGTATGTATGTATGTATGTATGTATGTATGTATGTATGTATGTATGTATGTATGTATGTATGTATGTATGTATGTATGTATGTATGTATGTATGTATGTATGTATGTATGTATGTATGTATGTATTTAATGTATGTATGTATGTAGGTATACTTTTATATATATTGTACGGAGTTTTTCTCCGGTTTATCTCGTTCCTCCGAATTCATTGCGGTGAAATTAGGAAATATATTACTTACCGGTAATATGTTTCGTTTGTATTGGTTTCGTGTTTAACTCTATTCATTTATTTATAACCCTATAACGGATTGGTTAGGGCTGCCGTCTCTTCTCCATCCCAGTTTTCGTATTCTTCTATCGAACCATGCTTCACCTGCGAGTTTCTGGCTGTCATGGCTGCCTCTATATTATCTCGCCACTTCTTCTTGGTCATCCTCCCTTCCGGCGGTGTCCACTCAAGTTCTTTTCGGGGCCATCGATTTTCATTCATCCTTTTTGTATGGCCGAACCATACCACCCGTCTCCTTTCAATCTTGTCAGCGACTCTCGTTCCTTATTCATCATTTGTCGTACTTGTGAGTTTCGAACTTTTTGACTTCCCATAAATCCTTCGTAGGAAGTCCATCTCGGTTGCCAACAATTTCGCTTTGTTCCTCTTACTGACATCCCACACTTTAGCCCCATATTGCATCACACTTTCCATAAGGCTCTTATAAAAATTTTTCTTAGTTTCATTTCTAATGCGTTTTTCCCATTGGACTGAGTTTAACGCTCCCATTACTTTTCTATCTTTATTGATTCTTTCATTAATCTCATCCTCACTATTTCCCTGTTTATTCAATATAATTTCTAGGCATTTACACTTATCTACCCCTCTTCTTTCTTCAGCGTCAAGGGGAAGATTGTTGCATTCAGTGCTTCCGACAACCAAGTATTCGCTCTTATCCATGTTCATTTTTAAGCCTGCTCATAGTCTTCTTTGAGCTTTCGGATCATGTATTTTAAATCTTCTAGATCTTTGGCCACCAATATTTGGTCGCTTTTAAAATACAAGGCATGTAGTGCACCATCTATGACCCTAAAGTAAATTCACTGAGAAGAAAACATCCACGAAACGAGAAATGGTAGTAAAGTTAGACAACACCTAATACACGTCGTTTGCTATTGGTGGAAAAGTCATAAAACTTTTGGTGGGAATTGTTGATGTACGGAGTCGGTTCAGTAAAATTAACAAGTTTAGTTGTCTGATCTATGGTTGTCTGTTTACAAACGTTCAGGTAAGTCGTTGACGGTGATAGTGCACTTTTAGTTGATGGTTTATTTTAACGTATCGCTATTGTTATTCAGGTTTTAGATATAAATTTGTATAAACATATTTCTGTGATCTATTGCAATTATGAAAAGAGACCTTCCCTGCTCGCCTCCCAAAAAGAGACCTGGAACATACTCTAACGGAAATACTTAAGCTGCGGGGAGAAAACCATTATTTTAAATGTATACAGAAAAGAAAGGAATGAACATCCTTAGTAAAATCGTAGTAAAAGATAAATTATAGTCAAGGCGATCATTCTTAATGCGACCCTGTACTTATTCGCTAGCTGGTCGCGCGCTTTGAATTTCGACCCAAATTGTCCAAGGAAAAGTATAAAAAAAACACCAGTGGATGTCTTGACGTGTTTTTCAATTTATGTGATGTCTAGTTAGTCGACGTTTCGTCCAGAGATTTTTGTTATTGGTAAAGAGAATATTCTAATGATTAGTAATGCCTTGAAATTCTGTTTGTTAATTAATCGAGTTATTCTTTAATTTTATATGACAGGATTCTAAAAAGCCTTTTGAACCAATTTTGAGGCAACATATCTAAAATCTAATAAGGCATCATATAACAATATCTAATTTGCAATAACAAAATTTCCCATTTTTCAATATACACGTGCAAAATACGTAACTCCAAGTTTCAGATTTTTAAAGTTTCAATTAATAATAAGATACCTACAGTTAATTCTTCATAGTTTCGAAGTTTCTACACATGAGGGATATACTTGTATGATTGTTTTAAATTCAAAATGTTTCTAGAATGATTTTTCAACTGTCAACGTACACACACAAGAAACAAGAATTAAACCAAAAAAAGGTAAAATATCCTGTATGAGTAAAGGAATTAGCCGAACAATTGGATTCTCAGTCACGTATAGTACCTCTCAACTACAACATATCAATTAGTATACTCTAACCAGTAGCAATTGGAACACTGAATAAAATCTGATTTTACCGTGGACATTCGAAAAGAGCCCGTTGTCTCTATACCAAACCACTGCACTGGTGAAACACACTGGTATTTTTAAAATGCAGGTGTTCAGTTGCATATGTACAGATAAAGAACTAGAGGGTCCATTGGACCGCAAATTTTTTTTTTACGACAGCGGCACTTCGTTTGTATCTTCTTCTTCTTCTTCTACGGTGCAGGTGTACTGTCGATCAGTGAAATCGTATATACTATGTCCAGCCACAATTGGAACACAAAAAAAACACGTAATGGCTTTTTAAGTAGTGAAGAGCGATGCCGCCTTGTCCTCCATGGGCGTATCATTACAGATAATAACTCTAACAATGAATTCACTTCCAAATCGCACAAACAAATGGCACACACACTCACACACCACTGCTTTTTCGAGTATAAGTGCGGAAGAAGACATCACAAGGAAAGCACACGTGGCCGCTGTGTTATGGTCCAGTGGACCATCTAGTATCCGTAGAGTCTCGCGTACTTCCTCGTACACGATTTCACTGATCGACTGTACACCTGCACCTTAGAAGAAGAAGAAGATACAAGCGAAGTGCCGCCGTCGTAAAAAAAATTTGCGGTCCAATGGACCCTCTAGTTCTTCATCTGTACATATCCATACATTCACATATATGATTTCACTTGGACAACTAAACACCTGCATTTTAAAAATACCAGAGCGTTTCTGAATAAGCAAAAAGATAAGTCCCATGGTTTTGTATAGAGACAACGGGCTCTTTTCGAATGTTCTCGGTAAATTCAGATTTTATTGAGTGTTCCAATTGCGGCTCACGCCAATTGCTACTGGTTAGAGTATACGAGGAAGTACGCGAGACTTTACAGATACTGGATGGTCCACTGGACCATGACACAGCGGCCACGTGTGCTTTCCTTGTGATGTCTTCTTTCGCACTTATATTCGAGAAAGCAGTGGTGTGTGAATGTGTGTGCCATTTGTTTGTGCGATTTGGAAGTGAATTCATTGTTAGAGTTATTATCCGTAATGATGCGCCCATGGAGGACAAGGCGGCATCGCTCTTCACTACTGAAAAAGCCATTAAGTGTTTTTGTTGCCGTTCCAGTTGGGACTGGACGAAGTATACTGGTCACTATCCCTAAAATCAGTATCCGGCTCAACATAAAGATTTTGCTATGTTGAGCCATCGTTGGTGTGGTTTGTATTGGTCCGATTGAGTTTGGCTGTGTTCATGTGACGCCATCTTGTCTATGCAAGGTTTTTGAATTTTCTTTCATCTGAAAAAATGTAAGTCCATCCCATTATTACTTGTATTACTTACCTGATGTTCTTGTTTCTTCTTTCTTGCTACAACAGAGTCTTGAAAATTTCTAAAATCTGTGGACGAAACGTCGACTAACTATACCACGTTTGGAAATAATAGGAATAATGACATTTGGCGATGGATCCCTTTTTTGATGAAACTGTAGAGCGTTTTGTGTGGAACAACCGCATAAATTCATGTGCCGCACATACAGATCGTGAACTTATCGCACAAGCCATCCGGCGTTGTCAAATGCCAACCTTTCGTCTTCTTGAATCATAAAGTTGGTTTAAAAACATTTAAAAATCATCTTTTGAATTGCATTTTCCAGCCTGTTAACTGAGCTTTGCGCTTTAATAAAACTAAAGAAAAACTATAATGGTTCAACGTGTGGTTTTAAGCGAGCCACGAAAAGAGTATTGTTGGTGATGAAGGCAACCAGAAATACATCATGGAAGTATATTGCTGAAGATCGCTTACAACGGCAACAATGTACCAATCCTTTCGCCAAGGTTCATTCCATGAACGTAGATGCTGTAAGTCAATAATAATATTAATAATCAACCAAAAAGGTAACGCGCTGGTCAAGTACCTTATGGTGGCGTCGAAACCTTGACAAAACATGAATATGTATTATTCTAATTGATTTGTATTTGTATCTTCTTATTTGTAAAAATGTTTAAGTAATTTCTCAAAAAATTCCTTTAGTCACGACTATATTTTTACGCACGCCTATGAAATCCATATAAGTAAGCACGAAACATCAAAATCGGACTGTCAATCATTCCTATTATTTCCAAACGCGGTATAGACATCACATAAATTGAAAAACACGTCAAGACATCCACTGGCGTTTTTTTATCCTTTTCCTTGGACAATTTGGAGATTATCAAGAAAGTTCCTCCGGCATTAAAAGTGTCTTTCAATAGAGAAAAAGAAATGCCAATATTTTATGCTGGATCAATGGACGAATGAAATTCATATGCCTTGCCCATTATGCGCCAAAAATATTAACGAAATCTGTGCTATTACCACCAAGACCATAAATCCTTCTCCAAATATTTTAGTTGTTATTGTGGTCTGGATGCTCACTAGTGGGTGTGGCGCCTGTGGCGGTGTTAACAATAAATAACAAGTATTCAGGAACAATGCGTATATTCCGAGCGACGCCAACGGTGATTATGGATCGAATGAATTGTTCCCCTGTTCGGCCTTCGGCCTGTTCCCGCCCAGGCACATACGTTCTCTCGGTCCTTTCCGACTCCGAGTGTGTGTGTATGGGTTTTGGGATTCCCCGCTCCGTATGATGTATGGCTGGTGGTATGTATGCCAGCAAGGGCAGAATTATGGGTAATGCGTCGTACTATAGTTGAATAAAGTTGGTTTTTTAAGAGATATCAATACAATTCAGAACTACATGTATGACGTGTATTTATTTTGAACCAATTTAAAAAATAATTTTTCGAAAATCTTAAAAGCTCTGCCCATATAAAAAGAATATGGTTGTGACAATTATTGGACAGTAAGTAGGGTCATCTCGTTTTAAAATGTGTTAATGGCATTATTGCATTAAAATCTGAAAAACGTAATGTTTCACGAACTCTAAATTTCAATTTAATAACAATGAAGTACATAAAAGAGATGCTAGCCCCAATGTCCAAACGCATTTCCCGTTTCGAGTATCATTGCTTAACCAGCATAAATTAAGACTATAGGTATATTGGTGAATATGCTTTACTTGTATTCAACGAATTTAGCAAACATAAATTGTACAAAATATTTAAAGATAATCATGAACATCATTTATAATGAAAATGAAGTAAAAGAGATGACATATGTATGTACCAAGGAAAAAATTAAGAAGATAACGTCGAAAGTCGTTGAGGATTTTAAGAGACAAAAGATCAAGAACTAAAGAGTAGAGCCAAAAAATGAAAATCGTAACTAAGATTTTAGGACTTCAAACTATGTTAAAACGTAACGTATCATTCAAAAAATCGAATGCTGGCTTCATTGGGTTTCTCAGTATTTCCTCATTTAAATACTCTAGAACTGAACCAGATATGGAAACATGACAAAACTTGATATTTAACACTCCCAGAATTAATCGAAATTTTAAACAGGAATTTCGAGAATTAACGCCCTCTCCCAGACCTTTCCAATCCCCGGAAAACCATCTTTCCGGAGGTGAGCAGGAGCTCTTCGTCCCCGACAATCCACCCCAGAGGAGTCCGTCCGTCAGCGTGACTATCAATAGAGCGAACACACGAGACACGAGATAAGCGCGAGAACGAGAAGTGCTTCTCGTGCTGCTTCTTACCTCGCCACTCGCTCTCGCTCGGACTCCAAGGCGAGGGGTCCTTGGGTCCGCGAATGCGCAGCTCCGTCGATGGCCTAGCAGCCCGACCTCGCCTCGGAGCCTACCGTTCATGCGACGTTGCCCGACGTGTAGAATACGAAGGGAGGGTACGGCCGGTCCCGACCTGCAGGGCTCCTTTTCGACTAAGGAGGGTAGACTTGGAGGAAAGCAGGAAACTAGACCCACTTGCATCACACCCACACCACTAGAGCGACTTAAGCACTTTGGTGTCTTTTCTCGCACGTCGAATACGACTTAAAACTGGCCAGTCGATTTAAAAAAAAATTGGAATTAGTTCGCGACAGGTAGTTTAATAGTTGTTATGTGTAGATATACCAGTAAGGAACATCCTTCCATTTAATTCCATTTTGGAAAATGAGAACATTATTAAATTAACGTTTAATGTGCAACAGTCATAAAACTAAAAGTTTTTTTTTAAATTTGCTCGGACAATTCTCAATAGAATTATCCGTTTTAGTTTAGTGTGTGGGTAATAACAAAAACCAATTAATCTGAAACCTTGGTTATCCAGATCGGTTCATTATTTCTTTAAATAACGACAAAATACTGTCAAAATTTTCAAAACTTTAAAAAATCTTTCGTTTACAGAAGAAAACTCTTACACCCTTGCAACTTTCAAAAAAGACGTCTCACATTACCCCAACGTTGCCGTGAATGAGAAAATTTATTTGTTTATTAAAATCACGTTAAATCTTTAATGTTATTTTACTCTATTACCGTCAACTAAAATGACCCATCGTTTTTTTAACAGGCCCTATTTTGTCAGCAAAACTTATATTGTATGAAACTGTTGAGCCGATCTTAGTGTCGTTTGTACGCGAAACCTCCAAAATAGCTTCAGAAAAAGATGAAATTGATAGGTGGCTCGATAGTTCAATTGGTAGAACACCTGACGCGATATTGGGAGATCCGGGTTCGTATCCCGGCTGAGCCACAAATTTCATTTTCAGATTCTCTTACATTTGTTTCATGTTTCAGCTTCAGAAAAAGTATCATTTTTGCAGAATAAGTTCTTGCGAATATCTTAACAACACACTAAATCATCGGCATAAAACTAAGATAATCGAGTAATAAATGAAGTGGGTGGTAACTTAATACACATTTAAAAAAATGCTCTAACACATTAATGGCTAAACTGTCCTAATTATACACTACACACTATTTAAATTATTTAGACTATTACTGAACTAATTAATTTATATAACACACTTAACTTTTTAATTTATTTGTACAATTCGCTTGTCCGTTTTCGGACAATTCGCACTGTTTATTCACTCGCGGTTTCACGTCTAATCTAATCTCTCCGACCGCAGGCCCGCTTATACACATATCTCCATTGTATTCGCGATGATTCCAGGCCATTCCTTTCTCAAATAATGTTTATCTAGAAACGCCCAGAACGTAATAAATCATTCTTTCCTTAATAAGACGTTGTCGGAACGTTGGGGACGGTTTTTTTATTGCCCACTTAACGGAGATCTTTGAAGTAACCGCCGAGATCCGATAAGAGTAAACACGTTGCGCGCGGTTGTTTAGATTTCGCGTTACAATAGGAAACATTTAATAATTACATCCAGTATATTGTCCTTCCAAACTCAGTTGAAGGGTTAAACCTGATCGTTTCTGTAAAAGATGCCGAACGTACATCTGCATCAATTGCTCTCTTTGTAGTTTTACGACTGTAATGACTCGACCCTAATAGTCAACACAATTGCTTGTGCTTTGTATGGGCGGCTATTTTCAGCTCGCAGCAAATTATAGTAGGGTCGGCCGCACAAAATAATAAATATATAAATAAATAATATAATAAATACTGTTTTAGTAGAAAGAGAAAAGCAGTTTTTGAATATGCTCTATAGTTCGGTATTTTCCTTTGTTACCAGAGAGATGTCTCAAATTCTACAACGATTTAATGAAACACGATCTACGATGTTTTATTTTAGGTTTATATTTGTATTTGTTTTTGTAGACTATACGTGGCTGTAATTATTAAGTAATATAAATTATTATAGTTGAGGATTAGTCTTGATCGACTGAGTTGCAAAAGAATGAATTTAGGATGCAGTCAGACAAATACCTACCAGAGATGGAAACGATATTGGACAATCAGTCGAGCTTGCGAAGAAATTTTAACAGGAAACTTGACCACTATCAAAACATCTGTAATTAATATTATTCATGTGTAAACATATTACACGAAACATAATTGACGAAAATACTATTAATCTGTTAAGTTATTAAAAAATAAGTCATTCATTTATAAACATGTCTTACATATTGTAATTGTAAGAATTGTATCGAGAACAGTAGTTTTGAGAATGCCAGTATCGAATTTTTGACGTGATATACGTCTTATAAATCGATGTGCCGGCTACCTGCCGGTTCACAAAACATTGTAAAGTTACGCCAGACCCATGCGTGCTAGCTGAGAATACAGAATGAGAGACAGAGATCGATCTTGGCGATTGCCATGATACGCATCTATCTCTTTTACACGACAACGTCCGAGTGAAAGCTCGATTTGGCGATCGGCTCGGTTCGCGAGCGCGATGGAAGGGGACGAAGGGGTACTACGCGCGTTCTGATTACACTGTTTCCACTCCTTCGTCAGCGACAACGGCGACAGCAGTCAGCACAGTATTATTTATAAAGTTATCTGAATATTTACTGTGCATAACATTGCTTATTACTATTACAATAACAATTGTGGCAATAAGGTATTCAATTCTTCGAATAGCTATATATCTCATATATTTGTTCTTGCATCGGTCAATGAGTGCAGTAATAATAGGTTATGTTACGATTTCGACTAAAACATTATGATGAATGATATAAATGATCGTGTAAAAAGTCGACTATTTTCATTCAGTACTCAATGAAAACAATTATCCGACCCAGCGATTCATGTAAGGTTCAAGATTAATGTTCAACTTCACACATGTCATAATAATGTGTCTAAAATGACCAGTTGGACCGGCCAACCGCAGTGCGAAAAAACCTTCTAATCATAATTTAGTGATAATAATTCTATTTAATTAATAAACGTATTCCATTTTTCATCAATGTTTTCTTATGACGTTATCACGTAAAAATTATCGTCCGTAAACCGACTTTACAGACAACCAAATTTTTTATGATAGCGAAATAGTGAATAGTGATAAAGTTGTAAAAAAAACAAAGTTACGGACATATGTTTTGAAATTTACAACAATGTAGCGCTTTTTTTCAAGAAATGAAAAATCATTTTGATTTTTCTGAAGATATTCACAGTATTTCTAAAACTACTAAACTAAACTAAAAAAACTAATTAAACAGTTTGGATCACCAAGATCTCATATTAAGCATTTTCTTATTGCTTACACAATACACGAAATGGCGATGTGTCCATCAGATTACTTTCTCATATTTTATTATTATATATTCGACAGTACAAAAATATTCCGGCGATTCCCATCTCGGTACAAGAAGCAGGTAAAAGATAAAATTATACCCCAACTCGGCATACGTCTAGGCAGGTACTCCATTCTACACTGCCCATCTCGGCATAAGGTGATGCCCAACTTGGTACACGACTTAGCAGGTACTCTGTTTTACAGAGCCCAGCTCGGCACGTATACTTACATAAAAATTAATGCTTATTCCGAATATAACCACTTCAAAAATAAAAGGAAATGTTTCACGATACTCAACCTATCAACTCGTAACAAAAATATCGTATTCTTATTTTAATCAAATTATTCAAATACAGATAATATTATACTTACCTACTTGTACTGAAATGATTCCCCTGCCTTTAAACTGCGATTCAATATAGTAGGGTGCTCATAACATACTGAAAACAGCCCAAAATTCCGTTGGTTTAGATTTAGACTTCTATAGCATCACAAAATTTTGTTAAAATGTAGCCGGAAAAATGTTAGAAGTGGTAAAACTTTGATATGCACCAGTTTGAAAAGTTGTGTCAACTTTAGTACTAAACCAATACTGAAAAAATCCCAACAAACGTGTCTTTTTATCTTTCTTTATTTGTAGTCTGTTCAATAAAAAATTTAACTGCTTTTTTGAACTGTTTTCACTCGTATAAGGTGTGCTGCGTATAGGTACTAGGTTTCTCAAATATTATAAATTTTGCGCAACAGTGAAGTAAGTACGTTTATTTTCGACAATACCCTATTATCAAGAAAGTACCTCCCTAGATTTATGCCGAGTTGGGTTATTAATGTGTGTGTACCTGGTCGACCCGCCGGGCCGGGTATCATCTGTTGTGCCGAGGTGGGTATATTAGAAACGGACCGCAAGGTGTCGTAAAATTGACCGTAATAAAATGTGCCGAGTTGGGATACACCCAAATATTCAAAGTTTAAAATAATTTCCAAAAAGCTAAAATGACAAGAGTCCTGGTACAGTACGAAGTCTAAATGCAAAGTTAGAATCGTATGCAATTTTTAATTTCCGAGTAATACACGCACCCACGACATTTTTTCGAAAATATGTTTTTTGCTAAAATTAAAATGCTAATAATTCAAGTTCACAAAATCGACCCAGTTACAATACTTCTCATATTTTGTATATGAGTGCTTCATTATAAAGTAAAAACCTTGACATATTTTTTTATAAATGTTTAAAGCGGTATTCTTTCGCTAAATGATTAAATGCGATTAAGAAAGCAATGAACGACCTATTTATAACGTTGGGTTAGACTTTAAAACAAAACCTATTCTTTTAAACCATGGAACTGGATCTATTAAAAAGGTATTTAGTTGATACAATAAAGGATTACAAACAAATTTAACGTTCTCTTAATAAAGTCTCCAGGCCACTTTAAAAATAAAAGTAATAACTATCACTTTTTATTTACGTGTATACTGTGCTGTCATTAGTCTTCGACGAACAGCGTCAACCAACCATTGTGAAGAGATTTACGATCTTCGTTTATAAGCGTTTGCAATTTTCCGACAGGCTTAATGAAGCAATAAACATTATGCCGAACAATTTTATTGCCTACTGTTGACATTTTGATGGTTTTCAAAACAACGCATGCGTCAGTCTCTCTTGAAAGTCACATTTTTTTTTAAAAAATTGGCGATGGTAAACACGTTTTAAAATAAAAGTTCGCATAAGACCAAATTATAAATTTCTAGGACAACCGATAAATAAACAAGCCGAGAAGGGTGTGGGGTTCGTACACGAAATTCTAAGATTGGAACATACCTACTTAAATTTCAATTCGTCGATTTGTCATAATCATAATTGTAACAATGTTCGTTATTTATTGAAGTAGTACTGCGAAATGTACTTAATACATTTTGAAATACTTTTTTGACAAAAAACAGACATCTATAACAAAGGGACAACCATTTGTTAATTTTCTGTTTTACTGTGATGATGGTTGATTATTGATGATTGATAATTTTAGATTGGCGGGGCTAATTGATCTAAGTGCCAAAAATCTTTTTCCGAGAAAAATGAGAAAAACGGCATATCAGTCAAAGAGAACAAAAGTTTTTATTCTTAATCGGGTTAACCAAACGTTTACAGATAAACTGAAATAATATTGTAATGCGAGAAGTAAACAACGCGACACCAACTACGACGCGTAGACAGCTGCACGAATTTTCCCGTTTGTTGTTTACGAAAAGCAATTAATTGGTAACCTTATGAACATTTGCTGCGTAGGCTTCTAGAATGTACTAGAATGTTCTCGATCAGGGTTGGGGGTGTATACATAAGGGGGCTTGTGATCGAGGGAGTTAGTTAGAAGTTGAGAAGCAGACGTGAACGCGACATACGATCCGAATGCGGAGCAGTACAAATAAATTATGTAGTGTCTAGTCTAGTGTACAAGTAGTTTAGTGTGTTAAATAAATTAGTGTTCAATTAATCTAAATAAATTATAAAATAAACGTTACATTGGTGTCAGAAGAGCGGATCATGAAGAAGTTACGCGAATTAAAAGTGGCCGAGTTAAAAAAAGAACTCGAGGAACGGGAATTGGAAACAGGAGGGAGGAAGACTGAACTCCAGGACCGGCTCTCAGCATTTGTGAAAGAAAATGGCCAGGACCCGGAAGTTTTCGAGTTCGAAGACGATGACATCACGAAGCAAATCGCCGCCCAGAGGGAAGAAAGCGCAGCCCAGAGGGAAGACATCACTGCTCAAATCGCCGCCCAGAGGGAAGAAAGCGCCGCCCAGAGGGAAGACATCACTGCTCAAATCGCCGCCCAGAGGGAAGACATCACTGCTCAAATGGCTGCCCAGAGGGAAGAAATCGCCGCCCAGAGGGAAGAAATCGCCGACCAGAGGGAAGACATCACTGCTCAAATCGCCGCCCAGAGGGAAGACATCACTGCTCAAATCGCCGGCCAGAGGGAAGACATAATTACTCATATTACTGCTCAAATCACCGACCAGATGGAGGCTCAGCGTAAGGAGATTGAAGAGAAGATCAAGCAGTTGGAAGAACGACTAGAACAAGTCAGTAGCGGCGAGGGGAAAGAAGACGAAATTAAACAGAAGACGAAGCAGTTGGAAGAACGACTAAGGCGAGTCAGTAGCGGCGAGACGAAGGAAGAAATAAAGGCGGTCGTTCAACAGAACTCGATATCCATCAATCGAGTGACGCCCCCAACGTTCGATGGAAAAATTCCGTGGGCCAGCTACAAGAAGCAGTTTGAGGCAGCAGCGGAAGCTAATGCTTGGTCCCCTCACGAGAAAGCTGTTTCCCTAACGGTAGCCTTACGTGGAGAGGCGTTGGAAGTTCTTCAGACGCTATCCACCGAGGAAGCCGGGAATTACACGGAGCTGCTGAGGCGACTGGAAATGCGGTTCGGCCAAACACATCTGGAGCAAGTCCATCAATCCCAGATGTCCAATCGCTGTCAGAGATCGAACGAGACCCTGCAGGAGTTCGAAGCGGACGTAGCCAGACTAGTGAGGTTGGCGTATCCCACGGCACCGGAACAGATGATGGAGTGCCTCGCAGTGCAGACGTTCGTGAGCGGGCTGCGGGACCAGGAACTGCAGATGGCCCTGAGGCTAGCTCGACCGAAAACAGTAATGAACGCGCTCGCCATCGCACTAGAACATGAGGCAGCAATGGAAGCCTCCCGCATTCACGGTTGTGCTCGAGCTGTTACCGAGGAGGTAGGCACAGAAAAACTCGTGGAGAAGGCCGTCCAGCAGATCATGGAGTTGCTGTCAGCACAGAAGACGCGGCCCAAAACAACGGTGACGGCAAAGGCCCCGGAAAAACGAATGCGGGTCGATAAAAGGGAGGGGACGTCGACCCGTGGCAATAGAAACACCCGGGCCAGTATAGCCTCGTTTTCCCACCAATTGGGGAGCGCGTACGTCGATGGCACTATCGACGGGAGATCCCACGCCATGCTTGTGGACACGGGAGCTACGAAGACGATCGTACGCTCGGAAGTTGTGAGGGACCGTAGGAAGATTAGGCCAAGTAGGTGGCAATTAAGAACTGCCACTGGGGAGAAGGCAGTAATACACGGTGAAGCGACGGTTAGCATGACGTTGGGACGAGTAAAGTTTGACCATCCTGTTCTCATAGCCGAAATTGAGGAAGACGTCATACTGGGGATGGACGTCATGAGGAATCATGGATTCCAGTTGGATTTCGGACACCGAGTGTTGAGGATCGGTCAAGAAGAATTACTGCTACACAATCGTGACAACTTTGTGTTAGACGTAATAATGGCAGAAGATGTGATTCTCCCGGAACGAAGCGAAACGATCACCTCTACCTGTCTGAGGGGTGTTGTGGAAGAGGGAATCCCAGCCGTGATCGAACCAGAAAACGATGACAATCGACTGGCTCGGGGGGTACTGGTAGGAAAGGCGCTCGTTACTCTCTCAAGGGAAGTGCCTGTGCGGCTACTTAACATCAATCAGTACCCGGTCACCATTAAGAAGGGTACGAAGCTGGGCACATGTATAGCCGCATCAGCCATCGTAAGGGGCGTTAGTGAGGAAGAAAGGTCCAAACACACTCCGCAGGACTTGAAACAAATTCTTTCCCAGACCAGTGCGTTTCTCTCGCCCACACAGAAACAAAAGGCCCACGAATTAATAAATAAATACCAGGACATATTTACCACCGAGAATGGAAAGCTGGGAAAGACCAAGGTCGTGACACATAAAATTGACACGGGCGAGACACGACCGATTCGACAAACAGCAAGACGACTACCCTTGGCCAAACGGGAGGAAGCCGAGAAAATTATCAAGGACCTAGAGCGGGACGGGGTCATCAAGCCGTCAAGCAGTCCATGGGCCTCGCCGGTAGTACTGGTGAAGAAAAAGGATGGGACTACTCGATTCTGTGTAGACTACCGGCAGGTGAACAGTGTCACCAAAAAGGACAGCTACCCGCTACCACGTATCGACGACACACTCGATACCCTTGCTGGATCCACGATATTTTCGACCTTGGATTTAAAAAGCGGCTATTGGCAAGTCGAAATGGACCCTGCCGATAAGGAAAAGACGGCATTTACCTTCGGTAACGGCCTGTGGCATTTTACAGTCATGCCATTCGGACTTTGTAATGCCCCAGCGACGTTTGAGAGGCTGATGGAGAGCGTGCTAATGGGTCTGACGTGGAAAACGTGCCTAGTCTATTTGGACGATGTCATCGTGATGGGCAAGACCTTCGAAGGACATCTGAAAAACTTAGAGGACGTCTTCCAGAGACTGCAAGGTGCGGGACTGAAACTGAACCCTAAGAAATGTCAGCTCTTCAGAAGGAAGGTCTCATACTTAGGGCACGTAGTGAGCAGAGAGGGCGTCGCCGTTGATCCGGAAAAGACAAGTACGGTGAAGGAGTGGCCAATACCGGTAGATAAACACCAGTTGAGGAGTTTTCTGGGCCTCTGCACGTACTACCGACGATATGTCCGGATGTTCTCCGACGTCGCTAAGCCGTTGACAAGGCTCACGGAAGAAGGACGAAACTTCTGTTGGGATGAGGAATGCCAGTCTGCCTTCGACGAGCTGAAGAGCAAGTTGACCAGTGCCCCAGTGCTGAGTTTTCCTCTGCCAGAAGGACAGTTCATCCTGGACACCGACGCGAGCAATGTGGGAATTGGAAGTGTTCTGTCGCAGCGCCAGGAGGGACAAGAACGTGTCCTTGGATACTTCAGCAAGGTACTCTCCAAACCAGAAAAGAATTACTGCGTCACCCGGCGTGAATTATTGGCCATCGTCAAGTCCATCGAGCACTTCCATAAATATTTGTGTGGAAGGAGGTTTCTGATCCGGACCGATCATGCTGCTCTTAAATGGCTCCTCCAGTTTAAGAATCCCGAAGGACAGATCGCTCGCTGGATCGAGAGGCTCCAGGAGTATGACTTTGTCATAGAACATCGGCCAGGACAGAGTCATGGAAACGCAGACGCACTCTCGAGAAGACCATGCCCTGATGAGTGTCCTCATTGTCATAGAGCTGAGGAAAAGTCCGAGAAAGTCTATCGAACGACCGTGGTCGCCGAGGAATGGACACCATCCTCGTTACGACAAGAGCAAGGAAAAGACCCGGTTCTCAAAGAAATCCTGGTTTGGAAAGAGGGAGGAGAGCGTCCTGAGTGGCAAAAGGTATCACCTGGCTCGCCAAAACTCAAGAGCTATTGGGCACAGTGGGACTCGCTAGTGGTTGAGGATGGACTACTAAAACGCGTACTGGAGAGCCAAGACGGGACGGAGGAAAGACGGCAGTTGGTAATTCCCTCCAGTAAAATCCCGGAGGTCTTGCGGCACCTTCACGACGGATCGTCTGGCGGACATTTATGGATCAAGAAAACGCTGCAGAAGGTACGGGAGCGCTTCTACTGGATCAATTGTTCAGACGACGTGAAGGACTGGTGCAAGAAATGTACTACATGCTTTGCAAGTAATGGGCCACAAAGACGACCGAAATCTCCCATGAAACAATATAACGTCGGAAGCCCCTTCGAAAGGATCGCTATTGATATAGCAGGACCCTTTCCTGAGACCGAAAAGGGGAATAAATACATCTTGGTCGTGATGGACTACTTTACGAAGTGGGTAGAAGCGTACCCTCTCCCTAATCAGGAGGCAGAGACAGTGGCCGATGTGCTAGTGAAGGAGACGATCTGCCGGTTTGGAGTACCCATGGAATTACACTCGGATCAAGGAAGAAACTTTGAGAGTGGCCTATTCCGGAGGATCTGTGAGAAGTTTGGGGTACGAAAAACAAGAACCACGGCCCTTCACCCTCAGTCTGACGGCATGGTAGAAAGAATGAATCGCACCCTCAACCGCTATCTAGCGAAAATGGTCTCGTCACATCAAAGAGACTGGGACGAACACGTGCCGTTCTTCCTGATGGCCTACCGCTCGGCCGTTCATGAGTCGACAGGACAAACTCCAGCCAAAGTCCTGTTCGGGCGAGAACTTAAACTGCCCTGTGATCTAATCTTTGGCGCTAGACCGGACGAGGACGTTTCGGGGGAAGATTACGTCTCCAGGATGCGGCAAAGGATGAACGAGATTCACGATCAAGTCCGATACCAACTAAATATCGCCAGTGATCGCATCAAAGAGCGTTACGACATCGACGCTAAAGAGGGTGGCTACCAAATGGGAGATCGAGTTTGGCTGTACAACCCACAGAAGAAACGTGGTTTGTCCCCTAAGTTACAGACCAATTGGGAAGGTCCCTATGTTGTGAAGAAACGAATCAATGACGTGGTCTACCGGGTAAGCAAACTACCAAATGGCAAGCCGGTTCAATCGGTTGGCACCCTATGAGGGATCGCACGATGAGGCGGAGGTTCCCCGAGTAAGAAACACGTTGGCGCAGGAGAACGAACTTTCGTTCGAAGAATTTATGAGCGCCTACGGGGGTACCGGAAAAGCACGGTATGGGGTAACCTGTGACAAACAACAGGATTTGTTCAGCGTACCTGAAGAATACTCGTTGGCCCATTGTGTGTCCACCGACCTGGTAATGTCACGAGGTATCGCCACGGTTTTCAAGAAGAAGTACGGGCGCTTGGAACAACTCAGAGCGCAACTCCCGGAGATTGGCAAGGTTCTGGAACTACGTGACAACGTAAGACACATCTTTTATCTGGTTACGAAGGAGATCGGGTCCCTTAAACCATGTTATCACGATGTATGGCGAACCTTGCATAGGCTACGAGACCGACTGCTGGAGCTCGACATCAGGAAGCTAGCTGTCCCCAAGTTAGGTGCTGGACGAGATCAGCTGGACTGGAGGGTTGTCCGGAATATGCTGGAAGTGGTGTTGAAGAATACCGGAGTGGAAGTTTTAGTCTGCTGTTTTGGGCCTGCACCATGTCGACTCGGGAAGACGGTCCCCTGTTATTTTGATGCCACGTCTCGCTGTAAGCGGGGGGCTAACTGCAGGTTCCTGCATGGGCCTACCAGGGATACGTTCCGAGACGAAACGTCTCTATGGCGGGGGCAGTGTAATGCGAGAAGTAAACAACGCGACACCAACTACGACGCGTAGACAGCTGCACGAATTTTCCCGTTTGTTGTTTACGAAAAGCAATTAATTGGTAACCTTATGAACATTTGCTGCGTAGGCTTCTAGAATGTACTAGAATGTTCTCGATCAGGGTTGGGGGTGTATATATAAGGGGGCTTGTGATCGAGGGAGTTAGTTAGAAGTTGAGAAGCAGACGTGAACGCGACATACGATCCGAATGCGGAGCAGTACAAATAAATTATGTAGTGTCTAGCCTAGTGTACAAGTAGTTTAGTGTGTTAAATAAATTAGTGTTCAATTAATCTAAATAAATTATAAAATAAACGTTACAATATGACATGGAAGATTTAAAGAAAAATAACACATTTTTGCAAAAAACTCACATTAAATATAGAAAAGATCACAAAAAGTGCCAAGTTACGGTCATGAAAGTGATCTATCTCCATTACCTATGTCAGTGTTAGGCACTTAGAACTTTTCTGAAAAAGTCTCCGTTTTCTTCACTCAAAAATTCTAACATAGCCACAATGTCTTTTTCTTCGATTCCTTCAGGGGCACTGCATCTGGTAAAGCTGACAGTTCAGCTGTCCTGATGTGGTCAACGTTGTAATCTTTCTTAAGTACACGACATTTTCCCCATTGCAGTAAAGTACTAAAACTCTTCTTGTATAATACCACACTGGGGTCATCTTTGGTGATTCGTACCATGAAGCCTGGCTAATGCCAAGTCTTGAGGTGTCAATGTATTTGGAAAAGGCGTTGTCAAAATCAAAAAAACCCTTTTCTCCCATATTCAGGACCTTGAACGGATGTGTCGGTCTTGCAGTAACAATACACTTCTTGACGTCTTCAACATTATTCAATTTTGAAACTTTGGCTCGTTTCTCGATTATGGCAAAGTCCCGATCTGAAGCTGAGAAGCTGTGACCGGAAATTAAAAACTTGTGATCCGTGTCAAACTTGCCAGTGGCCACGAAAAAAATGTACAAAAACAGTAACATCCTATTCTTCAACTGCCCCGCGCAGTAATCACTCCATACGCACAAGTTGCGTTTATATGTGGTAAGGAGTCCAGAGTTCAGGGCTTGTAATAAGCAGCTAGCCATCTGGTTTCCACCTCGACGAGACTGCCCTTCGTGCCAGACGCACATGACACCATCAACGGTGTCACAAACATGGATGCCGAAGTTGTAGCACGACAGTTGGCGACTATAATATATGCTAGTGTGCGTAAGTTTTGGGAGCGAAAAAACTTTTTGTAAGTCTATAAATAGTCACGTTACAAGTGTCGCTACACCCCTCCCTAGCAGCTGAACCACCTTTTGACGCATTTTACAATGTAAGAAAAGCGCATTTGTACTTAGATCATATAGCACTGCATTGGCCTTGGCCCATAGATTGTTTTGGTGAGAAAATCCGGAAATACGAAATTTTGGCACTTAGATCAGTTAGCCCCGCCACTCTACAATTATTGATGGATAAAGATTGATGATGATTACATTGAGATGAGGAATATAGGACTTGGATTAATAAAGAACATTTCACACAAGTCACATTCACACAATATTTAAGTTAATATTTTACTACAAAGCTATCGATATATTTTATAATTTCTCATGTTAGGTACTACATAGTTGCTTTATATACCAACATAAACTGTTTAGTGACTTGACTATTATTATACCCATGTAATTGCGGTACCATACTGAAAAAAAGTACCAAGTTTTGCTAAAATTATGTATTGTTTGTACATTAAAATAGAATTTAGAAGGTAGTCCTCAAACTTTACGTATGTGTGGTATGTATGTATTTCTTGAACTATTCATGAGTGTTATAAGTTCTAAAAAGTCAATATCAAAGTCAAAAAAACAATATTATAGATTCACTCATTTATCCCGAATATTGATATTTCGATACTGCTGCAAAACTCACCGACCAATGTGGCACCTTCATTACTTATGTGTAACATCACAAAATCCATATAGGTATCTAATATGCCATACAGTTAAAAACGATTTTTTTTATAGTATACCGATTTCGAAATTATATGAGTTTATAATTTATTTTAAGTTTAATTTATTGGAAGGCATACATTTCTGTTTGGTTAAAATTTACTTAATAATTACCCCGTAAACTGTACAAACATTAAAAAATATTTTTCATATCTCTCAACAAAATTTTCAAAAACTGATTAAGGGGGTTTTTAGACAATGTAATAAATTATTATGGGGAATGTTCTTAAAGTTTTTGATCTGGCGGTTTTAAGAAATAGGAGAGACCTTCTCTCCTCGCGAAATTTAAACGCATTATAACTCGGTCAAATAAGAAAAGTAAGACATATTTTATCTCGAATAGGTTTATTTTTCGATACTAACCGAACCTAAAAAGATGTGTAAAATTTTAAGGGTGGGTCATACTTTTTAATTTTACTCACCACAAATTATACCCCTTATAGTAGTTATATAGCTGACCAAACTTAAACTTTAAATGACAAATGATTGCAAACGTGTTTCTTTAAGATTGTGAAAGCATATCATTCTTCTGAACTACAATGCAGAAATAAGTTTGACTGAATTATCATATTTTGAGTTGTGTTGTATAAGTACAATCTGTATCGGAATTTATGTGGAAAAACTTGTTAATAAGATATAAGAATGAATAGGTAAAAAAACAATAAAAAAATCATTTGACAATAAGCCGGATTTAAATCAGCTTTAAACCGAGTACTGTGAGATATCGTATGATTTTAATTCTTTAAAAGATTGCAACGAAGTGCTAATATGGACATCAGAAATTGTCATATGCCACAAAACTCTACCTCACCTTTACCCAAAATATTCATAGGGAAATATTATTACATTATTAGTGTCTTAACGTGTAATTATTTAATAATAGAATATATGAGAAACAAATATCTGATAATTTATTTTAAACGCCAGTGAAATACACTTTTAATCACAACAATTGTCAAACTATTCACATTTACACACTGAATACGTTCCTATCTCCTATGAAAATGTCATTGATATGTACATACGGCGTGTTTAATAAAGGATGACGAGATATCATATCTAAAAAATTAATAATCCAAGAGCTTGGGAAAGTTGCCGCGAGAAATTACTGGAAATAATTTGTAAGTTCCTGACTATGCCGCTAGGGGGAGTAATTTCTATGGTCCTGTAAAAAGTATATGTTTATGGAAAATACACAATGTTAGGCATATTCAATTTCCCTAGGAATGATAACGGTTGTGGGGAAAAAACTTTTTCACATCTGGGGCTTCCAAAAACTATAGCACACCATGTCAAGTAGTTGTATTAAAATGTTCTAAAATAGTATGTATACCAAAAAGTGTGTCGTCCACGTACCATCGGCATCAACATAATTCGAGTAGTATATGTTTTTCTGCTAAATAAAAACGAAGTGACGTACAAAACATTCGTTAAACTACTAAAGGAGGAAATTCCTCATTGTCAGGTATACAAGTTCAACTCGCTACTACTATATTGTCATATCAGAATGTAATTTCCACTTCAACCAACGTCAAGTAGGAAGTCCAACAGATAGACTTAAATGCGGAATATATTTGTAATTCGAAAAAATATATGTTTGGCCATTAACTCATATATTAATATATCAAATTGGTGAAGGCTGGTAGTAAATTGTGGAAGATTGCACTAGATTAAATTGATTATCACCCAATAGTGAATAGTTAATATGTTTTTACTCTTTGTATATACATATTTATGTTACAATAAAATATTCAGTCTCCAAATGAATTGAATAGTGTTTTAACCCAACAGGACGCAAGTTGTTCCTGCGCAAGTGGATTGCGTTTTATGAATCTATTTGTCCTTCCATCACATGTTTGCCATAAACTCCGATTAATCAATATCTCCCAAGAGCTCTACGTTCTAAAATACTGCACAAAACATATATCAAATATAACTTCAAGAAAGCAGTGATGTACCCACTCAGTTTCCCCTATCGAAAATGACATTTCAAAAATTTCTTTTTCTATATTCGTAAAAAAAGTCCGTTTACATTGGACTTAATACTTAAATGCAACTTAATAACGATACGGTATACGAATTCCATATTTACGATTAGTATTACGACAGTAACGCCAACGAAAAGTAGGAACCAAGTGTTTACCGCAATATAGTTGCAAAGTGTAATCCTGTAGCGTAGAGACAGGATCTCGTTAATCTTTTTTACTTACTCACACTTTATACCACATATAATTTCAAAATAGAACAATTCGATAAAAACAAGGCACTCCTCTTGTTATCGTGACAGAAATGTGGCGATAAATAAATAATTTAATTTAATTAACAAGAAATAGTAAATCGGTTCGAATTAAAGCAATATGTTAACTTACTTATTACGGCGAATATCAAATAAGCAAATAATGCTTTAACAATTTTCAGAGGTCAGTTAATTGTACTAGTCTTTACTTTCACGAATTAATTCTTGAACTACCTTACCTACCCTAGGTTATTTACGGATCAATTTATTTCCACTGTTAAGTCGCTTCAAACACTTTATCTTTAGCACTTGACTATTTACATGAACTATTTACAAATAGATTAAAAATCCCGAATCGACGTGGCAGCAGTTGATTTTCGCTCCCTGCGAGAGTATTTCCCCTTGAGAACCAGATTGGTGTTCCGTAATAGTCCAGTCATCAGCCATTTTCGCGTGGAATTTTGGGAAACAGGGTCGATTTCTTTGAAAATTGGGATTTAGGTACTATTTATAACGTTCTTTAAAGTTGAACTTGTGCCGAAGCGTGCTTTTTTCCTAGGGGTGGGAACCACCCCTTCTAAGGGGTAAGAAATTTTTTAATCAAAATAAGCCGGGAAATCGATAGATTGACCAATTCTAAGTAACCTTTGTCCTATAAAGTGGTTTTTTGTAAAGTTGATATTTTTCAAGTTATTCACGATTGAAATTACACATTTTTCACTGAAAAACGAATGTTTTTTAACAGTTTTTCACCAATAACTTGAAAATCTTTCATTTTACCGGAAAAAAACAATCAGAACAAAAATGTAGCTAATAAAAAAACAAAGAGATACGTTTTTGAATGACCTCTATAAACGCAATAAGGACTGTGTTACTGCTGAGTTCGGTGACGTAGGCCTCCCCAGCCTGGTTTGCAACCGTGGCTCAAATCACAGGATAGTCTCATCTCTTGCCCGAACAGTACCCTTGCTAGAGGTTGGCCGGTGGACTCGTTAATGGCAGAACGGTAGGCCATCAGGAAAGAGGGAAGATGTTGATCTCAGTCTCGTTGGTGTTGAGACACTACCTTCGAAAGGTACTTGCCCATGATACGGTTCATCCTATCCATCATGCCGTCAGACTGAGGGTGCAGCGCCCTTGTCCTAGTTTTGCGAATTTCCAATGTTTCGCAAACTCCCTGGAACAGCTCGCTCTCGATGTTACGCCCCTGGTCGGAATGCAGTTCCAACGGTACTTTGAAGCGGCTCACAAGATTCTTTACCAGGACATCTGCAACAGTTGTGGCTCCTTGTGGGCGTTGCGTAGGCCTTTACTCCTTTTGTAAAGTAATCTAGGGCTAGGGCGATCCTCTCGAAAGAACTTCCTACATTGTACTGTCTCATCGGGGATTTCGGCATGCGGCGAAGTCCATTGTTGGCTGAGCAACTGTACACTTCCTGCACCATTCACGAACAGCTTCGGAGCAGCCCATCTAATAGAAACGCTCGCGCACTTTCTGCAATGTCTTCTTCATTCCCAGGTGGCATCCCGAAGTTCCATCATGAAGGTGGCGTAGCACCTTCACCACTATGGTCTTGGGTACGATAAGTTGAAGTCGTCTTTCCGCACCTTTATCGAATTCAAGCACCCTCTTAAACAGTCCGTCTTGTAACATCAGGGAGTCTCACTATGCCCAGTATGATTTCAAGGGATGGGGACTCTTTGGCGCCGCCGACTTGGCGCGGCCGATTCGACGCCGCCGACTGGCCGCCGGGACAACTGGGCGCCGCCGACTGGCCGCCGGACAACTCGGCGCCGCCGATTGGGCGCTGTCAAATTGATGTCAAATGTGATGTTTTTGGTAAAATTTAAAGCAAATATTAAGGAGCGTTCTTGAAAATTTCCAATATAAAAATAACTCTTAATTAAATTCTTTAGAATTCTTATAATAGATCAATTAACAAACAGTCTTAATAATAATAATATCAATATCCTAACTTCTCCACAAAACACAACACAAATAACAAAAGAGAAACTTTTTATAAGACTCCCGTACCATAACAAGATAGAAAATTTCAGTTTCAAAACCCTGAACGCCCTAATCATATATCCAGCTTGGTATTCATTGTCTTCTTTCAATAATCTCATTTTCTCCAAAATTAAAGACCCAACACCTATAAAAAACCAGAGTTGCGTAGTATATCAGGTCACATGTTCTGATTGTAACCCTCCTAAGGTATATATTGGAGAAACACAACAATACATAAAAAAGAGATTACAACATCAATTGAATATCACTAAGAATATTTCAACACATTCTGGTTTAGTGGAAGATGCCATAGAAAACGATCACAATTTCGATTTTGAAAGTGTTTCGATATTAGAGCGTGAATCAAATTGGTTTGAAAGATTATTCAAAGAGGCAGTACGTATTAAAACATCTGATAATATTGTAAATAGGCAGCAAGATTTTCAAAACTTTACTCAAGCATATTACAAATTATTCAAATAAAATTAAACATATGAAAACTATCACATTTTCAAAACAAATATACAGATTTTATCCTTCACCTTTTGACCCATTTTTAACACTATTTAGTGCTCACAATTTCGTAGGTTTCTATTATTTATAATGGCCTTTTAAACAATTGATATTTGAATTGTCAAACATATCAAATTTTATCTTAATGACATGTAAATGATATTTTTTGGTTGTATAAGAAATACTTAACACATTTATACTTTTAGAGCCATGATTATGTTCAAAATATTGAACGAAACGCCGGCAAATTAATTAAGAGTTATTTTTATATTGGGGATTTTCAAGAACGCTCCTTAATTCATCTCAGCTCCCCGAGAACATTCTACCATAAAGCAAATATTTGTTGAAAATGCTTTTAATCGGGGGTAAAAAGTAATTTCTTAGTTTTAGGGCAAGGAACAACAAATGTTATGCATTCATCAAGTGCAATGAGTACAATGTTGTTCCTTGCCCTCTTGCATATACCTAGCGCCAAAACGGCGGCGCCAAAGCGGCGGCGCCAAAACGGCGGCGCCGAGTTGTCCCTCGGCGCCCAATCGGCGGCGGCCAATTGGCGGCGCCGAGTCGGCGGCGCCCAGTTGTCCTAGACCCGATTTCAAGGTGTTAGTGGATGGGACAACTTCCTGCCATTCCGGCCGCCTCTCTTCTTTCTTTCACTTCAGGATGTGTTGAAGTTCCGAGTCGCCTTCCTGCACTTGTCGTAGCCCGCCTGGAGACCAGTCCTCGTCAGTAACCGTCCTGCGGCTGGTAGAAGCTTCCTTTACCTCTGCACGACTGCAATGGGGACTGCTCCGTCTGGGTCCGGTGTCTCCCTTTATCTATGCCGCCACATGTCGTTCGAACTTTCTGGTTCATGCAGAACCTTGCATAGCTTTGCTCAAAGCAATCATAAGAGAGCTGCCACTTGACGATTTTTCTCGCATGCACAGATCAGCATTTGTGCACCAACACTTAACGTTTTGACCGGTTTTGTCTGGATCGTAGATCGGTAAAGTAATGGAATCACTGGTTTGGCGGCATATCAATCTTTCTCACAAGTTCTTCCAAATTTTGAGCCACTGATTGTTGTAGCTACTCTTTATGATGTCTAGAAGCACTTGCCCCTTTTGAAACCTCTGCATTTACTCATCGTAATCCTTCAGGTCAGAGCACACTTAATTTGTCTATCCCACGGGGTCACTTCTGATGTCGCGAGATGAGAGAAAGAGAAAGAGTGTGAGAGAGAGAGAGAGAGAGAGAGAGAGAGAGAGAGAGAGAGAGAGAGAGAGAGCGTAGAAAATTACTAAAACAACGAAAAGTTATTACAACTGTTTAATACATACAGCAAGTCGATAATTATTGATGGTTCAGTAACAAACAATAATACTTTTTGCGGTTATGGTTGGCAGTCTCAAGACCCCATCTCTTCACCTAAAATTTGATTCACGTCCTCTATTTCTTAAATACAGTTAAATAACATCGCTTTTTAAAACATTTCCCCAAAATCCAATTCCGCGATTATTGACCAAGACCTGGTTCCACTAGCACACGTGTCTTAAATCGAGGTCTTGTCTTGCATATTCGTTCTTTCTTAAATGAACAACAAACTATGTACCTTTAACGTCTGAGCAAAAGTTGTAATCCGCTCCATAGATATGTATTGGAAAACAAATTAAATCATCCCAATTTAATTTGCCGTACGTTGTTATATAAATACGTTTATTTTATTTAACGAAATTTCGATGTAACAATCTTTTTGTTGCTAAATGGAATTTCTACTGTAATCATCTGGTTAGTCATCTTTAAAAAAGAACGAAAATGTTGCAGTCGGGAGAGTGCTGACAGAAGTGAAAACTTTTATACGTGTACCTAGAAAATATTCTTTATTGAGAAAAATACTGTAACGAAACGACTGGCCATAAAGATAAGCACTCGGCGGAAAGTGCCGCTTCTGGAAATTTCGAAACGACGAGAATTTGGGGAACTGATGGATTTTCTGGAAGCCGTAGAATATTCGGGAAATGATAAGATTGTTCTGGAATTCCCATGCGGCAAAATAAATAGCAGGCCGCAGAGTGAGCCGCGAATATTTGCCGGGAGCTGTAAAAACTGGTTAACGGATGTCGGCCGGAGCGACAATAAGCAAACATAAATAAATGGTGCTAATATAAATTAAATAATTCTGAATATAAATTAAATATGTAGTATTAGTAGATAAGTGTTAGAGTAAGTAGTTAGAATTAATTAATTAAGACAATTCGTGTCGTTTAGTGATTTTCGCGTACCTAGTCAAAACGTTACAATATGTAATTTCGCTGAATCTTAACATACATTTAAAATAAATTGAAGTTATGTGACTGCTTAGTTTCATATTGCGTCTTATATATTTTTATATTTAAAATAATCATAATAAAACAAGTTGAGAGAATTTTTTAAAATTATAAATATTTTTTATCATATACAGATATTTTTCTTTTAATTGTTTTTAAAATGGAAGAGGTGAGTTAAGGTATTCATAATTCATTTTTATAATCTAATTACTACAATATATATTTACTTTTTTATTAATTTATATTCTATGCATTATTAAAATCTAATAGGTTATTATAACACTACTATCAGCATTATCTATTTCTATATTTTCATTATTAACGTCCTAACACATGACATTTCCTGACATTTCTATCATCAGACATATTTAAATTTAATTTTGTACTCCACGTGTTCAGCTATCGTATCTCATGTAACACGCTCTTTGGTTTCTCTTTTTATATCTACATATAACACATATTTATTCCCCTTTCCTGTTGGAAACAATAGAAACTTACATGGTAGACCGTACCTATGGGTATAATACTTGTGTATAATCATATATTAGTCCAGTCATCTTAGGCCAAATTAGGTGAATATCTCGGAAAATCGACATACCCAGTATATTAACACGTAAAAACTTCTATTTTGGTATCCTAAAACTTTTCTCAAAATTCACATATAATTGGATGGCCGCAAGATTTAAAGTCGGGGTCAATAGTCACAAAAATCGATTTTTACTACATTTTTTACAAATATCTCTTTTTCTATGGGTTTTACGCTATTTATATTTATTATCAATATTGTAGAGAATGAAATTCTCTACAACTTTTGTATTTAACATTTCTTCATAACTTGAACTGTTTTCGAGATATAGTGCGGAGAGCGCTGGTCAAAGAATCATGTGAAGTCAACTACTGTTACTACTGGTAGTCCCGATCAAAAACTCGTCATATTAAGGTTATAAATTATTGCTAAATATATAAATATGATTTTTTATTAACTAATTCACTTTGTTTGGTTACTTATCTATTTTTATTTAAGTGTCAATTTATTTAAAAACACTTACCTGGCCATGTAAGTAAAAAATTGTTGAGGGAAATAATTTAATTACATTTTAATTGTAATCTAATTATTTATACTAATAACTTTCTAAATAAATAAAAAAGAAGAGAATTAAATTTGTGATTAAAGTTTTTAGTAAAAGTGTCATTTGATTAATTGAATGTTGTCAAAATTAATATAAAAGAATAAAACTTTCGAGAAGAACAAGTTCTAATTTGAATTCTCATCATCTTCTTCTTCTTCTTCTGACTATAAATTTTTAAAGTTATGAAAGAATTTAAGAGTTTACGGATTTTAAACAAGATTTACTTAATTATCTTTTACTTCAAATGCAATTAGTGTAAATGAGAATATCATTAAAATGTAATTAAAGTATGTCCCTTAATAATTTTTCAATTACAAAAAGTGATTATAAGTGTTATTGAATTGATAAATTTTAGAATTATTAGAAAGAAAAATTGAATTTAATGTAAAAGTTAATGATAAATGCTAATTAAATATTTAGCAATAATTTATAACCTTAATATACGAGTTTTTGATCGGGACTACCAGTTGACCTCACAAGATTCTCTGACCAGCGCTCTCCGCCCTCTATCTCGAAAACACTTCGAAGTATGAAGAAATGTTAAATACAAAAGTTGTAGAGAATTTGATTCTCTATAATATCGATAAGGAATACAAATAGCGTAAAACCCATAGAAAACGAGATATTTGCAAAAAATATAGAAAAAATCGATTTTTGTGACTTTTGACCCCCGACTTTAAAGCTTGCGGCCATCCAATTATATGTGAATTTTGGTTAAAGTTTTAGAATGCCAAAATAGAAGATTTTACCTTTTAATATACTGGGTATGTCGATTTTCCTAGGTGAACCCCCTATAATGACTGGACTATATACTTTGACTCGCTTATACTACGCATATGTATCCGGAGTATATTGTATATACTTTTACACATAGCCCAATCTGTGTAGATTTTTCACGACATTAATTCAGTACCGGACGGGAGTGGTCAAATGTTGTAGGCTCTGATTAGTTGATCATGCCTATATAGTTTTAAACATTCAAAAAGTGTGCATTAACAAATGGGAGGGGTCCAAAGTTAGCAAAAACAAGTTTTTTGATTCTACAAGCCAAAGTATGCATTTTGTGGAGAAAAGTTTTAAATAGAAGTTATAGAGAATTGAAAAACCTATAATTTGAGCTATAGAACGATTAATTTTGTTGAACATTTATTGCAAAACTGTAAAAAAACCACTGAAAATGATCATTTTTTGAATATTGATTATTTACTGCAAAAATGATATGATTTATATTTTTACTGCTCTAAAAGATAGCTTTTAAAGTTTAAAATCTAAACAACTTTTATAAAAGTCAATTGGTTAATTTGTTGCTGAGATATTGCTATTTGTTTTGTCCCAAGACGCATAATGTTCATTGCTGTTACGTCTTTTTGGATAAACATTTCGAGATGTACAAAGGCTTATTCTCTTCATAAACACCCATATTTTCATATCCCGTTAAGAGAATATGATAAAAACAATTGTCAACCCCTTATTTATCGCTTTAAAAAAGGGGGTGTTTTTTTTATAAATAAATAGACCTGGAGCCATTTTCATAACTTGCACAAATTTCTGACTTACAAATTCGGATAGCTGGATTCAAAACGGAGAATTGAAAAAACCAACAACTTTTTTTGACCATTAGAAGCCGAGATAGGAATTTGTTTTGAGACTGAGATACGGATATTTTGTCCGCGCTCTGCGGATTTAAACGCTTCAATTCGGTTCTCTCAGCGCGAGCGGTTACCACTGCCATCCCCACCACTCGCATTCTGGCGTAGCTCCGAAAGTATACCCGTCCAATATTTATTTGCAATTTACGACCCTACCCTTAGCGACGGGGAGTGCAATTAACAGGTAGTAAAGTACTGATTTGCGGTTTCTTCCGAATACCGCCGGAGATAAACACTTAGGAACTGGGAATGGTCCGTACTAATTTAATGAGTAATTCTTAGTGTTTAAAAACTCAAAATGTTTTTAAACTATTATTATTTTAATTATTTTATTTAATAATGATATTGTTAAATATCAAATGCTTTTATTATTCGAGTTCAAATGATTACCTATGAAGGTTGAAACGGAGGCCAAAAGTGTGGGGGCTAAAAGCGTAACTACGGACACATTCGAATTGGAGCCAGAAATGGTCAGATTTACCTGCTCCAAAAAATGGACGATCCGAACTGGGGCCGAGACCCACTATAAGTTTATTGCAATTTATACAGGTAGATTTTAGGCGAAAATAAGCGCGTAGTTGTCAGATGGAGACAAGTTTTATAAATCTTGAATTACTACTAACAAAAATTATAAAATCAAAGAGTAGCATCATAAACACATTATTAACATCAATCGTCTTTACATCAAACATTAAAAAAATATACTTAACAATTATACTACTCTAACTACAATTTTTCGTATCTTAACCTAAGTGACAACGTCTTAATAAATCCTAGCTGATTAATTTTTTCTTCTCGCAGTTCTGTGATTTTTTTTTCTATCAATTTTATTTTTTCCACTATGTCCGAACGGAGTAGCTTTGTTATGCGATAAGCACCATTCATTTTAATATAGTATATGTATATATTTGAAACTGCAAAAGTATTAAGGGGATTAATGGCAAGAGACAAAGGACATTAAAATTTGCCATTTTCTTATAAATCTTATGATATACCAACTGCCTTCTCGTTAATATAAATCTAGGTACCTACCTTATTGGTAGGCACCTTTATAGGTGCCTACTTTAACTCACAATTTGCCAATTTAATACAACTTTTTAAATATAGTTCATTACAGAACGTTGTTGAATTTGGCAACGCTGTTGTTATTTAACTTAAAAATTCATCATAATTTGCTGTAGAATGTGAAATATCATGGGCCCCAGTTCGGTTGAAAAATAATCTAGCTGGCCCGCTCGGGCTCCAGTTCGGATGCTCCGTTACCTACTACCTGAAAGTCATTAGACGTATTGATTGAACCTTATTAAAATTAAGGTTGGTACAATTTTATCTAAAGTTCGAATTAGAAATATTCATTGTTGTAAAAATTATTATCAATAGTTAACGATAACACGTAATCTAAATTCCTAAAAATCGCTGGAGTACTACCCTGTTACCTGTTCTCTTAACACAATTCTCATTCAAGGGTTCGGGGCACCCTGTGGCGT
Organism: Cryptocephalus moraei; assembly: GCA_946251905.1. Classification (NCBI taxonomy): domain Eukaryota; kingdom Metazoa; phylum Arthropoda; class Insecta; order Coleoptera; family Chrysomelidae; genus Cryptocephalus; species Cryptocephalus moraei. The sequence goes on from OX276452.1 coordinate 4,303,278, forward strand.
TAATCGACCCCCCCGTCGTATGGCTTCAGTCATAAATTGCAAATAAATATTGGACGGGTATACCTATACACCTTTATTCTGCATATACTGCATAATACAGCTTTACTAATAATAACAATCGGTTTTTTTCTTTTATAATAAACATTTAAAAAAATATGAATTTTTAGCTATCGAATAGGGCACAATTCATTTCTTAATTGTTACAAATAAAAGGGCTGCGAATTTTTGAAAACAATTTTTGTGGAGAAATGGCTTGTAGAATCAAAAAACTTGTTTTTGCTAACTTTGGACCCCTCCCATTTGTTAATGCACACTTTTCGAATGTTTAAAACTATATAGGCATGATCAACTAATCAGAGCCTACAACATTTGACCACTCCCGTCCGGTACTGAATTAATGTCGTAAAACGTCAAAAAATGACTACACAGACTGGGCTAACACGTTTGGATATAATTTAGAGAGCAAAAGATTTCAAAAAATTTCAAACCATTACCGCACTACCCAGTGGTTATGTGTAACGCAACGCACGCTTTCAAAGTCCATAGATTTCGCCGAATATTCTCGCGAGATCTTGGAAGGATGTGATATTTCTCGTGAGCTCGTGAGCCCGAGAGCGCCTTCCCCTTCTCTCTTCCTCTTTGCTCGCCTTCGCGCGAATCGGTCGGTGTTTTCCGGAAAATCCGGCGGAAGATCCGGCACCTCCGCCCCAACCACCGGCTCCGAATTTTCGGACTCTCCGTACCAGTACAACGTTAGTTGCGCCTGCTGATAAATAATGGATCGGTATTCGTGTTGTGCCGTAGGTGAAATAGAATCGCCAGTCGATTTCCGTTTGATGTACGACGACTGATCGATTTCCGGGCCCGCGCCGGATTCCCCTCGTTACTCTATCTCCTCGTATTTACTTGCCGCCTCTTCTCACATATAACGTAGAAGTAGGTACGGGATTTGTCGTCCGGGCCGGAGATGACGACGATGCCGTGTACCGTAGGTAAAAAAAATCGTTAACCTTTACGTATTACCTACAAGAACCGACGGGAAGTTTGAGTATTGTGAAGCAGGTACGGTAAACACTTTATTATCCTACATACAAACTCGTCTTATTCACACATATACACATACACGCCAGGCAGAACTAGTTCAGATCTTTATCCCCTTAATCTATCTTGCGATCTGTCATCCGGACCCTTTAACCCGGATTTGGATTTGTATTACAATTCTAGCGGATCTACGATTAGATAACCTACTCAGTATTTAACATCGATCATGTGAGAGTGAATGTAAGACAGGAGAGGATTGAGGAATGTAACAACGTGCGATCATCGTGAAGTTGAGTAAATATCATGTTACTCCTTGCAATCTCCTTCTTCCTTGCACAATGTCACCGTACACAGTTCCTCTTTATTACTCTAATTAACACCGGCCGCACACAAATTCTCCATTCTCAAACCTTCTTAACGAGTGACTGAAAAATTCGGATTATTCGTGTTTTTATTTGGCCGCTTGAGGGCCTAATTCGCTATAAAAAATATGGTTGGCATTTAAAACTCCGTAATTATTAACGTCCCTTTAAAATGCCTATTTTTTCAATAGGCCCGTGCCTGGGGCCCTCTGGGGGCCCCAAGATTGACCTAAGTATCCCTACGAGGGGCCCCCAGATGGTATATGGGCCTAGGGCCCACTTCAACCAAAAATAGGCCGACTTTAAACCTAATTAATGATAAAATTCATGCAGATTTACGGGAGCTAGCCATGGACATGGTGCTGAATATTGATCAAGGAATGTGTTCGTGAATCTGGGGCCCCGTAAATGTTTTGTTAGACCTTGAAAGTATCCCCAAAACGAAATATTTTATTTGGACATATTTTCTTTTGTTTACAAATATATCTGAAATATCTTACAAATCTAAAGCTTTTTTCGCCAAGTTTTTGTGTTAGTATGGTTTCTTATTTTACAAAAATTCTTTTTGTATGAAATATTACCTACATTTTGTCAGCAAGATTTAGAATTGACATACCTACGGTCGGTCCTACGTACCTAATTGAGTTTTATTTGTTTTATATTTTCATGTTATTACTTGTTTTTATTTAGATATATATAACAATTAAGACACATTGAAAATCATAAAATACATTTTTTAATCTTTGACATCTCACTGATACAATTTATTATTATCTCGAGATGTCTCTAATTATTTCAGTTCAAATTTAGTTTTTTTTTTTCAGTAAATTTTTACAAAATTTTATAGTTTCACTGCTTAAAACTATTGTGCCTAAAGAATTTCTGAAATATTTATACCTATTTTGTACTTTCTACAGATTTTCGTTTCAATAATGACTTCTGTGTTAAACGCAATATTTTTCTTTTCAAAACTTTCAAAGCATGACTGGTTATTTCATACCCTTTTTGCTACACGTTTATACTCATTTGATTATCAATATAACCTTTTATTCAACTTTTCTGGTTTTTCTGTTTAGGCCAAATAGATATTTGAAAATAGTGTGGAAAGTTGAATTTCGTATTTAGACCGGGTCCCCTGAAAACTCGCGACCACATAAATTTCATCATAATCGGTTCAGGGTAAAGGGTATTTTACCCCTAACTTTTAAGTTTTTTTGGATTATCTCAAAAATTGGTCAAACATTTTTTACACTGTATATTTACGTTACTAGTCAATTCTTATTGATTGCCTATCGTCATCTTCACTGATATTCTGCGAAGGGCCCTTGAATTGCATCAGTGAATTTTCAGTTTTTCTTATTTTTCTCCAAAACGGCTTTACCGATTCTCAACAAATTGTAGATTTTAACTACAACTTTTATTTGAATTTTTTTTTCTAAAACCTCCCTAAAAGGAACTTTAACAATGTTGCCATGAATATTTGGTCCATACGAGAAAGTCTTACAATGTTACACATCGCCATTTTTTATAACAAAATCCGTTAATCCATTCGCATGTTATATTCGCTTCCGGTGATATGTGCCCTACGACATTTCTAGTATAGTAACGCAGTAAGCAGTCCAACGAGCCACTATACATCTAAATCTGTGGAGCGGTTATAGTCCAGTATAAATAGAAAAAAAGCTGGAAAAAATGTATAGATATTTTAGGATCCTAAAAGGTATTTGGGAAGTACTAGATGACGAATCGGTGAAGACGCGCAGCTAATTTTGCTTAGTTTTTTTTTAAACATTGGTCAAAATTGAAAAAAAAATGTTTTTTTTTTCATACAACGTTTCCTTTGTATTTTTAAGAAAAATACGTTGGATAAAAGTTGTAGCCCATTAAAAAACCTTTATTTTGACATTTTATATATTCAAATCGGTTAACAAATGCTTGAGATAATGATTTAAAACACTTATTTTGCACTAATTTATAAATGTTAATAAACTTGTTAATATCTTAACAACATTTAATACAACCTTTTGAAATTGAGGCATTTGATATGTTTTTAAGTTGTGCTAAATTTCAGCCAGATTGATCAAATAGTTTATAAGTTATTCTAATTGTTTATTCCAGCAGGTAATTGTTTAAACAATTGTCCTTGCCTAAATAATGAATCTAGGTAAATTTTGAAAGTTGAAATAGATTTTTTGTGGCTTTAGCTGTAAGATATACCAAGAAAACTTTATATATTTTTTAAATTTGTTATTAAAAATATCGTTTGAAAAAGGTGTTACTTTTTAGCTGATAAACATTTAGAATAATTTTATTATTATTCATGGTACGAACTTGTGAGTGGATGCATTGGATAGCTGGAGTCAAACTACACAATCTCAAAAAAAAATCATATTTCCATTGTTTATGGATATTTAGAGCTGAAATTTGAAAATTTAACGCATTATGAATGAATATCTTAGTTTTATGATTCCATTCGTAGATTTGGTATTCACGCAACGTGTAAAAAGCTACAGGTCTTAGTTAAGGTTAAGGTTAAGGTCTAAGTTAAGGTATTCGGGAGAAACTGCCTTTTTTGGGCAAGGATAATTGTTTAAACGATTACCTTCTGGGATAAACAATTAGAATACATTTACTTAGAACTTACTTACTAACTACTTACTACTACTTACTTACTAAATACTTACTTAGAACTTGTACACCATTTGATCAATCTGGCTGAAATTAAATATATTTGTTAAAAACACATTCAATGCCTCATTTTTAATAGTTATACTAAATGTTGTTATGTCAATAACAAGTTTATTAACATTTATAAATTAGTCCAGAAATAGGCGTTTTTGCCATTATTTCAGGCATTTGTTAACCGATTTGAATTTATAAACGCCAAATTAAAGGTTTTTTAATGGACTACAACTTTTATCCAAAGTATTTTTCTTATAAATTCGAAGGAAACGTTGTATGAACAAAAACATTTTTTCCTTCAATTTTGACCATTGTCTAAAAAAACTAAGCAGAATCAGCTATACGTCTTCTCGGATTCGTCATCTAGTACCCCCCAAATACCTTTTAGAACCTTAAAATACCTGTAGGTATAAGATTATCCCGTGAAATCGATGAATTTGGCATAGATTGACTGGATGTTATGGTGGAAGAAACATACATACTACATCACGACTGGTGTGAAGTTAGCAGTCACTTTCAAGCAGCCAAAAATTCTGGCAGCCATTTCATTTAAACGTGAAGTTAGCAGCCACTTTCTAGCAGCCAATTCTACCTTGCAGGAAATAAATGAACGTTTTTTTTGTCAAAGAGTCAATTATTCCTACTAACCGAAATTTCACCAGTGGCGCCAAAGGGTCACAAAAAATTACAATAATAAAATAAATAATTTCAAAACTCCCACCGCGGAAATATAAAGCGTATTTAATTGGGGTGCAAGAAAATAGAATCTCGAGATGAAATTCGGGCTGTAGGTTCCTTTTAACAATAGTAATCATCCTACCAAGCGCCAATCCCTTCGGTGCCGTCTGAAGGACGTTATGGCCTTCAACGCGAAAGTATGAAAAATATTTTAATGGGGTGCAAGAAAATAGTCTTCTTCATAGAAGAACGAAATTGAAAGAAATTAAAATTAAATTATGTTTAAAACATGGTATTTTAAAGCAGGTACGATAACGCTAACTTCATTTCTACAATGATTATGCTCTATTGCATTTTTTTATAGAGGCGAAATGAAACCATAACTTCATTATTGTCATCTGAATGTGAGTATAGGTATAGGCAAAATGCCACTGAATTACAAAAATCTTCCTGTATTACCTACTGAAATCATTAAAATCAGATACGAAACAAATGATTAAAACGTGATAATTTTCACGTTACTCGGAAGAATTAGTGTTGTAGGTGATTTTTCAAGTAGCCATGCTTTTTTTTGAAAAATAAGTTGGTTTTGAAAGTTTTAGGACATTAGTATAATAAATACTGCGTAATAAATATCGGCAATCTGAGTAAAGAGTCAATTTCCTCGGGTTCAGTTAATCCAGAGTGAAAAACAAATAAATCAGAATAGCTTCCGTATTTCTTGAGATAATGAAATGTAAAGATTCGTAAGTTGCGCACTTCTATTTGTGCATATATGCTTCCCCTCAGTTCCGGTTCTCCGTACCCGTATTCGTGCGTTCGGTCGCTTTTAGCCAGGTTCACAAGCATTTCTCACCTATTTCGCAAGACTTTAGGGCAAAATCAGAGTATACGTTTTTTTAGTAATATACGTCTACTTTTAAAATATTTTTGAAAAATGGAAATCCGGATCATCCGTGAAGTAAGGAGATACGTTGCAAGATAGTCTATGAAAAAGATTAAATTGCAATCGTGAAAAAGTAATGGTCCGACGGTGCCTGCATTTTGCAAACTTAAATCACATATAAACTGCTACTTTATTAGAAGGAGCCAGTCGGACAACGTAAAAAATGGTGAGTTTATAAAATTTTGAGGAAAACTCCAAATTCCAGTTTCCGGAAAACTGGAAAAACTGGTTTTTCCAGTTTTTCTCCCTTACGAATTCTCCAATCGGCTTGATCAAATTTACATCTCGTTTGCGTTTTTATTATCTACATTTAGAGATTCATTAGGATTAATAACTAACTAGAGATTGTTTCATTAGTTTTGGTTTTATAAAGAAAACAAAAAATGCGAAAACACGAAAAAGATTCTTTTTCCTGTATTTCTTCTGACCGCCATTCGGGTATTATAAGTTTATTTTTCTGTCTCCTCCCAATGGCTTCGTTTGCTGCTTCGTGAATTCCCCTTTTTAATATCCTGATACAGTTCTAGTCTTCCTTCAGGTATGTCTTTAAGTTCACTGGCGAGTGTTAGCTCGTATAAGGATTGCACATTGCACAGATTCCTGTTTGAAGCTTTTTGGGTTGTATTTTAATCCTTGTACTTTGTTCTTCTCTTCTGTGTGTACATCTCCTGTTTTTGTTCTCTATAATTTATTTGTAGAGTAACTTTAACGATGGAATGGTTCGAATCTCACATCAGTTATCTTTAATAAAGAGACTTGTCGTTGTATTACATAATCAATGACAGACTGTAGCGGTCTGGTTGGCTGATACCATGTATACTCGTGGATTATCTTATGGGGGGAAAATCCGTTTAAGGTTTTCAAGGAAAAGCTATTGCATAGATCTATTAGTCGTTCTCCATTGTCGTTTAATAGTTCACATATGTATTAGCTTGTACAAGTAAGTCTCAAACATAACCAAGGTAATTGGGATTTTTGTTCTAATTAAAATTTCTGACTAGATGCCCGGAGAAAGGAGCCAAAATCGCTCCGAAAGCTTGGCTATTTTGAAAAAAACTTTTTCTTTCTTATTCACCCAATCCTGACTGCAACCCTAGCCGGAGATTCATCTCCTATTAAAACTGCGTACATTAGGACAGTCAAGACTCACAGATATATATTAAATAAATTAAAAAACGTTACATCATAGGATTAAATATGTGCAGACTCTATTACAATTATTTTTTACTTTGCCAAGCATTGGCAATATTTTCTGTGGTTAGTGGGTTGTTTGGTTTATATTACCAAAATAACATAGTGAACGTAAAATTTTTTTTGTTTGGTTTATATTGTGTATGAGATTTATTTCGTCGTTTTGTTGAAATTTTATGCGACATTTTAAACAAACGTATATACGAGGTCTGTCAAGCTAGCACCCCCACCACCTCGGAATCGAAATTTAATTACGCAGGAATTATGTGCTCTTTATGTGCTAATTATGTGCCGCAATGGCGATTTTTGTGCTCAAAGGGATCTTTGAAAAAAACAAATTTGAAGCGTGGGGGTGCTGACTTGATATCAAGCTAGCACCCACCCATTTGCAAAAGCAGGAAACGAAGTCTGGTAAACGCTATAATTATGTGCTATTTATGTGCTATTCAAATGACTTGAAGCGAACTTGATAAATCAACCCCTTCTTCGAAAAACTCACCCCTGAAAGTAACACCTTCAAGAGGTGAAATCCACAGCGATCGAGCACAAAAATTTTAAACTATGCTGAAACGTGGCATTAATTATGTGCTCCCCAAATAGCCTAGTCGCGATTTTTGTGCTCTTACCCTTCTTCGAAAAACTCACCCCTGAAAGTAACACCTTCAAGAGGTGAAATCCACAGCGATCGAGCACAAAAATTTTAAACTATGCTGAAACGTGGCATTAATTATGTGCTCCCCAAATATCCTAGTCGCGATTTTTGTGCTCTTACCCTTCTTCGAAAAACTCACCCCTGAAAGTAACACCTTCAAGAGGTGAAATCCACAGCGATCGAGCACAAAAATTTTAAACTATGCTGAAACGTGGCATTAATTATGTGCTCCCCAAATATCCTAGTCGCGATTTTTGTGCTCTTACCCTTCTTCGAAAAACTCACCCCTGAAAGTAACACCTTCAAGAGGTGAAATCCACAGCGATCGAGCACAAAAATTTTAAACTATGCTGAAACGTGGCATTAATTATGTGCTCCCCAAATAGCCTAGTCGCGATTTTTGTGCTCTTACCCTTCTTCGAAAAACTCACCCCTGAAAGTAACACCTTCAAGAGGTGAAATCCACAGCGATCGAGCACAAAAATTTTAAACTATGCTGAAACGTGGCATTAATTATGTGCTCCCCAAATAGCCTAGTCGCGATTTTTGTGCTCTTACCCTTCTTCGAAAAACTCACCCCTGAAAGTAACACCTTCAAGAGGTGAAATCCACAGCGAACGAGCACAAAAATTTTAAACTATGCTGAAACGTGGCATTAATTATGTGCTCCCCAAATAGCCTAGTCGCGATTTTTGTGCTCTTACCCTTCTTCGAAAAACTCACCCCTGAAAGTAACACCTTCAAGAGGTGAAATCCACAGCGAACGAGCACAAAAATTTTAAACTATGCTGAAACGTGGCATTAATTATGTGCTCCCCAAATAGCCTAGTCGCGATTTTTGTGCTCTTACCCTTCTTCGAAAAACTCACCCCTGAAAGTAACACCTTCAAGAGGTGAAATCCACAGCGATCGAGCACAAAAATTTTAAACTATGCTGAAACGTGGCATTAATTATGTGCTCCCCAAATATCCTAGTCGCGATTTTTGTGCTCTTACCCTTCTTCGAAAAACTCACCCCTGAAAGTAACACCTTCAAGAGGTGAAATCCACAGCGATCGAGCACAAAAATTTTAAACTATGCTGAAACGTGGCATTAATTATGTGCTCCCCAAATATCCTAGTCGCGATTTTTGTGCTCTTACCCTTCTTCGAAAAACTCACCCCTGAAAGTAACACCTTCAAGAGGTGAAATCCACAGCGATCGAGCACAAAAATTTTAAACTATGCTGAAACGTGGCATTAATTATGTGCTCCCCAAATAGCCTAGTCGCGATTTTTGTGCTCTTACCCTTCTTCGAAAAACTCACCCCTGAAAGTAACACCTTCAAGAGGTGAAATCCACAGCGATCGAGCACAAAAATTTTAAACTATGCTGAAACGTGGCATTAATTATGTGCTCCCCAAATATCCTAGTCGAGATTTTTGTGCTCTTACCCTTCTTCGAAAAACTCACCCCTGAAAATAACACCTTCAAGAGGTGAAATCCACAGCGATCGAGCACAAAAATTTTAAACTATGCTAAAACGTGGCATTAATTATGTGCTCCCCAAATATCCTAGTCGCGATTTTTGTGCTCTTACCCTTCTTCGAAAAACTCACCCCTGAAAATAACACCTTCAAGAGGTGAAATCCACAGCGATCGAGCACAAAAATTTTAAACTATGCTGAAACGTGGCATTAATTATGTGCTCCCCAAATAGCCTAGTCGCGATTTTTGTGCTCTTACCCTTCTTCGAAAAACTCACCCCTGAAAGTAACACCTTCAAGAGGTGAAATCCACAGCGATCGAGCACAAAAATTTTAAACTATGCTGAAACGTGGCATTAATTATGTGCTCCCCAAATAGCCTAGTCGCGATTTTTGTGCTCTTACCCTTCTTCGAAAAACTCACCCCTGAAAGTAACACCTTCAAGAGGTAAAATCCACAGCGATCGAGCACAAAAATTTTAAACTATGCTGAAACGTGGCATTAATTATGTGCTCCCCAAATATCCTAGTCGCGATTTTTGTGCTCTTACCCTTCTTCGAAAAACTCACCCCTGAAAGTAACACCTTCAAGAGGTGAAATCCACAGCGATCGAGCACAAAAATTTTAAACTATGCTGAAACGTGGCATTAATTATGTGCTCCCCAAATATCCTAGTCGCGATTTTTGTGCTCTTACCCTTCTTCGAAAAACTCACCCCTGAAAGTAACACCTTCAAGAGGTGAAATCCACAGCGATCGAGCACAAAAATTTTAAACTATGCTGAAACGTGGCATTAATTATGTGCTCCCCAAATAGCCTAGTCGCGATTTTTGTGCTCTTACCCTTCTTCGAAAAACTCACCCCTGAAAGTAACACCTTCAAGAGGTGAAATCCACAGCGAACGAGCACAAAAATTTTAAACTATGCTGAAACGTGGCATTAATTATGTGCTCCCCAAATAGCCTAGTCGCGATTTTTGTGCTCTTACCCTTCTTCGAAAAACTCACCCCTGAAAGTAACACCTTCAAGAGGTGAAATCCACAGCGATCGAGCACAAAAATTTTAAACTATGCTGAAACGTGGCATTAATTATGTGCTCCCCAAATATCCTAGTCGCGATTTTTGTGCTCTTACCCTTCTTCGAAAAACTCACCCCTGAAAGTAACACCTTCAAGAGGTGAAATCCACAGCGATCGAGCACAAAAATTTTAAACTATGCTGAAACGTGGCATTAATTATGTGCTCCCCAAATATCCTAGTCGCGATTTTTGTGCTCTTACCCTTCTTCGAAAAACTCACCCCTGAAAGTAACACCTTCAAGAGGTGAAATCCACAGCGATCGAGCACAAAAATTTTAAACTATGCTGAAACGTGGCATTAATTATGTGCTCCCCAAATATCCTAGTCGAGATTTTTGTGCTCTTACCCTTCTTCGAAAAACTCACCCCTGAAAATAACACCTTCAAGAGGTGAAATCCACAGCGATCGAGCACAAAAATTTTAAACTATGCTAAAACGTGGCATTAATTATGTGCTCCCCAAATATCCTAGTCGCGATTTTTGTGCTCTTACCCTTCTTCGAAAAACTCACCCCTGAAAATAACACCTTCAAGAGGTGAAATCCACAGCGATCGAGCACAAAAATTTTAAACTATGCTAAAACGTGGCATTAATTATGTGCTCCCCAAATATCCTAGTCGCGATTTTTGTGCTCTTACCCTTCTTCGAAAAACTCACCCCTGAAAATAACACCTTCAAGAGGTGAAATCCACAGCGATCGAGCACAAAAATTTTAAACTATGCTGAAACGTGGCATTAATTATGTGCTCCCCAAATAGCCTAGTCGCGATTTTTGTGCTCTTACCCTTCTTCGAAAAACTCACCCCTGAAAGTAACACCTTCAAGAGGTGAAATCCACAGCGATCGAGCACAAAAATTTTAAACTATGCTGAAACGTGGCATTAATTATGTGCTCCCCAAATATCCTAGTCGAGATTTTTGTGCTCTTACCCTTCTTCGAAAAACTCACCCCTGAAAATAACACCTTCAAGAGGTGAAATCCACAGCGATCGAGCACAAAAATTTTAAACTATGCTAAAACGTGGCATTAATTATGTGCTCCCCAAATATCCTAGTCGCGATTTTTGTGCTCTTACCCTTCTTCGAAAAACTCACCCCTGAAAATAACACCTTCAAGAGGTGAAATCCACAGCGATCGAGCACAAAAATTTTAAACTATGCTAAAACGTGGCATTAATTATGTGCTCCCCAAATATCCTAGTCGCGATTTTTGTGCTCTTACCCTTCTTCGAAAAACACCCCTGAAAATAACACCTTCAAGAGGTGAAATCCACAGCGAACGAGCACAAAAATTTTAAACTATGCTGAAACGTGGCATTAATTATGTGCTCCCCAAATAGCCTAGTCGCGATTTTTGTGCTCTTACCCTTCTTCGAAAAACTCACCCCTGAAAGTAACACCTTCAAGAGGTGAAATCCACAGCGATCGAGCACAAAAATTTTAAACTATGCTGAAACGTGGCATTAATTATGTGCTCCCCAAATAGCCTAGTCGTGATTTTTGTGCTCTTACCCTTCTTCGAAAAACTCACCCCTGAAAGTAACACCTTCAAGAGGTAAAATCCACAGCGATCGAGCACAAAAATTTTAAACTATGCTGAAACGTGGCATTAATTATGTGCTCCCCAAATATCCTAGTCGCGATTTTTGTGCTCTTACCCTTCTTCGAAAAACTCACCCCTGAAAGTAACACCTTCAAGAGGTGAAATCCACAGCGATCGAGCACAAAAATTTTAAACTATGCTGAAACGTGGCATTAATTATGTGCTCCCCAAATATCCTAGTCGCGATTTTTGTGCTCTTACCCTTCTTCGAAAAACTCACCCCTGAAAGTAACACCTTCAAGAGGTGAAATCCACAGCGATCGAGCACAAAAATTTTAAACTATGCTGAAACGTGGCATTAATTATGTGCTCCCCAAATAGCCTAGTCGCGATTTTTGTGCTCTTACCCTTCTTCGAAAAACTCACCCCTGAAAGTAACACCTTCAAGAGGTGAAATCCACAGCGATCGAGCACAAAAATTTTAAACTATGCTGAAACGTGGCATTAATTATGTGCTCCCCAAATAGCCTAGTCGCGATTTTTGTGCTCTTACCCTTCTTCGAAAAACTCACCCCTGAAAGTAACACCTTCAAGAGGTGAAATCCACAGCGATCGAGCACAAAAATTTTAAACTATGCTGAAACGTGGCATTAATTATGTGCTCCCCAAATAGCCTAGTCGCGATTTTTGTGCTCTTACCCTTCTTCGAAAAACTCACCCCTGAAAGTAACACCTTCAAGAGGTAAAATCCACAGCGATCGAGCACAAAAATTTTAAACTATGCTGAAACGTGGCATTAATTATGTGCTCCCCAAATATCCTAGTCGCGATTTTTGTGCTCTTACCCTTCTTCGAAAAACTCACCCCTGAAAGTAACACCTTCAAGAGGTGAAATCCACAGCGATCGAGCACAAAAATTTTAAACTATGCTGAAACGTGGCATTAATTATGTGCTCCCCAAATATCCTAGTCGCGATTTTTGTGCTCTTACCCTTCTTCGAAAAACTCACCCCTGAAAGTAACACCTTCAAGAGGTGAAATCCACAGCGATCGAGCACAAAAATTTTAAACTATGCTGAAACGTGGCATTAATTATGTGCTCCCCAAATAGCCTAGTCGCGATTTTTGTGCTCTTACCCTTCTTCGAAAAACTCACCCCTGAAAGTAACACCTTCAAGAGGTGAAATCCACAGCGAACGAGCACAAAAATTTTAAACTATGCTGAAACGTGGCATTAATTATGTGCTCCCCAAATAGCCTAGTCGCGATTTTTGTGCTCTTACCCTTCTTCGAAAAACTCACCCCTGAAAGTAACACCTTCAAGAGGTGAAATCCACAGCGATCGAGCACAAAAATTTTAAACTATGCTGAAACGTGGCATTAATTATGTGCTCCCCAAATATCCTAGTCGCGATTTTTGTGCTCTTACCCTTCTTCGAAAAACTCACCCCTGAAAGTAACACCTTCAAGAGGTGAAATCCACAGCGATCGAGCACAAAAATTTTAAACTATGCTGAAACGTGGCATTAATTATGTGCTCCCCAAATATCCTAGTCGCGATTTTTGTGCTCTTACCCTTCTTCGAAAAACTCACCCCTGAAAGTAACACCTTCAAGAGGTGAAATCCACAGCGATCGAGCACAAAAATTTTAAACTATGCTGAAACGTGGCATTAATTATGTGCTCCCCAAATAGCCTAGTCGCGATTTTTGTGCTCTTACCCTTCTTCGAAAAACTCACCCCTGAAAGTAACACCTTCAAGAGGTGAAATCCACAGCGAACGAGCACAAAAATTTTAAACTATGCTGAAACGTGGCATTAATTATGTGCTCCCCAAATAGCCTAGTCGCGATTTTTGTGCTCTTACCCTTCTTCGAAAAACTCACCCCTGAAAGTAACACCTTCAAGAGGTAAAATCCACAGCGATCGAGCACAAAAATTTTAAACTATGCTGAAACGTGGCATTAATTATGTGCTCCCCAAATATCCTAGTCGCGATTTTTGTGCTCTTACCCTTCTTCGAAAAACTCACCCCTGAAAGTAACACCTTCAAGAGGTGAAATCCACAGCGATCGAGCACAAAAATTTTAAACTATGCTGAAACGTGGCATTAATTATGTGCTCCCCAAATATCCTAGTCGAGATTTTTGTGCTCTTACCCTTCTTCGAAAAACTCACCCCTGAAAGTAACACCTTCAAGAGGTGAAATCCACAGCGATCGAGCACAAAAATTTTAAACTATGCTGAAACGTGGCATTAATTATGTGCTCCCCAAATATCCTAGTCGCGATTTTTGTGCTCTTACCCTTCTTCGAAAAACTCACCCCTGAAAGTAACACCTTCAAGAGGTGAAATCCACAGCGATCGAGCACAAAAATTTTAAACTATGCTGAAACGTGGCATTAATTATGTGCTCCCCAAATAGCCTAGTCGCGATTTTTGTGCTCTTACCCTTCTTCGAAAAACTCACCCCTGAAAGTAACACCTTCAAGAGGTGAAATCCACAGCGAACGAGCACAAAAATTTTAAACTATGCTGAAACGTGGCATTAATTATGTGCTCCCCAAATAGCCTAGTCGCGATTTTTGTGCTCTTACCCTTCTTCGAAAAACTCACCCCTGAAAGTAACACCTTCAAGAGGTGAAATCCACAGCGATCGAGCACAAAAATTTTAAACTATGCTGAAACGTGGCATTAATTATGTGCTCCCCAAATAGCCTAGTCGCGATTTTTGTGCTCTTACCCTTCTTCGAAAAACTCACCCCTGAAAGTAACACCTTCAAGAGGTGAAATCCACAGCGATCGAGCACAAAAATTTTAAACTATGCTGAAACGTGGCATTAATTATGTGCTCCCCAAATATCCTAGTCGCCATTTTTGTGCTCTTACCCTTCTTCGAAAAACTCACCCCTGAAAGTAACACCTTCAAGAGGTGAAATCCACAGCGATCGAGCACAAAAATTTTAAACTATGCTGAAACGTGGCATTAATTATGTGCTCCCCAAATAGCCTAGTCGCGATTTTTGTGCTCTTACCCTTCTTCGAAAAACTCACCCCTGAAAGTAACACCTTCAAGAGGTGAAATCCACAGCGATCGAGCACAAAAATTTTAAACTATGCTGAAACGTGGCATTAATTATGTGCTCCCCAAATATCCTAGTCGCCATTTTTGTGCTCTTACCCTTCTTCGAAAAACTCACCCCTGAAAGTAACACCTTCAAGAGGTGAAATCCACAGCGATCGAGCACAAAAATTTTAAACTATGCTGAAACGTGGCATTAATTATGTGCTCCCCAAATAGCCTAGTCGCGATTTTTGTGCTCTTACCCTTCTTCGAAAAACTCACCCCTGAAAGTAACACCTTCAAGAGGTGAAATCCACAGCGATCGAGCACAAAAATTTTGAATCATACTAAAAAGAGGCATTAATTATGTGCTCGAAGGTGTTACATTCGGGGGTGAGTTTTTCGAAGAAGGGTGCGAGCACAAAAATCGAGACTAGGATATTTGAAGAGCACATAATTAATGCCACGTTTTAGTATAGTTTAAAATTTTTGTGCTCGATCGTTGTGGGATTCACCTCTTGAAGGTGTCACTTTCGGGGGTGAGTTTTTCGAAGAAGGGCACGAGCACAAAAATCGCGACTGGGATATTTGAAGAGCACATAATTAATGCCACGTTTTAGTATAGTTTAAAATTTTTGTGCTTGATCGTTGTGGGATTCACCTCTTGAAGGTGTCACTTTCGGGGGTGAGTTTTTCGAAGAAGGGCACGAGCACAAAAATCGCGACTGGGATATTTGAAGAGCACATAATTAATGCCACGTTTTAGTATAGTTTAAAATTTTTGTGCTTGATCGTTGTGGGATTCACCTCTTGAAGGTGTCACTTTCGGGGGTGAGTTTTTCGAAGAAGGGCACGAGCACAAAAATCGCGACTGGGATATTTGAAGAGCACATAATTAATGCCACGTTTTAGTATAGTTTAAAATTTTTGTGCTCGATCGTTGTGGGATTCACCTCTTGAAGGTGTCACTTTCGGGGGTGAGTTTTTCGAAGAAGGGCACGAGCACAAAAATCGCGACTGGGATATTTGAAGAGCACATAATTAATGCCACGTTTTAGTATAGTTTAAAATTTTTGTGCTTGATCGTTGTGGGATTCACCTCTTGAAGGTGTCACTTTCGGGGGTGAGTTTTTCGAAGAAGGGCACGAGCACAAAAATCGCGACTGGGATATTTGAAGAGCACATAATTAATGCCACGTTTTAGTATAGTTTAAAATTTTTGTGCTCGATCGTTGTGGGATTCACCTCTTGAAGGTATCACTTTCGGGGGTGAGTTTTTCGAAGAAGGGCACGAGCACAAAAATCGCGACTGGGATATTTGAAGAGCACATAATTAATGCCACGTTTTAGTATAGTTTAAAATTTTTGTGCTCGATCGTTGTGGGATTCACCTCTTGAAGGTATCACTTTCGGGGGTGAGTTTTTCGAAGAAGGGCACGAGCACAAAAATCGCGACTGGGATATTTGAAGAGCACATAATTAATGCCACGTTTTAGTATAGTTTAAAATTTTTGTGCTCGATCGTTGTGGGATTCACCTCTTGAAGTTGTCACTTTCGGGGGTGAGTTTTTCGAAGAAGGGCACGAGCACAAAAATCGCGACTGGGATATTTGAAGAGCACATAATTAATGCAACGTTTTAGTATAGTTTAAAATTTTTGTGCTCGATCGTTGTGGGATTCACCTCTTGAAGGTGTCACTTTCGGGGGTGAGTTTTTCGAAGAAGGGCACGAGCACCAAAATCGCGACTGGGATATTTGAAGAGCACATAATTAATGCCACGTTTAAGTATAGTTTAAAATTTTTGTGCTCGATCGTTGTGGGATTCACCTCTTGAAGGTATCACTTTCGGGGGTGAGTTTTTCGAAGAAGGGCACGAGCACAAAAATCGCGACTGGGATATTTGAAGAGCACATAATTAATGCCACGTTTTAGTATAGTTTAAAATTTTTGTGCTCGATCGTTGTGGGATTCACCTCTTGAAGGTGTCACTTTCGGGGGTGAGTTTTTCGAAGAAGGGCACGAGCACAAAAATCGCGACTGGGATATTTGAAGAGCACATAATTAATGCCACGTTTTAGTATAGTTTAAAATTTTTGTGCTCGATCGTTGTGGGATTCACCTCTTGAAGGTGTCACTTTCGGGGGTGAGTTTTTCGAAGAAGGGCACGAGCACAAAAATCGCGACTGGGATATTTGAAGAGCACATAATTAATGCCACGTTTTAGTATAGTTTAAAATTTTTGTGCTCGATCGTTGTGGGATTCACCTCTTGAAGTTGTCACTTTCGGGGGTGAGTTTTTCGAAGAAGGGCACGAGCACAAAAATCGCGACTGGGATATTTGAAGAGCACATAATTAATGCAACGTTTTAGTATAGTTTAAAATTTTTGTGCTCGATCGTTGTGGGATTCACCTCTTGAAGGTGTCACTTTCGGGGGTGAGTTTTTCGAAGAAGGGCACGAGCACAAAAATCGCGACTGGGATATTTGAAGAGCACATAATTAATGCCACGTTTTAGTATAGTTTAAAATTTTTGTGCTCGATCGTTGTGGGATTCACCTCTTGAAGGTGTCACTTTCGGGGGTGAGTTTTTCGAAGAAGGGCACGAGCACAAAAATCGCGACTGGGATATTTGAAGAGCACATAATTAATGCCACGTTTTAGTATAGTTTAAAATTTTTGTGCTCGATCGTTGTGGGATTCACCTCTTGAAGGTGTCACTTTCGGGGGTGAGTTTTTCGAAGAAAGGGTTGATTTATCAAGTTCGCTTCAAGGCATTTGAAAAGCACATAAATAGCACATAATTATAGCGTTTATCAGACTCCGTTTTCTGCTTTTGCAAATGGGGGGGTGCTAGCTTGATATCAAGTCAGCACCCCCACGCTTCAAATTTGTTTTTTTCAAAGATCCATTTGAGCACAAAAATCGCTATTGCGGCACATAATTAGCACATAAAATGCACATAATTCCTGCGCAATCAAATTTCGATTCCGTGGTGGTGGGGGTGCTAGCTTGACAGACCTGTATATACGTGGGAAGCTTTTTTTTAATAATTACCCCCAAATTTTTAATAAATTTCCCAGTTTCAAAGTCATCTTGTTACTCTCGTCCAATTGCATGGATAAACTACGAACATGATTGGAAAAAAACAATTCCCATTTCCCAGACACAAAGAAACTGATTACTTGTCATACTAGGTGAAATAAATTTATTATGATATGCTCTTTGCATACACATCTCCAATGACAATCTAAAGGAATCTTTTTTTTTGTCATGTGTACATACATTCGTTTTTTGATTAAATTTTCATGTTTGCTCAACCTCTTCGATAGGGTCGTTCCAATATTTAAAACAAACAACGAGCGTTGTTAAATTAAAATTTCCAGTTTAATGAATTTAGAAAATTCATATTAAATCCATTGGAGTAATTCGGCTGCGAGCCAATTTGATTTTGGCGAGTGTGTCAGTGAGAATGGTTGAGGTATATAATTAATTTGGATTATTTGATATATTATGTTATATAATAGTATATGTAATTAGGTTTTAATAAAAGGTATTGCGACTAGGTACTGATTACATCACATCAAGGAAAGCAAATTAATGGACTAAATTGATTGGTAAATCTAGGGATTGAATCAATTTTTCGTTCAAATTAATTGGTTTCATTAAAACACTGGAGGTGCTTCAATTCCATTACGCAAATTAATACAACCCTTTAGGTCATAGAGATCAATCAATATTAGCCCTATTAAAATCTCCTTTTATATTATTTCGTTCTAGTCTCTCGAGTCTTATTTTGAAATATGTTTTCGCACACAATACTTTATTATCCTGATCAGAATAGGTAATGATCATAATTCCAAACTACTAAACTACACTTTGATTCAATATTTATTTTTTATTTTCTTCACGCACGTACTTTCGTAATTTTTGTTTACGTGCAGGAATTCTCAAGAAATATACGAATTATATTAGCAAATTGAAGAATATATAATTTAGCCTATTTTTTAATAAACAAACGAAACTTTTGAAATGTCGATGAAACGTAAAGAGAAATTCCTTACGTTCCCGTTACTTACTACAGTTAATACGAATAACACAATCGAACAATTCATAATTAAATCTGTTTAATTAATTTTCGTCGAGACTATCCGTGGGATTTTACTCCTCTTTAATAATAATTTTTGTCGTTTGTTTCAGGTAAAAGAAGAGTGAGTGTGTCTCTTGTCGGGTAAGCCGTCGCGAAGTCCTCGACAGGGTAATAATGAAGTTTTACACAAATAGGAGAAACGATTAATCGGTTTTTGAACGTCGTCGCCGGCGAGACGCCGAATTGAAAATAGTTTTCGCAGTCGCAAAATTCAGCCCCATCGACCCGTCTGTAGTTTATTTATTTTCAAAGCGGGCTTTGGATGTGCATTAAAAACCCCTTTTGCGATAATGGAGATAATAAACATCGAAACGTCCATTTCGGAGAAGAAATTGTATGTGACAGATTATTTAATCGGTGCGCGCATTATCTTATCGTACCGCTTTTAGATAGCTCAGCACTGATTTGTATTTCCGTCTTCTCCTTCAGGTCTTTAAAAAATCTCCAACGCGAGATAAGATTGTTTAAACTAGGTTGATGGGGCTCTTAAGTCCTTTTCAGAAAGAAATCTGAATCTGACATAATGTTAAAATAAGCTTAGAATTCGAAATTAACTTGTGATAGTTCTAATTAATAATTTCTACGTCTGAATCAGATTCTTCTGATCTACACTCGTTATTATGAGTATTGGTTGTGAAATATCATTATCGATCATCAATCATAGGAACTAATCGAATTAGTGAGTTAAAAGACAATCCATAAGAAGCACGGAAAATGTGGTCGTGGCACTTTTTGGTGTCCACAAAGTTACCTTAGCCATTTCATATGTCAAGATTCTAACCAAACCTATAAATTATTGCTAATTTAGCTACTGCTTTTCGAATGCCGTTCGCCATAAATTAATTTGCAAGTAAATCTACAACAGAGATCATTCTGGTAGGTATCTTACATTGTTCGGAAGATATTACTGTGATTGTTTCAACCACAGACCATTAATATAACTAGACCCGGTGTTCCCATTAGAAACTGATGTTTGTTTACATGCCAACATAGCCGATAGGCGCGGAGTAAAGGGGGAAGTAAATATGGCCGCCGTTGACGAATTTTGACAGCGTACAAAATAGCTATCCATAGGCGTATCAATAATAAGGGGCAAAAAAGGTAACAAAACTAAGAAAATAATTGATTTATTTATTTAGATCAACGGGCAATGAAGCCCTTTACATGCTAGGTAACAAAGGTGCGAAATAAGTGACAAATGAAGTATAGAAGAACATAGATTATCAAAATCATCATGACAGTAATAATGCATACAATAAGTATAGTCCAAGACCCATCTGTCAGAAATTTGCTTCAGATTGACGTAAGAGGTAACCGCAATGTTTTTACATGAACACGTCGGGAATAAAGTCTAGAATAAGGATTGACTTATCCTCCAAAGCGCAGACGTCGGGAACATTGTTTAAAATGCAACAATTTAAAAAAAAAATAGAAAAACGCGTTTTTTCCCGACTTGTTTTGCTTCTATCTTTTTAAGTATTGAATTTAGAAGAAAGTTGAAGAGAGAAAAAAGTTGCAGAATCGCTTTTTATACAATATGGCGTAGGTTAGAAATTCAAAAATTTATTAGCGGTTCTGCCAAATAGTAATAAACAAAAAAATATCGGCCCAATAAAGTGGTTTTTTTATTTATTATTTTAGGCACTTTAAAATGTAGTTAGGACTTCCATATCACCAGGTAGAAAATCTTGAAGTTATAAGAAAAGAATCCTGTAAATTTAGTTTCGATCGGTTTATTAGATTTTGCACAATAATTTTGCAATCCAGAAAAATCGAAAAATATAGAAAATTTTCAAAATTGTTTAAAATTCGATTTTAATAAAACTGGCTGACCATATATAAGAGAGAACAAGCTTTTATGTGGTTTTGTCAGAATTAAAAAATATTTATTAGAACGGTCACAGGCATTGTTTAAATTTGGTGTCGTTTTTTTTTACTTATAAACAAATAGATTTTCTGGTCGAATTTTTGTTAAATGAAATTCTGAAAACATAGCCGGAAAGTACTCGGAAAGACGCTTCTTTTTATACATAATAAGTTGCTATTTTGTTCATTAGCTTCTGAGATATAACTCCTCAAATTTGTTTATAAACTGGTTCAATAAACTGGTTAATAATAGTTAATAAAATTACTATGTTTTCTCATATTTTAAGAAATAATTGTTTCTCACAGTAACCAGTATAGTAATTTTGTTGAAATTTGCATTAAACAGATTGAAATTTAAATTTAAAAAAATGTCTCGCTTCGAATTTTGACATATTCATAAATTTGACATTTTTATTAAACACAGTTACAGGGTAGAAATTAATTACCTTGTAGTACTTTTAGGTTCAAAACCTTGATGCATCGGCAATGGAACAGCATCTCACTTTAAATATCTAGCATTGTCGGTTGCACCTATTTTAGACACAAAATCATTTTTATTGAAATGTTTTGAGCAAATATAGGACGATTTTGTTATGTTATCATTTTCGCTAAGTCCCAAAACAGAAATCCAAATATTTCTATTAATTGGATCTGCTGGAAACCTAAAATAATAACACTGATAGAACGCCACTGAGATGATACATAACCTCAAAAAATTTCATTAATAAATTTCTTTATTTACCTATGAAAAGACAATCCCGAGGCTTTCCCTGCATCGCCATAAACGTTGCATACCTTGCACCTATTAACCATTGTTAAATGTTTTCTATTTTTATCAAAATACACACACAAACCGCGCACACAACGAATTCTATCACGTGAAAGACTAGGACGCTATGTTGCCACTCATAACAAAAGTCTATATTATTTTAGATTTACCTACAACTGACCAATCGCAGGCGAAATATGCTGTATGTATACGCAAATCGTAAGCGAGAATTCGTCATCTGCATTCATGCAACAGCGCAAAAAAACGCTTAGAATGTGCTAAGATCTTGGCAATACATTATTATGTAAACAAACGGGTCTAGTTATATTAATGGTCTGTGGTTTCAACTTAAGGCCTTATGGAGAATGGCCCCTGTTTTTCGTTGCGTAAAAACAGATTTGTATGTGAATGAAATGGCAAATTTGATTTTGAAACATAATGTAAGTTGATACAAATGTGATGGGGGTTAAAATAGGGTATGGTGGGGTTACCTTGGGGACGTAACACATAACGTTCAACAATAATTCATTGACAAAATATTCAACAGATCATTCTGATTCCTCCATTTATTCCAAAGATGGTAGGTATTGTGGTTATTGCAGCGTAAGGTTTAAAGTAGAATATCTATTGTTTTTCGAGAACAGCTGCCGCATTAGTTTTTTTGTGTAATAAATTAGCAATTATTTATGGGTTTGGTCAGAATCTTGACACATGAAATGACTAACCGTACCTTTCTAAACATCACTTTCCAAATTTTCCATAAAATTTCCTAATGAAAATAAGAGATATTACATTACAGTAAATACCGTTTGGAAAAATACGATAAGATGAAAATTATTAAGAATCATATTGTCTTTAAAGTTTGAAATTAACTGATGCAGCAAAGAACGAAATTCTTCAAAAAGTGAGCCGTCGTGGTTCGCCTGGCAGATCTGGTAACATTTAACTATATTATTGCATTGAAATTGTATACTGTTTAATACTAAAATAGTATTTTAAATTAGAGACTTTCAGATCAAAACGCGTACGAGAAATATTAATTAGAAACAGAGAAAAAGACAGAAAACAAATTTTAGAGAAACGGTTTAAAACTAATTTTCGTTTAAAAACAATGATTTTGAAACTAAATTGTTCAGAAAGCGACTTGCCACAGACAACGTCGTCCCGCAAACTCCGCTACCATACTGCCCAACCAAACACGACGTTTGCTCTCTCTATGTCTCTATGTCTATGTATTGTAACGCGAAATATCAACCGCAGGGCGAAGTGTGTTTACTCCCGTCTTACCTCGGCGGGATGCTTCAAAGGAATTACTGCGACGCTTAAAAGACAGCTGCATGAATTCTCCCGGATTGTTGTTTACGAAAAGTAATTTGTGACCTTCTGAACATTTCCTACGTAAACATTATTAAAGGAACAATCGTACCTTCTAGAATGTACGAGAAGGTTCTCGATCATGGTTGGGGTGTAGATATAAGGGGGCTTGTGATCGAGGGGATTATTAGAAGTAGAGAAGCAGAAGTGAACGCGACATACGATCCGAAAGCGGAGCAGTACAAATAAATTAAATAGTGTCTAGTCTAGTGTACAAGTAGTTAAGTGTGTTAAATAAATTAGTGTACGATCAATGTAAATAAATTAGAAAATAAACGTTACAGTATGTATACATAGAGGATCCACACTTACATAAACGAGATATTAATGAATTTTGTGAATAAATCAATTTGATAAACACCCTGCTTAATAGAAAAAATACCTGGTGTATGGGGGGTCATAATGAAACATGATGTGCGTAAAGTACCGCCGAAGATACTAAAACATTTCTTTCCGTTAATAAAATAGTTACAAAATCGCAATGGCATCATCTAACATAAATTCACTTAGTTCCCTCTAAAGCAGCCCTCATTTACTCCGTTGCATTGAAATTAGCCACAGCGGCGTGCCAATCAGGGGCCGCGATTTTATAGCCGAGTTCCATTGATATGATCGCATCAGATTGGGATATTTAATTGTAGAAAATGTGTTAGGTAATTGTGTAATGTGATTTTTTTGGCGACGTAGTATCAAAAATGTCATGGGGATGTAATGATTAGTGTAATTTCAAGTATCGTTGGTGTTTGGTTACAAAGATTCCTGTAATTGTCGGTAACATGTGTTGTAGATTATACAACAGTACGCTGTAAATAGTCGAGTCAGTTTAGCATGGAAAAAGTGAAAACTGGCAACTTTTTCCGTAGAGATCCGATTGAGATGCGGTTTTTTGCAAAATGTTCAGGAAGACGTCTATAACAAAAGGTACATCTAACCTCTTTACGCTCGCACTTTTTTAATTGTTTATTTAACAAATGACCCATTTTGTTACAGTATTGATGAACATATGGTATATACCACAAACGGTTCAACGAAAATATCTCGGAATTGTTTTCTCGGGCTTTTTAAAGATCCCTCTTTATCACTTGAGTGTTAAATTTATTATTTATTGCTAAACTGTTGTAACTTGGGCAATTAACAAATTAATAAGTCATCGCCCGAAATCGCTAGAGAACCGAATTTTTTTCCGATACTAGGGAGTTATTGGAAGTGTAATAAAGTGTAGCAGTAATACTGATAGCACTATTTTGACATATACGCATGCGCAGTGGCCAACTAAATACTGCTACCCGTAATTGTGATAGTGCTAGACTTTATTACTGAACAAATAAGGAGTGCACTATTACTGGAATTTTCCCGTATTTTGACACTTTTGACATTTGTCAGCTGATCTGTCGTTTTTATAACTAACCGTTTTGCATTCTCTATGGTTTGTTTACGTCTTTGCTTTTTGGTTTTCAATTGTCGAAATTCTTTAACGAGTAGAAAAGTTGTGAATTTGTTTAAAAAAAACAATGAGTGACAAAAAAGTTAGACTGAGGTTTACGTACGACGACGACCTGCTTCTTTAATTTTTGTCTGTCTTCACCTCAAACTCAAACAAATAACAACAATCGGGTCATCCGCCAACTGACAATTCGACGTTTAAAAGTAAGGTTAGAAATAAGGAAATAGCACAAAACCAAAAAGCATTTCCAATAACTCGTTTTTTTCGGCCGCGATAACGACACCGCACTATTAATATACGGCTGTTGTTATTACTGCTGTCACTATTTTGAAACTTCCAATAACTCCCTACTATCTCTCGTTTCTTAAGGCGAACCATCGGCAGAAGATTGTTGCAAATTTGTAATTGTTTATTGCTATATATAATATAATTATAATATATTTATTGATAATTAACAAATGAATAACTCTACGGCCAAAATCATTAGAGAATCAGAATTTTTGCCAATAACTCAGGGTTTTTGAGGCGAAACATAAGGTTGTTGCAAATATGATTGTATGTGTTTTGTGACTCTCACAACATTGCGGTTATCTCTTTCGTCGGTCGGCAAACATGAAACAGCCGCACTACCGCGTTTTTTCTCGAATTTAACCTTCTATTACCTACACAGTTGCAATACAAGGATAATTTGAAGCCCTTACCTACGAATTCTGAATAACCCCCATTCCATTACAGAAAAAAACACCAGTGTTCTGACATTTATCGGATAAGAGTTATTAATTTGTTAATTAGTCAGGTTGCAACAATTAAACAATAAACAATTACAGGCAATAAACTTGTGCCGATGGTTCCCCTCGTGATCTTAAGGATATTGAAAAAAAAATCTGGTTTTCTAACGGTTCCGGGAGTAGAGTTATTAATTTGTTAATTAGCGAGGTTGCAACATTCGAACAATAAACAATTATATTTGCAACAATCTTGTGCCGATGGTTCGCCTTAAGAAGCACGATATAGTATCGGAAAAAAATTCGGTTCTCTAGCGATTTCGGGCGTTGAGTTATCAATTTGTTAAATACCCAAGTTACAACAATTTAGCAATAATTATTATATTTGACATTCAAGTGATAAAGAGGGATCTTTAAAACGCCCGTAAAAATAGTTCCGAGACATTTTCGTTGAACCGTTTGTGATATATACCATATGTTCATCAATACTGTAACAAAATTGGGTCATTTGTTAAATAAACAATTAAAAAAGTGCGAGCGTAAAGAGGTTAGATGTACCTTTTGTTATAGACGTCTTCCTGAACATTTTGCAAAAAACCGCATCTCAATCGGATCTCTACGGAAAAAGTTGCCTGTGAAATGCTAATTTGACTCCACTAAAAGGTGGAACGGGGATGGATCACGTTGTCTCACAATGCTCGAATATACTACCTAAGACGCCATTAGATATTTTCATATAAAAAAAATCGATATTTTGACAAGTATCGCCTAAAATTAGTGGAAGTCTCAACGTGGCATTTTTGAAACAAATTAAATTCTCCCAAATTAACTTTGGACTAACGGAACAAGTATAACATAAAATGTCGGGAGCAGGCAGAAAAAAAAGTTATGTAGCAATTGTCAGAAAGACGTAAGTCGTTATGCCTTTTACATTGCTCGAATTTATATTTACAAACTATTTTCACAATTTTGTAGCCAGGAAACTTATTTAACAGAAACATTTTTAATATCTCAATCGAGAGTAACCTTTATCAGAGCAGAACTAGATAAAGGTTTTTCTACATGGAAAAGACTAAAACTGTATTGTTGGAGAAAGAGGAAGAAAAGTACATATGTGTTTGGTCATGACTGACCAAACACATAATTAACAGTAATTAGCTTCTTATGGCTAAATAAGGGCATTTATGAAAAGTGCATATTTTATGCATTTTAATATTTATCCTCATACTTTTTAAAACACTGCATAAAGTGCATATTATGTATACATTTAATTGAGACAAAAAATTTTAGATGAATTATAAAAAAATTTAATCTATTGAGTAGAGTTAATTAGATTTTAGTTTTCTGGTTTAATTTAGTTTTAATTTCATTATTGGGATTGATAATTAATTACATATATTAATTTTATTAATTTAAATTTTTTTTAATTTAATAAATAATTTAAAGACAATATACAGCTCGTTTATAGAATGCAGTTACGGTTGTCTCTGAACAGCTTTCAAAAATGTGAAGAGTAAATTTAGGAAAAAGATTTTGAAAAATTTATAATAGTTTTAGAAAAAAATAACGGTCACTAATTAATCTCCAAAGTAATAAATATTTTAATAGGAAATTTTAATGATCCTATGGATTTAGATTTAGATCTTAAAATCGTGGTCACCTTAAAAAAAGCTCTCATTATATCAGTTGATCTGGAAATAGAACACAAACATTTTTTGCTGGTTTTGCTGCTTTTCAGGAATATTTTATTTTATATTGCTTTTACAACTGTTAATTTATATTTTTATTCAATTAGCTTATTAGCATATTATACAATGTGTTTCAAAATGATTGTCATCTAGTCGGCTGTGGCGGCCTTACTCAAAGAACATGTTGTTGGTATGAATAAGCGTTAATATCCAATATTTTAATGAAGATAATTTCAATTAAAAATAACTGAAAATTAACGTTAATGTAGATGTCAATATGTGATGTTACGTATGTGTGTCATCTGTCTACCTTAAATTGAAAGTCTATTACTTTTAAAGTATGTTTTTATTTCTAAGGGACCAGTCGCTTTCAAAATTGGGGAAAAAACACTTTTTTGAATTTTTTTATGAGGTTGTATTTCATCAAGATTTTTTTTAGATATTGCTCTGTATTTAGTGAAGAATACAATAAAAAATTATTTAGTTTTTAATTATGTTTGGCGGCGGCAGAGGACCTTGCAAAAATGCCTTTTTTGCTGGTACCAATCGCTGTGGTCTTTCTGGAAAAAATAAAGACAAAATTCAAAATTGATTCTGTTCTTTGTACTTTAGACATTTTTCTAGGCTCTAGTATTCTGATGGGGGTCATGCTTTCCAAGATTGACAAAGAGCAAAAACCAAGTTTTTCATATTGAGTTGATTAAACGTTTTTCGTATTGGCTGGTCTTTTGAGATTGATCTCAGAAATAGGTTTTTCTTGTAATCTTGCTTGACAAACTGAATGATAGGCTGATCCATATTGATTGAATCAGTGCAGTGCAGATTGGTGTCAGAAACATCGCAGTGATGCATTTATCCTCTGTTGTCAGTTCTTCTTCAGGCGGATGATCGGGAGCGTTAGCAAGAAGCAATAACGCTTTCTGAGGAAAATTATGATCTTTCAACCATTTTCTAACTTCTGATTCGAAGCATTCATCCAACCACTTTTTGAAAAATTCTTTTGTCATCCACGCACTTTTTTGTCCGTAAAGGTGTACAGGTAAATCAATATTTTCTTTAGTGTACGTGGTTTATTAAATTTTCCAACGACCACCATCTTTAACGCGTATGTACCCGCAGCGTTAGCACATGGTAATATGGTTACACGTTCTTTGCTCACTTTACGTCCAGGTACGGATTTTTCGTTATATAAAACAAACGTTTGGTTAGGTATCACACGCCCTGATTCATCTGTATTGTATACCTGTGACGGGTTAAGATCTAAATCTTTCACTCATTGCAAAAATCTTAATTTAAGCGGCTCTTTGCAGGTGGTATTAGTACAAAATTTTTCTCTTGTAATTGTCATTGAACGTATGCCATGACGACTTTTGAAACGTTCTAGCCATCGCTTGCTAGCCACAAAATCATCTATTTTTATTATTTCCTTAGAAAGAAAAACTTAGCTTTCATGCCCAACATGGGTCCTGAAATGGGCGCATGTCTGTCTCTTTCCTGAAGAAACCACATGCACAAATCTTCCACTTCTGGATGTTCAGCATTATTGAGTGTCTCTTGCCTGGCCCACAGTCAGTAGTTGACACGAAGTTTTTAATCTTCTCATGATTTTTTTATGCCATAAATTGTAGATCGGCCTACGCCGTATTCACTTGCTAAACTATTGAAGGTCTGGCTTGTGCAATGGGTATTAGGGGAGTAACGCGCGTAATAAATGTCTTTGGCACAGTTAAATAAATATCACGAAACAACACAATCTCTCATGAACGATGATATAAGACTAACACGCCTTTTTAAAACTGTAACGTAGGTACTCATAATCTTCCCTTTTCCCGTTCTTCGGGACTGGCCAACCACTTGAGTTGTGTTTAGATAATATTCCACTTTAAGAACGGAATTTCGAGCTTAGCTCATATAAGGCGAACCACGTGTTACAATTTATATATTTTTAGAGTGTTGTTTCTTCAGGCGAAATATAAATGAAAATTCAAAAAGCAGAAGGAATGGAAGTAAAAGAGGTAGATAATAATAGATAAATAAAATCAGTCTTACATTAGCACACATATTGCGACCAATTCTTTTGGCCCATCGATTTACATTGAAGGATTTTTTAAGTTTTTCTAAGAGGCTCTCGCCCTGCATGTATTAAACTTCATTACTTAACAAGAATTATATATCGTTTTGAATTTTGCAGGCGGATAGTCTTAGAAGAAAGCTCTGTTTTCCTACACGTTCCCTTACATTGGTAACCTCTCGCATTACATTTCTGCTGACATAGACACCGAGCGTAATTAAAATCGAATTTAATTATTATGAATCGCACGCCGATTGAGATCGAAACCGCAACCAAACTAGGTGTAAACGGTTGATTATGCATATAAATATAACGCGTCCATCGTCTGGTCCCTTTTTCTCCCCGGCGATCGATTTTCCACACGTAACCCAATTCGGACCAGGGACGGAAAATCCCGGAGTAACGTCGAGCAACAAAAAAAAAAAGAAAGGAGGGGAGCAGAAGAACGGAGAGCAAGAGAGTTGGAAAAGTTCGTCGAAGAAATGCTCGAGATAATTTATTAAAGTTATAAACCGGGGCCGTCGCTTGAAATGTCACCGCCGCCCTTTAAAATATTTATTAATCCGGGCGCGCATTTCATAAAACCGCCTCCGGGGGCTTTTGTGCCGCCGCAGCTAATGTGAAAAATGGACTATTACTCACTACTCACCGAGAGGCCCGAAAGCAAATTATTTATCTTTTAACGCCGAAGCTGCGAAAAATTATCCCGGATAAATCCCCATTAGGCCGGCCCGCCTCCTTTTGACTAATACCGTTTGTTGAAACAAAGTTTTATCGCACTGGACCAACATGTTGCACTATCAGTAAGAAATGCGGTAGGCAGTTAATGTCCAGCTAATGTCAAAAGGCTTTCTCGTAAGCATGTTTCAACTGGGGCCTACAGCTGACGACTTAATTCGCCAGCGCGTACGTCGAGCGAGTAGACAGTACAATATTGACTTTGTACAGGGATAAAAGTTGACGGTCATATTAGATATTAGTATATTGTTAACGATAATATGCTTGTATATGTCACGATAAAGATCCATACTTTTTTCGTAAGAACGGTGATCGTCGAAATAGGTTATAGCTGTATGCTTTTGATTAAAGCTTTAACAGACAGTTCTGCGTTTGTGTAAACATTCAAAGGATCAAAACCGGTAAGATGCAAAATAACTTTAGAACATAAAATAATAGGACAAGTAAACCATTTTGATTATCTTGGAAATGACATCACATATAATTACGCAAAAAACCGAAAATGAAGATTTTCCCTTCCAGAGGAACTTTAAATAATGACAAAATTCGCATTTTCTACAAAGTTATTGAATAATTTGTCCTCCCGCTCATGTGTAAATGCACGAACTGTGTGTGCTCTCCGGCATACAACACAAAAACTCAATATTTTGAGTGCGCTTGGGCCTGTTTATATCGAAAATTTTCGTCATATTTTCGAAAAAACCATAAGGACCATTTTTGTAGAGAATTAACTCAGCTTAAATTTTTATCTGAACAAAAAATCACTTACTGTCATATTTTGGGAGATATTCGAAGAAAACCGCTTTTCCGGGTTTTTGGGGCCATTTTCTTCCTCTCTCACACAATATTTTTACGCAAACTATGTGTCATTTTAAAGGGGGTGCCAAATGCCACCCATTAAATAGCAAATAAAAATGGTAAGTAATAATTGATAGCTTTGCCCCTTCGTTTACTGGACTATTATAGAATTGGCAATTTTTGAGATATCGAATTTATGAAACAGTGCAACATACTTCAGGCTTACAGCTAACACACCTTGTAGATTAGGTCAGACCTCGAACTTTTTTTGTCCTACAATACATTGAGACAATTTTCGAAAATTTGTCAAAGGGAAATACGTCATAAGGAAAACTATTCTTATTGCACATGATATTTGTGTTTAAAAGAGCTTCCAAACGCAAAATGACATTTTCAGGCTATATCGCCTACATTACCTACTATGAACACTATAATCTACAACACATGTTACCGACAATTACAAGAATCTTTGTAACCAAACACCAACGATACTTGAAATTACACTAATCATTACATCCCCATGACATTTTCGATACTATGTCGCCAAAACAATCACATTACACAATTAACACATTTTCTACAATTAAATATCCCAATCTGATGCGATCATATCAATGGAACGGCTATAAAATCGCGGCCCCTGATTGGCACGCCGCTCTGGCTAACTTCAATGTAACGAAGTAAATGAGGGAAGCTTTAGAGGGAACTAAATGAATTTATGTTAGATGATGCCATTGCGATTTTGTAACTATTTTATTAATGGAAAGAAATGTTTTAGTATCTTCGGCGGTACTTTACGCACATCATGTTTCATTATGACCCCCCATACACCAGGTATTTTTTCTATTAAGCAGGGTGTTTATCAAATTGATTTATTCACAAAATTCATAAATATCTCGTTTATGTAAGTGTGGATCCTCTATTTATACACACATAGAGAGAGCAAACGTCATGTTTGGGCAGTATGGCAGCGGAGTTTGCAGGACGACGTTGTCTGTGGCAAGTCGCTTTCTAAACAATTGAGTTTCAAAATCTTTATTTTTAAACGAAAATTAGTTTCCCTAAAATTTGTTTTCTGTCTTTTTCTCTGTTTCTAATTAATATTTCTCGTGCGCGTTTTGATCTGATAGTCTCTAATTTAAAATACTATTTTAGTATTAAGCAGTATACACTCAATAGTTTCAATGCAATAATATAGTTAAATGCTACCAGATCTGCCAGGCGACCCACGACGGCTCACTTTTTGTAGAATCTCGTTCTTTGCTGCTTTAGTTAATTTCAAAATTTAAAGAATATAATTCTTAACAATTTTCGTCTTATCATATTTTTCCAAACGGTATTTACTGTAATGTAATGTCTCTTATTTTCAATGGGAAATTGGGTCCCCGTGAAGAATTTCAAATACAATGCAATGAGCGAAGCGGGGCGGAGTCTTGTCAACATTATCTATTTTTACAACATTTTCGATTTTACTGCCATCTAGCGGAATTCTGTTGTCCCTACAAGGTATCTAACAGCCTTAATTGTAAGTATTCGGTTTGAATATAGTTTGGTACATTTACACAGCTCATTTCAATTTAATCCATCATTAGAGTTAAATGGCGCCACCAAATTATCATCACATCGAGTTAAGGTGTGAGCTACGCGAGGTTACGAATAAGGAATTTGAAAAATCAGTTCTCGAGAGTAGATATGACAATATTTTATGCTTTAAAATTGCCGTTTTTACATTAAAAAGGTACTCTGTGTCGATCTCGATATTTAAAACCATTCCTCAGATTGTAGGTTTGAATGTGGTAAAATTTTTGTTAAAACTGAAACTGTGTACCAGGTGGTTCTGATTGGGTAAAGTTCTTCATACCTTCTCAGTATAGCATAAAGAAATAGGTAAATCTTGTTTTTAATTTAAAATATTACAGAATTTAGATATTTCAGACCGTTGTTCTTTGCGTATCTTTGAAAGGAAAAGTTAGAATAGAATATTGGTCGTTTTAAAGTACAAGTCACTTTTACAATTAAAAAATATGGCTAAATTAATTCATCATGGTGCACATGTTTTTTTTTAATCATATCACATCATCCATATTATTAGATATCTTCAATCCTAATTAAATTATCATGTTTTATTTTAATTTATTTTCAGTTTCGACATCCTATATATTTTTAACCTGTAACATCTTATTAAGGCAAATTTAGCACAAAAATAATTTATCATATGTGTTATTGCCAGTTATTCTATGGCCCCAAAGTGATGGAACGCCCTGTATATTATCTCTACATCAAGAGATGTGTTGATTTTACTCTTGTACAAGATTTCCTTACTATTTTGTGCCTGTAATATAATGCAAAGAAATATTTCCGAAAACCATTCCTTTTGGTCAACACTCAGTAATCACCACTCCATGAGTCTCAAATTTCAAATGACATTTTCATAGACGTTCTTCATATTGTATATTCTTTCTTCGTTAAGCCTCCTTATAATTTACTCCGAAAATGTTAGTCCTTCGGCAATTACCTTTACCTCTCACTGCCGTTGTGCCTTTCTGGTATCCCCTGAATGGGAAACCGACAACACCCCCAACCTCATTAGAGCCTTTGTGCTTTCAAAAATTACCCTAACTCGTCAACAACGCAGTCTACTGTCCTTTGAGACGGTTTCCAAAATTGATAACGGGAGAGTTCCTGTGGTTGAAATGTGGAACAATTAACGGTCTTCTGTGGAATTTTATTTGAAACGCCATTGTTAGTCTAGCCGTTCTGCTCTATTTACACAAAATTTCCACCCGGAATATCTTTACATAGTACAAGAAAACTCCTTCGTTCAATTTTCAAGTTTGCGTAGTAGATCTACATTGTCATTGTCAATTCAACACATTACAAGTTTACGGAGGTGTCGAATTACCTCACCACCCCACCGTCAGGATTGTTCTATGACTTACATTTGGCATAATATTTGTATTTAGACATAATATTTGTATCTTGATTGATTTTCCTTGCCCTCTTGCCCTTTATTATTTTCGTGATAAAGATGGGATTTCCCGTAATTTGCGTATTAAAAAGGGATTCGTGAGAAAACTAGCATGCGCCCCAAGTTTAGTACAAGTTTTGTTAGTACCAGCTTAAAATCTGATGTTTTTCTCCAAAGCGAATTTGACTGATTTCTGAATTTATATTGTTATAGATAGTTTAATACCAGCTTTTTTAGTACCTACATTACATTTTAGGCGTATTTCAGTGAATATTTTGTTTATTATATACTTCCATTGTTTGTTAAGGATACTATTGGGATTTGAGCTTTCAGATTTATTAATTAAAACACACAAAATACGTTTTACTATAATCGTGTTTATTACTTGTTTATTCGTTTGGTATTATGGAAGACGCGCGCGTATCTCAAACGAGTAATTCATATGAGAGCAGAAATCTTACTACTTGAAAACGAAACAGTTTTACCAAAGTATTACGTCACACTTTTCGTGTTATTTGAAACCTCTACGTTTTCTTAGAAGGAATATCATTTCTGCCAATTCATTAGATTTATATTTTGTACTGAAGGTTTTCTGTGAATATCCAATACGCCCCCTCAAAATAAAATCTAATGACTTTATACTATGTTCTAGAGAACTACATAGTTATATATATTGCATACTCTATCTACTTACATATGTACCTATTTAATAATAATTATTGTTGATACAATATTCCCTTTTTACGATTTTACGTTCTAAGCATTATACATTTCTATAGCGACTACGTCTTCCATTTCTTTTCTCTTTCTTTCTGGGAGTATTACAATTTAGGTCCAACATTTGTTGCGAGGATTTGGGAAACCCAGAAAAAACCAAATCAGACCTATTGATCATTATTTGATATTTCAAATCGAACTAAACCCATGTTTTAATCTAGATTCTCCAAATTTAGATGATGCCAATGGTTTCGTCTAGCTGTCTGCCAGCTGCCAGTTGTTCACCTGTGAAATATATTCAAGTTTTAGTATTTCATTCATAACTTGTTCTCTTGTGAAATGATATTTAATATCTATGGTTTTGACCTTTTGTGATTTGTGGGATTATTTGCAATACTAATACCACCGTTATTATCCTCATAAATTTTTAATCGGTTTACTAATAGTCACTTTTAGGCTATTTAATAATGACTTTATCTATAGTGCTTCTCTAACCGCTTCAAAAAGCGCCATGTACTCAGCTTCTGTGGATGAAGCTGCTACAGAATTTTGCCGTTTTGTATTCCTACAAATTGTACATTTTTCAAACATTTGAAATAGATAACCTGTTGCGCTTTTTCTATCTATGGTATTACCTCCCCAATCAGAGTCGACATAACCACTTAGCAATTCATTGTAGTTTTCTCGAACAAATATCAATTTCATGTCTATGGTTCCTTTAATACACCTAAGAACTCTTTTTAGACATTGCCATAGTTCTTTATTATACTTATTTGTATATCTACTCAGAATATTAATTTAAGCACTTAACAGGTCGTGTACATAATATTGCATACATCAAACATTTCTTCAGAATTTAAAGTTAGGTAATGTAATTTATTTGGTAAAGGTGTACTAACAGCATTATAGTTGTTCATGTTGAATTTGTTCAATACTATTTTTAAATAAGCACTTAGGTCTAATGACTTTAACTCATCTTTTATGGCTTTTTCCCTAATCAACTCTAAATTTACTTTTAGCTACATCTTGAAAACACTTTGGAATTTCATTTTCCAATGTTTGATTAGCTATTAAGTAATTTTTAAATTCAAAATCATCTTCGCAATCGTAAGATTTTATTGGTTTGGCTTTTATCTCTTACTCCTTCTGTCCTGCGCATTATTATTTAACTTTCTTAATTTTCACGGAGTTATCAGAAATCAGAACTATTTGAGTTCGTACTTATTTGTTCAGGGACATCCTATATAGGAGATGTTTGACCTTTAATGCAATTTTCAGGGACATCCTTTTTTTTATATAAGGGTTTGATTGCATATTTCATTATCCGTTTTACTTGGAGTGATTCTATCTCCAGCACCACTATCAGCATTACCACCTGCTGATAAATTATCTGTGCCTTTCGATACATTTTAGCCACCAATTTTTATTTGATCATCAATTTCATGTATTGATGTTTTGCATGTAATTTCGTCAACAATTACATCACGTGCAACTATGAACTTTTGCGAATTTGAATTAAAAATCTTATATCCATTTGGCACTTAACCTACAAAAATTGCCTTAGATGATTTATTTTATTCCCACTTCGATTAACTCTTATACCTATAAAAAGTTTTTAATATTACTCATTGTTACAGCAGTTGCTGTTGCAATGACAAGGTCATCTACATAAAGAACCACATAGATATTCATTAAGATATTTCTCTTATCCAAAATATAAATACAGCGGTCAACAGCAGAATTTTGAAAACCTTTTTCTTTTAAAGTTTTATCAAATAATTCAAACCAACATTTTTGCCGCTTGTTTCAATCCATATAAACTTTTATGTAATTTACAGACTTCATTACTTTTACTTTGCACTCCTTTAGGAACGTTCATGTAAATCTCTTCAGTCAGTATACCATTTAAAAAGGTTGTTTTCACGTCCATACGATGAAATTATTCTGAAACTTGATATTCTTGCTACTAGTGCAAACGTTTCATTTTAGTATTCTACCAAATATTCCTGACTGAAACCACGTGCAACGAGTCTTGCTTTATACTTTAATGAATTTCCAAATTCATTCTATTTCAGTGAAAACACCCATTTATTATTAACTATATTTTATTCGATGGTCTCGGTACCAATGACCATGTTTTGTTTACGTTAAGAGATTCAATTTCATCTTTTATTTCTTGTTCCCAATGAATTTTATCATCTCGGTTTTGAATTTCTTCATATGAAGTAGGAACTTCATTTATAACCGATTGAACACATAAAAGATAATCATCTAAAATATTATTATCATCTTCTTTATAAGAAATTATTGGATGATTTTTAATTCTTTCACTCCTTCTACACTTCTCAATATTTTGGACTTGTGGAAATGAAATATTCGGAGATGAAGTTCTCGCGTGTATATCAGTCTCTAATTTCCTCTTGACAGTTTCACCTACTGACTTTATTTTATCATTATCAGCTTCAACAACTAATTTCTTTCTATCAGTTGCTCCTACTGATTTATTTACTGATTTACCGGGTATACTCCCTATATCAGTTTCCTTTTCTTCCTTTTTAAGTTTACTACCTAATTTCGGAATTTTATTTCTGCTTACTTCTGACAGATTATCTGATTCAGTTATATCAGATTTATGAGAATTTTGTTTTGGCCTTCATACCAAAACAATTAATCTCATCCACGAGAACTTCTCGCACTGTCGCAAACATTTCAGTCTCCACATCCCACACATTGTAACTATTCGGTTCATACCCTACAAGAATACCTTTGGAAGATTTTGAGTCAAACTTTTGTTTGATTTTCTTGTTTTATTGTGTATGT
This sequence comes from Cryptocephalus moraei, assembly GCA_946251905.1. Classification (NCBI taxonomy): domain Eukaryota; kingdom Metazoa; phylum Arthropoda; class Insecta; order Coleoptera; family Chrysomelidae; genus Cryptocephalus; species Cryptocephalus moraei. The sequence continues at coordinate 4,340,113 of OX276452.1, forward strand.
ACACTGTTGAACCAAAAACCTTTAAATATTTTAATATTGGCTTTTTAATATGCCAAATTTCATATGGTGTTTTATTCTCCTTTATGGCTTTAGTAGGACTTCTATTAATTAAATAAGTAACAGTTAACACTGCTTCACCCCAAAAAGCTTTGTCTAAGTTTGAATCGTGCAACATTGCACGGCCTTTTTCAGTAATTGTCCTATTCATTCTTTCTGAGACACCATTTTGTTGTGGAGTACGTGTAACGGTCAAATGATAACTGATACCTTTCTGCACGCAAAAATCTTTCATCTCTCTCGACAAATATTCCCTTCCATTGTCACAATATAAATTTACTAATTTTAAATTGAAATGGGCTTCAGATTTCATCACGTAATCTTAAAACGCAGTAAAAACATCTGATTTGTAAGTAATTAAATATGTTACTGTATAATAAGTGTAGTCGTCAACAAATATTAAAAAAAATTTTTTATTGTCAATAGTTGTTGGAGTGATTGGGCCACAACAAACATCGGAATGTACAATAAACAAAGGTCTTTTAATATAATTTTTATGTTTGAAACGTGCGAATGGCAATCGAACTTGTTTACCATTTATTCATGCTTCACATAATTCCTCTGTTGGTGTAATTTGATCTATTTGGCCTAGATCTTCAATCATTTTATGAATTTTTAATTGTTTAAATTTAGATTTTCCGATGTGACCTAGACGTTTATGCCAAAGATTATAATCTTTTGTTAAAGCACTTAATGCATTGTTAATTCTACGTATATTTACCATTCGTTTGATAATTTGAAAACCAATGCACATCAAGTTATTTAAAGGCTTACCTGTCATTACAGTCTTACCACCCTTATTAACTTTTTACGCCTTCCTTATCAAAAATAATCGTCATTCCAGCTTGTTGCATCCTTCGAACAGACAGCAAGTTGTACGGGACTTCTCGGCAGTAGAGTACATCCTCAAGAACTCCTTGATGTCTCCCACTGTTGACATGAACTATCCCTTTCTTTGTGGCTGTGATGAACGATTCCTTCTTCGCTACTGAAATCTTCAGTGGATACTGCAATTCAATATAGCTGCTCAATAGATCTTCAAATACGATGAAGTGTTGGGTCTATGTTGTTTCACTCTGTAGTTTCAGAGTTAGTAGTTTCTTCCTGATGGCTAACTGCGTGGAAGTGTCGGTGCGACAGCTTCATCGTCCATTTCACCAATCACCGGTTATTCTTCATCAATTGCTTGTTAACGTTAAGTTCGGTTAATAACGCGCGAATCACTACTTTTGAAAGTTCACTAACGTATTTTGAATTACACGTAATCTGGGCCCATAACCTATTGGGATTTGAGCTTTCAGATTTATTAATTAAAACACACAAAATACGTTTTACTATAATCGTGTTTATTACTTGTTTATTCGTTTGGTATTATGGAAGACGCGCGCGTATCTCAAACGAGTAATTCATATGAGAGCAGAAATCTTACTACTTGAAAACGAAACAGTTTTACCAAAGTATTACGTCACACTTTTCGTGTTATTTGAAACCTCTACGTTTTCTTAGAAGGAATATCATTTCTGCCAATTCATTAGATTTATATTTTGTACTGAAGGTTTTCTGTGAATATCCAATAGATACCGTTTCAAGTCACACTTCGTAGTGGTTATTCACTGATGTGAACTAAAAGCAGAGAAATTTAATTTATTTCAGACCATTTGAAAATAATTCAAGATTAAATCAGCTGTGCATAAAACATTATCGTTTAAGAACTGAAAAAGTACTATACGTAAAAGTAAAACCAGACAGAACCCGTTAAGCAATCATATGCATTACAAATAGAAATGTTGGCTCTGCTTATGCAGTTTAATTGCTTTCAGTATTAGGATGTTATGGGAAAATTATGGACGTATGGCAATAAAAGCAAATACTGACACACAGTCATTTTAAGTCATAAATGGAAAAATCGTGAGGTAAGTTATTTGTTGCCAACATTTAGTAGTACATATTTACCAAGAGTTTATTTAAGCTAAGCAAGCATTTCAAGAGGTTAGATATCTGTCTAAACATAACAAGTTGTAATCTCTTTCGCTCTTTCTTCATATGAAAACAAAGTAGCTTTTAAAAATCACAAAAATATAAAAACATGTAATTACCTTAGCTGAATCCTGCCAATATTGCAAAAATTGCACAAAAAATACCTTACAAGGAAATCCTCACGAATTATAATAGAGAAGTCTATTATTAACTCTGAACGATCTATGAATGAACTAAATGAAGATTAAATCAAAACTGATTGCATGGGTATAAACAAAGTCGTTTAAACTGCATACCGGTATTTTGATCCAATGTTTCTATATGTATATATGATCGTAGGTACGATCAGGTATTAATTTTGAAAATAAAAATACCTTCACGAGATCGCACGTTTATTACAATACAAGTTGCTTCTCACAGTAATAAACGACGACTGTCCTTTCCGAGCAGTGCTGCCACCCCGACTAGTGGTGAAATCGGTAGATCAGTAGTAAAAAATCGGTAGATTCCGTGAAAATTCGGTAGATTAAAAAAAATTAAAACTACCTATTAATAATTAATACGTAAAAGTTAATTTTTAGGTCTTTATTAATGACAAATACTTTAGATATATCGTCTATCGATGTCTCATCCATCTCATCTATAATAGATGTCTATCGTTGCGTTGCGTGTCTCACACATCGCATACTTTTATGTCCGAGATAGGCAACTTTTACACCATTCAAAATAATCCTGTGGAAAATTTACAAGAGAGATGTTTACACAAAGTTCAAACTATCAAAAATACCTATTAATATTTGAAGATTTTACGGCTAAAGTGAATTGAGTTGGTACTGTTTAAGAATGGATAGGTCAAAATAAGCTTCCTATCCTTTACCATTGAGTTGGTTGACCTGGCTGAAATAAAGTCACTATAGATATATAAAGTACCGCAAACTCCGCCATTTTTGGGCAACAATTTGGCGCCAAATTTGAATTGCTAATGTTAAATAAAAGTCAATTTTGTACTGTATTGCTAAAAAAAGTACAACTGTATCAACATGCGTTATTAATTGAAATGCAGATATTAAGGCAATGAATTAAAACAAGCAAGCATTGTTTTCATTATTTGCTGTTAGCAATTCAAATTTGGCGCCAAATTTATTCCCCCAGAAATGTCGGAGTTTGCGGTACTTTATATATCTAGTGACTTTAGGCTGAAACCATTTGAAAATTTAAAGGAAAATTGTGAAGAGTAAATAAAAATCACATGAAAACGACGAAAATTTTGTTTATTTTGCCATGCTCAGAAATTCGGTAGAAAATAATGACATTTCGGTAGATCGGTAGATTGATATCAAAATCGGTAGATCTACCGAAAAATCGGTAGAGGTGGCAGCCCTGTTTCCGAGAGACAAAAGTTGCAAAATAGACAATTTGGATTCGTATGCTAAATTCTACACAGCGAAAACAACGCTAAATCCTTGGATCGTCCGTGGGCGTCCAGAGTGGCCGACTTTTTCGGGACTCCTCAAATTACATCTTGAGTTTCATCAATCGCGCCGCTCACATATACATATTGTAAATATATTATATAGAAACAATTAAGTTAAAAAATTCCTAATTGAAATTTTAGTTATTAATTACAACGGAAATTGAACACAGCAGTTTTTTCAAAATGGAAATTGATTATTATTACGGCCAGCATTTAATTTGAGAACATAATTTTATACGTTTTAATTAACATACCTATTAATTGGAGCACGCATGTGTAGCAACGGTTTTTTTTGTTTAAATTCCATTAGCTAAAATTTGTAGATGAACAATTAATAAATGGTGTCATCATAATTTATTTAGGTAAGATCAGCGGATAAAAGGTCGTTAATAATGTAATGTTAGTTGTATGTGCTAATAAGAAATATTACAATCAGAAAAATAAATTTGAAAAATAAGAAATGTTACTGGGGTTCAGAAGTTCTAAGAGATGTACCAATAAACATTTGTATAAATATTTTTTAGAACTATATTTATATTAACTTACATGTTTATATTAACTAAGAAAAAAAGGAACACCTTCTTTATAACGTTTATATAGTTATAGTTATAGCCAAGACAAAGTTCTCCAATTTCCAATTTTTATAAGCCTCATTCCTTATTTAGTTTAAAGTATATTTCATATAGTGAGACGAATTTACTTGTATGTATTTAAAAAAATTATACAGTATACTAAGAAAAATGTTGCCTAATCGTAAAATGCTTTATTATAGCAATTTCTTCTTTAAGTGCCGTGTCCTCCAAGAACATGGGCAATCAGTCGCACGATCTTCACTTTTTCCACATAACAGCCGATCTAAACAGTGTCGGTAGTGGTTACTCGATACCATTGGCGAAGATTCTTGAGCCAAGATGTTCTTCGACGACCAAGACCAGGCTTTCCCTCTATTTTTTCTTGGATGTTTCGGATTTCCCATTACGTGGGCAAAGTATTCCAGTTTTCTTGTTTTTATGGTATTAACTACCTCTATTTGTTCATACGCTGTAGAACCACTTCATTCGCCACCCTGTCGATCCACGATATCCTCAGTATTCTTCGGTATGTCCACATTTCGAAAGCATCAATCCTCTTGCACATTTACACCAAGCATTAGAGCATTTTTTCGTGACAAAATTGTAAGGAGGTAGCGACTTGTGCCATCTTTTAGGGAATTTAATGAGGATTCTTATTTTCAAGTTTTCAACATCAGATTTAACCGACAACTATTATTCTATTAACAATTTAACAAAAAAAACGTGTTTTTTTTTCGTTTTTCTTTAATAGCAACGAGCGTATCGAAGTAATGACAACGGTGTCAACAGACAATTTGTAGGTGCTAAAAAGACGAAGAGAATGAGGTGAAAATCAACCCGATCGCCTAATTAAAAAAGGAGAAAATTTGGAAAAACCAAAATAATTTTCAATTTTTGAAAAATTCATAACTCCACAAGTTTTCACGCTGGTGAAAAATGCTTCCGAACTTAAGTGGCTATCAAAGTGAAGTTAATATGTGCACAAATTAGGCGCTGTCCGGTTAATAGTTTACGCAATATCGCCGGTTGAATATTCGGGTGGCCTTTTTTCCGAGAAGGCTGGATGCTCGGTGGGTAGTGCAATTCCAATTTCTGAAAAAGATTCGGAAAGAAGAGATCTCACACTACAAGGTCTCTATTCCAGTTTTTTGATAACATTATGTGAAGTGGGTGTAAAATGCCCTTAAACATGGCATGAGTCGGTCGAGCGCCCGAAATTAGCGGAGGAGTGAGGGCATCGCTGCCGCAAGGGGAAGCGTATACGTATAGTAATAAATGCGCCGCGCGCGAGATATACGCTTCCCCTCGCCGGCATCGATGCCCTCACTCCTCCGCCAATTTCGGGCGCTCGGCCGACTCATGCCATGTTTAAGGGCATTTTACACCCACTTCGCATAATTTTATCAAAAAACTGGCATAGAGGCCTTGTAGTGTGAGATCTTTTCTTTTAGAATCTCTTTTAGAAATTGGAATTGCACTACCCACCGAGCATCCAGCCTTCTCGAAAAAAAGGCCACCCGAATATTTAACCGGCGATTTTGCGTAAACTACTAATCGAACAGCGCCTAGTTTGTGCACATATTAACTTCATGTTGATAGCCACTTAAGTTCGGAACCATTTTTTGCCAGCATGAAAACTCGCGGAGTTATGAATTTTTCAAAAATTGAAAATTATTTTGGTTTTTCCTAATTATCTCCTTTTTTAATTATGCGATCGGGTTGATTTTCACCTCGTTCTTTTCGTCTTTTTAGCACCTACAAATTGTCTGTTGACACCGTTGTCATTACTTTGATACGCTCGTTGCTATTAAAGAAAAACGAAAAAAAACACGTTTTTTTTCTTAAATTGTTAATAGAATAATAGTTTTCGGTTAAATCTGATGTTGAAAAGTTGAAAATAAGAATCCTCATTAAATTCCCTAAAAGATGGCGCAAGTCGCTACCTCCTTACAATTTTGTCACAAACGGGTATGTTTTTGAGCTCTAATGCTTGGTGTAATTGTTGTAGTGAGGGTCCATGCCTCCATCCCATAGAATACTATGCTAAAGACATAGCAACGCAATAGGCGTATTTTTAAGGCTGCTCGACCGCTGCTCATTTTCGACCTCTTGCATGGGTTTTTGACACGACTTTTGACACGACACATGGGTTTTAATAACTGAGACTTTATTTCAAAGTATATCGATGAACGAAAAGTGTCAATTTGTTCATAAAAGAATAAACTATGCCTCTATAGTTTTACTTTTTGAAAATTTGTACCATATCAAAAGTTATACCCTGTTGAAAATTGGTAATTTTCGGTCCACTTCAATGTACAGCCTCTCACAAACGAAATCAAAAAAGGGAAAAGTAATCCTATACGAACCTAGATTTACCTTTACTCTTTTGAATAAAAAATAGTTTCGGAAGAAATTCGTAAAAATAAAGTCTCTAGAATTCGTCTACAAAACTACTACAAAGCCAATTTCTGGTCAAATATCACGCTTGTTTCGTGGCTCCCCTCAGCGGCAGTATCGAAGGTAGGTAGCACGTATTAAGGAAATTTCAGAAATGAGTATTAAATTATTTGAAAAAGAAATGCTAACAATCACGTAAATACATATTACAAATTAAATTTTTTCAATTATGAGAGGTCATATAACTTTTTTTTATTTATAATGGATTTTACTGCATAATATCTACTACAAAAAATGAATTGGTGTGGGGATACCTATAAGGGCCACTTTAATAGGGTGTCGTCGACATCTATATCCTAAAAAGGCTTCTACCAAAATTTGAGGAAGTAATAAAGCCATAGCCTAAAAGGTCCATCAGTAAAAAGCGATTGCAATTTATTTAGAATATTCATTTTTAATTTGTAAATATTGTTTACAGTTTAATTCAGTTATGTGGAATGAAAAAAAATTTACAAATAGCATTTATTTACACATAACCTGTCATAAAAAATCATTACCAAAAATTATTTACACTAGAAATTCTACTAGAATTGAGCATATATAATAGTATACTACACAATTTTCTTATTGTAATGTGAAACAGATTTAATGAAATGATATCTGGACATTTCGTTAGGTAGGTACTGCTGTGTACCGTTTAATTAGGTCTTCAATGCAATTTGTTTTCTGGTACAACTGTTCTCTTCCTTCTACTTTTTCATCAATTAAACAAAGTTTTCATTGTTTTATTGTAAAGCTGGTTACTACAGTATAATATTTCTATAAAAGTGAATCAGTTGGGATGTGATATATAAAAATTCAACATAAAAGGATTCACAAGCATTTGTGAAATATATGAAAATTATGAAATCAAATGATTTCTTCGCCTATACTATACGGTTGGAGGAACAGTCGGCCATCGATGTACTTACTAAATAATTAATAAAATAAAAAACACCATGGCAAGTAGTGGTGGACACGAGACGAGACCAGTACTGGTTCGAGACGAGACGAGACGAGACATAATTTCGTCTCGTCTCGAAAAGTCTCGAAGTCTCGATTTTTTTTAAGAAATTTCAATTGAAGAATTTTCTTTCGTTTGTAATGAAAGTCCACCAAACTTCATAGCAATGAGGACGAAACAGCAGATAAAAGGATACCTAATAAAGGGTCAGGATTAAACCGTACCATTGTCCAGTAAGCGAGTAAAATTTATAATTAGCCCGTCGTTTTCTTAGAATTTTGGAAGGGTTTATTATACGACGGACAGTGGTGTGAAACGTTGAAAAATTAAAATCTGAGGTAATGGACATATTTAACAGTTATGTTCATTCATTCATTCATTCATTCATTAGTAGCGTAGTTTCCCAAATTTAACAACTTTTCTGATAGATGAACATCTTGGTAGGTATAAATGAAATTTCCAGTTTATAAGTTCCCAGTGCGATGTTGTTGGTATTGTTGAGACATATCCCGGATTGAATAAAATAAAACTATAGCTGATCTGAATATTACCGTCCCAAATAGTTCTAAACATAGGTTATTCGCTTCATAATAAGGACCTAATTAGTGCCCTCTAATTTTATGTCGAAAACGTATGTTTTGATTAATCACAATATCTTTTCTTTTCTGAGAGCGATAATATGAGGTAAATGTACCATTACATTTTTCTAAGATTATGGTAGGTAATTTTACTTTTAAAATTTGATATTTTCTATCAAATAATACCAATTTCACATATAATATATAATATACAGATGATATTAATTTCTTATTTGTCCTTATAAAATTATATAGTTTATTTTATAAGTTTATTTAATAACTTTGTTTTATAGTTCGTATACTAACAAATCTATTTATTAATAATATTTATTTTCGATTTTGTACCTGTTCTCTATAATCTAATTTCTTTAATTCAATATTTTCTAAGAATGAAACATTCTTTATCAATACATAACATCAATAAAATACTACTGTACATTCAACATTACTACACCTGTATAGGTACTTCAAGAAAATTAGTAAATGTTATCAAAAAAATAAACATTTATAAAAGTACCATCTATATACGTCTATTTATTTCGAGACTTTTCGAGACACGAGACGAGACGAGACCTGTACCAGATCGAGACGAGACGAGATATAATTTTTGTGAATTTTTCGAGACGAGACGAGACCATGTCGTTTCTCGTCTCGTCTCGTCTCGTGTCCACCACTAATGACAAGCCAAGCTGAAAGGTATAGTTATGGGTAAGATATATAGTCATATAACAGACACAATGTATAAAAAAGTGCATACGAGGTGTCACAAAAAACAAACGTGAATATTTTTAAATTTTTGCAAATAAGTAACTTTTTTTCTGTACATTTCTGAAAAATATGTTTTATACAAAAATTGTTCGCCTTTATAAGGAAACAAAAAACCGAAGAGATATTTTTCCCTCAGGCGCGAAATATAACTTTTTTAATTTTTTATAATGCAACAAGCCTCCATTTTGAAACCGCTCTACCGATTTGGCCCATAAACTGTAATGAAATTTTCTCAAAGTCGGACATCGTGAACGATTGCAATACTACATATAAATCTACCAAAATCGAAAGGTGAGAACAAAGACGAGAGCATTTAAATATCTGAGCGAACGACATCGCGACGGGTCACAAGTTATAATTTCTTTAGGGCAGCGAAATGTAGGTACATTAGAAAACACATAATTCATTCTGTATTCTCTCTTTTTCTATTCTCTATAGATTTTAAAATAATATTCGGATCCCGAATAGACATATTTCTTATTTTCCGTGGGTCAACGAGTTCGGGTAAAACACATTCCATATAAAATAAAATCAATTTCGACTCCATATGTTGGTTTTCCAAAACTCATCGTCCTTTAAAACCGTATCTGTTTTAATACCATGAGGAGTCCATACAGCAATCTCACTATATTCCCTTTGCGTGATGTGAAGTTACTGGTATTGTGGATTATTAAACAAGACAAAGATAGTTGTTTAAATTAGTGACGTACCAAAGGACTTTCGGGCGAGAGCATTTACTTAAAATAGCCATAACTTTTTCAATTTGAAATGAAAATGACATAGTGTTATATATCTGTAAAGCTTAAAAAATACCATTTCGGTGAGATGATAAACGAATACGGTTCCATTAAAAAAAACATAAGTTTATATCATAACCAAAAACCTGAACACAATAAAAAATATCAATTAGGCTTTCTTTTTAAGGACATAATTATTTACAACTTTTCAATTTACGAAAATTTGTTAAATTAATAATAAGTGAAGATGTTATCATACTTGAAAAAAAATGAATTTTTCCACACATCAAGTGCCATGATTCTTTCAAAAAGCAAAAGGCAGATTAATTTTGCTATATAAAACCTTTAGCCCTTTCTCTATCTCTTATAGTTGTCGAGATCCTTATATTAAACAACGTTACTATAAAGGTATAGGATATATCTATGACTCATGATCGATTTACACTGACAACTTACCTGTTTTGGAATAGGAAAGAATCTCTTTTTCTTCCTATAAGCATTTAAACGCAATCGCGCTTTGTTGCCCCTTCTATAGTCTCTTTTATTGTTCATTTCACTTCTAACTTACAGAAATGTCTTTAATAACTTTTCAATGAAAAAGAAATAAATAATACCCCAAAGAATGAGATATCTTTTATAATAAAGAAACAGAGAATAGAATACAGGATAAATTATGAATAACAGAATAATAAGGTCTTGAAAAGTGATCGGTGTGTGTGTGTGTGAGAGAGAGAGACAGCGAGAGAGAGAACCTCTTTTCTTCGCAAATTTCGTCAAAATCGAAAGACACGCAGCGTTCTAACAGAAATTCCACTCAAAAGTAATAAAAATATAAAAATAATGTAGTGGGCTGAGTACAACCCGCATCTCATATGGACGCGTGACGCAGTGTTGCCAGACTTTTTTTAACGACTTTCCTTCAACTGACTGACAGAAATCCTTCATATCCTTCAAAACAGTGACGGGTGACGGGTGGCCGGTACAACAAAAATAAAAAAAAAACAACGAAGTATATGAACAGATCAGATCCAGACATCATATAAATATATCACGCAATCATAACATTCATAACACCACCTATTCAATAATTTACTTTTGTACAATAATTTCGGGGAAACCCAGAACCGAGAATATAAAAATCGGCTACAGCGCTGCCGCTTAGTAGTTTTCTTTGCTTTAAATTATACTTTTTAGTCAGAGACGGCGTAAGTCGTCTTTAAGCCTAGCTTCAAAGCTTGTAACTGACGTACTGACGACAGTGGAGTAGCGAAAATGGCGTTTCGTGTTTTGTTTCATAAAATCCTTCAAATTCGGATAAAAACCTTCAATCCTTCAGTAGTAAAACTTTTAGTTCAAAATCCTTCATATTGAAGGAAATCCTTCAGTTCTGGCAACACTGGCGTGACGTTACAGAGCCTATCTTTGTCTAAAACGGTTCATACGTCCCGCCTCCGTCTGTTTCCTATTCACCCCCCCCCCCCCCCCGCGACTTCAGCAGAAACTGTTCGTGTTTGAGGGAGCAGCGTTAAGGGAATTGTTTGAGCTCTGTTGGTCAACAACTTTTGCATGTTCTTTCCTGTTGTACCTTGCTTTGAATTTCTTGAGTCAAGTTCCGTTTCTCATTCACCCAGCAGCCCAGGATTTATATTTTTGTAGGTACTCCCCCCACTCTTTCTCCATTTATGCTGATATCTGTTAAGTTGTTGCCTATATTTTTGTTTTTGCCGACAACCATTTTCTTTATATTTATTCGTAGACCCATTTGTTGACTATGGTCTGTTAGCCTGTTACCGCTGCTAAGAATGCCTATAATATAAATAATGTTTATCTGTTGCTAGTAAGACCGTGTCGTCCGCATATCTTAGATGGTTGATGACTATTCCATTAGCAATGATACTCTCTGTTCTGTCTTCGACGGCTTCTCTAAAAATTTTCTCTGCATACAAATTAAACAGAAGGGGGTAGGACACACAACCTTGCCGGACCCCTCTCATAATAAGTACTTCTTCAGATGCCTGGCCGTTAATTCTAATGTCGGCTGTCTGATTCCAGTACAAGTTGGCAATATAAACAAAACTGATTTCAAGGTTAGCTTTGATTAAAATTGTCGACTGAAAACATAGACATAATACTGTATAGACTACGGATCGGTATAAGGCGCGATGTGCCGAGTGGGAGCGAGAGGCAAATAAATAAGGCGACTTGTTTCTCACTCTAAATGGGCGGAGCTAACAACTCCGTAACCATGACGCTCTAACCTCTACAGCCTCATGTCAATCATGTGTCAACATAATCAAGAATTTGTTATCACTTATCTTCGAAAACTATTGAGGAAATATAAGAAACGAAATAAAACTGTAAATATAGCGGGAAAATAGTGGAATTGAGAAGAAAAAGTTCGTTTTCTTGGAGGTTAGAACCCGCGACCTCCAAAAATAAAAGGACGTGACGTAACTGACAAGGCAAGAGGTTAGATCGTTATGGTTACGGAGTTGTCAACTCCGCTCATTTAGAGTGAGAGACAAGTCGCCTTATTTATTTGCCTCTCGCTCCCACTCGGCACATCGCACCCTATACAGATCCGTAGTCTATATCGTATTATGTCTATGACTGAAAAGCCTAACCTAACCTATACCTATTTAATCAACGTTGGAAAGTAAAGAGTTGATGTAATAGTGCGACAACTAACACTCAAATGTAATGCATTTTCCCAAATCTGTACAGTACCGCCTCCATGTGTAAATGTGGCTGTATATCATTAATGATAGGTAAGATACGTAGAATGTGGTATTTTTTAAAACATAATCAGTGCTCGCTGCATTCATATCAAAGCCTAACACGATATTAGTGAAATACCGCCAGATCAAAAATAAAAATCAACTTAAAACAAGGACACAAGTTCGTGTGTTTCACAAATGCAATTCTAGGCTTCGTTGGAACCGTTCTATCGCTGAAATATCAATATTAAATAAGCAAGAAAATGAGCTATTTTCCGCCTTCTCGATAAATGGATGAATCTTTTGCAGTTAGCACAAACAGTTGTGAGAGTGTTAACGGTGTTCAAAACTTCTTGCGTTACCCTATGCCGCGCAATTCAAATTTTTTTGAATAACTGGAGGCAAACTCATCGATCAGTTTTCAAATTTTGTTCATCATTCAGTTCCTATTTTGTAACAGGAGAAATGAATAATGGTTTAATGAGGACATATAAAATTAGTAGCGGAGAAAAAGAAGATATATAACCAGTGGTTAATATTAGGTGAAGAAGAGGATAGGGGAAACTATAACAGGTGTAACAGGGCAGTAAAAAAATCATTAAAGACGCCAAAGACAAAATTTAGAACATAAAATGTAACCAGATTGACCAAAATATAGGTGGTGGTGGGTCAAGCGAAGCATGGAAGGTACTAAAATTCATACGCACAAATACACGAATGAATATACCTATAAATACAATATCTATCAACCAATGGCAAACATATCTTCCGGATAATTCTTCCGAAGGGAATCCGGATTCTAATCTACTTACCGGAAATCATCCAGAATTTTTTCCAGAAAATATTACTAGCTCAGATAACAATATAAATGATTCCTCAACTTTAGAAATTGACGAAATTTTTGTAGAAGAAATAAAAACCATTCCCTATAGCACTTATAAAACATGGAACAGAACTGCTTCTAGAACTACTGACTTTCGTTTTTAATTGTTTCCTTAGTGGACAGGAAATTCCTTCTGAGTGGTTAACTGCACATATGTCGTCGACAGTATGGATTAAGGGCGCGAAACACGACGTAAACGATGCGACAATTGTTTATTAAAAACAAACTCTGTGATTTACATGTGTAAAATTAATAATCATGAACACGCTTGGCAATCCCAAGACCGACCCGACTTCTTCGCTCGAGAGCTAATTATCGTCTCCCCCTTTTAAACATCGAACTACGCCGAGTTTTTTAAACACTCATTACTAAAAATGCATTTCAGCGTCTCGAGAAGCCGTTCTTGGTTCCGCCCGCACACGTCTAATGTGCTGCGTATTCATTCGTTATCATAAACAACTTAAATTATTACAAAGTATACAAAAAAATAAAAAATAATAAGTCGAGAGCGTGATCCCCGACACGGCCATTCTGACATATCGCACGACCCTGTGCGATCAAGCTAGAAAAACAAAACATAAATTACTCATCAAGTCATATCGTAAAGTCTTTTTCAGTCAGAGCTAGCGGTTCTGCGCTTCGGCTCTTCCTGACTCTAACAATTCACTCGAAATTCATTCCAAATTCATTCCACTTAGGTAAGTCCACCTAGCAGACTTCCCAAGCCCAACAACATCAAATCACTGACTTTTATTAAAGCCCAAATTCTAACATCACCGAATAGCTACTCACTAGTTATTCTACACAAGTTGTCACCAACACTTCTGGCTTCACACCACGAAGTCGTCTAGTGCACAACCCTACTCCGTGATCCTCACTGATCAACCCTACTCCGTGATCCTCACTGATCACACAGGTCACAACACCAGATAAGCCTCCGGTCCCTCGGTTAACTCAACCTTCACCCCTGACTTTCGTCCAGTGCTGACCTCATACATCATCATTCAACAATGTCTTCACAATCATAAATCATATTAATACACTCATCATCCTCTGTCGGCATTGACCTTAAACGATCATGAGCGTATTTTAAAACACGGTTACCTCTCATCGGTTTCAATTCATATCGATCTCCACTTAGAACCTTTACAACTCTCAAAGGTCCTCGGTACTTCTGGTCAAGCTTGGTTTGATTTCGTTCTTCATTTTTCAACAAAACAAGATCATTTACTTTAAACGGCTGAACTTTAGCCTTTCCCTTATCAAACCTCACTTTTTCCACAGATGAAGCATTTTTCATCGCTGCAGCAGCACGTTCTCTCAAGTTCTCAAGGTCTATTTCCTCAATATTATCATTAGCAACTAAGCCAAATGGTCTTGCAACTTTTCCAATCAACAGCTCAAGAGGGCTACATTTAGTGACTCTGTTGGTTGTTGAATTTATTGCTAACTGTACTTCTTCGATATAATCTTGCCAAGATTTATCCTTATCTAATTCCACGGCAGTAAAAAGTGATTTCAGGACAGACATGATTCGTTCTACTTGACCGTTTGCACGACTACTACCAGTAGCAATGAAATGTACCTCCACAATTTGACTTTGACAGTAACCCTTAAATTGCTTATTATCAAAACATCCACCTTGGTCGACAATGAGTCTAGTAGGAGTTCCAAATAAAGAAATATTTTTCTTAAGAGCTCTAATACTGTTAACTGTATCTATTTTCGAAGTATAAGTCAAAATAACATATTTTGTAAAAGCATCAATAGAAATAAAAACGTACTCCTTTTGTTTATTTTTGCCACTCAATTTTCCTGTAATATCCATATGAATAGTATGCCATGGAATATTAAATTTGGGTATATGATGAAGTTCAACTTGTACTTTACCGGAAGGGGTTTTGGCTAATTTACACGTTACACACTTGTCAACAAATTTTCGAACCCATTTAGACATTTTTGGAAACCAATAAAAATCATAAATTTTGTCAAGAGTTTTTTCCCAACCTAAATGCATGACTGATTCATGAACATTATTGATTACGGACCATCTGAATGCTCGTGGAATAATAATCAACTTTCTGGCTCGTCCATTTCGTTGAATTTTACGATAAAGTAACCCTTGCGATAATTCGTATGTTTCTAATACGTCAGAGGACAAATTTTGGCAATCTGTTAATTCGGAAATAATTCTAGAAAGTTCAGGATCTCGTGATTGTTCCGCAATGAGCCAATCTTTAGTAATTTCTACAATATGAATTTCCTTTTGAGGAACTTTTTGAATTTTTCCAATAGTTTCTGTATTTTTGCTTCTTGGTTGAATATGATTGCGGGAAAAAAATCAACGTGACTCATCCTTTTGCCCTGTTGGTAGATAATATCGAAATCATAAATTTGTAAAAACATCCACCAACGGTGAACGCGAGGGGTCAATTCTAATTTCGTTCGAGATGATTTTAACGCATTACAATCAGTAACTACAAGAAATTTACGTCCATACAAATAGTGTCGAAAATGTTTTACTGCGTTTACAACGGCTAGAGTTTCCAGTTCATACGAGTGATATTTAGATTCTGTTTCCGATGTCCTTCTACTGAAATATTCTATAGGGTGGAGTTTGTTAGAAATACGATGAAAGAGAATCGCTCCATATCCTTCGCTACTTGCATCAGTATGTAATTCGACTGGATGTTCTGGATTAAAAATGGTCAAGACTGGTTCGTTCGTTAATTTCTCTATTAATTGTTGTCGAATTTTCTCATGTTGAGAAGTCCAAATAAATTTTCCCTTTGTGGTTGTTAGTCGATACAGTGGTGCGGCAATTACGGAAAATTTCGGTATAAATTTTCGGAAATAAGAACTGAGTCCAATAAATTGTCTAATTTGCGTGATCGTTTCAGGTGGGGGTAAAGCAATTAGTGCTTTTATTTTGCCAGCATTAGGTCTAATTTTACCTGCACATATTTCATAACCCAAATAGTCAATTTTAGTTTGTAAGAAGGAACACTTGCGTACATTTAACGAAAAGCCAGCTTGAACAAGGGCGTTTAGTACGTCCTTTAATTTAAAAAGACCTTCCGAAATACTTTTCGAATAAATCATGACATCGTCCATGTAGACGACGACATGTGTGTTTACTAATTTACCTAAAGCTGTCACGATAGCTCTTTGGTAGACGGCTGGGGCCGTTTTTAACCCAAAAGGCATTGACAAATATTCGTATTGACCTTCGGAAGTAATAAAAGCTGTTTTCTCGATGGAATCTTCGTCGACAGGGATTTGATGAAAACCACTGGCCATATCTAATTTTGTAAAATAATTTGCGGCACCTAATCTAGCAATTACCTCAGAAATGATCGGCAATGGATACCTATCACAAACTGTATTAGAATTTAATTCACGGTAGTCGACACACAATCTACTAGTCCCGTCGTTTTTTCCAACTAAAATAATAGGACTTGAAAAAGGCGAATTACTGGGTCTGATTATTTTTGCAGCTAATAATTCTTGAATTTTATTGCGTACTATTTCTTTTTCATATTCACTCATACGGTAGGGTCGCCTCTGAACAATTTTGTTTGGATCTTTTAATCGAATCTCTAGTTTACCAGTAGTTACTCGTCTTTTAGGATTATCCGTAATAAAGGAGTCTTTGAAAGTTTCCAACAATGAAAGCAATTGAGTAAGCTCATCATTAGCTACTTCGGTTTTTATTGTTTTTGACCAAGTTAAAATTGAGTTGTTACTCCTATTGGTGATGCAACAGGCAGTTTTAGTTTTATTCAAACAAATCTTATCATGGGTCAAGTAAATCGAATAACCAATTCCCAAAATTTCTCTCCCAATCAGAATATTATGAATTAAACAATCGTCCTTAACGATGTAAAAAGTTATTTCAAGCAAATAACCGTCAATTTCTACTTTAGACAAGATCTGCAGTGTACTAAAGACAGTGTCTTTTCCAATACCAACCAAAGAAACTGTATTGTGTTTTCTTTGCCCACTAAATTTTAATGAAATAGATTCCTTCAAAAGAGAACATTCTGCTCCAGAATCGAAAACAAATGGAAAGATCTCACCTAAGTGTTTCAGATGCCCAGTAGGTGATGCAACAGTACAGATATCCACTCTTTTCGTTCCATTTTCTTTCCTCATCTGGCAGTCATTGGCGTAGTGTCCGAGTTGGTTGCATTTGTAACAGCGTGGTTGTTGTTCCCGAGGCTTGTTGGAAGTTCCACTGAAGTTGGATTTCACCAAGGAGGCCCGGCATTCCCGGTGACGATGTCCAACCTTTCCGCACTTGAAGCATGTCATCGGCCGCTGTAGTTTTGGACGCTTTCCCTGTTGTTGATCTGCTGAATCCTCCAGTTTACGTTTCGAGACAGCACGCAATTCACGTTGTAATTGATTGCGATTTGTCATTTCGATGGTGTAAGCAAGTTGTTTTAGTCGGTTATCAAATCGAGACAAATGTGCCATAGCTAGTGCAACGCCAATTTCTTCGGGATCGGATTTTTGCCAACGTGTTAGGAATGTGGTTAGGAATTGACTTGCATACACTGAGTATGGTTCGTTGTCCTTTGGTTTTCCGTATAGAAGTTTGAGTAACGATGCTGCACCAGTTTCAGATTCATCATACCTGGCTAGAAATAGCTCCTTAAACTGTTCCCAAGTCATTCCATCAAAAGAAATTTGAGAAAGCCAGGTCGATGCAGAACCTTGCATGGCTTTGCTCAAAGTAATCATGAGAGCACTGCCACTTGCTGGTTTTTCTCGCATGCACAGGTCAGCAGTTGTACACCATCCTTTGACGGTTTGACCCGTTTTGTCTGGATCGAAGATTGGTAGAGTAATAGATTCATTCGTCGATGGCTGGCCAATCTTTTTCACCAATTCGTCCAAAATTTTACGCCACTGATGTTCAGAGCCGCTGTTCGCTTGGTTTTGAAGCACTTGCTCCTCTTCAACATCTCGGTGTTCACTCATCGTAAATCCTTCAGGTTCAGGTTCAAGTCAGAGCACTCCACTTATCCACGGGGTGAGCACACGATTTAACCACGGGGTGAGGAACACTATATGTCCCGGGGGTGAGAACACTATCCCACTTCTGATGTCGTCGACAGTATGGATTAAGGGCGCGAAACACGACGTAAACGATGCGACAATTGTTTATTAAAAACAAACTCTGTGATTTACATGTGTAAAATTAATAATCATGAACACGCTTGGCAATCCCAAGACCGACCCGACTTCTTCGCTCGAGAGCTAATTATCGTCTCCCCCTTTTAAACATCGAACTACGCCGAGTTTTTTAAACACTCATTACTAAAAATGCATTTCAGCTTCTCGAGAAGCCGTTCTTGGTTCCGCCCGCACACGTCTAATGTGCTGCGTATTCATTCGTTATCATAAACAACTTAAATTATTACAAAGTATACAAAAAAATAAAAAATAATAAGTCGAGAGCGTGATCCCCGACACATATACATATAACAAACCTCCATAAAAGAGGTGATATGAATAAATGCTCAAATTATAGAGGACTCAGCGTAACTAACTCCATCTCTAGGTTGTATGGGAATATAATAAAATATAGAAATAAACCCAAATTAATAGACTTGGAGGTACAAAACTGTTTTCGCGCAGGACGTTCGTGTGTTGACAATTTGTTTACCTTAAGAAAGTTACTAAAAAAACGATTAGCAAGAAATCTTCCGACACATTTAGTGTTTGTCGATTTACAGAAAGCATATGACAGTGTTCCTCTGTGTAAACTGTGGCCTGCAATGAAGGAAACTGGAGTTAGCGACATATATATTCAGGCTGTTAAATCTGTGTATGAAAATATAAGCAATCAAGTAAATGTGGGATCTCAATTGTCCCAAAAATTTCTCGTCACTAAGGGTTTACGTCAAGGATGAGCTATCGCTCCCACATTATTTAAGATATACCTCATGTCGGTCCTCAAAAACTGGAGATGACAGTGCAACACAATGGGAATCTCTATTGGCGAAAATAAGTTGTTTACCCTTCACTTCGCCGATGACCAAGTGATAATAGCTGAAGACAAAGATGACATAAGCTATATGCTGAAGAAACCGGAGGACGAGTATCATCGTGGGGTCTCACCATCAACATTCTCAAAACTGAGTATTTAGTCGTCGGCGGAAATACAACAGATCTCTCCCTTAATTATGGAAGCGTGAAAGGTGTAAATTCGTACAACTATCTGGGAGTAACCTTAGAAGCAAAGGTGGATCTAGTGAAACCGAAATAGGAAAGAGAATTTGTCAAGGAACACAAATAACTAGACAGTTGCATATTCCTTTCTGTAAAGTAAAAGCCTACGAAAAGAAACGAAATTAGGATTTAAAAAGCTATAGTGGAAAGCATAAGCTATCCATTTCCACTAATGCATAAGCATAAAATAAGCAGAAAGCACCTACGGAGCTGAGGTCTGGGAAATCACCGCATCGCTTAAAAGACAACTCATAGCTCTGGAGATGACATTTTGGAGACGCAGTTGCGGTTTGACATTGAGGGATCATGTACCAAATCAAACAATCAGAGACATAATTGGGACCACTATTGAAGCCAAGCGTCAAGCCAATAAGATGGTACAGACATGTACAGCGGATGGGGGGCTCACGATGGCTAAAGAGAATGTTAGAATGGATTTTGACATAGGAAAAGAGGGAGACCTAAATTAGTTGGAACGACAACATTTAAAAAAGTATGAGAAAAAGAAATTTACAAGACGAAGATTGGTATAACCGTCACCGTTGGAAGTTGGGTTGTGAAAAATGACTATATAAGTTGTATAAACTCGCGATTTCTTATGCGAAACCGTTGCCATTTCTTCCAAATATTATTTACTTTGTCAAGGTGCCACATTAGAATCAATATTTTATACAAATAATTAAAAAAAAGGGTGACGGTACTCCATTATATTACAATATTAGAACTGAATAGTGATAGACATTTGAAAATTGATCAATCGGTTCGCTTCCTATCGTTGAAGAATGCATTGCACGGGTAGGGAATTGCAAGAGGTATCGAACACGCAAACAGAAATAGTTTCCAATAATACCCACCCTAGAAAGGCCAAGAAATATTTTGCCATGTAATTATTTGTCGCAGGAGTTTTGCGAAAAAAGTGATGGAAATGGGGCAAACAGTACCGACAATTTCCTTAAAAATGTATACATTACCTATGAATGCATATTTCCTCGCCTGAAATTCCACAATCGATCATGCATACGCTGTTGGTCTCTGGAAAATCTATATCTATCCACAATATCCCCAAAAATGGAATGTATATAGTATGTTAGGTAAAAAATCCATCCGGCCTATCTTTTGTTGGCGATAATCTAACTTAGAGTAAAGTATTTGAATGTGTTGCAACAACAAATTGTTTCTAATCTGCGTAAGTTCATAAGCGACAGATTTGGCCACATATAGTTTCAGCACGATGGAATCCCCAATTAGTTTAAGGGCATTAGAGCCAAAACTCATTTTACTGCCGTCGAGATCACCGGATTTGTTACATTTAATATTAAGAATAAATAGGCGCTCATCGGTAATTTGGAGTTACTAACTGCCAGCAAGTGCCCCCCTTCTGAAACAGAGAGAAGTCATAATTTAATTGACTGGAGAAGGAGAGTGCCAAAGGAAGTGAAAGTAAACTGAAGAGCACACACACGCTAAGTTTTACTGAGTATACAGAATGGGCAAAAACTGCCCTTGCCTTTCCTGTATGTGTACTTGAGGGAAATGGTATGGTATTAAAACGTTTATTCTAATTTATTTACACAGTTTTAATTACACACTTCACACTACTTAATTTAACTAAACTATTTCCTAACTAATTAATTTATGTCACACTCTTAACTGCTATTTTATTTCACTTGTCCGTTTTACGCACTCTTTACTCAATCGCGGCTTCACGTCTAATCTCCTCTCTCCGACCGCAAGCCCGTTTATATACATATCTCAATTGTATTCGAGATGATTCCAGTTCATTCTTCTCCCTAATGATGTTTATTCCAGAAAGGCCCGGAACGTAATAGATCATTCTTTCTTTAATAAGGTGTTTCCGGGAACGTTCGGGAAGGTTTTTATTGCCCAATTAAACGGAGTCTTTGAACTGTGCCGCTTCGATCAGATAAGAGATGCCCTGCCTGCCGATGTTTATATTTCGCGTTACAGTATAACGCGTAAGACATTGGATAAAAGATTTAAAATTTGCACGAGTAATCGTTCAGAAGAAACAGTGCTTTTATCTTTGTTTTGGAAATTATTGATAAAATGATGGATGTGCGACTGAACATACACCTTCGGGTTCTGAGGTGCCATCTGATGCGTCTCTGATACCTTCACGTATTTCGTCGGGCAATGTCATTAGGATATTTTCAAAAGTTTGTTTTTCCGAGCTAACAGCCTTCGACGTATAACGTGTCAACTCCCAACGTTGACGCGTCCCCCTCGCCAATTTCCCGCCAGGCAAAAATCCTCCCGCGGGACAAAAATTCCCCCGCGGGATTCGCCAGAGCCGGTAAACCGAATTCCATTCCGCCGACAATGCACCGAGAACCGTCGGTAACTCACTTCGGCTCACTTAAAGTTCCGACCTCGGAGATATACTCGGATTAGGTGAAATTCCTCAGGCAAATTAATTCGGCCAATTACTCTGCGCGGCTTTGCGAATTGTGATATAGCCCTCTCCGCGAAAGGAACTCCAAGAACTCCCTTGGGTTGTAATTGATAGTTAAGGCGGTTTATTAAAATGGGTTCGTTAGCGCACCTATGATCAAGTGTTCGTTTAATGGGAAGAGCTGCAATAAAGTTAATAAATTATTATTATGGAATTTCTCACTGGGAGTGTTGATATGTTCATTAGTCTAATCTTTTATTGGAGTTGCATTCGAAGCAATATATATATCTACATTTTTTATACATTTAATACAATTATCATTTTAAGTATAGTGACTGCGAGTGAAACTTCACCAAGATAACCCGTCTTATAAAATCATAAAATTAGTGAAAGTGAAATAAGCTGATCTACACGCTAAATATTTTCTCAAACTATCAGATCGAAGAAAGATTGAAAAAAATCTTTGTTTCAAATAATGACTTTTTCTTTGTCAATGAATTAAACTAAATGCGTTATTATGTATGCGCATGCCTTACAAAAATAGAAATCCATTATCAAACTTAGTGCTTCGTTAAGCGCCTTCTTATATATCATATAGTCAAAATACTTTTTCTCTTCTCATTTGATATGATATAATGTAGTATATATATGTATATATGTATATAACCCATAATCATATAGGCCGGTGCTTAAAGCCCAAAAAAAATTGTCAATAAGGAATTTTCTGCGACTTTGACGAAAATTAGGAAATCGCTTTGTATTATGGTCAGAATACATGGAAAAATAGTTTTGCCCAGTAACCGTCCAAGCATTTTTAGTTATTAAACAAATAGTGAAAATCGACCGGATTTTTTTTTCCAGTATTTCGCTCACAACTTTTTTTAGGGACATTATATTGCAAAAATAGCTAAATATAATTTGTTCGTTAGTTGATTATCTATCGACCTGTGCTTTTTGAATCATCTTACAGTAATTTTTCGCAAAGTTATAGTGCAAAAAAGTGCAAAAATTGTCTTTAAAAATTTCAATTTTGCAACATCATTGACTCCTATATTTTTCAATGAAAACGCTTCAAAATTTGGGATCTTGAACCATGCGCAACGATTTTTCGCCAACATTAAATATGACGTCACAAAACGAAAAACCGTTTTTAGATATACTCTGACACCCTGAACCGTGCAGTAAAGCTACATCAAACTTCCAAAATGAATTTTACCAGGAATACTTTGAACTTTAATACTGTGAAAAAAAAATATTTTTTTGCAATTTTACATTTTACAATATTGTAACCGATTGTACTTGATAGAAGGTATTTTTACACGAATTTAAAAAGAAAAGAATGTTGCGATAGCATATTTCGAACAATAGTTATTAACAATTTAGTGTTTATCGCAATTGTTTAATTTTTAACGGTTTTTTCGACTTGAAAAAAATCTTTTTTATTTCTGTAGGATATCTCTTGTTACTTTGTTAATGTTATTAATTTTTATACGTGTAAACAATAATAAAAAAAAATAGTTTACTTTAACATTTTGACGTGAAATACGGTCTTCGAATGGTGGGTTGCATGCATTCAGGCGTCAGCTCGCTACTGTAAAAAGTCATATTGTTTCATAATGCAGTTTTATTATTATTGAATACATTTTTTTTAACAAAAGTTGTCACACTGTACATAAATAAATACACAGTGGCAAAACGTACCACTTAAAATCAATAAGATTGTCATATTGACATAATGTATACATTGTACTATGAATAAAATTGTTATAAAATATAATAAATAATAATATGATATTTCCATAGAACATTATTATGAATATCTTAAGGAAAATCTTATTAAATCATACAAAGATGTTCACAGAAGTTTCACATGAAATACAGTTAATAATAAGAAAATCTTATTGATTTCTAACACTGATAATTTAAAATGACATTTTGGAGAAAAAAAAAGAAACACGAATTTATCAAAAACTTATTAGGAAAATGGGTACGAACATACCGAAGATACCTCGATGTCGCGGTCGATGTCGCGGTCGATGTCGATGTGAGGGCGAACATACCGAAGATGCTTTTCCTTCCAGTGTTCCTTGCAGTCTACTCGGGGAACGTTGTTTATTGATTTGTCTATTTATTAAAAAGTAGTGAAATAATGTACAACAGCGATAGTAGTAACAGTGATTATGACATGTCTTCAAGTGCAAAGTGGTGGATTCTCTGTAATTCATCAAATCGCCAATTTAATGTTCATCCCATAAACCAGAAAAGACAATATTTAGGTGAATATCACCATCTCTTCAATGAGTTAAAAAACCATACAGATAAATTTTTTGCGTACATGAGAATGACTCTTGATACGTTCCAGTATATCTATGACAATGTAAAAACAAGAATTGAACTTTGCACATATAACAACTACCATACAAACCCTATTCTTGGCGAAGAAAAACTAGTAGTAACAATACGTCGCAATGAGAAGGAATACGGAAATTCGCCCGTCTTCAGTAAATAAAATTGCCTTCCGTATCTCCCTCCAGCTAAATGTCACGTGGTTTGAAGAGCACCAATGAACGCGAGTTACATCGCGATCAACAGCTCGATCGCGATGTAAAACAAACTATTTTGATCTGGCATCGACCGCGCTGTAAACCGCCATGATAGGCGGCGAGGGGGAATGGGTGAAACATCTTTGGTATGTACGCTTTCATAAGAAAATAAAGGTTTGTTTCGACATCGAAGTAGCGACCGCGACCGCGACATCGAGGTATCTTCGGTATGTTCGTACCCATAGGGTACGAACATACCGAAGATGTCGCGGTCGATGTCTAAAACAAAACAGTGCTTTCTTATGAGACCGCACCATCGACCGCGACATCGACCGCGACATCGATGTGAGGGCGAACATACCGAATATGCTTTTCCTTTAGGTAAGCCGCGAGGGTGCGATGATGAAAGCATCTTTGGTATGTGCGGTCTCATAAGAAAGCACTGTTTTGTTTTAGACATCGACCGCGACATCGACCGCGACATCTTCGGTATGTTCGTACCCTTATTATTCTGACCACAATTTATGTGGCTTTTTGGCTCTGTTTACTTTTATCATATCCCGTAAAATACACGTCTAACTAAAAACAATATTTTACATTTTTAGTTTTCTTGGTGTCGGAAAGTCATTCTCGCTATCTGTAGCATCATCGATATCTGCATAGAGAACATCATTACAGTCATCTACTATTACGTCGCCACTAACGATTTCAACTGCTTCATATTGTTTTTTATTTTACATTTGCACAATTTTTACCTTCACAGTATTTACAGACAATTGAACACTTGATTCCTTTTCTTTTACAACTGCATCTTCCTCCACATCCTTTTTTACATTTACGAGCTATTTTTTGTAAAATCATTTCGGGAATTAGCGGCTGCAGTGTTGTAACAGGAAGTAGCCCGTTTTCAGTTCTACTCCGACCCCATTTTTCTACGTCAACTCCAACTTTTTTGTTTAACTTTTATTATTTGTTAAATTTTTATTAACATTTAATAAATATTTAACCATTCCCGTATTTGATAGTACACTTTGCAGGAGTGCTCTCGAGCTGCTCCTTCAGTTGGTGAAATTCTTGTGACTTGAAATTTTTTGGAATACTTGAAATCGAAATTCATTTAAACTATATTCTTCCTGAGTAACAACCCCATACATAGCTTGAATTAGTTTTTGTCCTGCCCAGTTTATATAATATGGAAAAGCTCTCTCATTGTAAAACACTTTACACACAGTTTGCAGATCAGGATGTTTGTCTAATGCCTTAATTACTTTTCCTTTTCCCTAATTAAAGAAGGTAGAAGTGGTGTCACAGCCACTGTACGCATGAATCAGTGCGATAAATTCTGTTAAATGGCGGTACTGAAAGCTATTGCTATCATATATGTTTGGGGTTCTTTCCCATTCCTACCTGATTTTAAGAAAAAAACATTGCATCGCGTGGAGCAAGAGAGAGTCCATTAGTTATATTTTTATTGTGAAATTAGCAAACACAACACACTGTCGAATGCTCGATGAAAAATTGGCAAAAAACGTAGATGATGCGTTAATACTTAATGATACTTAATACAACAACCAACGCCTTCATCGGTTTTGTTCAAAATGATACAGATTCTCAAATTTTCGTACACGGGAGCGGAAACCTATTTGCACATGCATCGACGCCTGAATGCATGCAACCCACCATTCGAAGACCGTATTTCACGTCAAAATGTTAAAGTAAACTATTTTTTTCTATTATTGTTTACACGTATAAAAATTAATAACCTTAACAAAGCAACAAGAGATATCCTACAGAAGTAAAAAAGATTTTTTTCAAGTCGAAACAACCGTTAAAAATTAAACAATTGCGATAAACCCTAAATTGTTAATAACTATTGTTAAAAATATGCTATCGCATCATTCTTTTTTTTATTCGTGTAAAAATACCCTCTATCAAGTAGAATCGGTTACAAAAAACGTAAAACGTTGGAGTAGCATTTGTTTATGTTGCAAAATTGATATTTATAAAAAATCGGGGTAAAAATTGCAAAAAAAAAATTTTTCACAGTATTAAAGTTCAAAGTATTCCTTGTAAAATTCATTTTGAAAATTTGATGTAGCTTTACTGCACGGTTCAGGGTGTCAAAGTACATCTAAAAACGGTTTTTCGTTTTGTGACGTATTTTTAATGATGGCGAAAAATAGTTGCGCATTGTTCAAGATCCTCATAAGAGGTATCAAATCCCAAATTTTGAAGCGTTTTCATTGAAAAATATAGAAGTCAATGATGTTGCAAAACTGAAATTTTTAAAGACGATTTTTGCACTTTTTTGCACTATAACTTTACGAAAAATTACTGTAAGATGATTCAAAAAGCACAGATCGATAGATAATCAACTAAAGAACAAATTATATTTAGCTATTTTTGCAATACAATGTCCGAAAAATAAAGTCCAAATTCATAAAATCTACGTTTCAGTAAAGAGAATTTATAAAACCCACAAATGTTTGGACGGCAGCGATGCATATTTGGGTGGCAAGAACTAATTCACCCACCATTGCGGCGGGGAATTTGAATGAGCTTCATATCCACCTTTCGTTTATAATGTTTTTTAGTGAAAGGGGAAAACGAAAAATCAAACCCGGTGTAATAAACAAATGCACAAAAAAGTTAAATCATTAAACCAAATAATGTTGAAATAAAAAAAAAAATGAAAATAACAACAAAAGTAAAATTTAATATAAAGTATAAATGAACTAAATTATCTAACACAAGCATTTTTAAACATGGACGCACAATGTTAAAATGCTTATTCTTACATGTTATGTTAAAATACTTATAATACAACTTATAGAAATCAAAAAATGCCTTGCCTATATTTTTGGTGTTTTAGATAAATTTTATTCTCCACAAAATCTTTTTTTTTTTTCTGAAATGTTCGTTTATGGTTTTCCATTTATATTCTATCGATATTTAGATATAAGTAATTGAACGTTTTATATCCCCATTGACAAATGGATTTTGAACCTAATCACCACTAAATATAAAATTGATTTGATCCCCTCTGCATTATTTATTAAAAACCGTTTTTCATTACAGGTAATGCCCTGTGCCGTTTGTTTGTTCTACTATCGTAAGTATTTTAAGTGTCCCGCCTAAGTGGTAACTAGAGTGAAAGCATGGACGTAAAACCACACCCTGTTATGATGCATATGTCACGTAATCATTTTTTCTTCCTCTCGTTCTTTTTCTACGCTAGGGTAAATACGTGAGAAACTTTGAAACGTTTGATAAGCTCGTATCTAGAACTAGATTAGCGATCTTTGACTTACTAGATAGTGGATTACTTACCTTCTTACCTAAGTCATTCTTTGGATTTTAAGTTGTTTTGTTTTTCAAGAAGAGGATAATTAAGTAAACTCCTGTAATATAAGGTAAACACTCCATTAAAGTTATATGAATGTAAATAAAAACTGGAAAATATGCAAAAACAGATTTTTTTAAGTTAAGCATGTGCACTATATAATTCATGTTAGCCACAATTCTTATAATTCTTGCCTCAAATCAAATATATATAGTTGACTATCTACATGTGTTTGTGTGTCGGAAAATGATAACACACTCCCCGATAACTTGGAAACTTTGCACGCTTATTGCTTCGGTTTTGTATAGGCCCAGAAAAATCCGAACACCCTGATATTCGCTTTCCGGTGGGGTTAAAACAGGGATGAATTTTTTTTATAGATTTTATTCCGAGGTAGTCCTCGAGAGTCTCGGAAAAAGTGAAAAACCCCGAATTTTACTTACCGGGTGGGGGAGGGGGGGGTAAGGAAGTTTTAAAATAGTTACTAAATATCTATAAAGTGGAAACTTGGTGCGGTTATAGATTGGGTTCCCAGATGGCCCAGCAAAATGCGAGAATCCAAAATTTCACTTTGTGAGAGGGTGGAGGATGGGATGAGATCATAAATCTGTCCCGAGCGAGTCATCGGTTAGGCATGTACGGCATATGTTACGCCCAAACATCGAAAACGCTCACTGAGCGGAAAAAACGACCGCAACGCGTTGCGGACGGTGCTGAACGACCAAATACCGAAATGACTTAATTTTTCGCGTTGTGTCCGTTCTTGTTGACCACGACGCGTCGTGGATAATGCTCAAACGGCCACGACGCGTTGTGGATGATTTAGAAAGCTCATAAACCGATTTTTCTTGTCTAGGCTTGTCAGTGTGTTTACGACTGCTTTCGAGTGAAGTTATGTCTATGTTATTGAGCGAAGTCGCTACTATTGTAGCTCAAAACGATAATACGAGAGATGTGTTTAATGAAAAACCTTTTGAGAGTTTTGAAAAATGAAAAGTTTTGAAAAATGAAAAGTTTTGAAACCACTCAAAACGAACACAGCTGAAGGAGTCGCTTATAATGTATTTATTGGGATTTGAGCTTTCAGATTTATTAATTAAAACACACAAAATACGTTTTACTATAATCGTGTTTATTACTTGTTTATTCGTTTGGTATTATGGAAGACGCGCGCGTATCTCAAACGAGTAATTCATATGAGAGCAGAAATCTTACTACTTGAAAACGAAACAGTTTTACCAAAGTATTACGTCACACTTTTCGTGTTATTTGAAACCTCTACGTTTTCTTAGAAGGAATATCATTTCTGCCAATTCATTAGATTTATATTTTGTACTGAAGGTTTTCTGTGAATATCCAATACGCCCCCTCAAAATAAAATCTAATAAATTTATGCTATGTTCTAGAGAACTACATAGTTATATATATTCCTACTCTATCTACTTACATATGTACCTATTTAATAATAATTATTGTTGATACAATATTCCCTTTTTACGATTTTACGTTCTAAGCATTATACATTTCTATAGCGACTACGTCTTCCATTTCTTTTCTCTTTCTTTCTGGGAGTATTACAATTTAGGTCCAACATTTGTTGCGAGGATTTGGGAAACCCAGAAAAAACCAAATCAGACCTATTGATCATTATTTGATATTTCAAATCGAACTAAACCCATGTTTTAATCTAGATTCTCCAAATTTAGATGATGCCAATGGTTTCGTCTAGCTGTCTGCCAGCTGCCAGTTGTTCACCTGTGAAATATATTCAAGTTTTAGTATTTCATTCATAACTTGTTCTCTTGTGAAATGATATTTAATATCTATGGTTTTGACCTTTTGTGATTTGTGGGATTATTTGCAATACTAATACCACCGTTATTATCCTCATAAATTTTTAATCGGTTTACTAATAGTCACTTTTAGGCTATTTAATAATGACTTTATCTATAGTGCTTCTCTAACCGCTTCAAAAAGCGCCATGTACTCAGCTTCTGTGGATGAAGCTGCTACAGAATTTTGCCGTTTTGTATTCCTACAAATTGTACATTTTTCAAACATTTGAAATAGATAACCTGTTGCGCTTTTTCTATCTATGGTATTACCTCCCCAATCAGAGTCGACATAACCACTTAGCAATTCATTGTAGTTTTCTCGAACAAATATCAATTTCATGTCTATGGTTCCTTTAATACACCTAAGAACTCTTTTTAGACATTGCCATAGTTCTTTATTATACTTATTTGTATATCTACTCAGAATATTAATTTAAGCACTTAACAGGTCGTGTACATAATATTGCATACATCAAACATTTCTTCAGAATTTAAAGTTAGGTAATGTAATTTATTTGGTAAAGGTGTACTAACAGCATTATAGTTGTTCATGTTGAATTTGTTCAATACTATTTTTAAATAAGCACTTAGGTCTAATGACTTTAACTCATCTTTTATGGCTTTTTCCCTAATCAACTCTAAATTTACTTTTAGCTACATCTTGAAAACACTTTGGAATTTCATTTTCCAATGTTTGATTAGCTATTAAGTAATTTTTAAATTCAAAATCATCTTCGCAATCGTAAGATTTTATTGGTTTGGCTTTTATCTCTCACTCCTTCTGTCCTGCGCATTATTATTTAACTTTCTTAATTTTCACGGAGTTATCAGAAATCAGAACTATTTGAGTTCGTACTTATTTGTTCAGGGACATCCTATATAGGAGATGTTTGACCTTTAATGCAATTTTCAGGGACATCCTTTTTTTTTATATAAGGGTTTGATTGCATATTTCATTATCCGTTTTACTTGGAGTGATTCTATCTCCAGCACCACTATCAGCATTACCACCTGCTGATAAATTATCTGTGCCTATCGATACATTTTAGCCACCAATTTTTATTTGATCATCAATTTCATGTATTGATGTTTTGCATGTAATTTCGTCAACAATTACATCACGTGCAACTATGAACTTTTGCGAATTTGAATCAAAAATCTTATATCCATTTGGCACTTAACCTACAAAAATTGCCTTAGATGATTTATTTTATTCCCACTTCGATTAACTCTTATACCTATAAAAAGTTTTTAATATTACTCATTGTTACAGCAGTTGCTGTTGCAATGACAAGGTCATCTACATAAAGAACCACATAGATATTCATTAAGATATTTCTCTTATCCAAAATATAAATACAGCGGTCAACAGCAGAATTTTGAAAACCTTTTTCTTTTAAAGTTTTATCAAATAATTCAAACCAACATTTTTGCCGCTTGTTTCAATCCATATAAACTTTTATGTAATTTACAGACTTCAGTACTTTTACTTTGCACTCCTTCAGGAACTTTCATGTAAATCTCTTCAGTCAGTATACCATTTAAAAAGGCTGTTTTCACGTCCATACGATGAAATTATTCTGAAACTTGATATTCTTGCTACTGGTGCAAACGTTTCATTATATTCCACCAAATATTCCTGACTGAAACCACGTGCAACGAGTCTTGCTTTATACTTTAATGAATTTCCAAATTCATTCTATTTCAGTGAAAACACCCATTTATTATTAACTATATTTTATTCGATGGTCTCGGTACCAATGACCATGTTTTGTTTATTTTATGAGATTCAATTTCATCTTTTATTGCTTGTTCCCAATGAATTTTATCATCTCGGTTTTGAATTTCTTCATATGAAGTAGGAACTTCATTTATAACCGATTGAACACATAAAAGATAATCATCTAAAATATTATTATCATCTTCTTTATAAGAAATTATTGGATGATTTTTAATTCTTTCACTCCTTCTACACTTCTCAAAATTTTGGACTTGTGGAACTGAAATATTCGGAGATGAACTTCTCGCGTGAATATCAGTCTCTAATTTACTTTTGACAGTTTCACCTACTGACTTTATTTTATCATTATCAGCTTCAACAACTAATTTCTTTTTATCAGTTGCTCCTACTGATTTATTTACTGATTTACCGGGTATACTCCCTATATCAGTTTCCTTTTCTTCCTTATTAGGTTTACTACCTAATTTCGGAATTTTATTTCTGCTTGCT
Source organism: Cryptocephalus moraei (assembly GCA_946251905.1). Taxonomy (NCBI): domain Eukaryota; kingdom Metazoa; phylum Arthropoda; class Insecta; order Coleoptera; family Chrysomelidae; genus Cryptocephalus; species Cryptocephalus moraei. Next base: position 4,371,880 of record OX276452.1, read on the forward strand.
TCTGACAGATTATCTGATTCAGTTATATCAGATTTATGAGAATTTTGCTTTGGCCTTGATACCAAAAAAAATTAATCTCATCCACGAGAACATCTCGCACTGTCGCAAACTTTTCAGTTTCCACATCCCACACTTTGTAACCATTCGGTTCATACCCTACAAGAATACCTTTGAAAGATTTTGAGTCAAACTTTGATTTTCTTGTTTTATTGTGTACCTATGTACACTGTTGAACCAAAAACCTTTAAATATTTTAATATTGGCTTTTTATTATGCCAAATTTCATATGGTGTTTTATTCTCCTTTATGGCTTTAGTAGGACTTATATTTATTTAAATAAGCAGCAGTTAACACTGCTTTACTCCAAAAAGCTTTGTCTAAGTTTGAATCGTGCAACATTGCACGGCCTTTTTCAGTAATTGTCCTATTCATTCTTTCTGAGACACCATTTTGTTGTGGAGTACGTGGAACGGTCAAATGATAACTGATACCTTTCTGCACGCAAAAATCTTTCATCTCTCTCGACAAATATTCCCTTCCATTGTCACAATATAAATTTACTAATTTTAAATTGAAATGGGCTTCAGATTTCATCACGTAATCTTAAAACGCAGTAAAAACATCTGATTTGTAAGTAATTAAATATGTTACTGTATAATAAGTGTAGTCGTCAACAAATATTAAAAAAAAATTTTTTATTGTCAATAGTTGTTGGAGTGATTGGGCCACAACAAACATCGGAATGTACAATAAACAAAGGTCTTTTAATATAATTTTTATGTTTGAAACGTGCGAATGGCAATCGAACTTATTTACCATTTATTCATGCTTCACATAATTCCTCTGTTGGTGTAATTTGATCTATTTGGCGTAGATCTTCAATCATTTTATGAATTTTTAATTGTTTAAAATTAGATTTTCCGATGTGACCTAGGCGTTTATGCCAAAGATTATAATCTTTTGTTATAGCACTTAATGCATTGTTAATTCTACGTATATTTACCATTCGTTTGATAATTTGAAAACCAATGCACATCAAGTTATTTAAAGGCTTACCTGTCATTACAGTCTTACCACCCTTATTAACTTTTTTACGCCTTCCTTATCAAAAATAATCGTCATTCCAGCTTGTTGCATCCTTCGAACAGACAGCAAGTTGTACGGGACTTCTCGGCAGTAGAGTACATCCTCAAGAACTCCTTGATGTCTCCCACTGTTGACATGAACTATCCCTTTCTTTGTGGCTGTGATGAACGATTCCTTCTTCGCTACTGAAATCTTCAGTGGATACTGCAATTCAATATAGCTGCTCAATAGATCTTCAAATACGATGAAGTGTTGGGTCTATGTTGTTTCACTCTGTAGTTTCAGAGTTAGTAGTTTCTTCCTGATGGCTAACTGCGTGGAAGTGTCGGTGCGACAGCTTCGTCGTCCATTTCACCAATCACCGGTTATTCTTCATCAATTGCTGGTTAACGTTAAGTTCGGTTAATAACGCGCGAATCACTACTTTTGAAAGTTCACTAACGTATTTTGAATTACACGTAATCTGGGCCCATAACCTATTGGGATTTGAGCTTTCAGATTTATTAATTAAAACACACAAAATACGTTTTACTATAATCGTGTTTATTACTTGTTTATTCGTTTGGTATTATGGAAGACGCGCGCGTATCTCAAACGAGTAATTCATATGAGAGCAGAAATCTTACTACTTGAAAACGAAACAGTTTTACCAAAGTATTACGTCACACTTTTCGTGTTATTTGAAACCTCTACGTTTTCTTAGAAGGAATATCATTTCTGCCAATTCATTAGATTTATATTTTGTACTGAAGGTTTTCTGTGAATATCCAATAGTATTAGACATTTTTTGCATGTTCGGTGCTCCCTTTATTCTGCAAAGCGACAACGGAAGAGTCTTTCTAATAAGATAATCGAAGAGTTAAAGAATCTGTGGTCAGGCTTTAAACTTGTGCATGTTAAGCACCGCTACTCACAGAGCCAAGGATCGGTAGAACGATCCAATCGGGATGTCAGAGATATCTTGGTAGCATGGATGCTTTACAATGATACCAAACAATAGTCATAGGGATTACGGTTTATCCAGAGCAAAAAAAAATCGTACCTTGCACGAAGGGATTGGAAAAAGTCCTTACGAGGCCATGTTTGGTGACAAGCAAAGAATTGGACTGGCAGATTCCTCTCTGGGAAGGGAAACATAATAATCTTTGGAAACTGAAGAAGATTTGGAGAAAATTTTAGAAATGATGACACTCGAAAAAGAGCAGGAAGGGGAAGAAAATATAATCAATGCAGTATCCACTGCGGCAGCATGTTCCATTTGCGAAGATTTTGGAGTTACCCAACCATGTAAAACATGCAGCTTAAAAGTACACATGAAGTTTGGGATTGAAATTGAAGAAGAAGTCGTATGCAACCTTTGCTGCCGACGTGATGCAATCAGAGAGCAACATGAAACTGCTAGAGCCGGAATGGTGAAGCAAGCTGGAAAAATGTTGCCGCTGTCCCGTGAAAAACTACCTCCTGCTGAGATCGGTCAAAATGTTGTGGTCAAAGTTCCAAATGTCGACAAAGGACGGCTTGCCCCTAGGAGTGGAAAGACTATATACCTACTCGTAATGAATTCAACTTCGCTGATTTAAATTTTATAAACGTATCGGATGTTCCAAGTTGTTCATTAAATTTGTGAAAAGCTTCAGCTCTTTCGTCTGGATCCAAACATGGATTTGTCATGTGCCACTGTAAGCGTTGTTGTAATACAAAAAAGTGCAACTGCACGGCCAATGAGGTGTGCAGTTCTAAATGCCACATTAATAGTGCCTGCAAAAACAAGTAAAAATAGCTTTATCTACATGCGATTCAGTTACCTATTATTGTAAATAAAGTTTCATGTAGAAATAAGCCTACAATAAAGATTTTGAAATTTTCAGTTATTTCTGTAAATTTACTTAACATATTAAAGCATGGTCGATTTATGAGCTTTCTAAATCATCCAGAACGCGTCGTGGCCGTTTGATCAATGGCCACGACGCGTTGTGGTCAACAAGAACGGACACAATGCGAAAAATTAAGTCATTTCGGTATTTGGTCGTTCGGCATCGTCCGTAACGCGTTGTGGTCGTTTTTTTCGCTCAGTGAGCGTTTTCGATGTTTGGGCGTAACATATATTATCAACTTGGTTTATATTTCTGGCCTGCAACAAAATTAGAAATAAAGGGCTTATACTTGTAGGAAGTATTAATACAAAAAATAAAATATACCACTAGCAAAAACAAATTTGGAAGTCTTTTGTAAATAAAATATTAACTGGTACCGTCAATAAAGATGGGGTACATTTTGACCCAGACAAAGCGAAACATCTTAAATAAGTCCAAACAGCTAAAATAACGCCACCATAGACATTAACTGGCAACGGAACTAAAGGCATGGTTGATTTTTAATATACACAGAAGGAAACATCTTAAATAGACCAACAGAACGAAGGGAACGCAAAATCAGTAAAATTTTCTCTAAACACTCTCTTACATACATAAAATTTACAATAGTTTTAGTCTTATATTGTTTGTCTAGTAATCTTATAGATCGAAGTTATACAAATTATTGACACTTCGATCGAATAAATGTAGTTTGTAGCAATGTAAAACTACTAGCCTTAAACTTTCTTAATTTTTATTTTCATACTTCATTTGGTATTATCCAAGTTATGGTCTAACAGCTAACTCATTGTCGCACTTTTGACAATTGGTACTTTGTGTCTCTTTTTCAAATATCAGAAAAGAGTTCACTTTAATACTCCATGTAATACGAATCAATTTGTTCTTTACTTTTATCAATGCTACTATAAAATAGTAGTTTTAATTTTGTCGCATTTTGCGTTTTATCCCTGTATATTGTATACATATTTTCCAGTCCATTCACATTAGCTATGTAATTAAAATAAGAATAACATGAAAACTTCCCAAATGGGTTATAAAATATCTCAGAAAAAACTCGTAATATGGCATGATTAACATTTTTTGTTAAACTGTTTTTTTTTCCTTTAATTGAAACGTAATATAAAGGACTAGCTGAGTACCGGGTGTTGCCCGGTATTTATTAAATATATTGGGCTAGACGTCACGTGTAATTAATGCCTGATTTTCCACCTGAATTTTAAGATTTTGGCATACTTATAGATTCCTGCCATTTTGAAATTCTGGAATGTTATGAAAAGTTATACAGTGTTCTATTTATTGCCACAATGTTCAAAAAACAATTAAGTTCTACTCATTTCCGCAACCTTATCGAATGTCATATGCGTCTAATTGTTTCTGCAAATTTCTAGAAAGTTCTGTACAGTGTCATTCTGAATTTCATCAGTATTCTAGAATATTTTACAAAATTCTATTCTCTACATATCCTTCCAAAAGCCTTCCTTCCGAAAATTTCAGTCAACAACGAGTTTTATTAGTTTTCACAATCTTCTAAGAATGTTCTAGTGTTATATTCGTACTTTTTGATTTAGGCTAAAATATCGTCAAAACAGTCACCAATTAACTTAGCGATTCACGTGTCTACAGATTCGTCACCAATTTCGGTCACTTTTATGTGCACACTTTTGGCACTGAATCTGCTCTGTTATACTACTCACATCCAACTCTGACATAAATGGCATTAATAACACAGAAAATTTGAATCCTAAAGACATACCTACGACTACATCATTTTTAGTCCATGTCAAATAAATTTTTGTTAACGTCATTCTTACACTCACCTCTTTCTTATATCAACCCCATAGGTGCTAAGGAGTGTCTCACCCCTACACTCCATTTGTTACGGATTGTAACTTATTAGAGTTAAATGGTTGGTAAAAAGCGTTCCAAAGTTTATCTGGAACATCGCCATTCATTACAAAATACATCCACGCCTTATAATCAAGCGTGTTGAATTTCAATTTTTGCTAGTGGTGACTAATTGATAATGGTTGTTTTAAAATAAAACCTTCCAAAGAACCAACATATACTTGCAGTATAGAAAGGAAAAAGCTTATCGGGGGATCTTCTAAAGCATAATTAATGATGCGTTAATTTTTTCTGGAGTTTACATGAGATGGTTTTTTTTTGTTCTCCATTTATCACCCACTTATAAATTAGATCATTAACGTTGTATATCTGATTAAAAAAACCGCCGTAAAAACCGGGAACAGGGGAAAATCTGGCTTTATTTTTAATACGACAAAAATAACAAACAGTCCAGATTAAGGGTCAGTTAGAACGTGACGTCCCCGTCTGTTTAAAATTTTATCACGTCGTGTATAACATGGGAGAAAAAGAGCCGAGGAACACGGCATTGTAACGCTAATTAAAATTTTCATTCCACGGGAAACCCAAAGCTTCACCTCCTACCCTCTGCTCTGCGCATCGCACGAGAGACGGTGAGTTAATAAGTACCACAGCAAATATTGGAATTAAACGTTTCGAATATTTTTGAATGACGTCTAAACAATTCGTATGTGGTAATTAATATTTTCCGTGTTAGAAAAGCTCTGTTGTTTTTCGCGCTAATTATCGTGAATGCGACTTTTCACGTGGAGAGTGTACCTATCGCCATTGATAATCATACGGGGAAAAAGTCTGATGTCTGATGACGGTCTAAGAATAGTTTTATTTGCCTCTCACACGCATTCGCTGTGGTGTACTATATAGTTTTTGTATTGATTTGATATCGCTTTCGCTGTCAATATTTGTTAGGACACTTCCATTATTATTAATTGATGTAATGTTATATTTTCTCCTAATATCTTTCGTCCCCAATAACTTTGAGAGTTAATGTTTGAACATTATTAGTTATTTTTATTCAATCTAGAAATCATAAAAAATTAATGGTGTTCGTGTGTACATATTTACTTACTCTTTAGTTTACTTCACGTGCCTTGTTTAAAGAGAAGAAATACCTGTAGATACATTCAACACAGTTTATGGGACATAGATTTTCAATTTATTAAAAGAATGGAATTAATTCTATTTTTTAAAGTTGTCTCTTGTGGACGTTTGTGGGGGTCAGTCCCATAAAAGTAGTGAGTAGGTATAGACTTCCACTAGGAAGATTCTCTGACGAGACGTAGATAGTACCGCTAATTTGTAAATAGTAGGTAGTTGTAAACAACCCTAAATTACTTAAAATTTTTCTATTTCAACAGTAAACTAATTTATAAAAACAACCTACCTTATTTTGTATTGTATTGTATTGTATTTACAGTAAAACAGTTAGTTTTACTGTAAATATTCTTTCAAAAAGTCATTTACATAGGAGCCATTTTTAAAGCTCCAAACATGAATAGTTTTTGGGAGCGTGGTGGAGGTACTATGATTTTTAAAGTCACAAAAAGTGTAATTGCTTATTCATGATTCTTATACCTCAAAAACCATTTGTTATAAATCGATGTGTTCTTTTAGTGCAAAAGCCAAATGTGCAATTTGTTTTATATTAAACTTTAAATTTATCAAGTAATTTGCTTAAACATTTTAATACATTTTTATAATTGTAGATTTTGGAGGGTGGTCAGTTCTATGTTCGTTTTCTTAGTTTATGAGGCAATAATTAAAACCACGTTAATTCGGTTGGGTTTTGTTTGATTTTGACTGAACATTCTTGGGCAATCTGTATGACGCATGTTTTGCCTATACTGACTTCCTCTTGAGCTCCGCATTGGATTCCGCATTCCGTAATAGCTATTCTGGATACGTTTTGAGAAATAACCATCCATACATTTGCCATATACGGTTCCTTCCAAATGTCCGCATAGATAGTTCGTTGCATGATTCTACAGATTAATAGAATACATCGTTGAAAAAGCTCGTCAAGAATATAATTGGGTATTGTTTCCATTTGTTTGACTGTTGTTGGGGAACAAATGTAGTGGTTATCTGCTGATTGGATGCTATTTTTGAATTCTTCGGTGTTGAGTTCGAAGTACAGCTGGTTGTTGTAGTTTGTAGTCGACCGCTAGAATTATATCTGGCACTTCAGTTACCCAGTACGAATTGTTTTCAATCCCCAAAGGTATTAGGAAGACTTTCATCAGTGTGAAGTTGTTAGCGCCAACTAGGATGAAGTGTCTGCATTCATGGATGTGTGTTTGATCCGCCTCTATGTATGTTTCAAATATTGGATGATTGAAAATGTCCAAGGTCGGAGGGAGATTTTTTCGTGGGTCGATGAAAATTTCATTTACATGAGATGGCGGTAACAGATCATATACGCTGGAAGAAGACACCCAGAAGAGCATTCCGTTTCTTACTAATGTCCGAGGCTAGACTGGCAGCTACCCGGAAAGAGTTGATGAGCCGGATGTTTAGCGTGTTGACATCCGCGGGCTTGTACCAACGATTCATGTCGCTGATGGCATCGTTGAATCCGTGGTTTAGTCTCATCCGAAACAGTTCTAATTGTTTATCAATGCTTTATTCAGTTTTGGTGACTTATACTCTGAAGAACAGCATGATGTTTGTCTGTTGATTTTCTGATTGCAATAGTTTGTGTTGATTGCTTGATAAGTCTCTAACGTCCTAGTACACTTCATCCGACTACACTCCGAATACGGAAGTGATGAACTTTTTAAGTAATCCTCGTTTTATTCACTTGTGTGAATAAATTGAAAGTGGATTTTAATGTTTGTTATGTCGTCTCTCATCTCGTTTGAGTGGGGATACCAATGTGTGACACTGAACGTTTGATAATAGAGCTTTGGTTTTGTTACACAGAATTGCGTTGTGTACTTTCTGACTGTCATCGAGACTCTAGGCTGGTACTACACTCAATATTATTACTAGTTAGTAGTGTAACTCCCTTTTGTTATCCAAGAATGGATTTAGGCTTAGAATTCTGCTGCCTTTTTTGCAGTTTCTTGTATTTTCTACGCGTCAATCTTCATCCTTTCTTCTTGTTCCATTTCTATGATGCTAATTTTAGGATTTACGATTTTTCTGACATTTCGGGAGTGAGTTTATTGCTAAGGGTTGAAGGAGTGGTTCTGGGATTGCGCTACTAGTCTCTATCGTCAGCAATAAATTAGCAATAAAATATTACCCTATAGTAAATGCTGATTTATGAAGTGGATGATCTGGCTTAACAGACATAGGTTTTCAACTGTTCGAAATCACGACACTACGCGAAATATCTTCATTAATTTATCTTTAACTACTAACACATCTAATTTATACCATCTAACAATAATTATCATATTTCTATTAACAACCATCTATGTATATTTGCTCATAGCCCGCTTTCCAAGAAATCATATCGGTTCGCCGGACTACGGTTTCCCACTTATTTTTATTTTTCGGCAAGACTCTCCGTTACAATATCACCGTGTGGAGCCCAAATTATTCCTAGGCCCTTTCTTAACTTCATCCTGCTTTATTTCTGTTGCTGTATGTTCTTGTAGGTATCTTGACTGCAAGATATGCTGATTGCTGGTGCTGTGCCATAAGTTACAGTTAGCTCAGTTCTTAAATTGATTTGCTAGAGTTAGAACTCCATACTATCGATCTCCATGTAAATTTTTCGGTACATGTTTTCCATATCAGTGCAAAATACTACGAAGTTTTTTCTTCCAGAGTAACAATATGGCAGACATGTCTTCTTCTAACCTGGGTACGATATGCATTGTCTGATTGAGGTGGATACCATCTGATGTCTTTAAAAAGGGATCAAATACTACCCGTACTTTTGTAGTAGTGCTGTCTTCTTTGGGAATATTTTCATGTGTCCAAGGTCTAGATATTCTTGCAAGATGGCGTGGTATTATTGTTTTAGTTGCTTATCCGTCTCTAAACTTTTTTATAGCTGTACAAGACGTGCTACTGCTTTTGGTCCAGATTCGCCTAACTGGGTCGAATCTTGTTTAAATGGAACTTTAACTGTGTGTTTTCCGCCATTCCCTTTTCGTACTGTCTCTTTATGGCGTATTTCGCATTCTGCATCTTCTGGAGAAAGAATGTTGGTTTTAATTGTCTCGACTTCTTTTAGTTCCCAAAATCCTGTCTGTTGTTGGTCCTCAATCCATCCTACCGTACTAATAATCTTAGTATTTATATTTCGGTGATGTTTCAGGCTACCTGATTGGATCCACCCTAGTCTTGTTTCTTGTCCAAGAAGTCCACCCCTGAATCGTTGCAATCCTTGCTTCATGATGAGACTGAGTTCAGTCAGAAGACATCAATTAGTCCCGACTCTTGAAACGTGGGGTTAGCCAATAGCAGATTTTGCGTTTCTGATGTCAATTCAACTTCGAGCTTTTCTACTGGCAATTTCTCTTCTGTGAGTCTAGGTAACAATACGTCAAGTACACAACGTTAAGTATATAGATGCTTGGAAATCTGGACAACAAACTGCAGTTGATCTTGGATCTTGACGTCTTTTTCTCTTCTTCCCCTCTTCCAGATATTTTTGTTGTTATTTTCTGATATGGAAGACAACATATGTGCAGCCCGTTCTGTAATTAGTGTCGCTTGTGAACCGGAATCGATAAGTCGATGAGTACTGGTAGATATTTCAAGGTACCATTTGCCGCCCTTGTTTTCACTAATGCTGTTTCCAATAGCACAGTGTTATTTCACCGATTTGAGTGACTTACTTCTATGGCCGATACTTGACTTTATTCTGGTTTGTTCTTGATAATGGTGGTACGAGTACCCTTTTTGATTGGTTTCTTGCTGTGCTGAGTTTTCTGACAAAGTATGATGTCGTTGCTTACAATGGAAACATTTCTCGTTGCTTCGATATTTGCTTTTAAAGTGGTTATAGAGGCAGTTGAATCGTAGTCCCTTTTTTTGTTACCTTTATTTTCTCTTTCGTGCTTTTCTTCTAGAACTTGGAACATCTCTAGGAGTGATGTTTTTCTTGGTCCATCACTCAGTTGCCTTTCTCATCTGCTCTGAAGGTGTGGTTGTAACTTACCTGGTGATCATTATTCTCGTTTTTGTTAACAAAGCTTATGTACTGGTACATAATATCCTGGATCTTCTGGATTTATGACATAATTCACGTTGGTGGTCTACAATCGTATCGATCAGTTTTGCGACAAATAGTCGTATTCGGATACCTATTTTTTATTAGGCCGCAGGTTGTTTCATAGTTCGTATCACTTGGTTTGAAGATGTGGAATAAGCCTGACTACTTTATCTCTAACATGTGTCTGCTGGTGTTGCGTCTTCTCTATTGGTGTGAGCGACAAATTTCCGGTAATAACTCATTGGAAGACCTTATACAATTATGTGCAGCTGTCGTAATCACCCTTAAATTGTGAAAATTGTATCTTCGGGAGTGCGATATTTGATCTCTATGAAAACGATGTTTGATTTTCTGTGAGTTTTTCTTCCAAACTTATATTACTTGCTCGACAATATGTTGGATGTTCCAAAATACGTCATTTGTGGAGAAGTAGTGATCTATTTTTGCTCTATCAACTAGTATTTCTTCGTGGAGCTCTAAGATTGAGTTCCATTGAGCGCTAATCTTCTTTAGAAGACTTATACCGAATTTTCGGCTTGCCATCCTTTACCTCTGAAATGGTTTGGATAGAGGGGTCCAACATTTGTTGGCTTTTGGACATTCCTCTAAACTTTTGATAGCTTCTTCGTAGACATCCTGCATCTATTCGAAGTACTGTATGTAAGTATGGATGTGCAGTTAACCCAGTTTTCTCTAGGCCTTCCAGGTGTCTCTCGGTTTATCCCATTGAGTCATTAAGGGTTGCTTTTCTTTGTTCTATGTAACTGACGGTTTATGAGTCCTTTTTTGTATTTGAGAGTAGGTACTTGCTATATGCAATGCCGCATTGAAATTTGCTAACTCATTGCCTTACTGGATTTTAGCATTCCTTTCATCGGATGTGGCTGTATTTCATAGCTAATATTTGGGTTTGAAATTGTCTTAATCGTGGACGTTAGAATCCAATCCGTCAGGTCGTAGAACCTATGAGGGTGAATTCGAAGGTTGTGCGTCCCGATGGAGTGCTGTCGACTTTCATGGATGTAGTTGTTCTTCCCGGTGAAGAACTGTCGACTTTTGTGGGTCGTGTAGTTGTCTTGACACTCCCTGGATAACCATCTAGTAGTTGATATCCCGGGGTTGGAGCTTGGACGGAATCTCGGAGGTCTCTCGAAGTCGCCCGGACACTCGCTAATCCTGGGTCGTTCTGAACTCGGTGTTCCGGGATTGAAGCTTGGATGACGTCTTAGAGTCAAGTCTGAACTCAGGGGTTACCGCTGAATCAAATTTTTCTTGAATGTGTAAGGGACGTAGTTAGTTGTGTACAGTCGTACGGGGGGTCATAGCCAGAACGGCAGTCTCAATAATCTTCGAGGCCAAGGGGACTTGGAAAATTCTAAGGGAGTTAATCAATAGGGTGTCTAAAGATTAGGAGGAATGTACTACCGAGAAGCAGTCTCACGTCTCAACTTTAAGCTTGGAAAGTAGTAGGTAATGTAATGATATTCAAGAGTAATATTTCAGCTATGTCTTTATTGAAATATCTATCACTAGTTATATAAATTTATCTCCATGTCATTATCCCTCGGTGGATGCCGTAACTAAGAATTCTTGCTGAATATACGCGTTTACATGTGATGCAATTAATTACCTATCGCTGGCATACCAATTCAACGAACCTATTATTGAACTGGTTATTGTTACATTAAACTTTTACATAACCATAAACATGACTACAAATTAATTGTTCAAAGATATATCAAATTTTCGCGAAATTGCGCTAAAAGCATACATTCGATGAATAAAACGTATATAAAATTTTTGGCTGACATATGTCTTTTGTTCCTTTACATTTACACCTAAGGCACCAAAAACAGCAACGGTCAGATCTCTGCCACAGCCAGTCGCAGAAAAATTTGATTTCCCTGTATTAGTAGGAGCGTTCATAGGCTGGAGACTTGCATTGCAAAATACGGCTAATTGTAATTAACACATTTACTGTGCAAAAACTATTTCATACTTCAATTTGAAATTTTGAAGGATCACTTTGCACACTTAGTGTCTTCTATTCTATTACAGAAATATTATATAAGTGTTTTTCTATGTAAGTTTTCTATTTGTTTTTAACGTTTAAAAACGGCTGTTTTTAAGGTGTTTTGGAAGATAAACTATTGAACGGATTTTAATGTAGCCGGGCTCATTTTGTAAATATTTTCAACGCAAACAATGTTTATTTGAAACATTGGTCTAAAACAATTTTATTTTTCTTAGCTCAAAAAAATCATTCTTTCCCTGTTTACTCGTTCAGTATTTTTTTGTACATTTGAAACCATTATATAAATTCTGCGTTACAATTATTTTTTGTAGAAATACTAATTCAGCTAAACTAATCGCTTAAGCACAGCACAGTCCTGCAAAATTAGAATTTTTTTTCTTATTTATGCACTGGCAAAATCATGTTTTAAACAAAATTATACAAAAAGAAATAAATTTTTTTTTCCAGGACGTAGTTTTGATCGTAAGCTCATTTTCTTTAAAGACGAACCAATGAGTTTCCTGAGTTTAGTTATAGGGCCTGTTGCACTTGTCTAGATTTAGTACTTTTTTGAAAAGTTTTTAGTAATAAAAATGTAACATTACATACAGGATGTTTTCTGCAATATTACGTGCAATTGCGTTATGTTTTTAGTACCAAACAGTATTAAAAAAGGTACTCCATCTAGTTGTGTCAGATAACCTTATTAAATTTAACAGCAACCCTAAGAGTAGCAACATTGATAATTTTATTCCAAATATTCCAAATATGTATTAAATAATGATATTCCCGAAATGATCCCATCGATCCTTTTAACTTCGCTAATTGACTTATTTAATAAAACATAGCTACAGTGAACTACATTATTTGAGCACTCAAATGCACTTTGTTCCATATAATGCTTGTTCGGATTTAAAATGTTTATGAGATCAGTTTTGAAGTTTGTAGGACATGTTTTGATTTTTACAGCTACCATTTGGGGACTTTGCCTAAAATGCCTATAACGGAGATAGCATCGAAACCTATTTAAACTCCCGCTACGTTTTCGACGCTGTTATATATGAATCTGGAGTCCGTTGAAATATTGGGGCTCGTGTTCAACCACTGTAGCCAAAAACCACCCTTTTTGCGGTTTTTTGCACATAGGCGTCCAAGGACTCATTAGGAAAAGGTTTTCGCTCGGAAAACTGTAGGAAAAGTTACCGAGAAATTTATAGTGATCCAATGATCCCTCCGCAACGTTACTCTTTAAGTGGGTAGGATCGTATTTTTTGAGTATAGGCATGTGAGTGTTTTTTCGAATGAGATTTTCGGACAAGGCGATTTTACGCCTTTATTAGGGTATTGTTGCACCTCCTACGTAAGGGTGGTTAGACCTGGACCGACATTCTAGCAAGTAACTCTATTATCTAATTTTCAGAAACTTCAGTTTAACAATTCCTCACACGCCTGTATCTTGGAAACGTGATCTCACCCTTTTATAAATACCTAGGGAATATATGTACGAAAAAGGAGAAAATGCCTGCAATGTCTAAAAACAAAACACCAAAACATTCATTCAAATGTGGATTTATTTGCAAGAAAATATGACAGGTATAAATGAAATTATTTTGGGCACAGTAATTTGGAGTATTGTCGACATTATGTACTATTATAATATGTTACAACATATTTTTGTAAGTTTACCAAAGTAAAATTTAACTTGCGGTCATTCAAATAGTGTTTGTATACAAAAAATGATGTTTCTGCGTGATTTTAGCGAACTTATAATTAATTAACAATTGTGGATATAAATTACTAAGTCCATGGCAGGTCAAAGACTCTATTACTATTTTTCATTTGAAAATCCATCAGTTTTCTTTAATACCTCATATTATTGTAACGTTTTTACTGCTTACTAAAACTAAAACACTACACTATTTGTCCTAATTAATTTATTATTAACTCTTAACACTTATAATTCATTTCACTCAGAGATGTTTATTTATTTTAACGCGCGCGGTCTCTCGCTCGAATGTTTACACACACCGGTTCAACTGGCCTGCCTCGGGTCCGACATTCCCTTTTTATGGCAGGTAGAAGCTTCTCGTACTTTCGGGATAATTACTAGAATGTTCGATTTTCCAGGAACCCGTTATTGCATCGAACTCTCTTGAGTGTTCCCGTCGGCTTCTCCTTCCCGGAATCGCAATAAGGCAAACTTGTGTAGCTCCCGGCGTGATTATGTCGCGGCCGGCGAGCCGTTTCGTTACATTATATTTCATTTTAATTTCATTGGTTCAGCCATAGAAATGTTTCCTAAATGTCGATCGACTTGAAACATTTTGTTCGTAGCTATGTAATTTGCAAACTACAACTATAGTAGATACTTATTTCACATGAAAAACAACATCACTGGTTTCAGTAAATCATATGAAGTAAGGTCAATGTACATACCTTTCTCACAAATGGTACAAAATCCGTGATCAACATCGATGGGTTTTAGTTTACTTTTGTCTCTAATCTACTTTTTAAGACTGATTTACGACAGTTCTAGATTTTCAATCACAATATTTATAGTAGTTGCACCTTTCTGAACCTTGATCAATTTTAAATAACGTTTCCCAGAAATACACTTCCTTTATCAGACTATCTATTTCATTTAAGAACTCTTAAAAGTACATGTTCTTTACCACATAAATTTTTGAATTTTCCCAATTTGTCGAAAATCATTAAAGTATGTTTAAACATGCATATTCCGAATTACAAATTCCATATGCATTTTCTAAAATCATTAAAAATACGCAGAATATGCACAAATATGCATATTTTCCATAGAATGTCTACTTATTCATATTATCCATATAATCTCTACTTATAGAATTGTTCCATCCCTTCTGCTCAGAAATAAGTGGCAAATTAATTCAATGATTTCATCAATTTAATCATAATTTACTATTATGATTTTTATTTTTATAATAGGTTTATCTATTAATATCCTGATGTTTTTGGGTCGAATCCACATTCAAAGGGGGATCTTTTTTTTTCGATCTGAACAAGTTTTTTTTTTGAAATTAAGTTTAATATAACAAGTAT
Organism: Cryptocephalus moraei; assembly: GCA_946251905.1. NCBI lineage: Eukaryota > Metazoa > Arthropoda > Insecta > Coleoptera > Chrysomelidae > Cryptocephalus > Cryptocephalus moraei. The sequence goes on from OX276452.1 coordinate 4,386,986, forward strand.
AATAGATAAAATAACAATTTTTTTTAATCGCAATTATTTTTCTAATCTCTGACGTAGAAATTGCACTATCCACTTATTATCATTGGTCAAATTTTAACAGTTATTTACTTTCTATATTACATCATTGAAAACCGGATAGCAAGAGTTCCAGGTCGAAATATATTACTAATTGTTTCAAACTTACTCGTAACTTTTCTTACAATTTTCTTTACGAAAACCTCCTTCTAATGATTTAAACAGACTCCGGATTCGTATTTCAGTAAATCCTCGTTTTATGAGGGTGTTGACAGGTTTTCCTGTTATTTTTGTTTCGGGCTTTTTTAGGACTTTTTAGTCACTAAATGTTTCAATAAATAACAATCGTATACCAGAAAATGCTAATATATACCGGGTTGATGGAAAGTAAGAACGTTATACTATCAATTTCGCCTATTTCTTTACAAATTTATCCGATGTTACAATTTTCCCAGCATTGAAAGGACGACTGCCTAGCATACAAACATAAAGGTCTGCTGTAACGTATGATGGAAATATAGATTATTATAAATACGGGTTTATTTGCATAAAGTTAAATGATAGTTGAATAAAGCAACGAGGAACAACATACAAGGAAATTGACACAACTCAAACAACATGATACTTCATCATCATCATACAGCTATATAGTCGTCCACTGCTAGACATAAGCCTCCCATAAATGTTTCCATCTCTCTCTATCCCGTGCCGCATTCATCCAGTTCGTGTGAATGCGCTTCATATCATCCGACCATCTAGTGGGTGGTCTGCCTTTGCTGCGAAGTGCATGATCTTTAAGTCTCCATTCAGTTATTTTTCTTGTCCATCTACCATCGTTCATTCTAGCCACGTGGCCTGCCCAGTTAGATTTAAGATTCGATATTTTTTCAATGGTATCTGTCACTTCACTTCTCGTTCTCACCTCCGCATTCAGAACTCTATCTTTCAGAGAGAGACCCAACATAGCTCTTTCCATGCTTCTCTGTGTCACTCTTATTTTGTTTGCCGTTTGCTTTGTTAATGTCATTGTTTCGGCTCCATATGTTAACACTGGCAGAACACACTGATTATATACCCTTCTCTTCTGACATATGGAAATATTGGATCTTAAGATGTAGCTCAGTTTTCCAAAGGCTGCCCAGGTGAAACCAATTCTTCTGCCAATTTCACAGGTTTGATTGTCTCTCCCCAATCGTATTTCGTGACCCAGGTAATTATAGGACCACACTTGCTCAATATTCGAGTGGTTTACTTTTATATTTTCAGTGTTGGCTAGATTTGTCATGAACTTGGTCTTGCTGATGTTGATATTCAGCCCAACTTCTTTGGATGCTAGTTCCAGTTCCTTTAGCATCTCTATTGCTTCATCAAAATTGTCTGCAATTAATACTAGGTCATCACAAAGGCTTATTGTACTCTATGCATTTTTCAATAAGAATTTTCACTGTGTGAAGATGATCATTGGTGCCAAAGCTCTTACGGAATCCTGCCTGTGCGTTTGATTGATAGAGATCAAATTTCGTTGTTAGCCTTTTGGTAATGATTCTCATGAAGAGTTTATAAATATGCGAAAGTAAGCTGATTGGCCTGTAGTTTTGAATTTGGGCTATATCACCCTTCTTATGCAGCAATACTATGATGGCCTTGTCCCATTTTTCAGGCGTTGTAGTATTTCTCAGGCAAGCATTGTATAGTTTACACAGTATCTTTAGTAGTGCTGCTTCTCCCATTTTGATGTTTTCAATGCTAACTCCGTCGTTTCCGGGCGATTTGTTTTTCTTCATGTCCTTCAAGCTGTTGTTGATTTAATCGAGTGTGATATCTGGGATATCTTCTGACCCCTGGTTTTGTATTTTAGGAATGTTTGTGTTGCCCTCCGGTACTGTCGTTATCTTGTAGAGATCCACATAGAATTCTCTTACAACTTTCAGAATTTCCTGCTTATTAGTCGTGGTTAGTCCAGTCTTACTATCTGTAACCTTACATATCTGTTTTTTGCCTTCGGACAACTTTTTCCTCAGTACTTTCATTCTCTTGTTCTCCTCTATTACATTGGTTATTTCTTCAGTGTAATGTAGCCTTACATCCTTACGGATTGCTTTGGATATCTCTTTGTTAAATTCTCTAAGCTGGGCGGCGTTCCCTAAATGTTTTTCTTCTAAACTTCTTGTTTTCTTCATCAGGTTTCTAGTTTCACTACTCAGCTTCTCCTTTTTTCAGTTCTAGCCAATTTGCATTTATTTTCCGCTTCTTTCATTGCTGCTGTTACTTGTCTATTTGTCTCCTCGATGTCTATGTTCTCATCTTTTGTCATTCCTGATGTATGAAGGCATGAATTTAGCAGTTGTGCGTAGTGGTCTGCATTTTGCTTTGTCAATGACGTCCCACAAGCTGTTCTCCTCACTAGCTTTGACCTTTCCTTTCTCATATTTATTGAGATTGTTGCTCTGACTGCTCTGTGATCACTACCCAGTGGCGTATCTAGCAGTGTTCCGTGTGTTCCGGGAACACGGGCCCGGGCCCCGTTAGGGGCCCGGTCGTTTGGGGAGAAAATGTAAAAAAATTATCATTGTGTGAGGCGGAAATTTGTGGAACACAGGCCCGGAGCTGGGTTAATACGCCACTGTCACTACCTATAGAGAAATTATTAAGAACTGTGACGTCTTGTACCATGTTTTTCGTGTTTGAAATTATTAGGTCGATTTCGTTTTTCGTCACTCCGTCAGGGTTAGCCCATGTCCATTTTCTATGGGGAGCCTTTTGAAAGAAGCTGTTCATCGCATATAAGTTGTTTTGTTGCACGAAGTTAAGCAGTGTCTGTCCTCTGTCGTTCTTTATTCCAAACCCATGATCTCCGAGCGAGGTTTCCCACTCGCCTTGTTTTTGCCCTAGTTTGGCATTAAAATCTCCTATAATTAGCGTGTAGTGCGAAAGGGTCTGTTGCAGAGCTCTGTTGATGTCGTCGTGGAACTCTTCGACTACTTCCTCATCCTGCGTCGATGTGGGGGGCATATGTCTGCACTGCCTTTAATGTGTATCTACTGTTTAGTTTGAGTGTCAGATATGCTACTCTAGGACTTATGCTTTGAATCTGCAGAACATTTCGTACATGTGCTTTGTGTATTATAAAGCCTACTCCTCCTTCATATATGTTTTCTGCACCCACATAATACAGAAGATGTCCCGATTTAAGCAGTACTTTACTTTCCTCTTTGCGTTTGTGTTCACTGATTCCCATTATGTCCCACCGTATAAATTTGAGTTTCTCCTCTAGTTCTTGGAGTTTATAAGTCATTACTAGGGTTCTGGTATTATAGGTGATTATTTGCAGCGTTCGTCTATTTCGGTAGCCTGGTCTACTCCGGAGATTCTTAGCACCCTCTACCCGCGCTCTTGTCCTACCGCTACCTTGGTTGGGGAAACGCGGGTCGCCGGAGACTGAGGGCCTTGCTCCTTCTTCTGTGTTCATTCCATAACATAAACGGGGATTTTTGCCTTACCTTAACATGCTGGCAAATGCGGATTGTTAAGGGGTCCTAAGGAATATGTTTGGGAAAATCTTAGGTTTGGACAGAAGAATGGAATAGGACAGTGGTTTCTCCCGTATGGCCTTGGAAGATAAACCAAGGCACGCGTGGGCAAGGGCGCGTCCCTGAAGTAGATCTGTCAATTATCGGGATCATAATTGAGTATCTACCCGCTACCCGCTCTACCCGCTACAGAGAAGGATTAAAGTGTATGCTGCGCCTAAAAGAAAGTTTATACGACATTTTTGTTTTTCCCTACTTTGCAACATTAGTATTTATGTATGAGTTTCTCATGAAAGTCTACATAAATTTTTACATATGTAAGAAAAGATGTTTTATGATTTCAGCTGATTTTGCCTTCTAAGCCATCTAAACTGTCCTATCTTCATTTTCGACCTATTATATTTTAAAATTATTTTTTTTTTTCTTACACATGACAATTTTTGCTGGAGACATCTAAATCTCATATTTTTCAATTAAATGAAAAAATCCGTAACGGTTTTCGGTACAATATTTATCTCAATGCTAATTAAGCAATGTAATCTTTCAGGAACTGTTATTTAAAATCATTTGATAAATTTTTGATTATTCTTTCGGCATTCTATACTGACTACAAGTGGTGATACCAAGTTGAATTTTCTAAAATGGGCTTTGATTTTTAGAACAATCACCTAAACTTAAAGATAACATTTTAATTTTAACCTATCCTAACAAATTTAGACGTTTTGCACCTTAGTACCTGTTAGATATTTAAGTGTTTCATAGTATAAAATTAACTGGGATATTATTTAATGATTAATTAGGCGTTAAAGAATTCCTTAAAAATAGCCACGTCTCTCGTAAAGAATTGCTATTCAAAAAGAGTGCAACTAATAGACGAAGACCGAAAACATACGGAGCGATTTGTGCCGAGCGGCAGCCAAATCACGTGTGTTTTGAAGTACAGATAGCATAGCGATGCGCCGATCGGTGGCCGACTCGGCCACCGAATCGGCGCATCGCTTATGGACTATAACCATTCAAACTGTGGTAATTCCATGAAATAATGAACATTCGCGCGAAACATGCCGGCGCTTAAGCCGAGGTCACAACTGATCCGAACCAGTCGAGTCGTCCTTAAACGCCTACGGGTCGCCGCGCATGTGTTCCAGGTCACCTGCTGCGCGAACACTCGCTGACGAAACGGATCACAGCCGGAGGCGCGGACCGCATCCAGGAGGGTGGCGACCTGCTGCGTCTCGTGCGCACCCTCTCGAACTGCGATGCCCAGATGGGGGCGAACGTGAGCCGGCACTCGGCGAAGGGGCTCGGGAGGCGCTCCCACTCGAGCGGCAGTATATGCAAGTCGGGCAGACATGGCGCCGGGGGCGGCGGTGGCGGCTCGTCCGGTTCCGAAGGGAAGATCTGCGGCAGCCTGCCGAGCTACCTCGACGACAGCGCCGCCTCATGCAACAACAACCACCAGGAATGTCAGGGCGCCAACGGTGGCATCGATGAGGTAAGCAGTAGGAATGTTTTACACAAATATACAGAGGTTTCGGAATGTCGTATGGTCATTGCCACAGTCCAAGTAAGAAAGGAGGTTGCTACGACCATAACTCCCCATTTTTTTCCTAATTACATGACGTTAACGTACATATTGCAAATCGAAATCATTATTCAAAAGGATTTAAAACGGTACCCCGTCAAAAAACAACATTCACTCTTATTTAACTAACACATTAATTGAATTTTGAAAATATTATCCGGATTCGTTGACAAACTTTTGCTTTATAAGCAATTCAGATTCCATTTTACAACAAATCTGGAACAAATAAATAAAGTCCGAACAATACAAAAGTCTGAAAAAATGCACAAATCCAAAATACTCTTGACAATACCAAACTAAACCATTTATTTGATTTTCTTTCGTAAATCGCCCCACGTTGGGTGCCAGTGAAACGTATTATTTTTACTTTTCCTAATGCCTGCTAGCCAAAGAATACCTCGGGTGGGTTTAAAGAGAAACTCAAATTTATGATTATCGCAGTTTAATTAGGTACGTCCCATCAAAAAGCACCGAAATACAAAAATAAAAAAGCCGAAATTTACACATATTACTTAATTTACAAATTGTTCGGTCGACCGAGTTCACAATTAGATTGCGAAAACACTGGGTGATCAAGAATGACTGTTTGAGTTGGCAATCCTACCTGGAGGATTTTTTTGCCTAAGGGTTTGCAACGCTACAACCAGATATGTTTATTTGACAAAAATTTGACATAACAATCAGCGATAAGATTCGATAACGATAGGTTATGTGAATAAAAATTAACGCAATAAAAAAATAAAACTCGAAATACAGAACAATGATTTAATTAAACAGCTAAAGGTAATGCTCAAAATGCCCCCCATTTTGGTCCAGACATAAATTAACTCTTCTTTTTAGGCTCTCGAAGATATTCACCAGCATATTGGGGATAATGTTTGCTACTTCTTGAACTATTGCCTATCGGAGCTCTTCTTCAGTATGCAATATGTTCCTAAAGACATTGTCCTTCAAGAGCCCAAATAACGAATAATCTAATGGAGTGAGATCTGGTGACCTGCTTGGCCAAATGCCCTGAGTAATTACTCTGTCGCCAAAATTCTCTCTTAAATATCCCATAGTAGCACGAGCCGTATGTGCCCTTGCAGAGTCTTGTTGGAAATATCCAATTTGACGCTCTTCGTCTGTTAATAGGTTTATAAAAGGCCTCAAAAGGTGTTGGATATATTACCGGATTATCGGATACCGAATTGACGGTAAAATTAAAAAATATCAGCCCATACACCCGAGTCCTTGAGACTGCCAACCAAACACCAACTTTAACCGGGTGCAAATGTCTCTGATAGCGTAAGGATTTTAACCTGACCAAATTCTGTAATTTTGTTTATTCACATAGCCGTTGAGATGACACCAGGTTTCGTCGGTATTGTCAAGGATATCATTATTATTTAATATGTCATTGAACCAATTGCAAAATAAAACTCTCTGCGGGTGATCAGGAGGGGTTAATGACTGGACGATGGAAATTTTGTAAGGGTGGTACTTTAATTTCTTTTTGAGCACCGTGGAGCAACTTCCATAGGATAAACCTGTAAAACCGTGAATTAGAACAACATGGAAAAGTGGAAGTCTTATGGGTAAGAATGAAAATTGGTTGAACAGGAGGCATAAGGACTAAACCTGTTTGAAGGGAGAGCTTTCTTAAGGATTTGGGAGGACTTCTTTGCGTTCGAGTTCAGATATCCTCGACAACTTCCTCGTTTAGAGTAGAAGGTCTACCAGTTGATTATTGTTTGCTTACGCTCCCTTTGTTTAAATAACGTTCAACTACTCGCATGCAATGTTGCTGAAAGACAGCAAAAGTGACTAAAGTCTCCGGAAACAACTCCTGAAATTGCTGGTATGTCGCATCGAGAGAGTACTGCCAACCAGTAATTGGGTTATAAATCCCGCTTCGAAAGTACGCCATTCCATTGAAAATTTCGTGTTGTAACGTAAAAACCATTTTAAATAAATAAATTTGAAAAGAATACCAGATATTTGAATTTGAAATAGTAAATTCAAATTACCACTTGTACCATTAAAAATTCAGCATTGCCAACTCAAACAGTCACTCTTGATCACGTTGTATTTACTTACTATACAAAATGACAAACCTAAAACTGAAACTTAATTATCCGGATTCTTGACTAATTACCTTACTTTAAGCTTTAAGTGTTCAGATTACTAACAAAGAATTTACAAAGGATTGTCTTAATTCACGGGGCGATCGATCGATTGTAAACGTTTTAACAAATGACCTTTTTATCTACCAAATACCTGTTACTTCGCTCAAATCATTACACTCGGAGTCGGATTCTTGTGGTCGGATGCTGGAGGGCCTTCGTCTTTCCTCGTCAGGGGTGCGTCACCAGGCGGATCGCCTGTCTGGAGAGCGCAGTGCGGAGGTTGTCTGTAGTATCAGGTGGATTGCCCGGTCAGAGGGCGCTGCGCAGGGGTGGTCTGGAGCACCTCTCGTCGCTAACGACAACACTTTTCGTTGATAATAGCGAATACTACGCGAACCAATTCACTCACGATTAGTAATTATCTCGGACCGGCACTCAAATCCAATGCACAGATTTATCGTTGACTCTAATTGAACAATGGGACCCCTCAAAATTCGGGGTTCACTTCTCAAAAGTTTGTCAATACAACTGATCCGAACTGATTTAATTTACCAATACTAATGTCCAAACTAATAACTAAACAAATACCAATAAATACCAAACAAAAATAGATGGCTGGGCTCAGCCATCCAAACCCTTTCGAGTTTCGGAGCGTAGTGCTCCGGTCTCAACCTCAACTCATTTTCTCTCCAACTTACCCCTTCCTTTAACCGGAAGTGACGTCCTAACCAATAACTGAGGCTCAACTTTCCTATTCTCTAGACTTCGGACCTATCCGAACCGTCTAAACTTCCCACGGAGTAATTATCAATCTCCTACTACATGATGACGTAGGTCACGTAGGCCTCTCGTCTTCTTCTACTTCAGGAATTCATCCGAACGGAAGTCGATCGTAAAGTGTTTCCAGCCAAAGCGAGACAGACTTTCGAATTGTGCAATTAATGTACAGATTGATTACGACGAAACTAACTGATAAATCGCGTTCAAATTTACACGACTTGTTCTCACATAGTTTCCCATCAATCTCTCAAAATCTTAACCATACATCTATTGTAGTTTTTGACATAGAACTTTGGCGACGGGGTGTCGCGGGCCTCCAGATAAAAGTTTCTACATGTGCTCATAGGTATAAACTGTGGACTCGTCGCGAGCACAATTTCGGATCGTTTTTCGGACCAAACTAAATGGGATGGAGTGTTTAACGTCGCGCTGCGTTACTCAGAATTAAAAAAAATAGTTAGATTAACGAACGAGAATTCAACTCGTCGCTAATTCGTAATATTTAGAAAAACGTGACGTAACAACAGATTTTTTTTTAAGTTCTGTCGTTATTTTGGCATAAGTTCGCAGATTCCTAGTAAATTACGGTTACTTATCCGACAAGAGATGCAGAAAGGGTGATTGTGAAAATATCTTCCTAACGCATGTTAGACGTCGATATATCTATAAATTTGATACGTCGATTTTTGTTAAGCGCATTCTACCAAAAAGAAATGAAAATATTTATTGTTCTGTCCACATATACCTACTAGAAACTAGACATTCAAATGCATATCTATTGGAAAAGGTAATATTAACCTTAGGAAATCAGTAGTTTTTGCAAAATAAAAATAATTGAAATATTTTACTAAAATTTTACACTTTCGACGTACATTTTTTCGATATCCCTATAAATAATTTATATGAATCTAACAACCATAATGAACTTTGACTCCAATTGCACGCTATTAATGAAATTTCATTGTAACTATGTGAAGAAATAATAAAAAAAACTATTTAAAACAGATAGTTTTCCACGTTCCCCCATATGGGAACTCTTCTGACAGTTGAACTAAATGGAGAAACGACCGACATGATGACTGACGAATTTTACTAGGAAATAAAACGAATTTGATAAAGATTCGCCAAATTAAACCACGCCAATTTTAACTTTTTTTTAGTGACTCCCGTTGTTTAGTGTCTCTTTGAATAAATGATGCAATTTTAAAACAAAAAAATATTTATTAAAAATCAAATTAGATAATTACTAAACCCTACATTAGAAACATTGTTGTCCAAATCAGTTTTGTAATTACCTCTATTGCTAATAAACATTTTTCGTTTAGAATCGCTATATTTATCCCATATATTCATAATATACATACATTAATATATAATATTTATATATATATATATAAATACTTCAACTTCAACTCTCCTTTCTTGCTAGTTCCCTACTGATATTACACCTACTATTTTCCTACTTAGAATTTATGATAATCAGCACAATATCCCAAACAAGTCCCCTTTTCAATTTTTCAGGTGGACAGGATCCCCCCACTGGGAGATGCTGGTCCATGTCTCCATTGGAAATTCTCTGAGATGTCCCAGGGTCCTTGCCTTCCAGACCAAGGATACGGCAGTGAAAGGTCTCCAGAGGAGGAATATCCCCCTGCGTTGCCTGGGGAGCATCACATGCAGTGCCATCGTCATTTGGATCCTCACGCGTGCTATCCATTCATAACGCCAGGTAAGGACATGATTTAAAAAACGAAGCTCGACATGTGGGAAGTCTGGTAGTTCATCAAGAAGATAAACTTTTTGAAACTATAATCCATTTTTTCGTTATCTTCAAAACTAATTTTAAAAGCAAAGCGGAATTCAGACTTAATGCTTACTATATTTGATAAGCTGATTACAATTAGGTATTTGCCATATATTTTAAATGGAACTAAATATATCTAAATTCATCCGTACGAACCTTCAGACAAATTTTATAACCATAAAAAATCGGCCCAGCACTAAGTATTTCAGGTATAAAAAGCAGTAAATGTGCGAGGACCAGCGAAACGACCGCTCATCGTGACGTCACTCCGCATATAAACACGGGTCCGTTCTGCAATCCACAAATAGATTTTTCGAGTATTTTGGACTTTATTGTTGTTTCCGCTGGAGTGTAGGAGTTAAATTGCGACCAAATCTAGTAATTTGTATTATTCGCGTAGTAAAATAGTGTTTTCACTACACTGTTTATATGCGGTGTGACGTCAGACGGCGTTTTGGCGCCAATTCCTAGCGTTTGAAATTCAAATGACTTTTTTTGCTTGAATGGCTTTAATTTTTTGTTTTTAATATTAACCTAAGAGTTATAGGTATATAATCTCTCATTTAGCCAGTTTTCAAAAAATGTGAAAATACCTAATTATGGCATCAAAGAGATACCTGTTTCAAGGAAAATGTATTTTTAAGGGTTGTGCTTAGGGACTACTCTAACTTTTTCGACTGTTTAGGGATTTTAACTGGAAATTATTAAAAGAATGAAGCTGTTGATATAAAATATTACCTCTTGTCTTATGTCTTAAAGAAAATGATGATCGATAAATCTTGAGAAATTGACCACTTTTCTGGTGCCACAAACTTTAAAGGGACGTGGTGTAGTCCAAAATTTCATAGGACTCGTAGTTGATCACAGCCATTGCATTGTGGATGACGTGGATGTGACTGGATTTCGTACCAATTTCGAACAAATATCAATGAGATCACACAATATGAGTTCTTTAAACAGCCTTAAATATCCCTCTTTAAATAACACATATAGACTGATCCCAGTCATCTTTAATAATGGAATTCTAAAATCTTGTGTTTTATTTATGCTTACCACAACTACATCTAATTTCATAAAATTGTTAGTTACATCTTCATGTGGACAGTTCTTATTCAATGTAGACAATGTTACAAAATCTGTTTTAGGTAGGCTTGATCCGCTTGATTAAAACCTTTTTAAGCATATTAGCATTTGTCATATTTTATTTCTATGCACCAAGAAAATGTATCCGAATTATTTTGACGATTTTTCTTCCCTTGTCCACACACTCTTTTTCGTAAAATAAAGTTTTAAATTTAATTTTGGTTCTGAAAATTGTTAACCTTTTTATCTATTGTGTACCCTTATTCTGCTCATATTAGAGCGAAGTGAATTTGGAGCATAGTCTAGGATTAAAATCATACCACAGCCTCTTATTAGATCGAAACATTTGTTTATTGCATTTCCAGAAAGTACATTTCTGGTGAAGCTGACGAAGGGTTCCAGAGGTTTAGGTTTAAGTGTGACCGGCGGAATTGAAAGTGGCGGTTCCTGGCCCGGATTGATAAGGATTAAGAGGTTGTTCCCCCATCAACCTGCTTCCTCTTGCGGATTGCTCAATATGGGGGATTTACTCCTGGAAGCTAATGGAGTACCACTGACTGGCTTGACCAATTACGTAAGTTGCAACATACCAGCAAAGGGAAGTTGTGTAGAATATGTAACCTTCCATATTGGAGAAAAAACTGTTTAACATATTAAGTAGTTTGGTCATTTCAGAGCTTGGCAATGTTAGCCCATAAATTTGATTTGTTTTCTTTTTATAGGAAGCTCTAGAGGTCCTGAGAACCGCCTCCAACCAAGTGGAATTGAAAGTATGTCGTCCACCTCCAGACGTATTGAACTGCGTTAGCCCAATCTCCGAAGTTCCCCCACCCCCTCCAAGAAGGGAACCCCCGAATACTTTAAATTTGCCCGGCGTCATGTACAGCACCCCCGAAGACGACTACTACCACGGGGTAATTTTTTTTTCAATTGAATCACGTCTCGTTGTACTGAACGTTTGGCTTCTCTTTAGGAATACGAAATTACGCTTAAAAAGGTACACGGTTCCTTAGGGTTCACATTGCGAAAGGAAGATGATAGCGCCCTCGGTCATTACGTGAGAGCTTTGGTAAGGGAACCGGCCTTAACTGATGGCAGGATTAAAGCTGGGGACAAAATTATAGCAGTAAGTGGCACCAAATAATAATTCTATAAATCGTGATTAACATGAGGCGTTTAATAGAAATTAATGGAAATAAAATAGAATTTTACTTTTTGTTGCTCTAAAATTACCATAACCTTGCTAATTTCATTAATATGAAGTGAGTAGACGCTGACAAGACGAATCTGCAGAAACGTGGGAAGATGCTATGAAGCTTTTACTCACACGACACACACTTTTTTACTCACACTTTCACACTGACTTTTTTCAAGGTAAATGACGTGGAAATATGCCACTTGTCTCATGAGCAGGCTGTGCAATACCTAAGACAATGCCCGGAGATCGTGAAATTGCGGTTGTACCGCGACGCGGCTCAAACCCCAGTTGCAACTCTTTCGCCAACGGAAACTACTCCCAGGACTTCCTTTTCTCGCAAAACGCATTTGAGGTAACTGCTAATCTATCTTTGCCCTATCTAGATATCAATTTAAAAATAGTTCAAACCAAATTGGTGACAATACCCTTTCTTATACAAGAATATTATTCTTACGAAATAAAGAATGTTCATTGTCCAGTTCATAATCAATAATTTGTTATCCTTGAATTTTAATGTTATTTTATATTTAATTGGCCTACTCAAGAAAGCACTCCGGATCACTTTCATTACTTGAATTTTTAACAAAGTACCGACATAAATATTTTTTCACTTTTGAAAGGATTTGAATTTGTCTTAATTTTATTGATTATGTTTTTTAGACAAGAGGCTGTTGATATGCTTAATGACTTAGCGGCCGGTCGCTTGGCTTCCAACGCAAATCCAGAGTTCTACAATAACTCCCTGTCTTCGCCTGGGGACTCTCCCAGGAGCCCCCATCGCCAAATTTGTTCCTCAGACGCTTCTCAAAACACTGACTATGAACAGTTCCACGAAGGTTTACTTCAAGTAAGACCCCTAAAAACAAAATGTGACGAATTGATCTAAATAAAATTTTTTCCAGACATACAACCATCCTTTCGATGAAGATGCTTTCAATTCGCTTTTCTCCATCGACTCGGACGATAGGCCTTCCCGTCCTAGCTCTCTTGAACTCTACAACCCTAACCAGACACCTGTCGCTACAAGAAAGCCACGTTTCAATTTTTCATTGGCTCACAACGCTTATGAACTCAACAACTTGGATCCGGAAGTCTTAGACGCTCCAAATCTGACATATAATCTTGGTAAAATACATTAGTGGATAATAGATATAACTGTCTTAAGCAGTGATAAGAAATAGCACCTTTATGAGTTCCAAATCTCTCCTCTTTATAAGACTTGTAGGAAAGAGCCAAGAAATCTCATATCTTTCTATATTGCTCTTCAAATTCATTTTATTAATTTTAATTTGCTATTGCCAAATGACCTATTGCTAATTGATGATTACAAAGCAACCATAGAAACTTCAGCTGTTTGTATCTTAGTAAGATTTCATTCGTGATAAATTAAAACCTGAGACACTTCAAACATCTAGTATAATCTGGGTAAGATGCGCCACAAAAATATAAAGATAGAATCTTTAGGTGTTTCACTTCCAGTGCTTCTTCTTGGTAAGATCGGGCCTTGCTACGCACAATTCTTGAGGGAAGGAGTCTTGCCCCTGGGATTTTTTGCCATTTTTCCATTCAGAAAAAAATAATTCAGAAAAAGTTACAAAAGTTTTGTTTAAATTTTTAAAGAATTTTATAACTGAAGTTATAAAATTTAGAAATTTTATAACCAGTTTTCTATTTTTTTTATATGGCTGCCAACATTGATTACCAATGGTATTCTTTGTATTCCAATTGTATTGTACTGATTGTATTCTTACGGCTCTTGACTCTTTTCCAGAAGTTGTAGATTAGAAGCATTTGCTATGACCTGGCGAATTCCCAACTAAATATGTTAAAATATGGTATGCTGTGTGACGTGTGACCTCCAAAATGTACATGATACCTACCATTAATTGATTGGTAAGGAGAAAGGATAACTTCTCCTTCCAAGCATATCGTTTTCTTCCAATTTTGGCCTTCTTTAAGTTTTTTTTATAATGAATGGTACATGCCTTTATGGGAATTTTATATACACTCACTTGTCAAACAAACGCTTACCGACCTAAATTCTGAAATTAAATATGGAAGTTCAGAATTTCAATTTTAAGTCTAGAATTCCTATACTGAGGAAGCTAGATTTTTCAGAGTTACAGGCAATAATTTTATAACTTTTTTCAAAACACGAACTAGACCTAGAAGTCTTGAATTCAGCTCATTTTGACGAAAATTGCACAGAAATATTGTTGCCAGCAACCCTGAAAAACACTGATTGCTCATTTTACTTGCAGGGGTCCCATGTTATAAATTGTTTGCAAAGATACAAAGCGGAATGTTTAAGAGCATCACATCTCGATACAACTGGATGTGTGTTAAACGAAACTCTTGGAGAAGAGCCCTAGGAATTTTATTTTCCACCATTCATTTAAAATTAGATTTAGCTAGATTGTCCTCGAAAAGAATGAAACGTAAATCTCATGTTTTTTTTGCCAAGACTTATTCGTCGCTAGCAATAAATGTAAGGTAGTACGGAAGTCATAGATATATCATATTGGACACAGTCTTTAAAACAGTTTCCTCTGCAGTCAAGAAAAGAGGTTGTGTCTTTAATACCTTCACTTCAATCCCATTTTAGGTTACTCTTAAATACAATATTAGGAATACAAATTCCTCCTTACCTAGGGCCTAGGCCTTCTTACTATAGCTGATTCATTTTGGATTAATAATTAGGGGACAACTTTAGTAAATGCATATCTTTGCAAAATTAGAGCCTTGATAATTTTTGGAATCTAATACCCTGTAAATTTAATCTGTGTTTAGGATAATGGAACTTTCGCAAAAGTAAAGAAAAGAAATAGTTTCATTTAAATTTACCTTTTGCTCATAACTTTTCATATTGAATTCGGCCAAAGGTTCCTATGAAAGAGCATCTTAGGAACCTTAATATCGTGGTCTTGCGAAGCAGTTTTGGAATTTACAGTTTCCCATATTTGGCAGATTAGATCCTTGCTGAGTATTCATCCTGAAACTCGACACTTATTTAATTTCCTGCGTCTTCTCTTATTCAGGTAATGAAGATGAGAAGTCTAACAAGCCGGAAGGACACGAGCCGATGAGTATGCCTCACATGTCTGCTCATAACCATGCGTTTAGCTACAAGAATCCCGCTTATCAATCCGCACATCCCCAGATCGGCTCAGAAAGCAGCGAGACAAATACTTCTACCCTTCCAAATGCCCAGGATAAATCGAAAGGTCAGGAGACCCAAAAGGAGAGTCAAAACAAGACAAGGAATAGCGCCGTTTGCGACAAGATGCCAATAGGGGAGCACTATGAGGTTAGAAGACAATTAAAAGACATTACTTAGTACTTTAGTTTTCGTTTTGAAGTGTAGTATCTAAAAGAAAAGTTTTTAATTTCTTGACTTTTTGTCCTGGCAGAAATCTAGAATAAACTGATTTTAATTCTCGATTTGTTGATTTAATCATTTTATTAAATAAGTGTAACTCAAAAAGGTACTTTGTAGTTGGGACATTTAACATCTACTTCTATATTCTGATTAGTCCCAGTATACAATTCAGTGTTCTAAAGTCTGAGGTGTTACTGAAATAAGTTGGTAGATTTTATTTGGGTATAAAACAGATTTCAATGATTCCATGCATTTGCCCAAATGTTATTCATTTCTGCTGGCTATCATATTAGAGACCCTTTTTTCAGGTTTTAGCTATAGAACTGAACAGGGGTTGGAACAGCAGGCTGGGTTTCAGCTTGCAAGGTGCAGCAGGTGTAACATACGTAAGTGCTGTCTACGCTGATAGTGTGGCTGCTAAAGATGGGAGGTTGAAACCTGGGGATCGATTGATCAAGGTATTGGTTTTTGAATTGAGTATTTTAAAATCGGTTAAGTGTATTTGTAGCCACTGACAATTGCATAGTTCTTAGGAGCATGTAGAAATATTTAATTATCGATAATTATTGAAGCATTTTTAGTATAGTGGTATATTGTATATATTTTATTTACAGGTAAATGATGAAAGTATTGAACATATGACCACAAACGAAATAATAGACCTGTTGCGGATAGTGAGGGGTCCAGTATGTATTGTCGTTTCCAGAGTCAAATCCAATGAAGACTGTCCAAAAAGCAATGCAGAGAATTGAGCAACTTTAGTACAATTTTACATTCTTTAAAAAGAGCGTCTACTGCAACATTTGCATGTATTTGTTGTTATGTATTGTTTCGGTTTTCTTGAAACTTTTTTTGCATTATTCCTAATAGTACACAAACACACATAAGTACTCTCACCACTCACATTCACTCACACAAAAAAGTTCTAAATAATCTTTTCTCTTTTCACACTGCATATGCTTGTATTGTTAAAGAAACTGGAATTGTAACTGTAGTCAATATATTTTAATATACAATACGTATTATAATGTATTTTTGTCTATAGCTTAAAGTATATATATACTTAGGGAGTTGCGGATGTCTAAATGAAGGAATTTTGCAAAAAATGGCTTGTTGCATAATTATTTTTAAGGGTTTTTTGAAAATGTTGTGATAAATTATTTAGGAATAGGTACAACAGCTAATATAATACCTAATAACTAACTGATATTTAATGTGATCTTCCATAACAGTCCAACAAAACTAATCTTTGGTTTGACTAAGACTATTTCAAATTCATATTGACTGTTGTACTTATCGGCAAAATTAATATTACCCAGGAGTTCTATAATTACATCTATCCTATTTAGGATAAATCAAACTGTCTACTTGAACATGATTTCTGTGATATGACTAACTATTAAGATTGATCTGCATTGGTTTCTTTTATTACTGTCATTTTATATCTGCTTTAAGCCAGTATTATTTTTATTTTTATTTTGAACTTGCCTCGTGTTTTGTGATCTTTGTCGTACTCCTGAGGAATATTTGTTTTGCCATTAGATTCATAAAAATATTGTTTTCCTGCGAAAAATGTGATTAGGATTATGTTAAAGAAATGTTATTTTTGAATATTTTGACTTAGGTTTCTATAAGCTAGTCTATTCGTATAGTAGATGATTCTATGATTATACTTATATTGGAGTGAGAGTGAGAGTTCCAACAAGGCGAAAATGTTAGAGCCTATACATAACTGATTTTTGAGGAAATAAAAATGAATGGCTTATTCAGTGAAATGGAAGTGTGTAAAGGTCAAGTAGCGATATAATATACAGTATTCTAACTCAAAAAAAGTAAAAAATACTCAAAAATTGTACTTACATTCTAAATTTTGCCTCAATTTCATTATTTTTTTGTAAGACTTAAAAATCAAAAAAAATTATAATACTTATACCTAGAAGAAATTTAGCAATATTCAAAAGAAAATTATTACATAAATATATATACGATATAGATTAACATAAGTACATTCTAGTGCACTGCAGTTAAAGTTTACTAACTTGTAAGATCTAAACCTTTTAACCATGTTTTAGTGTATTATTTCGTTAATATACTTTAGCTGTAAAGTAGTACTGATTATCGATTAGTTAAAATATGGTTTTTGTTTTGAGTAAAAGTGTTCAAATGTTAGAGGTTTTAACATATTTTATATAGATTTTTTAGTGATTCTTTATTTTTTGTTTCAATTTCAAACCAAAGACAAGATCAATAAATATCGTTGAATTCAGTGTTGTTTCATTTTAAATAATAAAGTGCGTTTACGTGTTGATCTGTGGATAACATGATGTGGATACCGTACGTAAATATGGATTACGTAGAGTACATACGTAAACCGCACAGTTTACAATGATAACTCTTACTGTTTACTACAGTAAAATGAATAAATCTCTATCTTCTGTCCAGCATCGATGGTGACGTCACAGAGTTTTTGCCAGGCAGATTCGGCGAACTGAGCAATCCTGGTAGTCTATAATCGTTGGGTATGGAGATCTCATGAAAAACAAAGTGAGTTTTGAGTGAAGTTGAAAGAACTTCATTAAATTGAATATTTACAGAGGTAATTCGAGTTCTCAATTTTTAGAAGCATACCTTTCTTATGGCGGGCGGGTTTCGCTCGAAGCGCAGAATCGGTGAGAGGTACGATCGCCGAAAAACCGATCGACCTGAACCGCCAATTATCGCGCCGCGCTAGATGTTTACTGGCAACTCGTGTTACAATTGTTTTGTATTGTCGATTGCCTGCCCCGTGGTGACGCTAACTACCAATCGTTTCATCCGCGATCCAAACAATCGAAGGTGACCGTTACTTGTCAGTCACTGGCGCATTCACTACTTCGGTATAAGGATATGATCGGATATCCTGTAGGAGGGCGGGACTAGGATACACACACCCTGAGTCGGTAGAGCACGGAATGGATCAATTGGGGTGAGAGCCTTAGGGGGTACAACCGTGCTCGAGGACCGTGGTTCGGAGCCCACGTTAAGCTGTAGGTCCCGTCCAGTTTAGCCTTGCAGCAAAAAGGAGACGTTAACTACAATTCACACACATACTTCGGTATAAATCTCGCAACTCTGCTTGTAACTACCTTCATTTCATCCTGTGTCATATTTGACGACTTTACGGCGCGGTTTCAGTCCGGGAAAACGTAAAAACGGACTTGTCCTGTAAAGTGTTGCTCTGGAAACATAGTAATGTAATAACCATCACAATAACAATTATTCCTTTCGGAGCAATGGCTAAACTGGGTTTGATACCTTTCGCTAGACTTCTTAGGTATTAATTTTGTACATGCTTCTGCAGATTTCCGTAAAATTTCCGAAGAATTTGCATCAGAATTCATTTTGACAAAGACACGCCGCAAAATCAACAAATTAAATAATTACCAAACCGCTGTTGCTAAAGATACTTCGCAAACGCAACTAGATTTAAAACATTTTTGGCAAAATAATTTTGAATTTGTTTTTATTCCTCTAACGAGATTTGACACAGGATAAAATAAAATACATAACGATATTTGTCAGGGAACTCTTTTTAGAGTACTCATTTCGAGTTTCTAAACTCGGCTCCTTCATCGCCTCGTCTTTAAACATCTCATTCGTACTGTAAGGTATGAGTTCCTGGATATGACGTTAATTATTAAAAAGCTCCTGCTTCACAATACGTGAGGAAAGTGTGATGTCAGATTTTGGTAACCATGGCAACTGTTTCTACAGTTTTTTTCTTATAAGAGATTAACAGGGGAAAATTTTCAAATAGGTGGTAATTTACGTAAACGAAATTTCATAACTATCAACTATTGTATATAAAAGAATACATGATACGTTATGGAGGAAGAAAGAAAAAAGTGAATTATTTCGGAGCCGCGCTAGCTGTTTGGTGGCAACTCGTGTTACAGTTGTTTGTATTGTCGGTTGCTTGCTCTAGTGGTGGCGATTGTGTTTCAACCAATCGTTTCTGTACATGGTATATATATACATATATATATATATATATATATATATATATATGTTATATAAAGCTATGCTTCCCCTCTCGGTCATTCCCAGAGTGCCTCACTTCGTTTTTTTTTTTTATAGAAAATTGGGAAAACATCCTTACGATCCAGATAAGAAATTTTTTTATAGATTTGTCGGGTACAGATTTTGGAAAGCTTTGGATTTTGCATTAACAGTTTTTCTGTAAAGTAACAAAACCGTAAATTGTTAGAACTATTACAAAGAAATAAACAATTTCACATTCATCATATTTAAACAGTAATTTTATTTTCTTTTTCCGCTAAATTTTCGACACAAGGTGCGTGTTAACTTCCCACCCATTAAAACTGTTACACTCTTCTTGTGGTACACCTGGTCACCTGGTGGACCTGTAGGAGGGGACAAAGAAAAGTATTGATAAGATAAAACGCTTGGACACCTGTCCCGAAGTCTTCCTTCCTTCTTTCTTTTTTTTTAATGAATTGTGACCACCATTTCCGCAGTTCTTTCAGGGATCTCATTAACTATTTCACCCCGAAAGTTATTACAAGACATGTGTACCCGGACAGGTGTCTACGAAAAGTTGAACAACTGCCACAAACAAAGGTGTAGGTATTTTTCGCCATTTGATGCGTAATTTAGATATTATCTTGTTTTAAGGAAAAATACCCGAATGGAGATACCTAAGAGTAGAATTTGAAGGTACCTACTAAAGATATTAATGGAAATTTTGGAATTAGATGAACATCGCTCAGTGCTGATATCTTTTAGGTACCTCACAGTAATGATTAAACATTAATGGTAAACTATAAATTTTCTGCTGCATATTATTACATTATTAGTTTTCAGTGTTTTTGAATATTCCACGACTAACAAAATAATATTCGATATCATTTCAAGATCAATGGACACATTAAATAAAAAGGACCAATATAAGTATTGTGTCGGTGAATTGTTTCGCTTTCAAATGAAGCGTTATGAAGAGTTGTAGGTAACCTATAATCCACATCACTTACCTCTTCAATGTAATGCTAGGTACGTTTAAATTTTATCAGAAATAAATTCCTAACAATATCCGGGGGTGATCGATTGAGCCCCGCGGTCAGTTTACCCTTCGGTTGAGAGGTAAAATTTCAAAAAGGTCGTATGACAACTGAGCCCCAACGCGGGGTTTAAGATTCCTGGTGATTACGTAATGACGGTCCCGAAGACTCGGGTATGATTGCGAAAATTACACTTTCCGATGTAGTAAAGGAACTGTCCGTGGTGTTTCGTATAGGTGTTCAAAAAGTTCCTGTAAAACACCAATAGTTGTAGATAAATCAGAACAAAAAAATCTGATGTGTCGAGTTAGGCATAATATTTGTATCTCGATTGATTTTCCTTGCCCTCTTGCCCTTTAATATATCCCTAATAAACATTAAATTTCCCGTAATTTGCGTATTCCCTTACCTAATTATTTTTATCCTGGACTCAGCATTTTAATTCGGGGCTCAGTTGTCATTTGGCCTGGGGATATACCGGGGCTCAATCGTAGGGTAGGATTCGCGTTACCGTTCAAATTTTCTGACCGCGGGGCTCAGTTGTCGTGTGCCCACAAATCGTTGTCACGCAAATGAAAGCATTATAACGAATAGCGCAATACCGTCGTCTGTCTTACAACAATATGATTTCAACCTCAAAAAATTTTACGATTGTAGAAATCCTAACTTTTTAACAAAACAATCGGGCGTTACAATCCATGTAACTCTTTTGAAGCTTATAAATTAGCGAGCGAAAAAGAGAATTATTGCGCCCTCCTTTTCCTTCGAGAGAGGAGAGACAAAAATGCAGCGTACAAAATTCCGTGGGAGCGAACCGAGAGTGGCATTCAGCATCTTTTGACTCGCCGAAGTCACATATTTAAAAGTGTTACCGAAAAAAGCGTTGCCTTAGTACGGTATGTTAACATCTGATGCCAATACGAGATTTAAAGTGAGTTTGTTGCGAGGAAATTGTTGAGGGAGGCGATTAGGGATTTTGAGAATTACTGTGATTATAGTGATGTCGGTTAGAGGTTAATTAGGTGAATTCCTAGAGTTTTGAAAGTCGCCGCAAAATAGGTCTTGTTCTCCTTTCCTGAGGAAGCCATTACTTTCGCCGTTTTTTGGGAAACTTTTCAATTACCAATTGTCCAAATTAACCAATAAAATACTGTTTGGAATTTGGTTATAAAAATTATTGAAGTGGCAAACCATGATAGGTAGGTATTTGCTAAATATTGGGTAACTGCAATGTTATCAGACGGTTTTGTAATTTGAAACGCGCCAATATGTGACGGTTGTGATGTTTCTAATAGTTTTGGTCGTATCAAAAATTAACGCAAATACAATAATATCGAAAGTTGTTACCTTTTCATGTAGCGATCGAGGTACACTGTTTTGCAAGAAAAACTAGAACCCAATGTATGATTAGATTTAAAAATATATATATAGATTTGATGAAATTGTAGGAGGAATAAATGACATTCAATTAAAATGTCCTGGTGCAAAGGATTCACTTGCCTGATATACAAGAAATGACACTACCGTGCCATTCTTCTTCCAAACTCAATTGCCCTGGTGCAAAGGATTCACTTGCCTGATATACCAGAAATGACACTACTACCGTGCCATCCTTCTTCCAAACCCAATTGAGACTGCTAAAAAAAAAAACAATACGCCACTTAAGCCTGTCAAAGGAGTCGCTTCTACACCTGCATGATTTGCATTCCTTATAATTTTACAACTTTCATGACCCAACTCTAATAGTGGACACAGTTATGACTGTTATGAGTTTCATCTTGCATATAGTTTGTGTGGGCGACTGTATACGTTTGCTCCAATTTATACGAAGTTCTGTAGCATGAAGCAAATAGCTGTACTTCGGTGTAGGGCAAACAGAACTTCTTGAATGTGCTCGGTCTGCAATTTGCAAAAGTGTCTCAAGTGACTTTATTATGTGACCAAAAGTTCATCGATGTTTTGCATGAGGAGGCCATTGTCTCTTAAAAATTATCCTTATATAAAAGAAGCAACAACGAATTTTTTATACTTATAGCATAGGTTATTCCGCCCGTCTCAATCCTGTCTCGATTCGTCTCGAAATTGAAGACAAGATCTATATCTATTGAGACAAATAAGATTATGTGAAATTTTAATGCAAGGTTTTGTTCTTGTTCCGAAAAGTTCCGAGACTATCGAATTTTACAATGTCTTTCCTCTTACATACTTACAAAACCACTTACGAAACTTATATGTTAACAAAAATTAAGTTAATAAAATAAATGCATGTGAGCGTACGCAACTTGTGGAACGTACGCAATTACTACTTTGTACGTAATATGACACGGGTGACCAAGAAGTCCGGGAACAAAGGCTTCGGTTCTCCACGTGCCGTGATGTCATGCCTACTTCAGCATGTTTGGAATCGTCACTTGGTACTCCACAAGGCGCAGAGATCATTATTATTTAGACCACTCACATGAACAGTTTATACGTAATAAATTTTGAAAAACATTTTAAGTATTATTTTAGTCTAAAAGACATTTAAGCCACTTTGGCTCAAATACATTTTGCAGCACAAAATATAAAACTTGTTAAATATTTGACTTTCTAAGTGAGAGAATTAATGACACTTTGCACTAACTTACAGCTCACAACTGCATTAAGAGAAGGAAGCAGGTTGACAAGTTCATAAGGATAGATTGATTTCAATTATACCCGAATTTGTGCGACAATAATTTAATTAGATAATTTATTTTGCAACATTAAAAACAATCACAGAGGAATTGGTATTGCAGTCTTAGATGAATCCTGATGGCATCGATCGAAAAGTCACCAGCTTCCTATTTAGAACCGTTGGCTAAATATTTTCGACCCCAGTTTCACTGTTGTATTACTTAATACTTGTGTTGCAAGACTGTTAGAATATGTTCCTGATTCAGTCCATATCTGGTATCTACTGTTTTATGTAAAACGTTGGATCCGACAGAAAAAATCAAGAGAGCTGTTAAACCAAGTTCCTAATGTACCTTATACTATATTAGATGTTTCTTAAACTGGATTATTTTTAAATTAAAATTACAACCAGAGTTCCAAAAATGTCTTTGGAAATCTCAATATTTTATACGAATGTTAAGCTACATTTGAAATTTTTTGAATCTACTACAAATTTCGCTATTTCATTTTTAATTTTATTGAATTTTACGAATTTTTAAGATTTTTTTTGCAAACTCACTTTTATCGAAAGAGGCCATTATTTATTTCAATAGCGGATAAAAACGTACGAATGAAAAAGACTTAATCTCATGTTAATTACACACATACTCTTATGAGCATTATCTCTTTGATAGTAATTAAAAATACAAAATTTGTTTATTTCAACTAATTTAACAAAAACACAATAATCCAATCTGAATCCAGACTGAATATTTTGTGATTCCTCGCATTTTTTCGCTGGTTCCATGCGATTCAGCTTCTTGATTCGTAATGAACCGTGCTAGGAGCGCAGTTACTATAAGGAAAGCAAGTGGTAGGCAGAAAAGTTGACCGGCTGACCATAATAAGCGATCGAGCGGCTCGATGGCGCCAGATGTTGTTTCTCGCTGCCAGCGATGATTTAAAAAATAAAAATAAAAACTCGAAACGGACGCTTTTGTTTTTAAAGGTTACATCGTTGACGTATTTATATGTTATGCACATGCAGAAATGATAGACTTGGATACGAAAATATTATTAATTAATTCCATGAGAAATAGAGAGGCAGGAGGGGGCGGGCGATTAGCATGTCTGGCATTATCGTCGTCAGATAGATACATTTGGAGCAATGAATTTATGGTTATTAATTCGATTGTTGGTATCTGCTTCGAGTTGATCTGAGGTTTGTGTAAATTTGGACAACTTGTATTATTTATTGTCACAGACAACTCCTAAAATTTTGGAACCAAAATCTGAAAAAATCGTTGTAAATCAACGAACGCCTGATTCAGGATGCGTTATAGGAACTCAATGATTAAACTTAATTATACATTTCATTTGATATTCATATACTTAGTTATGAAAAATATAACGGGTGTTCAGTTAAATCCGTAATCTAGCAACCGTTCAAATTTTTATGAAAGAAGACAGAGCGAGAGCGAGAGATGGACGTCGTAGATTGATCCTGGCGCGCATTTAATGCCATTTTAATTTTTTGAGGTTAGCTGTGACAGTTGGGCAGTGATATGTTAGGTTAGGGATATGACACAATGGCTAGTTTTAACATAAGAAAGTGGGCCTGGTAGGCGTGTCTTTCGCTAGTTCCAATATGGCGAAATGTCAGGTCCGGATTTAAATTAAAAATCATAATAATACAACTTTCATTCTCAAACAGATTTATTTCATTAATACAATATTATTTGTAAATCATTTCTTCACAATTATAATAAAGACAATATAATACATGAAAGGTGTATTTAAAAAGTAATTTTTCAAAACTAAATGCAGTCAGAAATGTACAAGTAAATTTTCTTGAATACAACTCTGTACAATGTTGAAACTAACCTATGAAAAGTGATTCCAGTATTTCCAGTGAGATCCTTCTTGTCTATGCGTCCGTTGCTCGTACAGCTACGTCGTATCACACATGAAGCCATTACTTGTAAATGTAAACGCAGTGTAGAAGTTAACATAAACACCAAAAACTCCGAAAAATATCACAATCCAGTGACAATAAAAATTTGACAGAGCGCAGTGAGCAATATGGCCGACCTATGCCCGTGCACAACCTCTCCGGGTCATATCCCCTCTTTAACATATCACTGCAGTTGGGTCTTGGTGTGGAGTATAGACATAAAGACTACGGATCGGTATAAGGCGCGATGTGCCGAGTGAGAGCGAGAGGCAAATAAATAAGGCGACTTGTTTCTCACTCTAAATGGGCGGAGCTAACAATTCCGTAACCATGACGCTCTAACTTCTACAGCCTCCTGTCAATCATGTGTCAATACAATCAAGAATTTGTTATCACTTATCTTCGAAAACTATTGGAGAAAAATGAGAAATGAAATAAAACTGTAAATATAGCGGGAAAAAAGTGGAATTGAGAAGAAAACGTTAGTTTTCTTGGTGTTTAGAACACGCGACCTCCAAAATAAACGTAAGTGATGTAACTGACAAGGCTAGAGGTTAGAGCGTCATGGTTACGGAGTTGTTAGCTCCGCCCATTTAGAGTGAGAAACAAGTCGCCTTATTTATTTGCCTCTCGCTCCCACTCGGCACATCGCGCCTTATACCGATCCGTAGTCTATACAGTATTATGTCTATGTGTGGGAGTAGCTTTGTTTTCGTGTTTTCGTGCTTAATTTTTCAATTCGTCGTGCCTTTCAAATTAAAAATCAGTTGTTTTAAAACGGTCAGTGCTAATTTTTATTAGAGATTTTATACTTAACCCATCCCATGACGCCCATGACTTGTTTCGACATTTGTGACATTTACCATTTGTCAAAATGTTGAACCCCAAGGCCTATCAACTTTAAATAGGTTACCTCATTAAACAGCTCCTTGGCGAGGGGGTCGTGCGGGGAAGGCGGAGTTCGTGACGTAGACTGGCGACCCAGGTCTGAGTTTTATTACCTGTGTTTAATCCATTTTAATCTAACTCTGTGGTTTAACCTATGTTTTGTATTACTCTGACAGTTCGGCGTTTAGCTAGCGTTTTCGTTAGTAATTGACAACAGTTTTGAATTTTTCAAAGTACATATTTTTTGCATCGCCGGTTGCCGTGTGACGTAGATCGGTCGCGCACTGTTGTGGTAGGCCAGGATCGCTTGAGGCAACCTATTTAAAGTTGATAGGCCTTGGTTGAACCCAACCTAAGATATAAGTCAAAATGACATAAAAATTCCAACGGTTGCTAGATTACGGATTTAACTGAACTTGTCCATGTTCATCCTCTCCACCATCCCGTCAGACTCAGACTGAGGATGCAGCGCCGTAGTCCTAGTCTTGTCCTTACGAATTCCCAATTTTTGGCAAAACCCCCTGGAACAGCTCGCTCTCGAAATTACGCCCCTGGTCGGAATGCAGTTCCAACGGTACTCCAAAGCGGCTCACGAGCTCCTTCACCAGCACATCTGCGACAGTTGCGGCTCCTTCGTTGGGAGTCGCGTAGGCCTCTACCGATTGCATAAAATAATCCATCGCTACCAGGGTGTACTTGTTGCTGTAATCAGTTTCAGGGATTGGTCCAGTGTTGCATAGGGCGATCCTCTCGAATGGACTTCCTACATTGTACTGTCTCATCGGGGATTTCAGCTTACGGTGAGATCTATTGCTTGCTGAGCAAACTGTACACTTCTTACACCATTCGCAAACAACTTCAGAACAGCCCACGCAATAGAAACGCTCTCGCACTTTCTGCGATGTCTTCTTCACTCCCAGGTGGCATCCCGAGGTTTCATCATGGAGATGACGTAGCACTTCCGCCACCTTGGTATTGGGTAGGATAAGTTGAAGTCGTCTTTTCGCACCGTTATCGGATTCAAGCACCCTCTTGAGCAGTCCATCCTGTATCACCGGGGAGTTCCACTGTGCTCAGTACGATTTCAAGGTCCTAGCTAGAGGATGGAGCTACTTCCTGCCTTTACGGCCCACGTTGATCTTCCTTTCACTTCAGGATGTGTCGACGTTTTGGGTCGACTTCCTGCGCTCGCCGCAGCCCGTCTGGTGATCAGGATTCGTCAGTAACCAAAGTGCGGCAGATAGAAGCCTCCTTTATTTCTGCACGACTGCAATAGGGACATCCCTCTGAACAAGGTTTTCTCGAAAGAGCGTGTGGCTGGTTCCTGCTCTATGTTCGATGTCGAAAACAACGAAAACAATTTAAACATATTAAACGTCACTTTATACGGCAAAATTGAATAGGCAGCGGATTAAAATATTTTAATCCGCTGCCTAATAAAAAAAATAAACAATGCCTTTATAGGTTCGATTTGACGTCAATAAACGCCAGTGTATATGGTAAAATTGAATAAATTTATGTTATGTAGGTATTTAGCCTACGTCGATTAAAACAAAATTTCTGTCTAGATGTGCATATCTGTGTGAACTGATGTTCATTCAACTGGTCGAAATGTGGCAGATACGTTAGTAATGAAGTTTAATCGAGTTATGTGTCCATTTTGTAACTGTAACACTGTTCACAAAGATATTCCTCCTTTTTCAGTATTCTTTTATACCTTTTTCCCGGTAAGGAAATCGAGATGTACTACCTTGAATCGCCGGTCGATGTCTTGGCAAGGATATGGTGATAGGGATTATTATAAATTATAACTAACCCCGCAAGTAAATCGTGATATTTTCTGACCGCGGCAAGGACCCAGCTTACCCGATGATACAGATTATTTGATGGTTTTTAAGAATACAGATGTAATTTTCGTATGTTATATTAGTTTGTTATTAGTTATTACATTTATATTACATGACTTACTCGTCGATGTGTAATGTGATTCAAAAATTAAGGCAGGTTCAAATTCAAACAGAATTAGAGTTAAAGAAATTTTTCAGTTGTCTACCCAAGTATGCCTTTCAGCTATTCTTTCTCCTAACGATATCTAAGCAGTAGATAATACACAACACACATACACTTTATCCAATACTGAATGCGACTAGAATACAGATGTAATTTAACTATTTCACAATATGTACTTTGTTGTTACTTGTTACACTAAGGTATCGTCTAGTTCTAACCCCATTTTTCTACATTTCTTTTTCCAGTTGTTTAATACACGCTCTATATCTATGTTGAACTGGGTGGGAGAGATACAACATTTTTGTCGAAGCCCTTTCGTCACCAATCACCAAGAATCCTGTAGATGTTCTATTTTCGATTTTTATCTATAAAGAGTAAAAATTGGTCGCAATTCTCTTTTTAATGATTTAAGGACAATATTGTAACGAAACGACTTGCCGAGAGATAAACACGCCGGGAGCCGCAGTATTCGTGGTTCCGAGAATTCTGTGCGGTGCGAACAGACGGGAAGAATCAAGAAGGTTCGACGCGATAAAGAATTCCCTGGAATTCTCTCGAAACTTCCAGAAGGTTCCTACCTGCCGTATATAAGGAATGCCGGACCCATATAATCGGCTCAATGTGAGTATAACTGTTATGCCTCGATATTTGTCGTATTTTTGCTTATCTCCTTTTTTATGCATTGACGACATGAAGCATATTTTCATTCTTCCGGGATCGGTTCTCCATTTAAACATCTCATAAAGAGCTATTTTACCATGGTGAATAGTTTACCTGTCCCATTCTTTATTATTTCAGCTTTAATGCTTCCTGGTCCACCTACCTTCATGTACTTTAATCCCATAATTGCCTTCTTCATGCCTTCTGTACTTATTTCTAATATTTCCCCCTCTATATTTATCGGTCGTGTCTCTTCATTTATATATTCGGGTCGATCTTCAGTAAATAGCTTTTTATATTATTTGTTATTACAAGTTGTATGTCTGATCTTTGTTGGTACAGTTCCTTATACTGTCTTCTTCGAACCCTTCTATGTTATATTATCGTGATTCAATTAACGACATTACCACTCCGTTTTCATTTTTTGTTGGTTGATGGTTGATTACGAGTTTTACATGGGAATTTTATTTTTGCTCTTAGTAAATGATGATCTGAACCACAGTCCATTCCTGTTAGCACTCTAACATCTCGTACTTGAAGTTGGGTTTGTTGTTTCTCTATGACGTAGTCTATTGATGATCTTAATTGTCTCGTGGACTGGGTCTAGTTGTATTGGTTACGATACATATATTACGTGATCAGTTTCTTTTATCGAATTGATTGTCTCTAAAACCATCACACCCGATAAAAACATCTAGCAAATTGCTAATTTCGACAAATGATCAACATAATTTAAATTCATAACCATTTTCTCCAAATTTATCATTCCGTTAAAAATTCTAAATAGACACACACTCATACACGCACACGCCCACGCATGCCTAGAAATGCTAATAAAATAACTTCAATTTGAAAAATCGGATCAAATACTTCTATATATGGAATGTGTGAGTGTCTCAAATGAGAAAGTAATCAAGGGATGAAAAGAAAGTCGCTAAAGTTTCGCACTTTCCATGTTTCCAGTGAGTAGGGATTAAAGGGGTGTACAGGACTTATGAATACTACTTCATAGCGAATGCCTGCAGGTTATTAATCCAGGTTTTTCACACAACAATTTTTTCTGTCTTGAAATCAGTGCAAATTTTTCTATCCTCGTACTGTGATTCTAGTTTATTTCCCTCAAACCATTATTATCAATCAAACCATAATCGATGTTAACAAATCTAAAACTATAAAAATCGACCAGCGAGAGAAATTTATTTGTATTACGTACGTCTGTCCGTGTCAATGGTCCGTATCTAGTGATCTACTGTCTAGTCGGTAGGTACTATAGATAGTACATAAAAATTGTGTGGTGTGTGTGTGCGCGCGCGCGGTGCGTTTGTGAGGTTTACACACCTGTTCGATAATTGGTGCACCTTACGCGATAGACACCTGGTCATCATTTCTCTCATGCCGCATAGAATTAGATTAGCTGATAATAATACGCAAATCAAACATTTAACTAATCTAATTGGACGTCTCGTTGCGATGTATTTGTTTGTTTTTTGTATAGATGAACGGTAGCTGGTACACATGGAGTTAAATACGTGTAGGTAGATAAAAAAATGTAGATGAATAAGTGTGTATAATTAATTCTCGCGAGAAAATTTAATAGCGGTATTAATAACGAATTGCGTTGTTTAGAAGATAAAAACGTACGTAATGTCAAATTTTTATGACAGAGGATGAAGATAATGTTTTAAGTTTTCAACCCATTGTGAATTGGTTTCTTTTCGAGTCAAAATCTTAAAACTATGAAATTTGGACAATTTCAGAATACCCATAAGGTCTGTTTGGTCTTCCTTATGGGTGATAGCACAAATTTTTAGGGTATGTCATTAACACCACAGATTAACACGCCATAAACCATAGGCGGATCATTTCTTACGAATCCCAAATGCAAAAATTCCTTGTAATAGTATATAATAATAAATAAACTAGTTAATGTCCCCATCATTAAACCCAATAGATTAACACCTGAATTATAAGCCTGCATATAAGTACATATAACAACTCATTTCTAAGAAAATGGTTTATAAATAAAACGACCATACTTGATTGTTTTAGGGTAGTAAGTACAAAATAAGTGATAAGTTATAAAAATTAAAATTTTTATTATTTAAAGTCAGTTGTGTTTAGATTTTTAAGCAAAATCTCTGTTTAAATTCGACTGTGTTTTGATGTAGTATATAAATTTGTTATGTGCAATTTATGATAGCAACCACATCAACTTTTATCCCGGAGAAACCGGTAAGTATAGCACCTTATTTTTTACGGGAAAAAATCTTATATTGAATGTTCATGATCCATTAGTTCATAAAACTCCAAACGTTAATGTCCGGGAAATCGTTAGTAACTGTTCAGATATGACAGGAGTTGGGGAAGCAACAATTTTCCGTTTCTTAAAAGAAAGAAAAACTACAGGAAGTGTCGAACCAAAAAAAACAGAAATTGATGACTTTGTAAATAGTACCATACCAAACTTAACCCTATAGAGTTCATATGGGCACAAGTACTGTGATATATTTTTGTACCTATTACTTAGTTTGTAAATATTTGTTTTAATATGTAGTAGTAATTGACATATTGACAAATTTGCTATTAAGTACAATTTTAACCACGCCAGTTTTTCAATCCTGTCAGCTCTAAGCCTGCAAAAGTGAAAATTTTGACTAAAAGAAGAGCATTATAAACTTATATCTGTTGTTATTTATATTAAATGAAAGTGTAATTTTTTAAGCAGTGGGCAAAATTTTTATTTATACCCAATTCTCCGGCAATGAATCGACAAATTCTTCCTTTTTGCCTTGTGCTACCCTTCTGTTTCTATTGTATTACCTACCTGCATCTCACTTAGCAGGGAGGACACACCAAAAATTATTAATAAACACACATTTCTTATGGAGAAACGCTTCTGATTCTCTTTAATTTAGTGAACCACCCTACAGTGTTTTGGACACATTTTGAATGTTTAATGAGGTGCTGTGCTATCAGTCCTAAGAAAATAGACTATAGGTCAACTTATTTAAAAAAAAAATGTGAATTATTACCAGGAAAACGAATATCAAAACAATATTGAAATAATCTTATTCGTCGCAATGTTATTAACGAAAAACCTCATAAACAAATTAGAGTAATTAGACAATAATTCTGTAAACTTCCTTATGGGGGGGGGGTAGGATCTTCGAATTATATATACTATTAAAATATAGATCAAAATGAATAAAATGAGTTCTTCTAAAGTTCTCTACTATGACCGCAACAACCGCGTTTTTACTTTTAATTAAATAAATGCAAAAACTCGAAAATTAATTAATATTTTTTAACCAAATTTTAAGGGATCCTTAAGGATAACAAAAGGCAACTTTTTATGTACGTGTCGAGATCATTTATGGTTTTTTCTTTGTTTACTGCAAATTCAAATTTCTGCAGGTTTTTGCAATTATTTAAATAAATTATATACATGTACCTACATTTTTTCAGCAGGTCTAAAATGAAGCTTTTTTCAAAAACTTATAAGAAGAAAAAAGTCTAATACTTCTTTTTGTACGTGTTTTTTAAATTCACTTAAAAACTATTTTTTTGCAATTTTCGCCATTTCATCAATCTTTAAACCATGATCTTGACATTTTAACTGATACTTTTTGAATAATATCATTTGTCTTCACCTTAACTTTGATTTTAAAAAGGTCTCATCCTGAAACGAATTACTTTTTGATTTACATGTACATATTAAGATTTTATTTTATTTGATTGAGCTATTTGGGCTACCGACAAAAACGACATATCGCTCGGTGCATCATAACTCCGCCGTTCGACACGTGGGCCTCCACTTGTTGAATGATTTTGAATTTCTTAAAATACTCCCTTATATTAAGGGAGTATTTTATACTCCCTTAAGGGAGTATAATAATACTCCCTTATTATTATGTATCTCATTTTGAAAATTAGAATATTCCTGTTTTACATCACTAAAATTGTCGGAACGTTAATTAAAATTTTAAAAACCCTTTCCAACGGGTAGCTGGGTCGCTGTTTCTTCAGTTTGCCAAAAAAGTATAGTCATCCGACACTTTATGATAAATTCTTAATACTTCACCGAAAACCGCATACCTACCTACATTTTTATTCATTTTTAAGAATGTTACGCTTCTAAGGAGATTTTGAAGTGTACGAGGCCCCTTTTAAACAGAAATATTATTTGTGTAACTGTAATGCCGTTACGTTAACACAGTATTCACTTGAAGTACTTAAACTACAGAGTGATCAAGAAATACTGTTTAAGTTGGCAATCCTACCCGGATGATTTTTTTGTCTAAGGGTTTGCAACGATATACCGGAAATCTCTGTACTCTGCATGACAGCGACAGCTAAATAAACACAAATATTTTAGGTTATGTGAATTTATTTACGATTAAAATAACCACACCAGAAAAAACTTCAATATTTTAAGGTACTGCTCGAATTGAGCGCCATTATGTTCTAAACATAAATTCACTCTCCGTTATAGGCTCTCGAAGACATTAATTAACATCCGAGGAGACATATTTGCAACTTCCTCGATAATGGCAGCTTCCAGTTCTTCACGTGTATGTAGAACATTACTGAACAGAACACCTTGTTTTTAAGGTGCCCAAAGAAACAAAAGTCTAGAGGTGTCAGGTCTGGTGACCTACTTGGCCAGTTTCCTGTACTTATGACTCGATGGTCAAAAACTTCCCGCAAATATTGCATTGTGGCACGAGCCGTATGTGCTCGAGCCGAATCTTGTGGAAGTAGCCATTTTCGCGCTCCTCTACGGTTAATTGGACAACAAATGGCTGGAGAATGTGCCGAATGTATCGATCTGAATTAACTGTGAAGTTAAAAAACACAGGACCAATTACTCTCTTCCGTGATACAGCCAGCCAAACACCAACTTTAGTAGGATGTAAAGTTGTTGTTCTAGCAGCATGTGGATTTTCACCAGACTAAATTCTGTAATTTTGAGAATTAACATAGCCATTGAGATGGAACCAGGCTTCATCGGAAAAAAAGGTTTTATCCAGGATGTAATCATTGTTAATTTCCTGATTGAACCAGTTACAGAACTGGACGCGTTGTGGACGGTCAGGAGGATTTAGGGATTGGACCATCGAAAATTTGTACGGGTGGTATTTCAATTTGCTCTTCAACACAGTGGAACAGCTTCCGTATGATAAACCTGTAAAGTGACGAAACGGAATACGGGAAATTAGGAATAAGTGGAAATTGGTGAACTTTTGATAAGGATCAAACCTGTTTGGAGGGAAAGCTTCCTAACCGATTTGCGAGGACTTTGTTGCAGTCGGGTGTTGACGTCTTACACCACATTTTCAGTGAGTACGGATGGTCTACCAGGTGGCTTTCCTTTCTTCATATTGCCTATATTCAAATATCGTTGAACTACACGCGTGCAGTGTTGTTTAAAAACGTCGATAGTGAACACAACTTCAGGAAACATTTCTTGAAATTGGTGCAAAGTGGATTCCAATGAGTATTGCCATTCAGAAATGGGATCATGAACTGCACTCCGAAAATAAGCCATGCCAATAAAAATATCTTGTCCTAATGTAAATAGTACCATTTTTATATTTTTACAATAAAAATTTGAAACGCCGCACAAATGGCAATGCTGTCACTGTCAAACAACCGGAAGTAGTCCCAGTTCTACCATTTTAAAGTAAAATTTAGGATTGCCAACTTAAACAGTATTTCTTGATCACGTTGTAATTTCATTCATTTGTCACACGTTTTGAATGTAGGGTGTTTCAGTCAAATCGAGAGTGAACCTAGGTATAGTCTATGAATTCGACCCCAAGCGGAATATTTGTGGGTTAAACAGTGTGGAAGTTATTTTTCAGAGATCGATTAGGAATTTATATTGGTAATGTTTGTGTGAAACTTGCAGTGTTTCTTTTATTTTTGCGCCATGCAGCTCAAAAATCGAAAATTCCTTCTAAAACTCCAACCGGGAAACCCCCAGACATCCAGCACTTCCCCATATGGCGACTTCCCCCTTTCTAGGCGAAGTTCCGCGTAGGACGGCCCTGTCCCCCCAGAGCAGACAATAAGGAAAACAAAGAGTATAAAAGGAGACAGAGAAGGGCATATAGGGGAAGCGAGACAGAAGGAAGAAGACAAGAAGACGACGTCGCGTAGCCGTAAAACACAACACGAGAAAATCTGGTCGGCGTCAGCTTGGCGCTATCTAAAATGCCGGCAACGCAGATGGAAGCGATCTGTGAACTGGTCCTGGAGCGATTCCGAGAATTTGTTAGTGTTGTCGGTTGTTGTTGTTGGCGTCGTTGTTTTGTTGTTATCGTCGTTGTTTCGGTCCGTTCGGAGGCAGCGGGACCTGAAAGAGAAAAGAGGGGAAAGACGTAGTCACTATTTTTCCTTTTTATCCCCATTAAGAGATTTAATAGGAAACTTTAAAAATTATTGCGTTCAATATTTGTATGTGAAAGTTTTTAAAATCTCCAATTTGCCTCTCAAATCTCACTGACATCTTTATCGGCGCCCGTCAAAGCATACCTTCCGGTTACTTTGACGGAAACGTGTGATTTACAACACAATGTTAACACGTAAACATCCTTACGTTACAAGCACTTTCGAATTTTTCCATCATCAGTCGTTTCCCTCTTAAAATTTCTTATGTTGCTGCCTAATATAAAATGCTACTGGAATCAAAAACAGAAGTTTACGAATAGGTATAAATTTCACGAGAAAAGCAACCCACAAAGTGCGGAAAAACTAGTTTTGCACTTTTCTTGACTTAATCTTAACTAGAGTTAGGTATTTTTAATTAAAATAAGTAACTTATATACGTAAAAAATGTTATGGGACGAGATTTATTTCTGCAAAAAAAATTTTAATATGTATCTATAAAATCGCAACAAACAAAAAAAAAATGGGAATACACCTTCTAAACATTTTCTTAGATAAAACCCTGGTAACAGTACTTACTCTCTTAATGATAAAAGAATAATAGATAAAGAATTTGTGCTGGTGGTTCCCTAAAGCACATCAATTTTCCTGAAACCAACTAAAATTTTTTTCAGTGAAGCGTGCAGCATATAATAAAACATTTATAATATAAGTATGTTAATACGCACCTACTATATTTGTAAATAATGAAAATATCATATATTAAATATGTAAAGATAAAAAATATAATGAAATGAATTTTAAGACAATTTCCAAAAACCGAAAATGATACGAAAAAAACTTGAGGGAAGTGAGTAAGATAAAAGTTGCATATACATATTGTAATGCGAAAAGTAAACAGCGCGAGACGTGTTTACTCGTATCGGACCTGAGCGGCTACCTCAAAAGAATTGCCGCGACGCTTAATTGAATTCTATAAAAAAAAGACAGCTCCATGAATACTCCCGGATTATTATTTAAGGAAAGTAATTTATGACCTTCTGAAAAGAACAATCGAGTGCTTTGTGGAAACATGGAGCAAATTCGAGAAAACATTATGGGGGCTATAAAAGTGGACGCGGCGAACGAGAGATTATTATTAGAAGGAAGCCGCGAGAGTAAATAGTGAACAAGCGAAATAGCGAAAGCGAGAGCGACTGAAGTGAAATAAATTAACGATTAAGAGTGTGATATAAATTAATTAGTTAAGTGTGTTATATAAATTAGTTTAGTAATAGTGTAAATAAATTAAGTAGTGTCTAGTATTAGTATTAGTGTAAATAAATTAGAAAATAAACGTTACAATATGAAATAAAAATTTATTTGATTTAATAATATAGTTATTGGGACTAGTATTAGAAAAATCTGTAGTTTCAGCTTTGCTTTGAAGGCTAATAATTTAGTTTAACTTAAATCCTTGAATACAGCATGAAAAATGACATGAAAAAAAAAACAGAAAAATGCTTTTTAATAGTGAAGATTTAGCGAAAGATTTCATTAAACTTTGTCATACACATTTGATAGTCCAAGTAATATTCCAAAGTTTAGAAAATACACATTGCAGAGGATTTTGAGAAAATTTCCAAAAACCGGAAAATTACAAAGGGTGGAGTACCCTTTTGTCTGCGCTGATTTTAGTGAAAAGGTTTTTGGGAGGGCGTGGTATAACAAAAAGTTTAAATTCTGAATTGTAACGATTTGTGATTTTTAATATACCACCTGTAGAAAGTCGTAGGTATACAACTGTTATAATATAAAGATTCAAATTTGCGTGCATATTTATATCGGCTACACGAGCAGTGTTGTATTATTATTGTCGTAGGATCAGTCACAATCAACAAAGAGCTGCTATTCTTTACATCAATCGGTCGTTCGATTTCAACATCATACTTTGCTTTGAATACAGTTGGAAAACCTGTAATGTTTATCAACTGTTCTTGAAACTATTTGTGAATCATTTGTGAATTGATTACTGAATACGTGTGCATTTATTTCCATGTGAAAAGTAATGTTCACTTTATTGATATTCGATCTCATTATTATTTAAAAACTTTGAGCAGCAGTGTCCGTCTCTCCATTGCTGACGTGCATTAAAAGTTATTTCACTTAACCTGGACACACGCGTACACATACAGCCATTTTTTTAACAAAAAAAGATGTTTTTTGGGCACAAGGGACTTGAAAACGTCTAGAAATGCTAGGTAATAATTATTCAAGAATGTATCTATCTAACAATAGATAAATTGCTCCATTGAAAACCAAAAAGCGATATCACACTTCTGTTTCGACATTATAATTAATTTACGGTAAATAATTTACGGTGAAATTGTTAGGTGTTTTGGTTGTGATAACTCTTATTATGTCCTGTACCAATCTAACAGCTTATGGTATTCGCTATTTAAGATCAACGAAAAACATGAAGTAGGTAGACATTTTTCATTTGTTGTATTGCCTGTTTTTGCAAAACTTTGGCTATGACTTAAATAAAGGTTTTATACAGTTATTGAACATATAAAGTTTATTACGTTCAAGCTTTCCAAAATGTCGAGGCAAGACTGTTGGGACGTTTTAAGAACGTTTAAAAAAAGGACTGTGCGATGTTTTAAAACGTTACGTTAATAAAAAATCATTTTTTATACGCCACAGTTTTTGGGAAAGTAGCCACAAAAAAACCATTAATAGATGTTTTTTGAACATCCACAAAAGATCCATTTTTGGTTGGAAGTCAGCCCATTACCAAAGATTCAGTTTCAATTAGAAGGTAGCCCATTACACAACCTCTAATGGATGTCGTTAGAACGTCCGCAAACGTTTCATTTTTTGGTTCGAAGCAGTCCATTATAACATCTTTGGTGGATGTTTTGATAGAAACAAGCCTTATAGAACCGTTGATAGATGTTTTTAGAATGACCACAAAAGTTTAATTTTAGTTTCAAAACACCTCATTAATGAAAAAATAAATGTTTTTAGAACGTCTACAAAAGATCCATTTTTTGAGCGAATAGCTTATCATCAAGAACTTCACTTCACTTCACAAGAACTTATCGCACGCTAAAGGTCCTGTAAGCACTTGTTTAACCGATGACTCTTATGAAACGGTTTTTAACACTTTTACGTTATTGGTTGGATATTTACGCTTTCAGGAATCGGCCACAAGAAAACTAATTTCGTTGAATATCCGGGATATGGGTTTTCCAGATATCACGCTTTAACTAGCGTACTTCAGTGGTCTCTTTTAGTACCGGTATTTGCGAATGATGTCAATGTTATTGAGTCAAACTGGTTGCTGGATGCTGAAGATATAGAAATCTATCCTGAAATAAAGGCTACATATATGACTGTGAACTTCTACAAAAGACTTAAATGCTCTTTTTGCTTGGAGTAAGTACATCTACAATTAAATTTGGCTAAATGTGCCACCTTATTTTCTTTATGACGCTGATGACTGATGATATTGAGTTCGGACGCAGTGAATGCATTGAAGATCTTGTAATATTATTTGACACAAAACTTAATTTTAATAACCATGTAGAAGTAGAAGGTAATAACCATGTAGGCACTGTATTGGTTTACTTGGTTTCTTGATTTGAACACCAAACATTTCCAGTGTGAAGTATTAATAAGTTTTGATAATGCATTTATTCATAGCCAGCTTGAATACTGCGCGATTGTTTGGAATCCAGGTTATAACAAGCACATTGATACGATTGAAGGTATTGAAAGTATGCCAAAGTGCTTCGGAAGGCACGTTAAGCCGTTGGGCCCGTTGGTCCCGCATATCTGTGTACACATGTTTGATACGCAACACAGATATGTGCGAGAGGTCGCCTACGCTTTTCAGAGTAAGGCACAAGAAGAAGAAGGTATGCCAAAGTAGTTCTAAAAATGTTATCTTTTCGTATTGTAACGTTTTTACTGTTGACTAAAACTAAGACACTGCGCGAAATGTCTTACTTAATTTATTTTTACAAACACAACACTTAGTACTTAATTTATAATCACACACATTTGTTTATTTATCTTCGCGCCCGGTTTGTCTCGTAGCTTACGATGCAGATATTCTAACTAACTGGCTTGGGTCCGGTGTTCCCCTTATATGTCTAGCGTACTGTTTTTCGAATACTCCAATGATTTCTCGAAGAAGATCCTCGGTTTCGAGGAATCCTTATCACATCGAAACGCCTCGTCTCTTCCCGTCGTTTCGAATCTCGTCTGTTCGAACCGTCTAGAATTCCCTGCATTTCCACAAAAAATAAGTGATTCGTCGAACAAGGTTCGTTCTAGGTAGATGTCTACATTAACGGCCCTTTTCGTTACACTGCTCCCGCCTTAAAGATGTTTCGTCCCTGGCAAGCCAATGTAGGAACCTACAGTTGGTCTGCAACCAGAGCTTTGGTGGAAATAGCCATGATACGGTCTTCTTGCGGGGACTCTCCTCAGGATTCCAACAGCTCACCATAATGTATATCTCGGTGAAGCGAAATAGGTCCTCCAGCTTATTCCTGAAAACTCTCCAGCCCAAGGTGTTCAATCCGCTGGCCCGTTTCGGAATAGCTAACTTAGTTAGTTAGTCTTCGCTAAGTAGGGTATCCCTGAGGCCACATAGCGCGTTCCATAGGTCTAAATATGTGGGCTTGTGAAAGGACCTTCTCGTGGTAATCAGGTAGAAGAGCGACCGTTGTGATCCATCTTTCTTAATCCTCAGCGCTCGCCCGACCGCCGGTCCCTGCTTATTGTGTTCCAGTTTGCGAAATCTCGTCTGAAACTCCACGGCCATTCTTCGGGACATCCATAGATCCTGGGCCACGCAATGAGCCAGCGTATACTCAGCCGGTGTTTCGTAGAGATCCCGTTGTTCTTCCCTGGTAATACCGAATCTGGCCTCTGGCCTTCCCGGTCCCACCATGCGTAGCCATAACTTTGCTGATCCAATAGATGACGTTATTAATCTTAGTCTTCACCGCATACGGCCCTTCCCAGGCTTTTTGAAGTTTCGGAGATAACCCTCGCCTTCTTTGCGGGTTGTACAGCCACACCAGGCCTCCTTTCTCATACATGCCGCTGTCCGCCCGAACGTCATAGTGATCCTTCATTCGATCGCTGGCGACTTGGAGGTTCATCCGTTCATCCGTACCATCTTGTGAACTTGGTCCATCTTTCTGCGCAGTTCGGTAAGTATTCTGCCGGTTTGCAACGCAACCGAAGCTCAAAACCCAGGAAAGCCTCACCTCTCGCCCGAACATGCAGCGCCGTTGCCCTAGTTTTGCGAAGTCCTATTTTTTCGCAAACCCACTGTGCCCAGTACGATTGCAGGGTACTA
This sequence comes from Cryptocephalus moraei, assembly GCA_946251905.1. Taxonomy (NCBI): domain Eukaryota; kingdom Metazoa; phylum Arthropoda; class Insecta; order Coleoptera; family Chrysomelidae; genus Cryptocephalus; species Cryptocephalus moraei. Next base: position 4,427,420 of record OX276452.1, read on the forward strand.
GAGGATGGGGCCACTTCCTGCAATGCCGGCCAACGTCCTTCTTCTTTCCACTACGGGATACGTTGAAGTTCCGGGTCGTCTCCTTGCGCTCGCCGCAGCCCGTCTGGTGACCAGTCCTCGTTGGTGAGCAGTCCTCGTTGGTAACCGTCGTGCAGCAGGCAGGACGACGTACGGTAGAAGTCCGTCTCCCTCTGGACACGGTCTTCTCGAAAGAGCGTCAGCATTACGGTGGCTAGTCCCTGCTATATGTTCGATGTAGAAGTAATATTCTTGAAGACGCTCCATCTACCGAGCTACCTACTGGCCTTCTTCAATCACAGGAGCCATCTGATCGCCGCGTTGTCCCTTTAGTAGTTCCTTTCGGGCTTCGACCGGATTTACTGAAGTAGGCAACGACCCGCTGCTACCCATCTTGAAGTTGGGACACGACCCCTCCCATCCCGTCGTTACTTGCATCAATATTCAAGATGAAGCGTCCCTCTTGGGTAGGAAACCCGAGAACAGGATCTGTCGTCAAGCGTTTTTCAATGACGGTAGTAAGCGCAAAGCTCCAGGAAACTTCGCAACTGATGCTTGTCCTTCGGTGTGACTACTCGCATTTTTCAGGGTCCATCTCGACACCATTACTGCTGACCACGTGACCCAGATAGTGTACTCTTGTTCGTTACAGATGACATTTCTTTGTGTTGAGCGTCAGGTTAGCCATTCGGAGATTTCTTCCAAGTTTGACAGGTGTTAGTCAAACGTCCTCCCTTCGACGATTATATCATCTAGGTCCTACACGCAGCACGTTTTCCAGGGGAGTTCTCTGAGTATGTTCTCCATGAGCCTCTCAAAAGTCACAGGCGCATTACACAACCCCAATGGCATTACGGTGAATTGCCACAGTCCAGATCCAACTGTAAAAGCAGTTGTGTCTGCAGGATCCATTTCCACATGTCAGTAGCCACTCTTCCGGTTCAGAGTGGAAAACAGCTTCGATCCTGCCAGAGTATCCAAGGTGTCGTCTATCCGGGGAAGAGAGGGCATCTGTCCTTCTTCGTCACGTTGTTTAGTAAACGATAATCTACGTATAACCTGGTGTATCCATCCTTCTTCTCTACCAGGACTACAGGAAACGCCCAATGACTGCTAGATGGCTCGATCGCTCGATGACTCCCTCTTTCTCCATGTCGTGGTTGATATTGTCCGCTACCTTCCGCTTCGCCTGTGGCAACCTCCTTGCCGACTCCCGGATTGGTTTCGCACCTCACGTAAGGATCTTTTGTCTAACAATACTCGTTCTCCCAGAAGGTCCCTTGTCAGACACGAAAATCGATCGGTATCGCCGGAGTAGCTCAATAAGCCTCTTCTTTTCGACTCCAGCGAGAGAATCGCAGGCGTCCACTAGAGCTTCCTCCACTTTCGCGACTCTGCAGCCAGCGCTCCCCGTCACCTGGTGGATCAGTGACGTCACTGGTGAGCAGGTTCCCACTTTAGTCCCCTTGCGGATGGTAACTGGGTAGTCAGTAATGTTAATGAACCGGACTGGAACTTCATCACCCAACGTCACAATGGTCTTCCCTACTAGGACACCTCGGCCCGCCTCCACGTCTTGGTTCCAAGGTTTCACTACGGCAGGATCACTATCGATTCGCTCCTACTCGGCAGAATCGTGTCTTCCGTCAGCTTTATCTGATGAGCCGTCTCACCCTTGTTGTGCAGAAAAATGTCCCCTGGGCCGATCTGCATTACTTGTCGTTTCAAATTGGTTGCGAAACCGTGGGTCTTCATGATGTTCATTCCCAACATGGCGTCCTCTTCGATGTCGAAAATCAGGACTCGGTGTGGCGAGAATCGTGCGGTGCTGATCTTGATGTCGACGTCGACTTCTCCGTAGACGGCGGCAGCTTCGCCCGTAGCCGTTCGTAACCACCACTTGGACTCCAAAACTTTCTTCTCTCAGGCTCAGGTTCAGTAGGCCTGGTTTCAGGATTGTCTTGGATGCCCCGGTATCTATTAGTAGGGTGTGCTTCATTTCGTTAATTTCGCCATCCACGTACAGGCTGTCACCTTCACCTCTCAGGGTAACTATCTTGATGAGGGAGTCTTGGAACGGGTATCGGGTCGGAGCTGCTCCCTGGGAATCGACCCAGTTTTAGTTTACCGACGCCTGGGCCGTTGTTGACTTCTTCACCCTCGAGCATTTGCAGTCCCTTCGGAAATGGCTAACCTCTCCACACCTCCAGCATTTCGCTGATTCCCTTTTGTCTCCTCTCGGCAGGCGTTTCGAATCTCGTCTGTTCCACGAATAATAAGTGATTCGTCGCAAACGTTTAGAGACCTGTGTTTACATTAAGGCAAACCTTTTGGTTATAGTATCATACTTATCTGGGTCATAATTATTCCAATATTAATCTAAACAATACATTTAAATATGTGTCATTAAGGGATCTAAGGTTATCGCCTGAAATAATATTTGTCTATAAATTAATTATTATAAACATTGCCTAGGTTAGTCTTCTGGGTAGATTTGCCTTTCAGGTACCAGGGAAATATGTTGTTCCGATACCGGTCAAGGTTTTTTTAACACGTTGATACAATTCGAGACAATTCACTGTTTTTCACATAAAAGCAATAAAAAATGAAGCTTAAAAACTACGTCTAAAGAGTCGAACGGCATGAAAGCTTATGAGAAAAACAATGCTCAGCCCCTTTTATCAAATAAGTACTAATCACTTCACTTAATGTCCTTTGGGTTTCGGAAAAGTACCTATCTCTTATTTGTTTGTGTGATAGGGGCTGCTTCTGGTTATATTACTTCAGGCTTAACAGTCATGTGCCCAATACCTTTGTAACGAAGCCGATTTTAGAGAGTTGAGAGTAGACTACCCACCATACAGTTAATCACGAAATCAAACCCATCTCGGATAGATGGCGGCCGATCAGGCAATGTTCAATCTACCATCGTTTAAATATCAAGACTAAACTTATATAAGCCACTCGCCCCCTCCATTGTTCTTTGCCCGAGTTAATCCAAGGTGAGAATCAAAACTTGTTTATAGCAAATCGATCCGTCTATCTGTCTATTGTAATCGTCACCACCGTTAGTTATAAGCCGCCGAATTATTTATTATTTGTGAGTGTATGTAAATTGTGCATTATCCCCGACCGATAGTCTTAAGCCGTTCGAGCTATTCGTAGTTGTTCGACTATTGTGAAAGCGTCCCCGACCGCTAGCTAGTAGGCTATACGTTATCTGTGATTTTTCGTTGTGAGCGTACCGACCGCTAGATATAAGCTATCTGTGCATGAACGTTTACTACATGTTAAACTGGCGGTTGTGAAAACGTCCGTTTTCTCAACCACCCGGAATTAATTTTTCCGTCGTCGCGTTGAGGAAAAGTTGATTCCCGTCTACCGTATTCTCTCTCTCTCTCTCTCTCTCTCTCTCTCTCTCTCTCTCTCTCTGCGCTCTCACAGCACGTTTTCCTATCGTCTCCGTTTCGAGCTCTTTCTCTTTCATTGTAAAATTGTTAGGATAATTTTCCGTTTTCTCATTTTCAGTATCAAGAGGGTTTTTCATTTTTCAGATCTCAACCGTTTGCAAAAGTATTTTACTTTCCGCATTTTCGCTTACATAAATAGTTTCGAATTTCTCTGATTTCATTTAGAATAAATATTATTTTAAATTATCTGTTATTCAATAATAATTGTAAATAAATTTTTTTTTTGTGTTTCTTCGATATCCGTTCGACGACCTAGCAGGTGTTATTCGTACGAATTGTTTTCGCTGCCGGATTTTCTAGTTTTGAGTGTGTGTTTCATTTCTACGGACAACCCTGGTAATCTCCCGAGTTCGTAAATTACCCAGGCATAATCCCGAGGGAGAAAACCCTTAAAAACTGGCGCCCGAGCAAAACCGTAAAACCGACTCTTAAACCCCTTTTCCGAACTCCCGAAATCCGTCCCAGCGCCAAATCTCCCTAGTAACCGCACAAAAGCGCGTTACACCTTTTATGTTTCGTTTTCTAATAAATGGCAACATTGTCATTCTACATTAAGTTATCATTGTTTAATAATGTAACTAAATAGTTCCTTGGTTCGTAATTTTTTTCTTTGTTTTTTTCATTGTTTTGTGTTCTATTCGGTTCTATTAGGTTGTATTTTTTATAATAATGTACAATTGGATATAATATTGTAACGTTTATTTTATAATTTATTTACATTAATTGAACACTAATTTATTTAACACACTAAACTACTTGTTCACTAGACTAGACACTACATAATTTATTTGTACTGCTCCGCTTTCGGATCGTATGTCGCGTTCACTTCTGCTTGTCTACTTCTAACTAACTCCCTCGATCACAAGCCCCCTTATATATACACCCCCAACCATAATCGAGATCATTCTCGAACCTTCTAGAACGCCTACGCAGCAAATGTTCATGCACCTGTCTTGTACGCGTCGTAGTTATTCATTTGAAGGAGTAAACATGTGTCGCTTTGTTTACTTCTCGCATTACACTGCCCCCGCCTTAGAGACGTTTCGTCTCGGAACGTATCCCTGGTAGGCCCATGCAGGAACCTGCAGTTAGCCCCCCGCTTACAGCGAGACGTGGCGTCAAAATAACAGGGGACCGTCTTCCCGAGTCGACATGGTGCAGGCCCAAAACAGCAGACTAAAACTTCCACTCCGGTATTCTTGAACACTACTTCCAGCATATTCCGGACAACCCTCCAGTCCAGCTGATCTCGTCCAGCACCTAACTTGGGGACAGCTAGCTTCCTGATGTCGAGCTCCAGCAGTCGGTCTCGTAGCCTATGCAAGGTTCGCCATACATCGTGATAACATGGTTTAAGGGACCCGATCTCCTTCGTAACCAGATAAAAGATGTGTCTTACGTTGTCACGTAGTTCCAGAACCTTGCCAATTTCCGGGAGTTGCGCTCTGAGTTGTTCCAAGCGCCCGTACTTCTTCTTGAAAACCGTGGCGATACCTCGTGACATTACCAGGTCGGCGGACACGCAATGGGCCAACGAGTATTCTTCAGGTACGCTGAACAAATCCTGTTGTTTTTCACAGGTTACCCCATACCGTGCTTTTCCGGTACCCCCGTAGGCGCTCATAAATTCTTCGAACGAAAGTTCGTTCTCCTGCGCCATCGTGTTTCTTACTCGGGGGACCTCCGCCTCATCGTGCGACCCCTCATAGGGTGCCAACCGATTAAAGTGCACCACTCTCGGCTTGCCGTTTGGTAGTTTGCTTACCCGGTAGACCACGTCATTGATTCGTTTCTTCACAATATAGGGACCTTCCCAATTGGTCTGTAACTTAGGGGACAAACCTCGTTTCTTCTGTGGGTTGTACAGCCAAACTCGATCTCCCATTTGGTAGCCACCCTCTTTAGCGTTGATGTCGTAACGCTCTTTTATGCGATCACTGGCGATATTTAGTTGGTACCGGACTTGATCGTGAATTTCGTTCATCCTTTGCCGCATCCGGGAAACGTAATCTTCCCCCGAAACGTCCTCGTCCGGTCTAGCGCCAAAGATTAGATCACAGGGCAGTTTAAGTTCTCGCCCGAACAGGACTTTGGCTGGAGTTTGTCCTGTCGACTCATGAACGGCCGAGCGGTAGGCCATCAGGAAGAACGGCACGTGTTCGTCCCAGTCTCGTTGATGTGACGAAACCATTTTCGCCAGATAGCGGTTGAGGGTGCGATTCATCCGTTCTACCATGCCGTCAGACTGAGGGTGAAGGGCCGTGGTTCTTGTTTTTCGTACCCCAAACTTCTCACATATCCTCCGGAATAGGCCACTCTCAAAGTTTCTTCCTTGATCCGAGTGTAATTCCATGGGTACTCCAAACCGGCAGATCAGCTCCTTCACGAGCACATCGGCCACTGTCTCTGCCTCCTGATTAGGGAGAGCGTACGCTTCTACCCACTTCGTAAAATAGTCCATTACGACCAGGATGTATTTATTCCCCTTTTCGGTCTCAGGGAAGGGTCCTGCTATATCAATAGCGATCCTTTCGAAGGGGCTCCCGACGTTATATTGTTTCATGGGAGCTTTCGGTCGTCTTTGTGGCCCATTACTTGCGAAACATGTAGTACATTTCTTGCACCAGTCCTTCACGTCGTCTGAACAATTGATCCAGTAGAATCGCTCTCGTACTTTCTGCAGGGTTTTCTTGATCCCTAAATGTCCACCAGACGACTCGTCGTGAAGGTGCCGCAAGACCTCCGGGATTTTACTGGAGGGAATTACCAACTGCCGTCTTTCCTCCGTTCCGTCTTGGCTCTCCAGTACGCGTTTTAGTAGTCCATCCTCAACCACTAACGAGTCCCACTGTGCCCAATAGCTCTTGAGTTTTGGCGAGCCAGGTGATACCTTTTGCCACTCAGGACGCTCTCCTCCCTCCTTCCAAACCAGGATTTCTTTGAGAACCGGGTCTTTTTCTTGCTCTTGTCGTAACGAGGATGGTGTCCATTCCTCGGCGACCACGGTGGTTCGGTAGACTTTCTCGGACTTTTCCTCAGCTCTATGACAATGAGGACATTCATCAGGGCATGGTCTTCTCGAGAGTGCGTCTGCGTTTCCATGACTCTGTCCTGGCCGATGTTCTATAACAAAGTCATACTCCTGGAGCCTCTCGATCCAGCGAGCGATTTGTCCTTCGGGATTCTTAAACTGGAGGAGCCATTTAAGAGCAGCATGATCGGTCCGGATCAAAAACCTCCTTCCACATAAATATTTATGGAAGTGCTCGATGGACTTGACGATGGCCAATAATTCACGTCGGGTGACGCAGTAATTCCTTTCTGGTTTGGAGAGTACCTTGCTGAAGTATCCAAGGACACGTTCTTGTCCCTCCTGGCGCTGCGACAGAACACTTCCAATTCCCACATTGCTCGCGTCGGTGTCCAGGATGAACTGTCCTTCTGGCAGAGGAAAACTCAGCACTGGGGCACTGGTCAACTTCCTCTTCAGCTCGTCGAAGGCAGACTGGCATTCCTCATCCCAACAGAAGTTTCGTCCTTCTTCCGTGAGCCTTGTCAACGGCTTTGCGACGTCGGAGAACATCCAGACATATCGTCGGTAGTACGTGCAGAGGCCCAGAAAACTCCTCAACTGGTGTTTATCTACCGGTATTGGCCACTCCTTCACCGTACTTGTCTTGTCCGGATCAACGGCGACGCCCTCTCTGCTCACTACGTGCCCTAAGTACGAGACCTTCCTTCTGAAGAGTTGACATTTCTTCGGGTTCAGTTTCAGCCCCGCACCTCGCAGTCTCTGGAAGACGTCCTCTAAGTTTTTCAGATGTCCTTCGAAGGTCTTGCCCATCACGATGACATCGTCCAAATAGACTAGGCACGTTTTCCACGTCAGACCCATTAGCACGCTCTCCATCAGCCTCTCAAACGTCGCTGGGGCATTACAAAGTCCGAATGGCATGACTGTAAAATGCCACAGGCCGTTACCGAAGGTAAATGCCGTCTTTTCCTTATCGGCAGGGTCCATTTCGACTTGCCAATAGCCGCTTTTTAAATCCAAGGTCGAAAATATCGTGGATCCAGCAAGGGTATCGAGTGTGTCGTCGATACGTGGTAGCGGGTAGCTGTCCTTTTTGGTGACACTGTTCACCTGCCGGTAGTCTACACAGAATCGAGTAGTTCCATCCTTTTTCTTCACCAGTACTACCGGCGAGGCCCATGGACTGCTTGACGGCTCGATGACCCCGTCCCGCTCTAGGTCCTTGATGATTTTCTCGGCTTCCTCCCGTTTGGCCAAGGGTAGTCGTCTTGCTGTTTGTCGAATCGGTCGTGTCTCGCCCGTGTCAATTTTGTGTGTCACGACCTTGGTCTTTCCCAGCTTTCCATTCTCGGTGGTAAATATATCCTGGTACTTATTTATTAATCCATTGGCCTTCTGTTTCTGTATGGGTGAGAGAAACGCACTGGTCTGGGAAAGAATTTGTTTCAAGTCCTGCGGAGTGTGTCTGGACCTTTCTTCCTCACTAACGCCCCTGACGATGGCTGATGCGGCTATACATGCAGGAAATTTATATGTCATGTTGACAACTGTCTTTATATTTGCCGGGTTTGTTTTTGAGCAAGCCGAGTAATACGTTGTTTTGTTTTTTCGACGTTCTTTTGTTAAGTTGGTAAATAAGGGATTCCTGAACGGGGAACGAAATAAAGAGTATCTAAAAGACGAGTGTTTTAAAAGAGACCCTAGACAGCGTAAAAACCCCTACAATTTTGGAGGCTCGTCCCGAGATTGTGAGTTCGAGTCAGGTAAAGACGAAGTAGACGACCAGGTCCAGGAAAGCCGTCCAGGTCCAGGTGCAGCCGAAGAAGACGTACAGAGAAGCCGTCCAGGTCCAGGAAAGCCGTCCAGGTCCAGGTGCAGCCGAAGAAGACGTACAGAGAAGCCGTCAAGCCGTCCAGGTCCAGGAAAGCCGTCCAGGTCCAGAGAAGCCAGCCGTTCAGGTCCAGGAAGTCACCGCGAGAGGAAACTACGAGACTTCGAGAGATAGTAGAACCTCATCCAGCGTTTCCGTGCGAGATTGATTTTCACAGAGTTGTGAGGTGAACGGTGATAAAGCGAAGAAACATTATAAGGTAGTAAATTTACAATTTTATAAACAAGCGGCGCCATAAACTAGATAATACGACCCTATTGTGTCTAGTGCTGTTTAATACTTGTTTTGTAAATTTTCTGGTTATTACTGTGTATTGTTTATATTGAAATAATGGCGACTTTGGGTCAATTTAAAGAAATTGAGAGTAATATTTCGAAATGTAAACTCAGTGCCGTCCAAGCTTTACATCAAATTGCATATGGTAACGAGGGTCTAAACAGACAGACGCGGAAATCTTTGCGTAAATTTACCGGTTTCAGACTTGATAAAAATTCACCTGAGTATCTTGCTAAAATTAATGACGTTAAACAACAAGTAGAGTTTGCAGATCTCATCGCCGCATGCAATGTTTTAAATTTAGGTTATTCTGGTAAAAAAGACGAGGTGGTAAGTCGCATTTGTTCCTTCATGAATGACCTCAATATCGAGGAAGACGACGAAGAAGACGAAGAAGACGATGAAGAAACTGAAAATGTCGACAGAAACGACCAAGAAGATAAAGAAGACGACGAATCTAATCAAGACGACGATGGAGAAGAAAGAGATGAAGCAGATGATAGGAGTAAGTACAACGCCGCCCCACGACAATCGATTTCGTTTGCTTTAACTTTTCGAGATATCGAAGATAGTATTCGCACGTTCGACGGAGGTGAAGATTACCCTGTAACAAGATGGATTACAGATTTTGAAGAAATTGCAGAGGTTACAGGATGGAACGATCTTCAGAAACTGATTTTTGCGAAAAAATCATTGACGGGATTAGCGAGGTTGTTCGTTCGATCGGAAAAGGGAATCAAGACGTGGACATCGTTGAAAAACAAGCTGAAGCAGGAGTTCGAAACAAAAGTCAGCAGTGCACAAATCCACAAGAAATTGTCAACACGAAGGAAGCAAAAGAATGAGACTGTCCAAGAGTACGTACTGATTATGCGAGAGATTGGCAGTAGAGCGAACATCGAAGCGGAAGCTGTCATACAGTATATAATCGACGGTATACAAGATGATTCATCAGATAAAATTGTACTATACGGAGCCAGAAACTTCATAGATTTCAAGGACAAGGTCAAGATGTATGAAAAAATCAAAGGAGCAGCAAACTTCAGGTCAAGTTACCAGAAACAAGATCGAGAAAGAGATGGAACTTCTAGTAAAACGCGAAACGCAAAAGGAGATAACAAGACGGAGAAGAAGAAGACGAACACGTGTTTCAACTGCGGAGCGAGTGGACACAAGTCGCAAAAATGTCTACACAAAAGCAAAGGAACGAAATGTTTCAACTGTAATGACTTCGGTCATGTTGCAGCAAAATGTCCGAAGAAAACGGAGAAACCAGGGAACAAACCTTCGACGTTAACTGCAAATCTAAATGTCGCTGAAGCCGTACCATCGAATGCAGTGAAATTGATCCTCGACAATGTTCAATTGATAGCTTTGTTAGACACAGGAAGCGACATAAGCGCGATTAGGCAGGATGTTTATGAAAACCATTTTAATGATGTGCAGTTGGACAACACTTCGATTCAAATAAAGGGAATAGGTACAGACAAAGTAAAAACGTTAGGAGCATTTACAAAAATTGTGACAGTAAACGATGAACAACTAACTCTTAAAATTCATGTTATGCCAACCCACTGTCTCAGTTTTAAAGCTGTTGTTGGAAATGACGTATTGTCTCAAGTATATATCACTATTGGAGAAGATGGAGTTATTATCCATAAAAGAGAGAAGGAAAATTTCCTAATGAAGATAACAATAGCCCATGATAACCACGATACACTTCAACACAATGAGGATACAGAACAACAGATAATTGCGAAGAATCTACTTGCAGAATACCAGCCATGTAAAACAAAAAGTACTGAAGTCGAGATGAAAATAATTTTAAAGTCAGAAGAACCGATTTATCAAACGCCGAGAAGATTGTCGTTTGACGAAAAATTAGAAGTAGAAAGACAAGTTGACGAGTGGATCAGAGATGGGATTATAAGACCAAGCTGTTCAGATTTTGCGAGTCCCATAGTACTTGTGAAGAAAAAAGATGGGAGAACCAGAATTTGTTGCGACTATCGTAAACTCAATCGTAACATAGTAAAAGACCGTTTTCCATTGCCATTGATAGAAGATGTGCTAGATCGTCTGCAAGATGCCCGTTATTTCACCACAATTGACCTACAGAACGGATTTTTCCACGTAGCTGTAGAAGAAAGCAGCGTCAAGTACACAGCTTTCGTGACACATAATGGACAATATGAGTTCCTGAAAGTTCCATTTGGATTAAGCAACAGCCCTGCAGTATTCCAGCGGTTTATTTCACATATTTTTAGAGAACTAACCACTAAGAACATCGTAATGTACTACATGGATGACGTCATTATCATGAGCGGTACCGAAGAGGAAGGTAACCAGAGATTGAAGATAGTGTTGGACACGGCCAAGGATTTTGGACTCGAGATTAGAAAAGAGAAATGTCAATGTTTGAGAAAGCGCGTTGAATTTCTTGGATTTATCATTGAAGACGGAAAAGTTCAAATTTCTGACACCAAGTCCCAAGCCATACGTAATTTTCCGGAGCCCAAGATGCATAAGCAATTACAGTCTTTTCTGGGTTTAAGCGGATATTTTCGTAAGTTCATACCGTCGTACGCTATAATCGCAAAACCACTTAGCGATATGCTGAAGAAGGATAAGGAGTTCGAATTCAGAGACGAGCACAAACAAGCTTTTGATAAGTTGAGAGAACTTTTGTCATCAGAGCCAGTGTTACACATATTTCGACAAGGAAGTGAAACAGAATTACACACGGATGCCAGTAAATATGGATACGGTGCCTGTTTATTACAGAAATCAATTGTTGACAATTTATTTCATCCTATTTACTTTACCAGCAAGAAGACGACGCCGGCAGAGGAAAAGTACAGCAGCTATGAGTTGGAAGTACTCGCCATCATTCAAGCCTTAAAAAAATTCCGCGTTTACCTCCTTGGAAACCATTTTAAAATAATTACAGACTGTGCCGCTTTTCAGAAGACTATGGACAAAAAGGATTTGACCACACGCGTAGCTAGATGGGCTTTGTTACTCGAAGAGTTCTCATACGAGATAGAACATAGAAGAGGAAGTCGTTTACCCCACGTAGACGCTTTAAGTCGTTGTCCTCAGATGATGGTACAGGAAATACTCAGTAACGACGATGGACTAATAGTACGCATGAGAAAAGCACAAGATACAGACCCACACCTGAGTGCCATTAAAAAAGTTCTACAAACAGGGAGTTATGAAGATTATTTAGTGCGGAACGATATTTTGTACAAGTATGTTGACGGATTGGAATTATTAGTAGTACCAAAGCAGATGCAAACAGAAATAATTAAGAAGGCGCATGAAATTGGACATTTTGCCGTGGTTAAAACTGCAGAAGTCTTGAAGAGAGAATTCTATATACCAAAAATAAAAGATAGGATCGAGAGTTGCATCAAGAATTGCATACCTTGCATACTAGGAAGCCGTAAAGAAGGAAAGCGTGAGGGAATGCTACACCCTATCCCTAAATATGATGGACCCTTACACACTTACCACATCGACCACTTAGGACCCCTTCCATCGACGAATAAAAACTACAAGTATATATTAGCTGTGGTCGATAGCTTTTCAAAGTTTACTTGGTTATATGCCGTTAAGTCAGCAACCGCCGCCGAGACGCTAAAGTGTTTGAAGACGCAACAACAGACTTTTGGAAATCCACACAGAATTATATCGGATCGAGGAACAGCCTTTACAGCTGACGAGTTCGAGAACTATTGTAAAGAAGAATTCATTGAACATATTCTAATAACTACAGGAGTTCCGAGAGGAAATGGACAAGTTGAGAGGATTAACCGCATCATTATTCCTATCTTCACAAAATTAAGTATCCAGGATCCTCAAAAGTGGTATTTTTACATCGGACGAGTTCAACGAGCACTAAACTCGACTTACCAACGGTCATTGAACAAAACACCCTTTGAAGTATTAGTTGGCGTTAAAATGAAGAACGAAGAACTTAGAATCAAAGAGCTTATTGAGAAAGAAGCTATAGATCAATTTGAAGAAGATCGCGAAGAACTAAGAGCTGATAGTAAGAAGCAAATGTTGAAAGTACAGGAAGAAAATCGAAGGAGTTACAACCTGAGAAGACGTCCACCTCGACCGTACGACTTAGGAGATCTAGTAGCCATAAAACGTACCCAGTTAGGAGGAGGATTGAAGTTCGCCAAGAAATATTTTGGACCATACGAAGTAGTCAAGATTCAGCCAAACGAGAGGTACAGTGTGATGAAGGTTGGTCAGCATGAGGGACCGATGCGCACTTCCACCTGTGCTGAGCACATGAAACCTTGGTTAGGGTATGATGATACCGAATCCGAGACGGATTCTTAGTCAGGACGGCCGAGAGTGCAGGAAATTTATATGTCATGTTGACAACTGTCTTTATATTTGCCGGGTTTGTTTTTGAGCAAGCCGAGTAATACGTTGTTTTGTTTTTTCGACGTTCTTTTGTTAAGTTGGTAAATAAGGGATTCCTGAACGGGGAACGAAATAAAGAGTATCTAAAAGACGAGTGTTTTAAAAGAGACCCTAGACAGCGTAAAAACCCCTACATACATGTGCCCAGCTTCGTACCCTTCTTGATGGTGACCGGGTACTGATTGATGTTAAGTAGCCGCACAGGCACTTCCCTTGAGAGAGTAACGAGCGCCTTTCCTACTAGTACCCCCCGAGCCAGTCGATTGTCATCGTTTTCTGGTTCGATCACGGCTGGAATTCCCTCTTCCACAACACCCCTCAGACAGGTAGAGGTGATCGTTTCGCTTCTTTCCGGGAGAATCACATCTTCTGCCATTATTACGTCTAACACAAAGTTGTCACGATTGTGTAGCAGTAATTCTTCTTGACCGATCCTCAACACTCGGTGTCCGAAATCCAACTGGAATCCATGATTCCTCATGACGTCCATCCCCAGTATGACGTCTTCCTCAATTTCGGCTATGAGTACAGGATGGTCAAACTTCACTCGTCCCAACGTCATGCTAACCGTCGCTTCACCGTGTATTACTGCCTTCTGCCCAGTGGCAGTTCTTAATTGCCACTTACTTGGCCTAATCTTCCTACGGTCCCTCACAACTTCCGAGCGTACGATCGTCTTCGTAGCTCCCGTGTCCACAAGCATGGCGTGGGATCTCCCGTCGATAGTGCCATCGACGTACGCGCTCCCCAATTGGTGGGAAAACGAGGCTATACTGGCCCGGGGGTTCCTATTGCCACGGCTCGACGTCCCCTCCCTTTTATCGACCCGCATTAGTTTTTCCGGGGCCTTTGCCAGCACCGCTGTTTTGGGCCGCGTCTTCTGTGCTGACAGCAGCTCCATGATCTGCTGGACGGCCTTCTCCACGAGTTTTTCTCTGCCTACCTCCTCGGTAACAGCTCGAGCACAACCGTGAATGCGGGAGGCTTCCATTGCTGCCTCATGTTCTAGTGCGATGGCGAGCGCGTTCATTACTGTTTTCGGTCGAGCTAGCCTCAGGGCCATCTGCAGTTCCTGGTCCCGCAGCCCGCTCACGAACGTCTGCACTGCGAGGCACTCCATCATCTGTTCCGGTGCCGTGGGATACGCCAACCTCACTAGTCTGGCTACGTTCGCTTCGAACTCCTGCAGGGTCTCGTTCGATCTCTGACGGCGATTGGACATCTGGGATTGATGGACTTGCTCCAGATGTGTTTGGCCGAACCGCATTTCCAGTCGCCTCAGCAGCTCATTGTAATTCCCGGCTTCTTCGGTGGATAGCGTCTGGAGAACTTCCAACGCCTCTCCACGTAAGGCTACCGTTAGGGAAACAGCTTTCTCGTGAGGGGACCAAGCATTAGCCTCCGCTGCTGCCTCAAACTGCTTCTTGTAGCTGGCCCACGGAATTTTTCCATCGAACGTTGGGGGCGTCACTCGATTAGTGCATATCGAGTTCTGTTGAACGACCGCCTTTATTTCTTCCTTCGTCTCGCCGCTACTGACTCGCCTTAGTCGTTCTTCCAACTGCTTCGTCTTCTGTTTAATTTCGCCTTCTTTCCCCTCGCCGCTACTGACTTGTTCTAGTCGTTCTTCCAACTGCTTGATCTTCTCTTCAATCTCCTTACGCTGAGCCTCCATCTGGTCGGTTATCTGAGCAGTAATATGAGTAATTATGTCTTCCCTCTGGCCGGCGATTTGAGCAGTGATGTCTTCCTTCTGGGCGGCGATTTGAGCAGTGATGTCTTCCCTCTGATCGGCGATCTCTTCCCTCTGGGCAGCGATTTCTTCCCTCTGGGCGGCGATTTGAGCAGTGATGTCTTCCCTCTGGGCGGCGATTTGAGCAGTGATGTCTTCCCTCTGGGCGGCGCTTTCTTCCCTCTGGGCGGCGATTTCTTCCCTCTGGGCAGAGATTTGAGCAGCGATGTCTTCCCTCTGGGCGGCGCTTTCTTCCCTCTGGGCGGCGATTTCTTCCCTCTGGGCAGAGATTTGAGCAGCGATGTCTTCCCTCTGGGCGGCGCTTTCTTCCCTCTGGGCGGCGATTTCTTCCCTCTGGGCGGCGATTTGTGCAGTGATATCTTCCTTCTGGGCGGCGAACTGCTTCGTTATGTCGTCGTCTTCGAACTCGAAAACTTCCGGGTCCTGGCCATTTTCTTTCAAAAATGCCGAGAGTCGGTCCTGGAGTTCGGTCTTCTTCCCTCCTGTTTCCAATTCCCGTTCCTCGAGTTCTTTTTTTAACTCGGCCACTTTTAATTCGCGTAACTTCTTCATGATCCGCTTTTCTGACACCAATGTAACGTTTATTTTATAATTTATTTACATTAATTGAACACTAATTTATTTAACACACTAAACTACTTGTTCACTAGACTAGACACTACATAATTTATTTGTACTGCTCCGCTTTCGGATCGTATGTCGCGTTCACTTCTGCTTGTCTACTTCTAACTAACTCCCTCGATCACAAGCCCCCTTATATATACACCCCCAACCATAATCGAGATCATTCTCGAACCTTCTAGAACGCCTACGCAGCAAATGTTCATGCACCTGTCTTGTACGCGTCGTAGTTATTCATTTGAAGGAGTAAACATGTGTCGCTTTGTTTACTTCTCGCATTACAATATATATTTTATAATTTACTAATTAATTCGACTGTATTCTATTCTATAGAATCTATAGATACTCGGTTTGAATTCTAATTATAGATTCTATTAATCTAACTTTATCTAGTTTAGTGCTCTATATAAAATTATCCTGTAGTATTCTTTGTATTCCTACTGTTGGATAATATATCATTATTATTAACATTATAATTCAGTAAGTGTTATCTTGGTAAAATTTTAACTCAAATTGTAGTTCTGAGATATATATTTTTAGTGATCACTGATTTAATTTATGCAGCCAATACCGCTTCATATAAGGAAAATGCTTCAAAATTTTTTTACTCTGCATCTGGACCTATTATCTCCCTTCCGACCGTTACGACGGTGATATCCTGCCCAAAGCTTTTTTGCCTTGTAATAAGTCAAGTGGAGGGACGAAAAAACAGATGCGAATATCCAAACAAACGCACTTGCCTTCCTCCTCTTAATCGCGTTTCACCCTTCCGGTCCATGTGTTAAAGGTTGAAACTGTAAAATTGTCCCGATTTGGATCCCAGCTGGCCAAACGAAAGCCAAAGAGACAAGAGAATGTGGCCCAGCCCGGCAGGGGCGGAGCGGAGAAACTTAGAAACCGAAAGGAATAAAAAAATCGCTAAATGCCCAAACCTACAAGAATATCATCACTTCTAGGATAGCTGAGAACCTGAAATTTTGGATACATACGATCTAAGCGTACAAACGCCCATAGAGATTCGAAAAATCCAGAAATTTAACCTAGTAGATATGGGGTGGTTTATAATTTCGCTCTCCAAAGAGGGAGACATCTACATATACAAATCTGTGCAATACAACGACACGGCGAATATGTTCAAATATAAGCTTAAAATAGTTTTCTAGTTGTGTTTGCTCACCTACTAGTAATCCCACAAAATTAGCATTGTATAACCGATTCATAAAGAACACGTACATCCATAATGAGGGAAGACTTTTATATTAAAGTTTATATTAATTTTGTTTACTGACAATGATTATTTTTTATTTGGAAACTATTGAAAAAAACAAACGCGAATTTTTTTCATCACGAGGGTAGAGAAAATATAATGTAATGTATTTTATTATTTCGTGCCCGAAAAACAAGAAACTTTATTTTGGTTAAACATGGTCAAACATGATTAAAGCGTTGGCTCCAGTATGGTTCAGAAAAGTATTATAATTGCCTTTTCCAAGGGGACGAAAAATAAGGAAGAAATTCATTTTTCTCCGTTTCATTAAGAAAAGTTAGAAACTTTAATCTATGTACGGTCATAGGGTTGGCCGCTGAATATCACCAAAAGGTTTAAATACCTCAAAATTTATTTACCGAGGGAACTTGGGATGAAATTTATGCGACAGTAGCTAAAAAACTCGAAATTGGAAACTTGGTAGGTCATAGAAATAGCGCTCTCAGACATTTGGCATTCATAGAGGAGAGAAATAGGAGTGAATTTTAATTTTAATTTTTCTATTACGAGATACTTGCCGAAGACTTAGAAACTTTAAACCCGAAAAATTTATAGCTTAGGCCCTTAGTGGCTCAAAAAATTAAAAAATCGCCAGTTTCCCTCACTGAGGAGGTGTAAAATGGGGTCAATTTTTTTTATACTACCTAAATACCTAGAAACTTAAAACTTAGTACTGGAAGATGGTTCATAATAGTCCGATAATCCTAAATTTTACTTTCTGAGGGTGTGGGAAAATGGTAGGGCTAGTTTTTCCTCCTAGCGAAGTCTGGTATGCTTTGTTATATGTTTACGGCTAATTCAGTATAAAGCGTACAGGATACAAATAAACATAAATAAAAGTAAGCTTCTGAAACTTATGTCCTAGGTTATTATTATTACGTTACTAAGTTATATTTAATGTTGTCCACCATAAACTGTTGCCTACATAAAAACTGTGTTGAATACAAATTGTATGTTGTTACTTGAAGTAAAATTGTAGCAAAAAACAATGTATCATCCAATCCAATACGATAAAACGCTCTCCTCGGCATCTTTTTGCCGTAATATTTCCTGTCCGGTTCTGTGTCAATTTTCAGTTGCACACTACCGTACAGATTACTAGTCCGTCTCCAGATGTTATACAGTAATCTAATAGCTAAGCTAAACAGAAGAGTCAAGTGTACATCTGGAATTCTTTTAAAACAGCGGTAGGCGTAACTGAACAACATCTGGTCCAGAATATACACTTAATAACAATTGTCGTTTCCGTCTTGAGCTGCTCTTTTTCTTCTTATTTTCTCCTCTCTCCTTTCTCTTAAAAAGATTGTCACCGTGGAAAGGGGGACAAAAGGAAAACATTTTAATAAAATTCATTTACTTAAAATATTTTACCTGGTTTTTAATTTATTGCAATTTTATGTAATCACAATGTATTTAGTGAAATGTCAGGCAAATGTCTGACGTCCTCTTTTGTCCTTTTTAGCAATTGTATTGGATTATCCATATTTTTGTGAAGCTGGTAGTAAAGTTTTTCCCGATGTAGACTATGGAGGATAAATCTTACACTGAACGAAAAAGGTACGTGATATTAATAAAAAAGTACATCAAATCAATGAACGTCGACATAAATTTCGGGCCGATGGCAGGTGTTGTTGATTCAATGAACGGTCGTACATAAATTTCTCTATTCATTATGTTACGATTGCTGTACATTGAGTTAATGTACAGTAGACATAGATCTATGTTGGCGGTTATTAATGTGATGTTTGCTATGTGTTAAATCAATGAATTGTGAGCATAGATCTAAGGTTGCCGGACGTTAATATTATGTACGACATACATTAGGCCTATGATTGCTGTACGTTAAATTAATAAACAGTGAGCTTGGATCTATGATCGCCGGTTATTGATATTACGAACGATCAACATTGGCTTATGATTGCTGTACATTAAATCAATAATTGGTGTTGATAGACCTATGACCTCCAATTATTAATTGCAGTGACTTTTGAAAAAATATTGCATGCAGCGTTTCAGAAGCATTGGAACACGGAAGGAGGAAATAATACATACCACTTTCTAATTCTTTGCAAAGGGATTTGCAGAATAATAGCCTTTTTTGTTACATCAATTTTTTATTACATCAGAAACTCACAAATCATATGAATCTTTGGGCTCTCAAGCGACACGTTATGTTTATAAAATGGCTTCTCCATTTGGAACAAAACTTGGCCGATGGCACCAAATATCCATGGATCGCCCATAAAATTGATGCGTATTTTCAATCTGAAAAAAAGAAGGGGAAATGGTAAACCAAACCTAGATTTACGCTTTAAAAAAATGTTTGTTTCATGGCGTTAGAAAGTAAAATTCAAATTTTATAAACACCATAAGTTTTAGAACATTAACAGTTGTGTTTATAACTATTTCTACACAAAACAAAGTCCGAGCACGATGTCAAGCACAAAAAGATATATTACAGTTATTTAGCAACGGATATCCATTATCTGAAACAAGGATTTAAAGAAAATATTTTTTAATGTAAAAGGTTTTAGAAAAGCAATATTTCCTATTTTTTAAGTATGTAAAATAGAACTTACTTTCTTTACAAGCATCCTCAAACGCTTTCTTTAGAAGGCCTTTAGTAGTTTAATTTTTTATGTGTCCGTCTTTCTGTAGAAATGTCACTGTGTGGGGAAACCATTTTTCCCAATTATTTAAAAGTAATTCCCAATTTCCGAAAGCAATCTCATAGTCTATACCAACCTAAAAAATAAAAGTGTTATAAGTAATACAAAATTAGACATTTTCCTAAATGATTCGAAAGAAAAATAAAATTTTAAGACTACCTACTAGTAAGAGATTTGGTTATTGCATAGAACTGTGTCATTTCAACTTTCCGATAATGCTAATACTTACCAATTTTCCATTCTTAGAGGGAAATACTATTTCTTTCTCGAGCCTGTTCATCTATCACACAATAATTTGGCACAATTGGTATAATAGTTAGAACGCTGTACTGCCTCTTCTACTTTATCAGACCGACTGGAGGAAATTCAAGTCTACGACGGTGATTCGTAATATTAATGTTCGCCGACATCGTTTCAAGTTCCGACAACATTAAATCTGCTGCGTTTTTAAAAGTTAATGGCTGGCTTCGTAAAATCAATGTTTGATGTTCATTGAAACAACGAAAACCGTTCATAAATTTTTTATGTTTGCTGTTCATAGATCTATGACGAAAATTTATCGTTATAATGACGAAGAACGTTGTTTAATAATCCTCAAACATTAACTCAATGAATTGTTACATTAGATTAATGGATGAAATATTTAATTTTAATGTTTGGCCTTCACTGTTTAATGTTGGCTCGTTTATTGGTTCAATGTATGAAGTCATTAGTTTATGACCAGAAATCGTTGTAACAATCACCGATTCATAATATTAATGTTCACAAAATTGACGACGGCCGTTCATTAATTTTACGTACGAAATTTTTTTCTGTGTAAAAAAATGTCATTATAAATGGGTTAATACGTATGTATATGAGTATTGTTTCTCTCGAACCAATTGTTACATCTTGTAAATTCGAGTTAATTTATTATTGTTACATTTTTATACATATATACATTTGTGTTTTCTCGCCGTATTTTTAAGGAAGTCCCTAATATTTGTTCCTCAAATATGTATAAAACTGGATTAAATTAATTGAAGAAAGGACAAGTAAGAGCGATTATATCTCTTGCAAAATTTGCTTTCATATTGATGTATTATTACATTATGTTATACCGTGGTTTATACCCTCTTTTATTCTTATTTTTTCTGAGGTAGGTACTTCTCGATGTATTTACAAGCGTTAGACTGCATAGTTTCTGGAATTCTACTTATCGAGTAGGGGCAAGTGATTAAATTAATAAAATAGCTAAAAATTTTAAACTTGCCACACTTATTCTTTAAACCCACGAATGATTGAAAAAAATCCAAAACCTCAAATTTCACATACCGATGGGGGGGAACACCGCCGATGGGAGGGATTGGAAAAAGGGGAGAAATTTATGTAATAGGTAATAAATATTTAGGAACAGAAAATACGGTACGGTTCGCAAAAATATTATTACTTCAATTCTTTTTCTAATGGATGAAATTTTATATGTTATATGTTATTTAATATGTTAATTCAAATATTAAGTTTATTGAAAACATTTAAAGCGTTTTGAAAAAAATTGGGAAATCGAAAAAGTTCAAGAGTAAAGGAATTACCAGAGTAAAGCGTCCTTTAAGGACATTTTAGTAAAAAATTTTTGAAATAAAAAATGTAGCTATTAGGTAGGTCAGTTCAAATCTACAATTTGGTAAAAATAGGTTGTCGTTTTGAAGAAAATTGAGAAAAACTGAAAATTCAAAAAAGTAGAGGACCGTCTCCTCCACGATCTACAGCCGGCTACCATTTTAAAATTGTGGGAATGCTTCCTGAGATCGACGGAAAACTTTACAGAAGCCAAAGGCAGAGTGGATCTAGCAAAGCCACATGCAATTTATGTGGCCCATTTTTGTGCAAGTAAAATCTAGCGTCTAGCCGTCTAGCGTGTAGGTTAGTTAGCCAACTATAACATTTGAAATTTTAGATCTATTTTTCATTTTTTTATTTTCTGTGTGCAAAACTAAAAGAAGTGTACTATTCATCTGCTGTAGATATGTATAATGAAATAACTAGGATCATTCACGAAGCAGCGTCGGAAGCCATCGGAGAATTAGACAATCACAAAAAAGAAAACTACCCCCAATGGTGGAGTCCAGAAGTAGAATCAGCTGTTAGCCAGAAAAAAAGGCTATACCAAACATGGCTCAACACAAAAGACCCAGATGATAGAAAACGATATGTGACAGCAAATAGAGAGGTCAAAAAACTTGTAACAAAAGAAAAGAACGAAGCGTGGAATCGAACATGTGGACACTTAGACAACTACATAGGGTCGACTAAGTCAAGGGAAGCGTGGAAAGTGTTGAAAAGCCTCAGGACTAATAGTAAAGAAAAAGTAACTCCAAACAACATCCAATTAGACAAATGGGTACGATACTATGAGGATCTACTAACGGAAAACAGACCAAATTTCTTACCTAACACAACAGAAGACTCTGAGACCACCCAACTGGAAGACAGTCTGCTGCACGAAGAGGACGAATTAACACCGACTGAAGTAAAAAAAGCTGTTTCTGAGTTAAAAAACGGGAAGGCTCCTGGCCCTGGAGGTATACCGGCTGAGCTACTGAAGTATGCACCAGATATTTTGTACGAACTCTTAGCATATGTATTTAATCAATTTATCCGTGGAGAAGACCCACCAGAAGAATGGAACATCGCTTATATCAGTAATATTTATAAGAAGGGCGACAGACGATCGTGCTCAAATTATCGCGGAATCAGTGTTATCAACTCCATTTCAAAAGTGTATGGGAAAATCTTAAAGGAGAAAATAGAAAGCCAGTTTAAGGACAACGAAGAACAATGCGGGTTTAGAGCCGGTAGGTCATGTGTGGATAACATCTTTACATTCAAACAGACAGTAGAAAAAAGACTTGCGCATAATATGGAAACCCACGCAGTCTTTATAGATCTAACTAAAGCCTACGATAACGTTCCCCTAAGCAGACTGTGGGAAACCATGGAGAGACAGGGAATAAAATCGAACTATATTAAAGTAGTCCAGAAGCTATATAAAAATATGACCGCCAGAGTAAAAATGGGTAGTAAAATATCACGAGAATTCCGCGTTACGAAAGGTCTTAAACAAGGCTGTTGCATAGCCCCAACACTGTTTAAAATATTCGTGAAAGGAGCTTTAGAAAGCTGGAGTAAGAAGTGCTCAAATCTCGGAGTACCGATAGGACATAAGAGACTGTTCAGCTTACATTTCGCAGACGACCAAGTTGTGTTGGCGGAAGACGAGATGGACATCCACTATATGGTTAGAAAGCTATATGAAGAATACAAGGAGTGGGGTCTGCCAATCAACAGCACAAAGACAGAATATTTAATAGTGGGAGGAACAGGATCTGATCTTATCTTGGGAAACGGCACAATCAGAAACACACGAATATTTAAATATCTGGGGGTAAAATTGACGGACACAGGAGGAAGCAGTGTGGAAATAATCAGCAGAGTCGGACAAGGTAGGACAGCTATCCGTCAGCTACACAGCACCCTATGGAACGACAAAATATCAAAAGCAAATAAGATTAGGATTTACAAAACCATAGTGGAAAGTATAGCTACCTATGGAGCTGAGCTTTGGGAAATCTCGAATCGTAATAGCTCACGCATAAACGCCATGGAAATGGACTTCTGGAGAAGATGCTGCCGGAAAACAAGATTAGACAAAGTTAGAAACACTGATATCAGAGAGGAAATGGGCATAGACATGAGTACATTGGAAACTATTGAAATAAAAAAACTGAAATGGTATGGGCACGTCAATCGGATGTCCAACGATAGATGGCCAAAAAGAATATTAGAGTGGTCTCCGCCCAACAGAAGGAAAAGAGGTAGACCAAAACGCGCCTGGGAAACAGAAGTGAAAGAAGCCATGGACAGAAAAGGGTTAAAAGAAGGCGACTGGCGCGACAAAAAGGCTTGGAAATTAGGATGCGAGAAACGGCCACCAGAGCTGTAAATAACTCGTCTATATATATATATATATATATATATATATATATATATATATATATTTTCTGTTTACATTTGTTGTAGCGTGAACTTTACTAAGTTCTATATAAAATTTGCGTTAAGTGAATGTTCAGATCTGTATAAAGGATATTTAAAGACGCTTCTGCAACAAAGAGAAAAATATTGAACAAACCAAGAGGTATAAATTGAAAAGAAAGGAAAAGGAAAAAATAATCAATTTCTTCTGATTCTAAAATTATAAAAATTCTACAAAGAAGTCCAATAATAATATATTATATAGAATATATAATAGAATATAGAATAGTATATAGAATGCATACATGACTTCTAGTTTAACCTACTATAAGTTGCATGTCTATATTTTTTACTTTTCCAGCACCTCAAGTTATCTAAATAGACTAAGTTGTTTCGTGTCAACCACTGATAAAATATTGTCTTCCTCTTTATGTGAAAATTTACACTCCTTGAGAAAATGTTCACCTGTTTAACGTGAGGTTATGCAACGAAGATTTGGCTCGGTTTTACTTACGGGAAATAAATAATATTTGGGGCACACGTGCAAACGGTCTCTAGAGTTGGCACATTATATGCATTGGTAAAACTCGCTTATTATTGTAGTTATTATTAATGGACCTCACATGCTGAGCTGTATTGTATTGTTTGTAGTGCGGAAAAGAGAGAAAAAGGGAAAGGGAGGGACTGTTCTCTATAATTATGCACGGGAGTGCGAGGCGACTACGACAAACTCAAATGCACAGAAGAGGATATTAACAAATATTTCAGAACACGTTGAAAGAGTTATAGGAAAGTACGATGGTTTTCTAATCTAAGAAAAACCGGAATGGGATAAATTACATTCGATGTTGTTTAGAGATTCCTTTAGAGATTTAGAGAGTTCATTATTCTGGATCCAAATCTGAGCCAGATTGCAGATTTTAAACATATTTGGGTTTTAAGTTGAATATATATCACGCAGGAAGTGTGAAAGGGCAACCGTAGACACGTGTCGTGTTTCTGACTGTTGGTCGTCATCAGTACGGTGCAGCCTGTTCGAAAGGGTTTGCAACAAGCGATGGAAAACAAACAAGGACACCACACAAGGGGCCAACCGCACATTTGCGACCTCGGCCAGACAGCTAAGGAATGTCGGCTTGTCACAGCGTCACCACAGAGGCAGTTCTAGCCAACCAAGGTGATGAATCCTTACCCAGGAATGATCACAGCAGAAGTGATCATGCGGTGAAATAAATGGACAAGGAAATCATGGGTAAAACCGCAGGAGAGTTTGGAAAGTGTGAAAGTTTTTGTTTGTTTTCCATCGCTTGTTCCAAACCCTTTCGAACAAGCTGCACCGTACTGATGACGACCAACAGTCAGAAACACGTGTCTACGGTCACTTTTCCTATATCTTTATATATATATATATCGAGTTAGATCAAGATCAAGAATAATGGAATATCTGGAGTAATCTAAGGAACATATGACACTATGGTGTGATATAGTGTGGTGCATCTAAAAATTTTATGTCTCATACTAATAGTATTCTCGGATCATATATTAGCATTATTTCAAAAATGTGTATTATAGTTTGCAGGAGTACGTCATATTTAATTTATCAAAGGTCAAAGAAGTAGCAGGATCGATAAGGTTGCGCAATAATCGCGTAATCTTGAACTCGGCTAACAATACAATTACAGAAACGTTCGCCAAAATCACCTCTGGTGGGAGGAAGCATTTTCGGACAGAACATACTATTTGGGGTTACACATACAATAAAGATACAATCGCGTTTCATGAATTTGGATTGTGCGGTTTTCTTAACATTCAGCAACGTACCATAAAATGAACATTTGCGTTCTTGTAGAGGTTCTCTAAATAATTATTCTATAATTAAAATCCACTTTTTTAAATGACACCAGCGACGTAGAAAAACTCCAAATGTTACTTAATTTCAATCATTTCATCTACTCTCGCTGAAAGAATATTAAATTGGCCGATAATAGCGAAGTTAGTAACAAGTAACACGATGTACAATCACTCAGCTAGACGTAGTCACCGGGATGGCACCAAGCCAAAGAAATTACACTCAAATAGATCAAGTACTAATACCGAAAAGGAAAAGATCAAATCTACAAGATGTTAAAACATATAAAGTGGCATGCGCTGATACTGACCATTTCTTTGTGATGGTAACAATGAGACAAAAAGTGTGTGGTGGTGAAAAAGTGGAAAGAAGATCAACTAAAAAGAGAAGATGTGATAAGAAGAATAAAAAGGCAAAGAACTGGGTGGCTGGGGCACATGTGTGGAGAGGAGGCAGATCGCTATTCTATTCTACAGACAGCCCGAGAACTAACCGGTTGCAAGAAGTAAAAGCAGGCCTAACCAGAGCTGGAGTATGCAATTGGCTACAGAAAAGCAGGGATGGAAAAACGTGGAAGGATATATATGCAATCCAATAAACAGTGATGGGGACTAATCCAACCCTAAAAAGTAGAATTAAAGAGTTTTGAGGTGATACTCCTCCAGGATGACTAGCCATCAAATATATAAAATAGAGGTTAAAGACGCTCGTCAGAAATACTATCCAGTTCGGAATATAAACTATATTTATAATCCGAACTATATTTAAAATATATTGTAATTAATTATAATTAAACTGGAATATACATATGACGATGTACTCATCTTCGATCGCAACCTAATGTCACCCTTTTATCTACCCCCTTAGAAAGTAAAATTTGGCATTATCGGATTTTTTAAACCGTTCGCAGCCCAATACCAAGCTTCCACTTTCCATCTATTTAGTAATTATTCCATACATTTTACTTCCTAGATAGGTAAAATTAGGGATTTCAACTAAAGGGCCTAAGCTATAATTATACAGAGTTTAAAATTTCTGTTCTGAAGGTATACCTCGGAGCAAAAATGCGTTTTGCCCCTATTTTTCACTCCCTCAGAAAAGGCAATTCGGGAACTGCGAATTTTTATGGGCTTATTCGGGATCGCAGCTATTAGCGTGAAACATTTCCAGTTTCCAAGTGCCTTAACATTTTAGAACATACATACATACATAAAAGCATATACAAAAATGGAGATCTGGTCATAATCTGGTCTATATAATAAATATGCCGATGTATCCGGCTTCATTAGGTGATCACCCAATCTGATTCCATTATCTCCCAGAAAAAAGACGATGAAGAAATAAGAAGTGAAATTTAGGGCCACTGCATTTTTCTGGACTATCTGGGAACCCAATCTATAACTATACCATTCATATGGCATGAATTTCACTATTTTTCTACCCTCTCAATAAGTGAAATTGGGAATTTTTAATTTTTCTCTATCCACTCGGGAACCTAAATTATAATTGTGCAAAGTTTCAGGGTTATAGAAATTCTTTCCCTGTGTAACGTTTATTTTCTAATTTATTTACATTAATTGTACACTAATTTATTTAACACACTTAGCTACTTGTACACTAGACTAGACACTACTTAATTTATCTGCACTGCTCCGCTTTCGGATCGTATGTCGCGTTCACGTCTGCTTCTCTACTTCTAATCCTCTCCTCGATCACAAGCCCGCTTATATATATACACCTTGATTCTGATCTAGAACCTTCTCGTATATTCTCCATAGTTCCGGAAGGAACCCGATTGTTCTTTTAATAATGTTTACTTAGGAAATGTTCAGAAGGTCTTAAATTACTTTCCGTAAACAACAATCCGGGAGAATTCATGGAGCTGTCTTTTAAGCGTCGTGGTAATTCCTTTGAAGTAGCCGCTTCGCTCGGATCGAGTAAACATGTCTCGCGTTGTTTACTTCTCACATTACACCTGTTAAACAAATTTAATCCCGTTTTCTGCCTCCTTATATATATAAGGGAATAGAGAAGAAAAATTCTAGGTTTTTAAATTATTTCGTCCACTTGTGGGCCTAAGTTATAACTCTACCAAGTTTTCAACTATTAGGTTGAAACCTTCCGATCAATATTACAAAATAATTTCGTTCTTATTTTTTTACCTTTTCTGAAAGTGAAATTTGAGATAATCCGATTTTTTCGAACCATCTGGGAACCCAATCTATAACCATCCCACGCTTACAGTTTGCAGCTATTTATTGCCTATTCCATGATTTTCATTCTCTTTCGAAGGTAGGTGAATTCCGGGTTTTTAAATTTTTTTCGGCCACTCTGGAGCCTAAGCTCTGACCGTGCAGAGTTTAAAAGTTTAGTTACCCTAGAAAGGCCTAGGAATAAAACCGATGAAAATATATACGTGTATATATAAGCGGGCATCCCACAGCCGCTGTCGTTTCCCGCATTCCGATCGCCATCTCTTCCTATCTCTCCAGGTGTCTTCATCTATTGTTCTGTCTTTCATGATTTCCCTAATTTCATTTATCCACGACTTTGGTGGTTTTCTTTGTTTTCTTCTATTCCTTAGGTTGTATTCCACGTGTCTTCCCAGATGCGGTCAGTGCCATGTGCGGTCAGTGCCCTGTGCGGTCAATAGTTTCGAAATCCCAGGACAGGCCAATTTATCGGGGTACTCGGTATCGGGTGTCTTATGCGGTCACAATCAAAAAACGTCCCAGATGTGATCCCTCGAAAATATTTTTGCAAGGTAACAAATACTTTTACATATTCTTTATGTTAATGGTTAATTAATGGTTAATACAAATTGAAAATAAATACATTGTTTTTCCTTGCACTCTCGCAAGTAATTCATGCTTTACAGGACAAAACAAATCTCATACATTCTCTTTTCACGCCTCAAAACATCGAAAACCATAGTAATTATTTTTCCATATCGGCCGAGGGTGTCTACCGAGAAATTCGGTGACTTCGGAAATGACGACCGCACATGGGAAGGCACCTGCACATCAGGTAGAAATATTTTTGGAGTGACCGCATCTGGCACGATTTTTCACATTGACCGCATGAGGCACGACCGCTCGTGGCACGGAGCCGTATTCCAGAGCTCGTCTTGGCCATCTGTTTTCCTCCATGCTTCGCACATGTCTGTAAGCTGCCTAGTTTCTATCCCTTCTGACGTTTTATGTATTCTGTTGGTTCTTCGTCTGATTTCAGTATTAGGTATATGATGTTCTGTTCTTGATATGCGACAGGCTCTTCTCAGCTAGTCCATTTCAACAGTGTCCAGCTTTTCATTTTCTTTCTCGGTCATTTGCCAAGACTTCGCTCCATATGTAAGGATAGGCTCCACAATTGTTTTGTTGATTGTCATTTTAGTTTTGTTAGATGAAAGTATTGAATTTAGAATATGTACACTTTTTCCATCTTGCTGCACTGTGTATTCGATATTGCGATCTGTTCCTCCTTTACTAGAGACGATAATTCCCACAGATTTGTAATTGTGGCATCTTTTTATTTGCCTTATTTCCAAATCTGGGTCTTCGACTTCGGTACTTACTAGCATAGATTCTGTTTTTATCATGTTCATACTTATCTCCCTTTTTTTCTTACTCATCTCTGAGTTTCCTGAGTATATAATCTGCTTCTTCTTCTTCGCAGCTTGCAGCTATCACTTGAACATTCGCGAAGAACAGTGTCGTCAAATCGTAGTTATAAATTTTTAGTCCCAGTCCCACGCACTTGTCTCCATTTGTTTAGTGCTTCTTGGATATGTAATTTAAATAAGGCAGGAGAAAGACAATATTCTTTTTTCAGACCCTTCGCTACTGTGAATGTGGTCGAGAGAGTATTTTCTATTTTAGCTCTGAGGAAACTTATACATATTGTAATGAAACGGCTTGCCGCGAGATAAACACGCCTCGAGCTACCCAAGTTCGCCGAATCAGTAATCCCGAGAAAGGCGGTTCGAGAAGAGTCGAGAAGGTTCGACGCGATAACAAGTTCCTCGAATTCGAGAATCTTCTCCCGAACCGACAGGAATGTTCTCGAAAGCGATGCGCTATACATAAAAGGGAGATCGACAGCTGAGAGAGCCAGTTGAAGAATCGGAGCGTAAACATATCGGGCGACGAACGAGAAACCGGCGCGCTAAATAAATGAACATCTGTGTGTGAAATAAATTAAGTGTTAAAGTTAGAAATAAATTAGTTAGGACAAATCGCGTAGTGTTTAGATTTTAGTAAATAGTAAAAACGTTACAATATTTAGCAGTGCTCTTACATATGCTTTACCAAGGTCCGTCTTCGTTAAAACATTAAATAACAGTTTCAAGGGAATTGTATCGTAGCCCTTCTCCAGGTCTATGAATCTAGATGCGTAACAAGGTTTCGAGCTGCTCGCTCTTCAATTACCTGTTGAAGAGTGAATGTGTTGTCCGTGCATCATTTTCCTGCCATGAATCCACTATGTTCTTCAGTTTCGTTATACTCCTCTTCAATCCTTTTTTTCAATATGCGACCATACAACCGTTTGTCAGATAGTCACAAATTTACAGTCACAAAGTCACAAAGCTAGTCTATAATTTCCGCATTACTTTCTGTTTCCCTTTTTACTTTCTCATATGGGGGTACCCATACAATAACAGAATAGTATATTATTATACTAGTTTAATAAGACGGAGTATTGTCACAAGAGAGTTTTAAAGCACTACGAGCGAAGCGAGGAGTGCTTTAAGGCTGTTTAGCACGCTTCAGTTTCCTATGTCTCGTAATGTAAATTTGTAACAGCGATAGAAAGAAAACTAGACGACAGTTTGTCGTGATTTTTTGACTGTACATTTAGAAAGTGTAGATCTTTGACAGGCCGTGCCAATTTTTTCAAAAATAATGTTGTTTTTCCAATAAAGCGGATTTAGTAAGTAAAAAATCTAAATTAATTTTATTCTTCGCAATATTGATAAAACATTAGTTATTGGAGCACGAAATGTCTTAAGAATTATGTATTACTTCATATTCTTTAAATACTGCAAAATGTTTGCATTTTAAATTTTGAGTTACATTTGTTATTAATTTAACGGGCACGCCCCTCGGTTCACTCCGCCTTTTAAGAAGTGGGGACGGTACCTGAGGCTGGACTTTTCTAACGTACGATTCAATAATATTGAACTAGTATGCTTACGGCTTTCGGTGAGTGAGCGTTTACGACTTGGGTGACAATACAATATTGCACCGTTACTTTTGCAAACATATCGCCATAGGGGGTACATTAAGGGTTGAAATTATAGATTATAGATATGGGGATTTCTCCTTTTCTTCGGTTCTCTTTTTTTTAAACAATAATATTTACTTATCTAGGCAAGTGTTTCAAAGTTTAAATAATATTTACCTGCAATTATATTTGTTATGTTTGTTACTGAATTTTAATGGTCAAAATATAGTGGTTAGCTTATTTTATTCTACATCTCTCGGCAGGGATTACTTTCACAAAAGCCGGTGGAATAACATGTGGAAATATTCTCTCTACACGTATTTTTTACAGATTCCACTAATGAACTGACCTGACGTTCGCTTTTCTATTTCTCCGAAAGAAATTTGAAAATATTGGTTGAATAAATTCATTACAAATAAAATTAATAAGGTATTTATCATAAAATAAATCATGTATGCCAGAAGCGCATTTCCCTTCTTTCAATTGATACCTATCTCACTTGTTGGGGTAGAAACTTATATACAGTTCAAATAGATATGAAATAAATTGTTTTTTAATGTTTATTTTAAGAGAATGTAATTTTCCGTAAATTTTCACCCGTCAAGTGCGGTATCAATTTAAACATGAAAGATTGCGATTTGCGTAATTTGCATAATGCGATTCTGGTGCGAATGATTTATTTGATGATAAACACCTTACTCATTTTATTTGTGATGAATTTATTGAACCCATTTCATCAAAATTTTTTCTGAAAGATATAAAAGCGACAGTCAAATCGGTTTATTAGTGGAATCCGGAATCCGGAAATATGCGTCTAGAGAGGATATTTGCACAGGTTATTCCAGACTTTTGTGAAATAGGCGACGAAACATTTAACCTCGTAATTTTTTGCAGTAAGATATGGATCGAGATGCGGTTTTTTGCATTCGGTTCGTGAAAGCGTCTAACAAATTTTGTGAACATTTGTATGAAGGACAAATGCAAAATTGCATCGGTGCATAAGAAAAATGCATTTTTATACGTGTCGGTAGTTAACAAATTTACAACTCTGTAAATAATGACGGAAATGAGTTCAATTTTGTTACTCGGGGGTTTTTGGGGTCGCTGAAAACGAATAACATATCGCCAGTTATCCCCGAAGCACCTGGTGCTCAAGGCCGCTGGTTCCAACGTCGTCTCCGGGAGTTTTATGAGAATTTATTATATATAATTAGCCGACAAGTACAAACCCGGGGGTTTTTGGGGTCGTTGAAAACGAATATGACATCGCCAGTGATATCCGAAGCACATGGTGCTCAAGGCCGCTGGTTCCAACGTCGCCTCCAGGAGTTTTATGAGAATTGATTATATAATTAGCCGACAGTATAAATCCGGGGGTTTTTGGGGTCGTTGAAAACGAATATGACATCGCCAGTGATTTCCGAAGCACCTGGTGCTCAAGGCCGCTGGTTCCAACGTCGTCTCCGGGAGTTTAATGAGAATTAATTATATAATTAGCCGACAGTATAAATCCAGGGGTTTTTGGGGTCGTTAAAAACGAGTATGACATCGCCAGTGATTTCCGAAGCACCTGGTGCTCAAGGCAGCTGGTTCCAACGTTGTCTCCGGGAGTTTAATGAGAATTGATTATATAATTAGCCGACAAGTATAAACCCGGGGGTTTTTGGGGTCGTTGAAAACAAATATGACATCACCAGTGATTTCTGAAGCACCTGGTGCTCAAGGCCGCTGTTTCCAACGTCGTCTCCGGGAGTTTAATGAGAATTGATTATATAATTAGCCGACAAGTATAAACCCGGGGGTTTTTGGGGTCGTTGAAAACGAATATGACATCGCCAGTGCGATTTCCGAAGCACCTGGTGCTCAAGGCCGCTGGTTCCAACGTCGTCTCCGGGAGTTTAATGAGAATTGATTATATAATTAGCCGACAAGTATAAACCCGGGGGTTTTTAGGGTCGTTGAAAACGAATATGACATCGAAAAGTCGTCCTTGGTAAAATTCTATCTACGGTAGATGCATTTTCTCAACATTTAAAACGAGTATATTTACAAGTACAGAACTGGCTGTATGGAGAGGACCAAAATGGTCCAAATCCAACTGAGTGGGGATGGGAACTTAAAAAAAAATCATTAACCCCCATAAAAATGACACAGCAACCTGGACCACCCAGTATATTAAATTTGATATTTTGTGCTTGCAAAACAAATTGCGGTAAGTAACTCATGCTTCTGCAGAAAGCATGGGCTAATTTGCAGCATTGCATGTAAAACATGTGCCGGTTGTTATTGCACAAATATAAAATTATTCAAGAGAGGCAATTTCTTTGGCAGAATTTAAAGTTAGAGAAGAAGAAAATACTATAAATAAGGATTGATATATATCATTAATATAAGTTCTTAATACAAAAACAAATTTTACCTAGAATACATTTCTTTCTAAAAAAATAGTGAAAATAAAATTTTGAATATGAGTAATAACGGTTTAATTTACACATTTGTTATACTCTAAGCTCTAAGCTTCAATATTTCAATATTTAAACTGTAAAAACGTTTTCGGTAGAATACTAATTATCGACATTCTCAAAAAAATGTATAGGTGTGTAAAATGTATAGTTTTCATCGATTTTTATATAGATTCTCGTAAAACCCCCGGAGACGACTTTGGAACCAACGGCCCTGGGCACCAGGTACTTCGGAGACCATTGTTGAAGTGATATTCACATTTAGCGACCGCAAAAACCCCTGGGTTTATTCTTCGGCTAATTATATATATGTGGCTTGATGAATGGTTAGTTAATATTTTATTTACTTTTATAAAAGTGGCAGATAATTGCAGCATACTGAATCATAGGAGCGTGTCACTTCACCATCGTCTTACATCAATGATGTGGGGGAGTTGTACGATTTTGTTTTAGACGCCGAAAATGATTTTCATACTCCAAGAATGTAGTATCCTGATGGAGATATGTGGTACAATACCATCCTTCTAAAGTTGCCCATACGTAAATATTCTTATGGCATAATTGGTTTGATTGACGTCATCTTATCGAATACACTCATAAAAGGGACTCCAATAAGCAAAAAATGTATAGGAAATTTATTCAAACATTTAGCCTGCTTTCAATAAAGACGGACGTACGAAAAAAAAAGTTCATTAACAACAGGCTAGCTTTTTGAAAAATGCTTTTAAAACATTTTTCCAACGGGACTTTCTTCTTTTAGGTGTATAGAATACACTTAATTTTGTTTTAATTTTTAAACTAATATTTAATACCTTAAAAAATATATTTTTTATGACGTACTCGCTTCACAGGTGGCGAGCGCATGCCGTAACGGTCGCTCGGAGCTTTACTTTCAGCAATACATTAAAATTATAAATGTTAGTGATAGAAATCCGGGATTCGAGACTTTTTTATCGGAATTTTCCTCCTCTTCAAGGATCTTTTTTGCCATTTTCGCTATCTCTTATGGTTTTTGAGATATCATCAAAAAATCGAAATAACTTCTTTTTCGTTTTTTGTTAATAACAATTGCAATTTTTATTGGCAAAAAATCATCAAAACGACTTTCTCAGATTTGCATACCGCGTCGAATGAGCTATCGCTAATATTTTTCGAAGCCTTCTAACTATTTTTCTCACACATTTCTCGACTACACTATGCTAGATTTAGATCGATTACTATTTAATGATTTTGAAATATATGTGAACTGATATCGAGAGGAATGAAAGCTAGAGATTTAACTCTGAGCTATAACATAGGTTGGTCCAGCGAAGAAAAGTTATTTACCTAACAATTGGATAAGATACTTTTCGCACGTGTTAGCTACAATGTTTTTTTTAAGAGCGTGGGGATGGACCAAAGTTGAAACAAGAAAAGCGGTGACCGCTGTTTCATGTTATATATTATTTTGTTACACATATCACACGTGACATATAAATCACATTTTCTCTCATGGCAAGGCATGTTCAGCCAATGGCAGAGTAGTTAGTGATACCTTAGAGTGGATACGTTCCATTGTCAAATGTGTGTGGAAAGGTAGGCTAATTATCTTATTCATTACTTCATTTCCAGATTAACTACCTGTTTTACGAAGTAGTACCACCTAACCTTTCCCAAAAATATTCTGATAAATTTGCCGGCGTGGTTTTGCTCGCTCACTTGTTTGAAAAAGTTACAACTGGATTGCACCTATATTTCGTTTATAATATTGTAATGCGAGAAGTAAACAAAGCGACACATGTTTACTCCTTCAAATGAATAACTACGACGCGTACAAGACAGGTGCATGAACATTTGCTGCGTAGGCGTTCTAGAAGGTTCGAGAATGATCTCGATTATGGTTGGGGGTGTATATATAAGGGGGCTTGTGATCGAGGGAGTTAGTGAGAAGTAGAGAAGCAGAAGTGAACGCGACATACGATCCGAATGCGGAGCAGTATAAATAAATTATGTAGTGTCTAGTCTAGTGTAAAAGTAGTTTAGTGTGTTAAATAAATTAGTGTTCAATTAATGTAAATAAATTATAAAATAAACGTTACATTGGTGTCAGAAGAGCGGATCATGAAGAAGTTACGCGAATTAAAAGTGTCCGAGTTAAAAAAAGAACTCGAGGAACGGGAATTGGAAACAGGAGGGAGGAAGACCGAACTCCAGGACCAACTCTCGGCATTTTTGAAAGAAAATGGCCAGGACCCGGAAGTTTTCGAGTTCGAAGACGATGACATCACGAAGCAAATCGCCGCCCAGAGGGAAGATATCACTGCTCAAATCGCCGCCCAGAGGGAAGACATCACTGCTCAAATAGCCGCCCAGAGGGAAGACATCACTGCTCAAATCGCTGCCCAGAGGGAAGAAATCGCCGCCCAGAGGGAAGAAATCGCCGACCAGAGGGCATCACTGCTCAATTCGCCGCCCAGAGGGAAGACATCACTGCTCAAATCGCCGCCCAGAGGGAAGAAATCGCTGCCCAGAGGGAAGAAATCGCCGCCCAGAGGGAAGAAATCGCCGACCAAAGGGAAGACATCACTGCTCAAATCGCCGCCCAGAGGGAAGACATCACTGCTCAAATCGCTGCCCAGAGGGAAGAAATCGCCGCCCAGAGGGAAGATATTTCTGCTCAAATCGCCGCCCAGAGGGAAGAGATAACTGACCAGATGAAGGCTCAGCGTAAGGAGATTGAAGAAAAGATCAAGCAGTTGGAAGAACGACTAGAACAAGTCAGTAGCGGCGAGGGGAAAGAAGACAAA
Source organism: Cryptocephalus moraei (assembly GCA_946251905.1). Taxonomy (NCBI): domain Eukaryota; kingdom Metazoa; phylum Arthropoda; class Insecta; order Coleoptera; family Chrysomelidae; genus Cryptocephalus; species Cryptocephalus moraei. The sequence continues at coordinate 4,463,196 of OX276452.1, forward strand.
ATTAAACAGAAGACGAAGCAGTTGGAAGAACGACTAAGGCGAGTCAGTAGCGGCGAGACGAAGGAAGAAATAGAGGCGGTCGTTCAACAGAACTCGATATGCACCAATCGAGTGACGCCCCCAACGTTCGACGGAAAAATTCCGTGGGCCAGTTACAAGAAGCAGTTTGAGGCGGCAGCGGAGGCTAATGCTTGGTCCCCTCACGAGAAAGCTGTTTCCCTAACGGTAGCCTTACGTGGAGAGGCGTTGGAAGTTCTTCAGACGCTATCCACCGAGGAAGCCGGGAATTACAATGAGCTGCTGAGGCGACTGGAAATGCGGTTCGGCCAAACACATCTGGAGCAAGTCCATCAATCCCAGATGTCCAATCGCCGTCAGAGATCGAACGAGACCCTGCAGGAGTTCGAAGCGGACGTAGCCAGACTAGTGAGGTTGGCGTATCCCACGGCACCGGAACAGATGATGGAGTGCCTCGCAGTGCAGACGTTCGTGAGCGGGCTGCGGGACCAGGAACTGCAGAGGGCCCTGAGACTAGCTCGACCGAAAACATTAATGGACGCGCTCGCCATCGCACTGGAGCATGATGCAGCCATGGAAGCCTCCCGCGGTCACGGCCGTGTTCGAGCGGTTACAGAGGAAGTAGACACTGAAAAGATCGTGGAAAGGGTCCTACAGCAGATCATGGAGGTGCTGTCAGCGAAGAAGAAGGTAGTTCGCTGTTGGAACTGTGGCGAAGTGGGCCATGTGAAGAGTTCTTGCAAGCGGCCTAGAACAGCGGCGCCGGCAAAGGCCCAGGAAAACTAATGCGGGTCGACAAGAAAGGGGGAACGTCGACCCGTAGCAGTGGAAACCCCCGGGCCAGTATAGCCTCGTTTTCCCACCAATTGGGGAGCGCGTACGTCGATGGCACTATCGACGGGAGATCCCACGCCATGCTTGTGGACACGGGAGCTACGAAGACGATCGTACGCTCGGAAGTTGTGAGGGACCGTAGGAAGATTAGGCCAAGTAGGTGGCAATTGAGAACTGCCACTGGGGAGAAGGCAGTAATACACGGTGAAGCGACGGTTAGCATGACGTTGGGACGAGTAAAGTTTGACCATCCTGTTCTCATAGCCGAAATTGAGGAAGACGTCATACTGGGGATGGACGTCATGAGGAATCATGGATTCCAGTTGGATTTCGGACACCGAGTGTTGAGGATCGGTCAAGAAGAATTACTGCTACACAATCGTGACAACTTTGTGTTAGACGTAATAATGGCAGAAGATGTGATTCTCCCGGAACGAAGCGAAACGATCACCTCCACCTGTCTGAGGGGTGTTGTGGAAGAGGGAATCCCAGCCGTGATCGAACCAGAAAACGATGACAATCGACTGGCTCGGGGGGTACTGGTAGGAAAGGCGCTCGTTACTCTCTCAAGTGAAGTGCCTGTGCGACTACTCAACATCAATCAGTACCCGGTCACCATCAAGAAGGGTACGAAGCTGGGCACATGTATAGCCGCTTCGGCCATCGTAAGGGGCGTTAGTGAGGAAGAAAGGTCCAGACACACTCCGCAGGACTTGAAACAAATTCTTTCCCAGACCAGTGCGTTTCTCTCGCCCACACAGAAACAAAAGGCCCACGAATTAATAAATAAGTACCAGGACATATTTACCACCGAGAATGGAAAGCTGGGAAAGACCAAGGTCGTGACACACAAAATTGACACGGGCGAGACACGACCGATTCGACAAACAGCAAGACGACTACCCTTGGCCAAACGGGAGGAAGCCGAGAAAATCATCAAGGACCTAGAGCGGGACGGGGTCATCGAGCCGTCAAGCAGTCCATGGGCCTCGCCGGTAGTACTGGTGAAGAAAAAGGATGGGACTACTCGATTCTGTGTAGACTACCGGCAGGTGAACAGTGTCACCAAAAAGGACAGCTACCCGCTACCACGTATCGACGACACACTCGATACCCTTGCTGGATCCACGATATTTTCGACCTTGGATTTAAAAAGCGGCTATTGGCAAGTCGAAATGGACCCTGCCGATAAGGAAAAGACGGCATTTACCTTCGGTAACGGCCTGTGGCATTTTACAGTCATGCCATTCGGACTTTGTAATGCCCCAGCGACGTTTGAGAGGCTGATGGAGAGCGTGCTAATGGGTCTGACGTGGAAAACGTGCCTAGTCTATTTGGACGATGTCATCGTGATGGGCAAGACCTTCGAAGGACATCTGAAAAACTTAGAGGACGTCTTCCAGAGACTGCAAGGTGCGGGACTGAAACTGAACCCTAAGAAATGTCAACTCTTCAGAAGGAAGGTCTCATACTTAGGGCACGTAGTGAGCAGAGAGGGCGTCGCCGTTGATCCGGACAAGACAAGTACGGTGAAGGAGTGGCCAATACCGGTAGATAAACACCAGTTGAGGAGTTTTCTGGGCCTCTGCACGTACTACCGACGATATGTCCGGATGTTCTCCGACGTCGCTAAGCCGTTGACAAGGCTCACGGAAGAAGGACGAAACTTCTGTTGGGATGAGGAATGCCAGTCTGCCTTCGACGAGCTGAAGAGGAAGTTGACCAGTGCCCCAGTGCTGAGTTTTCCTCTGACAGAAGGACAGTTCATCCTGGACACCGACGCGAGCAATGTGGGAATTGGAAGTGTTCTGTCGCAGCGCCAGGAGGGACAAGAACGTGTCCTTGGATACTTCAGCAAGGTACTCTCCAAACCAGAAAGGAATTACTGCGTCACCCGACGTGAATTATTGGCCATCGTCAAGTCCATCGAGCACTTCCATAAATATTTATGTGGAAGGGGGTTTTTAATCCGGACCGATCATGCTGCTCTTAAATGGCTCCTCCAGTTTAAGAATCCCGAAGGACAAATCGCTCGCTGGATCGAGAGGCTCCAGGAGTATGACTTTGTTATAGAACATCGGCCAGGACAGAGTCATGGAAACGCAGACGCACTCTCGAGAAGACCATGCCCTGATGAATGTCCTCATTGTCATAGAGCTGAGGAAAAGTCCGAGAAAGTCTACCGAACCACCGTGGTCGCCGAGGAATGGACACCATCCTCGTTACGACAAGAGCAAGAAAAAGACCCGGTTCTCAAAGAAATCCTGGTTTGGAAGGAGGGAGGAGAGCGTCCTGAGTGGCAAAAGGTATCACCTGGCTCGCCAAAACTCAAGAGCTATTGGGCACAGTGGGACTCGTTAGTGGTTGAGGATGGACTACTAAAACGCGTACTTGAGAGCCAAGACGGAACGGAGGAAAGACGGCAGTTGGTAATTCCCTCCAGTAAAATCCCGGAGGTCTTGCGGCACCTTCACGACGAGTCGTCTGGTGGACATTTAGGGATCAAGAAAACCCTGCAGAAAGTACGAGAGCGATTCTACTGGATCAATTGTTCAGACAACGTGAAGGACTGGTGCAAGAAATGTACTACATGTTTCGCAAGTAATGGGCCACAAAGACGACCGAAAGCTCCCATGAAACAATATAACGTCGGGAGCCCCTTCGAAAGGATCGCTATTGATATAGCAGGACCCTTCCCTGAGACCGAAAAGGGGAATAAATACATCCTGGTCGTAATGGACTATTTTACGAAGTGGGTAGAAGCGTACGCTCTCCCTAATCAGGAGGCAGAGACAGTGGCCGATGTGCTCGTGAAGGAGCTGATCTGCCGGTTTGGAGTACCCATGGAATTACACTCGGATCAAGGAAGAAACTTTGAGAGTGGCCTATTCCGGAGGATATGTGAGAAGTTTGGGGTACGAAAAACAAGAACCACGGCCCTTCACCCTCAGTCTGACGGCATGGTAGAACGGATGAATCGCACCCTCAACCGCTATCTGGCGAAAATGGTTTCGTCACATCAACGAGACTGGGACGAACACGTGCCGTTCTTCCTGATGGCCTACCGCTCGGCCGTTCATGAGTCGACAGGACAAACTCCAGCCAAAGTCCTGTTCGGGCGAGAACTTAAACTGCCCTGTGATCTAATCTTTGGCGCTAGACCAGACGAGGACGTTTCGGGGGAAGATTACGTTTCCCGGATGCGGCAAAGGATGAACGAAATTCACGATCAAGTCCGGTACCAACTAAATATCGCCAGTGATCGCATAAAAGAGCGTTACGACATCAACGCTAAAGAGGGTGGCTACCAAATGGGAGATCGAGTTTGGCTGTACAACCCACTGAAGAAACGAGGTTTGTCCCCTAAGTTACAGACCAATTGGGAAGGTCCCTATATTGTGAAGAAACGAATCAATGACGTGGTCTACCGGGTAAGCAAACTACCAAACGGCAAGCCGAGAGTGGTGCACTTTAATCGGTTGGCACCCTATGAGGGGTCGCACGATGAGGCGGAGGTCCCCCGAGTAAGAAACACGATGGCGCAGGAGAACGAACTTTCGTTCGAAGAATTTATGAGCGCCTACGGGGGTACCGGAAAAGCACAGTATGGGGTAACCTGTGAAAAACAACAGGATTTGTTCAGCGTACCTGAAGAATACTCGTTGGCCCATTGCGTGTCCGCCGACCTGGTAATGTCACGAGGTATCGCCACGGTTTTCAAGAAGAAGTACGGGCGCTTGGAACAACTCAGAGCGCAACTCCCGGAAATTGGCAAGGTTCTGGAACTACGTGACAACGTAAGACACATCTTTTATCTGGTTACGAAGGAGATCGGGTCCCTTAAACCATGTTATCACGATGTATGGCGAACCTTGCATAGGCTACGAGACCGACTGCTGGAGCTCGACATCAGGAAGCTAGCTGTCCCCAAGTTAGGTGCTGGACGAGATCAGCTGGACTGGAGGGTTGTCCGGAACATGCTGGAAATAGTGTTGAAGAATACCGGAGTGGAAGTTTTAGTCTGCTGTTTTGGGCCTGCACCATGTCGACTCGGGAAGACGGTCCCCTGTTATTTTGACGCCACGTCTCGCTGTAAGCGGGGGGCTAACTGCAGGTTCCTGCATGGGCCTACCAGGGATACGTTCCGAGACGAAACGTCTCTAAGGCGGGGGCAGTGTAATGCGAGAAGTAAACAAAGCGACACATGTTTACTCCTTCAAATGAATAACTACGACGCGTACAAGACAGGTGCATGAACATTTGCTGCGTAGGCGTTCTAGAAGGTTCGAGAATGATCTCGATTATGGTTGGGGGTGTATATATAAGGGGGCTTGTGATCGAGGGAGTTAGTGAGAAGTAGAGAAGCAGAAGTGAACGCGACATACGATCCGAATGCGGAGCAGTATAAATAAATTATGTAGTGTCTAGTCTAGTGTAAAAGTAGTTTAGTGTGTTAAATAAATTAGTGTTCAATTAATGTAAATAAATTATAAAATAAACGTTACAATATTCCACGCAATAACGACTTATATAGGCTTTAACTACAATGTGTTTCAAAATGATTGTCATCTAGTCGGCTGTGGAATTCCCATGTAAAATAAAAAAAAACGCCTTGTGAAAACAGGAGTTTCTACTAGCTATACATAACCTCAAAATAACCTACTTAACCTCTTTTAACTTCTGGTTTTTCTCTGTCAAAAGAAAATGAATTCTGAGTATTTGTCTATTTGTAGTATTTGTTTTGGTCCTGAATTACCAGCAGTACTGATTGCCAGTTTCACAATAAATTTTCGAAGTGTCACTTGTTGTCAGAATTAGATAGGTACAAATCAATAGAGCGCGGCACATCAAAAATTACATGCACAGAAATTCCAATGCCAACTAGATGACAATCATTTTGAAACACATTGTACAATTTTAATTGTAGTCCTTGGCGTACATTGCAGTGCTGCTTGAAACTTTTTTAAAACGTCTTTTATAGTTTCAGTATAATGTTATGCCTTACGCACGAAATGTAGGTATATCGTATGTCTACTTTCAGTTTAGCGTCACTCATAAAATGATTTTTTTTTACTCTGATCACTATGATTAGCTAAAAAGTATACCGCCTGTAGATACACCTAACCCTTTACCGTTTATGTCGATGAAAAACCGAGCTCTTCAAATTTTTGATGTGACATCGGAGGAAATTATTGGAAAACACTCCCCAATCGCACTTTATTTTATTCGTCCAAAAATGTTTCACTCCGATATAGCTCCTGACATTAAGTTATGGGTAAGGTGATTGTTTCGACCTAGTCAGTAATAATTTAATTTTTTTGTCATTAATAATTGTCCTTGATCAATGTATTTCCTTTCTTTTTTTTTCGGAGCTATGATAAAAAAATAATAACTGTGTCCTATCAAATAGCTTGACCCTCTTAAAATGCTGTCTTAGGAAAAGGGGTTTCTTTATTTTGCGCCGTTTTGGTCTTTGGAATTAATTTTCGACTCGGAATCATGCAGATATTCAATTCTAGGGTGCAAATAATACGTATGTCGAGTTTGATTCGGAGCCATCAGGGCACTGATATATAACTATATAATATATATACTGATTACTATCTGGCTTTAACTGCAACTATCTGAATTAAATTATTTACTAAAACGACCTGCCCATTGTTAAGAAGGTAATGCTGATATATGTACATTATAAGAAACTAATAAAATTATTATGAGCCCAACGACCAACACCTTATTACTTATTACGCGACTCTTCCCTAACCTTTTCAAATAAAATAAGAATAACTGTAATTTCACAGACGTTTAATATGTTATAGATAAAAATAAAGTTAATTATTCTTATATTCTCAGCAAATGTACAAAATATACTACTCTTTACTTCGAATAAAATATTCTGCACTTTTAAAACTATTAGTAGCACCCAGTCCTTTTTCTACACTCTAAATATCGTAACAAAAAAAGATACATGTTAAAATTAAAATAATAATCTTATCCCCCTTTGCCGAGTGTCTAAGCGTTCGGCGATAATACTATTTCAGACGATAGACGATCTCACATCGCAACGCTTGGTCATAAACTCATAAATCATGAAGTGGGCGGGACTTACTGTGCTTTGCAATATTGACGATGTTAGTGGCATCTAGCGGAATTCAAGTGTCTCTACAAGTTAGCGAACAGCCTTAATAGAACGAGTGTGACAATACGTGTTATTAAACGTGTGTAATATACTATTTTATATACTTTGCTTCATTAATTCATTAAATTTTGGCTGTTCAAGTTCTGGTATTACACTAGGGAATTTTGCTTGGGTTGGTCACACTGACGTCACTGACATGGACGTTTCGTATTTGAATTTGAAAATCTAGTAGCCCTAGGACAAATTGAATAACTACGCACTTACTTACGTGCGAGAAATGTAAGACAAAACTGTAGAACTGACCTGTATAGCGTATTTTCAGGAGAAAAGCAAGACAAAAAAGTCTTCGACGCTCTGGACATCGTACTGTAGCATGCTCAGAGCATGTCTAAATGCTTCTAAAAACGCAGATATATCGAAGTTTTCACGATTGCATGCTTTTCTCAAACGGCAGTCTCGAGGATATCAGCCTAAAAAATGAAAAATTTTGGATATTGCTGAAATAAATCAGTTTTTAAGTCAATGCGACGATCTTCATTATTTGGCAATTAAAGTAAGTTTGTTTTTTTTAAAAATCATGTTTCATTTGTTACCTGCTTGTATTGTTTTCGTTCAGGTTATACTCATAATGGGATATACTTATTACTTACGGGCTTCATCATATTAAGAAATATGTCAGCCTTCGACCAATCGGTATAGCTTCAAAACGCTTTTTTCTCACATACCGAAACGGCCGATGCATCACTAGCCCTATAGGGATTAATAAGATTAGCCAAGTGCCACGCATAATTGCTACGTTTCTGAATCTCGCTAATCCGGATCAGTACACGGGGCACTGCTTCCGTAGGTCCAGTGCATAAAACTTGGCCAATAATGGAGCAGATTTAATTACTATAAAAAACCATGGGGCCTGGAAGTCTTAAGCAATAGCAGAGGGGTACATTGACACTTCGTTAACAAGGAAAAGAGATATGGCGGATATGCTGAGATCATCGACATCCACTTCTGCTTCCGTCAATGCACAACCAATGTCCGAGCCAGAACCCACTAAAATTGGAACTATAAACAATATCAATTCAATCACAAATGAGACCAGTTTCGAACGAAATATTCAGGGAAATACTAACTTTAATCACCCAAAATTTCTCTGGCGTTAGCATAAATGCCCAAGCCACAGTAATGTCGTAGTTAAAGTTTTCACTAATTGTACATTAGCGGTAAGCCTACATTAGCTACTGATTACGTCTTTTGGGTCATACCGTCTTTTGTAACTTGTAATTTGTAATGCATATTGTACTAGAATAATATAAAATTATACCAAATAATACATTTTTCATGTAAATTTTAAAGGTTATGTTTACTATAATTTAACCTTGGCTGCAAACGTCTCTGTGAGAGGTTGACATACCAACTTAACAAAACTAAAAAGTTACCAAAAGTAGTGTAAGAATATGAATATTATTACACTACTTTCGGTGTAAGAATGAGATCATTAGTAACGCAAATTAGATAAAGTATTGTTATATATGGGGCTAGTGTAGGCCAAATTACATTTTTCTGGAATATTTTGGCCTTTCACCAAACATTTATTGAAAATGTCTACTAGGGCTTCCAGAAGAGCGTCCGGTCCGTATTTCACCAGTTCATTCAGTCCACCATTCCGGATGTTTTCCTTAGAACGTATATAGCTATATATACGTATATAATGGACACTCTCCTTATTACAGAGTATTTTGCTATAATCATAAATATTTTCCAGCAAAAATCGATAGTTTTGAAAAACACCCCAAACACTTAAATAAGAACAATTGAAGGTATGTCAGTCGTACTTGAAAAATGTTTAAACATTTTAAAATATATCGTAAAATAAGTCGGCTGCAAATGGTTTTAAAACATTGTACAGTAAAACGAAATAAGGAAGGCCTCTGGCCTTGTGTTGCGCGCTGGCAAAACGTAGATGTGGGGGGGAGAATTCATTTCTTGTCGAGTGGCCGGCGAGTGCACGTCGATGCTCCTGTGTGCCTTGTTGCCGTATTAGTTGCCGCTACGTAGCAAACGGAAGAGGGTGACGACGAATCTCCGACGTTGTAAAACCGGAACATCGAAAATTCGAGAAATATTATGACGTTTAGCAACATCGCTTGAACGCTCGCTCTAACTTCATTACGCTGTATCGCTATTTCGTTCTTAAGCTGGATTTATAAACTTGACGTTCCGTTGCCGTTACCGTTGACGTTGGCCGTTCGGTCTGTCGCCGGTCGTAGAAACATTTGACGGGTATTTATAAACTTGACATCTGCCGTTGGCGTTGGGTCTATGGGCGTTGGAGAAACATAACCTTAAAGTGACGTAGACGTAACCTCGATTGCGTATCTTGACGTGTCGCTGAAGTTATGAATTCTGAATATTACCACGCAATAGGAGCTCTAGGGCTCACTTTGTGTTTGTACACAATCTGGCTGGAAGTCACGTGACGAAGAAAGTCGGAATCCCATTGGCTCAGTCCACTTACTACGGTCGCTTCTACGAACGGCGAACGGAAAAAGATGAAGTTCGTTTATGTCGAACGGAAACGAACGGCAAGTCGATCGCTAGACGGCACCGGCAACGGCATTTATAAATCATCCCGTTCTTTTACATGCTTGCCAACTTGTACCGTCAAACGTCAACGCATAACGGCAACGGAACGTCAAGTTTATAAATCCAGCCTTAACATCTGCTCTACTGTCTCTCTACAGTCTCTACCCGTTCTGCGCAGGTGAGCGGCCTTCCTTATTCCGGTCTACTGTATATATGTGTTACGCCCAAACATCGAAAATGCTCGCTGAGCGAAAAAAACGACCGCAACGCGTTGCAGACGATGCCGAACGACCAAATACCGAAATGACTTCATTTTTCGCGTTGTGTCCGTTCTTGTTGACCACGCGTCGTGGACAATGCTCAAACGGCCACGATGCATTCTGGATGATTTAGAAAGCTCATAAACCGACAATGCTTTAATATGTTAAATAAATTTACAGAAATAACTGAAAATTTCACAATCTTTATTGTAGGCTTATTTCTACATGAAACTTTATTTACAATAATAGGTAACTGAATCGCATGTTTTTACTTGCTTTTGCAGGCACTATTATTGTGGCATTTAGAATTGCACACCTCATTGGCCCTGCAGTTGCACTTTTTTGTATTACAATAACGCTTTACAGTGGCACATGACAAATACTTGTTTGGATCCAGACGAAAGAGCTGAAGCTTTTCTCAAATTTAATGAACAACTTGGAACATCCGATGCGTTTATAAAATTTAAATCAGCGAAGTTGAATTCATTACGAGTATATAGTCTTTCCAGCACGCCCTCTTTGGTTCCCAACTTATAGAAGCTGGAATCATTAATGCTTAGAACTACAGCTAGAACACTCCTAGTGGCAAGCCATCCTCTGTCGACATCTGGAACTTTGACTACGACATTTTGACCGATCTCAGCAGGAGGTAGTTTTTCACGGGACAGCGCCAGCATTTTTCCAGCTTGCTTCTCCATTCCGGCTCTAGCAGTTTCGCGTTGCTCTCTGATAGCATCACGTCGGCAGCAAAGGTTGCATACGACTTCTTCTTCAATTTCAATCCCACACTTCATGTGTACTTTTAAGCTGCATGTTTTACATGGTTGGGTAACTCCAAAATCTTCGCAAATGGAACATGCTGCCGCAGTGGATACTGCATTGATTATATTTTCTTCCCCTTCCTGCTCTTTTTCGAGTGTCATCCCTTCTAAAATTTTCTCCAAATCTTCTTCCGTTTCCAAAATTCATATGTTTCCCTTCCCAGAGAGGAATCTGCCAGTCCAATTCTTTGCTTGTCACCAAACATGGCATCGTAAGAACTTTTTCTAATCACTTCGTGCAAGGTACGATTTTTTTTTGCTCTGGATAAACCGTGATCCCTCTGACCACTGTTTGGTATCATTGTAAAGCATCCATGCTACCAACATATCTCTGGCGTCCTGATTGGATCGTTCTACCGATCCTTGGCTCTGTGAGTAGCGGGGCTTACCATGCACAAGTTTAAGGCCTGGCCACAGATTCTTTAACTCTTCGATTATCTTATTAGAAAATTCTCTTCCGTTGTCGCTTTGCAGAATAAAGGGAGCACCGAACATGCAAAAAATTTTTTAATACATTATAAGCGACTTCTTTAGCTGTGTTCGTTGTGAGTGGTTTCAAAATTTTTCATTTTTCAAAACTATCAAAAGAGTTTTTCATTGAACACCTCTCTCGTATTATCGTTTTTAGCTACAATAGTAGCGACTTCGCTCAATAAAATAGACATATCTCCACTCGAAAGCATTCGTAAACACACTGACAAGCCTAGTTAGCCTAGACAAGAAAAATCGGTTTATGAGCTTTCTAAATCATCCAGAACGCGGCATGGCTGTTTGAGCATTATCCACGACGCGTCGTGGTCAACAAGAACGGACACTACGCAAAAAATTAAGTCATTTCGGTATTTGGTCGTTCAGCACCGTCCGCAACGCGTTGCGGTCGTTTTTTCCGCTCAGTGAGCGTTTTCGATGTTTGGGCGTAACATATGTACAAATGATTTCAAATATTTGAAATAAACCCTTTTTTATTCTGATAGGTTTAAAATTAAGGGTTCAAAACAGGTTTATTAGGAAATAAACTTTTTATTTTCCTTTTTTTTTAATTTTTGGTTTAGCACTGATTGTAAAACAGCGTCGATTTTTGCAATGGCGTATTGATGTTGCGAGTAGATGGAGCGAATCCAATTACACTGCAGCGTAACTGTGTTACGTTATGTCTTGAAATGATGAATTTTCTCCGCAAATAACACCTTGACGAACCGGTCATAACCATTAAAATTAATACCTTATTCTCAACGACTGGACTTCCTTATTTTGCTCGCTGTCGCTCCTGGAATCAATCACGGATCCTATTGTATCCGCAAAGTGGGCGTTTATTACTAATTATTATCGTTACTCTGGCTGCGATAAAATCGCGTAGGTGGGCCAGGTGTGCCGCGGCGGCGGCAGCGGCGACGACGACGGCGCTTATAAAAGTATAGTCCGGTGCAAAGTTAGCGTCGGTGTGGCGACATAAATGCGGCGCCACTCAGGAACTTCACCTTGGCTCTCGTTCCTCTCTTCCATCTCTTTCACTCGCGTTCGTTTCTCTCTTTGTGTTTTGGCATGGGATACGAATAGCACAGCGCCAGAGACACATTTGTGATTGTCTGTATCTGTATATATACATGTTACGATACGTTACGATGGTTTCTCTGCAGTAACCCCCCACCGGCACCAATCCAGATTGAAATGGCTTATTGTATCAGATTCAGAAGACGTGAGTTTTAAGGAAACGTAAACGAATAACAAACTCAAGAAGTTTGTTCAAATGTTTCCAATTAAATTCAGATAGTGAGTACAAAAGAAGATTTTATTTCAATGTAATTTTCTCCAAAATACAGTATGTCAAACTTCACTATTTAAAAATTGATTTGTACTTTCTCATACTCTGCATACCTACCCTCATTTTCGTACTGATTTTCGGAATTTGGAATTCGGATTTAAACTGACATAACTAATGGCTACAATTTTTATTTGAAATATGTTTTTTGTATCAGTCGTGCCACTTTTGTATTTACTAGAGTCTAGAGTAGTGGTCGCCAACATTTTCGATGTATTGAGCATATTTGATAATTTGGGAATGTACAGTGAGCTACCTAGTCGTGAGATAAAATAGACCAACCAAAAAGAAATATTACACAGTCGTTTTAGATACATTTATTAAATTAACACTTAAAATACATACCTACTGATAAAGATACACTAAAATAATCGACATAACTACATCAGTCATAATAATGTTAAAAAAAAACAAAATTCTTATGTAGGTACAATAGCATATCAAATACTACCAATTAATGATTTTTAATGAGAAGGCTGACACTCCGACAAATTAACAATTTTATTGATGTTTGGAGTATAGTTTGAAACAGCCATCCGAATACAATTATCCAAATGTTCATCTGTAAGTCTATTGCGATATTTGTTCTTTATAAACTTCATATTGGAGAAAGAAGACTCACACAAATAGGTTGAACTAAACAACGCTTTCACCTTCACGGCAACACGACATACAACGGGATATTTTTCTTTGCTTACTAAAGGCTAGATATATTTTGTATTCGACACTAATGATTTCAAAGTTAAATCACTTTGAAACGCAATCACTTTCATTTCTGTTGCAGCGATGTCTTCGCCAAAGTTTTGCATAACACAAGTTGCAAAGTGTTGGATATCAATTTCCATGAAGGGTGAAACGACAAATTGCGCTACTAAAGCAATTTCGTTGAAGTCCTGGAAACGATTTTTGAAGTTATCCTTTAAGTTAGAAACTATTTCTACGTGATAACTATATACTGTCATACGGTTCTAAATGATTTTGAGATATTTTTTCTGAAAGAATAGGAAAATGCTTGGTATCGCGGTTGATTAGGTTTTGTTCTCAAAACTCAAGCTTTTTGATAAATGCTTTTACATCAGAAATAATTACCGCTAGTTCCTTGTCTCTCCCCTGAAGCTGCATATTAAGTTCATTTAATTTTTCTGTGAGATCCACTAGAAAACCAAAATCTCTAAGCCAGATTGAATTTTCCAGTTCGGGAATCGATTTATCGCGTTGTTTGAAAAACGAAACTACGGCAGATAGAAGATCATTGAAACGTTTCAGCACTCGTCCTTTACTTAACCATCGGACTTCGGAGTGAAGAAGTAGTTCCCCGTACTGACAGTCAATTTCATCTGCCAAGGTTTTGAATAATCTTCTTTGTAAAGCTTGAGCTCTAATCTTGTTCACAATTTTTACAACTAACGTCATAACATTGTTTAGTTTTAGAAAATTTCCACATAAGGCTTGCTGATGGATAATGCAGTGGTGAGAGAGAAATTGCGGAAAACTTTCATCCTTACGACATAACGCCACGCAGTGGCGTATCTACCGAGTGTACCATGTATGCGAAGCACACGGGCCCGGCGTCAAAAGGGGCCCGGGAACCGGGATCACACACAACTTTTTTTTTTATTTAACATTCTTATCACAAGGGCTATATGGATAGTCTAATTTTATTGTTGGTGAAGCCTTCTACGAATCATTCGAATCAAACGCCGCCGCCTTCGCGGCATTTCTTTTAAACATTTTTAGGTCGATATTATATATATTCTTACTATGGTAAATCCACTGAGAAGAAAACACCCACTAAACGAGAAAAGGTAGTAAAGTTAGACAACACCTAATACACGTAGTTTGCTATTGGTGGAAAAGTCATAAAACTTTTGGCGGGAATTGTTGATGTACAGAGTCGGTTCAGTAAAATTAAAAAGTTTAGTTGTCTGATCTATGGTTGTCTGTTTACAAGCGTTAAGGTAAGTCGTTGACGGTGATAGTGGACTTTTAGTTGATGGTTTATTTTAACGTATCGCTATTGTTATTCAGGTTTTTGATATAAATTTGTATAAACATATTTCTGTGATCTATTGCAATTATGGAAAGACACCTTCCCTGCTCGCCTCCCAAAAAGAGACCTGGAACATACTTAAGTTGCGGGGAGAAAACCATTATTTGAAATGTATACAGAAAAGAAAGAAATGAACATTCTTAGTAAAAGATAAATTGAATCCTCTAAGATCAAAACCCCCTGAATCCACTTTTGGCAAGAAATGAGTAAAATACACCAAAATATTCGTCAAACAATTCTCTAGCGTTCACCATACCCATTTAGTAACAAATCCCTCTACATATGTAGAGGGATTACAAGGGGCATCAAAAAACTACCTCAGTTTCAGAGTCCCTTAAATCCGACCGTGTTAATTTTCAAAGGCCACTAAGTCCATTTCAGCCAATTAGGTCACAGAATTCAGACATCACGTGCGACTGTTACTGAGCTGGGTTAAAGTTTAGTTTGTTTGTTCGTTCACTAGTAGGTAGACAGAAAGTCGTTTAGTAAACAAAAACGAAATGAGGCACTCTGAAATGACCGGGAGGGGAAGCATAGCTTTATATAATACTATATATTATTATAGTCAAGGCGATCATTCTAAATGCGACCCTGTACTTATTCGCTAGCTGGTCGCGCGCTTTGAATTTCGACGTTTGTGTTTCATGGAAGTTTTCTTCTCAGTGGATTTACTATAGGAATGATTGCTACAGTCTACGTCTACATATTTATTTTGTCAGAATTGTCAGTCGTGTCCGTGTGCTGGACACCGAAGACACATGAATTTTTTTTTAATTTAAAACGGCAAATCCATTCGAGTATTAATTTAAAGTCATTAGAGTAGTGTTAGTTATACTTTGTTTTTGCTTGGCTAGTCATTTTAATAATTTATACCTTGCATATTGATTTAAAATATCTAGAATGAATAGTTATAGTACATATTGTAACGCGAAATGTAAACAGCAGCGCGAAGCGTGTTTACTTTTATTGGACGGCCGCTTACCTCAAAGGAATGCCGCTACGCTTAATAAGCGCAGCGGCTAGCAATAAAAACCGTCCCGAGCGTTCCCGCAACACCTTATTAGGGAAAGAATGATTTATGACCTTTCTGGACGTTTCTAAGTAAACATTATTTGAGAAAGGAATGAGGTGGAACTATCGTGAATACAATTGAGGTGTATATAAGCGGGCGTGCGGTCTGAGAGATGAGATTAGATGTGAAGCCGCGAGTAAATAAACAAGGCGCAAAACGGACCAGTGAAATAAATTAACATTTGAGAGTGATATAAATTAATTAGTTATGGAATAGTTAAGATAAATTAAGTAGTGTGTAGTGTATAATTTTAGGAAAGTGTAAATAAATTGGAAATAAACGTTACAGTATAAACATAAAGCCGGTGTTCAAAAACGCATAGAGCTTGAAAAGGCAGAAATTAAAAAAAGGAAGCTCACAAAAATTACTGCTTTTTTTGATCCGAAGGCTTCTAGTAGTAATCAAAGTAAGTGGAGATAATAAAATTTAAATTGTGTGTTTCAGTTTTATTTATTTTAGATGACATTGAGGAAGATGATACTCCACCTGAAGGACGTAGTACTCCAGAACCAGGATTGGGCTCCGAGACTGCTAGTGACAGTGTTAGTGAAAATGTTCAAGTTGACGAAAGTAAAAACTTTGAAGATAATATTACTGCTGATAGTGCCGAGACAGGGGATCTAGAAGTTTTAAAAACCGATAAAGGGCATTATGATGCAAGAAACCCGTCGCTGCACCCAACTTTTGCGCATTCAAAAGCAAGAAAACAAAGATTTTATCAGTGCTATATAAATATTTAAGATGCCTTTTTTAGTTGTTTTTATTCTGTTATATTATTTTTTATACTATGTTACTTTTAAGACTATTTTCCGTTTTTATTTGTTACATGAATTGGTATATTGTTTTTGCTTTATGTTTTGCTAAATAATTTTAAATCTGAGAAAATAAATGTTAAATATTTGCAAACGACCTTTGCTCATTTTTTGTACCTACCTACGTACAATTAAACAGTTATCCTGACACACATATATCTATTATGAATTATGATATTATTTACCTTGGGGCCCGGTCAAAATTTTCGCACACAGGCCCGCTGCCACGTCGCTACGCCACTGACGCCACGAGACCCTTATCACAACCTACCATAGCTGGAGCGCCGTCGGTTGTCAGGCCTACCAGTTTCGATATTGGAATTTTCTCAGAAGAACTGGTATTTTTCAAATGAGAAAACAACTCCTGTCCAGTAGTATGTCCTTTCAATTGAATAAACTTTAAAAGATCTTCTTTGATCGTAAAATCACTAAAAACCATCCTGATAAATAGGGCCATCTGGGTAGTGTCAACCACATCAGTTGATTCATCAAGTTGCAGTGAAAAAAAAACAGTTGTTTAAGTCACTTTTCAACTGCGTAAAAATATCATTGCTCATCACCTCTACTCGTCGCATCACTGTATTAGCAGACAGTTGCATGGATTTGATAGCAGACATTATTTCGTCTTTATTTCTAAAGTTGGCAAATAACGACTCTGCAGCTTCTAAGAACGCCTGTTTTATCATCTCTCCGTCTTCGTAAGGTTTCTTCTTTTGTGCAATTATCTGGGACACACGGTATGATGCTTCAGTTGCAGATTTGTTTTTGTCGACTGTTTTTAAAAATATGGATTGCTGTCCAATTAACTGGGATTTTAATTGCTTCAATTTTTCCTTTCTGGCAGCAGAATTTAATGGAAATGATTCGTCAAATTTCGAATGTACAGTTTTATGATGCCTCTCAATATTTCCTTTCTTAGCAACGGAGACAGAAGTATTACATAACAAACAAACATTTTTACCTTTAACTTCTGTAAACAAATATTGTTCTTCCCATTCCGAATGGAAATTATACGTTTTCTTCACTTTCTTACTACTGCTTGCCATGTTTTTAATTGCAGGCCAACTCTAATACGATTGTAGTTTTGTTTCAAACTAACTACTGTACTACTGACACTACTCACTACTGTACCACTTCCACATGTACGGATCGGACTTATTCAGCTAATACCGCCGCGAGGCGCGCCTTACGTATTGTAACGTTTATTTTACTAATTTATTTACACTAATACTAATACTAGACACTACTTAATTTATTTACACTATTACTAAACTAATTTATATAACACACACTTAACTAATTAATTTATATCACACTCTTAAACGCTCTCGCTATTTCGCTATTTACTCTCCTGGCTTTCGCTACTAATCATCTCTCGTCCGCCGCGTGCACTTTTATAGTCCCTCATAATGTTTTCCCGACTTTACGGGATAATTCCAGAACGCACTCGATTGTTCTTTTAATAATGTTTACATTACATAAATTACTTTCCCCAAATAATAATCCGGGAGCCGGGAGTATTCATGGAGCTGTCTTTTTTTATAGAATTCAATTAAGCGTCGTGGCAATTCCTTTTGAAGTAGCCGCTCAGGTCCGATACGACTAAACACGTCTCGCGCTGTTTACTTTTCGCATTATAGTATTTAAATACGTGTTCATGTCGTTCATAGACGAGGACGAGATCTTTCTCGAAGACGTCGGAAACAGATTGCACACCGCAGCGTTGCCGCTAATAATGTTTATTATGACAATTTGCTACGTTTAGTTATAGTTTATTTTAGCGATTAGTTTGTATTTTCAAATATGTTGGGAACTACCAGAATTCCCTTCGCGAGCACCCGGTCGATCGCGAGCGACGGGTTGGCGACCACAGGTCTAGAGTGTAATCTATTACGGACCTTCCGCCTCTTGCCCTCCATGTAAATTTGTTAATGTCTTTATGACGGAAGCAACTGTTTGTTATTTTAAAGTTATTGAAAGTGCAAAGTGGCAAAATCTCGCAACTCATCACCATTTCAGTTTTTACTCTATTCTCCATGTGCCCCACAATTCCTTTTCTTTGATAGGGGTTTTACCTATTTTTTACCCAATTAAAATTGTGGTGATAGTTGTTTATACAATTCCACTCTTTTTACCATGAAACATTTTCTTTTTATCTTTTTAGATCATTTCAAATGAAAAAAATCTCCTTTTTCTGTAAAACATAATTTTCGAGATTGCTAGTTTCCGAGAAATACTTAGTCCTTCTCTACATTAAAAGAGTACGCTAAACTAAGAATTTTATTTTCAAAAGTAAGAAATTTAGAACGTTTAATGATATTAATAATAATTTAAATTGTAAAATTTTTATTACAATAATTATGAGTGCTTAATACTTACGCTTATTTTGTATGAGTTAAATTCTTATAATTAGGGCTTAAACCTAAAGTAAAGAAATTAATATAAAGACTAATAATAGTCAATTTTTTTTATTGATACATACGTCTCCTCAACATTCGAACTTTTTTCATGTTTTAGTATGCAGGCGATGAAGCGTGCATTCCTCACAAAGTACAGAATCTTAAAAGGGCGAAATTCAAGAATTTGAAAAATGGTAAAAAACTGTTTACTATTTAAATAAACTGAATATTAATGATTTATACTTCTAGAAGAATTATTCCTTAATGATTTATGTAATTAATCAATAAACAAAAATGTCAACGGAAAAAATAACTTTGGGATAAGAGTCGGCGAAAAAATTATTTTTCTCTGTATGCCCGCTATTGCGTAATCACCTCAAACCTCAAGCGACTCGTGATGATGTCGCTTGGTAAGCCGCGGTAATAAAAAAAAAACCCCATGGCATGCCAGGCTGAAAGGTAGATTTATGGTTTGGATATATTATAGTAATATAACACACGATGTGTCAAAAAAATGCATACGAGGTGTGAAAAAATACAAACGTCAAAATTTTCAAATATTTGCAAATAACTTTTTCTCTGTACATTTCTCAAAGATATGTTTTATACAAAAGTTGTTCGTCTCTATAAGGGCAACAAAAAATCTAAGTAACACTTTTCTCTCAGACGCGAAATAAAAGTTTTCTCTATTTTTTTTTTTGACAATAATAACTTTATTTTTGTACGTTTCTCGACAGATTGTTTTATACAAAAGTTGTTCACCTCTATAAGAGCAACAAAACATCTTAGTAACATTTTTCTCTCAGACGCGAAATAAAAGTTTTTTTTATTTTTATTTATTTTTGAAAAAAATAACTTTTTTTCTGTACATTTCTCGAAAAAATGTTTTATACAAAAGTCGTTCGCCTCAATAAGAGCAACAAAAAACCCAAGTAACATTTTTCTCTCAGACGCGAAATAAAAGTTTTTTGATTTTTTTTTGAAAATAACAAGCCGCCATTTTGAAACCGCTAGACCGATTTGGCCCATTAACGAACTCGACCGAGATTTTCGGCCAACTGATTTTTGTACCAAATTTCGTTGCGATTCTTTAAAAAATGCGACCTGTAGCCTGCCGACAAATTTCGTTATATCCGATATATATATATATATATATATATATATATATATATATATATACATATATATATACATATATATATATATATATATATATATATATACATTTTTGGGAAATGATTCGGTATGATCTCTAGATACCAAAAAACTGAAAACCGCATTTTAATTCCTATTTTTTCGACTTCGTTAACGAATGCAATACTAGATATAAATCTACCAAAAAGACTTAAGGTACGATCAGAGTGCGAGCGACCGGCGACGCGACGCGATAGCGATGAGACAGCGACGTTCAGCTGTCGCTAAGCTCATCGTTGCCACGTCGCATCGCTGGTCGCTATCACTCTGAAGGTTTGTATTTGGTTACACAATATTGTTCCGTTCTGCGGCGACGCGACGCGATAGCGATGCGACGAGCGACGCCGCAGAACGGAACCATATTATGTAACCAAATGCAAACGTTCAGAGTGATAGCGACCAGCGATGCGACGTGGCAACGACGAACTTAGCAACAGCCGAACGTCGCTGTCTCATCGCTATCGCGTCGCGTCGCCGGTCGCTCGCACTCTGATCGTACCTTTACGAGACGATTAATCAAAAAATAAAAATAGATAGTTGGGCAATAGTGGCTAACGGGGACAACAGAGGACACCAAAGCGTACCTGGTATTCCCTTTGGGAGTTGAAGGACGCGTCCTTAATCGTCTTCTATTCTAACTGTGCGTTGAGGTGCAAATGCAAATGCAAAAATGGCGCTTGGTCCGGACGGGATAATTGTGTGTGCGGGTTCTCGAAAAGAATGCTTTGGCTCCGGGCCCGAATCACTTTCAGCATCCCTCTATGTTACCGAAAGCCACCAATGCGCGTGTCAAGTAAAACTAAAACTTCGCGGATGCAACACCCGCGAAGAGTATAACTCCCAAAAAACTATCGGCGAAAAAAATAACTCTTTGATAAGAGTCGGCGAAAAAAAAGTGTTTTCCTCTACAAACATAAAAACATCCAGAAATATACCTGGGTTCATCCTTCGCTCCAACTACTCCAACAGAAATCCATAATTGATTTTATTATGATGAAACAAAACGCTAGATTAAGGTGTCAGATTAGAGTCTACCGTGGTGCAGAATGTGGAACCGATCATTATTTAGTCAGAGCAAAAATATTTTTTCCTTGGGTCACGTATGTAAGAAACCAGATAAAAGATGAACACACGCGGGAGATAAGATCGGTGAAATTTAATCTAAATGGGCTAAAAGAAGATTCAACTGTCTTTCTATACCAATTAAGGCTCAGTCAGAAACTAAATAATATTTCGTATTCAAACGGATTAAACATGTACGTGATACGTGATATAATAACCTGTGTTGAGGCCGCTGCATATGAGACTTTAGGGGAAACTCTTAGAAAAAAACTCTCAAAAAAATGATTGGTTGAACCCTAAAATAAAACATCTAGTAGTGGAGAAAAATAAGACAATAACTGGTTAACAACAAGAAGCACCGAAGACAGAAAACAATATACCTATTGTAACGTTTATTTCTAATTTATTTACACTGTCCTAATTTTACACTACACACTACTTAATTTATCTTAACTATTTCCTAACTAATTAATTTATATCGCACTTTAATTATTAATTTATTTATACGCTCTCGCTTGTCCGTTTTTCGGCTTGTTTATTCACTCGCGGCTTCACGTCTAATCTCCAACCGCAAGCCCGCTTATATACCCCTTAATTGTATTCGCGATGATTCCTGAAATAACTCGAACCTTCTTTTTTATGTAGAAACGCCCGAAGGTAATAAATCATTCTTCCTTAATAAGATGTTGCCGGGACTCAATTAAGCGTAGCGGCGTTCCTTTGAGGAAACCAGCCGTTCGATAAGAGTAAACACATTTCGCGCTGCTGTTTACATTTCGCGATACAATATGTACTATATCTAATATCTTATATCTATATATCTATATCTATATCTTTTTATCTAAGAATAGATAAAAAAGAAATAGACCCCATAAATCCAATAAAGAGTGGAAACAATATCATCACAATTTACTCACTGAAACTTGTCTCTTTTAAATAATGACGATGAGATCGATTTCTAATGTCGATCTTTAAACGAGGAAGATGAAATTTCTGTGGGTGGAGTTAAAAATGCCCTTGCCACCATGAAAGATGGACATGCACTAATGGGCTACGGGCTACCCATAGAACTTTTTAGAAATGGTACTAATTTCGTTCTTGAACTCATAAAATATGTCTTCAATTCATTTATTAAACGAGAAGAACTCCCAGACGAGTGGAAAACAGCTCACATATCCAACTTCTTTAAAAAAAGTGACCGTAATGCATATCGTATCGTATATCGTATATATTACGAGCAGTAAAATCAATGTATACCGGTATGATCAGCTGTGTTAGTGATAGGATAGGGGTAGATTATTATAAGTAGCTTGGTGTGCCAATTACGAAGCAGGGCACCTGTGACACAGAAATAAGAACCAGGATCGGACAAAGGAAACAAGCGACGAAGCAGTTGAATTCTGTTAATTGATAAAGTCAGAAATGAGTGTCGTATGACAGAAGCTGGCCAAAAAAGATCATGAACTGGACCCCTGCCGAAAGACAAAGAAAAGGAAGGCCGAGAACCTGTAAGGGAGGTAAACACAGAGACAGAGCGATGGAAAAAAGGAATCTAAAGGAGAGTGATTGGGCTGATGGGAAACTTTGGAAATTAGGATGCGATAAACAATTGTAGTAATGTAATTTTATAGTCGCAAAAGTTCAGTTCATTTAAATGAAGTGCCTAATTTCATTTATTCTCTTTTATGAAATTGAAGAACATCATCTAAGAACAGTGCTTGGTCTCTAGGAAATGAAGCATTTGCTTTATCTATGTACAAGCGAAGTTCTCGTTTTATAAATTTCTTGAAATATATTTTCAACCGTCATAGGTACCAACTTATCAAAACAAATTTATTTTTAACCATTTCAGGTAAGGTAAACATTTGTTTAGTTCTTTAAAGGAATCTGATTGAAGACAGCGATTAGCGTACCCAACTGATAAGTTAATTAATTCTGTAGAAAACATTTGTTCGAAATTATATAATTTTATGGATATTATTAATAGTCACAAAACAAATTTGGAAGATCTCGAGTTCTACAATTTATATTGATCTGAATATTTTAAAAATAATTCCTTCTCTGTAACTATTGTAACGAAACGGCTCGCCGGCCGCGACATAAACACGCCGGGAGCTACACAAGTTCGCCTTATTGCAATTCTGGGAAGGACGACGGGAACAATCGAGAGAGTTCGATGCGATAACGGGTTCCTGGAAAATCGAACGTTCTGGTAATTATCCCGAAAGTGCGAGAAGCTTCTATCTGCCATAAAAAGGGAATGTCGGACCCGAAGCAGGCCAGTTGAACCGGTGTGTGTAAACATTCGAGCGAGAGATCGGGCGCGTTAAAATAAATAAACATCCGTGTACGAATATGAATTAGGTGATTGTTAAGTTAAGTTTATAGGTATAGTGTAAGAAATAAATTAATTAGGACAAATAGTGTAGTGTTAGTGTTAGTTTTAGTAAACAGTAAAAACGTTACACTATTTAAAAAAAATGAAATGTGTATTTTAATACTGTCACTATTAGTTTCTTTTACATATTTCAGTTGAAGCACAGATAGACCCATGTTATTTTATTTTATATAAAAATATGTTTTAAATAGAGATTAAACTTGATAATTTTATGTTTGTATTCTTTACGAATCTATCCCCCAAAAATATGAATTTAAATTTACTGCGAGGAGGAATCGAAATTCAGTCGTAGTTCAAGATCTGCCGTAAGAGGCGCTACATTCAGGGCCCACTATCACTTGTTATTTGTGTTTTCCTCAAAGTACAGGCGGTTTGCACTTCCAATATATAGATCTTCTGTGGTTTACAATTTGTATCTATTTGGCGGCGTTTTTAAAATGGGCGCTTAGTGACGTCATCCGAAGTTCAAAGCTTTTTTCCCGTTTAAACTAAAAAAAAGTGAGAAGAAAAAACAAGTGTATTTTATTTTACTGCCTAATTTTTGCCCTATTCCGAAATGAACAATAAAACATGGAAACTAACAAGCAATTTACATTTTAGGATGTTTCATTTTGCTCGGTTCACGGTATAGTATTTTTAGGAAGTAATATATCTATTGCAAGAAACTCATAATCTAATTTATATAATACAAATGTAATAAGTCGGTTGGGATTAAACTAATATTGTATTTTATTCACTATCATAAGTTAGTATGAAGCTTATACTCTCTTTTGTTTGTTTATATTGGAAATATGGGATCACCAATAATGCTCAAAATATATCATTTAAAAATAACATTATTTTTATTTTTGGTAGGTAATAATAGTAAGTTCGCTGTTAAAGCATCACAGTTTAATAGTACATTATTACTATATAGTTTAATTATTGTATTGTTTTGGGGTATTGTCACACGAGTGCTTTAATAGAACGATTGTGACAATACGTCTTATTAAACGTGTGTAATATACTACTTTATCTACTTTGCTGTATTAATTGATTAAATTTTGGATGTTCAAGATTTCGTATTACACTAGGGAATTTTGCGTGGGTTGGTTACACTGACGTCACTGACATGGACGTTGCGTATTTAAATTTGAAAATCTAGTAGCCCTAGGACAAATTCAGTAACTACTTACTTACGTGGCCGAAATGGAAGACAAAAATGTAGAATTGACCTGTACACCCCCAGAAATACGCAAAGCTGCTCAAGAAATTTATTGAAATTTTAATAATTCAACTTTGACGTCTACGTGACAGGCTGACGTACCTATCTAACAAAACTAAAAGTTACCAAATGTAGTGTATTTATATAGTCATTGTAATGTAATAATATGAATATTATTTTACACTACTTTCGGTGTAATAATGAGATCATTAGTAACGCAAAGTACATAAACAAATTTAACAGTTCAATCGAATTCATTTTTTAATTTAATGAAATTAAGTCGACTAACCGACCGCAACAAACAAAAATAATAGACAAACAATAAATAACTTTGCTCCTTGGAGTGCGAGTATAGTATCTCTGTCGACTCTCCAGAGTGAATTGGTCGGAGGTGTCCAATTGTCTCACCACCCCACCGTCAGGATTATTCTTTTACTTCCATTAGGCATAATATTTGTATTTAGGCATAATATTTGTATCTTGACTGATTTTCCTTGCCCTCTTGCCCTTTAATATGCCCGTGATAAAGATGGGATTTCCAGTAACGTGCGTATTACAAAAGTGTCCGTGAGAAACCTCGCACGCGCCCGAATTGGTAAGGTCGGACGGCGATTCCCATCTCGGCACAAGAAGCAGGTAAAAGATAAAATTATACCCCAACTCGGCATACATCTAGGCAGATACTCCATTTTACAGTGCCCATCTCGGCATAGGGTGATGCCCAACTTGGCACACGTCTTAGCAGGTTTTTATACTCTGTTTAACAGAGCCCAGCTCGGCACATGAAAATTAATACTTATTCCGAATATAACCACTTCAAAAAAAAAAAGAACGGTGAGTTCATAAATGTGTAATCAAGTCATACTGTTGTTTTAATTGTATCGTGTAGCTATCTTCAATCATCTTTTATTTCAAATTAAAAAAGGAAATGTTTAACGTCAACTCGTAACAAAAATATCGTTTCTTATTTTAAATTTTCAAAATTAAATTTCAAGAAAAATTTCAAATTTTTTAAATTTCACATTATTCAAATACAGATAATATTATACTTAACTACTTGTATTGAAATGATTCCCTTGCCTTTAAACTGCGATTCAATATAGTAGGGTGCTCATAATGGAATTCAGATTTTTTGTGTGCTAATGATCATACGAAAATACTGCAAACAGCCCAGAATTCCGTTGGTTTAGATTTAGACTTCTATAGCATCACAAAATTTTGTTTAAATGTAGCTGTAAAAATGTTGGAAGTGGTAAAACTTTGATATGCGCCAGTTTGAAAAATTGTATCAAATTTAGTACTAAACCAATAATGAAAAAATCCCAAAATCGTGTCTTTTTATCTTTTTTTTTTTTATTTGTAGCCTGTTCAATAAAAATTTTAGAGAAATAATATAATACGATTATGACATATGAACTGTTTTCACTCGTATACGGTGTGCTGCGTATACTAGGTTTCTGAAATATTATGAATTTTGCGCAACAGTGAAGTACGTTTCACAATTCAGTGTTCCACAATTCCCTATTCTCAAGAAAGTACCTTCCTAGATTTATGCCGAGTTGGGTTATTATTGTAGTGTGTACCTGCTTCCGTGCTTCACCCGCCGGGCTGGGCATCATCCGGTGTGCCGAGATGGGTATATTAGAAATGGACCGACAGGGTGTCGTAAAATTGACCGCAATAAAATGTGCCGAGATGGGATACGCGCCTTATTTCTTTCCGGTGCACCCGAATTGCGGCGCGGATAGCCCTGTCCGCTAATACCCCACCTGAATTGCGGCGAAAAACTATTTTCTACCTGTTGCTGTAACCCGAATTGCGGCACGGATCCCACATTTATAAACTCTTCAAAATAATAAAACTTGAACTGCAGTAGTACCTACAAGAAACTATATTACATAAAAAAACTACATTTTATAAAGCAATTTCAAAAAGCAATTTATTACAAAACCACATTATTCACATGAATAAAACCACATGAATTCGTATGACTCCCACTTTACGAAGTTATATCGGTCTATTTCCTTTCTATCGTATTGTATACAATAGGACAAGAATGTTACATAAAATTTTACATTTTATAAAGTCCAAAAAGCAATTAGTATTTAAAACGGTTCATCGTTAAATTATTATTAAGTGGGTAGAGGGTCGAGGTATCGCCTAACTTGCTGCGCCGCAATTCGGGTTAGGGATTATATCCCTTTTTCAGAACCGATGTACCTTACCTGCAGGTCCTCGCGCCGCAATTCGAGTGCTTTCTTTCCACATCGTTGCGAAAAAACCACCTCTCCCTTAGTGGGCAGGAAAAAAAGCGAGTATCAAGTGCGGCATTATCAAAAACCAATTAAAACACAATTAGAATTGAAATTCATTTTGGCGATAATTAAACAGCGGCATGTCATTATTTTCGATCGCGATGGATCTGAAATGGCGCATCCCTTGGCGATCTGGGCCATCATTACCACAGAGAGAAAGAGAAGAAAAAGGTGATTTTCTCGTATGCGAGACGGAAAAAGAGCGAAAGGACGAAAGAAAGAGAATGAGAGAGAGAGAGAGAGAGAGAGAGAGAGAGAGAGAGAGAGAAAGATGGCGAGAAGCACTGGCGACAGGATCGTGAGCGTGTGTGGTGCGGCTGGGCTGTGGATCAGTGACCGTGGCCAGCTGGCGCCATAGACTCGCCATAAATAATACCGCACAAGTAGTGTGTGTGTGTGCTACAACACCGAAAGAATGCCACCGGCCAGATGGTCGCCTGTCGGTTACTGGCGCGAGTTCTTTGCACCACGTATACGACGGACGAGTGCTCTACGCTTTTATACACGCGGAAATAGTAGATTGTTTTACAAGTTAAGAAAAATAAGATTTTTCCAGCGAGTGCAAATGTTTCGCTTCGCTCGTCAATTAAATTTACATGAGCATGGAAAAATCTATTTTCTAACGGGTATAACATGCAACTTTTCCGTATACCCACTTAATGGAAATCACAAATAAATATTTTTCAAAAATAATAATTTATCGAAGTATGTATATCAAGCGTGTGCTGGGGGGCCGAGACATGATAATAAAACAAAACAAAAAGTGTTGCTATGAAGAAAAGTGTTGCTAACAGGAAAGCTACTAGTTTTCTTTACGATGTGTGTTGCTATGAAGAAAAGTGCAGCTACCAAAAAAACTACCACTTTTCTGATTGCAATTAGAACTCACACCTTCGGCTCGGTCTATAAACTTTGAGCTAATAGTTATGGGTATTATAAACGCCCTAGAGGCTGTTCTCTCTATGGTGTTGAGGGAGTGCCTTCAAATTACTGTTAAAAATCCTTGATAACAGACTGTTCAGAAAATTTAAAGAAGAATTCGGAAGAAATCAATTTGGATTTCTCAGCGGCATGAGAGCTTCTCTTGTACCTACCCATATGTACCCTCTTGTCTCTTGTAATTCTGTATAAATTTATTATGCCAAAAATGTCACGACCAGCAAAAGGATATTTATCTCTGCTTTGTCGACTTCGAGAATGCCTTTGATCGGGTCGACCATCAAAAAATGTAAAAGGTCGTAAAGGACATAGAACTGGTTACTAAAGATTTTGAAATAATAAAAAATCTATATTACCACCAAAACGCTAAAACGCCGTCAAACATCAAACATACAAAAATCTGCAGAGTAGTAAAGCAAGGATGCCTGTTGTCGCGTTGTCGCCTATGCTTTTCAACCTACACTTTGAACTAATATTCAAAAGGCTTTTGAGGGGTGACTTCGGAAGTGAAAATAAATGGTGTTCAAATATATTTAGCATCAGCATACGCCGATGACACATTCCTTACAGCAGACACAGACATCGGTTTAAAAAACTTCCAAGATCAACTTAATAAAACATGTGAGGAGTTCGGAATGCGAATAAACGAAAACAATACTAAAACAGTGGTAATAAAGAAGAATCACAACATACCATTGCCCATGACTATCAATGAAAAAATGTTAGAACAGGTTAACCATGCAATTCAAGTATCTAGGATGCTTGATCGACTACAAACTAGACCCGCAAATAGAAATAAAAGCCAGAATAGCCCATGCCAAAAGCTGCTTTGAGAGACTGTGACCACTTCTTTGAGACCCACATCTTGACATAAATATTCGATTAAAACTAGTAAAGTGCTATGTATGGTCGGTGCTCATGTACGGAGCTGAGACATGGTTAAAAATAAGTCTAAATAAATTAGAAACCTTTGAAATTGAAACGTGGATCTATGTTATGTGGATATGGGCGGCGTGAATAAGTAACGAAGAAGTTCTACGTAGACTGGGGAAGGAAAGGGAACTTCTTAAAACCATCAAGGTTAGGAAAACAACATACCTGGAACATCTTCTCCATAACGATAAATACTACATCCCCCAAATGATCAGTAAGGGCAAACTGCAAGGCAAACGCGGCATAGGCCGAATGAAACTTTCCTGGATGCGCAATACAAGAAACAGGACCGGCTTGAATTTTGAGGAACTGGTTAAAGCAGCAGGAAAATCTTTCTACGAAATATGGCTGAACACCCAAGATCCCGATAACAGAAAAGAATACAACAGACTCAGGTATTTGGTAAAGAAAAAACAAACAAAGCAAAAAATAACCCATTGGATCAAAAATGTGCCAAGATAAATTCCTTGCTGGAAAGTTCTAGATCTCGAGGAGCCTGGAAATGCGTAAATAGCTTAAGAAAAAGTAACAAAGAACAACGGAGACTAGATATAATAGGAATGAATGCATGGGAAATGTATTATAAAAAACTTCTAACTGAAAATAGAGTTTAATTGAGTGGACAAGAGACATTATGAGCGATGACAAAAATAGACCAAGGATAGATATTTCACAGTAGATGAGATTAAAAACTCAAAACGATGAAAAAAAATTCAGGATCTGGTCTTGGAGGTTTTCCTATTTAATTAATCAAATAAGATATCGAAATCGTATATAACCTATTTAATAAAATAATGAATGAAGACGAGTTAGCAGAAGAGTGGAATCAATCTTTCATAAGCTTAATACACAAAAAAGGAAACAAAAAAATATGTGACATTTATAGGCGCATAGTTGTGACATCTTCAATATGGAGACTGTATGGACACATTATAAAAACAACTGAAATAAGAAATAGTAGAAATTGAGGAACAAAGCGAATTCAGACCAGGGTGATGATGTATAGACAACCTTTTCGCTCTTAGGCAGATTTCGGAAAAATGTATAGCTCCAGGGAAAGAATTACATGTGATATTGACCTGAGGAAAGCCTATGATTCGGTACCTAGAACTGAACTATGGAAAGCAATGGAGAAGACTAGCATTAGTGAAAAGAACATACAAATTATACAGCAAATATATAAAAAACAACAAGTCTACTGAAAATTGAAAATCAGTTATCAAAACATTTAAAACTGATAAAGGGTTAAGACAAGGATTTCCAATATCCCTAACTCTATTCAAAGTGTATATGGAATAAGCTTTACGTAAGTGGATGAATAAATGTAAAAGTACGGCATAAAATTTAATGACGAACATATCCATACATTGCTAATCACCGATGATAAATTAATATTAGCAGAGGATGAAGACGACGCCAACTACATGATCAGAAAATTAATAGACGAATACAAGGGGTTTAGAGATCAATATTCAGAGAAGACGCAATATTTGGTCATCAGGGGAGTAGCAAAACACCTGAACGTGGAAGGAAATACAATAACCTAAAGGCCTTATCCAGAAACATATTTTGGACCATACTAATAGCATCACACATATCCGGTATGCTGACGACACCATACTTATTGCCGAAACAATAGAAGATTTACAGAGCTTGGTTGATCAAGTAGGTAGTGAGGAGTAGTGAGGAGAGCGGACTTACCTTAAATATTAAAAAGACCAAATTCATGACCATTACAAAATCAGATCACAACAGGAAAACCTATGGATCAAAGGAGAACTAGTAGAGAAAGTCAGAAAGTACAAATACTTAGGAACAATTGTCAATGAAGATAATGAGTACACTTAAGAAATTAAATCAAGAATTGGACAAGCCAGAACCATATTTAACAAAATGAGAAATGTGTTATGAAGTAGAGATTTTAACCTACACCTTAGAGCCAGAATATTGAGATGGTATGTTTTCTCGGTGTTGTTATATGAGATGGAATCCTGGACGTTGAAGAAAAATATAGGTGATCGACTGATGGAAGCATTTGAAATGTGGGCATATAGAGAGATCTTAAGAATAAGTTGGGTAGACATGGTAACAAACGAGAAGGTACTGGGAAGAATGAGGAAAGAAGAGGAAATATTAAACGCAATTAAAATAAGGAAGCTGCAATATCTGGGCCACGTGATGAGGGAGAGAAATACATATTGTTGCAGAATATTATCCAGGGAAAGTTACAGGGAAAAAGAAGCATAGGAAGAAGACGCATTTCCTGGTTAAACAATCTGAGAAAATGGTACAACTGTAGTTCCACTGAGTTGTTTAGAGCTGCTGCATCAAAAGTGAGAATAGCTATGATGATAGCCAACCTTCTAAGAGGAAATGGCACTTGAAGAAGAAGAAGAATACCATCACACTAGAAGGGGAGGCACAAAACCGTAGGACCATGGAGATAATTCGGAAAACTAGACAGAAGTTTAACACAATACTATTAAATTTAGAAATTATTTCTATCCATGAGGATCTCAACCGTTTAGAGCTGAACCTACGTTGCACTCAAGTCAAGATAAAATGGAGAAAGGTTTTACACCAAGAGATCAGGAATACTTTCCAAAGTAAACAAAAAGTGCATTACAATAAAATTTTCTTTAGCACTAGGAATATCAATTGCAACAAGCTTGAGACGCTGAAATGTCAGCAAGCCTTAGACATTCAAGATAAAGAAAATTGGTTTTGTAATCTAAAAGAAGTGGAGTTCCCCATAGAGGTAAAAACGTTGTTATCATTAGGACCTAAGTTTAGCCTTCCCCTTCTAAAAAACGAGATCAAAATCAGGTACCTTTGTACCTTTTGGCAGACTTTGAATTTGTATTGGGTCATATCATGGATGAAAAAATTAAGAACATTCTCACTTTACAAGCTACTAATGTAATCCTCAGGCTGCAGCCCAGATATCCCCAGAAGTTTGAAGTTTATATATATATATATATATATATATAACTTTGTAATCACGGCTGAATTAGTTAATGAACTAAATAGTAACGGGGATAATAATAGTAAGGCTGCATCCCCGTTACTATTTAGTTTATATATATATAAGTCAAAACTTTTTTCGACCTGTGATTGGGACCTACGAAGAACCGAATATGACTTTCTTCTTTATCTGTTCAATTCACCATCATCATTTTTACACATTGACTCATCAGTTCACTGGAAATGTAAGTGTCAGTCTCTCTCTCTCCTAGCAAGTACTTACCTAATAATTGTAGATCCATGAATATCTCAGCTGTCTGGATTAAACATCATCTACTCTACATTCTTTGAATTGGTTTTATTTGGGGCGTACTGAGAACTTTCATCTTTAGCGGCGCTCCTGTACCCCGAAAACTCACCTTCGTCTCTCATATATGATTGTTTCATCCAAGTAGACATGTATGGAAAGCTACAATTTAAGCTCGCTCGTCTCGTGTACGAATGTCAAGGTGCGTGTTTAATAATCATCTCGTTTCCACCACAAAACATACATATTTGAGAAGTGTTAAATCCGTGTATGTTAAATGGCATAATGATGTCTGGCAGTCTGGCAGTGGACTAAATTATGGTACAAATTTTAAACCTACCCATGCCTAATTATTATACAGAAGTATAGTTAGTTATAGAAGTATAGTTTAATGCAATAGAAAAGCAACTAAGGTTTCTTCTTTGCTCCAAATTTAATAACAAGGAACTCATTTTTCTTTGGTCTTATCAGAATCCCTCTTTGCCCACATTGTCAGTAAGAAGTTGTGACCAACGATGACATGAAAAGTAATAAAAACCAGCAGAATCATACAAATTACGGATTATTAGAAATTTTTAGTTTTTATAGTGTCCCTTACAGTATTTCTGAACTTTTTTCCCCCTCTCTGATATATGTATGTATAGCTAAACGGACACATTTATCGATTATGCCATCAAAACAATAGTAAAGAGAACAGAATTGATATTTTCCATGAAATTGTTGATAAAACTTTTGTTTGAATTTGGCCTCAAAGTTTAAGGAATGGCCATTTTTGGTAAGAAAAGAATAAAGTAAAGAATGAATTTCTTTAACAAGATTGCCCAAATTTTCACTAGCATAGCTCAGCTTCATTTTACCATCAACCCACCCTTTAAAACTAACAGACATGGTGTTCTGTACAAGTTACGGAATAAAGAGTTTTTTTTTACAAATCTCGCAATTTGCAAGGTTTAATTTACTCACAATATACAGGTTACATATGCTGAGGCAGGAGAAATTTCCGATTGTGCATCGACCATACCATACCATAAGTGAAGTCTTTATCAGAATTGAGATTGTAGTCGCCATCACTATCCTCGTTTTCGCAATGTGGAGACGAATAATTACTCGTATAAAGTGTTCGTAAATATAATTATTATAATCAGATGCATCAAAATGACTAACACATGCAAAAATCGTGTCAGAACTTATTAAAGCACTAATTCCACAAATACTTGCAGCCCGCGTTGCAATTGGTCAATGTAACCAAGCAAGTCTCCTGGTTATATTCTGTTGAAATATTTCTGTTCGAACAGTTACAAAGGGTTGTGTGAACTAAGGTTAAATCAAGTCGCAATAAAAGGGAAATCTGCAAGTATTACACCGAAAATTTAAATCGTGTGCTCGACTTACAAATGATAATTTATCCATAATATTCCGCTATTCGAGCATTCCATTTGATACAATTTTAACTTTATTTTTATTATATTTTCACAGTGTTGTTGTTTTCCTTATGTCGTGTTTACTACTACTGGTCGTACAAAGGAATCAATAAAGATATTTTTGACATTGAAGCTCCTCAAGTTTCGCAGTGGCCATTCGCAATATAAAAGGAAAGTCAACGTCGCTAATCCGTGATTCGTTTAACTACGACTGCCCTTTCACGTGGGCACTTCGGTTACTTTGCAATTTCATTCCTTTGAAGTATCAAAGAAACTAAAAATACTTTTGTGTATTTCATCCCCGAGAATTGTTCGCTGCTGTTCACATAGCATAAAAAAATTTCGAACATAAACAATTCTACTTCTATCAGTCAAAACTCTCTCTAGTGGAAACTAACGTTCCATAT
Source organism: Cryptocephalus moraei (assembly GCA_946251905.1). Classification (NCBI taxonomy): domain Eukaryota; kingdom Metazoa; phylum Arthropoda; class Insecta; order Coleoptera; family Chrysomelidae; genus Cryptocephalus; species Cryptocephalus moraei. Next base: position 4,497,144 of record OX276452.1, read on the forward strand.
AAATAACAGTTTTTCATCTGATATGAAAGAAAACCAATACTCTGCTCTTCTTTCACACTTCATGTTAAAATTGATATTTGTTTTCTTCTTACACGCTATCAATTTGTCATTGTAGTTAATAAAAAAAAGGTAAATACAACATCCATGATCAAGCTTGCAACGTCCCAAATTACGATAACTGTTTCTGTTTATTTCAGATACATCCCAAAACGAAAATACCTCGGGAGGTATGTTTTTAGAATTTCCTAAATTATTCGTCAAACGTTTGTTTTGACTTTTGAATTAATTATATGAGACAATGGTGAAAATCTTAATTTGGCAGGAAGTTTTAACAATGAATTACAAAGAAAGTAATTACCTTAAAGTAAAAATTTAAGTTAGATAAATATAAACTTTCTTATTCTTATTTTTATAATTTATTATATGAAAAATTTCGAAATCCAGCGTAACGATCAAGCTTCCCCACGCAGAGGAACAATACAGGTATCTGCAGTGTTCATTTCAGCGAACCAAGCAAACCCCATACTCTTGGTGTGAAATAGTCATGTCTTATCGCAGAGGCTAAATTGACTGCTGTGTAACAGGTGTAATATTGTTCTTTTGATAATTTTATAGTTACTCTAGAAATAATAGTTATACTCCAGTCATCAACGGTAAAATACCGTATTACTGTGGAATTTTGGGAAACAAGGTCGATTTCTTTGAAAATTGGGATTTAGGTAGTATTTAACGTTCTTCAAAGTTGAACTTGTGCCGAAGTGTGCTTTTTCCCTAGGGGTGGAAACCACTCCTTCTAAATGGTAAGAAATTTTTTAACCAAAATAAGCCGAGAAATCGGTAGATTGACCAATTCTAAGTAACTTTTGATCTATAAAGTTTTTTGTAAAGTTGATATGTTTCGAGCTATTCACGATTGAAGCTACACATTTTTCATTGGAACAACGAATGTTTTTTTAACAGTTTTTTACCAATACCTTGAAAATCTCTCATTTTATAGGAAAAAACAATCAGAACAAAAATGTAGCTAATAAAAAACAAAGAGATACCTTTTTGAATGATCTTTATAAACCTATAAGAAGAGTTGAGTTATTGCTCGTATACCAGTTGTTGGTGTGTTGGTTGGTGATGGGTGAGCGTAGAAAATAGTCCGGATGAGTTTGACTCGTCTATTGATAAAAATGAAATAAAGTATTTACAATTTTATACAAACTTCGCCGAGGAAGGTTCGAGGGTAACTGAGGGATTCTATCCCTCGGTACACGCGTACATAGCAGGTACCTCGGTGCGGCGGTTTTTATGAGGGTGAAAGTTTTCAGAGACCATCCCGACGACTCGATTTTGTAGAAGGCTCCGAAACCGTTCTTTGAGGAAAAGCATATGTTTCTTTTTTGAATGATACTAAGTTTCGGGGCGTTCCTAGAATCGGCCCTCGAGATGGTCACATCTGTAAAAAAGGAAAGTGCAGCCCGTGGGAAGAAAACTATTTACACTTTTTACAATATTATTTACAACTCATCTCCCACGGGCCCCTACAGTACCCCCCTGCCAGTATTTGAAAGTATTTTGAAAATACGTGACTATTTACATTATACAGTTTATGAGAAACCCGCTTGAAATCGATCCGGAAAGCGTACCCTTCTTCCGACTTTGGTGGTGGTGTACATTGGTGTACTTTGGACGGTTGGTGGGTCATCTGCCATGGTGTAGGCTGGTTTTAGGCGGTCGATTGAGACGGTCACGTCACGTCCATTGACGTGCACTGTAAATGTCTTGTCGTTACGGCTTATGACAGGGTAGGGCCCCTCATACGGCTGCTGAAGCATCTTCTTTGGACCTCCTCTGCGTATGAGGACCTGGATGTGGCGTACTGGATACCTGTCTGGACACGTGCGACTGTTGAGTGCGCGGTAGTCGCCACATGCTCTCCAGCCTTCATTATTCTTGGGCACCAGGTGAAGTGGGGAAGACCACGGGCTTTCAGACGGGCGAGCGAGGCCTAGTTGGAGCATCGCGTTGAACTCCTGCTGGGCGGCCTTAAGCTTGTCTGGAGCGAGACGGCGGGGTTTCTGCGCCACTGGTGGACCTGGTGTTGTGATGATGTGGTGTTTGGTGTCGTGTTGGGTTCCTTTGGGAGCTCCTACAGGCCGAGTGATTTCTGGAAACTCTTGGAGAAGCTCGTGGAAGGGTGTGGAGCCATTAATTGTTTTAATGGTGGGGTACTCACACTCTGTTACCTTTCCGCCGAAGGTAAGGAGAGTAGTCGAGTCGATTAACCTGCTGTTTTGGAGATCAGGCAGAAGGTTGTAGTGTGCCAGGAAATCTGCGCCTAGGATTGGTTTGGAAACGTCTGCTATCACGAATCTCCAGGTAAAACTTCGTCGTAAGCCGAGGTTCAGAGTAAGCGTAGTTGTGCCATAAGTTGCTATTGGTGTTCCGTTGGCAGCAGAAAGTTCGTATTCCGATCTCTTGTGCGAACCGCGGAGGCGATTCCGTGGGAAAACACACAGGTCGGCGCCAGTGTCAACGAGGAATTCTACCTTGGAGTCCTTGTCGCAAATGAAAAGACGGCGCGAACGGATTTGGCCGGAGTCGTCAGCCGTCTCTAACGACTGGCCGGTGCATTTCCCGACGTCCAAGAGCATGGATCGGAGCATTTTTCTGCCTTATCCCCAAACTTGAAGTGGTACCAGCACATACCTTGCGTATTCTGTGGACGTGATCTGGAGTTGGAACGGGAGCGGGAGCCTCGTTGTCCAGTTCTGATGGTGGCTTGTAGTCGACTCATTTCTTGTTGTAATTTCCTTATCGATTGTTCAAAGCTTTCTTTAATTTCCAGGAGTTTATCTTCAGTGGTTGTTGTCGATGGTCTGGCTTCGTTCACCGCTGCAATGGTACTGCGAACTGGCAGGAACTCTATGGCCACGTCCGCAAGCTCCGCTGCTTTAACCAAGGTCTGATCTCTTGCTGTTGCGAGAAGTGGTTTCAATGCTGCTGGTAACCGGCTTTGCCATAATGTCCGTAGGGAAACCTCAGATATGTTGGTCCCAGCTAGTTGCTGTAGCTTCCGTAGAAATTGGGACGGTTTCTGGTCACCCATCTCTTCTGTCTCCAACAACTGCAGCGTTTTCTTCTCCTCTGACGTTCCGAGCCGCTTCAGGAGCTCTTTCTTGAATTCGGAGTACGGGTTATCCGTTGGTGGAGTTATAATTAGGTCACGAATCTCGCTTGCGATTCGTGGTGGCAGCTTGGGAATCACCTTATTGAATTTGGTCTTCTCCGAAGTGATGTTGGAGGAGGAGAACGTTGCCTCAACCATCGCGAACCATACCTCCAAATCGTTTGAGTTACACTCTGGTAGTTGGACGGCGAATTGAGCAGCGACTTCCTGTTGTTCGCCGGGCATCTTGATGTGGTGGATGATTTCTGCGTAGCTCACGATCACCGCACACGCACAAATATGTCCTTACGATTAAACTTCACACGCTCGTGAAACGCCAATCGCGGTTCTAACTCGGGGTCACCACTGTTGGTGTGTTGGTTGGTGATGGGTGAGCGTAGAAAATAGTCCGGATGAGTTTGACTCGTCTATTGATAAAAATGAAATAAAGTATTTACAATTTTATACAAACTTCGCCGAGGAAGGTTCGAGGGTAACTGAGGGATTCTATCCCTCGGTACACGCGTACATAGCAGGTACCTCGGTGCGGCGGTTTTTATGAGGGTGAAAGTTTTCAGAGACCATCCCGACGACTCGATTTTGTAGAAGGCTCCGAAACCGTTCTTTGAGGAAAAGCATATGTTTCTTTTTTGAATGATACTAAGTTTCGGGGCGTTCCTAGAATCGGCCCTCGAGATGGTCACATCTGTAAAAAAGGAAAGTGCAGCCCGTGGGAAGAAAACTATTTACACTTTTTACAATATTATTTACAACTCATCTCCCACGGGCCCCTACACAGTCATCAATGGTAAAATACCGTTTTACTGTGTGGAATTTTGGGAAACAACGTCGATTTTCATAAAAATTTGGACTTAAGCTCTACTTACCCTCTTCTTCAAAGTTCGGCATGCGCCGAAGTGTGCTTTTTCCCTAGGGGTGGAAACCACCCCTTCTATAGAATAAGAAATTTCTTAATCAAAAGAATCCCGAAAATCTATAGATTGACCAATTCTAAGTAACTTTTGATCTATAAAGTTTTTTTTTGGAAAGTTGATATTTTTCGAGTTATTTACGATAAAAATAAATGTAATGTATTGTAACGAAACGGCTCGCCGCGATATAAACACGCCGGGAGCTACACAAGTTCGCCGAATTGCGATCCCGAGAAGGACGGGTCGAAGCCGACGGCTCGAAGAGCCGAGAAGGTTCGATGCGATAACGGGTTCCTCGAAAATCGAATATTCTAGCAATTATCGCGAAAGTTCGAGAAGGCTTATACCTGGTATATAAGGAATGCCAGACCACAAGAATAACTAACAATCAGAAGACCAACAGAAAGAGAGGTCCGATATTCAGGTAGGTTGTCGGTCGGACTTTGGAGGAACTTGGAGGAACGGGTGCTTACGGCGCTAATCGGCAAATATCAAAGCACGTGCGTTCAGGGTCACTGAGGACCATATCGGACCTCTCTTTCTGTTGGTCTTCTGATTGTTAGTTATTCTTGTGGCCAGACCTAAGGCGAGTTCAGTTGAAAAATCGGTGTGTAAACATTCGGGCGAGAGACCGCGCGCGTTAAATAAATAAACATCTCTGTGTGCGAATATAAATTAAGCTAAGGGATTGTTAAGATAAGTTTATAAGTGTTGTGTCGTGTAAGAAATAAATTAATTAGGACAAAATCGCGTTATGTTTAGTTTTAGTAAATAGTAAAACGTTACAGTATCATAGACCATTTTAAATTATGAAATAGCGAAAAAAAAATCCCTTGCATTCCAAGCTAGAAACCTTTTAAAAAATGCATTTTGTAGAGAATTCCAAGCGCTTTAACATCAAATTAGTTAAAAGTTTTTACAATGCGTAGTTTTGAAAAGGGTTGCTTTCAAAGGGCTTGGATGAGCTATAATTAGTACGCGAATGCAAACTTCGAAACGCCATATCTCCTTCATTTTTATCACACAGAGATAAATGAAGAAATCAGAATTATTAGTGAGACAAACCCTGCAATTAACATTTGAATCAGTTTTTTATATCTGGAATTGTTCTTGAATTATTTAAGAAAAATTCGTATTTTTTTTTAATCGCGAAAATGCAATTTTCATTTTAAACAATTATTTTTTTTCTAAAATAAGCATTCTAAACCGGTTAAACCACACAGATCTTATCAATAATACCTAAATAAAGTTAAAGGCAAGTGGGACACATTTAATTTTTATCAGGTTGGTAATGACGAGGGTGTAATTTTTAAATTAAAAAAAAACAAGAAAGGTGTTACTTTATTTTTGTTATAAATCAGTCAATTCTCATGCATAAGACAGGTCAGTGCTCATTTTAAAGGGTATTCTATGTACTTACAAAAGATCGATTGAGTTATCCCCAAAAATATTATATTTTTCAAGTTATTGAAGGTTGAATATTTTCAATTTCGCGGTTCTCGAAAAATCACCGTGATTCAACGAGCAATAACTCAGTTCTTATTAGGTTTATGGAGATCGTTCAAAAACGTGTCTCTTTGTTTTTTATTAGCTACATTTTTGTATTCATTGTTTTTTCTGATAAAATGATAGATTTTCAAGGTATTGGTGAAAAACGGTTAAAAAACATTCGTTTTCTCAATGAAAAATGTGTAGCTTCAATCGTGAATAGTTCGAAAAATATCAACTTTACAAAAAAACTTTATAGACCAAAAGTTACTTAGAATTGGTCAATCTATCGATTATTTTGGTTAAAAAATTTCTTACCATTTAGAAGGGGTGGTTTCCACCTCTAGGGAAAAAGCACACTTCGGCACAAGTTCAAAATTAAAGAACGTTATAAATACTACCTACATCCCAATTTTCAAAGAAATCGACCTTGTTTCCCAAAATTCCACGCGAAAATGGCTGATGACTGGACTATTATTTAAGTCACAAGGAATGTAAAGACGTTTTACCATTCGAGGCAAGTGTGTACGAGCCGAGGCGAAGCCGAGGCTTGTCACTTGCCGAGAATGTTAACAGTCGATACATTACGTGTGGCTTATTAGATTTTTCACGCTGCCGTTGAAAATTTCCTCATAAGTCCTCAAAAAATGAAATGTTTGATTTAGTTTGGACGTACGTCACTCTGGCATAAGTTGGCTGACATACGTCAGTCAAGTGTGTCAAGTTATATATGTCAGTGCGTGACTAGGGATAAATCAACTTGATTTGCTCTTTTGATATTCCTAGGAATGTAAATGATAGTATTTACATTCCGTCGTCAAGGAAAAATAATACACTAATGTTATTTACCATTTTCATGCTACGTATCTATGCATATAAGAGCGATTTACGATAGCGGCAGCGTGAAAAATAATTTACGAAATTGACGATTATACCGAAGCGGACATTTTTCATTTAGCCTTTTTTTCAATGCATGCTACGAAAACACTTCAAGTAGATTTATCGAGGTATTGCAGGTACTTTTATTTCATAAAAATAATGTACAATGACCATCTTAAAGGATACCGTATTAATTTTTATTTCTATCTGTGGTGGAATATTAAAAATGTGCCTTTTTCGGAAACATAGCTTATATTTCCGTAATCGTATCATAATTTGAGACCCTATTTATCAAAATAAACCGTAAAGTACGTATCCGGTAAGTAACAATGTTAACGATATAGGTCACCTATTAAAAAGTCTTATCTGAAATTAGTTTTAGAACATAAAAATGCAGTAAAATAATATCCCATTTAAAAATGAACGGACATATTATATTGGAGTGGTTCGTAAACAATGGCTAGAACGGCAGTAAAGATATTTTTGTTTTCTCGAGATAAATACCAAGAAAATTTAATGGTCAAGTCTTGTACAGTTGTAGATAGACAGATATTAGGTGAACAAAAACTTGTGCTCACTGTCAAAGCTCGATTATGTTTTGATTAAATAGTAACAAAAGCATTTGCACAAACATTTCAACATTTGTAGAAGAGATTGATGCAATAGGATTACATCCTAGTGCGTACGCATATTATAACGTATACTACGTAATAATATACAAAGCGAACAAAAAACAAACTTGTCTGTGATTAAGGATTATTTTTTATTCAAATATATAATTGTAATTATAACCAAAAACGTAACGAATAGAAGAGCATTTGTACTGAATGTTTGTCCAATCGTTAAAAATTCCATAAAAGCTTTCAGCATTTCATTGTAAATTAGTTAATTAGATATTTAATTATTTTCATATTATGTTTAATATTATTCCATTTTATTTTATTTTAAATTTTTTTTTTAAATTGGAATATAATATAACAATATAATGTACTTAATACAATATGATATAAATTACAATGTTGGACTGTACATTCTGAAGAGGTTTCATCCCGTTTATTCTGTCACGACAAATGTGCCAAAAGAGACCTCTCAATGGTGAAAATTCACCATTTTTCACTAATTTTGGAATTCTCAGGAAAATACTTTCAGACTAATGCTTCGATTTCATATCTAAACTATTAAAAGATTTGATGAAATTATTTGGTAGAAAACATTTTGTATCAAGTCCCTATCATACACAGTCAAACAGTGCTCTTGAAAGACTTCATTTAACCCATAAAGTCTATTTGAAGCATTACATCAATAGCAAACAAAATAAATTGGAAGGAATATATTGAATTTGCCATGTATGTCTATAATACACATGTACACAGTTGTACAGGGTACACGCCGTACGAACTTTTGTTTGGTTTCAATCCACTTATTCCTAATTCTATTATCCATATCTATTGCTCTATTATCTCACTTAGTTAATGAAACAAATGAAGAATTTGATTTGTTAATTAAGTCCATTACATTAGCTATACATGGTATATTACATCCTAATATCATGTCGCCAAAAATTTTATTAGATGAGTTATCTAAAATCAAGTTAAAAACTGGATGACTATTACCTTTTCCATCATCCTTCTTTTCTTTGCATAAATATTTTGAAATAAATAGGTTAAATATTAAATAAATAAATAAATAAATAAATATATATATATATATATATATATATATATATATATAATTGTTCAGATGTGTGTTATGGCTAATTCCTATCATATTCTTGCTTTCTGTAAGTCTATTTTTTTATTAGCACTAACACAGTATTCACCTGTACAATTTTTGTAGTAGATTTTCATTGTATCAGAACCGATACACATTACGGTCACTTGCAATCAAGGTCCCATCGAGGATATAAAAATGAAGTCAACCGGTGTACCTACTAAAATTGGACGCTTGCTGCTGAGATTATACAAAACATTAAACAAACGTTACCACGGAAATTTTGGACTACAACATTGCCTTGGATGAGTGCTGCCTTAGAAAAATTAAATAATACCCCCGTGATTTTACATTCAATTAAGATCACTGATATGAATTTGGGCGAACTGAAGTTTGCTAATCATCAACTAGGGAAATTAAGGGAAAAACTGGATGAAGAAAAGAAGAAACTTTATAGTCCAATATTCACATTGGTATACGTGGACGCTTGGTTCAATGGGATCCATTATTGTCCTTACTCTACTATACAACTTCATAAAATGGTATGGAATATTTATAAATATTAAAACCGTTCCTATGCTATACGAAATATCCTAGGACTGCATCAGATTCCTACTATAGTAAATTGTTCAATACAAATATGAATACCATGTATCATATAACCAGGATACAGTTATCTGAAATTGTGGAAGAAGAAGAAAGAACCCGACCAGAAGAGAGACGATTAAACGGCTCTTGGCTCCGTGCCACGAGGGGTCGTGTCTCATGCGGTCAATGTCAAAAATCGTGCCAGATGCGGTCACTCCAAAAATATTTCTACCTGATGTACGGATGCATGGTATGTGATATGCTCGGCTTGAAAGTACGTTGGAAACGCGAGAGGGCAAGAATCAAACACGTACTGTTGCACAGTTACACTGTACTAATTGCAGGGACTTGCAAACAATTACAGCCTATGGCTCGTAATATTTTATTATGTTTTCATTGTTCGATTCTTGGCGATCTTTTGTCCTTAATATTATTCCCAAGTAGGTAGACAACAGATCTGGGACGTTTTTTGATTGTGACCGCATAAGACACTCGAGCCGGTACCGAGTACCCCGATAAATTGGCTTGTCCTGGGATTTCGAAACTATTGACCGCACATGGCACTGATCGCACATGGCACTGACCGCACCTGGGAAGACACGGATTAAACCGCCTAACTTTAACAGAACCATGTGCAAGGAAAACTTAGTGTTAGTTCAAGAAAGTGAGTTAGAAGTCCGAGTATCGACATGGATTAAGTTTCACTATTATTTCATTTTTTGTATAACTACAATTGTATTTTAACACTGGAGTATATTAATTTGAAATTTATGTAAACATAATTTTTTTATGAGGAGGTAGGTGTTATGTGTATCTTTTTTTTAGGTATTATGTTATTATTATTATGTAGGTGTTATGTGTATCTGCCTTATATTTTTTACGTATTTATTTACCATAACACATTTTATTATTATTAGCTAACATTTGATTATCATTAGCGACCAGACTATTTAAGCCAGTTCATATCTCGTTTAAGAAGAGATTGTATTTAGATTCCCTGTCGTAAACTTATGAAGTAAATTTTAATATTATTTTATCCCAATAAACTACATTTATAACGAGAACAGTACTTTGAGTGCAAGAGAACCACAACAGTTCATAGGGCCCATCTCCTTCAGTTTCCTACCATACCCCCCAACCTCCCCCCTGTTTCCGATTGAATGTTTTGATTGTTATGATCAATTTATTTTAAGCTTCCATTTATATAATTCTGAACCATAGTTTTCAACCGATAATATATATGTCCCTTCATAATCATAATCAGGGACAGGTTTCGCACTACTCTACACCCTAAGGTGAATGAATCAGACTATCAAAGCGCGACTATATTTTGATAAGGAGACGTTACCTAAATATCCAAGAGCGACTAGTGCAAAGAGCACTTTCTACAAAAACACTTCTCACTGTGTTCCTCCTCCCGATTACTCTCTTTCTCTCTCTCTCTGACTCTCCAAAGTCCGGGTATAATGCTGATTTACAACTTGGCATCTGTGTTTTCCCTTCTGTGATCATATCTACATATTACAGATTTGTTTTTAATTTGTCGTATCATGAGATGAATACCATATGGACGCGGATTCCTTTTAGTCTTTTCGTCTCTCTCTTTCTCCTTCGTCGAGTCGACATAATAACACGATCACGCCAATTTCTAGATGCCGCTTATGGATAAGTCGTAAAATTCTATTTACGTCCACATCCCTGGAACATTCCCCTGGATCTAAAATCGGACGGACGTAGTTTTGGTTTTGGCAGATCAATCGGGGACTAAACTTCCGCAGACTTACTAATTAACTTGATGGCTTTTAATGTTTCTAATTTTATAGACCTCGTACAATACAGTTATGAAAATAAAACGTCTAAGTTGCCAGGGGACACGCCATCTGGTCACTACTTCCTGCAGATCATAAATATAAATCGGCCAATTCGGAACTAAACACCCCTTTATACCCTTCAGTTACCTGGTACTTATTACGGGCACTTCTCATTACGGGGGACCCTCATTACGTTACTAAGACATTGAAATGATGGGATTTACATTTTTATTTTATATTAAGTCATAATAGGTACTACCAGAGTTAAGATTTACTTCCTACTCATTCCTGTGTACATATTATAAGAATACCTGTATTTTTTTAGTTTTGATTTTTTGGGATGTGTTTTTATTACAACACGTAGGTGCCTCTTATAATTAATACAGTGAAACCTCTATATAGCGGACAGTCACGGGAACCATAATTTTGTCCGTTATATACGGAGGTGTTCGCTATTGGGGTGAAAGGATTAAATAACAAAAATATTGATATGTGCACAAATGTAATTTAATAACAACAAAATGTCACTTTGTCGCTCGGGTGATTAACACAAGCTGGACTGATTGAACGAAACAACCGAATCAACATAAGACTACCTGTTTATTCTGAAATATACCTGGAATTCCTGAATAGGATGATTGTAAATTTAAACACCTATTTAAGAGACTTAAGGGAGTTATGGATGCAATTATGAAAGATGTCCGTTATTTAACGGTATTATTTGTTTGTGCGGTTTGTTTGTTTTGGAACGGTGGTACTCAAAATAACTATTAATTTTTATATGTGTAGAAACTAATAAAACTGCGTACATTGTAGGTAGCTATAAATTTATTTCTATAAATCAGTAAGAAAGGATTTCGTTTGTTACATTAGATGGACAACTTCTTATTATATTAATGTACTATGTACTTCATCGGATCGAAAGTAACAATAGTAATCATTAATTCCAAGATTTTTCAATTCCATTAATACAATGCTCGTCCGTATTGTAACGTTTATTTCTAATTTATTTACACTATCCTAATTATACACTACACACTACTTAATTTATCTTAACTAATTCCTAACTAATTAATTTATATCACTCTTAAATGTAATTTATTTCACTGGTCCGTCTTTCGCCTTATTTATTCACTCGCGGCTTCACGTCTAATCTCCCTCCGACCGCAAGCCCGCTTATATACACTTCAATTGTATTCGCGATAGTTCCAGGTCATTCCTTTCTCAAATAATGTTTACTTAGAAACATCCAGAAAGGTCATAAATCATTCTTTCCTTAATAAGATGTTTTTATTGCTCGCCGCTGCGCTTATTAAGCGTACCGGCATTCCTTTGAGGTAAGCGGCCGTCCGATAAGCGTAAACACTGTTTTTATTTCGCGTTACAGTATGTTTCTACGCATATTCTCTACCTACTGAACATGTCTGGTATATATGATGGATCGAAGAGTGGCCTTCCTAATTCGCCGTTGAATTTGCCACAGGTGCGTGTCATCCTGCAAGTTTCTTGGGAAGAGCTCCTACAGGAGTCTATAGACATCACAAGAATGCCCAGACGAACGTCAGAAAGTAGCCGTTTAGGTGGAGCGGCAATTCGCAATTAGGTACTTAGGTACGCAGTCTGTTTAGGATGCGATATTTTCAATGAAAATTTAATTATCTGTCATTAATAACACCATCATATACATAAAATGTTGTTTACAAATATGCACTACTACAGTGTGACGCGTTTCTATTGTCACGTATCACCTGATTTATATACGTCATTAGTATATAGAGTCGAGTAAGCAATGCTAACGAATAAACCGATTAAAGATTTAATACAAAATTAATGTTAAAGAAACCAGAGAAGTGTTTCTAAGAAAAGACGAGTATTATCACCACTGTTATATCTCAGAGGGCTTAGAATAGAAAAGGTGCTGAAACTTTCCAACTACTTTTCAGACATTGCATTATGTAATTAAATGAAAGACGTGGTGTGTATGTCCGTGTATAAAATTTTCTATTTCGTAGAGCAGCTTTCGACCTTTAGGTTATCATCAGTACCCTACACGTTCAGGTAGGCGATACATAAGAAGCGAAACATCAAAATAAACTAGATGGTAACAGGGACAGAACGGAGGCACATGTTGATGAAGAAGGTAATTAAAATGGCGACGACAAGAAAGAAGTAGAAACAAGAACGTTTTAAAAACTAAGGGGAGACCGAACGAGTGCACGCCATTGCACTTGTTGCAGTGTGTGCCCTACAGCCTAGGATAGTGGCGGGCATGGGAGTTCCCTACCCAGTCTCCCATTAGTTTTTAAAACGTTCTTGTTTCTACTTCTTTCTTGTCGTCGCCATTTTAATTACCTTCTTCATCAACATGTGCCTCCGTTCTGTTCCTGTTACCATCTAGTTTATTTTGATGTTTCGCTTCTTATGTATCACCTACCTGAACGTGTAGGGTACTGATGATGACCTAAAGGTCGAAAGCTGTTCTACGAAATAGAAAATTTAATACACGGACATACACACCACGTCTTTCATTTAATTCAAGTCTACGTGTACACAGCCTCCACCCTTGGATTGCATTATGCATTTCAAAAATGTTGCGTAAACGCATTTTTTGTCATATTTCGTAGTGTGTCGTTTAAAAAATCCGCCCCCTGAAAAAAAGGGACGATAACAAAAACCGCCTAATGAAAAATGGTAAAAAGCGGGAAGAAGGGGAGGGGGGAGAGAAGAAGAAAGGCGACCGACCGCCCAGTAAATTACGAAATATAACACCTGAAAAAAGATGACGTAGTTTGTGTGTGTGTGTGTGTGTGTGTGTGTGTGTGTGTGTGTCTGTGTCGCAAGACACCTCGTAAAAAAGATCGCGCCATCAGGTGCATCCCAGGTACCTGTGCACGTAAGGGGGTATACCTGCGGCGCGTACAAATTTCTGAAACGGATCGCTTGTCTAACGCTGGCGCCAGTTTAATCATCGTCGGAGCGATTGTTGTACGGGTCCGGGGGCTCCCTCTCGACTCTTGGTTTGATGCCTTTCCGATCTCCAAGCGGGAGACGAACGACTCGGATCTCATTTTTCGTTAACTTATGCTAATTCTCGTCGGGGGAAGTACGTATACGTACCTACACGATCTAGCGAGGCGGTACCTGCGGACTCCGGGATCCCTTCTAGTCCTTCTACAGGTGGAAAAGTACAGGAACCAGAGGAATTTTAAGAGAATTAATAACCGATCTGGCATTGCTTTCAAGTTCACAACTATATGTCACCCCGATAAATTGGAGGTAGATCTCAATACTACTAAGTTTTAATTACTAACTGATTTAGTATTGCTATAAATTAAGTACCTACTGTTTGTATAATAGATGTAGTCGATACCGATACAAGGTGCAAATTGCACTCTATATAGCAATTAATGAGAGTTTCAGTGAAGAGATTATTATTTTATTATATATTTACAATAAATCTCTACAATGTAACGACAATAATGGGACAAAATACTAATAATAATAAGATACCAGGTTGAAATTATAAATGCACTATCATGGAAGCATGGAAAGGTGCGTTATGTAGCGGTAACTCGGAAATGCATTAGGTATCCGCTAAAATGAGGTGAATCCGTTAATCACACGATATGATATTCCTTGAGAATACCTATAAATATTGCTTATTGTACAATACATGTGCATTTTTCAATTATTACACAATTTAACAGCAGAGGCCAAGAAAGACACCCATGTCTACTTTTTAATTAATGTTTACTATGCAAATGAACGCCACACGGGGAATATCGTGTCGCGTAAGAATGTTTAGGAACTTTCAGGTGTTTATTAATGTTTTTCATTTTTACATTAAATATATTCGGAAAAAAATAGTACCTATACATTTTTCATTAAAATTTCGAAACAATATCATTTAAAATAAAAATAAAATACTGTTCATAAAATATTTTATAACAATTATTCTACATAATATCTTTTTCATTTGTTTTTTATTGTTATATTATTATTATTATTGTATGATTAGGTCATAAAATATATTTGTTACCATTCACTGCTGTTTTTTAAAATCGCTTTTATTGTTTTAGTTATTTTCCTTATTAAAACGTCTAAAGAATTCACATTTAATTTTTCAATCATTCAATTTTAGCACTCAAATACAAATTATGGATAATTAAATAGCATATCTGGAAAATAAAACTTGGTATCATATACGAATATGTAGCCAGAATATATGTTGTGGAAAGCAACCCGTTTTCTGTAGAACGTGGTTAACTGTCCGCGTTGTGAAATTAATACACAACGTCACGCACTGTTTGAGGGTTGACTTCTAGGAGAGGAGTGTGAGTCAAAACCGTGATGTGACTTAACGTATACGACTTTATTAGTCACTTAACATAACATAACAAAATGCTTGGTTACGAAATTGAAAGATCGACCGTTCTGTTTGGTGGTTCATAACCGACTCTCTTTACAATACAAAAAAATAAACTTTCTCGAGGGTAAACACACTCCACCATCCCTCCTAGCAGGCACCCAGGTCACTTTCTCGTCTTCAGAGGGTTGTCGAACTGACCGTGGGTACCCATAAATCATGTTAAAGTGTGTTTCGTTCGTTGACAATCATTAACATTTGCAATCAAAAATCTAAAACGAATATAAAACAATTTACTTCTCAACAATATATAAGGCCGAAAGATTGATCAACATCAATCAATAGGTAGGTATTTAAGTCACAAGGAATGTAAAGACGTGTTTACATTCGAGGCAAGTGTGTACGAGCCGAGGCGAAGCCGAGGCCTGTCATTTGCCGAGAATGTTAACAGTCGATACATTCCGTGTTACTTATTACATTTTTCACGCTGCCTTTGAAAATTTCCTAATAATTCCTCAAAAAATGAAATGTTTGCTTTAGTTTGGACGGACGTCAGTCTCACATAAGTTGACTGTATATGCGTAACTAAGGTTACCTGATGCGATAAATTTAAACAAAAGACTGTTTACATCCCCGGCAAGATATTAAATCAACTGGATTTACCCCTTTTATTTTCCTAGGAATGTAATTGACAGTATTTACATTCCGTCGTCAAGGAAAAATAATTCACGAATGTTATGTGCCATTTTCATGTTATGTATCTAAACATGTAAGGACTATTTACGATGCCGGCAGCGTGAAAAAGTTTTTAAGTAACAGTTTTCGTAAGATTACGTTGCTTAATAATATTGGAATATTATGGAATAAATATTGTATCAAAGACTTTTAAACATGACTTAAACAGAACAACAAGATATATTATCATATGTTACACAATTAAACTAAACCTATCTTAAGAGAAAATTGAGGTGAATTTAGACATACCGAATTAATTAGTAATGCCATGCTGTTGAAATTAAAGTAACGATAAAAATGGTTTCTTGGACTTAACGACAAAGAGTCCGTGAATACCAAATAGTTCACCCTAAAATAATTGACAAACCCATCAGTAGTGAATACGTACACCTTGAATCTACAGGCACTATCCCATTAACATTTGCCAAGAAAATACTTAACAAGTTAGTCATGGACTTTGAACTTTAAAATGTGAATTCCCCAACGCTATACCGTTGAAATGTAGTCCACTCTAAGTGTGGACCCTTGAATCAAAGACCCTGCATGCGCGAACGTAATCCATAAACCCTAATTGGGCGGTGAATTCATAAACCGGGAGACTACCAGGAATTCAGTGAGATCTCTTTGTAGTGGTAACATACAAATGATATTGTTTTAATGGAGCATTGAATTCTGCCAGGGTCTTGGCGAGTATCTGTAGGCAACGACGAGTTCTGCCAATAGGCCACATCAGAGTGAGTTAGTTAGGTTAGATTGTTCGGTTTAAATATGTGTACCTAAAGGTGGTATTTCGACTGAGTTTCCTTTGTGCCGACGCATCCACCGACAAATATTATTAGCTTTATTACCTTATCAAATTATTGCTTATCTTCGAATGGTAAATTATTAAAATGAGTATGGTGACAGAATTCATGTCCGTTCGTTACATTTCTTTACCCTAAGATATTTTCATGATTTAGAGTAAAAGACGATGTATATTTATATAGCCTCAATCAAATTAGTCCACTTCTGGAACTTCCCGTTAATGGGTTACGTTGGAGATGAAACTAACGTGTGCTGTAATATCAGCTGTCGTTTCAAAAAAATATTTATTTTATTTTACGCCTATTTTAACAAAAGTAATTCTAATGATCGTAATATTAATCACCTCATTGGATAAGAATGAACAAACCCAACACTACAATTACATCAGTTAATTTTTTAAAAACGTTACATGTAAGTTACAAAACTGTTAAAAGATGTTTATATTTCGTGTCTCAGCGGAACGAAAATTCAACAATGATTTGACAAAATATTTGGCCCTCATGCAGACTGTTTCGTGTCACTATTTTTCAAAATTTATTGGTAAGCAGATGTTAAAAACTGTTACATGTATGACTCGGTTATTTTTGAACGACAAAAATAATTCAATTTATTAACGCGATTAATATCAGTATTTACTTAAACTTTCGTAATCTTTAATGGGGTCATTTCTTGGCCCTCATTTGCAAGAATCCGTAAAAATCGTATCGTAAATCCGTTTAAGTGTAAAAAGTTGGCGCCCGACATAATACATAAAATAAAGTAATGACAGTGGTAGGTAGGTAATTCGGTGCATAAACATTTGATCGAGTAAGTTCAATTTATGACAACGGTTCCTCAATAAAATCGCGTATATGACTTCAATCAAACGAAACGCTTGACCTTTCCAGTCAGCTATTCTGAGGATAAATACCTTAAATCTAGTTATTTGGAACAGTAAACTCAAAAGCATTGCCAAATGTTTGGTCTCTATTAGATAGACGTTAACCGAGAGCCAACTGGCAAGGAATTGTTCTCTTGCTGGATTCATTTTTATATGTGTGTACACGAAAGATACCCGGCCTGGGGATCTCGATATATGTATACCTATAATACGGATTCACTTTCGGTAAACAGTTGATTTCTCTGGGAATTTCCGAAAAGCTCGATGTGATTCAACCGGTGACAAAACACATCGGACATTGTGCGAGCGATCTTTTTAAGATCGTTGGCGCCGAGCAGCTATCATGTAGTATTTTAACATTCACGAGAATTCCGCGACTATTTACGGGCAATAATAATTCAATGGAAACTCTTGCCGTATGAGGGACAGTCGTAAATGTCTTTTTTATGTCGTCAGGAATTTCTACCAGACGAAAACATATCTGACTACTGCGGTGACGGTTCTAGACGATCACCTTTTAGGTATGTGATACCTTAATTAATTGAATGTTTATGTTTTAAACGTAATACAGTTGCTTATTTTACACCACTTTCAGAACATCGAGAATGTTTCTCTTGAAAAGAGCTAGGTACTACAGCTAAGTCTCAACTTTCTCTCTCTCTCTCTCATTGAAAAGTTTACACCTTTCAAAAGTTATACGGGTTCAAAAATTGTGTACCTACTTATGCTGCTTCTTCTTCTTCTTCTTCAGATCGGATTCGTCCAGTATAGGATATAGGCTCTTCCATGTTCTGCCATTCCTTTCGATCTCTGGCTATTCTCATCCACTGTCTTCCCGCCACCTCTAACAACATGGATTCACCTTTTCTGGGAACGTCCCACATTTCTCCGTGTCTCTCTGTGTCTCCAAAATGTAACTCTAGACTTAAATATAAATTAATGTACTTATGCATACTTACTTACATTATGCTTACTGCGCATGTGTCACACCCCGATATAACAATTCGATGGCAGTTTCTGTTTTGTACGATTTTCTTTATCACTTTAACCAGCAAGTACTACAAATGACGGCGCGTATTATACGGTTTTAAAATGTTCATGAATCGTAGAATTGCCTATTAGACAAGCAATCAAGCAAATAAGCAAAAAAATACCCTATTTCTGACATCGAATCCTCGAGCAGGAGACACGGATTTTTAGGTAATATAGGCCAACAGAAACAAAACGTATAGGAAGACCCCACGAGACTATGAACATTAGGCATTGTTATTAACAATTAAACGTTAAAAAATGCACTTTTTTGACTGTTTTTGTTCTCAATTAAAAACTAAGTTGCTTCTCGGTAAAATGGGCTCCCCATCCTCTAGGGAATTAAAAGACCTTTAAAATGATTCCAAACCGACCTCGATATCTTCATTTGTTGCTGAAAAAAATGGTATAGAAAATCAAAATCGACAAATCCTTTGTTTAACAATTATTGGTGCGAAATTGAACTTGCGGCTTTGTTATTTTGTAAAAAGTCGGGGATTATAGTGCATAATATGTGGTAAAAATTTCAGATCGATTCATTAAATAGTTTATTGCAAAATTTAATTTGTTTATATTTTTGCTTTGCAATTTTTTTGGACTAAGCATCTACGCACAAATAAAAATAAATCGCGATTCTAAGATCATGGTGCCCCAGAGAAACATTTTCTCTAGCGATATCAATTGTTGAATATGATAAAAAGCAATTTTAAGATTGTTTAAAAAATTAAAGAAGAAAAACAATTTTCCTTATTTTGGCACCTTATGTCATAAGTCATAAGCAATATCTCTGGAAATTGTTTTGACAATTTGTTTATATTTTTGCTTTGCAATTTTTTTGGACTAAGCATCTACGCACAAATAAAAATAAATCGCGATTCTAAGATCATGGTGCCCTAGAGAAACATTTTCTCTATCGATATCAATTGTTGAATATGATAAAAAGCAATTTTAAGATTGTTTAAAAAATTAAAGAAGAAAAACATTTTTTTTATTTTGGCACATTATCTCATAAGCAATATCTCTGGAAATTGTTTTGACGAATTTTGATGTTTCTTCTTTTAATTTGGAGTACTGTTCTAAGCACATTACGAAGATGGGATTTGTTTCTTAATTTATTCATTAATTTACCACCTAATTTGATGAAAAAATTTTTTGAAAAAGAAATTTTCGAGAAAAATCCTTTTTTTTTGGGTGCGATTTTCATTCCATCAAATAAATTTAAATCACAACAAAAATTTGAAACAAAAAACCTTTTAAAAATAACTCTTTCTTCCCTTGAAATCACGTGTGTAATGAATGTTTGTATATCTACAATTTATTATAAATTATGGATCTTCAGCTATTTACTAATCAAGGAAAATTGATTTTCCTTTCAGAATTCTACCATTGAGAAGCACAATTTTCGTTTTCTTTGCTGTTATCTACCCAATTATAAACATTGAGGGCTTTAATTTTAATTGTAAAAGAAAATCATATATACCGTGCATTCAAATAAAAAATAATTAGAACAGTTCATTCCAAATGTTTTTTGAACATTGAATTATTATACAGTGCGATCGAATAAAAAAATAGTCAAAGCAGGCCATGAGCTAAAATACGCATGTCTTTTCCTAAAATTCTTCTTCTTCAGGTTAATAATTACAAATGTCAAGTTGACGTACTTTGACACGAGACGATGTTGTCGAAGCAAATCAAAAGTTTTCTTTTAGAATCCTATTTTAGAAATGGAGTGAAGCTGGAAAACGGTGAATGGCAATATTCGTATGTTGCCTGTTACGAAGAGTTCTAGGAACATTTTTCCGCCCAAGATGCCATTCACTCGTATGACGTTGTCAAAAATTAACTGTAACTTTGACTTTGTCAGTGTCAATCAGAATTTTCCGTTGTCTGTATTTTGAAATTTACGAACTAAGTAAAGACATGCGGCTTTTTTTTCATGGCCTGCTTTGACTATTTTTTTATTCGATCGCGCTGTATTTAATGTTATCAGTATCACAATCGTATAATAGTGGCCAGGTTCACAGACCAAGAAAATGAAATAAATGAATTCATGGCCTAATTACTTTCAAAAATATAATTATGTGAGGGCTTTGTAAAAAAAGCACGAAGAAAAAATATTTCTAAACACTGTTTTTGCTTATTTGTAGGACTTGTAGAAATCTGCCTAAGGGTGAAAAGGTTGTCTATACATGATCTCCCTGGCCTGAATCCGCTTTGTTCTTCAGTTTCTACTATTTCTTCCTCCAGTCGATTTTTGATAATGTGTTCATAGTCTCCCTATCGAAGGCATCGCAGCTATGCCCCTGTAGTTTCCTTTTTTGTGTATTGATAGTTTATAAAAGATTGATACTACTCTTCTTATAACTAGTCTTCATTTATTATTTTACTAAATATTTTACATACGATTTCGATAGCTGTGATATCTACCCTTGTTCTATTTCTGTTATCGCTTTTAATGTCGTTTGTTTTTTATCCCCTGAATTGGAAAAAAATTAGGAAGATTTTTGAAATAGGTACCAGTTTCAAATTTAAAGTGTGACACTAACACGAACCTACACTACATTAAGACGTGGTTAGCAAACTTTACAAAGACTGATTTTAGAATAACTCATGACCTAAATAAACAAAGAAATGGTGTCTTTGGTTTAGGTAATGAACTTTAATTAAATAAACTCAGGATTCTGAACAATTTTCAAACTCAAATTCAAACCCAGTTTAAAACTGAAGAAATGTTAATAAGGCATGTTTATCACCAGTATCATCCTAAATCATATACTAAAACGAAATTACTTGAAATTGTAGAAAAAAACACAAATGTAATTACATTCTGAGTTTCGAGCAAAACTATGGTTTTGAAGTTATAGGATTGTCTTTGTTATTATATTTTTAATCCAATCGAGTTATTATGGCCCTAATGAAAGGGTAAAATTCGCGAGAACAATATTGTCCCCAAATTAACTCCAGTATGATTGAATTAATGAATAATTACATTTGATACCACCACTAGGAACGGTTGGCAAAATGCTATTAAACATTTTGGTGAGAAATATTGAAGAGAAATATTATAGGCTAATTAGATATAGACCTCATAAATTCTATTATTAATTTGCAGATGAAATTAACACAGAGTTGTGACAAGTGACAATAGTCAGAATACAAGCATAATTCAGTTTTGGTTTTAATATATTGATTTGTAGCGGCGTGCGGTGAAATTTCAAGTAAAGTGAAGCAATTTTTAATTTTGTATTGTAATTCGATTCTTGGATCACTTTTTGCAAATTCGTTAACGAAGTCATCATAAAAACGTTCCTGTTTGAAAAATTATATTTAGGAGGATGATGTTTTATCATTTTTGACATTTTTCTAGAGGAAGCACCGCTTCCATTGCTTCCATGAACCGTATACGCCGCTATTTATGTGAATTATTTAGTTTCGTTTGTGTCTGTTTTTCGTCGCAGTTACTTCTGCTTTGTAATTATTGTTCGTGTTATGTGCTGATCTAATTTTTAAAATTTTTAATTAGCACTATGCTTTATTAACCATATTATTAATGGGAGATTCCATGTCAACTGATCAGGGAGTGAATGGGGTGGTTTTTAAATCGCTACCGGAAGTATCTAGCCGTCTTTAGGATATAAAAATACGTCCGATCTTACATTTTCAGCCCCTAATTTTGCACCATTTTGGATTTGTGACCTATTTTGTGTTTTGTTATTTTTTTTGCGAGCCATGACAAATTTTCGTTTTTAGACTGCCGATGCGAGAATTTGAGTTTAAAAAAATTTTGAAAATAGTGGGTCGATGTAAAATCTTCCCAGGAATCCATTTCCGGCGTCAATTTGACATTTTTTGACGTTCCAGTGATATACCTTCATTCCAAAGCCTATAATCTTGATCCTTGCTTTTTTTTACAATTTTGGAACCAACAAGGTGCTCTAACTCACTAGTTGCCATATTCAATTTTTTCACCGGAGGGAGGAACTCTAGAAAATATACAAATTGATCAGAAAACACGTAAAAAATACATTGTAAAAACCCAGAAATTTATACTTTATTGATCCAATCTAACTGGTACAGAGAATTTCATGAATCAAGCTCTTCAATGCTAAATTTGTTGAAATGTGTTTGAATTTTGTGTGCCTGAGCTTTGTTCAAAGTGAACGTTTTCGGTGATTTATTTTTTTAGTGAGCTTAACCTCACAAATAACATGGGGAAAAGATACAGTTAACCAAATAGGTGAGTCAGGAAAGAAGTAAACTTTTGAGACAGAATTATAGCTAAACACTAACGTCTCTGCAACAAGATCATCTTCGTTGCTGTGAATTATGCGACCCAAATGCCAGTTGTTATTGAATAGAAAAGCAACATCCAAATTCTCCTCCCAAAGTTTCACAACTTTACCTTTTAAATCGAAAACCAATACCCAGTTCTCATCCATACTGGTGTTTTTACGTTTGGCGATTTGCTTATTGTGAACACAAAACTGATGGAAAATTTTAGTGCCTGGAATAGTTTTTGCTTCCTTTTTCTCACTGTTTTCATCACGAAATTTAAGTTTCGACGTTCCAGTGAAAGAGATAAAATTTTTAAACCTTCATCAAGGGCTTGATCAAGCGCCAAGCTGCTATTGCGAGTTTGAAATGAAAAAAGGATCGCCATAACACAATAAGCACAAGTAAGGAGAAAATTGAAAAATGGGAGCCATTTGACAAACCATAAGAAAGAATAAATCCAATAGCAATCAATATTTTTAGATACCCTCGAAAAGACCGCAACAAGGTTTTCATGTCCACAAGGAGTATGAAAATGAGGAAGTTTAAAGAAACGTGTCATTTGACATTTATAAAAAATGACAACTTAGGAAAAGTCTGTTTCCTTTTTAAAAGCGACAAAGGAACCCTCATTCCTTCCAGAACAGTCGGACAAATGGTGTTCATACCCAAAAAGAAGGATTAAGAAGAGGAGGAAGAGGAGGACGTGTATGTGTGTTGGAGTAGGTATATAAAAAACGCAAGAGGAATGCTTCACGCGGCGTCGGTCCACCTGCCAACAAAAATTCCAAGGCGGCTCTTTCGCCCTGTTACTTCTCACACTTAACAAGTCAGCTTCGGCCAGACAGCTGGCGCCAAGAGGCTGCGCCCACACTCCCCCCTTTTGTGGGGCCGCGGACTGTCCGTGACAAAACTTGCGACTGCACCAGTCTCCGCTACACGTTCCCCACGGAAACAGACACAGTATAACACGCAGTCACAGAGAGAAAGAGGAAGAGAAACGGGCCGAAAGGTTCTGGAGGAATCTTCTTTCTACTTCTTCGTCGTTTCGGACCCGGAGGATTTTTTTTAAACGTACTAAGACTCGACCGGTTTCGTTCCTTTTATTATTATTTTGGTGAAGTGGCGGGTTTTTAGTGACAATTTCTATTAATGGGATTATGACGAATGGTAGACGTTTACTGCTGTTTATTGACGGTGAGTTACTATATTTTTTTTATTAATATATACACTTAATTACTGAAAGCCCCCATCATTGATTCGATCGACCCTTCGACTTAAATTTGCGATTCAATTTTCAAAACGCGCCTTGAGCGAACGGACAATGGAATTTTCAAACAAGTGTAGGGTATTCGAATTATATATAAACCTTTTAATATATAATTATAATCGAAGCGAAACAAAAATAAAATTATTTTGAAAAAAGAAATTTTTGAACTAACGGCTCAGATTAATCAAATAATTTTTTTTAATATCTTAGTAATCTGAATGTATATTAACTAACGTCGTCTATTTGTGGTAATAGTATTTTGAAGGAAATATTACAAATAGGAAATTTTTATTTTGGAAATTTTCAATGATAGATTTATATGCATTCCTTCCAATTACGACCAAAAGAAAAATTGGAAAATTAGAACAGGTTGAAAGCCTAACTAAAATTATAATTTTTTTTACATTTGGGGTGTCGCAACTTCCCAACCTGTACCCTTTAATTGGTGTAATGTTTTAGAAATTCACACCTTTAAAATACGTCAACCCCGCTTTTAATTGACTCGGATATAATAGACCACCGGCTATAATTGACTAGATTGTCATCTATCTATACTATCAGGTTATTCTTTAACACCCCTCATATAATTGACCTCCGCTATAATTGACTATTTTGAGCGAGCCCGTTGGGTCAATTAAATCCGAGGTTGACTAGTTAAAAAATTGCTATATTGCTATAACAAAATATCTAATAAATTTTTGAATATCTCGGCCTACCTTTAATAAATTCATAATATTTTTGATTACCTAATGCTATAAATAAAATTTTGAACACTCCACTACTATTTTTATAATATTTAATTACTAATATATTAATATAGTATATCAACAATAAAATGAATGTTACAACTTTTAAGAAAGTTTCCAACCTAAAGATCTCAACCTGTACCTGTTAAGATGTGCAGCCAACCTTGGCTTTTCTTTCAATACTGCATAATCTTTTATATTTATTGTTTTATTATGAAATGATAATTTTTTTTAAATTGGGTCATTGCAAATACCTACTTTGAAGTATTTTGCTCAGTACCATCTTGATATACCCATATAAAATGGTGGTAGAAATCTTTTCAGGCTTCTTAAAAAGCTTTTTTCTTTTTAAAATTTGGAAATTTCTCTCAGAATGATTGTTTATTATTAAACGATTGCATATTGAACAATGCAATTCCTTTAGTGACCGTCAAGGACTGGATAAAAAATGGTGTGCAGTTAAAAAAAGGGTGAAACAACTATCAAAACAAGATTTTACCAAAAAAAATTTTTACTACAAATTATTCGTTTATTCATAACGTATCCCCCTCCTAACAGTTATAAGTTCAAAATCAGGGAAGGAATCCGAGAGATCTGGAAGTATGAATAAAGTAAAAATATTTGTGGTAAAAATGTGTTTTGATAGTTGACGATTTTTTTTCGATTTTTTTAACTGCACCTCATTTATCCATTCCCAAGCGATGCTAGGGGGATGAATCGTATCGTATACAATTATTTATTGAATAAAAAATCACTGCGAAATTTTGGATTGAAAATTTCTGTTCCCTCCACTCCTGTAAAATTCGTGTAAATATGTCGTATCTGCCCAAATTCAACACATTTTGGCATCTGGGAATCATTTCATACTACGTTTTGGAGTGAAAGACGGAATGACAACTTTTTTAATATCGGTGGTCATACATCATCGGTGGTCTAAACATGTCATTTATCAAAAAGTCCAGCAATAAGAGTTTAGGGTGAAATATAGGAATATGCTGCAACTCGCAATTTCCAAAATTTTGGATCCTATTTTACGTTTAATTCGAAATATTGTTTGTTAATATTTTGGGATAAAAGTTCATATAAATAATTTTTCTTTTTAACCCCATTTTACGTTTTCCTTCTTTCGAGAAGCGACTTCCTGTCAAAGCAAAACTTTGATGAAAAATGTCGCCCTCCCTATTTTTCCAATTGTGGTAAAACTTTCTTTTCAATCATATCCGAGAACACACTAGGTACTTTATGCTGCACATAAAGAAGAAGTGAACAAGATTACAGAATTTCTTGATTATTAAATTGTCTTGTCTTATTAAGTTAACGTCTCTTTTTCGCTGCTGTGGCCAATTTGGACGGGACCTACAGTTTAACGTGGGCTCCGAACCACGGTCCTCGAGCACGGTTGTACCCCTTAAGGCTCTCACCCCAGTTGATCCACTCCTTGCTCTACCGACTCAGGGTGTGTGTATCCTAGTCCCGCCCTCCTACAGGATATCCGATCCTATCCGGCCTGGTTACCGGCGTGAATAGGAACGGGATTTTGGATACATTTTACACACTTCCCGCAACAATCACAACATCCATGGATTACGTGGGATTCGAACCCACGACGACAGTGATCGCCTGACTCAAAGTCAGCGCCTAAACCACACGACCACCGCCGCCCCTAATTATTAAATTAGAAATTCTTTTTAATTGAATTGCTACCCTCATTCTGCGTTTTTGCGTGTAACGCTTAAACTAACTAAGCCTGATTTAATCTGGAAACAATTGCCCATGCCGAAAAAAGTAGGGTATAATTAGGACTAATTCGTAATAATTGGATTTTGGAAATACTAAATGGGTGATTCCATATCAACTGTCGTGAGATTGGCGGGTCATAATTTTTTTCGCAACCAAAACTATTTCATCCTAATGTAGGTTCGATTACAAGTATTAACCCAAATTTTTAGCCAAAAATGTTACTCCTAGCGTTTTTTAGGGCCAATTTTCTGTCTTCTCGCGTTTTCCATTTTTGACGCTAAATTTTCTCCAAAACGTTATCGGAAACACATCGCACGCTGGAAATATTTGAGAGTATATGTAGTCGATGTAAAATTCTCCAAGGAATCCATTCCCGCTTCTAGAATTTTTCTAAGATGTTTCCATTTTGGGGAATTCCCAAAAAAAATTATTTTCTTTAACCCGTTCTAACTCGCGTGAATCAATTTTTGGATTTTTTTGCAGGAGCGCAGAATTTTCGTTTTTTAGCGTACTTTTGGGAACTTTTAACTTTCCCGTGTGTATTTTGGTTTTAAGTGCCAAAAGACGCGAAAAATGGCAAGAAATGGACAAATCAGCCTAAAACGGCGAATTAAGCATGAAAAAGGAGTGGCAAAAGTTGGAAATATTCATGAGGACCTCAAGCTCAAGTCCCACCGATAAATTCGGATCATCCTCATTGAATACCAAACCATCTGGTGGTCCAATATTGTGAAATTAGTGCAAAAATTAAATGTTCACGAAATATTTTCTTTAATGTTCCAAACATTCCTGATAAAGATTCCAAGATGTCTTGGAA
Source organism: Cryptocephalus moraei (assembly GCA_946251905.1). Lineage (NCBI taxonomy): Eukaryota > Metazoa > Arthropoda > Insecta > Coleoptera > Chrysomelidae > Cryptocephalus > Cryptocephalus moraei. The sequence continues at coordinate 4,524,368 of OX276452.1, forward strand.
TTTCATAAATCTGGCGTCATATTTGTGATCAGCGATCTCGAAAACCTTCGAGTACCAAATTCCACTTCAATGAGTCGAAACTATACAGGTTTCCCCAAAAGCGCATTCGCACTGGTGGGGCGCCATCTTGGAATTTTGTTAATCTGATGTCATATTTATGATCAGAGACCCCAAAAACTCCTATATACTGAATTTGGTGCGAATTGGTTGATTTTTCTAAAACTCAATTTTGTACATGGTTTGGGCCGCCATATTGGATCCGCCATATTGAATTTCGTCTCACTATCGAGCCTATCTTTCAGAGGAACCGAATATGCTACGAGATTCAGAGATTCAGCACCCTACATCATCGCCTTCATGTTCAAATTCATGATTGTTTGGAAAAATATTTTTTTTTGCACTTTTTGGCCTTTTTGCACAAATTTCACAATACTGGACCTCCAGATGATCTGGTATTCAATGAGGATGATCCAAATTCATCGGTGGGACTTGAGCTTGAGGTCCACACGAATATTTCCAACTTTTGCTACTCCTTTCTCATGGTTAATTTACCGTTTTAGGCTGGTTTGTCCACTTTTTGCCGTTTTTCGCGTCTTTTGGCACTTAAAACCAAAATACACACGGGAAAATTAAAAGTCCCCAAGAGTAAACTAAAAAACAAAAATTTTGCGTTCCTGCAAAAAAATACAAAAATTGATTCACTCGAGTTAGAGCGAGTTAAAAAAATTAATTTTTTTGGGATCTCTCGAAAATGGAAAAATGTTAGAAAAATCCTGGGAGCGGGAATAGATTCCTTGGAAAATTTTACATCAATTACATATACTCTCAAATATTTCCAGCGTGCGATGTGTTTCCGATAACGTTTTGGAGAAAATTTGGCGTCAAAAATGGAAAACGCGAGAAGACAGAAAATTGGCCCTAAAAAACGCTAGGAGTAACATTTTTGGCTAAAAATTTGGGTTAATACTTGTAATCGGACCTACAATAGGATGAAATAGTTTTGGTTGCGAAAAAAAATTATGACCCGCCAACTTCACGACAGTTGGCATGGAATCGCCCAATTACTACTATCTGCTCATAAACGTTTCATAGGCGGTGATCTTATTCCATGATTTCGAAAATGTTGGTACTCAAACTTTATTCAAAACCAAAAAAACGCCCATTTTTGAACTTAAGTAGCTACGCACGTTCAATGACAAAAAAAAATATTCTAATAACTACCTAGAAAAAAATATTTAAATAACAAATAAACAAAGGAAATACACGACATACTTAAAATGTATTAAATGTATTACTCGAAGGTATTCAATTAGGGATTTTGCCATTTATACATGTGTTAATACATAAATCGTGTTCCTTTTCAAAAACAAGGCAATTACCTGCTAAAATTTGTTCCCGTTGTACAAATCAGTTTATTGTTGATTTTTTCCATTTCGATGGCGATTTCAAATAGCAATAAAGTTTAAACGGATACAATTTAAATATGTTATAAAATGCGTGGAAAACAATTAATATATCGTAATTACTCTATCATTACTATTACTACATATTACATTTGTTACGTATATATTAACTAGGTATATAAGTTAACATTACATATTACTATACTTAATCAAGACTGATTAAACGCGCCTTTACGTGCAATACACCCATATGCAGACGTTTATCTGTAAAGCATATTAATGAGGGCCAACAGTGTAACATTTCCAAGAAAACAACCTGCAATTGCTTGATAAAATTATTTAACAATTTATACGTGTACAAACATTTTGGGTGTATTGCTTCGGTATTCACAAATTTTTATCGACTAATTAAAGTGATTGGCGTGTGCCGCCCACCGTAAAGCGAAAATTAAAAATGTGTATACCTATTGGTACTTCAACGTGGAAAAATATCGCGTTTCCATCGACCGTAAGTTCCACAAATAAAATTTTAATAGAGAATGTGGATCCCGAAGAGGGCTGGCGACTGTTATTATATATACACAAGTAGCGGCAGCAGGTGCAAGTGACAAAACTTAAACGTGAGGAGAACAATGTAAATAAAAAATACACTCGATAAATAAATCGTCTGTTTAAAAATAAACGCGCGCTTTTAAACGTTACTCGTCCTCTCTTTTTGACGAGTAGGAAGAGATTCGGAACGTTTTTATTGCGGACGTTTTTTACGCAAATGGGGCAGTCTGTTTTAATAAGAGCAGGGAATTTTAGAATTAATCAGACGTGATGAAGTTTGTGAACATTTCAGTAATTTAGGAAGACTGTAACGGCAATGCTTCCAAGTCCTATTAACTCTAATAAAACGTCAGGATTTTTATATGTATTACATAAACTATTCAACATAAACAGCTCATTCTATTATTTCATTCAAAGGAGATCCAAAAGATCTGGTTTTCTGTAATTTTGGCAATGATAATTTTTACTTAAACACTTCCCACACGGACACCGTTATAAAAATGGCGATCTGTTCATCACACTACTTTCTCATATTTTATTACAAATATTCGATAGCAGAATAAATATTCAAAGTGTAAAATCAACTTGATTTCGAGAAAATTTCGAAATTCCGAAAAACGACAAAAGTAGGATACTTTTCAGAAATGATTTAGCCAATAATGTTATTGAATTATACCTAATATACAACACATTTTATACAAAGTTTAGAAAATATAAAGTTTAAAAAATTATAAATGTTGAGAATAAAATTCTAGACAAAGAAAAAAATATTGCAGTTGATTTTAAGAAAATTTTCGAAAACCGAAAAATGAAGTGTGACGTTGAAATTTTAACAAATTATCAAACTGTTAGGCATTATCGATAGCAGAATAGATGTTCAAAGTTTAGAAAAAAAAATATTGGAATAGATTTTGAGAAAACTTCAAAACCCCGAAAAATATCGAGTAAACTACCCCTTTATCCCGACTGATTTTAATGCGTCTTATTGGGAAGTAGGTGTAGGACACAGTAAAATTCAAAGTTGGAACTGTTTGTGGTTTTCAATTTGCAAGAAAAACATACCACACACACACACACGCACATGCACGCATGTACGCATTTTTTTAAACATTTGAAAACAAACTTCAATAGGGCCTATTTCGGAAACTTCAGGATTTTCCAATGAAGTTCATTCAGTTAGCACGAGGACGTCTCCCTTTTCGTTTGCGACCTGAATTTTGAAAATCTATCATTTTTCCAAAAAATCACAGGGTTAAACCTTCCTGTTTTAATGGAATTTTGCGATGAAACTCGCACGGTAGGCCAAGAAGTACATTTTAGTTCTGTAGCTAAGTTTCAATTCGCTCCAATTACAACAGTTTCAGTAAGGTCGCGATTTTTCAAGGAAAATAATATGAATTACTTCGGTAATTCATATCGCTGAAAATAAACGGTTTTTAATAATTCTTTCACTGAAACGAAATTTAAACTAAAATTTTTCCTTAAACTGAACACTTTTAAATTGATTTTGGTTTTCTGACTTTCGAGACTATATAATATTTAACCGGTGGTCAACTATACAGGAGTCGATCTTGTGCGAGGTCAACTATATTACCAATTTTTTTGTCACTTCATAAATGTAAAACACGAACGGGACGCCAAAACATTTATTTTATATTTAATTACATTTGCTTACTGATTACATTTTATCATAAGATAGATGGAGTTGATAAATTTAAAAAATTTTATGATATGTAACTCCTATTACTGAATGCTCTAAACTCTAAAGCACTATAAACAAATTTGCAGACACATGGACTTTTTAACTATGAATGAAGAGCATACTTTATCTTTTCACAATATGATTACGACATTCCTTATATGAATGCAACTACATGTTAACTGCTGTCAACGATAGGCAATGTGAAGCAATTTAGTCAATAACTAGCCAGAGTTCACAACAGCATAATGTTACATTAGGCTGTTCCAGACGATGTTGTATTTCTGTTGTCGGTTTCTGGAACGTTCCGGAACGAAAAGTTTCGATGGCGGAATTGCTAGGAATATTCTATAACATTCTCGAACCGTCTAGAATATTCCAGAACATTCTGCGTGGAACATTGTGGCTAGATTCAGCCACTTCGACCCTTCATTTCTAGCTGCTTCATAGACTTACTGGTGCGGTGTCTTGTTTTGACAATCACATATTCTTCAAAATGTCAATAGCAAACATAGCTCGATATGGTGACGTGTGTGCCAGAATAAAAGGCTGTAGATTTTTGTCATAGATTGTTCAAGCGCAGGGTCTTTGGTCCAGTTGTTCGTCCAGTCATATGTGGTTTTGCATGCAGACTGCGAATATTTTCGCAATGCTTTGATTAACTTTCTCCACTCACCCAGGGCTTTAGCCTTTTCGCTTGGTTTTTCGTAAACCAACTTTACCTCATATCAGTCCTCATTGAGCACTGAACTAGCGAACTCTTTGTCTTGATGCAAAGTGCATAACACATTTGATTATATGCAAAAATATAACTTCCTAAAGTTTTCCTTATTAACTGACCACAGAAAACTCTAATACGGCTTGACAGTAGTAAATACCTCTCTCGCTGTTTGGTCACTCGGCCAATGCATGTGCACTAGTATTGGTATAGATTACACTGCGATCAAACTGAAACTGATAAAATGGAAACGGAAATTTTTATCAGTTTGATGTCAATTAGATATTTTAGGTGCACGTATACTTTAAAATTTCAAAGTAATTCTAGTTCCCTAACCTCTTACAAAACAAAAAATAGAAAACAGTCGGTCCATTTTAATTCGCTGGTTAAATCGTGACATTTAGAAATAGCCGAGGTGTTTAAATGTGTTTGCTACTAAAGGATGATCGGCTGTTCGAAGTCAGTTTCGCTATAAGTAAATTAGCTGTCATGCGAAAGCAAACTGCAGAGCGGTCCGTTTTATTTAAACAGTAAGTCGAGTTATCTCTTAAAAGAAACTAGATGTTTAAGGACTTACATGCTTTCTGCATATTAAAGAAATATTTCATTGTTATTATGTTCGAGACTGATTTATTGTGCCACTTGGTAAGTTTTGTAAGATTGAAGTAATCCTTCATATTCACAAAATGACTTTCCATTTTAACAGTAGGGGAATGGGTCATGTTCATATCTAAAGCGACACGATCAATAGTTACTACTTGCTATTATAATTCCAACAATTTGGTTTATAACTACCTTTAAATTATTATACCTAAAGGATCCGATCAAGAGCTCAACAAATCAAGAGATTAATTCTTGAGTGTATCCCTTTAGGTCTGATTGTTCCGAAACGGGCCAGCACTTACAATTTTATTTTTTATAAAAAAAGATTTTGATATGGTTCCGTTTGTTCAATCACCTTCCTTTTATTTTACGTTAATATTCGTTAAATCCTGACACAGATCTCTTCTGTTAAATATAAGTGTAATTCTAGGCCAGTGGCCGTGGCCCTTTCGATGTTCTTAACGCTTTATTAATTACTGATTTTATCTCACAATTTTTACAATCTAATCTCATTCCGTCCGTGATAACGCACGCAGGTTTACCAAATCTATAGCAAACCACCGAACATTTAATAAGAATACAATAAAAGAAACAACTTTCACTGATTCCCCCTTTTCGTTGCAGATTCCAATATGGCCCTACTAGCACCAGAGGACGCGGGTTTCTCCTCCAGCGAGGACTACCTGGAGAATGAAGTGCATTCTCCCACCGACAACTCCGAGGACAGCGTGGAGGTGAAGGTGTCCACGATCTCCTTGTCGAACAAGCGGAAGTTCCCCGAGAATTTCACCGGCCCGCTGAAGAAACGCATGTGCCTCAAGGTGAAGGCCGAGATAGACGAGAGCCATCCGTTCAGGCCGTGGAGCCCCAAACCCAAAGCGGTCAAATCCGAGATCAAAGTAGAAGAGCCGTACAAGCCGGAGTTTTCCTACTTCAGACCGCCATCGCCGGTGCAGTTTTACCAGAGCGAGCCGGTCTCCCTGGTGAAGAGGAGGGAGAACGAGGAGAATGTTAAAGAGGAGAAAGAGAGCGAAGACTTCGGGGAGGTCCGTGTTCCCATTCACCCAACCGGGCAGGGTCTTTCCACCTCCGAAACGGAAAAAATGATCTCCATTACCAACGAGATCTTCCCTTCGCTCCAGGGCGTCCAATCCGCGAAGAAATCGCACCAAGACAGCCAGCAGCGTAGGGAGCAAAGGAACTACAAGAACATGACAAGAGAAAGGAGGATAGAGGCGAACGCCAGGGAGAGGACGAGAGTGCACACAATCAGTGCCGCTTTCGACACTCTGAGACGTTCCATCCCTTCCTACTCGCACAACCAAAAGCTATCCAAATTGTCTGTGTTGAGGATAGCCTGCTCGTATATAATGACGCTTTCCTCCATAGTGAACGATGCGCCAGAGGGGGACGAACCGTCGACATCCGAGTGCGTTGACATGGTCTCCAGGACGATCCAGAGGGAAGGCAAGCTCAGGAAGAAGAAAGACGATAACGACTGAACAGTGCCAAAATCCGCCGTGCGAAAGTTCCTAAAGTATAAAGATTTCACGAACTGCCAAAACGTTTGTACTTACTCTTTATTGTGAATACGTCTGTATGTTATATAAATTTTTCGTCGAGATTTATTTATTTGCCTATTTAATAAAATGGATTTACTTGTAAGAGGTTTTTATTATACATCGCAAATGACAGTTTCGAATGAGTTATCTACAGTGCACCTATAGGTCGTGCAGTTGTGTTAGATTTTCTTCAACACATGCAGCTGGCAATTAGTACTTTAAAAAAATGGGACAGTCGTGAATCAATATCATGGTTGTGTAGTAAAATGACGTATCCACAGAGTAAAGCGAAATAACTTTAAATGCACGTCATTAATGAAAGTACATGCACTGTTACCCAAAGTTTTCAAGTAATATTGCGATCAAATATACATAACCTTAACTTTCCGTTCTCAACGCACCTATTAAGTTAAAATGCACGAGCAATTATTGTTAACGACATTGGCTGTAAATGTGACATCCTATAGTCTTCATATGACAAATATATAACTACCACCTGGTAGTTAATACTACTGCACTATTACCTCACCTCGTCACGTGCAGAGAAAGTTATTTGACTTTTCCTATAGATGGTAAGTTTATTTTAGTAAACATCAAAATAGTAAAAATGCTATTTGAATATACGAAATCAAGCCGTTACCCGTCGCGGCTTCGCCCGTGAAATTTTAATACATAAGGTTAAATTTAGTGACCAGTTATTTATCCATGGCACGGATTAAGCATATATTAGTAGTTTAATAGTACATATAGGATAGAATTTGATATTTAAACACCACGCAAATATATGTGTGATAACAATAAATACACGATAACGATTTTTTTAGGACATCTCATGTAAGGATGGCGTTTAAATAACTTTTCAGGTGATTTGCTTTTTGCCAGTAGCACTTGTATATTGTATTGGTTATTCTTACATTCAAAAAATGTGTTGTAGATTCTGGAGCTTGTCGCATTCACATAAAGGGTTGTTTAAGTAGTATATTCTATGTATATGGATAACAGTACAACAGTGTCCAGACAGTATTCGGCAGTATGTGGTAATCTCAACCCGTGCTTCTTAAACCAAGGAATTTTGATCGCTGCCCACTTTGTCCACTGATTTTGCATATTTTCGCCCCCTTAATTTGGTTCACCCCGAGTACAGATCTTCCCATGTCTTTCAAATGGTTTACTACCTGATCCATCCGATCCGATAACATCCGATAAATAGACTTTAGCATTGGCAAAGGGAGGAAGTGTTCTTCCTCCCTTTGCCAAGATATCCGTCTCCATGTTTCCTTCGATACCGGTATGCCCTTGTATGCATCCCAGCAGAATTTTTACGTTGTTCTGTTGAAGCTCCAGAACTTTCGATCTGATGAACAAAGTCAGTTCGTCTATGAATGTCAAAATCGACGTAGTTGGGATCCTATTAATAGCACTCAAAGAATAATTCAATACTATACATTTGGATCTTTAATTTCTATCGGCTAAATGGCTTGTTTAATCTCGAACATCTCCGCTCCTGTGATTGAGAAATGATTGGGTAGGCGAACAGAATGTCTTACCTCCTGGCTTGAGGAGATTTCAATGCCGGTTGAACCGTCTCTTCCTTTCGATGGATCGGTAGAGATAGTTGACTTTCAACGTAGCGTTTGTTTACCTTATTAATAAGAATTTACCTATTATCCATATTCTTTCTAAGCCTAGGTTGATCGATGAAATTAGAGCCAACAGATTCTTCAAATGAACCGTATAGCATGGTAAGTTGTCCGTGACGTGATATTTCAATTTGAAGTGTCTGAACTCTGTTCGAGCTTTAACAAGAGGAGGCAGCGTATATTGAGTCCACTTGGAAAAATATAATCTGCGCACTGAAGCCAGTTGTACCACTGAATTAGGGAATAAATACAAATGGAGGATGTATTTTGAAGTCAGCCACCTTCTGTGATCCAAAGGCCATTCATTCTCCAGTTTTTGAAAGAATACAGGGAATCTGGGTAGACCTCATAAGTCCCAATGTAACGCATAGCGCCTGGTATTGTAATGGTCTACAATAATAGTAATAGCATTTTCATAGATTGCTGTAATTGCGAACTTTGTTAGTTGCGAATGTTTTGAATTTTGAAAAAACTCAACTTTCTGCGATTTCAAGAATTCCTGTACCAAAAGACAAAGAACGAGTTCCCAAACAAAAAAGTGAAGATAAGTTTCCCCCAAACGACGTATTTTAGATGATATGAATTTTTTAAATTTTGGAAAAACTCAACTTTCTCCGATTTCAAAATTTCCGGTACCAAACGACAGAGCACGAGTTCCCAAACAAAAAAGTTTAGATAAGTTTCCTCCCAAACGACGTATTTTCGGTGATATGAATTTTTCAACAGAATTTTTGTGAATTTTGAAAAAACTCAACTTCATCCGATTTCAAAAATTCTGTTACCAAATAACGGAGCACGAGTTCCTAAACAAAAAAGTTAGGATAAGTTTCCTCCCAAATTTAATATTTTCGGTGATATTAATTTTTCAACTGAAATTTTTTGAATTTCGAAAAAACTCAACTTACTCCGATTTCAAAAATTCCGGTACCAAACTACAGCGAATGAGTCCCAGAACAAAAAAGTCAAGATAAGTTTCCTCCCAAACGACTTATTTTCGGTGATATGAATTTTTCAACAGATTTTTTTTGAATTTTGAAAAAGCTCAACTTCCTCCGATTTCAAAAATTCCGGTACCAAACGACAGAGAGCGAGTTCCCGAACAAAAAAGTCAAAATAAGTTTCGATTAGTTTAATTTCGAAAAAGCTTCAAAGTGGAAAAGTTCGCATCAAAGGATTATTATAAGAAATATCATTATCCTCAAAAAAAAATTGTCCAGCAAAAAATAGTTGTGGGTCAAGAAGGGGTAAATTTGGGGTAAATTTAATTTAACGGCAATATCTCTGCCCATCGCTGCTTCACAGTACCCTAAGAGGAGCTTTTTTGACAATGAAGATTAAAAATAACATTAAGCACAATTTCCGTCATCTGACTCTTTTGATTTCTATTATGTTATTCTTTAGCTGTTCTCGAGTTCGAAGTGTCTTACCGCAAACCCTCTCCTATAAATAACGTCACGACGTCACAGAAAAGATAGTGCGGCTGTCAGATATGAGGCGAATGTGGAGGATATGGAATATCGGACCGCCTAAAAATTATTTGATCGCCAAATATGTTCGCTAACAACTATATTCTTGACCTAGTCGTGTGATATGTGCTTTCAAAAACCACACCTCTGATTTGTTTGCTAAGACCGAAAGGAAAAAGTTTTACAGCATGTATTTGTATACGGTTGATTAGTACTACAGCAACTACAGCTAAATATTCTGGTCCGTCCTGGTAAAATATGGTCTACCGCTGCATTTGTTCATGGAAACGTTCAATTAATCTGCGTATATCTGCTGGCTCACATCTTGATTTTTGATAAGCTGTTTATTTGATCATCTGCCTTCGATAAGCTCCTTTTAGTCAATCTAATTGACCGTCTATTTTCAAAATAAAAATCCAGTAGTTTTACTTTTTATTCATTGCAGTACGTCTGTTCATTGTTTATCGTCATAGTTTTGAGCATGTTAGAAAGTCTTATCTCGAATTTAGTCTTATTATTTTCAATTGCTAATGCCATTTGTTAAATCAATACAGATGCATTAAAAATGTTAATATGCAAAGTGAAATTTTACTCTTTTAAAATTGTAATCTGTGGGGGACTGGTAGGCATTGGAGGAGATACTCCACGAGTCGTACAGCAGTCGTTAGTCGCAATTTTCGTTTCGCAGTTCCCATTTGATCTGGTTATATTTCACTGGCGCCACCTCAATCCTGATACGATTTAGTGTTCTCCAGGTTTTCCAGTCAGTGGAAGCATTAATGGGTAGGTGCTCCATTATTGGATAAATAAAAGGTATTCAGAAAACGGTGCCTATATTTCAATCCGCTTGGGCTATACTCGCTCTCAAATTGTAAGTTCAATAGTGTAGTAGTGTAGTAGTAGTAGTAGCAGCAGTGGTACAAGTAGGCGTTCATCGAAGCTTTGTTTAAAATTATCGATATACCCGTGAATTACTCTAAGTGAATGGGGTTTTGTAAAGCCGACGGTTTTATAGATATTCTCTACGGAAATTTGTATTTTGCTCCCTCTAAACCTAAACAATCCTGGTCTTTTCAGATAAGCTAACTATAACCTTTTAAGCGGGGGCAGATTTGGACCATACTGGGTGAGCATATTCAACTGTTGAATAACACAGGGCTTGGGCAGAGTTTCTGGCTTCGGTTAATTTGGCGCCCAATTTGTAGGGAGATTTCCAGCTTGAACATATGTTTTTTTTTTTCATAACGAGATAGATGTGCCCCAAAAGTGTTCCATCGCATTTCATCAATCATCAAAATATTGAGCCTTTGAGTTTTAGCTTGAGAATTAAGAATGAGTACACAGAAATGGGTTTGGGCAGGGTTGAACTTCAAAAAGTTGACAGTGAGTCGATATTGTATTCAGGGCGCTTTCTTGCTTCTGTTCGATATCGTCGAACCTGTTTCATGTTATGGACGGGTCATCTGCTTAGGTATGTTATGTATATATCATATGTCTATGTTCAAAAGACTAAACTGCGAAGAAATGGGTATTAATATAAACAGGGAGATGCTCAACAATCTACGTTTTGCCGATGACATAGTGCTGATTACAGGCAAAGTAGACGAAGCACAAAATATGTTAGAAACATTTAAAGATATGTCAGATCAAATTAGACTACTCATAAATTACTCAAAAACAAATCTAATGAACAATCTAGTTATGAGTGGAAATATTTCGGTGCACGGGGCAAATATAGAACAAGTATTTGCGTATTCCCCATTTCGGCATATGCATTATTTGCATATGGAGGGAAATGGAAAACATAGAGATCAACTCAGTCTTGAATCAGGCTACGCAAAAATATTATGAACAGAAGTCAGTAAAAATTAAAATAGGAAATAAAGTCACCACATCCTTCGAAACAACAAAAGGACTAACACAAGGATGCTGTCTATCTCCCACTCTTATTTGGACAGAGCCCTGGTGAAATGGGTGATAATATGCAGAAGCATGGGACTAAGGGGAGAAGATGATACGCTATTCACGTTGTTCTTCGCAGACGACCAAATAGTTATAGAAGAAAATGAAGAAGATCTCAGTTTTATGGTAAGGAAACTTAAAGAATTCTTTGAGATAAAGAAATAATGAAAACTACTACTAGATCTACTACTAGATGTGGCCCAAAATGAAGGAAAATGGTCCTTTTGGGCCCCCGAAACTCCCCCTAAATTTTTAGGGCTCCAAGTGAAGTAGAATTCAAGTAATGGACAATCGAAAATTGACATTTACAGGTTCGGCTCCAAAACCAAAAATTTTCAACCATCCATAACTTGTAAAAATACCCATTTTTATGAAAAAAGTTTCAAGCAAAAATTGTTTGTAATGCTTTAAACTTTTGGAAACAGCTAAAGGAAGTTTATCCGACGTGGTTCACTGTTGACGGGTCTGTGCACCATTAGTCGTCAGGCCACAAAAAAAAATATCATCAGCTTTCCTGACCAAAAAAATCAGAAGCGTAGCTGGATTCGATACAAAACTTTTGAGCCCAAACAGAAGGTTGCCAGACCTAAGGGGTCCGAGAAAAAAAATGGTTTTCAGGTTCGGCTCCAAAACCAAAAATTTTCAACGATCCATAACTTGTAAAAATACCCATTTTTATGAAAAAAGTTTCAAACAAAAATTGTTTGTAATGCTTTAAACTTTTGGAAACCGCTAAAGAAAGTTCATCCGACGTGGTTCCCTGTTGACGGGTCTGGGCGCCATTATTCGTCAGGCCGCCAAAAAAAACATATGCAGCGTTCCTGACCAAAAAAATCAGGAGCGTTGCTGGATCCGACACAAAACTTTTGAGCCTAAACAGAAGTTCGCCAGACCTAAGGCCTGGCCCCAAATTCCAAGAATTGTGTTGAAAATTCAAATTTTCAGCACAATTCTCGTGGAAGGTTGCTTCAGCGTTGTCTTAAACCGTTGTGGGCTCTCAAAAACATCAACAAAAGCAACCATTTGGGTGAGAGTCGCTTCTTGGATAAAAAATGTGCGTCAAGCGAAGTCGTCTGGGTTCCAAATTTAAGCATTTTCGGGAATTTTGAGTTTTTGAGCCGCCGGGGCATTGGGTAATGCTCTACTTATATGAAAATAACATACTAACCTTACTGACATTGATCCCCAGTCAACTTCAAGAACAAATGTCGCTCATGAACTTTTTTTGGTAGTTTCCAAAATTTTAAAGCATTACAAACAACTCTTGTTTGAAACTTTTTTCATAAAAATAGGTATTTTTACAGTTATGGATGGTTGAAAATTTTTGGTTTTGGAGCCGAACCTTTAAACCATTTTTTTTCTCTCGGAGCCCTTAGGTCTGGCTAACTTCTGTTTGGGCTCAAAAGTTTTGTATCGAATCAAGCTACGTTCCTGATTTTTTTGGTCAGGAAAGCTGATGATGTTTTTTTGGCGGCCTGACGACTAAAGGCGCCCAGACTCGTCAACACTGAACCATGTCGGATGAACTTTTTTTTAGCATTTTCCACAAGTTTAAAGCATTGCAAACAACTTTTGTTTCAAACTTTTTTCATAAAAATGGGTATTTTTACAAGTTATGGATGGTTGAAAATTTTTGGTTTTGAAGCCGAACCTGTAAATGTCAATTTTCAATTAACTTGAGTTCTATTCCACTTGGGGCCCTAAAAATTTAGGGGGAGTTTCGGGGGCCCAAAAGGACCATTTTCCTTCATTTTGGGCCACATCTAAAAAATTCCAAATTCGGCGTGGAACGTACCATATATTATATACGTAAGTCTAGTTAAGAGTGTTACCCTATACGGCCTATACCTACGGTTTAGAGTTGTGGGACGTTACAAAGGCTACAAAAAGCAAACTCATGGCAACAGAAATAGGCTTCTTAAGAAGAAGCTGTTGTCGATCAAAGCTGAAAAGGGTTAGAAATGAGGACATCAGAAGGGTGATGCAAATGGAAAATCACATACATGGGAAAATTGAAAAGCGATAGTTAACTTGGTTTGGACATGTAAAGCGGATGAATGAAAACAGATGGCCCAAAAAAATATTAGAATGGGAAAAATTAGAATAACAATTTTATAACAATACACTCTTGAAAAGTGCTTAGCTTCTGTAGTAAATTTTAGATCAGAGAGAGACCCCATACATAAATGTCTGTCAATATATTCTTACAAAATATATCCACAATTTTTCGTTGATTTCACGGACACCTTTTAAACCTTTTTAAGTCTTTTTACTTACAACGTTAAGTCAAACGAACCTGCTAAGTGCTGTTTGACTGACAGCCTAATTGTCTAAACCATCAAGAGACTTTATAGAAAATACCCATCATTACTGATTTTTCCCTCCTTTCCGAATATCTGGTCTTCCCTTAAGCCCGTCTTGTCTCCTCTAAAAATACCATTAAAAACAGAAGCATTAATTATCCATCCGTCCGTCCGTGCGGTTGGTTGGTTAGTCGGAACGAGTTGATGGGAGAGCAGATGGTCTCTATGCAGGTTAGGCAAATGTACGGCACCTGTTTGGCATTGTCAGGAGGCAGTCCACCTGTGCAAGAGACCCCATTATCGCGAACATATAACCTGCTCCTCTCTAAATCCATCCGTGTGTACACCTTTCTTTCGGCCATTGTCAGAGGCGGAACAAAAATCGAATTTACCCACGATATTTAAGGGTTGATTAGAAAAGACTTTGTTTGGTGTCGATTCGACTCGTGGTGAAAATTTAAAAGACTACAACCGCTAGCTACGATAAAAGTTATACAGAATTGAGGGTGTTGAGTTTGTTCATTTTCCTCCACTATTTAAAAAAAAATAATAAATCAGTGTGACATTCTGAAACATTAACTTCCACACTTGAAAATACTACAATAAAATTTTCCCTCGCACCGCTTCGATTATTAGGTTATTTGTAATTGTAATTAAGAATCATATTTAACGTTATTTATTAAAATCTTATAAACATATGCGGTGTTTGTTACGTTTGTAAACATTATCCAGGCTACAAAATAAACAAGCCAATTAAAAATATTGCCACTAATTAAAGGACCGTTCAAAATCATTAGTCAAGGATTTAATGCAGTTGTGGAATAGGTGCTTCCATTATTGTTTAATCACAATTAGCAAACCTTACGCAATTAGCGTTCCAATCAATGTTTATTTCAATTTGGTGGCGGCGCCGGTGATTCGATATTTTATTAAGGGTATAAGCGTTTAATCAAAATTCCGGCTAGATTCCAAGTTTCGCTAGATTTTGTTTAAATTACATACGAAAATATTATTTTTAACGTCCACGCGTAGGTACCTCCTAGTATATTAAAATTATACCTTTTTTATGATTTGCGTAAATTTTAACATCCGCATCCGCAAGCCTAATTTACCCAAAAAAATCTACATTATCATTAATCTCTTGGCATTCTGATTCATTCGTGATAATATATACGTCATTTAATTTTTTTTCTTAGCGCGAAAATGTTAAATAAACGTAGGTAGGTATCCTACATAAATATTTATGTTACTGGAAAAACAAAATTAATTTATTTGATTGCTATACGGTCAATAATCGTAAATTAAATTTACCATTGTTTATTCTGAAAAAGTGCGAATATGACATTTAATAAATCAGTAATATTATGTTCTGATATAAAAATTAGAAAGTTGTTTCATTGGGATTTTTTCTTTTCTTTTTTTAAATATCATTGAGAAAAACCATAAAGTTTTAACGAAACAATAACAGCTGTTTTAAAGTATTAATAAAACAATACATTAATTACATTTGCGAGCAAGCATAAGCTTTTTTATAATATATATGGTATTGTGAATTAAAATAAAAGCTGCCTTCGTGCAACAGCGCCACATATATTTTCCCACTAGAAGGGACCAACATGAACTAAAAGTTCTCGCTCTACAGTTCCAGCAGCTTTCGTTTACGACCAATAGAGTTCACTACTACAAAAATGTGGTAATATTTAATCAACAGAAAGAAATCACTACAATTCTATTAGTAATAGCCAATAAGCCAACCTCACCTAGGGTAATCGTAATCCGTTGTAATAGCTTCATTACGTTAGCACTTCATCACTAAGTATAAATTACTACATATGGATGAGTAAAGGATTAATTTTGTAGCTTTAATTACAAACTATCAAAGGTACTACAATCTTTAATTTTGATCAATTCAATATAGTCATTTCTGATTTAAACTCTTTTTCACACATATTGACACATTAATCACACAAAATCAAATTATTATCGACTCCATGAAACTATTTGTTAGTTATTTTGACAGTAATAAATTTGTCTTCCTGTCAATATTGACTCTTTTGTTGCAAAGTATCGCGAAAGAGAAAGGTAGAAGAAGGTGTACGACCTTTACGAATGTCTTAAGTAACCTTAGACCGATTGCTGAACACCAGTTGTAAATCATGACATTTTTCGCCAGATAGAAAAATCATTCGTTGCTGTTCGCTTTGCAAGCGAGATTAATAATAATAAAAGTTTAAATTTTAGTGCTAATAATTCTGGTATCGTAAACCGGAGAGGGAGAAGATGATAGTAAAAAGGACTATTAAATGTAAGTACGTTGTAGATTTGTAGAGCAGTAGATAGGTTTATGGTTTTATTACAATGAGACCATGAGACAGCTGTTTAATGGTATCCTAGTGCAAATAAAACGTATGAAATTTTATATAGCGTCAGTAGACAGGTGTGCCATTTGTACAAAAGGTAGCGTTTAAAACTAATTAGGTACTTCGTTATTAGGCAGATTTTGTTTTGAGCTATTTGTCCGGAATTTAGCAAATAATGAGTACATTTGGCTTTAAAAGTCATAATTAACACTTAAAGTTGTAGGTGCTCGGCCTTGGGTGTAATTTACTCCTTAATATTTATTGCAAGGAAAGTAGGCACCTAAACAAATATACGAAATTGTTACAATACGATACAAACATAACGAACTTGTCACCAAGTTAATGGTAATTGAAAATCATGACCTTGATTAAATGTTGGCTTTGTCGGCTTTGAATACTTTATTAAAATATCATTTTAATTTTTAATTTTAAAGTTACAAATTTTTTGATTTATAATGTGCACAGCTAGAACTAAGAATCGTTACAAATTGAGGATTATTTACAAATTGTATGATAACATTTTCACACAGAACTATTTCCTGGATCTTATCTTCGAAAATTTGTTGATATGGAATTTAGTCATTTATCCATTTATTCTTGCCTGAAATTCTTTAACGGACTAATCAGTGTTGTAATTCAAAGGGTTCGATGAAAAGAGCTTCTTGGCAAGAATAAATTGGTTATTGTGTGTTGTACGGGGCGGAATAAAGAAGTCATGTATGTATGGTTTATAATATAATAATAGTATATTAATACACTAGTTTAATAAGACGGAGTATTGTCACACGAGAGTTTTAAAGCACGACGAGCGAAGCGAGGAGTGCTTTAGTAGATCGAGTGTGACAATACGTCTTATTAAACGGGTGTAATATACTATTTTATCTACTTTACTTTATTAATTCATTCAATTTTGGCTGTTCAAGTTTTCGTATTACATTAGGAAATTTTGCGTGGGTTGGTTACACTGACGTGACTGACATTGACGTTTCGTATTTGAATTTAAACATCTAGTAGCCCTAGGACAAATTCAATAACTACTTACTTACGTGCGCGAAATGGAAGACAAGAATGTAGAGTTGACCTGTGCATCCCCAGAAATACGCAAAACTGCTCAAGAAATTTATTGAAATACCTACTAATAATTTAACCTTGACGTCTACCGTCTACGTGACAGGCTGTTGTACCAATTGAACAAAACGAAAAGTTACCAAAAGTAGTGTAATAATATGAATATTATTACACTACTTTCGGTGTAATAATGAGATCATTAGTAACGCAAAGTAGATAAACACATTTATTACGAATAATGCCTTTTCACGTATCCCATTATAATACAGGGTGTTTCAATATTATACCGACAGAATTTAACGGGTTTTTAACTCTATTATATATGTAAATATATCAAAAAGTTAGGTACTATAAATCTAGGTCCGATATAGTTTTGTTTCCAAAATATACGGTGTTGAAATTTTAGGTATTTTTAGGATTTTTGCGTTTTACTCAAGACTACTTTTTTACTTTCTCATAATATATGGAGTTCCCATATAAGAGAAAGTATTGTAAACGTGCTGATTTTCTGAATTTGAGATACATATTGGCATTTCTGGTCGTTTTGAGGTCCCCTGAGTTCGAAAACTAAGTTTTCGGAGACATGCCATTGTGTATGTGTGTATGTATGTGTGTATGTGGCCAACGTTTTCTCAGAAACTATAAACAGTGGAAAGTTGAAATTTTGTATGTAGGCTGGATCTCCTGAAAACTCGAAACCACATAAATTTCATCAGAATCAGTTAGGGGCAAAGGGTGTTTTACTCGTAATTTTTAGGGTTTTTTGGATTATTTCAAAAATTGGTCCAACGTTTTTTTTTAAAAATATTGTATGTTTACTTGTCTATTCAGTTACATTACAAATAAGGAATTATGTTAGAAATATTCACTTAACCATGATAAATAATAATTACTTCGTTATTAATAAAAAATAATTTATTTGAAAATTGAAATATCTGCTTTAAACAATTTATCCCAACAATTTTCATTACAAGAATATAAAATCATTTGATCAAGAAATCTTAACGATTAAGAAGTATTGAACATAAAAATTGTATTCATTCTTTGAAAATGCGACCTGTACAACCACTATTAGGCCAAGAGCCAATGGGAGTTCCAGCATCAGAACAGGTTTTTAAGACGGTTTTAGTTAGTTTTTATGAAGATAAACAAAAGAGCATCAAATGCGTACTAAACTTCACTTGCCAAATTTTAACCGTTCTTATTCTTACTCCTATTTAATATACTCTCACCACTAAGTCTATAGTCATTTTATTTACCCTTAAAATGAATATTACTTTTTGAAAATCGATCCAGTAATTTTCAAAAAAATAATGAAAAATCGGTTTCCCCCTAAATCTGTAAACATTAATATCTTTGTTCACACCTAATACATAAAATTGTACATAGGGTAATGCTATCGCTGCCAACAGATTAACAGTTAATACGTAAATTAAGTACTGTTTTTGTCAAATCGATTGTTGATGTTTGGGTTGATCTAGGGTAGTTTTTGAAACGAATTTTAAAACTGCTAGCCGAGTATTACAAGTCGCCTATTTATTATAAACGTGAACAAATAGTTGAAAATTTTATACAAATAATAACAGATTTGAACTTGAATGAGGGGTTTCACGTATTCTCAAAAAAATATTTTGCTTTACTACTTTTTTTTATAAAAAATAACTTATTTAAAAAAATCAATATGGCTTTATCAGTTAACTTTATTAAATAAAATTACGCCATTTGAAACATGAAGGTTTAAACATTATATCCATACACTTGTTCATGGCTTAAACAACCTACAATGCTTGCAAATTATATAAATATCCAGCGGAGAATATAAAAATTTGCGTCGATCTCTATGCTCTATGACAGGTGCTTTAGAGATTGGAGGAAAATAGCGTAGTCGCAAAACATTCTATTTAATTTTTAAAGAGGTAGGAATTAGTATGCTTAGATCGATAAGCGAGTTCCTTACATACCAACTTACAAAATTATGTCTTCACAAAGTAGAGTTTGGCTGTATATGATTGTAGCAATATAAAATAATGTTCATATATTTTGTGAAATCTTGTAAGATTGTCTTGATATTTTTTTTTTATAATACAGTTCTTATATATCGACTTATCCACTCGGGTGCTAATCGACATATCGACGGATCAGGTTACGTGTGACCGCAATATCAATAATTATGGCATACGTTAGGGCATAAGGACCACTCGGCTCAAGACATTTAAAAAGGTCACGTAAGAATCTCTGGTTTGGAATGTACAGGTTTTGAAGAATTATCATTATATTCACGAATTTTTGTTGTCGAAACCATCATTTTTTTCGGATAAATTCGCAGATAAACTAATCTATATTACAAACATACATTAATAAAATACCATTTTCATCATTTTTACGGAAGTGCCAATGTTAGAAGAACGAAATTTTTTGCAGTCAGGTTTTCGTTTTCACCTACAAAAAGTTACGATTCTGCGTCTTATATCAAATCATGCACCCTACATTTATGCAACCATCTTGGCTTGGAGCTAAGGCGTCTACTCACGGGTAAAGCGAATTTTACGCGTGCGTACACCTCTCTCGTTCTAACACGTGCGAACGAAGCGACAAAGAATTATGTACGGAAGGGGAAAAACAAGGAATGGACGATTACTGTTGCACAGGCGCAGGGGGTCTCTCGTCCGCACACGAGTCTCGCCATTTGTTTTTCGAGATTTGTGCGCATGAGTTCGGGTCTCTATTTTCCTCGATGATGCCGCCCAGGAAACCGGCAAGAAAGCACGCGATAAAGTGCATAGTGAGCGGCTGTGGGAACGTGCGCGGCGGCAAGATAAGCTTTTTCAGACTGCCGAGGGACAGGAAAAGGTAAGTTGCCAGTTGCCAGCATATTTGTTTTCCGATGTAGTTCGCACATACGTTTTCACTCGACCATGCATCTCTCTCACAGATCACAGATTAGTCCGTTTGACGAACTGCGCGCGCGGAGCGAGGAGAACCGGGAGACCCAATCCCTTCCGCGCACACTCTAGTCAAATCCATTGTCAGATGAGAAATTAATGACTAATGCTGATACATGCACGCACGCGGTGATTGTCACAAAGCGCAAAATAGCAAAACTAAACTAACGAAGTGTTGTTGTTTTATGGTGAAGTCTTATAGTATAGTAGGAGAGCTGGTGTCAGGAAAAAACAACCGATCTGCACAAGTTTCGAATGCTAGGTACTCATATGCGAGAACAACACCTACTATTAACAAAAAAAAGTTTCTGCCACCTCAAATCGGTGCCATTTTGTTAATAAACAATCGTTAATATTGCAAAATAGGGGAGTAATTTGACCGATCTGCACAAACCCCAAAATTTGAATACTGCTTCTTTTCATCAAAAGAAAGCACTCCGAACTGTTCTGCCATGTCTGACTGGTGCGAAAATCATTCTGCCTGGAGGTTTTCCACGGAAAACTTTTGACCAATCTGCACAAGTTCCAAAATGCTAAACATGAATTTATAATGTTAAACAAAGTCCCCGAATACCATTCTGCCAGACTAAAATGGTGCGAAAAATGTTCTGCCAAACCATTTTCCGAGAGGAAAATCTGGAAAATTCAACCAATGTGCACAAGCTCCAAACTTTACAGACGATATTGTTATGACACAAAAACCTTATGCGAACTATTCTGCCAACCCTTTTCGGCGAGAAAAGTGTTCTGCCAAGTAATTTTCCAGTAAAAAATCTTGAAAATTCGACCAATTTGCACAAGCTTCAAATTTTGCGCACGACTTTGTAATTATACAGGAAACTTATGCGAACTATTCTACCAGCTTGAAACGGTGCGAAAAATGTTCTGCCAAGCTTTCAAGGAAATCCATAAAATGAGTAGAATAATCGAGCAAAATCCACACTATATATAAAACCGGGCAACTCATAGTTGGTTTACAGTGAAGTATACCTCGTGGATACGATTTTCGAGCAGGAATTCTCCCCATCCTCTATACCAGAGGTTTCCAAACTTTTTTCTCATAGACCACTTTCAAAATTTAGCTGATTCCAGTGAACCCCCTGCCGCTACATTTCTACCATATTCCCAAAATTCGACAAAAATTATTAAGATTAATTAATTCTGCTGTGAGTGGATGCCAAAAAAGTAAAGTTGGCCAATCAAAAAAGGGATTCCATCCAACTTTACTCATTTGACGTCTACTTACAGCACAAGGAACCAATCAATCCCCACTTATTTATTATATAAAACTCCCCATTTGGAGTGGTAAAAACAATAAGGAAAATAGTACATTTTTTTTGTTGCATTTATACAAATATGTAATTATTACATTATTAATTATTATTGTCATCATATTACATTGTAATATGCTAACAGTCGTAATATAATTATTTTCAGTCAGAAGATAAACTGTAACTTGTTTACCTAACAATTAATAATGGTTCTACCCCTAGATGAAGCTGAAGAGGAACATTTGCATATGTCAGATACCTCAAGTGAAGAAGAAGTCTCCGACGATGATGAATAAATAATATGATGAATAAAAAAAGGAAAGAATAAATGTAAAGAAATATCTTTAATAGTAACAAAATAAATATGAACTTTTTTTTCATAATTTTTTTTGTCAATTTCCTTCGTTGGAAGCCATAACTTCGCCAAATTCAACATTTCAAGCACAATTTAATACAATTAATGTAACATAAAGAGATTAGGCAGTATCATGATGTTACTCGAATTACTTAGAATTACTCTGAATAAATTTGACTGATACCACGTTCTGATTGAATTTTAACGAAAAAACTAGAGGCACGAGTCTCTTCAAATTGACCAAAAAATGCGGGGAAATTGCCAAATTAACTGATAAGTTCGAGGTGATTTTTAAGAATTTCGTGGTTTTTTATCCGACACTTGCTTGGCAGAACATTTTTCGCACCGTTCCAAGCTGGCAGAATACTTCACATAAGCTTCCTGTGTAATTACGAAGCCGTGTGCAAAATTTGAAGCTTGTGCGAATTGGTCGAATTTTCAAGATTTTTTTACTGGAAAATTACTTGGCAGAACACTTTTCTCACTGAAAAGGATTGGCAGAATAGTTCGCATAAGGTTTCTGTGTCATAACGATGTCGTGTGTAAAGTTTGGAGCTTGTGCACATTGGTTGAATTTTCTAGATTTTCCTCTCGGAAAATGGCTTGGTAGAACATTTTTCGCACCATTTTAGTCTGACAGAATGGTATTCGAGAACTTGATTCAACATGACAAACTCGGATTTACCATTTTGGAAGCTGTACAGATTGGTCAAAATTTGGTCTCCATTTTTCCGTCGAAAAAACCTAGGCAGAACGATTTTCGCACCAGTCAGACATGGCAGAATAGTTCTGTGTGCCTTGTTTTGGTGAAAACAAGCAGTATGCGCATTTTGGGGTTTGTGCAGATTGGTCAAAATTCTTCCGTTTTTTACAACCGTTCTTCTTAAATAACAATAAATATTCATCAGCCTGAGGTGGCAGAAACGCAATTTCGTCAATAAAGTGGCATATTCCATATGTGAATGAAGTTAAAAACTTGTGCAGATCGGTCGACTTTTCTGACATCAGCTCTCCTACTATTACCACAGTATATTAAATTCTAACAGTACAGTCACTTGGGCGTGTTCGAACACCCATCACCTCTTCTCGTCCCACTTCCCTTGGTCTACGAACTTGCCCACCGAGAGGGCCCACCTCTCGTCGTCGTACCTCTCCCGCTCTACGAACTTGCCGGGATAACGATGTTTTTATTACTTTACGATCACTCGGAAAAAAAACGCCGGCTTTTTCGTAGACATCAAAGAAGTGACCATACTGTTAGAATTATATATACTGTGCTATTACGTCTCAGCAAGTCTCAGTCCTATTATTTTGCTTCAAGCGACCTAGGTCGCGCAACCTTGAAATCATCCTACCGAACTTACCTTCGTACTTTCAATGAAAAATCTGATTGGAGTAAAGAGTTGGCTTACCTCGTTATAACTTGCAGGGACTAATTAATCTTAGTGTATTGTTGGCAACATGCATAGCGACCAAACATATTACAATATCGAATCGTTGATTGGAAGACATATGAAAACATATAAGTGGTTTGTAGAAATTGTCATTAAACATGTAGACAATTGGTATACTATAGGCGTTTTCTTTCGGAAGTGATCCGAGAATCATAATTTGTTTTGATCCTCAGGTCGTGTTCTTTTGAATATTTTGAATTTATGATTCACTCTCGTTTCAAAATCATAACACGCAATACCTTGGTCCTGTGGAATATGGTATTTAAATGATCAAAATGTTTCAGTCACTGAATTCTAGCGTTAATAATAATGACATCCAGTATCCAGTTGATTTCAAATTTAAACTGCTAAAAGTCAGACTCACTGCTTTTTCATAATAGGCGTTCTACTTAAAATTTGAGTTTATCTTAATACGAAAATCTATAATGTAAAGAAAATTATCCCTTAAAATGGAAACGGAAACGTGGTTATTGTTCCTACGTTAAAACCAGGAAATAGTAATTAGCGCTTTTAATAAAACTTGTAGAGTGAACTTGCTAACTCTTTGGGCCCCTCACTGGAATCTTCGTCAAGTGAAGATTATACAAATTTGAAATTTGTGACAAACAGATAAATACGCCATTTGAAAGTCGTTCTTTCGACTTATGAAATTAAACATGTTCCTAGGATCTTATGCAATGTATGAATCTTATGTACGGTATATATGCCTATATATATTACATTATGTGTGTTTGGTATATTATGTATTACATTACATATTATACATGTAACATATGTATCTTTGTCCAGTCAGAATTGGAACGGCAACAAAATCACTTAATGGCTTTTTAAGTGGTGAAAAGCCATGCCGCCTGGTCGTCCATGGGCGTATCATTACGGATAATAACTCTAACAATGAATTCACTTTCAAATCGCACAAACAAATGGCACACACACTCACACACCACTGCTTTCTCGAGTATAAGTGCCGAAGAAGACTACACCTGCTCCATAGAAGAACAAGAAGATACAAACGAAGTGCCGCTGTCGTAAAAAAATTTGCGACCCAATGGACCCTTTATTTCTGTATCTGTAGATATCCATGCATTCACATATACGATTACTTGGGCGACTGCACGAACACGAACACCTGCATTTTAAAATATACCAGTGCGTTTCTGAATAAGCAAAGAAATAAGTCCCATGGTTTTGTACAGAGATAACGGGCTCGTTTCGAATGTCCTCGGTAAATTCAGATTTTGTTGAGTGTTCCAATTGCTACTGGTTAGAGTATACATTATGTATGGTTGGTTGCAGGGTATTTGCAAAACTTACAGGTTATTACTTGATTTGCGTTCAGACATGTTATAAAATTGCAAACATTGCTCTAGGTAAATGGAGAAAGGAAATTGTTACATTTTCTATATCCCCGTTTGTTCTAAAAGATATCGAATATTCAAAACAAAAATGGCTTAGCTATTAGCAAGCGAGCTATTTTTTTATATTCATTAAAACCTTTTTTTAATACACGACTCACCAAGCATCTTATTGGTGTATACTTACAATGTGTAACCATTATATAATTCACTTAAATTCACTTTTAATTTTATTTAGTATAATTATTATTATTTTTGAAAAATGAAATATTGATACTCCAGCAGGGGTATTTTTTAGGTTTAAAGACAAGATTTGACATACAAGACAATTTAGGCCGAC
Organism: Cryptocephalus moraei; assembly: GCA_946251905.1. NCBI lineage: Eukaryota > Metazoa > Arthropoda > Insecta > Coleoptera > Chrysomelidae > Cryptocephalus > Cryptocephalus moraei. The sequence continues at coordinate 4,549,421 of OX276452.1, forward strand.
AGAGTAGCTTTTTTATGAGCACAACGTAGATTGATTGATGAAGTATGTATTACGAAGAACGAGATAACTGTCCTATGTTTATTGCGTAGCTGCATGATCAGTTGTCTCTTGCGAAGATGCGCATCGCGACTGTAAAAAGAAGAAATTTATTAAAGTAATATAATTTCAGTGTCTTGTATTTAAAAAAATACTATTACAAAACTATTTGAATCCTTTAACGACATAACCTATTCTAAATAATATATTTTTAATACGAACACCTACGCCAAAAATAAAATAATACATATTAAGAATATCACTAATATGTAATACGACATTCTTAAATATCATATTGTTAGATAATAAAATAGAAAAATTTCATAAAATAATTGCAACCTTAAAAAGTACAACACACACAAACAAAAACAAAAAATCGAAATTCAATCCTGTTGCCAAACTCATCTTTATCACTATATCTGCCACTATATTAATGGCTTTTTACCAATCACCTCTTGTGATCAAACGTATTATTTTTATTAAACCGATTAAACCGAAATTACCTGGCCAAATACCTTGTTTTTTGTATTTTAACATTGTTAGGTTTACATTTAAAAAAAATTAAAGAACTGAAATTTTAGGTTTAATATATTTTTAGAAAAACCAAATGGGCAATTTTTCTCCTTGTTTCAGTAATAACAAACTTTCAAAGAAGCGTTAGTTTTGTTATTTGTAAAATTATCAGAATTTTACCAAGGCTGTTATAGTTACATGTAGCAAATTACTTACAAATTTGTCGACACTACTACGTTCTAAAAAAACTACATACATAATTTGTTTTTGTATCACATGGCATTTTTGACTAATGACAGAAACTTAGATACATATATAGATGTAAGGCATCTGCGGGGCTTCTATATGTACCACCCCCATGTCCTATGACAGAAATGTGGGACCCAATAATGTTGTGGGTTAAGAAATTTACTTCGTTCGATTTTGACGTATGAGGGATCTTTTGAAAGTTTTCAACGAGCATATTTGAGATACATTAATAGTTACTATTCAGTTCTAAATTTTAAAACTGTTATACTGCGATCAATAATCTGATGTCCGTGAAGTGGGCACTGAAAAAGAAAAATACATAATAAGAATTATTTTCGGTTGACCGACCGTAATTGACCACGAATTAGTTTCGTTTGATCACATTGCAATAAAAATAGAATATTTTTGTTTTTTGAAACGTAAATATTTGATAATATGAAGCTACCTCCGTATAGACCGTATTCGACCAATACTTACTTTATTGTCTGTGTAACAAAAACATACAATTTTTTCGAGAACGCGGATATCACTTTAGGATTTAAAGTAACCTCTGTCCAGGCAATTGCTTCATGGTTATTTTGTTTAAACATTTTCAGAAAGTTCTTGTGTTGGGGAAAATTTTTTTTGTTACCACAAAATACAAGGTTTAGTAAAATACTGTCCAAGGATTGTCGAAACAGATGTATCTTCATATTCTCAAATATTGACATTTCGAAACACAAAAAAACTTGGAAATGAAGGCTGCACTAACGAGACTAATGGTGTTAGGAGAATAAAGTTTTATAAGTAAAATAAAAACATACAACAAAAACATATTAAAATATCAACATATAACAAAACATAACATAAACAAATCAATACACACCGTTACATGCATTGCCCTTATCATAATACTAACAAATAGTATTGAACTAAGGGCGGATTCACCAGTTTATTGACGTGCGGCAAAGTGATCCGGCCGGCAAACATTTGCGGCCGGAAAAAAGTATCACTGCGCTGGATTAAATGTCACTTTGCCGCACATCTATTTACGACTCGAAAGTCACTTGCGGCAAAATACTACAGCTGGCAGCCGAAATATCGCATCTGCATTGATTAAATTAAATAGGCATTACTACACGTTTCTAAAATTTTATTTTATTTTTTTTTACCTTCAAAAAGCTTCCCAGAATTAAGAGAACTTCTCGAGCTCCTCCGGCTCAGTTCTTTACTTTTTCTTTAAATTATTACTAGCTACAGGTAAACGTCGTTTTGCGCCGGTTCTATTTACGCCGATTCACAATTACGCCGGTTAGCAGCAGGGGCAGCTTACCCTCAAAAGTTTCAAGAAATTGTGGAAGAAAGCAACTACCCTGCAGATCTCATCTTCAATTTTGATGAAACAGGCCTCTACTGGAAGAAGTTGCCATCGTGAAAGTTTATTTCGCGAGAAAAGCGTAGCGCTCCTGGATTTAAAGCGGTCAAGGATAAGACTGATTGTTCTCTTGGGATCAAATGTTTCTGGTTCCTTAAACTTAAAGCCAATGGTAGTGTACCATTCCCAGAATCCACGGGCTTGACAAAGGTCTTGACAAAAGCTCCCTGTCAGTTTTTTGGAGGTGGAATAAAGAGGGCTGTGCCACTCAGTAGATTTTGACAGACTGGTATAAAAATTATTTTTGCCCTAGTGTGCTTAAATTTTGTGACCGAAATAACCTTCCAAAGAAAGCAATCCTCTTATTAGACAATGCCCCAGGCCCCAAGATATCTGCAAAATCTTGACACCTTAGACACGGGATTGGACGTCAAGATAATTTACATGCCCCCTAAGACAACCTCCGTATTCCACCCCATGGATCAGGGGGGTAACTTCTACCTTTAAAGCCTATTATTTGCGCATACCATTAAAAATAGTGATTAAGGCGATAGATTGAAATAAGGAAGAATAAGGAATGATCTATTACGTTCCGGGCCTTTCTAGAATAATCATTATTAGGGAAAAGAATGAACCGCAACTTTCCCGAATAAAATTGAGATATGTATATAATCACGGGCTTGCGGTCGGAGAAACAGATTAGGAAAGAAGCCGCCGTGAGTGAAAACGGTGCGAGAAACCGACTAGCGAAATTGTATAAATAAATTAGCCGTTAAGTGTGTTATAAATTAATTAGTTAAGTATTAGTCTAAATAAATTAAGTAGTGTAGTGTGTAATTAAAACAGTGCAAATAAATTGGAATAAAAACTTTGCAATAGAATCACGCCAGAAAACGACCGAAAAATATTAATATACGACATATTCGTTAGAAGAGGAAGAAAAGATGAAACGAAAATCGATAACGACTCCCAGACAAGAGTGTTTTGGTTATTGCCACAAAAATCACACCAGAAATCAGAATATAACACAAATTGTGGTACACTCGCTATGATGTGGTACACACTGTAACGTACTTACTTCTCTTTCTGCCGTCGTCGGCGGCACGACTTCGATGAAAGGAACGGGTTACTTGTAGAATTGGCGCTTATTTCGGAGTTATCGAAGAATATATACAAATAATAAGGATCTCCGGAAAGCCGGAGAGTGTCAGCAGCTATGTACAAAACAACGGTTTACGGTATTTCGGAGAAGTGGCAACCATGCTTTACATTATTTACAAATTTACAGGACGGTCCTGCAGCGTTGTACAAAGGTTTTCGATTACTAGACTTTCGAAAACTCTTAACAATATACGTTTTGATTCTACGGACTTATGAAAGGAACCGACAACATTGCACGGCGCTACCGAACAGATCGTCCGAAAGCAGGCGTTTAAACAAAAATAGAAAAACAGATTGTTGTTTACTACGGTGGTAGAAATATGATTTTAATAAATGAAAGGAATTACGACCGGAGAATCTACATTAAGATGGTCTTTCGGAAATGGTAGTTTCTACTAATGGAAACTTATTACAAACGGAAAACCGCAAGCTAGCTAAATATAATAGGCGGACAAACGTGCAGAGTCGGTTAAGAACGGTTAGAAACGATTGATAGCGAGAGCGGAGTAAACTGTAAAGGGCAGATGCGGACCTTTAAGGGTATACTCAAGTGGTGCATTCAAATTTACTACGCGGCTCTTAATTTTTGGGTTAGGTTAAGGCCTCGGACGGATAGGGCTAACTAGGCAAACGGGATAACCTGGGATGCGGAGCCGTAGGTTTAAATAATAAAGTGCAAAGTATTATCGCGGTCGGCACGCTGAAGTTGGTCTTCCGAGAGAAGCACCAATCCACATGGCTCATTGCGACAGGGGCGGAGTTGAAAGGAATGCTTACTACGGGAATAGGTATCTATCTTGTACGAAGCACCCCCGAATGGACCACCCTAGAGAAGATCGGTCAAAATCGGCCTTGGTAATAAAACCATTCCGAGTGGATCACCTTAGAGCGTTTTACCGCGGCCTGATACGGGCACGGTTTTAATTTTGTATAGACACCCCGAGTGGAGCACCCTAGCGAAATCTATACAAAATTGGTCTCAGTAATAAAAACACTCCGAGTGGATCACCCTAGAGAGTTTTACTACGACCTGCTGCAAACGAAAAGCTACGGGTTAGCCCTAACCCAAGAATTAAAAGACAATACTAGACGACCGGATGAGTACTTACATATTGGCGGCGGGACGGTCTGTCGGTCATTGTACACTTCCTCTCACTGGTGTATATAAAGTTGGCGGACCACCCTGCCGGCAAAGTGTCTTTTTTGTAGCGAGAAAAGGAATTTTGTAGCTTTTGAATAGCCGGAGCTACAAAAGGTGGGCTAACTTAATATTAAGTTAGCGGCCACCGCTATAACTCATACACGGAATATAATAGGATGCTCTGGTTTGCGCAGGAATTTGTGTCTTTAGAAGTACTTGAAAGTCACTGGGCCAAAAAAGTTTTTTGGCCACATTTGGCCAATTTTGGCCAAAAATGACAAGATGTTCAATCATCACTCGCGGTTCAATTTCATGATATAGTAGTGATCTTAAAAATCATTTAGCATTAAAAACCTTCTGTTAATTGGCCGAAAAAGCGGGCAAAAATTGCCAGAAATGGCCAAAAATTCGAAAATTACTTATTTTAGCCAAAACATGGGAAATCCTGTATATACGTTGACACAGTGGCGTATCTAGCAGTGTTCCGTGTGTTCCGGGAACACGGGCCCGGGCCCCGTTAGGGGCCCGGTCGTTTGGGGGGAAAATGTAAAAAAATATCATTGTGTGAGGCGGAAATTTGTGGAACACAGGCCCGAAGCTTGGTTAATCCGCCACTGCGTTGACAGGTCGAACATGTGGTACACAGAGAGCTCAGAAAAGCTAGCAGGGGGTCAATAAAAAATACCCAGAAATGGCCAAAAATTCAAAAGGACGTATTTCGGCCAAACCGTGCTAAATCCTGTGTATACCTGAATTGTTCGAAAATGCGGGCCATGGGAACTCCAGCAACAATGTGGAGGATTTAGGAGACTCTGTTAGACACTAAAAGTCACTTTGCATAGCGGGCCTGTGGAGCTAAAAATTCTAAAATGACTTATTTCGGCCAAAACGTGATAACTCCTGTAGATACTTCGACAGTTCTAAAATGTTGGCCCCAGAATTTTCAGACACACTGTCTAATGATCCAATGGATCCTTCTAGCCACTGGAATTCACCTAAGACTGCGGGCCTGTCGAGCTACAAATTGTAAAATGACTTATTTCGGCCAAAACGTGATAACTCCTGTATGTACTTCGACAGTTCTAAAACGTGGGCCCCGGAATTTTCAGACACACTGTCTAAGTATCCAATGGCTCCTTCTAGCAACTGGAATTCACCTGAGACTGCGGGCCTGTGGAGCTACAAATTCTAAAATTACTAATTTCGGCCAAAACGTGATAACTCCTGTATATACTTCGACAGTTCTAAAATGTGGGCCCCGGAATTCTCAGACACACTGTCTAAGGATCCAATGGATCCTTCTAGCCACTGGAATTCACCTGAAACTGCGGGCCTGTGGATATACAGGATTTATCACGTTTTGGCCGAAATTAGTAATTTTAGAATTTGTAGCTCCACAGGCCCGCAGTTTCAGGTGAATTCCGGTGGCTAGAAGGATCCATTGGATCCTTAGACAGTGTGTCTGAAAATTCCGGGGCCCACGTTTTCGAACTGTCGAGGTATATACAGGATTTATTACGTTTTGGCCGAAATAAGTCATTTTAGAATGTGTAGCTGCACAGGCCCGCAGTTTCAGGTGAATTCCAGTTGCTAGAAGGATCTATTGGATCCTTAGACAGTGTGTCTGCAAATTCCGGGGCCCACGTTTTCGAACTGTCGAGGTATATACAGGATTTATCACGTTTTGGCCGAAATAAGTCATTTTAGAATGTGTAGCTCCACAGGCCCGCAGTTTCAGGTGAATTCCAGTTGCTAGAAGGATCTATTGGATCCTTAGACAGTGTGTCTGAAAATTCCGGGGCCCACGTTTTCGAACTGTCCAGGTATATACAGGATTTATCACGTTTATGTCGAAATTAGTAATTTTAGAATTTGTAGGTCCACAGGCCCGCAATCTGGGTGGAATTACAGTGGCTAGAAGGATCCATTGGATCCTTCGACAATGTGTCTGAAAATTCCGGGGCCCACATTTTCGAATTGTTGAAGTATATACAGCATTTAGCACGTTTTTTTTCCGAAATAAGTCCTTTTAGAATTTGTAGCTCCACAGGCCCGCTGTACAAAGTGACTTTTAATGTCTAACAGAGTCTCCTAAATCCTCCACATTGTTGCTGGAATTCCCATTGCCCGCATTTTCGAACGATTCAGTTATATACAGGATTTAGTACGTTTTGGCCGAAATAAGTCATTTTAGAATTTTTGGACATTACTGGGTATTTTTATTGACCCCCAGCTAGCTCTTCTGAGCTCTCTGTGTACCACATGTTCGACCTGTCGAAGTATATGCAGGATTTCCTATGTTTTGGCTGAAATAAGTAATTTTCGAATTTTTGACCATTTCTGGCAATTTCTGCCCGAATTTTTGGCCATTTCTGGCAACTTTTGCCCGCTTTTTGGGCCAATTATCAGAAGGTTTTTAATGCCAAATGATTTTTAAGATCGCTACTACTTGTCATTTTTGGCCAAAATTGGCCCAAAAACTTTTTTGGCCCAGTGACTTTCAAGTACTTCTAAAGACACAAAGTCCTGTGCAAACCAGAGCATCCTGTTACATTCCGTGTATGAGTTATAGCGGTGGCCGCTAACTTAATATTAAGTTAGCCCACCTTTTGTAGCTCCGGGTATTCAAAAGCTACAAAATTCGTTTTCTCGCTACAAAAAAGCTACAAAAAAGACAAGATGTCCACTATTTTGTTTTGCCGGCCTGAGAGGGTGGTCCGCCAACTTTATATACACCTCTCACTGTACTACTCGCGTTCGGATCACCTTGAGTTTCGAAAACGGATCGAAATTAGATGATCGAGATCGGATGCGGATTCAGATGAGATGCCTCACTGTTGACAGGCCCCTTATACTTAGACCTCTCGGGTATGGGAAGACTGGTACAAATTATATTTTTGAAAACAGCGCCCACAAGTGGAAATGAGAGCAACTACATTGTGTTTCGGAAAATTCCTCCACGAGTTAGGAGGATTGTTACATTTTCCTATATTTGAATAGTATTACTATAAGGAGTGTTTCCGGTAGGGAAGGCACTTGGTTACAAAACACTTAAACTACGAATAGAACATAAACTCTAGGACAAAACTAACATATCACCATAAATTGATTGGAAAATTACAATTAATATAATTAGATAATTTCAATTAATATTTGACAAGTTATAATGGTGCAATCGGAAAAACTTCAATACACAGTGGAAACAAACGCTGTCGACGTGCACGTTATTAAATGCAATGACACAAAATTTATAGAAGCTGATTCGATATGTGATGCCAAATTTATGGTTTAAGTGCATCCCATGGATAAGGATCATATCTTGAATTGAAGGTAGTTCGGACGTAGTCCCAAGCATTATATTGCGTAACAATGGATTTGTTTACTACAAACAAGGCAAACTGAATTATCTGTTTCTTTTGAATGTTTTCTATGTAAAAATGTGTAGATTTCTTCAGTACAGAAATTAAATCTGCGACAATGGAAACAAATTACCCTTTCCCCCTCCTGAACAAGGCTCCGTGAGCCCCTTGCACGTCCATCCACATCCAGTCAATTAAAATTTGATTTTAACAGTTGAGTTTAGAAAGATTTTACTTGTCGATGTCAACTAACCATACTCTTGTAACTTTTTGCACCTGAATATTTACAATTATTAACTGTTCAAGAATGAAAACTTATTTCTTACACCCACATACAATTTTAAAATTCCCTTTGACTTCCTTGTAGACTTGAAATATGGCTCAAGAACTGCGATCGCATGGACCTCGTGAAATATTGCAACCAGTACAGGTACGTTTGCGCGGATCATTTCGATGGGGAAAGTTTCAGCGGGCTTTTCGGTCCGGACACCAGAAACAAACTCAAGAAGACTGCAGTACCGACTATCGTACATGGTAATTATTAACTTTTTTGTATTTATCAAACTTAATTATATAACAAAGAAATGATTGTTATGAAAAATGAAAATATGATCTTCAAAAAACTGACTTTCTTGAAACTTTAACATCTAACTGTGCCTATGTTTTAGTGGAAAAGCTTTGCTTTGCTCCATTCGAACCGTGTCCGTCAAATTTGCTGGATCCTCTTGAAATTAAAATGGAGGTTGAAGGTAATGTAAAAAAACATTTTGGAAAATATAATTGTACCAAACAGATTGATTTTTAGATGAAGAGTTATTGCAAGGCTACCAAATCGAAGACGTCAAACCTGTGTTACCTAAACCTCAAGAGATCAAAGGTATTGAAATTGACAAAGATATAAAGAACCACTTCAATTCGCGTTGTTTTAAAAATACTGCCATTTCAAAACATTTCATTTTTTGAGGAATTTTGAGGAAATTTTCAACGGCAGCGTGAAAAATGTAATAAGTAACACGAAATGTATCGACTCTCAACATCCTCGGCAAGTGACAAGCCTCGGCTCGTACACACTTGCCTCGAATGTAAACACGTCTTTACATTCCTTGTGACTTAAATATTTATTATCTACTTTGCGTAACTAATGATCTCATTATTACATCGAAAGTAGTGTAATAATATTCATATATTATTATTTCACTACTTTTGGTAACTTTTAGTTTTGTTAAATTGGTACATCAGCCTGTCACGTAGACGTGCGTAGACGTCAAGGTTAAATTATTAGTATTTCAATAAATTTCTTGAGCAGCTTTGCGTATTTTTGGGGTGTACAGGTCAATTCTACATTCTTGTCTTCCATTTCGCTCACGTAAGTAAGTAGTTATTGAAGCTGTCCTAGGGCTACTAGATTTTCAAATTCAAATACGAAACGTCAATGTCAGTGACGTCAGTGTAACCAACCCACGCAAAATTCCCTAGTGTAATACGAAAACTTGAACAGCCAAAATTTAATAAAATAGTAAAACAAAGTAGATAAATTAGTATATTACACTCGTTTAATAAGATGTATTGTCACACTCGTTCTATAAAAGCACTCCTCGCTTCGCTCGTCGTGCTTTAAAACTCACGTGTGACAATACTCCGTCTTATTAAACTAGTATAATAATATACTAATTGTCTTAAGCGACTGAATGTATTAGTGAATTGTTAATAATGTAACGTTTATTATAATTTATTTACACAGTTCTAAACACTCCGTGTCTCGCTCTCCGGCCGGCTATTTTTCGGCAGGTGTTTTCCCGAATGGCCCAGATAATTCTCTCCCTAATTGGACGTTTTCGGAACGTTCGAGAAGGTTTTTATGGCCCCCTTCTTTGAAATACGCCGCCTGCGTCAGATAAGGAGCGCGCTTCGCGCCGATGTTTACATTTCGCGTTACAATAATGTTATTTTTACAAATGCGGAAAAACATTTCTACTATTTGACGATAGATATGTCTATAGTCGGGTACATTGAAACGTTTGCGTTATATTTCTTTAGTTTGTGATCAAATATAACGCATACAACCTGTGTGCGTGGTTTAGTGTACGTTTATAGTGGAGCTTCGATAAGAGCTGTGATACTAGCTTTGATTAGTGATACGTGCGGCGCCACTTCTTTATTTGTTTATAGTGAAGCTGCGAGGATAGTTCAGGATAGCGTTGATAAGCGTGTGAAATATGTTGCATTCTTGATTTGAGAGTTCGAGTGTTCAGTGTACGGACGCAGGGTGCAAGCTATATTGAATAATATTCATACATAAAGATACTAGATAGATGTAATATTAAGAATGTTGGATTCCGACGAAGAAATTCTTTTGTCATCGAGTGCTGTGCAGTTTTATATCATGGAGGAACGCCGTAAAAAGAAAAAGCGTCGATTTACTACACATTCCATCAATAAAAAAAGACATAAGGTGGATTTATACAGCTTTTATTTAACCGTAACATTAGTAGTAGTCGTAACTTAAAAGTTGAATCACCTAGAAATAGACGTGGCTGTTTACACAGTCTCTAATTTAGTATTAGTCGTAACTCACTTCATGCAGTAACCTTGAAAGTTCGTAAAATTGAACTTAGTCGTAATTTAGCATTAGTGGAAAAGAAAATATCCCGAAAATACCACATTCCTTCTTTTGAAATTTGGTGTTTTTTGTGTTTTGAACCAGTTATCCGTTACGTCTTAACCTGGATTCTAAACAATATCTAAAACCAAATTCTAAACTAATCCTTACCAAATCTTAACCTCACTTCCAGATTTAATTTTTGATTTTTATTTCCTATAAACCGCAAATTTAACCGCAAGACAAATTACGACTAAAGTAAGTAGCGGCTAAAGATAATACTACTGCTAAATTAAAGCTGTATAAATCCACCTATAAGTTTGGCGAATTTCACCATTTATATGAGGATTTACGAGTTTCGACCGCTGACTCATCACGAAGCGAGCAGAGAATTGTATTTTCGGGGCTTTCTTCGCTCGTATCACAGCTCGCATCGTTTAGCGCAGCTCCACTATAAACACTTAAGTAAGAACCAATGCAACATAGTTCGGCGCTCTGCTCAACGCTAGTATCACATTCCAACCGAAAAGTGAAAATAGGTCTCTTCCACAACTCTTTTCTTTAAAAACGATCTGGCCATACCAGTTTGTCAGGAAGGTTAAATTATAACCAATAATTAAAACCATATTGCTTCATATTTTAATAAAGTATTGAAAAATCGTTAGTATTCCGATTAGCCATTTTCTATTCTTACTCGTATCAATACACTTTGGGCACTTCCGTGGGTTTAAAACTTTATTATTATTGGCATAGTATGTCATGGATACGACAGATGGGTTGTTGAGTGCATTCAAGTTATCAAGCTATGTAGTGACTAGAATTGTTTCGAAAGTGAATTTGTGTTGTTTGGCTAACTGTTAATAAAAACTTTATTTTTCTCAAGTAGTAATATTTTTAAAACGTTTCTTGAAAAACAATGAAAACCGGAGTGGTGTCGTAAATTTCAATCATTATTGTCACTTAATTTTAAAATAGATATTAAGGACGTAGTTCCATCATTTTCAGTACATTATTGTCAAATTAGTTTCATTCCTTGGTAAGATTCGTTTATCCGATGTTACGTCCGTCATGTCGGTCGTTTACACACCACTATTTTTCCATTTAGTTCTGGTGTCAGAATTGCAATTAGACGGAAGTTGGGAAACGTATCCCATTTAAATAGTTTTTCTCGGTTATTTTGCCACATTTTTAGAGTGAAAATTCCGCTATTATCGTTTAATTGAATATTCAAACTTCATTGTTATCCCTAAATTCATAAGAATAACCTACTGGAACATTAAAAAGATGTACGTTAAAAGTCACCGATTTTAGCAAAAATTTTGTTTTTATTTTCATCGTTAAACTTGGAGTGGTTCAATAAGACGAATCTTTACCCCGATTTATAATAATGTAAATTTCACTGCTAGGTATTTTATTAGTTATAAGTTATAAGTTATAAGAATAATAAATTCCAAAAGGCAGTACAACTGCAATTACCTTACCATTGTAATCCGAACCACGTGTCATTTAATCTGACCAGGTACATCACTTCGTTTCGTATGGCGTTCCTTGTACAATAACTAATTACTGAAGTAATGTACGCATTGCATTACAATAAATTGTTAAATGAAAATATGGTCAATAATAAAACTATCATAATTACAAGATAATTTTCCTACTTTTGCCATTAAAATTTCTATTTATGTCCATTATCTCGCTATCTCCAATTAGGTGTAATTACACATGTACCCGCGATAAGATATCTACTTATTCCATGCTCGTTAGTCGAGGCCTAGGCGTTAAATTGGTTAGCACGACGACTGCGTACACGTTCTGTTTTCAGACTCGCCGGTATTATTGGTAGTCGGTTTGACGTGCCTAAGCAGAGCTAGAGAAGTCGCCAACATGTCCACTCCGAAGGTGCTCGTCTCGAATCCCACCACTCCCCTGAAGGGTATCGAGCTTCTTAGGGAGAAAGGGTAAGGCACGTCGAGAAAGTCCTCGATTGAAACTTTATTTAACAGTAGTAGCTTAATCTGTTTAATAAATTGTCACATGATATAACAGTGTAATAAACATCTTATTCCATCTACACATACCAGTCGTAGCTATTTATTTCAACAAATTTAATGTTAATAAAGAATGTAGTACATGATTCTCTCTTATATTTTTAGACTCGATGTAATTGTATCAGACAGCGATTTCAAGGAGAATTTGATAAAAAACGTAAAAGGAGTCGACGCGATCTTTTGGTCGTCGCACACCAAATTGGATGCGGATATTATCGATGCAGCAGGTGATAGATTTTACAATGTCCATTAATAATATATTCAATTCGAAACTGTTTACCACAAACGTTTGATGCAAATCAAATGATTTAAAAATTCTAATACATTATTCACTTCTTCACTAACGTCAATGATAATAATAATTTATTAAAAAAAAATTGAAACGGTCTTGTCAATGCAAATTATGATATAAACTGTATTTTGGGTAATTGGTGCAGCCTACTTTTGGTTGAAATAGAAAATTCAATTATGATGAAATATCGCCCCCTAATAATGAAAATTTAATTATGTGTGTAGTATCAGCAAAAACATTATTATGAACTGCATTTCGTCAATAAATTCAGATCTTTAATCAACATTTATTGCGGTCGTATTTTATGAAGCTAATTAACCATCCATCAGTTTGCGATGTTGTCGCAAAAAAATATTTTGAAAATAAAACGATTGCTACTTAATTTTAGTTATCCATTTTCGATAAATATTTGATACAACGTATAAATTACCTACGCCATATTTTAATATTTTTTTTTATTGCTTTTTAATTGCTTCTAATGCTTCAGGGGATCAATTGAAAGTAGTCGCTACGATGTCAGCAGGATACAATCACATTGATACTGCTGAATTAAAAAAGCGAGGAATCAAATTGGGAAACACCCCCTCAGTATTAAACGATGCAGTAGCCGATGTAGCTATATTGCTAGCACTGGGAGCATCTAGGAGGATTTATGAAGGCAGACTTGCTATAGAAAAGTAATAAATAAAAATACAAAAATTGAGTAAACAAATATACTTGTTTTAGCGATCAATGGCAAACCAACAACAGCCAATGGTTACTTGGGCAAGACATCGCGGGATCTACAGTAGGAATCGTTGGTCTTGGAGGAATCGGACAGGCGATCGTCAGGCGGATGAAGGGATTCCAGGTTAAGGAATTTTTATACAATGGCCACAGAGAAAAACCAGAAGGTAAGCAACACCTCAACCCTCACATTCTGTCTCGTACTAATAATTATTTTTATTTCAAGGTAAAGAATTGGGAGCGAAATTTGTTAACCTGGATACCTTGACCAAGGAAAGTGATTTTGTAATAGTCGCAGTACCTCTGACAAATGAAACCGCGGAGATGTGTAACGACGACTTTTTTAAAAAAATGAAGACAACTGCAGTATTCATTAACGTCAGTCGTGGCGGTGTCGTCGATCAACCTGCCCTTATTAGAGCTTTAAAAAATAATACGATTTTCGCCGCCGGTTTGGATGTCATGACACCAGAACCGTTACCATCGGATCACGAATTACTTAAAATACCAAATCTAGGTAATTTTCTTAATGATTCACTCACTTTTTATACTGTTTAATGTTCGAATTGTTTAATGTTACTTGCCCAGTGAAGTTATTAACAATTTATTTAACTCATTTTCCAGTTCTCATACCACATCTGGGAAGTGCCACAAGAAACACAAGAGACGCTATGTCTGAGTTAGCCGCTCAAAACATCCTAAGAAGTTTAGGAGGTGAGGAAATGTTTACACCTGTCAAAATATAAACAATATTGTTTATAACTTTTGCGAAATAAATAAACAACAATTATGAGTTTTTTTGAGTTAAAAATAATCAAGGATTATGTATTTTTTTAGTTAAACAGCACTACTAATTTTTTATAATTAGTTTTATAGGAAAAATGTTAAGTGAAAACGCAATGTTTAAACTAACGGCTCATAATATCTTGAAGTTTAATAGGTGAGGAAATATTACCAATTATATATCATACTATTTACAACTTTTTTACCAAATAAATAAATATTTGTATAAATTCTTGTGGTGACACCTTATTATTTCTAAACTTGACATATCTACCTATAGTGAATCCACCTAGGAGAAAATTTCCATGAAACACTAACGTCGAAATTCAAAGCGCGCGACCAGCTAGCGAATATCTACAGGGTCGCATTAAGAATGATCGCCTTGACTATAATTTATTTTTTACTAAGGATGTTCATTTCCTTCTTTTCTGTATACATTTAAAATAATGGTTTTCTCCCCGCAGCTTAAGTATATGTTCCAGGTCTCTTTTTGGAAGGCGAGCAGGGAAGGTGTTACAGAAATATGTTTATTATGTTTATACATACTATTTATATCAAAAACCTGAATAACAATAGCGATACGTTAAAATATACATCAACTAAAAGTCCACATCACCGTCAACGACTTTCCTGAACACTTGTAAACAGACAACCATAGATCAGACAACTAAACTTGTTAATTTTACTGAACCGACTCCGTACATCAACAATTTCCGCCAAAAGTTCTATGACTTTTCCACCAAAACGACGTGTATTAGGTGTTGTCTAACTTTACCACCTTTTCTCGTTTCGTGGATGTTTTCTTCTCAGTGGATTTACCATAGAATATTTCCAGAAAAAAGAGAGATATAATTTCACTAGTATAATAAACGATGTATTATAAAACATCACTTTTGCAGTTCTAAACAGTAAGTGGAAAATCTTCCAAATAACTTTTGTTCGAGATCACAACAAAACAATATCATTTTTTAAATACCCTTTTTATTCGATTACTTGGGCAGTGTTTAGTCAATAATGTATTGGAGTCTCGTCAATAATAATTCTATAATAATATATATAATAATATAATATAATATATATAATATATATATATAATATATATAATATATATATATATATATATATATATATATATATATATATATATATATATATAAACAAGGAAATCATTGGTAAAACCGCAGGAAGCGTAAATGGGCAACCGTAGACACATGTTTCTTACTGTTGGTCTCATCAGTACGGTGCAGCCTGTTCGAAAGCATTGGCATCAAGCGATGGAAAACAAACAACACGAACACCACACAACGGGCCAACCGCACATTTGTGGCCTCGGCACGACAACCCAGGATTGTATGGGTATGGATATATATATGAATTATTTTGAAGAGTTGTGGATTGGATCTGTTCAAACAAATCGTCGACGAAAACTTGTTCCCAATAGAAATGTGGAGTAATTTTACTGCAATTCAAGAAAATATGGTAAAGATAATCACATATAATCCGTTGTAAACCAGATTTCAGTCTGTTTAACTGAACTGTATAAATATGTTGACAAACCGCTGTTAAACCTATGGCACTTACGGACATGAAAAGTTCGCCAACGCACAGGAACGATCGTCTATACACACTCTGCTGACCATTTCATCGAGGTCACTCTTAAGGCGTTGGGGCTCGTGGGAGTACTTTTATACGCCCGCAGCACATGGCAACGGCCGTCTTAGTTGCATTGGTCACCACATCGTGGCCCGCTGCTAAAGCCCCTATGGCACTTACTGATATGAAACGTTCTCCAACGCTCATGAGCGACCGTCTATGCACTCTCTGCCGACCATTCCCTCGAGGTCTCATAAGGTGCTGAGGCTCGTGGGGGTACATATACGCCCCCAGCACATGGCAACGGTCGTCGTAGTACATTGCCATGGTTACCACATCGTGGCCCGCTGCTTAGTCCCTATGGCACTTACTGATATGAAACCTTCGCCAACGCTCAGGAGCGACCGTCTATGCAGACTCTGGACTCTGCCGACCATATTGTAAAGTTTTTATTATTTACTAAATCTAAACACTACGCGATTTGTCCAAATTAATTTATTTCTAACACTTTAACACTTATAATTTATTTCACACACAGATGTTTATTTATTTAGCGCGCGCGGTCTCGTCTGCCGAATATTTACGCTCCGATTCTTCAACTGGCTCTCTCAGCTGTCGATCTCCCTTTTATGTCTATCGCAATCTTTCGAGAACATTCCCGTCGTTTCGGGAGAAGATTCTCGAATGCGAGGAACTTGTTATCGCGTCGAACCTTCTCGCTCTTCTCGTCTGTTCGAACCGCCCAGAATTCTTGGAACCACGAATACGGCGAACTTGGGTAGCTCCCGGCGTGTTTATCTCGCGGCGAGCCGTTTCGTTACACTGCCCCCGCCTTAAAGATGTTTCGTCCGGTAACGTGTCCCTGACAGGCCCATGTAGAAACTTACAGTTGGTCCCCTGCCTGCAGCGCGAGGTTTGATGGAAATAACATGCTACGGTTTTCTTGTGGGGACTCCTCTCAGGATTCCAACAACACACCAAAATGTCTAGCCCGGTGAAGCGAAATAAGACCTCCAGCATATTCCAGTCCAAGGCGTCCGATCCACAAGCCAGTTTCGGAATGGCTAACTTAGTTAGATGTTCACTAAGTAGGGTATCCCTGAGGTCGTGTAGCGCGTCCCACAGGTCCAAATAGGTGGGCTTGTGTAAGGACCTCCTCTTTGTAACCAGGTAGAAGAGCGGCCGTCGTGATCCGTCTTCCTTCATCCTCAGCGCTCCCCCCACCACCGGTCCCTGCTGATGGAATTCGTCCAGTTTGCCAAACCTCGTCCGGAACTCCGCGGCAATTCCTCGGGATATCCACAGGTCCTGGGCCACGCAAAGAGCCAGCGCATACTCAGCCGGTGTTTCGAAGAGATCCCGTTGTTCTTCCCTGGTCACACCAAATCTGGCCTTCCCGGTCCCACCATACGCAGCCATAAACTCTTCAAAGGAGGGCTCATCCTCTTGGGGCCGTAGTTGGCGCACCTGTTGATCTTGGTCGTGGTTTCCCTCGAAAGGTGCTAATCGATTGTAATGCACGACCCTGGGCTTCCCATTCGGAGCTTTGCTGATCCGGCAGACGACGTAATTTTTTTGCCTTCACCGTATAGGGCCTTTTCCAGGCTTTCTGAAGCTTCGGTGATAACCCTCGTCTTCTTTGCGGGTTGTACAGCCACACCAGATCTCCTTCTTCATACATGCCGCTGTTCGCCCCAACGTTATAGTGATCCTTCATGCGGTCGCTGGCGATTTGGGGATGCGTCCGTACCACCTCGTGAACCTGGTCCATCTTTCTGCGCAGCTCGGTGACGTAGTTTTTCCCAGCCAGATCTTCTCCTGGTTTGCAACCGAAGCTTAAATCGCAGGGAAGCTTCATCTCCCGCTCGAACAGTATCCTTGTGGTGTTTGGCCGGTGGACCGGTGGACTCGTTAATGGCTGAACGGTAGGCCATCAGGAAAAAGGGAAGGTGTTGATCCCAGTCTCGTTGGTGTTGAGACACTACCTTCGAGAGGTACATGCCCATGGTGCGGTTTATCCTCTCCACTGTAGTATGTGTATGTAGGTTGCTGAGCTATTAAAACGGAGTGGCAACGCTCCTATCGATTATTATACATTGACCAGCAATAAATGTACAACCGAACAGTAAAGAAGAACAAATAAACACTTGTAGTGGGTTGAACTCCGAAGTCTCTTATTCAACCTAGACGGTGGGGACCTTAACCACCAAGACGAAACATTACATGGCGATTCTGCCAGCTGTCTAGAGAGAATAGGAACACCAGAATGGCCGGAAACGCCCATTCCAAAGAAGAAGTTTTGATAACTCAGTTAGCGACGGGAGACGCCACCACACAGAGAGGACAAGGGATTACCACAACAGAAATCTTACTGGTAGTATTGGTAGCAGCAGCAGCCGTAGGGGTGGTATACTATTGTTACAAAAGGCAGCGGAAAAATCTGACAAGGACCATCAGGCAAGAAATCCACCTTAACGAATTAAGAAGATCCATGGATATCATTATAGAACCACGCCACGACCAAGAGAGGCACTACAAGCTTGATAGAGGAGTTCATATTCCAGGATCCACGGTATAGATTTTGGGAAGTAATAGCTTCAGTCCGAATCAGGTCAAGCCGGAACGGTACAGACCTCTTCCACTCGGCGATAAAAATGAAGAGTTGCAGAAACCAAAAGTGCGTCAGTGAGGTTCAAAGGTAGTATCGTACCGATTTATTTATTTAATGTAAAATAACAGCAACCTTGCATCAACTTTTTTTAAAGAAATAAATAAGAAAATAGCGGACTTGCAATTTTTTTTAGAATTTAAGATTTATTAAGACATTGTAATCTTTTAGCTTTCTACATTTTGGACATACCAGCACATATGATTCTTTTATATGTAATATTAAGTAAATAGGTAATAGATTTAATGGGAAGTAAGTTAAAGGAGATATATAAAAAGCTAACACAGCTTAAAACCTCATTAACCAAATTAAACCAAGAAAAAAGAAAAACACCACTATTAAAAGCAAAGCTCGATGAAGCAAAACGTGTAGCGTCACACGTAAGTACGGAAGTCGATATTGCGAAACAAAGGTCTGCTCGGGGACAGATATAAGAGGAAGAACTTACTTTAATAAATGAAATTATTGCAAATATAAAAGTAGCGTATAACGATATTGTAGGGTGTAGCAAATATATTGAAGAACCGGACGAAACGATCGAAACAGACAACGACGTGACAAGAGAATTAACAGCTCAGCAACCTACATACACATACTATATCTCCCTGGCCTATTAATTTTTATTTTGGTATTTTTATTAATAGGTTAAGGAGCAATTTCAGAAAAGTGCACTGTACAAAAATTTTATCTATGTTAAAATTTTTCTGAAACTGCCCCAGGGAGATGTATGTGTATGAAGGTTGCTGAGCTGTTAAAACGGAGTGGCAACGCTCCGATCCATTATTATACATTGACCAGTAATAAATGTACAACCGAACAGTAAAGAAGAACAAATAAACACTTGTAGTGGGTTGAACCCCGAAGTCTCTTATTCAACCTAGATGCCCGTCGGTGACCGTCGTCCATCTTGTATCACTAGGGACTTCCACTGTGCTCAGTACGATTTCAAGGTCCTAGCTAGAGGATGGAGCTACTTCCTGCCATTACGGCCGACGTCTATCTTCCTTCCACTTCAGGATATGTTGACGTTTTGGGTCGCCTTCCTGCGCTCGCCGCAGCCCGTCTGGTGATCAGGATTCGTCAGTAACCAAAGTGCGGTAGATAGAAGCCTCCTTTATCTCTGCACGACTGCAATGGAGACATCCCTCTGGACACGGTCTTCTTGAAAGTGCGTCAGCATTAAGGTGACTGGTTCCTGCTCTGTGTTCGATGTCGAAATCGTATTCCTGAAGACACTCAATCCCCCGAGCTACCTTGCCTTCCGGGTTCTTGATCTGATCGCCGCGTGGTCCTGTGACACCCTCCTAGGAGGGTGTCACCTCCTGGTGACACAGTAAATCCTTTCGGGCTTCGACAGGACTTTACTGAAGTAGCCAACGACCCGCTCCTGCCCATCATGCAGTTGTGACAACACCCCTGCGATCCCGTCGTTGCTTGCATCCGTATCCAGGATGAAGCGTCCCTCTTGGGTCGTGAAACCGAGAACAGGGGCCGTCGTCAGGCGTCTTTCCAACGTGTCGAAGGCTGCTTGGCATTCTTCATCCCAAAGGAAGGCTCGCTTTTCCTCGGTTAGTCGTATCAGCGGTTTTGCGATGTCAGAAAACATGCGGACGTAACGACGATAGTAAGTGCAAAGACCCCGGAAACTCCGCAATTGATGCTTGTCCTTCGGTGTTGGCCATTCCTGGACTGATCGCACTTTTTCAGGGTCCACCTCGACGCCGTTACTGCTGATCACCTGACCCAGATAGTGTACTCTCGTTCTTAACAGATGAAATTTCTTTGGGTTGAGCGTCAGGTGCGCCATTTGGAGTCTCTTGAAGACTTCCTCCAGGTTTGATAGGTGTTCGTCAAACGTCCTCCCTACGACGATTATGTCATTCAGGTACACGAGGCACGTTTTCCAGGAGAGCCCTCTGAGTATGCTCTCCATGAGCCTCTCTAAAGTAGCAGGCGCATTACTCAACCCGAACGGCGTTACAATGAATTGCCACAGTCCAGATCCTACTGGGAAAGCCGTCTTCTCTTTGTCTGCAGGGTCCATTTCCACCTGCCATTAGCCACTCTTCAAGTCCAGAGTGGAAAACAGCTTTGATCCAGCCAGAGTATCCAGGATGTCGTCTATCCGGGGAAGTTGGTAGCTGTCTTTTTTCGTCACGTTGTTCAGTATCCTCCTTCTTTACCAGGACTACAGGAGATGCCGAAGGGCTGCTAGATGGCTCGATGAATCCCTCTTTCCCCATGTCGTGGATGATTTTCTCCTCTACCTCTCGCTTCTCCTGCGGCAACCTCCTTGCTGACTGACGGATTGGTCTCGCGTCTCCCGTATCGATCTTGACACGGTCACACACGAAAATCGATCGGTATCGCCGGAGTAGCTCAATAAGCCTCTTCTTCTCGGATCCAGCGAGAGAATCGCAGGCATGTGTGCTTCCTACCGTTAATTTCGCCATCCACGTACAGGCTGCCACCTTCACCTCTCAGGGTAGCTATCTTGATGAGGGGGTCTTGGAACGGGTGTCGGGTCGGAGCTGCCCCCTTGGAGCCGACCAGCTTTAGTTTTCCGATGTCTGGGCCATTGTTGGCTTCTCCACCCTAGGGCGCTTGCAGTCCCTTCGGAAATGGCCAACCTCTCCACACCTCCAGCATTTCGCCGGCTCCCTTTTGTCTCCCTTCAGCAGGCCCTTGAGGGCGTTGACAACCTGCTCCAAAGCGTCCTCTTTCCGTTCGGCCTCCATGCATGCGTCGTCCGCGACTACCGTCCGGACCCGGCCGCAGGTCCTCGACCCCTTCTTCGCAGCCTCGTATTCCAGGGCCATCGAGAGGGCTTCCAATGTGCTCTTGGGACGCCACAGCCGTACCGCCCGCTGCATTTCCACATCCCTCCAGCCGTCGATGAAGGCCGAGACCGCGAGATTCTCCGTCATGGATTCCGCTGCATCCGGGTAGGCGAATCTGACTAGCTTCGCGATGTCGGCTTCGAACTCCTGAAGGCTCTCTCCCTGCTTCTGTCGTCGGTTCTTCCTTCGGGATTGGTAGAGCGGGCCCAGGTGTGCGTGCCCGTATCGTCTCTCCAGCCTCTGGACGAGTAGCTCGAAATCGTCCAATTCCCCCACTGGAACAGTCTGCAGCACGTCGAGGGCGCTTCCCCGGAAAGCGACCGTCAGGGCCACTGCTTTATCCCTTGGCGCCCAGTTGTTAGCTTTCGCCGATGCCTCGAACTGTTGGAGGTAGTTCTTCCAGGGGATTTCCCCATCGAGGGTCCTCTGCTTAACTCGATGGATCACAGTAGGGACTGCCTCGATCCTGGTTACCTCCGAGTCATGGAATGGATTACCTGGACTGGACACGTTTTGCCGACTGGGCTGGAAATGCATGGATTGTAATTGATTTCCCAATTCTCGCAGTTGGTTCTCCAGTTCCAGTCGTTGGATTTTCTCAGTCTGAAGTGCGCTGTCAAGATTGCCAATTCTACTATCCTGCTCACCGTGGAGTTCTTCTAACTTGTCGTTCAACTCGCCGGGGAGTTTTCCCAGTTTGTTATCCAACTCGTCGTGGAGTTTTCCCATTTCGTCGTGGAGCTCTTTCCGTTGTTATCCAACTCACCGTGGAGTTTATTCAATTTGCCATGGAGTTTTCACATTTTATTGTCCAACTCGCCATGAAGTTCTTTCATTTTGTTGTCAAGGATGCGCTCACCTTCTTCTTTGAAACCGAAAGTTTCAGGATCGTCTCCGTTGTCCATTAGATAATTCTCCAGACGTTTCTGCAGCACTGTTTTCGACCCTGACGTTTCGAGTTCTCTATCTATCAACTCCTGTTTGAGGTCCGTCACTTTTAAATCGAATAAATTCTTCATTGTTCTTAATTTATTTCACTAATTAATCCCACATCTGACACCACTGTACGTTTTTACTATTTACTGAATATAAACACTACGGGAATTGTCCTAATTAATTTATTTCTAACGATTTAACACTTATAATTTATTTCACACACAGTTATATAATTTATTTAGCGCGCGGTTTCGTCGCCTGAATATTTACGCTCCGATTCTTCAACTGGCTCTCTCAGCTGTCGATCTCCCTTTTATGTCTTGCGCATCCTTTCGAGAACATTCCCGTCGTTTCGGGAGAAGATTCTCGAATTCGAGGAACTGGTTATCGCGTCGAACCTTCTCGACTCTTCTCGACTCTTCTAGTCTGTTCGAACCGCCCAGAATTCTCGGAACCACGAATACGGCGAACTTGGGTAGCTCCCGGGGTGTTTATCTCACGGCGAGCCGTTTCGTTATAATGTTATCGAGGTCACTCTTAAGGTGCTGGGGCTCGTCGGGGAACTTATACTCCCCCAGGCCATGGTAACGGCCGTCTTAGTATATTGCACTGGTCATCACATAGTGGTCTGCTGTTAAGCGCCTATGGCGCCTACGGATATGAATCCTCCGCCAATGCTCAAGAGCGACAGTCTAAGCACACTCTGCCGACCATTTCATCGAGGTCACTCTTAAGGCGCTGGTGCACGTGGGGGTACTTATACGCCCCCAGCACATGGCAACGGCCGTCTTAGTATATTGCACTGGTCACCACATCGTGGCCCGCTGCTAATCCCCTATGGCACTTACGGATATAAAACCTTCGCCAATGCTCAGGAGCGACCGTCTAAGCACACTCTGCCGACCATTTCATCGAGGTCACTCTTAAGTGACTCACCTACTTAATTCACCAACACAAAGAGAGAAAGTAGATGTATTCTAACTGAAACTACACTATTTATAGAAATTTCTGCCTACTTTTAAATCACTTTCTATAAAAATTGAAACTGTATTTGCAAAACTGCACCCAATGTATATTACGTGTTGCATTATAAAGGGTGTCCCAACAAAAGCGCCAGATTTAAATTTGCCACCATTTTGTTAATACGAGTTGTACGGTGATTTTCTTATTCAACAGTTTTGTCACGTACGTTCGCGATATAAGAATATGGAGAAGTATTCAAATGAACAACTTTTAATTATTGCAAAAACACACACATTACAGAAAGTGGTGAAAGTGATGGTGGTCAATGCCTGAGGTATTTCACGTATAATCGTAACTATTTTTCTTTATGTTGAAATACAAAACGTTTGCTTAATTCAAAAATAAATCTGGTTTCCTTTAAAATTAAATTCGATGATCTTGTTCGGACACACTATATAATTACCTACGCGTGTAGCGGAAAACGTGACTTGCGAAATCCATGCGAATCAGGAGAAGCGAATGGACGCCGAGATGCGAAGAATGATGCAATTTCTCGTGTATGTGCATAGCGGGATAGGTCCCGCGTGCAGTGGAAAATGACCTAACTCATTTACTCAAGACACGGCAGAGCTCATCGTCCATCTGCGCCATGCAATGGACCAGACCGCCCGAAACCTTTAAAGTCACTACGCTACAACCAAGCGCTTTGTCTTTAAGGATCTAATGACCTGCACTCACGCCTTGCTACGTGACGACACTATGCGTGGACCTTTTCAGCAACCCTACACCGAACCTTAAAAAATCATTCACCGAAAAGGAAAAGTGTACACTCTAATAATTAAAGACAAAAACGTTCAAGTAAGCACCGACAGACTAAAACCCGCTTATACTTCAAATGAAGAGACCCAACCCAAGCCAAGACCCATCCTTTCTTTTCTGTTGAGCACCTGGCTCATCACCACACGAAGCATCCACCAAAGGAAATACCTCAATCAGCCTCGTGCACGTAGGGACCATTCAAGATAGTAAGAACCGTGGCCTTGACTTTCATGCAGGCCGTATCTCCGTCACGAAGTCGCGCGATCGGTATCTGGACAGTAGCGGTCTCAGTAGTAATCATATTAGGGGATAATGTGGGAATACTATTAATTCGTGTACTGTTAGTTGCCTATGTTGTGTAAACAACAAGAATAATTTAATGTAAATCATTTCCCTTTTAAATGCGTAAACGAGAGATAATAATAATTTTGAAATGATATTAATACCATAACAACAAGGCTAAATATTCAAAATAAAACAATGTTTTATAAAATATTAATTGTAAATTGAATTAAGAGATATAACAGAGAGTATAGTATAATATAAATATATATCACTAGTAAAGCTATATATTAGTTGGGATCCATTTTTTAAGATTTAATTTGGAACTTTTTGTTTTAACATTATTTAAAACTTTTAGATCATTATGAATACATTAAAGATACTTGTGGCTTTAAAAGTACTGCTTTTACTGCCAACGGTTTTATTTATCTTTGGTAATGGTGGATTTTTCTTTCTCGTATTATTATTAGAAATAAGACTAAGACTAAGACTAAGCATAAGCAAATATTTGGTAAATGTTAAGTGGCATTTTATCAGTTTTTACATACGTGTTTAAAATAATTTTAACTAAACAATTTGTTGTTGGTAACTAAACAACAGACCTTATGTTCGTCTTTCAAGAATTCTGCTCTGAAAGTATGAAATTCTTAACTTTCCTTCTTCTTCTTCTTCTTCTTCTTTAGCTGTTACTCGTCCACTCCTGAACATAGGCCTTTCCTAGCTCCTTCCACTGATCTCTGTCCTGAGCTTTCTGGTACCAATTTACACCTGCTATAGTCCTTATATCATCTGCCCACCGTAGTGGAGGTCTGCCTCTACTCCGTTTCGTTTCCCTTGGTCTCCATTGCACTATTTTTGGTGTCCATCTCTCGTTCTTCTGTCTTGGTACATGACCCGCCCCCTGCCACTTCAGTTCTGCGATTTTCTCGATTATATCTTTAACCTTGGTTTTTCTTCGGATTTCATCATTTCTTATCTTGTCTCTTGGACTGATACCAAGCATTGACCTTTCCATTGCCCTCTCCATTACTCGGAATCTGTTGGCACTTGTTTAGGTGATAGCAAACCTTTCCAATCCGTATGTCGCAACAGGTAGAACGCAGGCCTTGAAAACTTGACGTCGTTGGTTTATGGGAATATCGTTACATCTCAATATGTATGAAAGTTTTCCAAATGCAGCCCAAGAGTTGTATTCGTCTAGATATCTCCCTCGATATGTTTTCTTTCCTTAGTGAGATAATATGACCCAAGTAATTGTATTCCTCTACATTTTCGATAGCGGTGTTGTCTATATAGATCTGTGTGTTTTCTGGGCTCACTATTTTTGTTTTTGTAATGTTTATTTTTAGACCTACTTTTGCGACTCTTCGATTAACTCATGAAGCATTGACTCGATCTCTTTGATGTCGTCTGATACTAACACAATATCATCCGCAAATCGAAGGTTGTTTAGGTATGATCCGTCGATTTTGATCCCCTTATTTTCCCACTCTAGTTTTTTGAAAACATCTTCGAGAGCTAAAGTAAATAACTTGGCGAAATAGTATCACCCTGTCATTCTCCTCGTTTAATCGTAATGTTATTGGTTTTAGTTTCATCATCGATTTTTCATGCAGGGAGGCATTTTATAGATGTTTTCCGATACGTGCGTTGTCCATGGATTTCAATATACAACAGATTTCAATTAAGTCGAAAGCCTTGTGAAAATCAATGAATGCTACATGAATTGGTACGTTATACTCTGCAGACTTTTCTATGAGTGTTCTGACTGCCTGCAAGTGATCAATTGTGGAAAAGCCTTTTCGAAAACCAGCCTGTTCTACAGGTTGATAGGAGTCAAACTTTGATGTTAATCTGTTGGTTATAACTTTTGTGAAGGGTTTGTAAAGGTTAGACACTAAACTTATAAGTCTGTAGTTCTCTATGTTGGTTGAATCGCCTTTTTTAAATAACAGTATGACTTCCGCTTGGAGCCAGCCTTTTGGTACTTTGCTCTCATGAAGACATTTATTAAAGAGCTTTTGGATACATCTTTCTAACACAGGTCCACCAAATTTGAGCATTTAGGTTGTTATCTTATCTTCGCCAGGACACTTACCGTTTTTCATTTGTCTTAGTGCCTGTTTTATTTCCTCGCTTGTTATATCTGGCAAATCTTCTGAGCCGATATTCAAAATTTTTCGGGTTCTTTTTATTGGGGTTGTCATTGTGGACAAATAAAGTGTGGTGTAGAATTTTTCTACAGTTTTTGCTATCTCTCTTTTCTTTGTTATAATTATGTTGTTTTCATTTTTTATTTTTATTAATTGTGTTTTCCCTTTCGACAATCTTGACCTTAACACCTTGTGTTAGTGATTAGAAATTTTGCTTTCTCCATCTTAATCTCTTGGGATATATTCTCGTATACCTGTTCTGCCTCTTCGTCGTCTGACGAGCTCGTTGGTGCGTATACGTGTATTATTTGCAAAGTGTATCTTTTATTAAGTTCCACAGTAATGTAAATAACACGGTCAGATACTGCTTGATAACACGTAACTAGGTGTTTAATGTTTTTATTGATTACGAGTGCGACACCTCCTAGGTAGATGATAATTTTGTATCATTGTTATTTTGAAATAAAATCTGTCCCGATCCTAGCGTGGTCACCTTCTGCCCAGGTAAACGTGTCTCGCACAGACCAATAACGTGCCACTTGATATTTTTTAATTCTTCTTCTAGTTCTATCAGATGTTCATCAGTTCTCATAGTTCGGATGTTATATGTCGCAATGAATAGAGGTGTTTTATTTAACGATCTTGCTGAATTTTTGGTCCCCCCAGATTCCATGGAGCTGACTGTGTTTACAGTGTGAGATTCTGAGCTTATGGCTCTTCTCACCTGGGGACTACCCCTCGTTTTAAAACTCAGCATGTTTAAGAAATAGGAAGATTTGGCAATTAAAACGCCACGCTTGCCGTGCGGGTTGGCGAGTGGGCTAAGGAATCACATTTCCTTGATTCCGTTGAAACGGTTATACCGTCGTGACTCGGTCGCCAGACCCTCGTTAGTTATCCAGCAGGGTGCACCGGATAACTAGTCATCGCACGAGCAGGTGAGGTTCTTTCTTAATTTGTTTAATTTCATTAATTTAATTACTTGTTTGTAATTCTTAATTACAAACATATTTATATACACTAATTACAATTCAAATAGGATAATGTTTTCTAGGATGAGTAAGGTATGTGGAATTTACTCACTTATTCAGAGTAACTTTATAATTTTTCTAATTTGCCAGTACGCATTTTTGTTAATTGAATTACATATCTGCAAGTGCTTTGATTTTATGCATACTTTGTTATAAAAGCTCACTGTCCAGCAAAGCCCACAGGGAGGTGTGAGTATCATTTGCCAGGAAAGGAGTGGAACAGGAAGTGTACACTTTCATATAAAGAAATAAAATAAAAATAAAAGCCCATAGCGAAAAACGCACCAACGCGCCTACGCTAATCCTTCACCCTCCCACCACTGCTTATACACGAATTACATGAAACTATGGAAATCGAACATAGCCGACGGAATATGTCTTTCCGTGAAACTCAAGGCCACGGTTCTTCTCAAATTGAATGGATTCTACCACAACAAGGTCAGGACGTCACGTCCGTTTCCAGGACATCCCCTCTCCCTAGGTACTCCCCTCCGCAGGGTGGTGGTGTGGGTGTGGCGACCATCGATAGATGGAACCACGAACCACAACACAACGCCAAACAACCAGCACGACAGCGAACCGCTCGGAGCAGGCCATCCTGCTCTGCTCGCGTCGAGAAACCGCGCCACGCGCCACAGCCCATAGTTGCTATCGAAGCTCGACTCGCTCAATACGCTCTGTAAATATTTCTCTATCTTGCCATCCATAGCAATATAGGTAGTAAATAAAAGCGGAAGTGCGTTTTATCCCCCCCTATACGCCCGCATTCACAAATTCGATCATTTTCAGGGCATATTCGATATCTCTCGGATGAAATAGGTTTCCAGATTTCATTACCATTTGTTTTGTAGCATTTCTTCACACCTCAGTCAGAACTACGATATCCCAGTTTATATGTTGTAATTCTTCCTCCAGTTCTAATAATTTCTCATCCCTTGACAGAGTTTCAACTTTGTAAGTGGCGGAGGAAATGTAGGGGAAATCATGGCTCGCGTGGACAGGGGCGCATTCCTGAAGTAGACCTGCCCTCCAAAGGGATCGTGGGGGAGTGTTTACCCGTTACCGAAATACCCTCATGGTCTAGTAGTAATCAGCTTAAACTTAACGCGACTAAATTCCAGGCCATACTCTTCGGCTCTCCCCATTATAGTAGGTCTCTTCCCGTCAACCCACCCTTCATAATTGGTTGAAATTCATTTGAAATTGTAATTTTTTCTCACTGGTTTTCTTCCTCTTTGATTATGGATCTGTGGTTTACGATGGCCGCTCTCGAAATCTAGACGATAGACTCAAATGTCTTATGCTTCAAATGTCTCTTGTTTTAGCCATTTAATTTCCGAAATTCCGAAAATTACCAGCATACGTTGCAAATATTCCAATTTAACTTGCTCAATCCTAATTACAGATGACAATATTTCCTTAGATTCTATCTGTTCCGTACCATTCATACTTAAACCCGCTTTACATGTTTCCGCTTCTGCAGTTGTGCCACATATTTCCCTTCTGATCTCTAGCCCCTTTCACAAAACAGCAGCGTATGCCCGTTGCATTCTTGTCACAGCAGCCTGCCTTTGGAATACCTAATATCTAATACCTAATCTTATAACCTTCAAAGATTCCTAGGACCCTAGGATAATTTCTAAGGTATTGTCCTTTTTCAGAAATATCTTGATTTCGTCAGACTAGTTTGTTACAAGAATTATCACAGTTTTCACGTCAAAAGAAAAGCTATTTTTTTATTATACATAATATTTGAGACCTTTAAAACGAACCAAAGTAGCTACCTACATGCATTGCCATTAATAATTTTATTTCAACTGGAGTGTATCTAAAATTTAAATATCTGCATAAAACTTTTGGTTTGTTGTCTGCCACTTTATTTACGATTCTGGTTTGTTTTCTTTTTTATAGTTTTTCTTTATAATATTTTTGTTGTGGATTTCATGGGGCATCTTGTTCATGAAAAGGTTCGACGAAGTTAATTATCTATTTTCTCATCCAAAAAACTGCTATTGTTAACAATCTCTATATTTTCAAAACCAAGGAACAAAAATAGGCAAACGAATTGCTAATAGTTGATGTACCGTAAACTACGCTTAAACTGGCACCAAGAGTTGCGCCACGTGTAGAGGCGCACCGTCAACCCAACCCCACCATGCTGAGGAGCAATTTAAATGTTTGTTGTAGTTGTTTTAGAACAACGGATTACAAAAATTTTTTTATTAAATTTTTAAATTTACTAAATGTCTACTAATTTTATTATTTTTTTTATTTGATGATTTAGGCCTGTTCCAGACGAGGCGGTTTGGTTCATTCAACCAAGTTGTCTTGTTGACTCTCAACTAGTTGAGTGAGTGCAATGTAAATCCTCGTTTATCCCAGTTATTTTGCTTCGTAATAACCCACCACGGCTGGGCAATGGCACGCGATTACTTATTAAACAATTGATGAAAAACTTTCCCGAAGCCAGCATATTGAAAGGCAAGTTCCAAGGAGAAAATATATTACTACCACGAATCCCTATTATTCCAAGAGATGTGCCAATTGATTTCAAAAGGGTTCTATGACCAATTAGATTGGCATTCGCAATGACAATCAATTTAGTCTCTAGGGCCTCTAGGCTAAACGGTGTCAGTTTGTGACATAGATTTGGACATATCTACCGTGTTTTTCACACGGATAATTGTAGGTTGCATGTTCTGGTTCTGGCGTTGGTAAACCATCCAGTTTGTTTGTGTTGCCTAAAGATGGATTCACTAAAAATATCGTACACTCTATTGAACTAAGAGACTGATAATGTTTTTTCTAATTGTCACAATTTGTGATAGAGATGTAATTTGAAATTTAATAGTTGAGATAATAAAAGTACATTAATTTAAAAAAATTAATGAATGTTTTGTTAATTTTTAGGCCGTCATCGTTCATAGCGCTGCATTCTTTTTTGAGTCAAATACCGCATCTCCACACACTTAAAATAAGTTAGTTATTTTTTATTTTAATAACAAAATATTTACTATTAATAGTCCATATGGTAAAATAAAGTTTGCAATGTTAGGCATGTTTGCCATTTGTATATAGATTTTTTGGGCCAGGAACCATCTTGGGCGTCTCCATAATACCCTACCAAAGTTTCATCACAATCTGATCAATATTTTCGGAATGCATAGTGGACAAACATTAAATTTTATACATACTATTTGCTTATTTATTATACTTTTTATTTCTTTATATTTTACGTGGCATTGCAACGCATGCCGGGTACGGCTTGTATATTAATATAATTCCCATTAAAATTCAATATTGCCTATACATATTGTAATGCGAGAAGTAAACAACGCGACACCAACTACGACGCGTAAAGACAGCTGCACGAATTTTCCCGGAATGTTGTTTACGAAAAGCAATTAATTTGTGACCTTCTGAACATTTCCTGCGTAGGCGTTCGAGAAGGTACGAGAAGGATCTCGATTATGGTTGGGGGTGTATATATAAGGGGGCTTGTGATCGAGGGAGTTAGTTAGAAGTAGAGAAGCAGAAGTGAACGCGACATACGATCCGAAAGCGGAGCAGTACAAATAAATTATGTAGTGTCTAGTCTAGTGTACAAGTAGTTTAGTGTGTTAAATAAATTGGTGTTCAATTAATGTAAATAAATTATAAAATAAACGTTACATTGGTGTCAGAAGAGCGGATCATGAAGAAGTTACGCGAATTAAAAGTGGCCGAGTTAAAAAAAGAACTCGAGGAACGGGAATTGGAAACAGGAGGGAGGAAGACCGAACTCCAGGACCGACTCTCGGCATTTTTGAAAGAAAATGGCCAGGACCCCGAAGTTTTCGAGTTCGAAGACGATGACATCACGAAGCAAATCGCCACCCAGAGGGAAGAAATCGCTGCCCAGAGGGAAGAAATCGCCGATCAGAGGGAAGACATCACTGCTCAAATTGCCGCCCAGAGGGAAGACATCACTGCTCAAATCGCCGCCCAGAGGGAAGACATAATTACTCATATTACTGCTCAAATCGCCGCCCAGAGGGAAGAGATATCCGACCAGATGGAGGCTCAGCGTAAGGAGATTGAAGAGAAGATCAAGCAGTTGGAAGAACGACTAGAACAAGTCAGTAGCGGCGAGGGAAAAGAAGACGAAATTAAACAGAAGACGAAGCAGTCGGAAGAACGACTAAGGCGAGTCAGTAGCGGCGAGACGAAGGAAGAAATAAAGGCGGTCGTTCAACAGAACTCGATATGCACCAATCGAGTGACGCCCCCAACGTTCGACGGAAAAATTCCGTGGGCCAGTTACAAGAAGCAGTTTGAGGCGGCAGCGGAGGCTAATGCTTGGTCCCCTCACGAGAAAGCTGTTTCCCTAACGGTAGCCTTACGTGGAGAGGCGTTGGAAGTTCTCCAGACGCTATCCACCGAAGAAGCCGGGAATTACAATGAGCTGCTGAGGCGACTGGAAATGCGGTTCGGCCAAACACATCTGGAGCAAGTCCATCAATCCCAGATGTCCAATCGCCGTCAGAGATCGAACGAGACCCTGCAGGAGTTCGAAGCGGACGTAGCCAGACTAGTGAGGTTGGCGTATCCCACGGCGCCGGAACAGATGATGGAGTGCCTCGCAGTGCAGACGTTCGTGAGCGGGCTGCGGGACCAGGAACTGCAGATGGCCCTGAGGCTAGCTCGACCGAAAACAGTAATAAACGCGCTCGCCATCGCACTAGAACATGAGGCAGCAGTGGAAGCCTCCCGCATTCACGGTTGTGCTCGAGCTGTTACCGAGGAGGTAGGCACAGAAAAACTCGTGGAGAAGGCCGTCCAGCAGACCATGGAGTTGCTGTCAGCACAGAAGACGCGGCCCAAAACAGCGGTGCCGGCAAAGGCCCCGGAAAAACTAATGCGGGTCGATAAAAGGGAGGGGACGTCGACCCGTGGCAATAGGAACCCCCGGGCCAGTATAGCCTCGTTTTCCCACCAATTGGGGAGCGCGTACGTCGATGGCACTATCGACGGGAGATCCCACGCCATGCTTGTGGCACGGGAGCTACGAAGACGATCGTACGCTCGGAAGTTGTGAGGGACCGTAGGAAGATTAGGCCAAGTAGGTGGCAATTAAGAACTGCCACTAGGAAGAAGGCAGTACAACACGGTGAAGCGACGGTTAGCATGACGTTGGGACGAGTAAAGTTTGACCATCCTGTTCTCATAGCAGAAATTGAGGAAGACGTCATACTGGGGATGGACGTCATGAGGAATCATGGATTCCAGTTGGATTTCGGACACCAAGTGTTGAGGATCGGTCAAGAAGAATTACTGCTACACAATCGTGACAACTTTGTGTTAGACGTAATAATGGCAGAAGATGTGATTCTCCCGGAACGAAGCGAAACGATCACCTCTACCTGTCTGAGGGGTGTTGTGGAAGAGGGAATTCCAGCCGTGATCGAACCAGAAAACGATGACAATCGACTGGCTCGGGGGGTACTGGTAGGAAAGGCGCTCGTTACTCTCTCAAGGGAAGTGCCTGTGCGGCTACTCAACATCAATCAGTACCCGGTCACCATCAAGAAGGGTACGAAGCTGGGCACATGTATAGCCGCATCGGCCATCGTCAGGGGCGTTAGTGAGGAAGAAAGGTCCAGACACACTCCGCAGGACTTGAAACAAATTCTTTCCCAGACCAGTGCGTTTCTCTCACCCATACAGAAACAGAAGGCCAATGAATTAATAAATAAGTACCAGGACATATTTACCACCGAGAATGGAAAGCTGGGAAAGACCAAGGTCGTGACACATAAAATTGACACGGGCGAGACACGACCGATTCGACAAACAGCAAGACGACTACCCTTGGCCAAACGGGAGGAAGCCGAGAAAATCATCAGGGACCTAGAGCGGGACGGGGTCATCGAGCCGTCAAGCAGTCCATGTGCCTCGCCGGTAGTACTGGTGAAGAAAAAGGATGGGACTACTCGATTCTGTGTAGACTACCGGTAGGTGAACAGTGTAACCAAAAAGGACAGCTACCCGCTACCACGTATCGACGACACACTCGATATCCTTGCTGGATCCACGATATTTTCGACCTTGGATTTAAAAAGCGGCTATTGGCAAGTCGAAATGGACCCTGCCGATAAGGAAAAGACGGCATTTACTTTCGGTAACGGCCTGTGGCATTTTACAGTCATGCCATTCGGACTTTGTAATGCCCCAGCGACGTTTGAGAGGCTGATGGAGAGCGTGCTAATGGGTTTGACGTGGAAAACGTGCCTAGTCTATTTGGACGATGTCATCGTGATGGGCAAGACCTTCGAAGGACATCTGAAAAACTTAGAGGACGTCTTCCAGAGACTGCGAGGTGCGGGGCTGAAACTGAACCCGAAGAAATGTCAGCTCTTCAGAAGGAAGGTCTCTTACTTAGGGCACGTAGTGAGCAGAGAGGGCGTCGCCGTTGATCCGGACAAGACAAGTACGGTGAAGGAGTGGCCAATACCGGTAGATAAACACCAGTTGAGGAGTTTTCTGGGCCTCTGCACGTACTACCGGCGCTATGTCCGGATGTTCTCCGACGTCGCTAAGCCGTTGACAAGGCTCACGGAAGTAGGACGAAACTTCTGTTGGGATGAGGAATGCCAGTCTGCCTTCGACGAGCTGAAGAGGAAGTTGACCAGTGCCCCAGTGCTGAGTTTTCCTCTGCCAGAAGGACAGTTCATCCTGGACACCGACGCGAGCAATGTGGGAATTGGAAGTGTTCTGTCGCAGCGTCAGGAGGGACAAGAACGTGTCCTTGGATACTTCAGCAAGGAACTCTTCAAACCAGAAAGGAATTACTGCGTCACCCGACGTGAATTATTGGCCATCGTCAAGTCCATCGAGCACTTCCATAAATATTTGTGTGGAAGGAGGTTTTTAATCCGGACCGATCATGCTGCTCTTAAATGGCTCCTCCAGTTTAAGAATCCCGAAGGACAAATCGCTCGCTGGATCGAGGGGCTCCAGGAGTATGACTTTGTTATAGAACATCGGCCAGGACAGAGTCATGGAAACGCAGACGCACTCTCGAGAAGACCATGCCCTGATGAATGTCCTCATTGTCATAGAGCTGAGGAAAAGTCCGAGAAAGTCTACCGAACGACCGTGGTCGCCGAGAAATGGACACCATCCTCGTTACGACAAGAGCAAGGAAAAGACCCGGTTCTCAAAGAAATCCTGGTTTGGAAAGAGGGAGGAGAGCGTTCTGAGTGGCAAAAGGTATCACCTGGCTCGCCAAAACTCAAGAGCTATTGGGCACAGTGGGACTCGTTGGTGGTTGAGGATGGACTACTAAAACGCGTACTGGAGAGCCAAGACGGGACGGAGGCAAGACGGCAATTGGTAATTCCCTCCAGTAAAATCCCGGAGGTCTTGCGGCACCTTCACGACGGATCGTCTGGTGGACATTTAGGGATCAAGAAAGCGCTGCAGAAAGTACGGGAGCGCTTCTACTGGATCAATTGTTCAGACGACGTGAAGGACTGGTGCAAGAAATGTACTACATGCTTTGCAAGTAATGGGCCACAAAGACGACCGAAAGCTCCCATGAAGCAATATAACGTCGGAAGCCCCTTCGAAAGGATCGCTATTGATATAGCAGGACCCTTCCCTGAGACCGAAAAGGGGAATAAATACATCTTGGTCGTGATGGACTACTTTACGAAGTGGGTAGAAGCGTACGCTCTCCCTAATCAGGAGGCAGAGACAGTGGCCGATGTGCTAGTGAAGGAGACGATCTGCCGGTTTGGAGTACCCATGGAATTACACTCGGATCAAGGAAGAAACTTTGAGAGTGGCCTATTCCGGAGGATCTGTGAGAAGTTTGGGGTACGAAAAACAAGAACCACGGCCCTTCACCCTCAGTCTGACGGCATGGGAGAACGAATGAATCGCACCCTCAACCGCTATCTAGCGAAAATGGTCTCGTCACATCAAAGAGACTGGGACGAACACGTGCCGTTCTTCCTGATGGCCTACCGCTCGGCCGTTCATGAGTCGACAGGACAAACTCCAGCCAAAGTCCTGTTCGGGCGAGAACTTAAACTGCCCTGTGATCTAATCTTTGGCGCTAGACCGGACGAGGACGTTTCGGGGGAAGATTACGTTTCCCGGATGCGGCAAAGGATGAACGAGATTCACGATCAAGTCCAATACCAACTAAATATCGCCAGTGATCGCATCAAAGAGCGTTACGACATCAACGCTAAAGAGGGTGGCTACCAAATGGGAGATCGAGTTTGGCTGTACAACCCACAGAAGAAACGTGGTTTGTCCCTTAAGTTACAGACCAATTGGGAAGGTCCCTATGTTGTGAAGAAACGAATCAATGACGTGGTCTACCGGGTAAGCAAACTACCAAATGGCAAGCCGAGAGTGGTGCACTTCAATCGGTTGGCACCCTATGAGGGGTCGCACGATGAGGCGGAGGTTCCCCGAGTAAGAAACACGTTGGCGCAGGAGAACGAACTTTCGTTCGAAGAATTTATGAGCGCCTACGGGGGTACCGGAAAAGCACGGTATGGGGTAACCTGTGAAAAACAACAGGATTTGTTCAGCGTACCTGAAGAATACTCGTTGGCCCATTGTGTGTCCACCGACCTTGTAATGTCACGAGGTATCGCCACGGTTTTCAAGAAGAAGTACGGGCGCTTGGAACAACTCAGAGCGCAACTCCCGGAAATTGGCAAGGTTCTGGAACTACGTGACAACGTAAGACACATCTTTTATCTGGTTACGAAGGAGATCGGGTCCCTTAAACCATGTTATCACGATGTATGGCGAACCTTGCATAGGCTACGAGACCGACTGCTGGAGCTCGACATCAGGAAGCTAGCTGTCCCCAAGTTAGGTGCTGGACGAGATCAGCTGGACTGAAGGGTTGTCCGGAATATGCTGGAAGTAGTGTTGAAGAATACCGGAGTGGAAGTTTTAGTCTGCTGTTTTGGGCCTGTACCATGTCGACTCGGGAAGACGGTCCCCTGTTATTTTGACGCCACGTCTCGCTGTAAGCGGGGGGCTAACTGCAGGTTCCTGCATGGGCCTACCAGGGATACGTTCCGAGACGAAACGTCTCTAAGGCGGGGGCAGTGTAATGCGAGAAGTAAACAACGCGACACCAACTACGACGCGTAAAGACAACTGCACGAATTTTCCCGGAATGTTGTTTACGAAAAGCAATTAATTTGTGACCTTCTGAACATTTCCTGCGTAGGCGTTCTAGAAGGTACGAGAAGGATCTCGATTAAGGTTGGGGGTGTATATATAAGGGGGCTTGTGATCGAGGGAGTTAGTTAGAAGTAGAGAAGCAGAAGTGAACGCGACATACGATCCGAAAGCGGAGCAGTACAAATAAATTATGTAGTGTCTAGTCTAGTGTACAAGTAGTTTAGTGCGTTAAATAAATTAGTGTTCAATTAATGTAAATAAATTATAAAATAAACGTTACAATATACAACAGAGATATTGTCAGTCATTAAAGAATTATACTTTTTCTTATCTTGTACTAAACATCACATACGTTAAAGAACCGAAGTGCTGACTCTAAATAAAATATTAACTATAGCTTGATTAAGACAGCCGAGTGTACAAAGGGTACAGTAATAGGTGTGACATGGGAACACATGCTTCCTACTAAACAATTTATATAATGTTTTTATGTTACACCGAAACTATCCTTATCAAGCTATAGCGTTTATTTAATCGTGATAATTATTCATTGCGGTCAGTGTAGTAACCATATTCTGTGATATGGTCTACAAAAATCTAAAGATAAACAACAACATATATCAACTCCAATTAAACTCACGCCTATCGTGATGAATAAGTGATATATTACCTTAAATAATTACCGAAACTATCTGATATGTTACGAAGAAGAGTTCTCGGGGTACAGAGCGATGCTAGATGACGAAGGTTCTCAAATTCCCCAAATAAAACGATCAACTAATGTGGATGATGTTTAATCCAACAGCTATACAACCGACGTTACGTCTACGATCGTAGACATACTCATGGTTCTACAATGATAAGGTAAGTACTTGTTAGGAAGGAGAGACTGACACTTACATTTCCAGTGAGCTGATGAGTCAAATTAAAATGAAAGGTGAATTGAAAGATTTTTGTAGGTCCAATCGAGGTCGAAAGTAAGTATGACCATTACGTGAAAATACAATTGTATTATATTCTATTCTGTGTTGCAGGTGAACCGACAAGGTGGGTCCTCACGGTGTAAGGAGAAGCTGAAAGGCCATTATAACAATTTATAGAAACACTCTCCAACCCCAAACACCCAACACCATCGTGACCTACACAAGGACTAACATCATTCAACAATATCTAACAACAATAATTATGCCACACACAATACATCAGTTGATACATCAGAACTGCAGTACATCAAATTACCATTCCATCCTGCTTGGGAAAAAAGCTGTAAATTCCATTTTAAAACCCTTAAGAATGACTCCAGCTTGGTATGCTTGGTCAACTCTCAATGATACGATATTCTCCAAACTAAAAGATCGTATAGAGATGGATTATCAACATGGGGTTGTGTATAAAATCACATGTCTAGACTGTACACCTAGTAAAATCTATATTGGCGAGACCAAACAATATTTAAAGAAAAGAGTTTATCAACATAGGTTACATATTAGAAATGGTAATTTAGCGCACTCAGGTCTGACAGAACATATCATCAACTGTGTGAACTGTGGACATAAGTTCGATTTTGATAACATCAAAATAGTCGAACATGAGACTAATTGGTTTAAAAGATTGCTCTTAGAATCATATCACATCATACGCACATCAGATCGTAATGTTAACAAACAACATGAGTTTCACAACATCGTTCAGGTTTATAAACACATTATAAATTGATTAAGAATAGAATCATATAGGTCTCACTACCATAAATCCACCTTCCATTATACTTCACCTACTGAATTCACTTAACATCGAAGTGGGAAGAGTCCTTCCTTCCTTCTTTCCAAGAGATTAACAGTTCCTTTTTGTTGTCCAATTAATGCCAATGGATGGCGTTACACTGCAAAAGTAGACATTACTTTCAATGCCAATGTTAATAACGGTGGGAATGTTAACAAAAAACAGTAATTTTCCAGAACGTTCGAATGATGTTAGTCCTTGTGTAGGTC
Organism: Cryptocephalus moraei; assembly: GCA_946251905.1. Lineage (NCBI taxonomy): Eukaryota > Metazoa > Arthropoda > Insecta > Coleoptera > Chrysomelidae > Cryptocephalus > Cryptocephalus moraei. The sequence goes on from OX276452.1 coordinate 4,588,156, forward strand.
ACGATGGTGTTGGGTGTTTGGGGTTGGAGAGTGTTTCTATAAATTGTTATAATGGCCTCTCAACTTCTCCTTACACCGTGAGGACCCACCTTGTCGGTTCACTTGCAACACAGAATAGAATATAATACAATTGTATTTTCACGTAATGGTCATACTTACTTTCGACCTCGATTGGACCTACAAAGATCTTTCAATTCACCTTTCATTTTAATTTGACTCATCAGCTCACTGGAAATGTAAGTGTCAGTCTCTCCTTCCTAACAAGTACATACCTTATCATTGTAGAACCATGAGTATGTCTACGATCGTAGACGAAATATAGCTGTTGGATTAAACATCATCCACATTAGTTGATCGTTTTATTTGGGGAATTTGAGAACCTTCGTCATCTAGTATCTGATATGTTCGTATAAGAAATTATTACAGAAAAGTGAAATCAATAAAAAATCAAACCATATCTTTTGCGATTCTCAAAATCTTCCCCACTTGCTTAATAAAATTTAGTAAAACAAGATATTTAAATGTATCATTCGTTTTGAGAAACACTAAGCTCTAAGTCACAAGTATTTTCGTAGACCATATGGGAATTATGCAGAAATATATGTACACATCAATAACCCAACACTGTACAAGAGAATTTATCTGTTTAGGGCATCAACTTATACACTAACAAAAATGGATAATTATTTTTTAGTTCCTTTACCAGCTACTTATATTTTATTTTTGCAGTTAACAAAGGAATGGTTTGATGTCTGTTATGAATCAACAAGATTCTGAATAACGACTAGTCATTTTGTTGAAAATCCCAATCGACTTCAGTTCCAGGTTAATACCTCATAATGCCACTGGACAATTAATTGACTAAATTATACCTCGCGCAACTAACACACGCAAGTATTATTCTGAATGTTTGATGTCCCGTGGGTCAGTAAAAATAAGTGGTCAGGGTACGACCGATCATGCTATCCCTAACTTCTTTCCGCACGCTAATGATTGCAGTTCTACTTACGTTGCAGGTAGAACTAGATCCCATTTTCTAATAATGGTAGTAGAAATTTGTGAAAACTAAAATTGTCTGGAGAGTATCCGCTTTAAAATAAGTATAGCTTTTTTCCGATTTATCGGGAAAACTGTGCTATGAAAAATGAAAATATGATTGTCAAAAAACTAGCTTTTTTGAAACTTTAACATCTAAATGTGCCTATGTTTTAGTGGAAAAGCTTTACTTTACTCTATTCGAAGCGTGTCCGTCAAATTTGCTGGATCCTCCTGAAATTAAAATGGAGGTTGAGGGTAATATAAAAACAAAAACATTTTGAAAAACATCATTGTAACTCATTAATTTTTAGATGAAGAGTTATCGCAAGACTACCAGATCGAGGACGTCAAACCCGTGTTACCCAAACCTCAAGAGATCAAAGGTATCGAAATTGACAAAGATATAAAGAACCGCTTTAATTCGCGTTGTTTTAAAAATGATGCCATTTTATAAAGCACCGTATTAAATACTTGAACTGTATTTGATTGAAAACTAACAATTTTCCAAAATATATAATTAAAAAAGGACAGTGCACACTTGAAATGGTTGCTTCTGGCCTGTACATGTGTTCATAAAAGTTTTAAACATTCAATTATTTTAGTTTATATAACTAGTTGGAATATGAAACTAAATTTATGTTCTCTTGTAGCTTGAAAACTCGTGAAAGATTGCGTGGGCAATTCAAGCTTTGGTTTGTAGGAATTAGTTCAAGCGAAAGTGGAGATCCGATTAATTATACAATATTTTCAAGTTAAAATCATGGTAATCGTAACAACGTGGATACAATAAAAATAATATGGTTCGGCTTGAAAAATATGTAACTGTAATCTATGTTTACCCGTAACAACAAGTTCAGCATAAATTAAATTTAAAGTGTAAATCTTGCGCAAATTATTTTTTATTTTTATCTAAATCATGGTATCGGGCTGACGCATTTACGGACAGGACAACTTACGAACTTACGATGTGTTAAAAAAATTTGTGATGACGTAATGTCAAAAATTATTGTATAACCTATGTAATGGGTTGTACATGTATGTAATGTAGGTTGTATAAATTATGTAGGATCAATAAATAATTGTATTTTTTTTATTGCAGGCATACGTTATATGTACATCTTATAAAAAGCTATATACAATTAAAAAACACTTAAAACGTTGAACTTTTTACGTTTAGGTGAGCAATTTAAGTAAAACATTTAGAATTAGATTGAAACCTGTAACGTAACGCTACGTATCTTATAAACTTCCATCGGTCCTATCCAAAGATTGGTCCATAAGTTAATCCTTTCAAGTTTAAAATTTTCTTATTACTTATTTAGCAGTAATTTTGCCTCCAAGTTCTTGGTTATGTAAGTTTCTGTTTATAATGCGTTATACTTTTTTAGTATTCCGTAATTATTCATTAATAATTACATTCATCGCCATCATTTGTTTAGGGGAAAACCAACCAATTTTTACTTTCGAAGAAATTTTATTCTCTACTCCCGAGAGTTGTAGAAATATGGTTGAAATGTGAACAATCTAGATTTTATTATTAAAATTTGTAACACTAGTTTTCCTTTTTAAAATTCCAAAATAAATCATTTCAGCATATGCCATTCCAGAAAACTCACGCACGGCCGTCAGAGAGGTGTTAATACGGTTAACAGGAAATTTAAAAAAAAAGTTGGTACTATAAATTCAAAAAATTCTACGGAGTCCTTATCTCAATCTTAATTTCAATCCTTTTAACACCCCCTAATGTTCGTGCGGCGGACATCAGGGTTTTTTCAGTTTATGATGTAATTATTTATTTAGGAATTTTTTAAAAAAGAACTAGCATTACAAATTTTAATAAAAAATCTAGACTGTTCACAATTCATCCCTATTTTCACGATTCTCGGAGGTAGATTTATTAATTGTGCAAAAAGTGATCGCTCAATCAGGTGAAAGTGCCGCAATAGTTTCTGAAGATATTGATGCGCTTGTGCCACTAACAGCTTTATTTCCATCGAATAAAGAAAAGTGGTGTACCTATTCTTCCAAAAGTGTTTGTATTCCATTGTGTAAAGAATTCATATTATTTATTTATGCAGTTAAACACTGTGACATGACGTCAGCGTGACATAACGGTTTTTAATGGAAGCCAATTGAGATTTACAAAGTTGTGTGAAACAGAGAAAGTTATGCGAGATGCTGCAAATATTTTTTATTTCCAAATCAAGAATATAAAATAATTTTTCAGGCTGAAGCTATACGTCTTCATGAATTTTATGCTGTTACAATGGCAGACAAAGATTTAGATCAATTCAGTCATAAAAGGAACGAAACCAAAAACAGTGAATTTAGGACAGCTTCCATCTTCTGAAGACGAGGACAATCTCCATTTTCAAAGGGTTTATTATCAAGTACACACTTGGCTAAATAATCCCTTGCGTGCTCAAGACTGGGGTTGGAATCGTGACAATCGTGGGAATACGGTTATATAATCCCAGTGGAAGCCAATATGGTTGCAAGAGAGCTGGATTATTCTGCACCAAGTCTTGTTCTCAATGCTGCGGACAATGTTGTTTAATTTGTCCAGGACCTATTTATTGAACATGAGCAGAAAATAGAAGATGAAAGCCAAAAAAATTTAAATATGTAAAATTATGTTTAAATATAGATTCTTTATGTAATACTTGCAAACAACTAATATCGATCATGTTAATCCCATTTTTTCAATGATTTCTATGAAATGTGTCTAAGAAGTCCACCATAGTGGATCAGGCTATTTAGAATTCAGAGTATCAAATTCTTCGTTTTAAATTCTTTTCAAGAAATATTTGTTAATAATCGGCCATATTTGCCAGATCAGCCATTTTGAATTTTTTACGTGATTTGTATTCAACAACCTCAAAAACATGTTATACATATTTTAGAAAGGAAAAAGTCGTCCACCATTTTGGTTTCGTTTATTGTGGGGGAAATTACATATGTATACGAATTTTAATAACAATTTAAAAGGTGAGTGGATGAAGAAGATATGAATAAGATATGTACCGTGAAATCTCAAAACTTATTCGTTCATTCCTCCTTTATCCGCTCATTTCGTCAATTCGAAGAAAAAAGTAATAGTGTTAAAATAAACGAAAAGTGACATTTTCAGGGTTCGTGTTAGCATTCGTATCATTTGTTTTTAATGAAAAATATAAACGGCTCCCTACAAATAACTTTACCCTTTTGTGACAAATATTATGGCAACCCAAAATATAGTTGGGAGGTGAACATCTTTTTATATATTTTATCATAAACATCTGAAGGTTAATAATATCGTTTTTACAAATGTGGAAAAACATTTCTACTATTTGACAATAGATATGTCCATAGTCGGGTACACTAAAACATTTGCGTTATATCCTTTTAGTTTGTGATCAAATATAACGCATACAACTTGTGTGGATGGTTTATGCAGTTTGGCACACAATATCACACAGTTTTTAAGAAATTTCAACATAATTTTGAAACCCACGTATTTCCTTAAAAGACAGGAAGATATAATCCCGTACTTAAAATCACCAAAATATCCCCTGATCCTCCAATAACCATTCCGTCATGTTGGATATGTTGTCGTCATACAAACCTGAATAAAAATTGTCCTTCGAGTCCTCCAAAACATTCTTGAGCAGGTACTCAACGCCGATTAGGTAAACACTCTCGAGAAGAAGCTCGACGATCGAAAAATCAAAATCTTCCAAGCGATCAACATCTAAGGTCGAGGCCGATCGCTAAAATGATTTCCCGACTCCTATATAAACAAACATGTTTGCAATTCTTTGTTCAGAGTGTATGCAAGTGTCGGTACCGAAACAACCACCAGTTTTATCATAACAAGCCGAAGCTTATTCAGAAAGGTCGCATTTAGGAGTCCCACGTCGACGGTATAACTATGCTGAGCAAAGTTATTCTATTATGCTTACTTGTTGGATATATCCAAAGCAAGAAACTACGTGAGTATTTTTAACGTTTAAGGGGATGGTTTATGTTGGCTTGATTGCTTGATGGTTATCTTTGTTTAAAGAATACTCAATTATTCTGGAAAAGTTACCATGTTTCATGAGAAATAAATTATTTCGTTTAGATTTGTAGGTGAAATGCTATTAAATTCAAAAATAGATGAAAAAACACAAAGGTCCCTTTTTTTTCTTGTTCGACAGGTAATCCACAAAAGTAAGATTTAAAAAAATCCATTAACAAATCGAATATTTGAGGTAATTCATTTCATTAATTCTTTCACATATATTGGTAACATTAAAATATTATATTTAGAATATTTGTGTTCTCATATTTTCTTTTAAAAGTAAATGAATCCTTAAATTTCAAACTAATAAGAGTAACTATAGCAGAGTTTGGCAAAGAGCATAACCATGAACCATAACCACAACCACGAATAACTTTTATTTGTTTTTATATAAATTTTCATTTTTTTTTATTTATTTATTTTTATTATCAACCAGCCGTGACCCGACCATGCTTCGCTGTGGCTCAGTTTGATATGAAATAAATGAGCAATTAAGAGGGCGACGCGCTCAGATATTTCAATAGGTATTTCTCCACCAGTGGACAAGTCTCGGTGACAAGTCTGCGAGGAAAGAGAGTTTTTCCTTGTCTAAGCGTCTAAGCCAAAACCACTCGGCTGTAAACCCCAAATTCGCGCGAGAAATGAAAATTTTGATTTAGGTATTCAAGAAGTATACGCTTTCAGATAAGAAAATCTTACAATCGCTATCGGACCTGTACTTCGAAGAAAAATTTAAAAAATTGTGATTTTTAGTTTCTATATTTTTTGTTTCAAGTATACCGATAGGTGTAAGGGTAAGGGAAGTATTGCGATCATCCCAGAATTAAAACTGTGGAATTTTTCCTAACGTTTCATTGGCTCCTTCGAAATCCGAATTACGAAAAAAAGGATTTTGTTAAACCCTCTGTGTGCAAGAAGTACATGCCAACCAAATTGAACGTCTAGCTCATATACACTATCTCTTTCTAACGCGTTTCGTTTCATATAATACAACGTTTTCTCTCGTACTCGTTGTCCGTCGCAATATTGTAACCGACCGGAAAATATTTCCGGGAACCCACTAGTAAACAGAAGATTTCTTGTGTTTGTTAGCGGTGATCGTCGTGAACTACCCGTCGGTTATTTGTGCAATTTTTATTTGTGGGTTTTATTCGATTGCTATTTGCTTTATCTGCTACTATGGGCCGTACACGTAGACGGAACAAAAGGGCTACAATTGCAAAAAATATGTGGAAAGTGAGAAAAATCAGAGGAAATGAAAGGTAAGCTGTAACTTATCATAATATATGAAGCATATTAACTGGTTTTGAGGTATAAAATAAAAACTCTAATCTGAACTCTGATAGCTCGAAGTGATCTAGTCTAGGGTCTTACAATGAACAAAAAGTTCAACTGCAACCGCAGGACTAGAGGGTGGATTTTGCCACTTTTTACCCCTTTTCTACCCTCCACCACCCCTTCGATAGCAATTTAATTTTTTTTAGATTTATTCGTTCCTGTTGCAGCCGTTCTTTTAAATATCTAGAGATAAAAAGTTATAAAAAAATGAAAATTTTGGCATATTTTATGTACTTACACAATTATTTTTTTTTTGTTTTTCATCCGATATGAAAAAAACCATTTCAGGTTTTTGTAGGTATTAAACAATTCCGTACCTTTTATCTAAACCCTGTTTTCCAAAATTTAAAGAAAAAGTAATAAAAAAAGTAAAAATTTGACATAACCCTTGCACAAACTTCAGTATCAAATTTACAGGGACACATGAGCCCTCAAATAAGTTTCACATTTTCCAAAAATTCATAGTTTCTCTGGCAAATTCTCTTGCAAACGAGGGCAGCAGATATCATTGCGGAACAATTCAATCGAAAAACAAACATTTATTAACCTTTATAAACCTTCATATTTAGTAAATCCACGTACAATTCTTAATTGATTGCTATTTGAAATCTCTCTTCTTTATGGTTAATAACAATTAGCCTTTCCGACTGGCATACCATAATTGTTTGTCTTTTCGGTTTATTATGTAAGCCTTTCGATCAATTTCAGCTCTCAATTTATTTTGTTGTAGTGAAATTTGTTATCCTTTTTGTATCAGTACCAATTATCATATTAAATGAATACTGATTTATTGCAAAAATAAATCGGAATACAATATAGTCAGTATCTTATTTTAATTAATATCTTATTTGATGTTATTTTACGATTGACATTCATTACGTTGGTTGGTGCTTTTTTCAAAACTTGCCTTATTTTCAGGACTCGCTTAGCAGACAGAGAACAACTTTCAGGCAATGATAAATTGGTTGAAGAATTTTTTAGTGAGCCGAGTTCTAGTAATACAGGAAATTATAAATAGTGAGTAATTATTATATTATATGTTCTACTTTGAATTAAGAATGTGACGAAAAATGTTCTCTAGATGATCTTACGACTTTTATATTTCACAAGCCGTACCCGGCATGCGATGCAATGCCACGTAAAGTTTAAAAAAAGAAAGATAAATAAAAATTATAGATGACCCGGTGAACTTCGTATCACCTACATATATTTTTGAAAAATATTGTCAAAACGTAATACAACATTTTTATCTGCATTAAATTAAATGCAACACAGTTATACACATAATCAATTTAATTATTTACTATAGTTTTTGACTATTTTTCGGTGAGTAAATATATAAAGATGATGATTTTAAGACTCGTGAACACGCGACGTATATTTGCCCAACCGAGAAACCGGGAAACTCCAAGTTGATTCCGCAAATTGTCCTTGTATTTGCCATTAATGTATATTATCTTTTTAAATTTTTAATGAATAATTTATCGAAAACTACCCTGAAAGTAGGTATGAAATTTTCCTCTACAATATGCGTTGAACCAAACGACGTGAAAGCAATTATTATATTTTTGGGTGTTGGCCAAGAAATGTTTAGTTATTTCCCACCCCAAAAACTAATGAACGTAATGGATCTGGTGGTGGGAACCAGTAGATTCACCGCTGTATTTTAAAGCTTTACAATATTGACAAATAATTGACGTTTCTCCAGTCGTTACGGATTGGTCGGCGCACCAAATAATCTATTTCCGGGTCGTAGTGGAATGCTACTCGTTCCCGGTTTACAACACTGCGCCTGCGGAATCGCTCTATTTCATTGTGTCATGAAGTGTACTCCATGTTTTGGATATATGTTGCTCGTAGTACCATCTGGTACTGATCGTGACCATCTTGGTGTTCTACCATGTCTCCTTCAGCTTGTCTAAGTAGTTTTGTTTGTTTCTTATTTTTACCTTTAGTTTTATTCGTCGGTAATCCTGTTCGGTCTATTGTTTGGATTTCTTCACTTCCGGTTTTGGATATTGTATTTGTACCTCATAGACTTGTTTCTTGGGTGGTTTATATTCCTAGTGTGACGTCAGGTACAGCCGAATTATCTTGTAGTTTTCCTCCATCCTTTTGAAATAGTGTACTTTTATATAATTGTGCTGATCGTCAAACCCAAGTTCATAGAACGCCTCGTTGTTCTCTTGCTCTTTCACCCATAGTGCTTCTAAGTGATCAATCCTTTTTTGTAAGTATTCCTTAGTTTTTCTTGCACTTCCGACTTTCTTGCAATTGTTATGTAGTTATGATTTCTTGGGCTATTTTTTCTTGTTCTTGAATCAATTCATCTGCTTGTTTTATTTTGTCGTAGTTGAAGTTGTGAACTTTGTAATTAGTTCTCCGGAAAAAGTTTCTATGACTTACTCAGAACTTTGCTTGTATTCTTGACTCTTCGCCGTTGTGTTCTTGGGCGTCGAAGTTCTTGAAGTTTTTGAATTGTAATCACTGGCGCATTTTCCTCCGGCTGCAGCGATTGGATGTGTTCGTCGTTTCGAATTTGTAGAATTTGTAGACTCGGGGTCCTGGTGAAGTTGCTTTGACTTACTCAAGACTCTTGTTGGTTACTTGACTTCCCGCTTTTGTGTTGGGGTCGAAGTTCTTGAAGTTTTGAAAGTTGAAATCACTGGCGGTTTTTCTTTCGGCTGCAATGACTCGATACGTCCATTTTTTCGAACTTGTAGAATTTGTAGACTCGGTGTCGTGCCGATCTAAATGCTGTTGTGTAAGATGTGCCCTAACTCGTTCGATTCTAAGCCTATCTACTTCATAATTATTTACTGTTGAACGCAATTCTTTCATACCAAAACGAATGTTATCGTTATCTGTCTCTCGCTGGTCGTCAGTCGTCAGTGCGATTTGCACGTGAGGTAGCTCGTCGCACATTTGATTGATTTCGACGACCCAAGGTCTTCTCCTTGGTATTTTAAAATCAATGAAGTTCTCGCGCACTGACAAACTGATGATAGATTTTAATAATCGTCTTGACATTTATTTATTTGACATCCAACTGACACTATACTTTCATTTGTTTGATTATATATGTCAAATTACAAAACGTACCTTTTTTAGTATTTCCCTTACTTATTATTTATGTTCTTCGCAACAAAAACCTTCCCTGAACTTCCACAAATATTTCAAGATCAAAATTAGCAAAATCCGTCCAGCCGTTCTCGAGTTCAACCCCAGACAAACGAACAGCATTTCATTTTTATATATATAGAGATATATAGAGATTTGTGCGTGTCGGAAAGTTGGTAACAAGATCATTATTTATTTCAGTGCTCCCTCAGTCTCATCAGATTCTTCGTTGGAAGACATACACACTATGATGGAAAAGTAAGTATCAAGGCCAAATATGCTACTTTTATGTGATATATTTTTCTTTCAAGGGATCCAACGTGGTGTCAGAATACCTACTCAGGTCCAGGGCCATCATCAGTGATAACTTTTGATAAGGGAGAATACGGCGTGGTAACATCTGGTGAGTATGATTCCATTATGAGACATGAGTTATGCATCGAAAATGAAGACAATGTTCATTCAGTGAAAGAGCAGATGTCAGGAAATAGAATTGTTGAGTTGAAATATGTTATAGAGGAAACACTATCCATTCAAGACATGTATATGTGTGCCCACAAGGAACACTCCAAGTAAAGAAAGAATTGATGAGAGGCTCAGGATTAGTTTCAACAGTTATTTTGGAATGTGACACATGCAGAAATGAATATCGACTCTTGACAGAAACCCCAGCTAAAAAAGTTTCTGTTGTAAACATGGGTGCAGTGTGGGGCACCCTTGCTACGGGAAGTACTTTTATGCACATGAACGAGTTTTTGTCCTGTCTAGATATTCCTTGCATGTCAAATCATATGTTTCTCCAATTTGAAAGTATCTTAGGCAAGGTGAGTGTTTCGGTTTCATACTTTTTTCGATGATCATAACTTCTTTACTTTTCCAAGAGGTACTTATATAGAGCAAGTCAGCCCACTAGACACGTAGCAGCTAAGAAATCAGACCAATTGGCGCTCGCCCTCGTATTGTACTTGTATTGTAATTAGGTTGATCAGGGTCATTTTACACTTTTTTGAAATTTTTCAAAATATTCTTTAACAATTTTCCTAAACTTCGAATACTTATTTCATTATCGAATATAATTAACTGTAATAACAGTTTGGATTAAATTATTTGTAAAGTACCTCTTACTATTGACATTCGATGAAAGTTTTAGATTTTTAGAAATACTAATACACATAATACGATTTACGAATTTTTTTAAGGAATGGAAGAATTCTATGTGGAGAAGCATGAAAGAGGCTGGACAAAGAGAAAGAGATAATGCTATTAAAAATAACAGATTATGTGCAGATGGTGTTCCTTGGATCACTGTATATGTTGATGGATCCTGGGCAAAACGATCATATGGAACAAATTTCAATTCTTTTTCTGGAATGGTAATTTAGCGAATGTACATATTCAAATAATGTTTTTGATAATTTTTATTATTATTAAGGTTGGAATAATTGGCAAATTCACTGGTGAAGTATTGTTCATAGCTGTCCGCAACAAGTTCAGTAGTATTTGTACAAGAGCAGAAAATAAAAGTGTAGAAATTCCTCCACATATATGCTACAAGAATTGGCAAGATTCAGCATGTTCTATGGAGCCTGATATGGCAGTGGCTGGATTCAATATGAGTGAAGAAATGCATGGAGTGCGATACAAGAGATTTGTAGCTGATGGTGATTCAAGCGTTTTCGCTAGGATTATTGAGAATGTTAGCTATGGATCTTATGTGGAAAAATCAGAATGCACTAATCATGCTCTGAAGAATTATGGAAAACATCTAAGAGAATTAAAGAAAGATAAAAGAGTGCTAGCAGGAGGCAGGAAACTACTGAGTTTGACTAAAATAAAAGAGACGAAAAGGGCGAAATGTTCAATTCATGAACATTCCAAATTGCGGAATGTTAAAGTCCTAAGAGAAGATCTGGAAAATGGAGTTCACCATGTTTTCGGTGATCATTCGAAATGTAGGATTGGGATATTCAATTCCGTTGGTGATACTTCATTCAATCAAATTCCTATGTTGAAAGCTACATTAATCTACGATCACTTGAAAGGTACTAATTAATCGCCAAAGGTTGACGATTAATTTCAGAAGATAATTGAGGAAGATATTGAGCAGACGATTAAGTGGAGTACACTTACCTCAGAGGGCTGACGAGGAGTCTTCGTTGACTTACCACCAATTAGGTGCCAGAAGGGTTCTAATCAGGATAGGGAGAGGAAAGAACAAAGGATGATATATATGAACGCCTTTTAAAACACTCCTTTTTGGTGGCACGTTTTCTTACGAATGTGTTAAACAGATGATGATAATTTTTGTTTTCGGTTTTTTGCCTCCTAACCGTTGGAGGAGGCAGCTGTTGGATCGAATGTTCGAAACGGAACGATATGCAGCCCAACTTTCACGACTTACCAGGTACATTGACTTTTATTTTCGTATTTACGAATAAATCATTTTTTGCTATCATAATATGTTTGTTTCGTAGGAACTATCAACCTCCTCACGAAAAAGGCTCACCTTCTGATAGAGATTAAAAACACAAATAGAGTGGAAAGGCTAATGAATATTGTAGCACGATTTAATATGGGTAAACGCTTAAATTTGATTCGGAGAGGCTCTTACGAACGAAGAGCTCATATGGCTGGACTTAGGTATAACCAAGACATAAATTGGCATACTCATCCCTGGAAAAAAGTATGTGGCGAAAGTCCGGGTTATCATTTCAAGAGATTCCTAAAATCACAAACATCTAAACATGAACAGGATAAAATTAGGAAACAAATATTTCCAACAAGGACAAAAAATGAAAAACCGGGTCATTACTCTAAACAGTCTAAACATTATGGAAAATATGCTGAGGGGCCAGAGGAAGACTTCTCAAACATTGAATTACAATGTGAAAAGTTTCTCAATGATTTACAAGTGAGTTTAAAGTTTATTCTGGGAACTATCTACTGAAAATTGAAATCGAACATTAGATCGTTATTGTGTGGTTGCTTTTTTAGGTTGATGCGCAAGAGATAAAGCGCATAGCGCATAATTCTGTAGGACAATTTGGAAATCCTGTCTACGAATATGAAAGGGCAAAGTGACTCACAGCTTCCCTGTTTGGACGAGTATTGAACAGGAGAGATAGTACACCATGCCATGGAATCGTGAAGTCTTGCCTTGACACTAGACATTCTATTAAACTTTCAAATGCTGCCGAATTTGGAATTAGGAATGAAACGGTAGCTATAGCTTTTTTTGAAAAGAAAGCAGGTTTACCAGTAAAAAAAAGTGGTTTATGGATAGATGAAGAAAATGGGTATCTAGCTGCTTCTCCTGATGGTATGTCATTTAGACTAATAGATATGAACATATCTATGAATGTTATGACTGTTCTAGGCTGTTAATGTGTCATAACATCCAAAGTTTGTTCAATAGTTTATACGATAAATGTTTTCTTTTAGGATTGATTGATAACGATGCTATCATAGAGGTAAAATGTTTTTATGCTTCTTCCCAGCTGGAAGCAAATAGTATCGAGGAAATTTTAGAAAAAAAAACAAAAAGACTTGTTTGATCAACAAAGATGGAAAAATAAGTTAAAGCGGGCGCATCCTTACTATGATCAAGTGAGTTTAAAAAACTGTTAATTGAAATTTTTATTGCCGTTCTCTCATCTAAATAAATATACCGGGTTTCCCGGATCAATAATGCATATTACGCAAATTTACACCTCCTGCGTTACTGAAGGTTACTTCATCCGTCCATAATATTAAATATTAGTGACAGAAAATTTGGATTTTCCTGAATAATGTTTAATAGGAAGTGGCAAAGATTCAGTTTACTATCATATAAAGCGAGAATAATGTAACATTTCTTCGTAGTAGTTACGCACCCTAGCGGTTGAATTACAAACTTCAAAATAATTTCCAGCCATTTCTCTTACCCATTTTATCCATTTTCCCCCAAACTAATAGGCGTTACCATTGTCGGGATCCAACCGCCTCGTACCCTTGTCGAGACATCCGGAATAATTATATTTAATTATAATTGTACATATAATGTATTATATTAGTTTTTTCAGATTCAAGGTCAACTCAACATTAGCAAAAGGTCATTATGTTACTTTGTTGTATATGTAACAGACCAAATAGATCTATTTGTGGAGCAAATCTATAAAGACGAGGAATTGTGGAAGCAAACTATGTTGCCCAAATTAGCAACATTCTACAAAGAATGTATTTTGCCTGAAATATTTCTGACAAATATTCAAAAAAATAGAAAGTGTCGGGATCCCCCATATATACTTGACGCGATCAAGAAATGGCGAGAAAAGAAGGAACGAAGAAGTGTGAAAAAATAAAAGTTCCTGAAACAGCAAAGGTTTTCTTTCCTGAACAAACACCAGTACCATTTTAAATTCTTAAATACTGTAAATATTGGAAATAATATCCAATACAAAATGAATTGCGAGCAATAAGTGCGAGAGAGAACATTGCAACCTTTTATGTGAAACGCGTTAGACGGAGATAGTGCATATGAGCGAGACGTCACACAGTCACACGCACGAAATTCGCAATTCGCCATCTGAGAACCGATGTCCACACTCCCGAGCTGTTGTTTCGGTTTGCGACTTGACTGAGCGGCAATGGCCATTTTTGGCGGGCAAATTGTGCTTTTTTCCGTGTTACTAGACTCGAAGTCGGGCGATCGTGAAATGATGAATACAGCATCATTCAATCGGGAATACTGTAAGCATCATGCTAAACCCAAACGAAATTTCCTAAATATATACTAGAGCTCGGAAAAAATCAGATAATTCAAACCTTTAGTGTACAATTAATCTCTGACAAAATATTAAAATGGTAGCAAAAACAGCTTAGGATGATGGTGTGAGTATATGACAGGTTCCGTACATCCGATTTCCAATAAATTCGCCAGAGTTTTTCAGTTTAATAACACCAAAGGGAAACGACTTTATCGCCGTCTTTTGACAGTTCTGACTGCGGCGCCTCCTTAAATAAAAATAGTTAATATAGCGAATATAGATTTACCGAGAAAACTGTAAAATTAAATACATAAACATCCACGGTGCGCCATCTATCTGATGAGCTAAATACACATAGTTATAGTTTAGCGAGTTCTATTGTTACATATTACATATTACATAGTTATACACACACTGCCGTAGAGAGTAGACGCCGGTCTGACTTTTTACTTTGTTCACTTGTTCTACTCTTAGAATAAACTCCAAATTACATTCGTGTTCGTTTCATCTCGGAACCTGATCCCCCTCACAGGTTATGGGTCCAGACAATACGCTTGGTATGCGCGTTCGTGTTTAACGGGTTCAAGAACCAGTGTGAATAACTCAGAGAGAATCATCGCTTGAAAAATGGCTGAACAACGTCTAGACGACAGCAATCGCGCCGTGACCGGAATTCGCAAATTAGCAGGCAATGAACAGTGGGAAACGTGGAAGTGGCAAATGCAATTGTGTCTGAAAGAACAATGTCTTTATTCCATCGTCGATGGTACGCGACTGTGTCCCGCGCCACCGGTAGAGAGTGCGGAAAGACTATAAAGATTGGCAACGAGATAACGCGCGTGCGGCCCGTTTATTTGGAACGGCCCTAGATGAAGAAGCGGCCATCTATGTCAGAAGGAAGACAGACGCCAAAGAAATTTGGGAGACGTTACAGTCGGTATTTCAGCAATCGTCTCTACAACGGCTATACACGCTGTTCGACAATTTCTACGAGATTTCGAAAGCTGGCACCACTTCAATCACGAAACATACTTCGCAACTCGCAAATGTGTTCGATGACATTCTCGCGGAACTACAGAAAACAGATCCGAATGCCAAACTTCCGCTGTCATTGCTTCACCATCATATCTTCAAAACACTCGGCCCGAAATATCAGTATTATCGATCAACGTGGTATCGTGTCCCAGAAGCCGAACAAACTACTAAACTTCTCGTCGAGAATCTCCGTTCGATTGAAACTTCGTCAATGCAGGGAACATCGCAGGCACCAGGTTCCTTCTTTTCGAAATCCAGACCACAGAAGTTGCAGAGAAATCAACGCAATCAGAAATCAGCACCTGCTTCGTCCTCACCGAATACCAAGGAAAAACGAGCGTGTTTATACTGTAAGAAAATTGGTCATCTTATTGCCGATTGTCGAAAACGTGCGGCTGCAGAACAGAAAACAAGCGGCTCAGGCGTCAACAATAACGAATCAAATTCGAAAAGCAGCGCCACATGTACAGTCTTCGCTACAGGCCTAGCTGTCAACACAATCTCTACTCTCCGAGATTATTGGATATCGGATTCTGGTACGACGCACCATATGACCGCCAACAGGCACCATTTTGCCACATTTGAGAAATTTCCAATACTTCAGCGCATCCAGACAGCCGGAAAAGAAACAATTCTTGCACACGGATCCGGAAAGATTAACATTCAGGCACGAGTAAATGGAAAATGGACGTCTGCCACTCTGAATGACGTCTGGTACGTACCCGAGGTTCGTCACCAACTTTTCTTCATCAGACAAGCTGTTAAACGTGGAAATACAACCATGTTCGACTAGGACGGCGTGAAGATTCGATATAAGGGTGAACTTGTTGCAGGGGGCAAGCTCAACGGCTCGGTGTACATAATGGATATTCGAGTTTGTGTTCCAGACCTACCAGCAGAGTCTCATCTGGCTACCACTGAAGAGATCCTTCAGGGCTGGCACGAACGGTTGGGTCATCAAGATAAACGTCATGTGCGCGACGTTTTATCTCGAGTAGGGATATCGGTTAAGTGTTCGGACACCTCTTCGTTCTGTGACGGATGCATACTCGGTAAATCGCATCGAAAATCGTTTCATCAGCGCAGGGATCGTCCGAAAAATGTTGGTGAACTGATTAACGCTGATGTAAATGGTCCAATGTCAACCGACTCGATCAATGGTTTTCGATATTACGTAGCATTCAAAGACGATTACTCTCGCTATATTCGCATATTTTTCATGAAAGAAAAATCAGAGGTCGCCTCACATTTGGAGACATTTTTAAGAGAGTGTGATACTGCAGGCCATACGGTTAAAAGTTTTCGTTCAGATTGTGGAACTGAATTCGAATGTGCCGCGGTGTTGACTCAGCTGAGGAAACGAGGCATTGAGTTTCGTCCATCATGTCCATACACTCCTGAGCAGAACGGCGTCGCAGAGCAGGCCAACAGACACGTTGTTGAACTGGCTCGTTCAATGCTCTCGGTCAGCAAATTGTCAAAAGCGTTCTGGGCTCATGCATGTGACATGGCAGTATACTTGCTGAATCGTACAGGAAAGTCAAGCATACCAGGTAAAGCCCCATTCGAATTATGGACCGGAAAGGTATTTGACAGCTTCGACTTCTTGCGAATCTTTGGATCTGAATGCTACATAAATATTCCGAAGAATTTTCGCTCAAAGTTCGACGATAAGACAGTTTTTGAACATCTCATTGGATATGTAAATGATAAAGATGGATACAGAGTTTGGGTACCATCAAAACATCGAGTGATAAAGACACGTGATGTCGATTTTCGTCCAGAAAAATTGTGTACAACAAATAACGCCATTGAACTCCAATATACACAATACAGAGAGGGAATTAACCAAGACGGGGAAGTCGACAACATCTCGGAGAATATTTGTGGGTCCACTAGCAAGATCGAAGAAAATGATTGTCAAGATCTTCACACCACTGCTGAGAACAACGGCTTAGAAGAAGAAAATCAGCGCCCGGTACGAGTGATCCGACAGCCGCTGAGACTTGATGATTACGAAGTGGGCTACACATCTCATCATTCCCAAGCAAACAGCACAGAGTCATGTTTGACGGAAGCAGTTCTGGAGGACCTCGAACCAACTAACTTTACAGAAGCCATGAAAAGTACTCATTCGGACAAGTGGCTGGGTGCAATGAAGGAAGAAATCCTAGCCCTTAAGGGAAATGACACATGGGATTTGGTCCCTTTGCCACCTGGTAAGCGCGCAATCGACAATCGTTGGGTACTCCGAGTAAAATATAAACCCGATGGTTCAATCGATCGTTATCGTGCTCGTTTAGTTGTTCGTGGTGTGTTTCCAAGAGCAGGACTTGACTGTGATGAAACTTTCAGTCCAGTTGCTCGGTATGACGCGATCCGAACTTTTATCGCGACCGCAGCCGAGCAAAAATTTGTGCTTGGCCAGTTTGATGTGAAAACCGCATTTCTTTACGGCGAAATCGACTCGGAAATCTACATGACTCAACCACAGGGTTTCGACTATGTTGGAACAACAAATTCCACTCATTTATGGAAAAGAACGGTTTCACTCCTTCAACAGCAGACCCGTGTATATACATCCGAAGAAATTCGACAGAAAAACTTCTAGTTGCGATCTATGTGGACGACGGGCTTATTGCAGGTTCGACTCAAGTTGCAATTAACTCATTCCTAAGACTACTAACTTCTGAGTTCAAGATCACAGTGGTTTCCCTTGATTCATTTCTGGGAATACAAATCGAGCAAGACAAGTCTCAAGTGCGTGTTTCACAGCGACCATACGTAGAGAAAATCTTGAAGAGATTCGGCATGGAAAATTGCAATCCTGTGAATACACCAGCAGAAAATAAACCGGATGAAACATCCACAGATCTTCTTGACAGCTCCGTTCCGTATCGATCAGCGGTGGGTTCTCTGTTGTACCTGGCGTGCGCCACCCGTCCTGATCTAGCTTATGCCGTCTCGAAGGTTGCCCGATCTATGGCGAAACCTACAGTATCTGACTGGGCGTCACTCAAACGAATACTACGGTATCTACGAGGTACAGCTGACATGGGACTTCTTTACAATTCGACAGGAAAAGGACTACAAGCGTACTCCGACGCAGACTTCGCTGGAGACAGGACTCGAAGATCTACAAATGGCTTTGTCACTCTTATAAATGGGACTGCTGTATCTTGGACATCCCAACTACAGAAATCGGTCGCGCTCTCAATCACCGAGGCGGAATTCGTAGCTGCCAGTGAAGGCTCGAAGGAACTAGTGTGGCTTAATCGGCTACTATCGGAAATCGGGGAAAGTGAGATCGTTCCGATATTATTCATTGATAACGCGAGTGCAATCAAATTAGTGCGAAATCATGAATTTCATAAAAGGTCTAACCACATAGCAGTGCGCTATTATTTTATTCGAGAGCTCTATAGCAAAGGTGAACTTGATGTAGACATAAACATCCACGGTGCGCCATCTATCTGATGAGCTAAATACACATAGTTATAGTTTGGCGAGTTCTATTGTTACATTACATAGTTATACACACACTGCCGTAGAGAGTAGACGCCGGTCTGACTCTTTACTTTGTTCACTTGTTCTACTCCTAGAATAAACCCCAAATTACATTCGTGTTCCTTTACTCTCGAAACCTGATTCACCCTCACAAAAACAAATAATTTATTTCAATACCATGCATTGCATTGCTGTGATTATGTTGTAGAATGTTATGAAAAGGGAAAAAAATATTTTTTTGTAATTATTTTTTATAATCGATGTAGGTACTCGGCTTCGCTCGGGGGCGACTCCATGAAAATGATTTCAATCAGCGTGCTTTATTTGTCTTGATCGAGCAATGCGTACTCCTTCGATTTCCAATCTTGCTTCTCTTTGCTCGTCTGTTTCAGATAAACGGGCTTGAGCATTTCTTAATCTTAGGGTTTCTAGTCTATCTTCCCTTTGCTGGTCTTTTTCAAATAAACGGGCTTGAGCATTTTTTAATCTGAGGGTTTCTAGTCTATCTTCTCTTTGCCCGTCATTTTCTGAAGCTCGTAAAGCCTTTTACTTCTTTGCTTTACATATGGATCTGCCAATCGATTTCCTTTTTGGAGGCATAATTCACAGCGAAAGTATAAAATAAATGCGCGTGTTTTCTATTGTCCAATGTCCAAAGTTTACAAATAACACCACTAACACTCACACACGTTCAAAAATATTTCTACTTTTAACAGAATGGTTTTGAGCAATTCGATCTTCAAAGCGCTGACAAACTATTCGACATTTAAAAGATACCTTTTCGCCGCGAGATGGCGTCATCTGTCAGTCACTCGTCTGTCAAATAAAGATGACATATTGCCTGTCATGCATATATTTTTAAGCTGTTTCGGCCCCCCTGGCTCCTTTTTCGACGCGGAACCATTTCAGGAACCTTCACGGACATGCGCCCTACAACTCACCAAAGTTTCGTTGCAATCGGATGAATGATATAGAAGCCTATGCGTAACATATAAACAAACAAACATACATCAATTTTTGTATATATATGGATATAGTAACAGAATGATTTTGAGCAATTCGATCTTCAAAGCGCTGACAAACTATTCGACATTTAAAAGATACCTTTTCGCCGCGAGATGGCGTCATCTGTCAGTCACTCGTCTGTCAAATAAAGATGACATATTGCCTGTCATGCATATATTTTTAAGCTGTTTCGGCCCCCCTGGCTCCTTTTTCGACGCGGAACCATTTCAGGAACCTTCACGGACATGCGCCCTACAACTCACCAAAGTTTCGTTGCAATCGGACGAATGGTATAGGAGCCTATGCGGAACCTACAAACAAACACATCAATTTTTATATATAGTATATAGATTAACGCCGTAGTTCGATCATTTTCAGTATATTTTTGTCAAATTAGTTTCATTCCGTAGTAAAATTGGTTTATCCGATGTTAAGTTCGTCATGTCGGTCGAATTTTACCAAAAATTTTGTTTCTATTTTTATCGTTAAAATTGGAGTGGTTCAATAAGACGATTCTTTACCCCGATTTATAATAAAGTGAATTTCACTGCTAGGTATTCACTGCTAGAACTAATAAATAGGTATTTGTTAGTTCTAAGCATAACAAATTCCAAAAGGCAGTACACCTGCAATTACATTACCATTATAATTCGAAACACGTGTCATTTAATCTGACCAGTTAAATCACATTCTTTCGTATGGCGTCCCTTGTACAATTGTACCATAATAATAATTGTACATTAACAATAATTGTACGTTACTGAAGTAATGTACGAATTGCATTACATTAAATTGTTAACCGAAAATATGGTCAATAATAAAACTATCGTAATTACAAATTAATTTTTCTACCTTTGCCATTAAAATTTCTATTTTGGTCCATTATCTCGGTATCTCCAATTGGGTTTAATTACATATGCACCCGCGATAAGATATATACTTACTCCAAGCTTAAAATTAAACCGATGGTCGAGGCCTAGGTGTTAAATTGGTTAGCACGACAACTGCGTACACGTTTTCTTTTCAGACTCGCCGGTATTATTGGTAGTCGGATTGACATGCCTAAGCCTAAGCAAAGCTAGAGAAGTCGCCAACATGCCCACTCCGAAGGTGCTCGTCTCGAATCCCACCACTCCCCTGAAGGGCATCGAGCTTCTTAGGGAGAAAGGGTAAGCGCCGAGAAAGTCCTCGATTATTGAAACTTTATTTAACAGCTATCGATTAAGCGAGCAGGGCGTTCTCGTTTGTTTAGAACTTTGTAGTTGGACCATTCGATGTAATTTGGGTAGAATACAAAATAGCTTAATCTGTTTAATAAATTGTCACATGATATAGCAGTGTAATAAACATCTGATTCCATCTATACATACCAATCCTAACGATTTATTTCAACAAATTTAATGTTAATAAAGAATGTAGTAATTACATGTTTCCCTTTTATATTTTTAGACTCGATGTAATTGTATCAGACAGCGATTCCAAGGAGAATTTGATAAAAAACGTGAAAGGAGTCGACGCGATCTTTTGGTCGACGCCGTCGTCGCGCACCAAATTAGATGCGGATATTATCGATGCAGCAGGTGATAGATTTTCCGATTCGAAACTGTTGACCACAAACGTTTGATGCAATTCAAATGATTTAAAAATTCTAATACATCATTCTCATTTCTTCCCTAACGTCAATGATAATAATAATTTATTAAAAAAATTAAATTGAAATAGTCTTGTCAATGCAAATTATGATAGAAACTGTATTTTGGGTAATTGGTGCAGCCTACTTTTGTTTGAAATTAAAAATTCAATTAGTATCTTAAATGAATTATCGCCGCCTAATAAATAATGAAAATTGAATTATGCCTGTATCAGCAAAAACATTATCATAACTGCATTTCGTCAATAAATTCAGATATTTAATCAACATTTATTGCGATCATATTTTATGAACCTAATTAACCATCCATCAGTTTGCTATGTTATCGCAAAAAATGTTTTGAAAACCAAACGATGGTTAATTAGTTTTAGTTATCCTTTTACGATAAATATAATATAATAAATACGTTGCATAATATTATACAACGTATAAATTACCTACAGCATATTTTAATATTTTATTTTATTGCTTTCTATTTCTAATGCTTCAGGGGATCAATTGAAAGTAATCGGTACGATGTCATCAGGATACAATCACATTGATACTGCTGAATTAAAAAAGCGAGGAATCAAATTGGGAACCATCCCCTCAGTATTAAGCGATGCAGTAGCCGATATAGCTATATTGCTAGCACTGGGAGCATCTAGGAGGATTTATGAAGGCAGGCTTGCTATAGAAAAGTAATAAATAAAAATACAAAAATTGAGGAAACAAATATACTTTTTTTTAGCGATCAATGGCAAACCAACAACAGCCAATGGTTACTTGGGCAAGATATCGCGGGATCTACAGTGGGAATTATTGGTCTTGGAGGAATCGGACAGGCGATCGTCAGGCGGATGAAGGGATTCCAGGTTAAGGAATTTTTATACAATGGACACAGAGAAAAACCAGAAGGTAAGCAACATCTCAACCCTCACATTTACTCTCTCGTACTGAACGAAAGTGTGAACTGATCTCTAGAGAGTGGACTGTATGTAGATATCTCTTTGGCTCGTGGTGGCTGCGGAGATAAATCTTGTCTCCAGGTTGTAAGACTGAAGACGTTCTTGTAGATGGAGATCAGGGCGTGTCGTGACCTCTTTGAAGTTCTTGAAGTTCTTAGAGTCGGAGATCAGGGCTTGACTTGATCTCCTTGAAGTTATGGAAGTTCTTGTAGTTTGGAGAGAAGGCGTAACGTCTCTCCGGATTAAAGTTCGTTAGGTTTTGGGTAGTCGGGTTAAGTGGCGTGAAGAACGATCACAACACACTGTCGTTTTGAGCATACTAGGTATACTGGTTTATTACCAAAAATTCACAGGCTTTTATACATATTCAAATTACATTGGTTAAATGAGATGTTATTTGTTTTCTTACAATGACCTAGTGTCGCAGAAACTGAGCTTAACTGGAGCGCTTGCTATCACGTTTCATCAAACGCCTTTGTTATGCTGACTCGGTTAATTATTGTGATTCTGAACTTGACTTGTTGACGTTCGGTCGGCGTTGTTATTCTTGGTAATAAAATAAGACGTGCTTTTAGTTTAATTAGATATCCACAAAACCTTGTTACCTAAGCAGCGTCAGTGATTATTCTCTGTTTGTAAAACAAAAAGTGTTGAAAAGTTCCCAAAATTAGTTCACCTCAGCTACTCAGTTGTTTTACTAATTATTAGATGATTGTTAAAATATTTCCCTGACTAAGTTTGTACTAATTAATTTTGATTACTTAATTGCAAGTGGAAATTTCACCTAAGATGTTTTTAATAACAAGTTGCTCTAGTTCTATTTAATGGTTATTAATCCCTACTTGAAGATTATGTTCCCTAAATTCCCTATTAAATCCCTACAACCCTACTTAGCTCTCTTTTATGTTGATCGTAGAGTCAACACGTACTAATAATCGTTTTTATTTCAAGCTAAAGAATTGGGAGCGAAATTTGTTAACCTGGATACCTTGACCAAGGAAAGTGATTTTGTAATAGTCGCAGTACCTCTGACAAATGAAACCGCGGAGATGTGTAATGACGACTTTTTTAAAAAAATGAAGACAACTGCAGTATTCGTTAACGTCAGTCGTGGTGGCGTTGTCGATCAACCTGCCCTTATTAGAGCTTTAAAAAATAATACGATTTTCGCCGCCGGTTTGGATGTCATGACACCAGAACCGTTACCATCGGATCACGAATTACTTAAAATACCAAATCTAGGTAATTTTCTTAACGATTCACTCACTTTTTATACTGCTTAATTTTAAAATTGTTTAATGTAATTTGCTCACTGAAGTTATTACCAATTTATTTAACTCATTTTCCAGTTCTCATGCCACATCTGGGAAGTGCCACAAGAAACACAAGAGACGCTATGTCTGAGTTAACCGCTCAAAACATCCTAAGAAGTTTAGGAGGTGAGGAAATGTTCACACCTGTCAAACTGTAAACAATATTGTTTATAACTTTTACGAAATAAATAAAAAACATATATGAGTTTTTTTATAGTTAAAAATAATCAACGATTATGTATTTTTTTAGTTAAATAGCACTACGAATTTGTTATAATTAGTTTTATACGAAAAATGTTAGGTGAAAACGCAAAGTTTAAATTAACTGCTCAAAATATCTTAAAGTTCAATAGGTGAGGAAATATTGCCCGTTATATATCATCTTTGATATCATTCTATTTACAATTTTTTTACCAAATAAATAAATATTTGTATAAATTATTGTGGTGGCACCTTATTTCTAAACTTGACATATCTACCTAGACAGTTTCCAGAAAGAAGAGAGATATAATTTCACTAGTATAATAAACGATGTATTATCAAACATCACTTTTACAGTTCTATAACAACATTAACCTTTTAATAAACTTTGTCCCTGTGAAATGAATTCCATTTGCTGGATTTACTATCTCTTACTAAGTAATTGTGGACAGTTGTTCAAAAGAAATATATAAAAACAGTAAGAAAGGAAAATTTTCTAATTAGTATTAATTTTTGTTTATCACAACAAAACAATATCATTTTTTAAATACCCTTTTTATTCGATTACTTGGGCAGTATTTAGGCAATAATGTTATTGGAGTCTCGTCAATAATAATTCCCCAAAACAAAAGGCGGTTCCTATTTCGGGGAACAAAACATATCAAATAGTTGTTTTATAAAACATTTATTTCCTTGAAATATTCCGGAAAATAAACGAAGAGTGTAATATAATAATGAATTATTTTGAAGAGTTGTGGATTGGATCTGTTAAAACAAATCGTCGAATAAAACTTTTTCCCAATAGAAATGTGGAATTATTTTACTGCAATTCAAGAAAATATGGTAAAGATAATCAAATATAATCTGTTGTAAACCAGATTTCATTCTGTTTAACTTAACTGTATAAATATGTTGATAAAGTATTGTTACGGTATGATTTTTTCCCGCATAGCAACTGAATTTGTGCGAAGCGTTTGGAGTCGGACTCGAACGGTTTTTGTAAACAATTTTTTAGGACGACTCGCCTTTTCGTCGCCATTTACAATTTCAAAGAGGTTCGTTCGCACTATTTACTTTTGGGTAATTAACTGTCTTGGAATTCGAATACCGTTAATATTATCACGTGCTCCTAACATGAAAAGAGCATGTGAAGAGAGTGAGATTGTTGACGCCCCGTGGATATTTGATGGGCCGGTGATAGGTTTGAAAGTGTGAGAAAGGGAATTCGAAAGGGTATTTTAGTGAATAAGTGAGAAAGCTAGAGTCAGGGAGAGAAAGTGAGGAGGACTTGGCGTCGGGCCTCGGGGGAGGCAACACCTCTCCGGATGTGCTACAACGTGATCAAGAAATACTGTTTAAGTTGGCAATCCTAAATTTTACTTTAAAATGGTAGAACTGGGAACACTTCCGGTTGCTTGACAGCTACTTCGACATTTGACAGTGACAACATTGACACTTGAGCGGCGATTCAAATTTTTATTATAAAAATGGTACTATTTGCATTAGAACAAGATATTTTTATTGTCATGGCTTATTTTCGGAGTGCAATTCATGATCCCATTTCTGGATGGCAATACTCCTTGGAATCCACTTTGCACCAATTTCAAGAAATGTTTCCTGAAGTTGTGTTCACTATCGACGTTTTTAAACAACACTGCATGCGCGTAGTTCAACGATATTTGAATACAGGCAATGTGAAGAAAGGGAAGCCACCTGGTAGACCCTCCGTACTCACTGAAAATGTGGTGCAAGACGTCAGGGCCCGACTGCAACAAAGTCCTTGCAAATCGGTTAGGAAGTTTTCCCTCCAAACAGGTTTGATCCTTATCAAAAGTTCTCCGATTTCCACTTATTCCTAATTTCCCGTATTCCGTTTCATCACTTTACAGGTTTATCATATGGAAGTTGTTCCACTGTGTTGAAGAGCAAATTGAAATACCACCCGTTCAAATTTTCTATGGTCCAATCTCTAAATCTTCCTGACCGTCCACAACGCATCCAGTTCTGTAACTGGTTTAATCAGGAAATGAACAATGATGACATCCTGGATAAAACCTTTTTTTCCGATGAAGCCTGGTTCCATCTCAATGGCTATGTTAATTCTCAAAATTACAGAATTTGGTATGGTGAAAATCCACATGCTGCTAGAACAACAACTTTACATCCTACTAAAGTTGCTGGCTGGCTGTATCACGGCAGAGAGTAATTGGTCCTGTGTTTTTCAACTTCACAGTTAATTCAGAACGATACATTCGGCACATTCTTCAGCCATTCGTTGCCCAATTAACAGTAGAGGAGCGCGAAAATGGCTACTTCCAACAAGATTCGGCTCGAGCACATACGGCTCGTGCCACAATGCAATATTTGCGGGAAGTTTTTGGCCATCGACTCATAAGTACGGGAATCTGGCCAAGTAGGTCACCAGACCTGACACCTCTAGACTTTTGTTTCTTTGGGCACCTTAAAAACAAGGTGTTCAGTAATGTTCTGCATACACCTGAAGAACTGGAAGCTGCGATTATCGAGGAAGTTGCAAATATTTCTCCTCGGATGTTAATTAATGTCTTCGAGAGCCTAAAACGGAGAGTGAATTTATGTTTAGAACATAATGGCGCTCAATTCGAGCGGTACCTTTAGATATTAAAATTTTTTCTGGTGTGTTCTTTCAATCGTAAATAAATTCACATACCAACCTAAAATATTTGTGTTTATTTAGCTGTCGCTGTCCAACGATTATAGACTAACCAGGGTTGCTCACTTACATTTGACCAATGTTGGACAGTTTTGTGACGTCACCACCGGTGCTGAAGTGCGTTTACGTGTTGATCTGTGGATGACGTGATGTGGATATCGTACGTAAATATGGATTACGTAGAGTACGTACGTAAACCGTACAGTTTACAATGATAAATATTACTGTTTACTACAGTAAAATGAATAAATCTCATCTTCTGTCCAGCACCGGTGGTGACGTCACAGAGTTTTTGCCTGACAGATTCGGCGAACTGAGCAATCCTGGTTGTCTATAATCGTTGGTCGCTGTCATGCAGAGTGCAAAGATTTCCGGTGTATCGTTGCAAACCCTTAGACAAAAAAATCCTCCAGGTAGGATTGCCAACTTAAACAGTATTTCTTGATCACTCTGTATTTTGAGTTTAATTAATGCTGGTTGAGATTTTTGTTGGTCGTAGTGAATTGGTTGGTGTATTGGTCTGGTCAGCGAAATCAGCATTTAATAGCTCCGTTGACAAACTTTTACTTAACGACCCTACTAATTTGATGGGTAATGTGTAAAAGTAGAATCAGAGCTTAATCAGTGCGTTGATTACGAGTGTGTTTCGGAGTGCGTAACTGCTAAAATCGCCAGCGAAGTACGTTGCCGTTTGCAACGTGAAAGGCCTACGTGCAGCGTTAGCAAAAAGGGCAATCTGCCTTGTGTCCAGCCAGCCGCCACGAACGACTACTTACAGGGCGATCCAACCGATCTACCCGGACGACAGCGACTTTCACCGAGCCGACGGTGACATTGAGAGTCTAAGGACCTCTCCACCTACAATCCTGTGTGTGGTGATCAGCGCAATGTAACAGGTATTTTCCCCCTTTAACGGCATTTAAGTTGAAACGATAAATCGATCGATTTCCCCATTAATTAGAAACAAACTTTAAGTAATTATGTGTTTCTGCTATTTTTTTGCGAACTTTTAAGTATTTTAGTAATTTGGTAATAAATGTAGATTACTCCTTTATGATCTTTTGGAATATATATATATATATATATATATTTGGACATTTATTAGGTATTGTTTTGGTAATCTGACTCACTCATATATTTGGACTTTGTTGAGTTCTTATTTAGGTTATTTGACTTATTCAATTAAACAGCTATAATTGGATTTTGACATTTCTTATCGACCACACCTGAGTAATTTATTAGTTCGAGCTAATGAATTAGAGGAACTTCTAAGCATTAATCTGTAAGTACAAAATTTCAGGCGTTTCAGTATTTATAAAATATATAAAATTAATATTTTATGATTTTTGTCAATTATTCGTTTTAAACAAATTGTTCTCTTACTTCAAATGTTTTATTTTTAAAATAATTAGTAATAATATCATTATCAACCAGCCTGAAGTGTCCACTGCTGGACGTAGGCCTCCCTCAAACCCTTCTCGATCCTGTGCCACTTGGATCCAATTTCTTCAAGTCGTCTGACCATCTTTTCGGTCTGCCCCTGCTCCTGTCTTGGCCGCCATTCTAGTATTCACTTGGTCCATCTATTGTCCGTTCTTCTGGCAATATACCCAGCCCAGTCGCATTTAATTTATTTAAGCAAATATATAGCATCTGTTATTCTCGTATGCTGTTTTATTAATGTATCCATGTTTTAGAGATTTCGACTACGATTGCCCTATATCCTTATTCTGGCTTTTCCGGTGTTATCCTTTTCCTCGTGGTTTTCTTCTACATTATTTTACTTCGTTCAAATTTATGGTTGAATTCAATTCTCGTTCGGATTATTCGATGATCACTTCCTATGAAGAATTTGCCAAATACTTGTACATCTTTAATTATCCATTTTTTATGTCATGACGAAATCTATTTCGTTCTTGGTAATTTCGTCGGGGCTTGCCGAAATCCATTTTCGGTTTTAGTGTTTCTTAAAGAATAGTGCTGAGCGATTAAAAGTGGAAGGGCTACTCTCCGCCTACGAAGCTGTACGACACTTTCGACACACGCTCAAAGCTCAACACTGCACTATTTTCACAGATCACATACCGTTGACGTATGCTTTTGTTCAACGCCGTGATAAACACCCTCCAGTGTAACTGCGACAATTGACCTTCATTGCTCAATTTACTACCGACATCCAGCACATCAGAGTAGAATAACAATGTTCCTTCTAAATCACTTTTCCTAACCACAAAGTCGCAAACGTGTGCGTCACCTCGTCGGGGGGCGCAGATGCTCCAGGGCTCCGGGCAGATGCTTCGTGGGACTCCGCCCCACATATTCGCGTACCTGGGGGTGACGTCTAGGGCTCCGGAGGCTCGGGGGCTGATTTTCTTGGTGGAGTTACCTGGTGGGGGTATGGCGGCGCCCCTCATTGGATGTCAACGGAATTAATCAACTACCGATTCGCCACGGTGGCACCCTCCATTGGATGTCAACAGAATTCGTCAAATTGGCCAACAGGGGAGAGTAAATTCGTCAACTACCGATTCGTCAACGCGCCGAGCTGAAGTCAGTGGCGTAGGGGCGTGGGGATATTGGAATTGTTTGACGTGACCATTGTTCATTGGGTGGTCACGCCTTTTCGCCATATTGACGTGCTCATTGGTTGGCCTTAAGTGGGGGGAAGAGTGGCACCCCCCATTAGATCTGAAGACATATCTGGTATACAAGTTTCAACATGTCTAAGCCGCGTTCATATGTGTCGGCCATTGGTTTCGACATGTCTAAGCCGCATCCATGTGTGTCGGCCATTGGTTAACGACGTCAGCCATAATACTTGTCGCCATATTGAAGTGCTTATTGGTTGGCCTTTAGTAGGGGGATGGTGGCGTATTACTTTTTTATGTACTTAATATTAGTTACCTACATATTAATTCCCAATTTGCTGCATGGAAAGAGCGGAACGAATCTCATTAGATTTATATACATCGTTAGGTAGTCTGACGCTAAGCTTTCGATAGCCGTGATAGCCGTCTAGTGGTTAGGACCCTACGCTGGTGCAGTAGTAACCCAGGTTCGAATCCTTGCAATGTGCAATGAAGCATTTTTTTGAAGTTTTTCTCTTGTTAGAACGATTATATCGCTTTTGTAATTCACTTTGATTGTTAAAATGGTCAGAGAATGACAGATAAATTTATTTTTATTGATCAATTCGCTAACAGCGTTCGATGTCCTTTAAATATGGCGACACGGAAAGACAAGTTTCGACATGTCTAAGCTGTTTGGTCACGCCCATTTGTTTGACATTGGTTAACGACGTCAGCCATATTGGATGTTCCATTGGTTGACCGCGCCCATGTGTCGGCCATTATAAGAAGAAGAGGAAGAACGGTAAACATCTGCAGATGTAGGCAAGTTTCGACTTGTTTCAAACAGTGTAATAATACGAAAATATTTTATCAACAGATTTTGTTTTCCGCTTTAGAAATACATATAATTATATGTCAATAATTATAGATGCGATTCGTTTATGGATTTTCTCACGTTCAATTTCCCAATAATGGCAGGAACAGGTGTCTGCACCCTCTACGATAGCGTCTTTGGACCATGGGCAGTTTACGAAATGAGTTCCAAATTTCGATTTTCGTTGTCCTTTGTCTTCCAGGGTTGCGTCTAGGTCCATTACTTCATCATTGTGAAATGGCGTTACGTAATAACCAAACTCGTACAAAAACTTTTCAACGTCCATATTTCATGTTATGAGATGTGGATAGTACAAGCGCTGTTAACGGGATAAAGCTTTTAAAATATAAAATATATACAGTTCTGTATACAACGACTTCTTGTACCGACCACCCAGACGAAAAATGTACAGTCGTTTCGAAAATGTTTTCAACGACGAACACCGTTTTATGTCAAATATGAAAATGTCAAATAGTGCTAATAAGAGGCGAAGAATAATGTAACTGTCCAAAATTCCGTTACAACGGAAGCTCCAAAAACGCACGTTAATGGCGCACTTGTTTCGGATTGTTTGCTGGCGCGAGAATCGAACGCGCCTCATTGAATTCAGCGTTCCGCGACGCTGAGAGTTTTTCGTATTGGTAGTTGGCGACTTGTTTGGGTGGCGGTGCTGCGTGCTTGTGACTTGTGTCTGGAGGGGAGAGGTTCTCGTTCGTTCCGCGCTGCCGGAAGTGATCTGTGAGTTTCTCTTTCTCTTTTTGATCCGATCGTGCGGCTGTTTGTGAGCGGAGAATCACGCGTTTCTTTTATTTATCTCTTTTAAGCCTTTCGTCACCTAATCGGTCGCCCTATTTGGATTAGGGATTTTCCGGCTTACTTCTGTTATAGAGCTCAGCTGTCTGAGAGAACCCGTTGAGCTGGTACACGTGTTGAAGTCTTTTTGGGGATCCCGTGTCCCCTTTTGTTGGAGTTCGGAGTAGAGTTGCAAGGATTGTCCGTCGTTATCGAGCCCTTAGACTCAGTCCCGGTGTTCAACGACTCTGCCGCCACCGAACCTGTCTACTGTGTCCTCCCCTTCGCTAAGGAAGCAGGAGATTTTCAGATAAACTTAGAACTAGTTCAACATACCTGGAACGAGGAACGTTCCCTTATTTTCGGTTTACTAAATAACATATATACGAAGAACGTTCCCTTATTTTTTGGTTTACTAAATAACGCAGTATATACGAGGAACGATCCCTTCTTCTTGGTTTACTTAATAACGTAGTATATACGAGGAACGTTCCCTTATTTTGGTTTACTAAATAGCATAGTATATGCGAGGAACGTCCTGTCGTTAACGAACATCCGGCGAATATCCTTAGTTAAGTGCGCTTGTAAGTTACGCGAGGGTTTAGTTTTAGTAAGGGGAATTTGTGTAAACCTTGATCAAGGACCCGGATATCTAGTGTGGATCCACCCCGTTTCTTTGAGTATTTGTAATTTAATTTTTTTTTATTCTGTTACCGTTCTTGTAATCTTGTTGTTTAAATCGACTGTTAATCAACTCAAACCTGCCATTTGAACTTTAATTAAATTGTATGCATAAACTTTAACGTTGTTTGTCTTTTAGTTGAGTCGTTCACGAGTTGTTCTGGTCGAGCATCCAAGGCTAGGTCCACAACATCTGGAACCTTCTGGCTAGGTCGTAGCCAGTGGCGCCCTAGCATTAAACTTAACCCCCTCTAGCCTCCGGCACGGGGCCGGCCGAGCAGAAACCCCTTTTGCGACGTTTGCGTCCGACCAGCTTTGGGGGCTCTGACCGACGAGCTCGTTGTTTATTAGTCCTACCTCCTCCTTTTAGTTTGAATAATACGTCTCAATAACTCCATATTACGATCTTGTAATACATTTCCGCCATAATCTCGTCGTAGTAATTAGTGGAGGTGTCGAGATAGAAATTTCCGAAAAAGGATTTTTGGCATTTTTAAAAGTGCTGCGCGAACCACCTGAGCAGGAAGAAGAAGGAGACACCACCGTCGTCATGTTAGATGAAAACAGCACTCTGGAGTACGAAAGAAGGAAACACAGATCTACAGTAATATTATAAAAAGGAAGGATTTGATTGTTTGTTTATTTGTTTGTTTGTTTGTTTGTTTGTTTGTTTGTTTGTATTGAATAGGCTCCGAATCTACTGGACCGATTTAAAAAATTCTTTTACCATTAGAAGCTGACATTATTCCTGATGAATATAGGCTACTTTTTACCGCAGGAAAATGCTTCATTCCTAAGGGAAAACGGGTAATAGGTTGAAGATGGCTGAAAAATGAAGCCGGCTGGGAGATTTGATCGAAAACGCTGCCTAAGTCCTTCGGGATAGAACAAAACAATGTATATGGAATTGTTCCTCTTCTATAGATCTACAAAAAAGTCCGGGATGGCACATGTCTATCTTTTAAAGGTAGCCTACTGTACCCATTTTAAAGTTTAAAATAATGGTCACATAATATGGTTGCGATCATCCACCCACGCGCCGTTGTCGTGTCTCTCTTGACGCTCGCGCTCCCACCACCGCCTGCCTCTGCCCCCGCGCCCCGCCAGCACCACGCTCCACTAGCTAGGCAACAGCATGTGACCTAAGCGTCACTGCGGTGCGGGAGACCTAACCTATATATTCTGTGCACGACTTACGACTGCCGCGCGCCTCACTCGCGTGGTTAGCTCCCTATAGAGGATAATTTCAAATGAAAGAAAAAAGGCTGGATAGCATTTAAATACATGAGCGAGTGTAGCCGCTACGGGTTAGACTGTGTTATTTCTAAAGTCAAAACGAAAATAATTCACCTGTCTGATACGGAGTACGGACTAGAGAAAGTATCGAAAGGATAGACTGCATATAATTCAAATACATGAGCGAGCGAAGCCGCTACGGGTTAGCTGCTATAATTGATAAAAAGGGGTATCTGTGTGATAATATAACCGTTAAATGTAAAATGTAAGTAAATCCGAACAGGTTCATGGCCGAGACGAGTGAAAAAATGTAAACTACCGAGGGTGCCTCCAATTTCATATACTACCATGCTAGGATATGTGAGTTATATCGCACCGGTGTGTGCAATTTCATATGTATCAATTCTAATAACAGTGTCGGAAAGCCCACATTGCGAGGCGGAAGTAGGAAAAAGAATTATATTGTTCAATGTTTAAATACAATCAAAGGCGACGTGAGTTAAATTTCTTTTGACTAGAGATCAGAAAGAAATAAGACAGACTACAGTTGAAATCCACCTGCCGTGAGAATAATCCATGTTGCCATATACAACACACAAAATAGTATACCGAAACAAATGCAACCTTGCAATACGGTTGGTAAATGTAACCATGCCAGGGTTTTTGTTGTGCTTTTGGCAACATCCTACAAATTCGTTCCTTCCCTCGGTCAAATTTCAAAACGTTGCCATGCCTTATTCTCTGTCTCCTATCCTCTAGCTGTTAACGAATGCTCAAACGACGTGACGTCAGTACAGGTGGCAATGCTGTGGCAACATCGTTCTCCCTCGTGAATGACATTGGCGGGTTCCAAAATTTTCCAAGATTTATCCGTGACAAATCACAGAACAGCTCTAATTGAAGGGCTTTCTACCGGGATTAAATCACCGTCGGGTAAAGGGCGCAGCTTGATAATAAAGTCACGTTGATAATAACGCATATCGGAAGTGACTCGGGTTTTGTGTCGGGCGGGCTGAACGTTTTCGAATCACGAAAAACCGTTGATTATCACGATGATATGAATTCGGGCGTATTTGAAACATGTTTCGGTTATTGTAATGGATAATGCGCCTTATCACAGTCGTCGTGCAGAACCAATCCTTACATCAGCGTGGAAAAAAGGTGAAATATTCGATTGGTTGCGATAAAAAAATTTTGCCTGCGACGAAAACTTGCTTAAACCGGAATTGCTTCGAATCGCTCGACAACATAAACGAAGTTATTTGAAATTAATCGTGGATGAAATCGCAAGGGAAAGAGGGTTTACGGTTTTAAGATTACCACCGTATCACTGCGAGTTAAATCCGATCGAATTAATTTGGGCGCAGATAAAAGGTTAAGTCGCGAGAAATAGCGTCAAATTTAACATAGCGGTTATCAGATTTCTTTTAGAGAATGCAGTAAGTGCTGTTACAGCTGATGCTTGGACAAAATGTATCCAACACGTTGTTAAAGAAGAAAAATTCTGGGAATTGGACCCACGAATAGAAAGAGTAATAGAACCGCTTATCATTACTCTTGGTGATGACAGGAGTTCTCATGAAACTTCAAATTCAGGGTCTTCTCTGGAAAATGACTTATTTTAAAACAACTACGTACACAGACAACGTAGTTTAAAATGTTTTTGTCTCCTTCAATTTACCTTATATGTTTCATGTTTAATTTATTTTGTTTTTCGTTTTACATGAGGACGCAGTGTAGTTATTAATTTTATAAATATTTCATTTATTTATTTGAGAATTTATTTATTTTATTGATCATTTATTTATTTTGTTAATAATTTGTTTATTTATAAATTTGTTTCTTTTATAATTTGTTATAATATGTTCTGTTAAGAATTTATTTTATTTGGGTTGTATGGCTCCAGGCGAGTCGTCCCTTTTAAAAATGATAACGCGCCAGGGTAATATCTCATAGGTGGTGTGGAAATTTACCAGTTAACCTTCTTCTTAAGGATTCTTCTATATACCCATAATCGGAATGATTCCAATTTCTTTCATTGGTTTTCGACGATAAATTTTGTAATAATTTTCATTCAGAATAAGCAATATTTTACCCGCCACTGGAATCCGTTTCCCCTTTCCCCTGTCCGCCGCGCACCACTGTCATCTCTGGCTGGGGGAAATTGATATGGCAACATAGTTTAGTCTCACCGTGGGTGGATTTTGACTTTAAGTAACATTCAAATGAGAGAGCAAGCGAAGCTGCGACCGGTCACGGCTTTGTAATATCGGCCCCCGTATATGAGAGACTTTTAATAGAAGATCGACTTACTAGTGAAGGTATAGGTACCGATATTACGTTTGGGTGGGATTGATTGAGGTAGTTAAGTATCTTCAGAAATTAACTGGTTAGCTAGCTAGTGAAGCATGGGTGCGGAGCTTCGCAAATGTCCGCTTTAATCGTGTTCAAAAGAAATTAAACGACTGAATAAAATAGAAAATTATATTAACAAAATTAATGAGTCAAGTAAATCAAATTTATAAAAGTTAACCCAACCCAAGTCTAAAATTCAACAAAACGAAATAAAATACAATTTTTAATTAGTCAACAGACAGAACCCAAAAGAATATTAAACACACGTGTCAAAATAAAATCTCCCTTAATCCCTCAATGCCCCTGTATATGGGAGACTTGTCGCTTCGTGGTATGAGGACAGTGACTTTTCAAAAATTTCCAATAACCAAATTATTGAAATTGCACAACTGTCGATATATCGAAACAGCCCAAAATTTAGGGTTACACAACCCTTGCAACTTAGAAACGACTCAACAAATCTGATATTGTCGCGAGGCGGCCCCAATTAGCGAAAATAGGTCGCCGTCTAAGCTTATTCAGCACCGCGGCGACCTTAAACCGAAGGACGACTCGACTCTCGGACAGGTACGACACCACGATTCGTAAACATCCCGCTTGTATTTATACAGCGGGATCATAACGATCGGGGAACCAGTCTGTCACGAGGTATCACGTCTCGCTGCCCGTCTGAGAGCCCGTCCTTCCCGGCATGCCGCTACTTGGAGGAGCCTCGCACCTGTTGCCCTTCGTCCTTCTCAAGTAAGCAACCACCTCCATTTAACCTCTTCTCACTTCTCTATATTTGATCTCTTGTTTTAATTTCATTTTACGATGTTCTCTCCCCTACATTCAATGTTTAAATAAATATTGTTTCGTGTTACCATGTGTTCTCTTTAGCTCCACCTAGCTACACCCCCAACCCGAGCACTCCCTTTGGACCCTAGGTCCTCAGGCGTGTAACAATATCTACCCTGGCCTCGGCTCGTCACCCTGCAACCTCTTTAGACGTGGCTGGCTCACTCGCGGTTTCACTCAGGCGGCGCAATTGACTGAATCTACCGCTCAAAAAGTGATTAACCACCTTTTTCAGAAATTCTCGACTCCCAAAATTATGACTCAAAATGAATTTACTCCCTGGACAATAGTGATCTCGAATCCCTAAGTTTTACTTACGAACTTTGAAACTCCCAAGTTGTAACGCAAAATGAAATTACTCTGTAATTCAACCAAAATTAAACTACTCTCAAATCTAACTTTATCTCAACTTATTACTCAAAAGAAATTACCCTGAATTTCAGCAAAAATAATATCAAAAGACTACACTTCGCCCTCGAACAAAGAAAAATTCTAACTCTTAAGGTCCCAGACCTTCCCAAAAAACCAAATGAATACCTAACTCAAAGCGCGACCGTCGGAGAACCCGGTTTTCCACCGACTCCCTGACTCTTAAGTTTCTTTGCTACAAGAGCTCTCGGTTCCCCCTTCTCCGAGTATCAAAATTCGATCAAAGTTTTTCCCTCCAAATTCTAATTGGTCAAATTTTGCTTATTGAACCCATATCTATCTTTGTTTCGTCATAAAGTCCGCCCTCTTAATTACTTAAGTGTTTTTATCCGCTTTTTCTTATTTGACAAAAGTACGAAGCAGAGTCCGATTTCCGACCTCAGACGTTGTTCCCAATGTAGCGTTTCTAAGTCAGCTGTTTCCGCGTCATTTTACGAAATCGCATTAGTATGTTCTATTTACCGACTTGTGTTACGAAATGTGGAATTAAATCACATAGCGTTTTTAGGGGATTCATATACAGGGTCCTTTTATTCCTAATATTACAAAATGTAATAAAATTTAAAAAAAAACCTTAAACACGCGCAGGGTGTTAAAGCTTATCTGTAATATTTTTAAAGAGGGGCGAAAAGAAAAAATTTTTGAATTTTATACAGATTAATGAAAATTTAAATGATGATGGTAAATTGAACGGCTAATACGTGTATTTTGATAAGGTATAAATAAATACAACAAAAATAGAATCAAAGTTTTTTATTTAACATCATATTCTGCAACATCATATCCCCCAAATTTGTGTCCATCAGAAGTTAAGTGAGGTTTATATGTCCATAACTCTGCTATCCCCAACATAATAACTATTTGCAAATAACAATTTTCACAGTTTAACCTACGTTTAAGTTCATACATTAAATCGGGAAATTTTATTGTACCATTGCGTCTTTTGCTGCCGCTGCAACGAGGTCGTTGGATAGTCCAATCTTTAGGTATTTCCAGGTTGTGAAGCAGTCGAAGGGGTACTTCGAGATCTTGAAGCATTTGAAAAAAGCACTTGATGCAACTTGCCAGCTCACTAACAATTTCCACTTCCTTATGTAATTTCCGCAATGTCTCAACAAAGAAGGGCGTTTCGGCACCGATATCACCCAAACAAGTAGAAAATTTATGCAGCGCCATTTTTACGCGTTTTATTACGTACTGACTGGAGCAATGTACCAAACTAACCCGCGTACTATTGAACTAGTGTATATATTGGTAATGATGGGAGGAGCTATTTGTAATGTTTTCCCACTCCCTTCATATTTTTGGGTACTTTTAATTCATCATTTTTAATTTCCCTATGGATTTCACACTAATTTTAAAAAGTAGAATAGATACGACAACAGGTATGTAATACGATAAAATAGTTAATATCCTACTCGTCTCGATGATAGTCGGTGATGGTAATGGCGGAGGAAAAATATTTTTCCATGCTGAATTAATATGAGTTCGATTAGAGTACATAGCTCTAATTTTGTAATGAGTAACATTGTCAGGCAAGCTAATTGTCATAGTCGGTAGGTAATTATCGAAGACATGCGCCTCCATCTCTAGCCAATTCCAAACACAAACGAAACATACGAATACACTTTGAGCACTAAACGGATGATGAATGTACAATACGTTTTGTATAATTACATGAAGTAGTACGAGAGATGTTGACGTCACCATGTTGTAGGGTCTATTAATAAACAACCACATTAAGTAAACAGATTTATTATTATTTACTTATAGAACGTACATATTTGCAACATTTTTTATGAAATACGCATTTTCTAGACTACAATTTAAATTATTGTCTTCATGTACCATACAATGATAAGATTTGAATTTTTTTTTCATTTCATCAAAACTCGGATAATTTTCGGTAGAGAGGTCGATAATTTCGTTGTCTATTAACTTCTCGAGCCATTCTTCCTTCTGCGATCCTCTGACGTATACACTAGTATTCAACGGTACTCAAGTTGGGATAAACGATGAAATTTCTTCATATTCCAGAACGTCCTGCTTGTCTATCCAACTGTTCACGTTCCAATCGAGTCCATGTATATTTTTCTTTAACCATTCCACCTGTTTGCGAAAACGGTAGTTGCACACCACTGAAAACCTTGAAAGTCCACCACGAGTACCTTCATGTCTGATGATCGGATAAAGACTAGTATATGCTTCGAACCATTTCGCTAAGTAGTGTAGCTTCGTACACTTTCTTAAATAATGATTGCAATAAGATTTTGTGTTGGCAGGAAATCTGGTCCTTGCCTGAAAATCGATGGAGACGTCCACGATCGATGATTTAATTTGTTCGTCTTGGCGTGAGCAATCGACAACGAAGAGTGTCATATCTTTAAATTTTTTCATATCGAGCAATGGTTTCTTCGAACCGAAATAGTTACCCTTGTAGGTATTGTTAAAATACACATAACTATCATGAATCTCACCATAATCATTGATTTCGAAATTTAAATTTAGTGGTTCGTATGGATATCGCTCAGACAAATTCACACATATATCGGATATGTTAAGATAATAAGCGGACTTTGTAAAGTCCGCCGTTTTTATCACGTCTATCTGTCTGGAAAGCGATGATTGCGAATCGAGGTGGATGTTGGTTGTTCATAGTTTGGATCGACCAAACGGCATTAGTTGAACCCACATTGAGAGCTGGTAACTCGTGGAGCTGCCAAGTGCGAAATGCGATTATGAACGGTCTATCATTTATGGATTTCAACAGTTCCAGTTTCATTTCAATATTGGGAACGACGTGTGGGATTTTCAATAACATCTCAGTTATAGTAATGTCATAGGTAGTATTTGCTCCGGTAACCATAATACAATTGTCATCGTTACGAGCTCTAACTACTCGAATAGTGTGCCTTCCGAACATTACCTTTTTATGGTCGTTGAATATGCTGAAGAAATGTGACAGTGGAATGATACAATTGAAGGTTCCATCTGCGTTAACGGTGGGTTTTTCGGGAAAAACCCAACTACCTTTATCCAAATGTTTGCTATCATCGTCATTATAGCAGAGATAACCTCGAATCAAACTCACTAGACCTGGTTGTTTCACATATTTCACTTCTATGCCGTTCAAGAGATATGACATGGAATCGAATAGAAACCCGACCGCGTTATTTACGAATGTCACCTCTCCATCGCCGGATTTCTCCTCTAATTTCCCATAGATTTTTTGTTTGGAGTCGTAGAGGTTGAGAAAAGCGTCGTTTCGGGTCACCGTAATATCGAGAATATCATTCTGAGATAGGATTTCACGAATGGATGGTACGTGTGGCGTTTTATACTCGTTATCGTGTCATCGTTTTGGAGTTTCGGATACATGTCTATGGATACATAGCTGGACAATATATCCTATGGCGTTGAGGAAAGTAGCGTTCACTCGGGACAATCGCCGCTGCCGCTGCCGCTGCCTCGAACGTCTTTTTGTTACTGCAGGTGTACTCCCCACACTCCCTCTTTTATAGTAATCACCCAAGACTAAGACCATCTTTTTAAGTCCAATCTAATGAGAGGCCCTTCACCACGAAAATTGACAGGTTTAAATTTCGATCGAGGACCGTTAATGTGATGTTACTTATCGCACTTCGAATAACTGGTAAATATACTAGATTTCGAGGAACTTCGTCGATAGCGAACACTAGGTCGAAGCTAATGGGAAATTCGTATAAGGTATGCCACAGTCGATCGTTGTAATACGAACCACCGATAATATTACAATCGATGTGTATGGTCCGAACTTTCACAATGTTTACTGGTAAATCCGACTCGTGCACCTTTCTTACTTCTAAAAGTCCAGGAGTGAATCCTAGAAGTTTGGCGATCGTGGTATACTCAGCTCGAAAATCGATATCGTAATCTCGCAGAAATATTTCGCACTTTAAGGTGTTATTGTTGGGTCTCAAAAAGAAGATATCTTCGTCGTCGTCGTCGTCGCCTGCTCTATTTTTGGGTATCAGGAACTTTTTAAGGTAATTCTCGATATCGGTGAGTTCTTAAGTACCTGTCGGAATGATGATGAAATGCGGTATGTCGATGTTCCCTTTCGAAAAATACTTGAATTTCGTGCCCTCCTCTATATTCGGAATGGTGTTTTATGAATAGAATCCGGTTAAGTGCATCGGTGTTTCGAAATCTATGGAGAGCGTTGATGTATTACTCTTTAACGTGAAAGTCTAAAACATGATTAAATAGCGAACAGGTCCATACTCATGTTTTATAGAGAAATAGACATAGACGACCGCAGTTACTCGAAGTAAACTTTTGATAACGGTCTCTGCTATAGAAAATTTCCACAGACTTCCCACCACCACCAAAGTATTCGAGTTCTTGTGGCGGTTTCAGATTACCGAAATTATCGAAATACTCGGTGACATTTCCCCGTTTCTTGTACCCTACCCAATGCGTCCAAGGATGATTTTTGGATCTAAATTTATGATGGCACTCTCGTTATGTCTAGGTGTTTTTCTAGGAGAATCACGTATAAAAACTCCTCTAAAGTAGGGAATTTTTAATTTATTTGCATATTTAATGATTTCACGATCGAATTGAGCTCTATTGGGTAGCTTTAAAAGTTTTTTGCCTGCTTCTTCAAGTAAAATCCGCGTCCATGCTGCTGCTGCTTTTTGATGTACAAACCAAATCCTTTGGTGGACTTGCGTATAAACTAGCCTGATCCGGTCTTACCGATCTCCTCCATGGCTTTATTGTGACGTTGTTGCTCTTCCATTTTCTTTTGTGCGTTTTTCTCATCGGCGGTGGTCTTCGCCACTGTGGCTGCGCCGCCGGCCAGATTTCCCAGTGCTCCCAAGGTCACGAAGATTGGTAGTATAGGTAAAATTCCTCCAGATTTACTTTCATATGGTATAATGTGTGGAATACGGATCCTTTTACGACCTCCCGCCTTTCTAACCGGCGCTCGAGCAGCTCGTAATGCGATCGAAGCAGACGGTTTCAAACCGGATGCGCTGATATGTGGGTTGGTTTCCAAGGCTGTTTTTAAAATGCCGGTGAAATGTTTCAGATCGTTTCGCCTAAACGAAACCGGACGGTGTCCCATCCCGAGCTTCCTTTTCGCCTTCATGCCGGTCGTAACGAACCACGCTGCAGTCTTCTCACCCAAAGATGCGTCTTTGCTTTTCACACGTTCCCAAGTACGATGTTCCAATTCTCGATCGGCTTTATGTCTATCTTCCAAAGAAGAACTTTTCGAATAACTAATGTCGTGCGCTTTGCAGGCAGAGTCGAGGGCATTGACACCAAGGTCACCTCTAGCCAAACGTTTGTCTAATTTAGTCCCAGGTCCACAAAATTTATACCCAGGGATGTGTAATTCGAAGGGTAACTTATTGATGAGGGTATTCAAAACACCATCACCTTTGTATATTATCATAACAAGTGATAATAACTACAGTCGTGTCACCCTATTTATTGGTGGTGATCATGTACCTCGAAGTTTCGTAACGTATACGTATATTCGAGATCATTGTATCAACCAAAATATCAAAATATCGGCTGTTACAGGAAGTGTTGAAGAAGGTGAAAGGTATGGGTTATTTCGCGTATAATCACAACGAAATTATCATGGATCCCGAGAAAGCACATGGCCTGCAAAAAGCAAGACAAGATATGTGCGTATTTTTCTATGGGTAGACATCAGAATATTGATGTGGCCTACCTTTGTCAAACATATTCTAAAGTTCCAAAACAGCTCATACGAGACAATTGTAATGTTATAGTATTATTCAAACAGGATGATGTTAATTTAAGGCATGCTTTCGATGAGCACGTATCTCCAGATATGAGCTATGAGCACTTTAAACGATTGTGTTCTGAATATTGGAGCCGCAAATTCACTCCTTTCGTTATCGTAAAGGATTTCGATTTGAATGCTGGTCGATATCGCAGAGGGTTCGATCAATATATAAAGGTGGATGCTCAATAATCGATAGCAATCATGAGGCCAGTTTAGCGATGCAGGGGCAGCGCGAGCGAAAAAAGTTCGGGAACTATCTCGTTCCCTACGAAAAAAAATTCTGGCTATCAAACTAGGACGATCTGAAGAATACACTACGTTGAATAAATTATTTGCTCCGATAACGAAACCTTTGACTGAACTAGTGGAACCTACAAAAAAACCTGTTGAGTTTGCTTTAAGGCCTGTTAAGAGAATACTTGAGAAGTTCTCATCATCACCACCACTATTACAACCTAAAACCGAATGGATAAGTCCGGTAAAAACTTCAACTTCACAAATCCCGAGGAGACGCTTAAAATTTCAAGAGATTCCCATTAGTAGCGTCGGTGCAGGGATGTCCGATAATGAAGATGATGATGAAACTGATGATTTTACTGACGCTAAAGCAGAAGACACTACCATAGCCTCCAAGAAAGTTGCCAACAAGGAAGACTTAATCGACTCCACGAAAGGAGACTCTAAGTATAGAAAAGTAATTAAACCGAGACTTGCAGAACGCCAACACCATATAATTTCCGTAAGCGTGGAGGTATTTTACCCAAAATGCATTATAATACAAAGTCTACCGAATACGTCTACTTTGATAATTTTGATGAGTTCGTACACCTTCAGTCGTCGCTCTGGAGGTGTTCACAGCGGCACCCAAAGTAAAGTGTCATCATCGATCTCCAGTCATTCGATTTTATCTCGTTCATCAGAGGGTGATATTAATATCGAAAACGTTTAGATCAGTAATCTGAAAAGAACTAATGAAGGTACCGACGCTAGTACGAAAGGTTATGTGGATCGAATCATTGGCGAAAGTAGTGTTGATATAGATAAACGATTCCATGAAACCGAAGCTGCCTTCGCAGGGACCCTCACTGAAGAAAGTGATGATATCGATAAACGAATCAATTTAACTGAAGCTGCCATCGCACATGCCGTCACCTCAAGTTCGAAGTTAAAAAAGTACGTGGATGACTACCAAAAAATTCATCGCCCTACTTCGAAGCGAGATTCAACTCGTTGCGAAAACGCGTTTCTATGAAAATAGAATCGGCTCAAAATAAATTTCTCGCAACATTCGATACAACTCCTTATGCGATCGGGATACACACTCTTAGCAAAAGAATCGATTTATCACAAAACAAGCTCAATATAGTACCACTACCTACAACGCCACCTACTACTACAACTACTTCTACTACTAGTAACGCTCCG
Source organism: Cryptocephalus moraei (assembly GCA_946251905.1). Taxonomy (NCBI): domain Eukaryota; kingdom Metazoa; phylum Arthropoda; class Insecta; order Coleoptera; family Chrysomelidae; genus Cryptocephalus; species Cryptocephalus moraei. The sequence continues at coordinate 4,631,798 of OX276452.1, forward strand.
AAGCGACCTGCGACTCCTCTGCCATCTTCTCCTAGCAGTATCGATCCTAGTATTCAACAGTCAAGTTCGCAAGGCAAATCGACAAAACGAAAAAAAAGAGATCCGTTAAAACCCTGATAATGTCAGCTGAAAAAATTCAATTGGTAAACGAGTTACACAAACCGGCCAGGAAACTCTATCCTCGACGTCGCACGATAATTAAAGGTTTACACTACACGACTTGTGGCAAGCAGATCTTGAACAGCTAGACCTGTATGCAAAAGTAAATAAAAATTTCAAATATTTTTTACTAGTCATAGATTGCTTCTCTAAATACGTGTGGGTTAGAGCAGCTCTAAAATCGAAATCTGGTGTGGAAGTGACTAAAGCTTTCTACAACGAGCGAAAATATCGCCATGTAATTTATAATCTAACCAAGGATCCGAATTCTACAATGTGCATTTTCGTAACTTGATGGAACGTTATGGAATAAATCATTACAATTCCTATACTCATATCAAGGTTGCGATAGCCGAACGAGCCATACGTACGATTAAAGAAAAACTGTTTAGATATTTCAGCTTGAACGGTTCTTACAGATGGGTGGATGCTTTATCGACGATCGTGCAAAATTATAATGAACAAAAACATTCCGTTAGAAAGATGAAACCTTCTGGCGCTACAGCGATAAACGAGAAATACCTACTGAATAAGGTGTATAAAAACCTCAAAGTTGCGACAGGTTCTAGCAAGTTTAAGATCGGTGACCTCGTAGGTATTAGCAAGGCGAAGCACGTCTGCGACAAAGGATATACCCCTAATTGGACGACTGAATTATTTATAATTAAAGAAATAGAAATAACCGACCCAATAACATATTTGTTGGAAGATCTAGACGGGCGAGCGATCAAAGGCGGTTTCTATAGCGAGGAATTACAAAAAACGAAAACTCCAGACGTATATCTAGTGGAAAAAGATTTGAGTCGTAAAGGTAATAGAATTCTCGTACGATGGCTCGGTTTTAATAGAAGTCACGATTCGTGGATTGACGCTTCCAATCGCCTATGAAGAGTGTTTACGTTTCACATTAAAACCCATGCAAAATGGGAGCTCTACTACCGATTTCCATTGTTTCTTATATGCGCACAAATTTCCGGTTTCAGGGGGGCCCGACTTACATTCTATTAAGCCTCTCCAGCTTTCTTCCACCACCTTCCTCCCGATCATCTTCATAAATGTGAATTTTGATATCAGTCTGTAATTAAACATGAGTGCCACCGTTAGTAGTAGTAAAAGTGTCAAGAGATCAAAAAAGAGTGTCGCCGGTAGTAAAGGTGTTAAGAGACGTCGATCGAAAAAAGAAGTGGAATTATTGCCGATGATGAGGGAAGCCGATTTAAGTTCGTTATTGGATTTATACGAATGTGTCGCATAAAGTGAAAAAATAGCAGCAACATCAGAACAAGTTCAACCTTGTAATGTTATACAAAGTGAAGCAGCAGCAGCAGCAGTAGCAGGAGCACCAATATCAGGACAAGTCGAAGCATGTTTTATACTCAACACCCGTTTTTCGTGCTTAAATAGTGGTTTTCATGTGAACGTGGGTCTAAGTGCTTTACAAAATTTTAAACCGACTGTCAGCGTATATATTAACGATGCAACCAGCCTACAATTTAAGTTTTCGGAGTGGAACATCTTTATCAATCAACTCACTTGGCTCCTACATGGATATTTCAATGGTCCTGACGAGATTTCACATCTGAGATACATCTGCGGTGACAATGTTGTAATTACGACGCAGCAATTTGAACAACAGAAAATGATTGTTGTAACGAAACACTCTTGTTGACGCCAATCTATGACTTCAATTATGTTTGGCTGGTAATGTGTTGCTTTCCCTAGCGCAGCGGTACGGCTTGCGCGCTTTTCTCCTGCTGTTGCCATGTAAACGGTTGCCGAGGGGAGGGGACGCGAGGCCAAGAGAGACACTCTCCGAGAGACCGCCGCCAGATAGCTTCCTGTATACACGTATTAGTTTACATCATTAAATTACAGTCCACTTTAAAAACCCTATTTCTTATACGTGTCACCTAGAAACCAATCAATTAAAGTTACGCGCGCGTGTGTAAAAATTTCTGGTCCTGCCGAGCCGCATTTTCTGGGTTTATGACCAGGATATTGGTCGACATTACAATTTGCCGAAAGTCAAAGCCGAATCTGCGATTAGTCTTCGTAACTTGATCGATACCCTTACGAAAAACTTAAGTGCCTTAAAGGTATTGGGGCTTCCTACTGCTCAGTGGGATACCTTGGTCATATTTATTGTTGTAGGTAAACTTGATCCCACAATAGTTCGCGATTGGGAGGAATCTAGCGTTAATGAAGACACCGTCATTGGAATCATTTACCATCTTTCTCAGGGATCGAGCCAACTTTTTGGAAAAGGTTGACATGCACAAATCTAAAGCTAAGCCCAGGAAAAGCCATAAGGCATTTCTAACAAACTCCAAGGCCGTATTTTGTTATCATTATAAAGGAGCTCACTTAATCTACAACTGTGCCGATTTTCTAAAATTAACAGCAAATGTTAGGTGTGATCGGGTAAAACATTTGAATCTCTGCAGGAACTGCTTATGCGACAATCATCAAGCTCGCGTCAAAACGAAAACGTCAAAAAGTTACTATCGTTAGGACCGAAGTTTTGCCTTCCCACCACTTTGAGAGATATTTCAGTTACACATCTTGTAGCTGATGTAGAATTCGCTCTCTGTCATATCAGAAATGATGAGGTCAAGAACATTATAACTATAATAATAACTATAATTATAACATTATAACAAATTTGTAACGCTATCACCAACTTTCTATATAAACATTAATGTCTCTTACAATGAATTTAACAATTGGTACAAGGAAACCGTTTCTTTCTTAAAGAATAATCCTGATATCATGGTCACCAAGTCAGATAAAGGCAACGTTACAGTTATTATGTACAAAGAGCAATACCTAGAACTTTCGAACAACCTGTTATTAGATCAGACATATTATAAAAAAGTTACGAAGAACCCCACCAATTCTATACCGTGTCTTCCCACATGCGGTCAGTGCCATGTGCGGTCAGTGCCATGTGCGGTCAATTCTTTGAAATCCCAGGACAGGCCAATTTATCAGGGTTCTCGGTACTGGCTCGCCATGAGCGGTAGTGTCTTATGCGGTCACAATCAAAAAACGTCTCAGATGTGATCCCTAGAAAATATTTTCGCAAGGTAACAAATACTTTTACATATACTTTATGTTAATGGTTAATGCAAATTGAAAATAAGTACATTGTTTTTCCTTGCCGTCTCGCAAGTAATTCATGCATTACAGGACAAAACAAATCTCATATATTCTCTTTTCACGCCTCAAAATATCGAAAACCATAGTAATTATTTTTCCATATCGGCCGAGGGTGTCTACCGAGAAATTCGGTGAATTTGGAAATGACGACCGCACATGGGAAGACACCTGTACATCAGGTAGAAATATTTTTGGAGTGACCGCATCTGGCACGATTTTTCACATTGACCGCATGAGGCACGACCGCTCGTGGCACGGAGCCTTCTATACAACAGAAAGCGAATAAACTGGTTCTAAAACTCAAGAACGAAAACCAAATTAGTGAGGAGACAGCAAAACAACTTAACATGTATAATGGAGTTTTACCGAAGTTCTGTGCTTTACCTAAAGTTCACAAAGCCACTCTATCAGTGAGACCGATTATTTCTTCCTTAGAAGCCCCTAACATCAAGTTAACTAAATTCATCACTGATATTCTCACTACAGCATATGATTTCAGTAACCCTTATTTTGTAATTAGCTCTTTCGAATTTGCTGAAATGATGAACAATTTCCACTACCGAAGCACCACGTAATTATTAGTTTAGATGTGGTATCATTGTTCACCAATATTCCACTTGAGTTAGTCTTCCACTGTATTGAGAAAAGGTGGGACAGAATTAGTTGCAAATTGTGATATCTCCAAAGATAATTTTTTCGATATGTTGAAGTTCATTTTCAACTCTACATATTTTTCCTTTAACAACCAAATTTTCCAACAAATCTTTGGGTCACCAATGGGTTCCAAAATCAGCCCAATATTAGCGCAATATGTGATGGACGATTTGTTAGAAGAGTGTATTCCAAAACTATCTTTGACGCTACCGTTCTTAAAAAAATACGTAGATGATATCATTTGCTCTGTTCCTTCCGGAAGAGTAGACGAGATTTTAAATATTTTTAACACTTTTAACCCACACATACAATTCACTGTTGAAAACGAAGTTGATCGTAGTGTTCCTTTCCTCGACACGAAATTGATCAGGACTGATCAAAATTTAATAAAATTGGATTGGTATATTAAACCGTCTAGTTCCGGAAGATACTTAAATTATCTTTCGTATCACAGTGAAAAAATGAAAATCAACTTAATAAAAGGGTTGAAAAATCGAGTCATTAAAATCAGCCACCCTTCCTTGAAAGAACAGAATTTGAATAAACTTTATAACCCATCTACTCAAAAATGCATATCCACGCAATTTATTAAAAAAGATTCTATATTTAACTTCTAACATATCTCTTCATCACAATAACGTAACACGCTTTCAGAATGATCTTCCACGCCAGAATTTAAAGTACAGGTCCTTCCCATACATCACTGATTTAACACCAAAAATCAGTAGAATACTAAGACAAGTGGATGATATCCTTATTGCCCTAAAATCATTAAAAAGGGTTAATAATCTATTCATATCGATGAAAGATAAAACTCCCATTTTAGATAAAACTAACGTAATTTACCAAATTGAGTGTGTCAATTGTGAAAAGGCATATGTAGGCATGACATCTTGTCCTCTAAGAGCTCGTATCACATCACATATAAGCGATATTAATCGAGGAAAAGATGCATGTGCCTTATCACAACACGTCCACGAAACTGGCCATCATCCTAACTTTAACGAAGTAACTATTTTATCAAGTGAACTGAACCTATTCAAAAGAACGTTCTTAGAAATGACTTTTATTTTAAATACGGAGAACACAATGAACAAGAGGTCAGACATCAAGAACCTAAACGCTATGTATTCTAACATCCTGTTTTGGGCGCGAAAATTTCGAAATAAAAATAACAACCATCACACCAACAATACAGGTGCCAACCGCGATTATAATGTAGGTCATTCTACAGTCCTATGTCAATATTGTTTAGTTTACGTTCCGTCCCAATTGAAGGTCAAGTTCATTTGGTAAGGTTAACAATTCTTTCATTTCCACATGTGCCATCATAGATGTAACACATTCCAGTAGTATATTCTCTTTGTATCGATGCAATCAATTTCAGTTTATAAACCTCACCGACTGTAAGTAATTGCTGATTAATTTTAAGCTATACCAACATGATTATTTTTGTAATATTGTAGTTTGTACAAAAATCAGTTGGCCGAAAATCTCGGTCGAGTTCGTTAATAGGCCAAATTGGTCCAGCGGTTTCAAAATGGCGGCATGTTATTAAAAAAAAACAAAAATTTTAATTTCGAGTCTGAGAGAAAAATCTTACTTAGGTTTTTTATTGATCTTATAGAGGCGAACGACTTTTGTATAAAATATTTTTTTTTCGAGAAATGTACAAGTAAAAAATTATTTTTAAAAATCCAAAAGTTTTCATTTCGTGTCTGAGAGAAAAATGTTACTTAGGTTTTTTGTCGCCCTTATAGAGGTGAACGACTTTTGCATAAAAGATATCTTTGAGAAATTTACATAAAAAAGTTATATGCAAAAAGTTTGAAATTTTGACGTTTGTATTTTTTTAACACCTCGTATACATTTTTTTGACACATCGTGTCTGTTATATTACTCTATATCCTACCCATAAATCTACCTTTCAGCCTGGCATGCCATGGGGTTTTTTTCTTATACGTGTTACCTAGAACCCAATCAATTAAATGTGCAAATGCGTTTTTCCGGGCTATTTGGCCGTGATCCAAAAAGGTTTAAGTAACCTGACGTTTCGTCTGCTTCTGCGGCAAACATCTTCAGAGGCGATGTGGTAGTCTTCTCAGCGTTCGACTGCTTCGAAAATTACCCTCGACTGTATCTTCGACGTGACACTTCGTGACACTTGACATTCCTAGACCTGCTGCGTTTGTTTTTGTGCTCCCATGATTATCTGTTAAGATGTCCGTTTGTCCGGTCCCTCGTATACCTGTCCCTTTCTTGAACGTTTCTTTTTAACCTTTTTGGACCACGGCCAAATAGCCCGGAAAAACGCATTTGCACATTTGACTCCGGCCGTGAAAGCCTACGCTCCAATCAATTAAAGTTACGCGCGTGTGTGTAAACACTCTATTTCACTCTATTTAATTGAAAATAATGTTCGTGAACTGCACGATGTGCACAATCAATGTATCATTACGAAAATATATAGTTTAAAAAGAATCGAGTTATTAGAGTATAATAAGAATTTAAAAAAAAATATTAATAAGGTAAAAAAATTACAATATTAAGGATGTAGTTTCGGCATTTTGTGATATTACCACATCTATAGAAAGCCACTGTATTAGGGAAATGATGTATTTTAATAAAGAAAAATTGTTGGAGGATTCAAATGAATAGTTTACAATAAAAACATGACAAATAAGTATAATAGTTTTATTTGTACCACCAGCCACCTACAAAAATTTCAAACATTACTCTTTACCTTATATTTTTTTATTACAATGAGAGTTTACAGTAACAACATACAATTACATACATTATTCTTAAAACTAGCTAATGGTTTGAAAAGTTTACAATCGCAGTTAAATTGGAATACTATAATGTGCCCAGGGGAGGGTGTCCGATGAATTTTTCAGCAAATAACGCTTATCATCGAAAGGACTTAAACAAATTTTGGTTTGTTTCACACTAAAGATTTCGTAAGCTTTAGATATTATTGAACATTGCACTTCGCTTTTTTCCTCTCGATTTCGTAAACATTGAACGTAATGGTTGAACGTAATTTTATTTATAATGTTATGTTAGATTTTACACCTTTTGACTTTTTTGTACAAAGCTCAGCTTCAAGCAAGAAAGCATACATCTTGGATCTTATACCGACAAAGCAGGTCATTATTTTAGATTGATTTTCATCCTTCATCAATCCAGGTAATTTCTTATTAATTAATGGAATTTCAAAGGGATTATTTTCTGGATAATCACTTGTATCAAATTTATGAATATCGTGAAATGAAAACACGTTGGGACTTGGGACATTGAATTGCGGTACTTTCCACATTTAGTGACTTTAGTTTGCTGTTCGACATTTAAAAGTTACCTTTTCGCCGCGAGATGGCGCCATCTGTCAGTCACTTGCATAGAGATAAAAGAGAGAGGAGGTAACAAATAGGGAGAGGGGGTAATAAATTTTGTAGACGGAACCGGCCATATTGAGAAGCCACTTTTCGAACGCGTGCTTGCGATTGTTATTGCTGAATTGTGCAGTAGCGGATCTATGGGGGGAGCTACAGTCTAACCAAAGTTTAACAATTAATAATAAATACATACATATTTTTAATATAATATACCTACTACATAACTGAATCATCTCTTCGTCTCCTTCCTGGTTTCCTACTCGTTTTTTGTCTTCCTGGTATACCTGGAGCACATTTCTTTTTGGTAATTTTTCTTCTATTAACTGATTAATCCCAAAATCGGAAATTTTTGATGTTTCCGGTTTCCAAAGAATGAACAACAGCGTAAGGTTTTAAAAACTGATGTAGGTAATTTTGTTATGATCTATTAGTATAAATATGCGACAAATTAATCAAGAAAATTAAAAAAAACATTCTTTATTTAATTCGTATTGAACAACCTTCGTATTGTTTTATATGTTAGCATTTTGTGACATTTTATGGAAAATAAAACTGCTTCATACAAATTATTATTTCATAATTTTAGTTAATGTAATGGTACGCCCCTGGAGAGAAAGATTTCTTACAGGAAGTCGGACATATGCAGAAGCCACTTTGGCCTGTGCTTTGGTCTATTTGTTCCAACCACATTTGTTACCTCCTCTCTCTTTTATCTCTATGGTCACTTGTCTTTCAAATAAAGATGACATATTAACTGTCATGCATTTTATATTTTTTAAATATTTTTTGGCCGTTTCTGCCCCCCTGGCACTTTTTTCGACGCGGAACCATTTCAGAAACCTTCACGGACATGCGCCCTACAACTCACCAAAGTTTCGTTGCAATCGGACGATTGGTATAGGAGCCTATGCGGAACATACACACAAACATCCATTTTTATATATATACTAGCCGTGACCCGACCACGCTTCGCTATGGCTCAGTTTGATATGAAATAAATGAGCAATTAAATAAAAATAGTTAATCTAGCGAATATAGATTTACCGAGAAAACAAATAATTTATTTCAATACCATGCATTGCATTGCTGACATTGCTGTGATTATATTGTAGAATGTTATGAAAAGGGAAAAAATATTTTTTTGTAAATTATTTTTTATTACCGATGTAGGTACTCGGCTTCGCTCGGGGGCGACCCTGTCTCATCCCTTTTTTCACACTCCATGAAAATGATTTCAATCAGCGTGCGTTATTTGTCTTGATCGAGCAATGCGTACTCCTTCGATTTCCAATCTTGCTTCTCTTTGCTCGTCTGTTTCAGATAAAAAGGCTTGAGGATTTCTTAATCTGAGAGTTTCTAGTCTATCTTCCCTTTGCTCGTCTGTTTCAGATAAACGGGCTTGAGCATTTCTTAATCTGAGGGTTTCTAATCTATCTTCCTTTTGCTCCTCCGTTTCAGATAAACGGGCTTGAGCATTTCTTGATCTTAGGGTTTCTAGTCTATCTTCTCTTTGCTCCTCTGTTTCAGATAAACGGGCTTGAGCATTTCTTGATCTTAGGGTTTCTAGTCTATCTTCACTTTGCTCGTCTTTTTCAAATAAACGGGCTTGAGCATTTTTTAATCTGAGAGTTTCTAATCTATCTTCCCTTTGCCCGTCATTTTCTGAAGCTCGTAAATCCTTTTATTTATTTGCTTTACATATGGATCTGCCAATCGATTTCCTTTTTGGAGGCATAATTCACAGCGAAAGTATAAAATAAATGCGCTTATTTTCTATTGTCCAATGTCCAAAGTTCACAAATAACACCACTAATACTCACACACGTTCAGAAATATTTCTACTTTTAACAGAATGATTTTGAGCAATTCGATCCTCAAAGCGCTGTCAAACTGTTCGACATTTAAAAGATACCTTTTCGCCGCGAGATGGCGCCATCTGTCAGTCACTCGTCTGTCAAATAAAGATGACATATTGTCTGTCATGCATATTTTTAAGTTGTTTTTTCGACGCGGAACCATTTCAGGAACCTTCAAGGACATACGCCCTACAACTCACCAAAATTTCGTTGCAATCGGACGAATGATATAGAAGCCTATGCGTAACATACAAACAAACATACATCCATTTGTATATATATATATATATATATATATATATATATATATATATATATACGTCGTTCTTAGAAGACTGAAGTCTCTGTTCGTGGGGATGTAGTCAGTATGGAAGGAAATTGAATTTAGTTGGCCAGTTTTAGTTCACTCTGGGTTATATTTATCGAGCTTTCGAGAGTCCTCGCTCTCTTCCTCAGGATAATACTACAAGAATTTTACATACAGTTTCTTATTATATATACAAAGATATTAACTTACTAGTTGAGTCTAAACGAAATTATTGAAGGTGAGCAGCATAGAATTAGGAAATATTATACAATGAACAACAATAATGAACCACGTTGCGTAGGTATCGTTTTTTAAGGTTATAAAACCACTGGGAAACATACCACATACAATGGAACCCTCAAACTATCACATGCGAAATGAATAATAACCGTAACCTTAGGTAATTACAGAACGGCAAGATGGTTCATCGAACATTCATTTATGTATGCAACCACCATACATCTTTGGTGTGCATCTAGGCAAAAAGCAATAACAGTAACATGCTCACCCGTTATACTAACAATTCTTGTCTATTCTGAATTTAAGGCACTTATATAATCTTAATTTACAATAAGGGGGGAACCGTGTTCTATATCCTTCTTCCTATATTAGTTTTTCGCATGTTTCCACTGTATGAGGGTTCAGGGTTCATAATTATAAAACATGAAGTCCACATTATAGCGACAATAGATATTCATAGAGTACACTTAGGTTGTTAATATCAGATCTTTTATTGATGCACGTTTGGCCATGTTTTTTAATTTGTACCATTTCAAGGAAATTTCGTTTAACCGAATTGTCTTCTCTGACCAAGATAGAAGCATCATTAAAGTTAAAAAAGTGGTCTGAATTAATGGAATGCTCGACTAACGCACATGACTTTTTTTGACATCTTAAATCACTTTTGTGTAACGTAATTCTATTTGGCAGGGATCGAGAAGTTTGCCCAATGTATGACTTATTACAATTCCCACAAGGTATGTTATACACTACCCCTGTGATTTCTTTGCATGTCAATGGTGTTTTTAGATAACTAAATAAAGCTGAGGTGGTTTTAATATTTCTTTTGGCAATGACCAAATTTTCATTTTTTAAAGTACCTATTAACCTTGGTGTAAGGTCTGAGACATATGGAAGTGATTTATAAATTTTTGGTTCTAATGGGGGAATACTTCCTTTCGGTGAGAATGTAATATTTGGATGATGCAAATGTTCGTCGAGATCTCTTGATTGATTTAAGATGTTTTTGTTGGCTCCTACTGAATTACTGAACAGAAGTTTATTCACTAAACTTGCAGGATATCCATTTTCGTACAAGATTAATTTAAGGTAGTTCAATTCCAGACTTAAGAACTGAGGGTGAGTTAAACGTTCCACTCTTGTTTTCAATGCCATAATTAGATTTAATTTCATTCTATAAGGGTGATACGATCTATAGTTAATATACCTATTACTACAATAAGGCTTTCGGTACCAACGTGTCCGAACCACACCATTACTTCCTCGAATTAATAACATATCCAAAAACGGATCCAAAAACAATTTCACCCATCTTAGTCAACTATGTACTTGATGAACTAGTCACTGATACATTAAAAAAGATGCCTTTTCATATCCCGTTTGTAAAAAGATACGTGGACGATCTAATACTAGCAGTACCTGATAATGGTGCGTACACAGCCTTAGGCATCTTCAATTCGTACAATAAGGATATTCAGTTTACAATAGAAAATGAGGTTGACAATAAAATTCCGTTTTTGGATATGTTATTAATTCGAGGAAGTAATGGTGTGGTTCGGACACGTTGGTACCGAAAGCCTTATTGTAGTAATAGGTATATTAACTATAGATCGTATCACCCTTATAGAATGAAATTAAATCTAATTATGGCATTGAAAACAAGAGTGGAACGTTTAACTCACCCTCAGTTCTTAAGTCTGGAATTGAACTACCTTAAATTAATCTTGTACGAAAATGGATATCCTGCAAGTTTAGTGAATAAACTTCTGTTCAGTAATTCAGTAGGAGCCAACAAAAACATCTTAAATCAATCAAGAGATCTCGACCAACATTTGCATCATCCAAATATTACATTCTCACCGAAAGGAAGTATTCCCCCATTAGAACCAAAAATTTATAAATCACTTCCATATGTCTCAGACCTTACACCAAGGTTAATAGGTACTTTAAAAAATGAAAATTTGGTCATTGCCAAAAGAAATATTAAAACCACCTCAGCTTTATTTAGTTATCTAAAAACACCATTGACATGCAAAGAAATCACAGGGGTAGTGTATAACATACCTTGTGGGAATTGTAATAAGTCATACATTGGGCAAACTTCTCGATCCTGCCAAATAGAATTACGTTACACAAAAGTGATTTAAGATGTCAAAAAAAGTCATGTGCGTTAGTCGAGCATTCCATTAATTCAGACCACTTTTTTAACTTTAATGATGCTTCTATCTTGGTCAGAGAAGACAATTCGGTTAAACGAAATTTCCTTGAAATGGTACAAATTAAAAAACATGGCCAAACGTGCATCAATAAAAGATCTGATATTAACAACCTAAGTGTACTCTATGAATATCTATTGTCGCTATAATGTGGACTTCATGTTTTATAATTATGAACCCTGCCTCATACAGTGGAAACATGCGAAAAACTAATATAGGAAGAAGGATATAGAACACGGTTCCCCCCTTATTGTAAATTAAGATTATATAAGTGCCTTAAATTCAGAATAGACAAGAATTGTTAGTATAACGGGTGAGCATGTTACTGTTATTGCTTTTTGCCTAGATGCACACCAAAGATGTATGGTGGTTGCATACATAAATGGATGTTCGATGAACCATCTTGCCGTTCTGTAATTACCTAAGGTTACGGTTATTATTCATTTCGCATGTGATAGTTTGAGGGTTCCATGGTATGTGGTATGTTTCCCAGTGGTTTTATAACCTTAAAAAACGATACCTACGCAACGTGGTTCATTATTGTTGTTCATTGTATAATATTTCCTAATTCTATGCTGCTCACCTTCAATAATTTCGTTTAGACTCAACTAGTAAGTTAATATCTTTGTATATATAATAACAAACTGTATGTAAAATTCTTGTAGTATTATCCTGAGGAAGAGAGCGAGGACTCTTGAAAGCTCGATAAATATAACCCAGAGTGAACTAAAACTGGCCAACTAAATTCAATTTCCTTCCATACTGACTACATCCCACGAACAGAGACTTCAGTCTTCTAAGAACGACGGATCTATATAATAGTCACCTATCAATCTAACTGTATATATATATATATATATATATATATATATATATATATATGTATAGATATAACAGAATGCTTTTGAGCAATTCGATGCTCAAAGCGCTGACAAACTGTTCGACATTTAAAAGTTACCTTTTCGCCGCGAGATGGCGCCATCTGTCAGTCACTCGTATGTCAAATAAAGGTGACATATTGCCTGTCATGTATATATTTTTAAGCCGTTTCGGCCCCCTGGCTCCTTTTTCGACGCGGAACCATTTCAGGAACCTTTAAGGATATGCGCCCTACAACTCACCAAAATTTCGTCGCAATCGGACGAATGGTATAGAAGCCTATGCGGAACCTGAGCCTATAGATGCCTATATATATATATATATATATATATATATATATATATATATAGATGTAGGTACTCGGCTTCGCTCGGGGGCGACCCTGTCTCATCCCTTTTTCCACACTCATGAAAATGATTTCAATCAGCGTGCGTTATTTGTCTTGATCTAGCAATGCGTACTTCTTCGATTTCCAATCTTGCTTCTCTTTGCTCGTCTGTTTCAGATAAATAGGCTTGAGTATTTCTTAATCTGAGAGTTTCTAGTCTATCTTCCCTTTGCTCGTCTGTTTCAGATAAATAGATTGTCTTTTTCAATACACTATTAACCGATTGAAGCAATTTCAATTTTTATTAAAAAAGTGAGGTTATGTCAATTTTTACATTTTTTTAGTAAGGCGCATTCACAAACGCTATCCACAGCCTACTATGAGGTAAAATTTAAAAAAAACACCCGATATAATTTCTATATTTATACGAAGTAGATTGTATTTTGTGTTGGCCGATTTGGACAAAGGGGACAAAAGGGTAAATTTAAAAAGTAGCCGCAGCGTTGCAATGCATCTTTAGTAAAATAACAATAAATAATGAGAATAATGCTTGCTTGTTTTAATTACTTGCCTTACGATCTGTATTTCAATTTAATAATTGATACAGTTGACATGTACATATTACATGTTGATACATGTTGATACAGTTGTGGTTTTTTTAACAATACAGTACAAAATAGATTTTTTATTTAACATTTGAATTTAGCAATTCAAATTTGGCGCCAAATTTTTGCCCCATAATGGCGGAGTTTTGCGGTACTTTGGGTATGTTCGGAACTTAGACTAGAGAAAAGAGTATCTAGTCTAAGGTTCGGAAACGCTTGGCCTGCAAGTTCAGTTATTAAACATTTGAACTTTGCAGTTGGCAGCACTTTCTGCTGGTTGTGTGTTCGGAGAGAATAAGCAACTTTTATCGATTAAGATGACATAACACATAACCACGAAGTGAGACGCTTATAAACGTAGTCGCGTGCATTATTTTATTAAATGGAACAGATTCAATATAAACGATTAGAAGTGGCAACGTGCAGATTTTTCCTATTAAGGTAGCCAGCCTGGTCCATTTCTGGAATTTTTAACTTGCTCAATCCTAATTACAGGTGACAATATTTCCGTGAATTCTTTCTACTCCATACTATTCAAACTTAAACCCATCTTTCATTTTTCCGCTTCTGCAGTTCTGCCACATATTTCCCTTCTGATCTCTAGTCCCTGTCACAAAACAGCAGCGTATGACCGTTGCATTCTTGTCACAGCAGCCTCCCTTTGGAATACCCTACCCACTACCATTCGACATACCACTCCTCTTATAACCTACAAAACTCAACTTTTCTAGTATCTCTTTGCTCTACAATCTGATTCATAATAATGTCATAATCAGATTTCTTGGACCCTCCTTGTGTCACCCTGCATCTGCCCATGTAATTTTAGTGCAAGTTTCTCACGGTTAATCTTGTATTGAAGGCTAACCGTAGTTAATCTAGATGAACTAATTTTGTTATTCTTAAGTGACAATGTCCCAGTATAAAGTTTCTTTTCTTTTCTATTCTATTCTATCTTTCGAACTGATCGAAGTTGGCCCAGCGGTAACTTAATTCCATACCGTTTCAAAATTATTGGTAATTAAATATTTAATGAAGAAATTGAGTAAACTCATAAATTTTGAAAATCTTAGTCTATAATACAATTACTGCTAAACTAATAAAGTGACAGCAACAGTTCTTATATGCTACTCATGAAGGGGTACAGTTTCAATACTGTTTAATGGTTTTTTCGCAAGCTCACCCACTTTTTTTAAATGATAGAAAACGCCTTTTCCACGCAATTTTCCAGCCCTCTAAAGAGATCTGACTTGTCGGAATAGATTATTCTTAGGTAAACGCCCATGAGAGACAAACTTTGGAAAGTTTTTGACCCGACGTATAGTTTCTAAGATATTGTTCTTTTTCAGAAATATCTTGATTTCGTCAGACTAGTTTGATAAAAAAATTATCACAGTTTTTACGTCAAAAGAAAAACTATTTTTATATTCTACATAATATTTGAGATCTATTGAAACGAAGCAAAGCAGCTACCTACATGCAATGCCATTAAAAATTTTATTTCACGTGGAGTGTATCTAAAAATTAAATATCTGCATAAAACTTTTTGGTTTGATGTCTGCCACTTTATTTACGATTCTTACTTTTCCATTGTTTTTCTTTATAATATTTTTGTTCTGGATTTCATGGGGCATCTTGTTCATGAAAAGTTTCGACGAAGTTAATTATCTATTCTCTCATCCAAATAACTGCTATTGTTAACAATCACTATATTTTCAAAACCAAGGAACAAAAACAGGCAAACTAATTGATAATAGGAGATGTACCGTAAACTACGCTTAAACTGGCACTTTATTTATTTTGGCACGTATTTGTTTTCTCAAAGCCTGAATGGTAAAATTTTATTTCATCTTTTCAGGGGCACACTGCCGGAGGTATAATACGGTAAACTGTTTCAAATTCAATAGCAAATGTGGTTTCAAAATAATGGAACCCACCTTTATATTTCTTTCGAAGTTACGTTTTAATAATACACTTCAAGGTGGATTGGTTGGGCTCGTTTCATTTCATACCCTGACACCTGATCCCACTCGATTGTTACTTGTGGGATCATATTACTACCTTGGTATTTGAAACACCCTTAGCTACAGAAGAAAATCTACGTGTACTAAGATTTTGGGACATATAATTCCATAATTTGAAATATGAATTATTTATTTAAAATGTTATCACTTTACTTATAACTTTTTTTGTAAAAATCTTCATATCAGCATGTTACTTTTATAATGGAGAAATTTATTTAAACTAAATTTTTCTACATTCATATACATACTCAAGTGTTATAATAAATGAAAATATAAATATCGAACTTTTTTAACTAGGTTAAGGAATGAAATGTATTGTCAATGGATATGTAGTGAAATATCACACTTAACTATAGTCATTTGCTGGTCAAAACTAATTAATGATCACGTGATTGTTAGTAACTAGTGATGATCACTAATTATATAGGACTAACTAGGACTATATTAGTTTATTATATAGTAGTATGGTAGTATCTTAAGTTTATAGGGCTAATAAATATTAAAGACATGTCGCTGTTAATCGCTCACATCCTAAAAAATTAAAAGACGACGAAATGTTAGCACCACCTCTATTTATAAATACTAAGGTTCACAATTTTTCACGAAATAAATAAAAAAATTACTTAAACACCAAACTTGTTAAGGAAAGAAAAATTTTATGCGTAAGAAAATCATAATTAACAGCACTATGAAAATTTTCTTGAAACAGGTATTTTCGACTTCGACCACGATTCGAACCTGGATCTTCCGATTTCACGTCAGATATATGTACGTCATTTATAAAAAGTTTCATATATCGTGGAAGTTATGAGTATCTACGAAAAAGCATTGTTAAATGGGAATATGAGTAAAACTACTTTTTTTTTGCTTACTTATATTCATATAATACCCATAAAAATTCAATATTTCCTATACATATACAACAGAGATATTGTCAGTCATTGAAGAATTATACTTTTTCTTATCTTGTACTAAACATCACATACGTTAAAGAACCGAAGTGCTGACTCTAAATAAAATGTCAACTATAGCTTGATTAAGACAGCCGAGAATAGATAAGGTATAGTAATAGGTGCGACATGGGAACACATGTTTCCTACTAAACAATTTATATAATATTTTTTATGTTATACCTCGAAGCTATCCTTAACAAGCTATAGCGTTTATCTTAAACGTGATAATTATTTATTGCGGTCAGTCTAGTGACCATATTCTGTGGTATGGTCTACAAAAATTTAAAGATAAACAACAACATATATCAACTCCAATTAAACTCACGCCTATCGTGATGAATAAGTGATATATTACCTTAAATAATTGCTGAAAATATTTGATATGTTCGTATAAGAAACTATCACAGAAAAGTGAAATAAATGAACAATCACAACCATATCTTTTGCGATTCTCAAAATCTTCCCCATTTGCTTAATAAAATTTAGTAAAACAAGATATTTAAAAGTATCATTCGTTTTGAGAAACACTAAGCTCTAAGTCACAAGTATTTTCGTAGACCATATGGAAATTATACAGAAATATATGTACACATCAATAACCCAACACTGTACAAGAGAATTTATCTGTTTAGGGCATCAACTTATACACTAACAAAAATGGATAATTATTGGTTAGTTCCTTTACCAGCTACTTATATTTTATTTTTGCAGTTAACAAAGGACTGGTTTGATCTTTGTTAGAATCAACAAGATTATGATTAACGACTATAGTCATTTTGATGAAAATCCCAATCGACTTCAGTTCCAGGTTAATACCTTATAATGCCTCTGGACATTAAATTGACTAAACAATACCTCGTGCAGCTAACACACGCAAGTATTATTCCGAATGTTCGTCGTCTTGTGGGTTAGTAAAAATAAGTGGTCAGGGTATTACCGATCATACTATACCAAATGAAGATAGAAGGGACATGACTTAAATACAAGTATATACGTGTATGGTATACACTGCACATCTGTTTGCTTCAAGCTTGATACTTCCAACATTTCCTTCAAAAATAAATTCATATTGGATCTAAAACAAAAAGACTTTAGCGTAAAATACGAAACAAAATAACTTTTTTCTGCACGCTAATGATTTTACTGCTACTTACATTGCAGTGAGAACCAGATCCCATTGTATAATATGGTAGTGGAAATTTGTGAAAACTAAAATAGTCTGGAGCGTATTCGCTTTAAAGTAAGTAAAGCGTTTTCCGATTTATCTAGAAAATCGCTAACTGTCAATTTTAGGAAAATTATCGAGTTTGGTTATTTAAATTTCGCACATCATCTGTTATGAAAGAGGTTTGTTCGGTTTTGTGAAGAGAACAACTAATAGTTATCGACACCTGGTTCAGCTACCCAAAAGACGTTTATACCCCTGCAAGTCTCTGCAAGACAACGAAGTAATGAGAAACAAAATAGATTATATTTCCATTAATAGACAATTTATTAACGGCATCCTGAACTCCAAAACCTCTGATATAAACTTCGACCACAACCTAGTAGTAGCTACTATGAGGATAAAACTGAAGATAATCCAGAAAACAAAATAGCCTGCAAAAATAATAGATAGGAAGCAACTCGAGGCGGTATAGAGCAAACGAGGAAAAGTTTTAAGGACGTAATTAATGAAGCAGGAATACTGAAAATAAGCGAAAATGGCCGAAACACAAAAAAACGCTGCACCATGAAAGATATTATGGACTTAATGGAAAAAAAACGTAGGGCACAGAACAAGAATAAACAGAAATGTAAATATATCAATAGACAGATAAACATGAAAATTACAGGTGCCAAAGAAAATTGGTTACATATTACATAAAAGATGGGAGGAAGTGGAAGAATTATAAACACAGCATAAAAGCAGGGAATTGTACAGAACGATCAAAAGGACAGCAGGGCTATGGAAACTCACTCGTGTATCACTGATAGCTGACAAGAACTAAAATAGAACTAAATCCTGTAAAACAAAAACTGCTTTGGTAAAATTATCTAAGAGAACTGTTTGAAAATAAACAAAGAACAGAACAATCGCCACAAGTTCAGAGGGGAAACAAACTGTCCATAAAAAATATGAAAACGTTAAGTCTATTAGTGGGACAAAAGGCAAAAAAGCACTATCCGGTGAAGACGAAGAAACTGTTGAACGCAAACTGTTGAAATTATTTAAAATTATATGCTAAACTGAAACACCAAAAGATTGGCTAACATACATGGCTACATAGGAGTGCCTAAGAAGAAAAAGCCCAGAAAATATGAAGATCATAGGGCAATCTTCCTGATGAGCCATGAAGTAAAGCTCTTTATGCGTGTAATCTTCATTAGCATCTATAATAAATGTGAAGAATGTCTAAGTAAATCGCAGTATGGGTTTCAGATAATGAAATGGTTCAAATGAAGTTATTCTGCGATTAACGCTAATAGCTGATAGATGCATGGAATTTCAAAGAAAACTGTATGTGTGCTACGTAGACTACAAAACAACTTTCTTTAAACAGCAAATTTAATACAATACAATATTTTGTACAATGATTTTATACAATGATTTCTTAACTGAAATAAAATAAGATGGCAGAGATATATTCGTAGTACGTAACGGTAACTGGGATTACAAACACTACGAACACAGTACGAACAAAAAATGGAAATACGGAATACATGGATATAGAGATAAGTATGCGACAAAGTTGCATACTTTCCCCAGATATTATTCAAGGTATACGTAGAGTATATAATGGAAGCAACCATACAGACCCCTCCCGAAGGACCGACAATAAATGGTGATACTATCAACATAAAGTAAGCTGATGAGACCGTGGTGATAGCAGAATCAGGAGAAAATGAAAGTGTAAAAATGGGGCTATAACTCAACACTTCCGTGACGAAAACCATGATATTGAATTGACTTTCACAAGAACACGTAACCATATTATTGATAACTGTTTCAGACTCTAACTGGTATGATTCTCTGCAGAGAATCAGCAGACAACTGGAGCACTCTAAAAAGATTAACAGAAGAGCAGAAATTGTAAGATGGACGTTAGACGTTCTAAAAATGGGTAAAAAACCATATCATCCAAAATTATTAACAGTTCAGATTATGAAAACTAAAATGGGCTCTTATATTATACGAATGTGAAACGTGGACTCTAAAACATGATGAGACAAAGGAACTTAATGCTTTTGAGATGTGGATATATCGTCGAATGCTTTGTGTCAGTTAGACGACTCATACAACTAATGAGAATGCGCTATCAAGAATAAACGCCCGAGTACCTATATTCATTTTCGTTGCTCAAAATACGGATGACCACATACCTCGGACATACCATGCGGTATCAGGGGTACAAACAGTTCCAGTTGATAATGGAAGTAATTATGACTAAGAAATATTAGACACTTTGTCGTGATTAGGATTGTGGCACAAACAATTTGTTGGCACTGTCATGGTTAAACATATCTAAATATAGTTTTTAAAATGATTTGTTATTATTAGAACAATGTTTATGGACTTTGTTTGTGGATTTAGAAGATAAAGATGAGGGTTTAATATCATCTAATATCAGTAACCGTGGATTAGGACTATTGGAAATTGCGTCGTTAGATCTGATACTCAACCTCTTAAGTAATACGCAAGAGAGTATTCTCTTTCCAATTTTAATTGGGACAGAAAACGTAATGTTGATTACATTACATACGAGCATATTCAAAAAGTGAATATGAGTGCTATACCTTTTGAGCAGCTTTCTCATGAAGAATCAAACTGAAGAAGAAAGTAAGTACCGGTAACGTCTTTTGTAGAGAATTGACTCAGCTACAATTTATTACTGAGCCTCTATCGGCGACACGTCTACCGCTCTCTGGACCTTCACGAAAAACAGTATTTCGAGTATCAAAAAAGATCTTTGACAAAATTTGAAGGTATTGTGTAAACGTGAGTATTCCAAAAAATATTTCAGAAAGATCATTAAAAATTTTTTTTTTTGACAACTATTACTGTTTCTGCGTCAATAATAACGCATTTTTCGATATGAAACCAGATGTGGTGTGTAAAATTTAATAACAAAACTTTTTTAGTGTTTGTTTTAAGTATAGTGATAAACTGTGATAGACGCAAATAGGATAAAATGAAGATTTCGCGATTTTTTTACATTTACTTTAATAAAAATTGATGCACAATTGCTTTAACCCATACATCATCATATGTTTCTTTCTTATTATGTTCCGGAGGTAATGAAGTAAAAACTAACCACTGTATCGAAAAAAAGTCCAACCAAAAATAGATACAGCTTGAACTATACAGTAATCTTTCATTTTCGAAAAGCGATGAAACTTAAATATTCAATGTGGAGTAGGTGCAGAAGCCCCATGAGAAGTTCTGCGTAGCAAACATATTTTATACACGGTGTTTAAGAAAATTAATAGGTTATCCACACATTTGACTCACCAAAAGAAACAACTGGCTTAAGCTAAACAGGTTCTTAAAGTAAATGTCTCCGAGAAAGCTGGTCTTATAGTGTTTTTCAGATGAACTTATTCAGGCGAACAAACACGAAGTTTTAATTGGCCGTATAAATAGCTGGTTTATATCGTATGTGCTTCATTTGTTATCCAAATTGTTATCCAAATGACCAAGTTTGAGCGCTTAGACCATCTTCTGTCACCTATGCAAGAGTTATTATCACTATAGAAAGTTACACCCCTGAGAAATTAGAGAACTCCAAATCAGGGACTCAGATTAGAAATTAGTTAATAATTTTACAGCACTCTGACATAGAAAAACCAAATTTGGTACATGTCCAGATACATTGAGTCGCACTTGATGGTGTAAAAGAGTTTATTGAAGCATTCTTAGGGATCAGTTAGAAGTGAACACAATAACTTGTTATTTTTCATGAATAATGAGTATATTTGGATAAACTGTCGGTCAAATTTTTAAACATTCTATCTGCTTACGTCATGACATCCCTTATATCAATGACAGTTACAGTTGTCGCGAAGACACATCGTCACTAGGACTTAAAGACGATTGGAATTCGACAATTTGACATTTTCTCGGACAGTGCAAACTTCTCTCTCTTTGTCTCTCTCTCTCTTTCCGTTCTATCTTAGCACAGACCACTCTTAAACTCGAGGAAGGTGTGCTCGGTCACGGAGACAATGACGTTCTTTTGTTCGTGCTTCCAGTGCCTGAAGGCGTAGAAGGAGAGCGTCACGACGAAGATCAGGAGGACGACGCCGAGGGCGCTCAAGGCGGCCGAGTTGAGGTAGGCCGTCGGGAAGCTGCCCCTTATCGAACAGTTCGACTCCTGCTCGTCGCTGCCCGAGGGACAGTGTCGTAGCCCGTCGCACCAGAGCTCGGGGCTTATGCATGCCCCCAGTTCCGGACAACTGAAAAATCAGACGTTTTTAGAAACGATAAAAAAGTACTCTCCGTCCAAACTCAATTTAAGGAGCTTTAAAAGTTTTTACCACGCAGTCTCAAAAATTATGACGAATTAAGTGAACTATGTTTCACTTCCACCCTCAAAATATCCTCGGCTCACCAAACAAGTCACGAGCCCGCTCCCGCGTCGTGGGATAGTAATGTATCGTTATGGGGTCACCAAATTTAGGAATTGTGTGGAAATAAACATTCCCTAAAATTATACGAACAACAATTTTTTGTACGGCATAAATTGAGTTTGGAACGGGCACCTACTGTTGCGATCCATTAATTATTCATATTCTATTTATTTGTCATAAATTGCCGTGTCATGAACTAGTTACCTTGTCCAAAGGGCAAAATTACACACAGTCAGGTACGAGAAATTATTTCCAATATGCTTGAATTTCTGAAGAATGAAGCTGAAACCAATTCATTTTTCACAAGTCCAATAACCAGCTTTAAAGAACGTCTTACGGTAGCAAATAAAATAAGTAATAAAAGTTATCAACAGGTTGTGTGAGAAAGAGAGGAAAATTGGAGTGGGAAGAAGGGAAAAGTTGCCCAAAAATGACAACGAATGAAAGACAATTTGAGGTATCAGATTCCTTTGGCGTTATGTACTCTTCTATATCACTAATTCGTTGTTTTCGAGTATCGTTGTCTTGAAACATGAAAGGGTGACCAATTGCTGTTATTCATGCTATAAAATGAGAATTTAAAAGTAATTGCTGCTCCCAGTCACAGTATGCCACTTACACGAGATACAAAAATGTGTTACAATTGTAGCATAGTCGATCAATTTAAACATCTCTATGACGAAAAAACAACAATGTTTCACTAGGATCTACTGGATCATAGTGTCGCGACCTAATTAAGCGACCGGGGTCATCGTAACCCTTACGAGTTACCGACCTGCAATTACAACTTTTGCAATAATTAACATTAACAATTATCAAACTCTAGTCCACCTGTAATTGCTAATTTTTACTACAAGTCATATCCGCTTCTCGGATATTGAACTCAGCGACAGGTTCACGAGTTAATCACGTGAATACAAGGTAAATCGTCTATTCGGCAGTCTTTACGAGTTCAACAGACCGCCGAATTGGTGATTTAAAAAAAAATATTCAAAGAACCATATCGATCGGGGCTTTTTGGTCATTCAGTCAGTGAGTGGTTAGCCAAGGGTCGCGCGTCCGACATCTGCCCTCGCCTCCCCGGAGTAACAAAGTAAGAGCCCCTTTCTTTTTACGTAACATTTTTTTTGACTTGTTTAATTATCTTCACTTTATTTGTTTTCGATTTGTTCTTATTTTCCTCTTTTTACTTTTCCGCATCCCATTGTATTTAAGTGTGCTAAAATAAACTTATATTTCCCCAATTTTGTTATGTCCTCCACCTCGAGCTACCTCCTAGCACGCTCTCAGGGTGACTTCATCCCCTGGACGCGACAATAGTTAAGTATGAAACACAGTTCACATCTTAAATTTTTTTAGCTTCTAATAAGTGTCGCATGGATGATATGTTCTAGATTAAAATATTGTCCTGTCAGAAGCACATTCTATACACATATGAATTGAATGGTTTGAAAGCTTTTGAAGAACATCATTCTAATTTTAATCTAAGCTAGTGTCTAACATATTCCATACCTGATGAACGTTCCAGGTCTTCTCAAGGTTCAAGTGAGTGCTCTATCATAGTTTCTATATTCCTGCACATTAGAGTTACCGACTAGATTTCAGATTTATCCATTAGGATATTCTAGCTAGAGTGTAGCACAGTTCACATCTTGGAATAAGCCTTGTTTCTAATAACAATCATATCGGTAACACATCAACTTGTTCTTTTTGCCAATGATGAGTTGTTCTTGCGCACATGTTACCATATTCAAGTTTATTTGGACCACTCATGATGACGTCACATTATAATGTGAGAGCACTGGAACCTTATTACGTAGATGTTGATATATTTCGAACCTGAAAAGTCTTTTTAGCTATGAGCAAGGTGTACCGATGTACGGACTTGCACTTGGCAAGGATGGAATGGGGTTTTAACGAATTTATAGCTTTAAATAAGGTTTTTGTGATCATGTCACTCATTATATCGAACTGGAGTCTTCTATAAAAAACCATTTTTCGTTAAAGAGACTTTTTGTGAATAACATGTATTATCTGAGAGACAATTCTTTGCGGGAGTAAAACGGGTAAGTTTTCTTAAGAGTCCATCACCCGATTCAATTTAAGGCGGTTTTAGAGAACCGGCGAAAGTATGATACCACGAACATCATTTGAAATATTCTTTTCAAATAGAAACCACTCGAAGCGAAGAACTCAAATACACATCGGTCTGGTAACGGATTTTTGATATTTTATTTTTGTCCGTTTACAACCGTCCCTAAAGTTGCCCTACTTTACGTACTATTTTCAGATCAAAACACCAAAATAAGAGAAAACTCAAAATTCAGTTACTCGACTGATGTAGAATGATCCTTTATCTCTTCACTGAACCCTATTTCATCTAGAAAAACCTATGATAATGTAACATTGTCTAAGTTATTTGATGTGCTAGAAAACAGTACTATTGGAAAAACCTATATCCGCTATTTATTTAATATACATAAAAACTCAAAATATTGTAACGCGAAATGTAAACAGCAGCGCGAAATGTGTTTACTCTTATCGGACCTCGGCGGCTTACCTCAAAGGAACGCCGCTACGCTTAATTGAGTCCGGCAACATCTTATTAAGGAAAAATGATTTATGACTTTCTGGACCTTTCTACATAAAAAAAGAAGGTTCGTGTTATTTCAGGAATTATCGCGAATACAATTGAGATGTATATAAGCGGGCTTGCGGTCGGAGATTAGAGGGGATGTGAAGCCGTGAGTGAATAAATAAGGCGAAAGACTGACCAGTGAAATAAATTATATTTAAGAGTGATATAACTTAATTAGCTAGGAATTAGTTAAGATAAATTAATTAGTGTGTAGTGTAAAATTAGGACAGTGTAAATAAATTAGAAATAAACGTTACAATATATTATCAAAAATGGTGAAAAAATCAAAGAGCATTGATATTTGAAAAGAATTGAAACAGGGCTGCTGTCCGTCACCTACACCTACAGTATTCAAAATATATAAAAAGGGAACCATTAAAAGTTGGAGCAGGAAGTGTATACGAATAGGTTTAGAAATAGGAGAGGAATGTCTACATAATCTGCTATTTGCCGATGATCAGGTGATATTCGCAAATGATGAGGATAATGTGGTTTTCCGAAAACTTGTAGAGGAGTATGCAAAATGCGGCCTCCAAATAAATATGACAAAAGCAGAATATATTTGCATAGGCAGTAACTCACAGAATATAAAGCTAAATGTCGGGAAAATAAAATATTGTAAAAAATTTAAATATTTAGGCAGCCTGATATCATGTGACGGAACATGCGATCGAGGCATACAGAAGACTAAATTACATGTATATAGATCAATCGTTGAACCTGTGATAACTTATGGATCAGAATATTGACAACAACAAAAACAAACGAAAATTAGAAGTTGCAGAAATGGAATACTTCAGAAGAGCTCTTGTAGGGTATCACGTTTAGAGCATATACGAAATTACATAAGACAAAGAACACAAATGAGTAGCATAATCGAGAGAATCACAGAAAGACAACTTAGTTGGTACGGAGAATGAGAATGAACGACGAGAGGTGGCTAAAAAGAGCCTTGAATTACCGCCCACTAATTAAACGAAAATAGGAAGACCCAGATATACCTGGGAAGAGGTATTCGAGATGCCATGACAAGACTTCATCATAATGATTGGATTTATAGACAATATTGGAAGTTGAAATGCGGGATGGTTACAAAAACTGGATTACTTATGTGAGTACTTTAATACTTTAAACGTTAATATACCAAGTTCTGGTAATTTTATCGCTAAGAAATTGAATATTTTATGGAATCTTTCAAAGGAGTTCTTACAGGACTATAACAGGCATTGAAGCTCATTAGGAAATGAGAATAGTAGTAAACTATCAAATCTCCAAAAATCATTCCTCCAGAGCCCCGCATTTCCATTTTAAGCGGCTTATAATCACGATCGACCATCTTCCTTCCCCCGTCGGGTTTTCGCAGCCGATTAAAATTTTCAACAGGATGTTTACGACCGCCTCCCTTTCTCAACTCCATTTAAGGGCTTCGAACTTTGCGATGTTTGCTTCCGAACTTTAACTATGTGGCATTAAGTCCGGGGGTGTGGGCGTTGATTCGTCCCCGAGTTCCGTTATAGTGTTTTGTTAGGCTTTTCCGGACTTTGTCGAAATTTTAATACCACCGCCCTATTTATTTCTCGTAAGAATGAACAAAACGTGGAGTTAATTGGCAGAACTACCAGATTCTTTAGTTTAGGTGGAGTTTATGAGACGCAGAAAACCACGCATAAAGGAGTGAATTTATAACAAAAGGGATGAAAATGCGTTCGAGAATTTAATGAATTTCTTAATCACATGACGTGAGATTTGGAAAAAAAGGATTTTTTTGTCGTCATTAGAGTTAATGAGTGTAAGAAGCTAAAGAGCAACAAGAGATTTCTGGAATGAAAGTAATTGATAAAAGTAATTAAGTGTGGAAAGAATGTTAGAAAAGAATGAAACTTAATGGAACTAGATAGGTACCTTTACAGGACAATTTGAAATATCTGAAAATAAAGGCAAACTTAAAAATGCCAAGAAGAAATTATGTATTAAAGGAGACTGCACCAAAATATTCAATAAAAATAAAATGAAACATGAATCAGTAAAATAGATGTAAGGCGAGAAGTATGAATTCAAAAGTATGTTATCAAAAACTGGTTACGAACTACCCATGATAGATTGACATGAAGAAACAATGGCTTAATTGAAAGGAAATATACAGGAAAGGTAAAACCAAATAACTATTTTTTATAAAGACACTACCAGATAATACGTTGTAATACAAATAGGTAACGTAAAAGTAGAATATGCATTGGATCCGTATTATGATCATTTATGAATATATGATTTTTATTGGAAGGAATCTAGGACATTAATGGACCACACGAGATTAAACAATTCCACTCAAAAGTTAAAAGGGAAATGTAAAATATCCAAAATCCTATTCTATTCTATTAATAGTCATACCAGACACTACCAAATAATGAAATAAAACCAAATGAAGAAAATGAAAAATGAAGCTGAAAACATCTTAACCAACAAAAATTAAGAGATATCGGGTGAATGAATACATCGACCATACGACTTTTAATTACCAGACATCGTGCGGAAACTCTGCTACTAGCTATTGGAAAATATAAATAAAAAATATTCAAAATATCGACACATCGAAGATTTAAATACATACAAACCAGCATTAATCAAAGGGAATAACCAAGATGAAATTGAAATTGACAGCTTGCACAGACATACCTATTGGGAGAACAGTACTTCAGAACGTTTAGTCGGTATTACTATTTCTTATCCTTCAGAGGAGGTAAAAGTTTGTTGCAAAATTTAAGGCCGTCAGTTACACAATAGTTCTTCTTAGATTAGATCGTAAACTAAACAATCTCAAAATTATTCAAGTATATGGACAAACTGAAATTAATGAAATCTGCATTAAACTAGAAATCACTATCATCGCCGTAGGGAACGGGGATATTAAAGTATCACTTGGAAACACGGTGTATGCGAAAAAATGAAAGGGAAAATTGCCGGAAGTGTTCGTCGTTTATAATGAATACATACCATACACATGAACTCACCACATACGCCTTGGAAGTATCCTGGAGACAGATCGCGAAACTAAATAGATTACATATTGACCAATTCTCGTTGAACATCTTTTCTTCGAGCAGTAAAAACTTTATTAGCAGCAATATGTGGATCAGACCAAAGTAAATAATTCGCCATAACAAGTTTCAAACTTAAAACACCCCAAGTTACAACTGCAAAAAAATACTAACAGGGCAAGAGAAGAACTTCTCAGAGAGAGTAAAGCCTTCATATATTCCCAAATAGAATATATAATACCTTAAGAAACATGAGACGCCATGAAACATTGCGTAGTAACAAGCAACAGAACTACGAAAGAGGAACACCCAGTAGAGCAAAGGTACTGAATATTAGATGAGATATTTCAGATTATCAGGAATAGAAGACTTAATTCTCAAAATGATATGTACATAGAAGGGGAGAGAGTGAAATTAAAAATTTGAAATAAGACAATAAACCGAGGAGCCACGAAAGTTAAACCATATTTCTACTCAGGTATCTACAAAGAAACAGAATCTCAGACTCTATTACGTCGATCGAACCAAGTGATTTCTTTAGAAAAATAAAATATCTAACCAGAGTCTTTGTAGTCGTCCAAGATTATACTGGCACTTTGAAGGAAAACAAAAAGGCATTCCCAAAGTACAGAAATGTTATTGCGAAGATTTGAACAAGGCCTATAAAAATTATGACTATGTCAATTACGGTGCCAATATAGAAAAAGAGGGAAACATTTTTGACAGTGTAGTTAGATTTAACTACACTGTCTTTACTTCCGATTGGAAGTAAACAAAACTCAAATGTAATGAAGCATCAGATTGAAATACAATAACAGAGTAAAATCTGTAGAGGAACCAGAGATAAAAATGATCCACTTACTCGACAATAAAATGTGACATACGTGACAGTGTTCCCACAATCCATCATCGATATTCTTTACAAAAACGGTAGCTTGCACAAATACAGCAGCAATACAGCTTCACAGCTAGTACATTTACAGTGTGTGCGATTATTTAGATGCCGTTGGTTAAGCATTGGGCTGATGGGTCTCTTAAATAATCGACCGGTAACAGACAAGTTAAGAGAATTTAAAATTCTCCTATACAGATACTTTATTGATTGTAAAAATGCTTTGATAAAGATATATATGGAGAATAGAAGGAAATATTCATTTATCTCAATAAATCGGCAAAAAATTGTTACGGTACGTTTTTCCTACCCCAAATTAGCAAGTCCGATTTAATTCCATCTGATATCTTGATCGTTATTTTAAACGAAACCAGCCTGAATATAAAGGTGACGTTGCGAAATACCCCCTATCCCAAATGGCTTTGTCCAAACCAGACGCAAAAGCGCTTCGCAATTCGGGCAGCATGTTTGTTTATTTAATGGGACGTGTGGTAACTTTAACGTGGGATAAAAGCGTCACGATGTCTGCGACTGTTTTACGACAAGACTATTATAAGTAGGAATCTAGGATTTTGGTAGATTAATGTTGTATGATTGAGTCATAAGCTGTGTAAGTGTGTAAGAGATTCTCCGGTTAGTTTAGCTGCAATCTCACCGTAAGCGAAATGCAAAACTCTCAAATCTGTCCCATTTTGGCATTAGAACTTTTTACGATTTACTTCCGTTTTGAGAATATCTGAAGAAGAAGACGAGCGGTGTACGTGATCGATAGGGTCTTGTGGTGGGAGAGTAGAAATTGTAAAAGTGGGGTGCTAAGAAAGCTCAGATAAGTCGAGTCAATAAAGAGAAAGGGTGTAAGTTCAATGATTGGCTGACGCGTCACGTCCGGTCATAGGGAAAGGGTAATTCTAGAGAGGAGATGAGACTGAGAGGGACTGGTCTCTGGGACCCGAGAGGGTTCGGATGGCTGGGACACTTTGGCCCAGTTATCTAGTTTTTTGGTCATTTTAGTGAAGTATAAGTCAGTTGGGATTCGGTCCGGGACTTTAAAAGCGTTTAGATCGGTAATTTTGACAAACTTCTGCTGGATAACCCCAAAATCTGAGGGGCCCATGTAAAAAACTAGACGTTGTAAATCTGTTTGGTGAAATCGTGGTTCGGTCGAAATAACGTTAAACGATATGTTTGTTGGTACGCGTCGTCAATAACGCCAAACGGTGTGTGTTTGTTTGGTACGCTGCTATCGCCTACTAGTCCAGTCGGCTTAGATATTGGTGTGGTTTTTGCTTGATGTAAACCAGATTATTTTTGAAGTTGGTTAAGAAAAATGTGTAGATTCAGAATATCTATATGCTGCGTGCGAAAAATAACGGGAAGTTTGTTCAAATAAATGAAAACTGCAAAATCACTCATTTTCTCTCCAGAAATCAAGCGCAGCTTGAAAACGAAGGCTCGGACGAAAAACTATGACTAATAACTTTTTGTTTATTTTGAAATTTTACTTAAGGTGAGTGTATTGCTGAATTGAAAATTGCGATATTTACATTGTAAAATGGCAAAAACCACTTAAAAATAAATTTTCAGTTAGAGACGCAATAAACAAAGCAAATATTAATAATTATTTATGACAATTTGGATTTGAGTAGATGCATGTCTGACGAATGCGTATGCATGATCCGGTGATAGTGCGACTAATAGTTTTCCCTAGGCGAATTAATTAACTAAACTAAACACGAAAATTTCGATCCAATATAACTTTTGTAAAAAAGATCTCAGATGATGCCTGAATTTTTGGCATACTTACCAAGACCGCTCAAATGATAGGAAATCCAAAAAGAGCAATTTTTTTATTTTTACAACCATTTTATAATTTTCTGAAAATTTCGCGTTAATTAACAATAGTAAAAAAAGGCTAAATATTGATCAAAAATAAAAAACTTTTTACTTTTAAAACGTTTTTTTTTACTTTAATAGTGCTTGGAAGTACGGTCATTTTTCCAATTGTTAGACTGCGATATCTTTATTAGGTCCGGAGATATACCGAGGTAAAGTTATTAACAATTTACGGGTTAACTATGTGGCATATCGACATTTAACAAAACGCGATAGACACCTTATTATATGTACTTATGAGGGGCATATGTGCGTATAACAGTGTAATCGATTAACCCCTTGATTTTTAATTCGGAAAGTAGTGAAAACGCACGAATTTCGCCACGGCGGAGGAATGCGCGATGGTGGCGGTAGCGGTGTACGGCGCGCTGGAAAATGTGTTCGTGTGCTTCAAACTCGCTAACGCAGAAAAATTGTGGTTTTCTCAGCAACGGAAGCTCCGATTGACATGAACTTTTTTTTAAATCGATACAGCACACTGACAGACTACCAAATATGGAGGTCTTATTGAAATATATTCATATTTTTTTCACTAAATTCGATAATTAAGATAATAATCAATATTTATTTGCATGTTTCAGTTCTCAATTGATATTTATTGGCATATGTTGATATCTTTTCTTACATAACATTTTATACATTGATAGTTATTTAAACAATAGCCGGCTTAGAGTATTATTTAAATAAAATTTTGATTTTTAGAAGGGAATCGAAGCCGGCCGTTACTTGTCCGCTACTGCGCATGCAGCACTTGCTTGTAAATCTAGCCACACTGCCGATATCCCTGGAAAGCGGACCTTCCTGATTTTAAAGTGTACCTATTCGTAACTGAAATATTGATGTGATTCGAATAATTACATTTTATATACAAACAAAACAATCGCTGGAAAAAATATTCAGTAACCTTCATTCCAATTTAAATTTATTGTTAAGATTCGATATAATGTTTCAATACTGCTCAATACGCAATACATTCTTTGAAAGAAACTATGTAGTTATTTTTTAAAATTAAAAAAAATTAAACAAATTGTAGAAAATATCTACAAATTCTAAATTTATAAAATTAATATTTATTATCTAAATTTGCAAAGGCTTCCTGTGTGTATATCAATATCTCGATACCAGTACAAATATACAATATGTTATTTTTTAATCTAACTTTATCTTAAGACAACTGAAATATGCAAATAATTATTAATTATTATATTTATTATCGAATTTAGTGAAAAAACTATGAATATATTTCAATAAGACCTCCATATTTGGTAGTCTATCAATGTGCTATATCGGTTTAAAAAAAAAGTTCATGTCAATCGGAGCTTCCGTTGCCGAGAAAACCACAATTTTTCTGCGTTAGCGAGTTTGAAGCACATGAACACATTTTCCAGCGCGCCGTTCACCGCTACCCCCACCATTGCGCACTCCTCCGCCGTGGCGAAATTCGTGCGTTTTCACTACTTTCGGAATTAAAAATCAAAGGGTTAATCAATTACACTGTTATACGCACATATGCCCCTCAAAAGTACATATAATAAGGTGTCTATCGCGTTTTGTTAAATGTCGATATGTCACATAGTTAACCAGTAAATTGTTAATAAATTTACCTCGGTATATCTCCGGACCTAATAAAGATATCGCAGTTTAACAATTGGAAAAATGACCATACTTCCAAGCACTATTAAAGTAAAAAAACTTTTTTTTATTTTTGATCAATATTTAGCCTTTTTTTACTATTCTTAATTAACGCGAAATTTTCAAAAAATTATAAAATTTGTAAAAATAAAAAATTTGCACTTTTTGGATTTCCTATCATTTCTGCGGTCTTGATAAGTATGCCAAAAATTCAGGCATTATCTGAGATCTTTTTTACAAAAGTTATATTAGATCGAAATTTTCGTGTTTAGTTTAGTTAATTAATTCGCCTACGGAAAACTATTGATCGCACTGTCACCGGATCATGCATACGCATTCGTGAGACATGCATCTACTCAAATCCAAATTGTCATAAATAATTATTAATATTTGCTTTGTTTATTGCGTCTCGAACTGAAAATTTATTTTTAAGTGGTTTTTGCCATTTTACAAAGTAAATATCGCAATTTTCAATTCAGCAATACACTCACCTTAAGTAAAATTTCAAAATAAACAAAAAGTTATTAGTCATAGTTTTTCGTCCGAGCCTTCGTTTTCAAGCTGCGCTTGATTTCTGGAGAGAAAATGAGTGATTTTGCAGTTTTCATTTATTTGAACAAACTTCCCGTTATTTTTCGCACGCAGCATATAGATATTCTGAATCTACACATTTTTCTTAACCAATTTCAAAAATAATCTGGTTTACATCAAGCAAAAACCATCTACCTACCCTTTTCTGGTTCCGCCGTTTGGGCTATACAGCGTGTCGATACGCGCTAACCCGAGAGAGATACTGGGAAGCAGCGAACATCAAGGGGCCTGCGACACCCGGAAATCAGTGTTTGTGATAAGCGCCAGTGCAAAGGTATTCATTGCACAAAAAGGCGTATTCAAAACATTAAATCTATCGATCGAATATTTCCTTGTTACCAGACATTGTGATTTAGACATTGGTAATTTGCGTGATTTAGTTAAGGGAATCTGTGACTTACTGACACAGTTATGTAGTTTATAAGTTTTGTTCGTTATGAATTACGTATCTGTCTTACGATTTGATCTACGAACGATCTAGGAAGATCGT
Source organism: Cryptocephalus moraei (assembly GCA_946251905.1). Lineage (NCBI taxonomy): Eukaryota > Metazoa > Arthropoda > Insecta > Coleoptera > Chrysomelidae > Cryptocephalus > Cryptocephalus moraei. The sequence continues at coordinate 4,665,351 of OX276452.1, forward strand.
CCGTATTTATTAGGTTTAAGTTGGTATCTGTATAAGATCGATTTATTTGTGCTTTTGAAAAATATTAGACTTACTCAATTAAACCGCTATAATCCAAATATTGATTTTCTTTCTACCCGACCCAGAGATGATCATTTGCTAGCCGGCATTAGGAGCTCAATTACAATTACAATAACAATCGTTACAAAATAAACAACTTTCGCGGTGCAAACAGTAAAGAAGGATTAATCGCCGTCATACAGAAAGCAGTAAAAGAAGTCAATTACTCGGTCTAGATTTAAATATATCAAAAACCTAAATTATGCTACTGGATATACAACATAATAATCATCCGAAATACCATAAATTTTCGAATCGCTTCAAAATTACAAAGAAAATAGGTTTACCTATGATCACTATTAACTAGAGATCGGATTACACCATTTTCACTCACATATTTAACCCATTCTCACTGGTTTCTTCATATTTCACCTAGAATCTATTAGTACCGCATGTTTTCGCTCTACTCGCTATTATTTACAATATTTCTCGTTACCTCAGAAAAGTTCATGAATCAACCTGTGGCAAATGAACGTTGCATTGCCACAGGTATTCCCACATAAACTCAAAGAAAAAATTGTAAACATTTTCAGCAATAACCCATGCTTTCAACATTTGTGCCAAACTTATTAATGACTGAAGTAAACCTTTACCAGATAAAATAAGTACTAATGTAACAAGCAAATTCCCTTAGTTTATTACCCAGTTACGTCAGTGAATGTGGAACTGTTGCGCCTATAAAAATATGAAAATGTTATATAATGCTGATTATTATCGATATGTTGTTCAACAACTGATTAAATGTATATTGAATTTGGAGTAAAAAATTATAAATTACTAAAAGTTACCTAGTGAACAACAAATGAAATTATAAGACTGAAAGTGTCAGAAGTTACTAAACATACAGCGATAACAAGATATAACACAATCTCTAACTTTGTATAAAACTAAATTTAGAATCTGAAACAACAAACAAGAAAATTAAAAAACAATCATGGAGCGAATTACGATATTATATATGAAAGAATTGTAACCTCTTTCAACCCATTAAAACCGTAAATATGGCATATTGCTGTAATGGGATTTCAGATAATTTTGTAACAACATGTAAACTGAAAATCGGCTGTAATCAATCTCGAAATAGAAAAAATTGCTAAATCGTCATTTTCCATTTCTTTGAAATTAGATTACAGATAAATGCAAGATAAATTGGTTTTTAGATAATTGGATAATGGAAAATAATAAGATTTTGGACAATAATCTGTTACATTTCGAACTAAAAATAAAGTCCATACCTCGATTATATTGGGAGAAATTGCGAAATATATAATCTCGTTCCATTTTTAGACTATTTTTTTGTTTCACATATATTATGAATCCACTCAAGATCAGGATAAGATCGGAAGTAAGCGCGAAAATCTCACTATACCCTTTTACCACTTAAAATCGAATTGTTGAAATACTGTCGCAATAATATTCGACCTTAAATTACCGTGATCGGGGTTACGACAATTAATACAAATTAAGGGCGACGTGCATAATTGAAAATTTGTATTACTTAATAATTGCTTCACGAATATCTCAATAGAGCGCCGGTGCACAAGTTCATCTGTTGCTAATTGTGTATTACAATTATATATATTAATATTAACTGTAGTACTCAAACAATATCGCGGAATCTGGCATGAACAAAATATAAATATAGCCGGTCAAATCAAATCAGGATCAGTTGATCAATGGCCTTAGCGAACATCGCGACTTAGCCGTCCAGCGTCCCGGTCGCCGTCGCAACCATAACATTCATCCTCGAATCCCGGGAAATCATGTGATAGCCCACTTTTTCGTAACGAAGTCACTTCTGTCTTGTGCTGTTTTTACATAATTAATTTTTCTCTTCTCTTAAAATATCTCTTAGATATTTTCGAGCACTTTGACTCTACTTGTATTTTTTATTGACGCAGGAGTAAATAGACATTTTTTAACCTTTTCCTGTTGTCAATCTAGCGCACTGTCCGAGAGACTTCATCCCCTAAGCTTGAGAATACACTAAGAACAGCTGCTGCATAATCATTTTTGTGTAATTGTGATTAGAGAATGATGTCGATATCTCTATTATATCGGAATATGTAACGAAATATATTCAAATTAGGCGGTACCACCTTTACGTCTTTCAAATCAAAATATCGAAAAATTCAAAAATTCTGTATTTAAATTATGTTGACGATTAACATTAGATTAACTTGTTATATTATTATGGATTAACTTAAAATACAAATTTCGAAAAAAAGTCCTTAACCAGCCTCTACAATACAGTACGAATACATCCTGAAAATTTCAAGTTCAAAGTTCAGAACAAAGCCTTTCATAGGATAAAAATGAGAGTATATTTTAAGTGTAAAAGTTAATGTTTTTGCCGAAATTTATGAGGAAACTTAATCGATTCTCTTAGTAGAATTTACTAATAATTTTGGCTCACCTGTGTGGACATTCCGGAGGAGTGATCATAAGTAACGACGTCGGGAGTATGAGGGCGGGATTCTTGGATACCTCCATCCACGTCACGACGAAATTTCCGGTCTCCCTCCTCACGAACTCTATTATAAAACTTCTATAATTATTACCCTGCAGCTTTTTGTACCTATAGAGGCTCCATCCCTCGGAGAACATCTCCACCACGTCGTCCACTGACTCGTGATGAGGGCAAATCACGTATACATCCTCTGTTCTTCCTGCAGGATAAACGAGTATCCTGTTTTTGCTCGGGCAGAGCCTTAAGTCCGACTTCTTGGTGCCCTTAACTTTCAGGTAGATGAAGTTACCGTCTTCTTCGGGTTCTATCAGCCAAGGTTGCTGCAAGCAATACCTGACGGTTTGGTTCTGGTAGAATCTTTCTTCGTTTTGCTTTAAGCTTTGCTCGTTGTTCCTGATCGTTATCTCTCCACTAGATCCTTTCAACCTCCTGTTCTTCCATGGGTTCAAGCAGTTGTTCTCGTTCGGTATATATTCAAAGTTCGCGTCGAAGAAATAGTTTGTGTGATCGTCCACTATATTCATATTCCGTATGGAAAATTTCACGATTACTTTACTAGAAGTTTTGGTCACGATAGTAAAGGGATCCGTTATGTTGTGGCAGAGGCAGTCGCGCTTGATCTCGACATCCTTCCAAGGAAACTCTAAGATTGATATGCTAGCGGAATCATCATTATCAGGAAATTTACATTCCCATCTGTTTGCTTCTTGGTCGTACGACGAATAACACTCTTTAGATCCGAACTGCGCCTTGTTTAAAGTCACTTTAAGTCTCTGCTGGTCGTTGGACTCGAACTGATAATTGCAGGTCAGGTCCTTCTGTCCGCCTCGTCCGAAGAGGAACGTTATCCTGGGAGAGTAAAATCTGCCGTTCTTGACGTTCTTGAAGAGTCTGTCGCAAGGGTTTATGGATATCTGAGCCCCTTCTTGGGATAAATCTACAAACTCGTACCTCAACACGAAGTTTACCGGATAGAGCACGCTTCCGTACTTTATCGAGTGGGATATCGTCATATCCGAGCGGGTGCTGACGTAGCTTTCGGCGAGGCCGCACGGTCTGGTGAGCCTGGAGGAGTTCTTAAGCAGTGTGTGGTCACACAACTTCGGTTTGTCGTCTTTGCAGAACTGACCTATCAACGGAGCGGTCTTCTCGTTTTTGATGTCGCCGTCCCATATCTGGAGCTCCACGTCACATTCTCCTGAGGTGAAGTCGTCCACCCGCTCGTTGGTCACGTGGTATTTTATGAACGATATCCAGATTATGTCCTTAGGTTGGCCGCGAAAGTGGTAGTGGCAAGTGGTGTTGGGCGGCAGGGAGTTCAAAGGGCTCTCCAAAAGGCCAGAAGTGTTGTCGAAAGTTGATACGAGGAACTCGCACTTCTTACCTTGCTCTATGTAGGTTGGGGATTCCTTTTTCACGTAGACTACCTAGAAGACGAGAAAGAGAGGATCAAAACATGTAGGGTGTTGAAAAAGTACCGTCTAAGCCAGTGCAATGAAAAGAAAATATAAACGATTTTAAACAACGTCTATTATTTGTCTTCTAGATGGCAACAATAGGATTTTATTAGCACTTTATTGGTCGGATAAGTTAAAGAAACACCCAAACTTAATATTGAGATCAATTTAAATTATGTAACACATACAATGTGTACGTCTTGGTGATAGAGGTGCTACCCAACGTAGCTCATTCGGCACTATCAATTAGGAGCGTGGACGTTAGGACATATTGTATTCATTTTATGTAACGCATGGTAAATCTATTACAATATCAGATCCTCCATTTTTTTGTACTCATCAAAATACAATCGAAATTTACTAAGAATAAAATTGAAAACATTGAATTGAAACATTACATGATGCGAATTTATATGGGGCATCAATAGTGTATCTCACTCATAACCGGAAATGTTGCCATTTTAGAAAATGAAATTTTAGAAAAACAAAAATTGTTTCTTATTTGTTCTATTTATTCTTTTAATCCAGAGCTTAATACTTTTACCGAAAACTTTTAGTGTTATCAAACTACCTGAGGCATAAACGATGGTTTCCTTAAGTTTGACGTACCGTTCGTCCGTTTGTTTTACTTTTGCAACGGAACCAGGCTCGTATATTATCGACCATATTACGATAATATCCACCAAAACTATACATAACTACTTCATATGTGGCGTTATCGCATCCTAGTAAAATTAACGACCCTTGATTTTGTCGCGGTAATCGGGAGCTAGACTAAGGTTATAGAAGAAAAGGTAAACTTTTATAAATATTTTCCGGCGCGTTTCTCAATTTCGAGCAAGAAAATCTAGAAGTGTACAGATTATGACAAATCAGATAAGTAGTCAACACGGAAAGACAAAATGTATCAAAGATGGTTTTTCATATATTTTCTATTAATAGAGCAATGATCAGTTTTATAGGAAGCAACATCCATCAAAATTGATTTAAATTTAGTGGAGACTCAACTGAAAAGACGAACTGAGGGATACAAGAAATATTAGTTCATGTTATAAATCATTGCATAGGGAATATATCTCAGGGTGTCCAAACATCCATGCAGAAGTAAATTGTTTTATATATTTATAAATTAGGAAAAAAGTTATAAATTATTTGAATTTATCCTGAATTTAAATTATATAATTATATATGTGCAACTCAACCATGTAAGTTGTACATGTATCTTTGGTGAATTTGGTGTTACCTGTAAGTTACCAAATATACAGTGAAAATGGTCGACCCTAAATTGCACCTACAGGTACAAAATTAAAATTTAAGTAGGGACGTCATATCAAGAATTTGTTGAGGGTATATCCTATCCCAACTCAGGGGTCGTACATCATTTTGATATTATCTTAATTGCACACTTAATATATTTCCTAAATGTTTTTAAACCTGCATCCGTTATAAGACTTTCAGAAATTAGTTTATTTTAGTAGCGATTGTTTTAATGAATCTATAAAAAATGTATCAATATTACACAAAAATGTTGCTCGTTTTAAATATACGCAAGTAGTTGCTAATCAATGCGGAATATGCTGTTTTGTGTTTTTTTGTGGTTTTTATACGTTTCCTTTTTTCTGTTTTGTCTGATCTATATAAATATATAATATTATTGTAATGCGAGAAGTAAACAAAGCGACACATGTTTACTCCTTCAAAAGAATAACTACGACGCGTACAAGACAGGTGCATGAACAGGTGCATGAACATTTCCTGCGTAGGCGTTCTAGAATATACTAGAACGTTCTTTATCGGGGTTGGGGGTGTATATATAAGGGGGCTTGTGATCGAGGGAGTTAGTTAGAACTAGAGAAGCAGAAGTGAACGCGACATACGATCCGAAAGCGGAGCAGTACAAATAAATTATGTAGTGTCTAGTCTAGTGTACAAGTAGTTTAGTGTGTTAAATAAATTAGTGTTCAATTAATGTAAATAAATTATAAAATAAACGTTACATTGGTGTCAGAAGTGGGATCATGAAGAAGTTACGCGAACTAAAAGTGGCCGAGTTAAAAAAAGAACTCGAGGAACGGGAATTGGAAACAGGAGGGAGGAAGACTGAACTCCAGGACCGGCTCTCAGCATTTTTGAAAGAAAATGGCCAGGACCCGGAAGTTTTCGAGTTCGAAGACGATGACATCACGAAGCAAATGGCTGCCCAGAGGGAAGAAATCGCCGCCCAGAGGGAAGACATCACTGCTCAAATCGCCGCCCAGAGGGAAGAAAGCGCCGCCCAGAGGGAAGACATCACTGCTCAAATCGCCGCCCAGAGGGAAGAAATCGCTGCCCAGAGGGAAGAAATCGCCGATCAGAGGGAAGACATCACTGCTCAAATCGCCGCCCAGAGGGAAGAAATCGCTGCCCAGAGGGAAGAAATCGCCGATCAGAGGGAAGACATCACTGCTCAAATCGCCGCCCAGAGGGAAGACATCACTGCTCAAATCGCCAGCCAGAGGGAAGACATAATTACTCATATTACTGCTCAAATCGCCGCCCAGAGGGAAGAGATATCCGACCAGATGGAGGCTCAGCGTAAGGAGATTGAAGAGAAGATCAAGCAGTTGGAAGAACGACTAGAACAAGTCAGTAGCGGCGAGGGGAAAGACGACGAAAGTAAACAGAAGACGAAGCAGTTGGAAGAACGACTAAGGCGAGTCAGTAGCGGCGAGACGAAGGAAGAAATAAAGGCGGACGTTCAACAGAACTCGATATGCACCAATCGAGTGACGCCCCCAACGTTCGACGGAAAAATTCCGTGGGCCAGTTACAAGAAGCAGTTTGAGGCGGCAGCGGAGGCTAATGCTTGGTCCCCTCACGAGAAAGCCGTTTCCCTAACGGTAGCGTTACGTGGAGAGGCGTTGGAAGTTCTCCAGACGCTATCCACCGAAGAAGCCGGGAATTACAATGAGCTGCTGAGGCGACTGGAAATGCGGTTCGGCCAAACACATCTGGAGCAAGTCCATCAATCCCAGATGTCCAATCGCCGTCAGAGATCGAACGAGACCCTGCAGGAGTTCGAAGCGGACGTAGCCAGACTAGTGAGGTTGGCGTATCCCACGGCGCCGGAACAGATGATGGAGTGCCTCGCAGTGCAGACGTTCGTGAGCGGGCTGCGGGACCAGGAACTGCAGATGGCCCTGAGGCTAGCTCGACCGAAAACAGTAATGAACGCGCTCGCCATCGCACTAGAACATGAGGCAGCAATGGAAGCGTCCCGCATTCACGGTTGTGCTCGAGCTGTTACCGAGGAGGTAGGCACAGAAAAACTCGTGGAGAAGGCCGTCCAGCAGATCATGGAGTTGCTGTCAGCACAGAAGACGCGGCCCAAAACAGCGGTGCCGGCAAAGGCCCCGAAAAAACTAATGCGGGTCGATAAAAGGGAGGGGACGTCGACCCGTGGCAATAGGAACCCCCGGGCCAGTATAGCCTCGTTTTCCCACCAATTGGGGAGCGCGTACGTCGATGGCACTATCGACGGGAGATCCCACGCCATGCTTGTGGACACGGGAGCTACGAAGACGATCGTACGCTGGGAAGTTGTGAGGGACCGTAGGAAGATTAGGCCAAGTAGGTGGCAATTAAGAACTGCCACTGGGGAGAAGGCAGTAATACACGGTGATGCGATGGTTAGCATGACGTTGGGACGAGTAAAGTTTGACCATCCTGTTCTCATAGCCGAAATTGAGGAAGACGTCATACTGGGAATGGACGTCATGAGGAATCATGGATTCCACTTGGATTTCGGACACCGAGTGTTGAGGATCGGTCAAGAAGAATTACTGCTACACAATCGTGACAACTTTGTGTTAGACGTAATAATGGCAGAAGATGTGATTCTCCCAGAACGAAGCGAAACGATCACCTCTACCTGTCTGAGGGGTGTTGTGGAAGAGGGAATTCCAGCCGTGATCGAACCAGAAAACGATGACAATCGACTGGCTCGGGGGGTACTGGTAGGAAAGGCGCTCGTTACTCTCTCAAGTGAAGTGCCTGTGCGACTACTCAACATCAATCAGTACCCGGTCACCATCAAGAAGGGTACATGTATAGCCGCTTCAGCCATCGTAAGGGGCGTTAGTGAGGAAGAAAGGTCCAAACACACTCCGCAGGACTTGAAACAAATTCTTTCCCAGACCAGTGCGTTTCTCTCGCCCACACAGAAACAAAAGGCCCACGAATTAATAAATAAGTACCAGGACATATTTACCACCGAGAATGGAAAGCTGGGAAAGACCAAGGTCGTGACACATAAAATTGACACGGGCGAGACACGACCGATTCGACAAACAGCAAGACGACTACCTTTGGCCAAACGGGAGGAAGCCGAGAAAATTATAAAGGACCTAGAGCGGGACGGGGTCATCGAGCCGTCAAGCAGTCCATGGGCCTCGCCAGTAGTACTGGTGAAGAAAAAGGATGGGACTACTCGATTCTGTGTAGACTACCGGCAGGTGAACAGTGTCACCAAAAAGGACAGCTACCCGCTACCACGTATCGACGACACACTCGATACCCTTGCTGGATCCACGATATTTTCGACCTTGGATTTAAAAAGCGGCTATTGGCAAGTCGAAATGGACCCTGCCGATAAGGAAAAGACGGCATTTACCTTCGGTAACGGCCTGTGGCATTTTACAGTCATGCCATTCGGACTTTGTAATGCCCCAGCGACGTTTGAGAGGCTGATGGAGAGCGTGCTAATGGGTCTGACGTGGAAAACGTGCCTAGTCTATTTGGACGATGTCATCGTGATGGGCAAGACCTTCGAAGGACATGTGAAAAACTTAGAGGACGTCTTCCAGAGACTGCAAGGTGCGGGACTGAAACTGAACCCTAAGAAATGTCAGCTCTTCAGAAGGAAGGTCTCATACTTAGGGCACGTAGTGAGCAGAGAGGGCGTCGCCGTTGATCCGGACAAGACAAGTACGGTGAAGGAGTGGCCAATACCGGTAGATAAACACCAGTTGAGGAGTTTTCTGGGCCTCTGCACGTACTACCGACGATATGTCCGGATGTTCTCCGACGTCGCTAAGCCGTTGACAAGGCTCACGGAAGAAGGACGAAACTTCTGTTGGGATGAGGAATGCCAGTCTGCCTTCGACGAGCTGAAGAGGAAGTTGACCAGTGCCCCAGTGCTGAGTTTTCCTCTGCCAGAAGGACAGTTCATCCTGGACACCGACGCGAGCAATGTGGGAATTGGAAGTGTTCTGTCGCAGCGCCAGGAGGGACAAGAACGTGTCCTTGGATACTTCAGCAAGGTACTCTCCAAACCAGAAAGGAATTACTGCGTCACCCGGCGTGAATTATTGGCCATCGTCAAGTCCATCGAGCACTTCCATAAATATTTGTGTGGAAGGAGGTTTCTGATCCGGACCGATCATGCTGCTCTTAAATGGCTCCTCCAGTTTAAGAATCCCGAAGGACAGATCGCTCGCTGGATCGAGAGGCTCCAGGAGTATGACTTTGTCATAGAACATCGGCCAGGACAGAGTCATGGAAACGCAGACGCACTCTCGAGAAGACCATGCGCTGATGAGTGTCCTCATTGTCATAGAGCTGAGGAAAAGTCCGAGAAAGTCTATCGAACGACCGTGGTCGCCGAGGAATGGACACCATCCTCGTTACGACAAGAGCAAGGAAAAGACCCGGTTCTCAAAGAAATCCTGGTTTGGAAAGAGGGAGGAGAGCGTCCTAAGTGGCAAAAGGTATCACCTGGCCAAAACTCAAGAGCTATTGGGCACAGTGGGACTCGCTAGTGGTTGAGGATGGACTACTAAAACGCGTACTGGAGAGCCAAGACGGGACGGAGGAAAGACGGCAGTTGGTAATTCCCTCCAGTAAAATCCCGGAGGTCTTGCGGCACCTTCACGACGGATCGTCTGGCGGACATTTAGGGATCAAGAAAACGCTGCAGAAGGTACGGGAGCGCTTCTACTGGATCAATTGTTCAGACGACGTGAAGGACTGGTGCAAGAAATGTACTACATGTTTCGAAAGTAATGGGCCACAAAGACGACCGAAAGCTCCCATGAAACAATATAACGTCGGGAGCCCCTTCGAAAGGATCGCTATTGATATAGCAGGACCCTTCCCTGAGACCGAAAAGGGGAATAAATACATCCTGGTCGTAATGGACTATTTTACGAAGTGGGTAGAAGCGTACGCTCTCCCTAATCAGGAGGCAGAGACAGTGGCCGATGTGCTCGTGAAGGAGCTGATCTGCCGGTTTGGAGTACCCATGGAATTACACTCGGATAAAGGAAGAAACTTTGAGAGTGGCCTATTCCGGAGGATATGTGAGAAGTTTGGGGTACGAAAAACAAGAACCACGGACCTTCACCCTCAGTCTGACGGCATGGTAGAACGGATGAATCGCACCCTCAACCGCTATCTGGCGAAAATGGTCTCGTCACATCAACGAGACTGGGACGAACACGTGCCGTTCTTCCTGATGGCCTACCGCTCGGCCGTTCATGAGTCGACAGGACAAACTCCAGCCAAAATCCTGTTCGGGCGAGAACTTAAACTGCCCTGTGATCTAATCTTTGGCGCTAGACCGGACGAGGATGTTTCGGGGGAAGATTACGTCTCCCGGATGCGGCAAAGGATGAACGAGATTCACGATCAAGTCCGATACCAACTAAATATCGCCAGTGATCGCATCAAAGAGCGTTACGACATCAACGCTAAAGAGGGTGGCTACCAAATGGGAGATCGAGTTTGGCTGTACAACCCACAGAAGAAACGTGGTTTGTCCCCTAAGTTACAGACCAATTGGGAAGGTCCCTATGTTGTGAAGAAACGAATCAATGACGTGGTTTACCGGGTTAGCAAACTACCAAATGGCAAGCCGAGAGTGGTGCACTTCAATCGGTTGGCACCCTATGAGGGATCGCACGATGAGGCGGAGGTTCCCCGAGTAAGAAACACATTGGCGCAAGAGAACGAACTTTCGTTCGAAGAATTTATGAGCGCCTACGGGGGTACCGGAAAAGCACGGTATGGGGTAACCTGTGAAAAACAATAGGATTTGTTCAGCGTACCTGAAGAATACTCGTTGGCCCATTGTGTGTCCGCCGACCTGGTAATGTCACGAGGTATCGCCACGGTTTTCAAGAAGAAGTACGGGCGCTTGGAACAACTCAGAGCGCAACTCCCGGGAATTGGCAAGGTTCTGGAACTACGTGACAACGTAAGACACATCTTTTATCTGGTTACGAAGGAGATCGGGTCCCTTAAACCATGTTATCACAATGTATGGCGAACCATGCATAGGCTACGAGACCGACTGCTGGAGCTCGACATCAGGAAGCTAGCTGTCCCCAAGTTAGGTGCTGGACGAGATCAGCTGGACTGGAGGGTTGTCCGGAATATGCTGGAAGTAGTGTTGAAGAATACCGGAGTGGAAGTTTTAGTCTGCTGTTTTGGGCCTGCACCATGTCGACTCGGGAAGACGGTCCCCTGTTATTTTGACGCCACGTCTCGCTGTAAGCGGGGGGCTAACTGCAGGTTCCTGCATGGGCCTACCAGGGATACGTTCCGAGACGAAACGTCTCTAAGGCGGGGGCAGTGTAATGCGAGAAGTAAACAAAGCGACACATGTTTACTCCTTCAAAAGAATAACTACGACGCGTACAAGACAGGTGCATGAACAGGTGCATGAACATTTCCTGCGTAGGCGTTCTAGAATATACTAGAACGTTCTTTATCGGGGTTGGGGGTGTATATATAAGGGGGCTTGTGATCGAGGGAGTTAGTTAGAACTAGAGAAGCAGAAGTGAACGCGACATACGATCCGAAAGCGGAGCAGTACAAATAAATTATGTAGTGTCTAGTCTAGTGTACAAGTAGTTTAGTGTGTTAAATAAATTAGTGTTCAATTAATGTAAATAAATTATAAAATAAACGTTACATTATATAAAAAATATTGACTATAAAACCAAAAATGCTCGGAAGATATACAAAAAAGTATATAAAGTTAAATGATTTTTGAGGAATGCGTGTTAAATATCAGACAATTGCTAGAAGGAATCAAGCTGCCTTTTAACAACACCAGCTTTTAGACTCAGACTTCTGAAATACTTTGCGAAAATTTTACAAAACCACTTCCAATCTGGGAAACTTGGCAAATGTGGTTACTTTTAATACGTTGGTTTGTGTTAGTGATTTCATAATTGTTCCTTGTTTTTGTCTGATTTCAGTAGACATATTACAAAATTTAAAGGAAGCTGGTATAGCGTGGACTGTATTGTAATATCGGCCCTTATTATATGTGAGGGTTTTAATGGAAAATCGTCACACTAGTCAAGGTATAGGTACCGATATTACGTTTGAGTGGGATTGTGAGTTAATTGATTATCCTAACAAATTAACTGGTTCCTTAGCGAAGCATGGGTGCCGGGCTTCGCAAATGCCCGCTTTAATAGAGTTCAAAAGAAATTAAACGATTGAATAAAAATAGAAAGTTATATTAACTAAAATACTGAGTCAAAATAACACAAAGAATTCGTTCATCCCACTAAGTCAATCAAGTTATAAAAGTGAACAACCCAAGTCTAAAATTAACACCCAACAAAGCGAAATAAAATATGCTTTAACAGATTTTTGAGTGACCAGAGAGAACCCCAAAATTAAACGCAGATAGTAAAGTAAAGTCTCCCTTAAACCATAATGCCCATGTATATGAGAACTTGTCGCTACGAAATATGAGGATAGTGACTTTTCCAAAATTACAGTAACCAAATTATCGAGTTTGCACAACTGTCGATATATCAAACCAACCCAAAATTCAGGGCACTTTCCGTGCAACCCAAGGACACTCAACCAACAACTCTACCACTACGGAGAACACCTTGTGTAAATAACCCTTCATAGACATTATAATAAAAGGTGAAAGTGCTCGACTTGAATTTGTGTTTCTTCGCCCCGCCCGGACGAGCGAAATCCCCCCTCGAATAGGGATCTTGCTACAACTGGCAGCCCAACGAAGGGGCCCGAAGAACACATAATTCGCAGTAGTATCAACAATGTTAGTGTTCGCATTTATTTTATTTTATTATTCGTTTTAAGGATATTGTGTGTGTCAACTCGCGTCGCGTCAAATTCCTTGGAAGTTATGGACTGAGTGAAAGTAAACAGACTATAGTTGAATCAACGCCAAAATACCTTCGACGAGACAGCAGAATAGAGCCATGGCCGAAGCCCTGGAGAAATCCTCAGGAGAATGCAGCCTCAAGCAGCGCCGGTGAAACAGTTCACGCACTGCCCATCTCGTTTCAACGGCACCAGAACCCGAGAAGCAGTGACTCCATTCCTCACCAGTGCTGATTTTTACAACACTAGTGAAGGGATTACAGATGAACATGCGGTCAAGGAATTGGGTCTACTACTGGAAGGAGAGCCTATACCTGGTGGACTGGGGTCAAAAGCACTGCCACAACTTGGGAAGCAGCCAAGGCCCTGATACAAGAAGAATTCGCTCCAACCCTTCCTGCCTATCAGATTTACCGAGGGTGTTCCGCACACAGCAAAGCGACGGTACCCCAACTGGAACATTCGTCTCCGAAAAACGTGCCCTGCTGGCCCAAATCACCCCGGCACCACCAGGACCTACGCAGCTAGACATGATCTAGTCTGATCTACGGTCTGCTGATACCCATCCTGCAGAAGAGAATTGATCGGATCGACATCAAAACGTTCGCAGAACTAGTCACTAAGGCCAGAAATGTGGAGTCTTGGCAGGCAGCCAAGGAGAATCGCCCACCAGCGTCGAAAGACGGAAAGCCTGCGAAGCGGCGTTGTAGGTACTGCAAGAATGCAGCACACGAGGTCACGACGTGCCGTAAACTCTTGGCAAAGAAAGCCGAGCCATAACGTCCTCCTGCTGCTAGCAATTAGCACTCGAATCCGAAACCAGGAGAGACAGCAATCCGTTGCTACGGATGCCAGAAACCTGAGGTTTTCCGGAGGAACTGCCCTACTTGCAACCCCGGACTGCACAGAGAGAGAGAGAGAGAGAGAGAGAGAGAGAGAGAGAGAGAGAGGACCGACCATGTTCTTCTTCCTAACAGTACAAGAAACTGCTCACCCGGCCGTTACCATCACCACCTATGGACAAAACGAAACCGCAATCCTGGACATGTCTCGCAAGTCCCAACCTAATGAAAATTCTTAAGGAAAAAAGGAGCTGCAACGCCATGAGACCGATGAGTGTGACATTGGCCGATGGCCGCACACGAGTGCAAGATGTGGAAACCATTGAAGCAGAAGTCACTCTGGCATTATAGCCGGTACAAACTACGTTCTACTCACTTCCAGGCACTTCGAGAGTACAGACGTTGTTGGGCGAAGGCAGGACTTGTTCTCAATTTCGGTGGACGACATTGGTTCTTTGACGAGGATCCGAAACACATCTTCTCGTTCACTCCCAAGGAACAGGCACTGGACGTCATAGTTGAGGCGATGGACGCCCAGGAAAATCCACAGGAACAACTCACAGAGGAAGGGGACCACATTCCGGCTCACGTGAGACATTACTACGAATTACCTTTACTTGTGTCCCCGCTTGCAGAACCAAAGCCAGTGCAGGACACGATAACCATGGAGTGCGACGAGATTTCTGGGATGGTCCACCATTATGGACCAGAGTTGCTCTGCTCTGCCCCCGCACCTGATACACATCGGAATTATAATCCATATTCTCGGTTCGATATGATGGGCGACGCACGAGACTGTAACATCCGGGGGATGTTACTAATTTATTTAAGAGATGTTTTAGAAATTGATTAGGTAAATGGGAAAAGGCTCCACCCTGTATAGTTGGTTTCGAAACTAAACGATTGAAACTATAACGAAATTTGTTTTGAAACGTAAAAAATGGTTTATAATTGAAACTATAACAAAAGGTCAAACGCCCGAAATTACAAATAATTTACGCGACGAAAGAGACGAAAACCCCGTCGTAATCAGAAATGAGCGTTCAGGGAAATGATACCTAAAGCACAGATTTCATAGGGGAGAGGTTTGTTCTGGAAAAATTCTTTGTTGAGGGTTCTTGACATTATTATAGGCCATGGGTGACGAAATAAATATTCCGCTGCACTTCGTAACTGGGCGAAAATTGATGACTTTGAAAAATACACAGCTCGCATTGAGGACGAAAGAACTTCACTTCGGTCCGGGGAACAGAGGTGTTCAGACGAGGTCATAGCAACGGGGTTGCTACGCGTCGGGGGCGCGATTTTCGAGTCAGTGTTTTGCTTTTGGTACTTATTGGTACCGAGGGTGTAAAGTAAAGTAAAGGAATTCAGTGGGAATTTGCTTTAACGTCAAATCAATTATTTAAATTTGATTTTAATTTTGTTGATATTTTTCGCATCATTAGTTTTGGGGTTGATTCCAAATTTTGCTATTTGGGGCCGTATCGAGTGTAGAGTCACGTTTCCGAGTGTCATACCAGAGCCGAAGCGACGAATCTTAGGGTGGAAGTCAGCGCAGAACTCCAAGGTGGTGAGTCGGGAATAAGTTACGGGTTTTTACTAATTTTCCAGAGACGGAGGACAGACGAGGCGATCACTTCTTTTGTTGATTCGTATTTATACTTATCTCTTTGACTGGGTTTCGTGTGTGTGGGTTCTATTCGAATTTCGACGACCCGGGACAGAGGCGTATCCAGGTTTAAACTCTGAAATCTAACGCGCAACTACGTAAATTCCTTGATCAGTTCACAGTTTGGTAATTTTGGTTAGTTTCAGTCACAAGTAAGAACTAGAGCTCTGGAAGTAAGAATAGTAGAGAATCAAATATTGATCTAGGTACAGGGTAGAGGATTTTCCCAAATAGGGTGGATTTTATTATATTTTCGATTGTTGGGGAAATATCTTGTACGAATTCTTGTAAGGGTAGCATGCGTAATTTTATATCTATTTGAATTCGGTTATTTTGTTATCTGTTACTTGGTTATTTTAAGTTCTTTCATTTAATTGATTCCTTTTTTTTTTGGTTCACTGTATAGTCATAAATTTTATCTAGTCAATATAAACTTTAATTTCATTCAAATTTAACACTTGGGTATTATTTCGCTACCGAATCCCCACTGAAATCGACAGGCATTTGCGAAGCCCTGGGGCTCGCGTTTCCTGTAGAGGTTGGTCAGAAACCTTGTCTCCGCTGGGCCAAAAACAGTGTCGTCCGTTCAGAGCGACATTTTAAATAAATAATTTCTGGGCTGGTGGCAGACGCTACCATTTCTTAGTACGTCCCTGTATGGTATACGGTGCGGCCTTACATTCTGGTGGCAGCGGTGGGATCGCTTAAAAAAGAATTCAAGTGGGATTTCTTAAAAAAGAATTCAGGTGGGATTTCCTAAAAAGTTTTCAGGTGGGATCGCTTAAAAAAGAATTCAAGTGGGATTTCTTAAAAAAGAATTCAGGTGGGATTTCCTAAAAAGTTTTCAGGTGGGATCGCTTAAAAAAGAATTCAGGTGGGATTTCCTAAAAAGTTTTCAGGTGGGATGGCTTAAAAAGAGTTCAGGTGGGATCTCTTAAAAAAGTCTTCAGGTGGGATTTCTTAAAAAGTCTTCAGGTGGGATTTCTTAAAAACATTTCAGGTGGGATTGGCAATATTAAAGAAGGGTAGTTTTCTCTCGTTAAAAAAAAAAATTATTTTTGACTTGTTCCTTTTGGTAGGTCTTTTTGAATTTTTCTATTTTTTATTATTCTCTCCCCGTCTGTCTCCATATTTCACCCTATGGGATTGTCCTCTTGAGGAAATCGTTATTTTAGTTTTTTTTAACTAGAAAGAAATTTGGGGTTATTTTGAACTAGTTTAGGTATTAGGAGTCTTGAATTTGGCATCAATAAATCTGTTGAGTAACTTTTGAGTCAATCCTAAAATTCAATAAATTGCGCAAATACAGAGTTGTGGAACGCCGGGTGGAAAAGCGGCGGGCCCGCCACTGGAGCGACGACGGAAGACCCACACACCGTCTCATATTATCGTGGTACTAATCACTTACTTTGCATGATTTTGACCTGTTTTTTTTCTATTTATATTCTGGGTTATATATGTGGATTCTTTTTTTTTACCATGAGTACGATTTTCCTATTTTATTTTATTTTATAAGCTTTCTTTAGAGCAAACTGCAAATTCTGCTAAATTGCGAGAGCGAAATAGATACAATTAAATTTTTTTTCTCGTTCCTCGCGGCGTTGCGTGCGGGCATCTGTTGTAACGAAGGCGGAGTTAATTTGTAAGGACGGTTTTATTTAATTTTTCTTATTAATTTAATTAAATCAGTATTTGGTCTTAATTTGCGTTTAGCTGTTTGATAAACAAATCAGGGGTGCACGGTTAAACGGGACATGTTATATCATTCGGACGAGGAGTCTGAAAGCAAAGAATTAGGCCCCAAAATTACAATAGATAAACCCGAGGTAAAAGTAGATAAAAAGGTCATAATGGCCGAAGGCAGTCAGCAAAATTTGGCTAGGTTACCCATGATGTATTCGTTGGGGATGATAGCGACGACCCTTGATCCGTTTAATGGGAAAAATGTTAGAAGTTACTTAGAAAAACTGGAACACAGGGCGGAATTGGACGGGTGGTCGAAGGAAGACACCCTCAAACTTTTAAAATTTAAGTGCGTCGGGGAGGCTCAGAACTACGTAACGTCAGATGAGTCACTTCGAAATTTGGATTATTTAGCGTTTAGAGAAAAATTAATAAGTAGATTTGCGCCTTCAGCATTGCCAGGGGAAGGGTTGCTACAATTAAGTCGGTGCTATCAGAGGTATGACGAAGATGTTGCGACGTTCAGTACAAGGTTGCGAACTTTAGGGAATCGCGCGTTAAGGGAGGAACTTATGGGTGCGACAGCAGGAGAAAAGGAGGGCTTAACCCGAATGAATAGGGTAGTAATTCTAAATCAATTTAAGGTAGGGCTGCGCAAAGATATAATGGATAAAATAGGGGTAACTTTGTTAAGGGAAAAGGAGTTGACCTTGGAAGTGGCTGAGGAGATAGCGACGTTACAGGAAACGACCTCGCGTATAACCCAAGGGAGGAATTCAGGGGCGCGCGTCTCGACCATTGGAAATGGGTCGAAATGTTACAACTGTGGGAATTTCGGCCATTTTGCTAGGGAGTGTAGGAAAAGTTCAGGGGAAACCAGATTAGTTCCAGAAGCTAAGCTAAGAAATCAGAAAAAAGGAAATTGTTTTAAATGCGACAAGCCAGGGCACTGGGCACAAGAATGTAAAAATAGGGCAACAGACAAAGGGAGAGGTTTTAAGGGCGAATCGTCGCCGGAACAGGATAGGTTTTTTAGGAAGAGGTCTCCGCCGAGGCAAGAAAGCCTTGAACGGCCTCGAAATAATTATAGGGAAAATGCGGCTAGGGAAAATGCGCGGGTAAATACCGTGGATACGGCCAGACGCGAACAAAACGGGCAAAAATATTACGCGAGTAGAAGGGATTCAGGGGAGTTAAGAAATCAAGGAACGACGCAGAGAACTTCTTCTTCTTCTTGTGGTGCCCTATCCGTTGCGGACGTTGGCGATTAACATGGCCACTTTAACTTTATTCACTGCACTCCGAAACAGTTCCACCGAGGTAAGTCCGTACCATTTGCGCAAGTTATGCAACCACGAGTGTCTTCGTCTTCCCGGTCCTCTTTTGCTGTCTGTTTTGCCCTGTAAGATGAGCTGCAGGATACGATACTTCTCATGACGCATTATGTGCCCAAGGTATTCCATTTTACGTTTTTTAACAGTGAACAAGATCTCTTTCTGTTTACCGACTCTTCGCAGAACCTCCTCGTTGGTGATGTGGTCGGTCCAGGATATTCTTAAAATGCGGCGGTAAACCCACATTTCGAAGGCCTCCAATTTCTTCATCATTCGGTCTGTCATCGTCCATGCCTCTACCCCATATAATAGGATTGAAAATATGTAGCACTTAGCTAATTTGATTTTGGTCTTCAAAGATATATCTTTGCAGGTAAATAAAGGCTTCATGTTGTTGAACGCTGTACGAGCTTTTTCAATTCTTGCTCTTATTTCTATAGATTGGTCCCATTTAGAGTTCACTACTGATCCAAGATAGTAATATTTCTCAACCTGCTCCACTAGTTCGGTGTTAAGTATCAGCTGTTCTGCATGTTGTTGTCGTTTACTGATAACCATCCATTTGGTTTTTGAAACATTAAGCTTCAAACCGTACTGTTCGCTGATGGTCTGAATCCTTCTCAGTAGATATTGAAGTTCATCGACACTGCTGGCAAGTATTACGGTATCGTCGGCATATCGAATATTGTTTATTAGCTCACCATTTAGTTTTATGCCCACTTTAGCATCATGTAATGCTTCCCTGAAGATTTCCTCTGAATACCGATTGAACAGGAGGGGAGATAATATGCAACCCTGGCGTACACCTTTCTTTATTTGGACCTTTTCAGTAGAGGAGTTACCTACTTTCACACACGCAGTTTGTCCCCAGTAGAGGTTGGCTATCATTCTTATGTCTTTACTGTCAAGTCCTACCTTTTTTAGTATGGATATGAGAAATTCGTGTTTGACGCTATCGAAAGCCTTTGCAAAGTCAATGAAGCAGATGTAGACATCTTTATTTGTGTCTCTGCAGCGTTGAATTAAAACTTGCAAGGCGAATATGGCGTCTCTGGTGCCGAGTGCATTACGAAAACCGAATTGCGAACAATCAATCTCAGAGTCACACTTTGCGTAGATTCTGTTCTGTATCACTTTTGTAAAGATCTTAGTTAAGTGGTTGATTAAGCTTATCAGTCGATGTTGGTCGCAGGTTTTCGCATTTGGTTTCTTTGGTATAGCAATAAATGTGGAGTGCATCCAGTCTTCAGGTATTGCGCCAGTGTCGTAGATTTCGTTGAATAGGCTTGTTAGCAGATCGAGGAAGCTTGGGATCGTCTCGCACATAATTTTAAGGATCTCAACGTGGATACTATCTGGACCTGGGGTTTTATTATTTTTCATGGACATAATGGCCCTCTCAACTTCGCTCTTCAAGATTGGTAGTCCAGCTGTAACTTCACCTGGATCATGATTGTCGGGTCGCTCATCATTAAACAGCTCTTCGATGTATTGTTTCCAAATATCAAGTAGGTCTTCTACTTCTGTTTTTAAAATTCCATTTTTATTCAGGAGGCTCGTTGTTCGGCGATTAAATTTTTTCTTCGATGTAAGATCTTGGATCTTCTTATGCATATTGTGATAATCGTACTTCCTCTCGTATTCTTCAATTTCACTGCACTTTTCCGACAGATATGTTTCCTTCGCCTCCCTTATCTTCTTCTTGATGAGTTTATGCGTCTCAAGGTATTTCTGTTGACATTTGCCTTTATAAGTCCTCCTTTCTTCCATCAATTCTAATATTTCGTCGGTCATCCATTCTTTTCTCTTTGCTTTTTCTCTGGTTAAAAGCTCGGAGCTTGATGTTTGAATAGCTTCCTTAAGTTTGTTCCACTTTTCTAAGTAGTCTTCGGTTTGAGCGTCAATTCCAGTAAAAAGCTTGCTGATTGATTCTTGCATCTTCTGTTTGACTTCAGGTTTTTGTAGTTTACTTATATCAACTGTTTTACCTGAGGGTTTTCTGTCAACTCTTTTCAGTTTGATCTCCATTCTACATACAACCGGATTATGGTCGGAGTTTATGTCAGCACCTGGATAAGTTTTTACTGACTTGACTGCATTGCGGAATCTCTCTGGAACAGTGATATAATCTATTTGGTTTCTAATTATCTTGCCTGATGCGTCAGCCGGGGACTTCCATGTATACAGTCGACGAGGGGGAAGTTTGAATAAAGTATTGCCGATAACCAGTTTGTGCTCTTCACAGAATTGAACCAGTCTGTCACCTCTCTCGTTGCGCGTACCCAGACCAAAGTTACCAACTATATTAGAGTATTTTCCTTGACCCACCTTAGCATTGAAGTCTCCCATTACTACAGTTATTTCACTACTTTTGTTCTGTTTCATGAGAAGTTCCAACTGATAGTAGAATTCCTCCGCCAGTTCTTCATCACTTTCCGCTGTGGGGGCGTAAACCTGTATTATATTCACATCCAGTGGAAAAGCATGCAGCTTGACCATAATTATTCTGTCGGACACTGGTATGAAGGATTTCACTGCAGACCTGATTTCTTTGCTTATGATTATTCCCACTCCATTTCTATGATCTGGATCGCTGTTGCCTGAGTAATATACTGTTTGGTCTTGTACTATACACTCTCCCGCGTTAGACCACCGTGTTTCGCTCAATCCCATTATATGTATGCTCAACCTTTTCATTTCCTGGACGACGTTGTGTATTTTACCACTTTCATATATACTTCTAACATTCCAAGTTGCTATTTTAAACCACCCGGGGATTCTTCGCACCCTCTGCCCATTTAAGGGCTGCCGGGGACTAAGGGCCATTTCTTCAGTTGTGTCTGCCATGCTAATATCTTGGGAGTTGTAATGAGGTAGTTTCCCGTTGCTTTCCTCATCGCTGTATCACAGCCGGTTAAATCATCCTGATTCTCGCCTGCGAGTATCTGATACACAGCAATTTATTTCTTGCCTGTGTCCAGTTTTGAACAACCAGCTGCCGTTGTCCAGTTGTTAGTTTTGGTCCGCCCCGGGTATTTCATTTCCCCGGTACCACCCATATCTGGGAGGCCTTCCCCTATCCGCCACCTGGGGAGGCGCCCGATGGGGGATCTAACAACCCCACACGGGTCTAACAACCCCACACGGGTTGGCAGAGAACTAGGGAGTATAAAAGAGGTGGAGAAACCCGTGAGTTTCACGAAAAGGCGGAAGACGATAGGGAAAACTCGAGGATGTTTAGGGCCGATAGGCATTCCGGGAGCGCACAAAGGAAAAATAGCGATTTAAACTAATCAAGCCTTCTAGAATTCCTCGGCTAGAAGGCTTTTCGGAAAAACGACCCAGCGAGGAAAAACGAGAAGATATAGAATTTAGGTATAGAAGTAATTGTGTCATTCCGGAAATTTACTGCGAAGATAGGGAGGAAATACCTCACTCCGTGGTGTTGCGTATAGGGGGAGTAGATAGAATGTGTCTCGTGGACACGGGCGCGGCGGTTTCGTTAATAAAAAAAGGTATAGTTACGGATGAAGAGATCCGGTGTACAGTTGCGGAGAATTTTTCACTGACGGGAATAACGGGACATAGACTTTGTACTTATGGAGTAGGGGAGTTCGAAGTGGACATCCCTGACTCCTCCGCTCTCATGACGGCTCGTATGATAGTATGCGATGATAAAATTTTGGGCTCTACGCACGCCTTGTTGGGGCGAGACTTTTTGTATGAAAATTCTGCGAAAGTATGTTATGGTTCAAACCCTGCGCTGATAATTCGTGGTGAGGTTTTGCCTCTAATTGCCACTAAGAATGAGTGTGGAAATAGGGATGATTGGTGCGCATGGCTGAGGCACGTCGAAAAATTTTACAGGGATATGTCTGAGGGGACAGAGTCTGAGAAAAATAAAATGGTAGAAGTTGTGAATCCGGCTAAGAAAAGTCAAAAGAGTGAAAGAGCGAAGCAAATAGGTGCGAATGAAAAAATTGAGACGGAAGTACAAGAGATAAGGAGGCAATTGCCCAATGAACTACAAGAAATGGAAGAGGCTGACATTGTAAGTACAGAGTTGATTTCCGTCCCACCACGGACTGAACTGTTATGCGCGGGTAAGGTAAAGGGAACACTGAAGGGAAAATGGCTTGTGTGTGAATCGAATGAGAGCGAGAATGGTTCAATTTTTATTGCGCGGAGTATAGTTGAAAATGGCGAGAAAATACCTGTTAGAATAGTGAATGTATCTGGGGGTGAATTGCGTATTCAAAAAGGTCAGAAAATCGGGACTGCCATGGAGGCGGAAGAGGAAGGTCAAAGGTCGCAATTTCAAGACGTTAGCATTAATTTGGTTGATACGAGTTCTGACAAATGGATAGATGAGGGTTTTGAGCTAAGTCATTTAAAAGGGAGTGAAAGGAAAGAGGTGTACAAGTTGTTGAGGTCTTACGCCGATTTATTTCTGGGAGAAGGCGACAAAATTACCAGCGCGAGTCAGGTTAAGCATGACATTATTCTAGAAACCGGTGCGCAACCCATTTGTAAAGCCCCTTATCGAATTCCATTTAAACAACGGGAAATCTTACAAAATGAAATTGATAGGTTATTAGAGGCGGGAGTGATCCGACCGTCCTCGAGCCCATGGTCAGCGCCGGTAGTATTAGTTTCGAAAAAATTGCCTAACGGGGAGGAAAAATTGCGCATGTGCATAGATTACCGGGGTTTGAACGCGGTAACGAAGAAAGAGTATTATCCACTCCCAAATATCGCAGACCTGTTGCAGGGTTATAAAACCGGGAATAAAGCGTTATTTTCCGTGATTGACGTCGCAGAGGCGTATCACCAGATTGACATGGGGGAAACATCGGTACCATTGACAGGTTTTAGTACATATCACGGACATTTTGAATACACGAAAATGCCCTTTGGGTTAGTCAACGCGCCGGCCACTTTTCAACGATTCATGAATGTCACGCTTTCGGGTCTGACCGGTGATTTATGTATGGTTTATCTTGACGATATTTTGGTATATAATTCAGACGGGGTTGCAGATCATATTAAACGTTTAGAACAAGTATTTCAGAGGTTAAGGGGTGCTAACATCAAATTAAAACCCAAGAAATGTAATTTCTTATTGGAGAAGGTTAAATATCTGGGGCATTATATTTCTCAGGAGGGGATTTTGCCAGATCCAGAAAAGATTGAGGCCATACATAAATTTCCTATCCCGAAAAACGTACGAGGGGTGAGATCATTTTTGGGAATTGTAAACTGGTACCGACGTTTTATCCCAAATGTGACAGAACTGACTTCCCCATTGACGGAACTGACAAAGAAAGACGTACCATTTAAAATCACGGACGAAGTTTTAGAATTAATCGAGAAATTAAAGAACGCGTTGACTTCAGATTCATTACTAATTTTCCCAGATTTTGACGAACCATTTATTTTGTCTACGGACGCTTCCGGGACGGGAGTCGGGGCGATTTTAAGTCAAAAACGGGGTGGTTACGAAAGACCAATCGCGTATGCGAGTAAAAAGATGAATAAAGCTCAGAAGAATTATTCCACCACTGACAAAGAACTGTTGGGTGTAATGTTCGGGGTAAAAACGTTCAGATGTTACCTGTACGGGAGAAAATTTACCATCATTACCGACCACCGTCCTCTACGGTGGATGCTAACCCTTAAGGAACCAGATTCGAGATTAGCTCGCTGGGCGTTATCATTGTCTGAATACGATTTTGACGTGGTACATAGACCAGGTAGACAACACGGTAACGCGGACGCCCTCAGCCGAATGTACAACAACGACGACACATACGTGAACATGACATACGCCGATTTCCAGGACTATAAGAAACGACACGTGACACCGAAGCCCAAGAATGTTAATATTGACGAGAGAGACTTATTCACGGTTCCGGGCGATTGGGCATTGGCCCATGCGGTTTCGGCAGATTTTGAGATGAGTAGAGGCATCGCGGCAAAATTTACAGAAAAATTTGGGAGTAGGGAATTATTACAGGCTCAAGGAAAATTAGTGGGAGAAGTCGCGGTATTGAAAACGAAAGAACGGCGCATTTATTATCTGGTCACAAAAGATAAATATTCCGATAAACCATCGTATGAAAACGTATGGAATTCCCTCCAGGAATTGCGCAGGTTGTGCGACGAAAACGGGGAAAAATATTTGGCTTTACCAAAAATTGGGTGTGGTTTAGACCAGTTAAACTGGGATAACGTTTTGGATATGTTACATTTCGTATTTTTTGGGACAACTGTCCAAGTTTTAATTTGTACGCAAACCTTCAAGGCCAGAAAAGAGGTTAAGTTAGTTTCAGAAGAATTTTTGGAAGTAGAGTGGGACAGGGCGTTACTTAAGGCGGCCCAACGGCAAGACGAATTTTGCAAGGAAATAATTTCAAAATTAGGGGAAAATACGGAGGAATCGGACGAATTTTTTTTGGACAGGGATGAAATTCTGTATAGGGCGGAACCGGACACCAAAGGCGACAAGTTAGTAGTGCCGCGAATTTTTGTTAATAAAGTTTTGGGAGATTTTCACGATCTAGCCATAGCGGGTCACCCGGGGTGTAAGAAAACATTATTAAGAATTAGGTCACGATTTTATTGGCCAGGTTTAAAAAAGGATGTAGAGGAGTATGTCGCGAGTTGCGTTTCCTGTAACGAACGAAAAACATCCCCACACCACAAGAAAGTTCCACTTCAAAAATTTACAGCCACAACCCGCCCTTGGGAACTTACTTCAATGGACATTGTAGGGCCATTAGTCACAACGGATCAGGGGAATCGCTATTTATTAACATTCCAAGACTATTTCACGAAATATATCGAAGCTATTCCCATTCCTGATCAAAAAGCGGATACCGTCGCAAGGGCTTTTGCAGAGCAGGTAGTTGTCAGGCATGGGGCACCCGAAAAATTGTTAACTGATCGAGGGGCAAATTTCACGTCACAAATGTTTAAAGGGGTGTGCGAATTATTGGGAATAAAGAAATTACAAACTGCGAGTTACGCTCCGACCACTAACGGGCAAATCGAACGTATGCATAGGGTTTTTAAAGATATGTTATCGCACTACATTGCCGAAAATCAACGCGATTGGGACCAATGGGTGCCCTATATATTAATGGCGTATAGGGGTAACGTACACGATACGACCGGATTCACCCCCTTTTTCTTATTACATGGCAGAGATCAGGTTTTACCAATCGATTCTTTTATCAAACCTAGGCGGGTCAGGTATGATTGTGACGAAAACTATGCGGCGGAACTAGGGGCGAGATTACAGAGGGTGTATTCGGAAGTCGCCAAGAGAACAGATCGGGTAAAGGAATCGCGCATTACGCGGTTCAACACAAAAACAAAGGAAAAGAATTTTAAAGTTGGGGATGAGGTATTGGCTAGAGACATGGAGGGAAAATTAGGACTGTCCAGGAAATTATCAAAAAATTGGGTAGGACCCTTCAGGATAATTGAAATTTTAGGCCCCGTGACCTATAAGGTACGGAAATTAGGAGGAAAAAAGGAACAGGTAGTACACGCGAACCGCCTCAAAGAGTACGTTAAGCGACAAGGTTGCTCCCTCTCGAGTGAATCGGAGCCTGAGCCCTCTGACTTAGAGGAGGATCAGGAAGGGGAGGATCCAAACTTAACAGATGGGGTAGAAACAGACGACGAGGAAGAACCGCGGGGTAGGTTTATTGTCCCTGACTTTGTAGACGTAGATCCGGACGCGTTACAACAGATGCTACCGAAACGTGCCATGCCACCCCCACCCCCACCGACCCTGGTGGATGGGGCTGGTCAGCCCACATCCGCGAGAAAGCGAATAAAATCGTTTGATGACGCGGAAGGTTTGCGACGATCGGAACGAAACAGGAGGCCGCCAGCGAGGCTAAATTTCTAAAAGTTTTTATGTTTTATTTTGTTCCCTGTGGGAGACCGGGGTCGAATAGTCTCTCAGCCTTATCCGGCTTGTCGTAAGAGGCGACAAAACAGATAGTTTGTTCCCTGTGGGGTAAATAGGGGGGTCAAAATCGTAGGGTTTTGAGTGTATCAGCGCCAGAGTATTAGGTTCAGGGAACCGCAGGAATAAAGGGTTAAAACTTCCAGGTTTGCAATTCGCGTTAAGGTTCAGGAAACCGCAGGTTTAAAGGGTTGAAAATCCTAGGTTTTCAATTCGCGTTTAGGTTCAGGGAACCGCAGTTCAAAAGGGTAGAGTCTCAGGTTTGCGCTTCGTGTTTAGGTTCAGGGAACCGCAGGTTTAAAGGGTTATAATCCCACGGTTTGCGCGTCGTCAAGTAAAACTTTTAGGTTCAGGGAACCGTAGGGTTAAAGGGTTAAAGTCCCAGGTTTTTCGTGTCGCCAAGTACAAAGTTTAGGTGCAGGAAACCGCAGGTTTAAGGGGTTAAAGTCCCAGGTTTTGTGTTGAAACTTGTTGATAAAATAAAATGTGAGGCGGAGATTTTCTTGATCGCACCTCACAGGTCATTAACTGAGCGGTGGTCAAATTATGGGATGCGTCAGAGATCCCGTACCCTTCCTAAATTTCAGCTAATGGGGGGTTTTCTTTTCTTTGAAAAAAATTGAACTATCTAGAGCGTCGTCGCTCACTAGCCGCTATTCTTAGGGCATAAGTGACCGACAGCTAACGGACAATTTAGTGATTTAATTTGAATATAGAGTCACAATTTTAATTTTATTCCATTTTATGTATTTTAATTCTTTTTGGTTTATTGTACTTATAATTTACTTCGAGTTTATTTTGGTTGAATCCTTTTGTTGTTTGTTAGCCGTAAGAGTTTTGTTTGTGTCGCCATTGGTTTTGTTGGGTGATTACTTATGTTCTCTTGAAGTAGGACTTTGAGTCATTTACCATTTAAGTAATTTTGACTTATTTTGGGGGGCAGGTTTAGCGCTCAGGGCAGTGACACCTAGACAAAACCAAAGGAAATATTTGAGATTTTCTGTTTTATTTAAGATCTTTTGGGTTTTCGTTATTTGTTTATTATTAGCGAATTGTATTGTATTTTTGGACTATTTTGATTTCGTAAACTTTGCGCTAAAAGACTTTATTAGGACTCCGATGTGTTCACTATGGGTCCTCCTGATGCTGCCAACCGTATTAGGGCTGGTGGCGTACGACTGCAGCAGCAGTACAGCAGAGGTGGCAACAGTCTCGCTACGAGATATCGCCAACTGCCCCGAACCTTCTCTCTCTTACACCAGCGCACCCACGAACGTGGCGGTTGTTCAACGAAATGAATTCGGGCAACAGAAAATGTTCGCGTATTTAATCGAAGTAACGCGAATAAGGACTTATTGTGGCATGTATAGCCATAGTTCGATGGCGTCTGGGGGGCTAAAAACATTCGTACATCTAGTTGGGGCCGAAGAATGCGAACTCATACATCGGGATGGTACTACTAGACTTTTCGGGGGCATTACGCCTAATGCAACCACAATCGAGTCGGAAACAGTGCAAGGGACAATAGACAATTCGGGAAAGTGCACGGGCGAAACGTATCAGGAAAATGAACAAAAATGGAACAATGTTGTTGTCGTAGCATCGGAAAAAACTTTAGTGCGGGTTTTTTTTTGGGCGTCGGTCAAACTAGACGAGGACGATAGTTCGGTCAGCGGGAGTGTAACCTGCCAATTGTTGGAGAGATATTGTTTCGACACTGAAGTCGGAGAGGCGGTCTGGAAAGTTGACAGACAAGACAAGTGCGAAGGACATTTAAGCGTGCTATATAAGAGAGTAGCCGAAGGAGTAACGCAGCATAGGACTCAGGAGAAGTATTTGGTGGTTAATAAGGAATTTTCGCCCTGGCTTACAAAAGAGGTTGTTAGTTATATGTTATGATCATGTTAGTGTTAATACATCATACATCTATGTAATCTCACACACTGTACAGTTACCATATCGCTCACTCACACACATACACTTTTTGCTGTTAGGCCGAGCGCCTCTATCGCGTCAGGCTGCAGGTGTTTCAGTCTCTCTCGTCGGATCGTCTAAACCACACACGCTAACCCCACCTCAAATCAATTTTGCTGGTGAATAAATAATCATTTAGTTTTGTTAATAATCGAGAGTGCAGTTATTTCACGGACCTGTTCCTTACATCCACTCCCAAGATCAAACATTTGGTCCTCCGAACGCCGGATCAGCGGCCAAGAGAAAAGCAAAATCGAGTGAAGAGGAGGAAAACGTCGTGCAACGTCGATCGCAGCCATCGCAACAAATCGCGACCTTTGGTTTTGGAGCTACAAGAAAAAAGAGTTTCCTGTGCACTGGACAGTGTGTTGCATCGTTGTGATAGTGTGTGGTGTTTGTGTGTGCTGACGGTTTTCTCTTCAAGAGAGAACACAGAGAATTTCGGAGCGAAGTTCTCAAGGCCAGCCGTACACACGCAAACTTCCAAGGTAGTCGGAATCGGAGATCACGATCTCGCGGGTTGACTACAACAGGCGATCCAACTTCAAACGAGGACGAGAGGATTCGGAGTGACGTCATTTGGCGGCGTCAAGGAGCAAATTGGTTGCTCAACAACTACGAGTGACGTCATTTGACGGCGTCAAGGAGCAAATTGGTTGCTCAACAACTACGAGTGACGTCATTTGGCGGCGTCAAGGAGCAAATTGGTTGCTCAACAACTACGAGTGACGTCATTTGGCGGCGTCAAGGAGCAAATTGGTTGCTCAACAACTACGAGTGACGTCATTTGACGGCGTCAAGGAGCAAATTGGTTGCTCAACAACTACGAGTGACGTCATTTGGCGGCGTCAAGGAGCAAATTGGTTGCTCAACAACTACGAGTGACGTCATTTGGCGGCGTCAAGGAGCAAATTGGTTGCTCAACAATCACGAGTGACGTCATTTGGCGGCGTCAAGGAGCAAATTGGTTGCTCAACAACCACATAAAGTAAGCAGACGAGTTCATCAATCCATCCCGCCAACGAGAGAGGACGAGTCCACTTCGCGGACGAGAGCGGTCAGCGGAGAGAGCCAGCAACAGCATTTAGTATCGCAGCGAGAAGTCGGCACAGCAGAGCGCAGTTCACCCGCGACGTTGCCACAATCAAGAAAGTCAAGTGAAATCTGGCAATGAGACGGGAGAAGAGTGTTTTCACCTGCATACACACTCTACCTGCGCTGCTTTGGTAAAGTCATTTCAATTTTTGTTTTCTTTGGCCTTTGCATGCTGGACTCGAGCACACGGTTAGCTTGGACTGCTACTTCCCACATATCATTTTGCACTCCCTTTTTCGATCAAGTGTTTTTTCAAGCGTCATTAGGTCCCTTATACATTGCTTGTTCACCGTAAATAAATTTCTGTGCGACAAATTGGACAGGTGAAATTTTGAAAAAAAAACTTGGAGCTGAGACGCTGAAAATTTTTCAAGAGAACTTTGAAAAGCCAAATTGAGTTTTTAATAGCACCAATGATTTTTATATTTTTTTTTGAGCATCCACAAGTTAAATATTAACTATTCACATCAAAATTGAGAGTTTTTCAAGGAGAAATTAAGATATCTCATTTTTTGTATCGGTAATCACAACTTTTGAAACAGCTCAAGCATTGGAAGTCGTTGAAATTAAATTCTAAAGCTCAAATAAGTTGTGAAATTTTGTGTGGAGTCTGGAGATGCAATTTTGTCAACATTTATGAAGAGACTCAGTTAATTTTTCATATTGATACATTGTGACACGCAGGAGTTTTCATCTGCTGCCACAAAAACACAACTTTTTTCTATCAATTTGTTCTTTGGACAGCGAGAGCTTTACAATAAAGTGATAAAAAGTTAGAAAGCAACTAGTAGAGACTGGTTATGCAATTTATTTCAAATTTTCAAAATAAATACTATAAAATTTAGCAATATATGTGTTGATGTATGTTGATCACGTGTATATGAGAAATGAACGCTATTTATTTTGGAAAACATCAACTTTAAATAATCAGATTGTTTTTAAACAACAACAAAAAATTAGTTTAATCAAGTTTTGTGGAAACTTGACATGTAATTTTTTCCAAATTCGACGATGAAAAATTGGAGTTTTGCAAGGATACCTGTTGACATATATTGGGTATGTCTACTTCTGAGGTGATTTGGTAACGCTACTAGATTCTTTCATCCAACAGAGATTTAAAACAGAGTTTTGGTAAAGATTGGCTTTATCATAACTCAAAACAAACAGTGCTTTTGAGTTTGGTCGATAATATTTTTGCAGATTCATTGGAAAATTGAGTTTCACATTGGAGAGAGTATCGCTATGCTACGCAAAGCTATATGCTATGGTTCATATCCTGCTCGGATATCTGTTGACATATATTGGGTATGTCTACTGCTGAGGTGATTTGGTAACGCTACAAGATTCTTTCATCCATCAGAGATTTAAAACAGAGTTTTGGTAAAGATTGGCTTTATCATAACTCATAACAAAGAGTGCTTTTGAGTTTGGTCGATACTATTTTTGCAGAATCATTGGAAAATTGAGTTTCACATTGGAGAGAGTATCGCATAGCATCAGGATTGTTTTTCAATTGCTTTTCTTGTCATACACAACAGTGGGTTGTGCATTTGACTCGTGTGAAGGATCTAAAATCACAGACTTACATCATTTGAACTTGTGTGTTGATTTTGGATTTTTTTTCTCATTCGAATATTGGGACTCGCATCAAGTTTTGAGATTGGTGCCTGCCAAAGTGTCAAGTATTCGCTTTACATTTGGTTTCGTTATTTTCATGGAGCTTATCTAGAATTAGTACAAATTAACATTTCTTTTTCCTTTGGTCGTTTACAATAACGAATTATTATTTCTTTTTGCATCTTTTCATGCATCTCAAATACTTGGTAGTGTAAATTTGGTTTACACTTGGAGCTTTTCTTTCTTTTTTCTCCTGCACGCATTACATTGCTTGGCTTAGTGGAAAATCTTCCCGCTATAACATTTGTAGAGAATTGATTGGATTTGATTGATTTGGTTTGTCACTTATTTTCAATCATCTTTCATTTATTTTTGGCTTGGTGTAAGCTATACACGAAGCCACCTGAGGGTGGAATATTGAATTTTCTTTTTCGTTATTTTCTAATTTTTTTTTTGTTTTTCCTCTTCTTACACAAATCCCCTGTCTCGTGTTGACACAATGGCTACACCTGACAAACAGATTGTGCTGCAAGAGCGCATTAGCCGTATTTTTGCAAACTTTACAAAGCTCGGTCAAGCCAAGATGACAGCTGGAGCTTGTGTGTCGAGGATGGAGATGTTGCGTGAGCTTTGGGTCAAATTTGACGAAAATCATGAGGAGCTCCTCGATAGCGAGGACATTGACCCCACGCATCCATACTTCAGGGAGAATATTTACGATGTAACAGAAGAAGCCTATTTGACTATTAATGGGCAGTTCAAGGATTACCTCACTGAGCTTCAGGCTCAAACTCCAGGCCGTTCGGCTGATCCTGCCACTCAGGCTAATCAAGTTCCTGTTGGGTCAGAGGCTTGGAACTTCAAAAACAATGAACTTTGGTGTCACGGTCCCAAGAGATTGTCTGAGAGCTCGTTGACATGGTCCCAAACACACGACATTGCGTCCGATAAATCTCGAGTGAAAACTCCAGTCAAAGAGCCAGAGCAACCGCCGGTGATCTCACTTCAAATTAGCTCAACGGCAACCAAACTGCCGGTCTGGGATCTCATCAACCAGTACTCAGATTTAGGTCGCATGCTACGTGTAACCACGTACATCCTCAAGTTCATAAGAAATTTGTTCGGAAGAGCAGAGCTTCTCAATAAAGTGTCTCCATTTCTCGCCAACCGACCACTTTCTGCTGACTCGAAGCTCACACAGCTCGAACTTCGCTCATCTGCTACACCGTGGGGCAGACTGACGCAGCTCTCTCACATGCCCGACGAGTTGAGCATTCTTCAACAGGGAGGGGAGCTAGGTAAGACTCATTACCTAAAAACGCTTAACGCTGTCGCTAACGATGGAGTCATCAGGGTGGGCGGTCGACTAAAACACGCCCTTCTCTCTTACGACGAGAAGTACCCGATCATCCTTCCTACGAACTCCCGGTTCACGGATCTGGTAATCGCGGACGCACACAAGACTACGATACACGGAGGGACTCAGTTGTGTTTGGCCCACATCCGACGTCAATTCTGGGTTATCAAAGCCAAGCTCCGAATAACGAAATATGTCCGAAATTGTGTCATGTGCAAGCGGTACCAAGCGTCAAGTTCATACCAGATGATGGGCGATCTTCCAGCCAGTCGTGTTCAACCTGCTCGACCTTTCTCCAACTCCGGAGTCGACTACGCAGGTCCTTACATGCTCCGCATGATTCAGTTCGTCCAACAATTTTGGAAACACTGGTCATATGATTACCTTCATCAACTTCAGCGCCGCAGTAAATGGAACGATCGTCAGCCCGATTTTCACGTCGGCGACTTAGTCTTGATTAGAAGCGAGACGACTGCTCCTACTCGATGGCCACTAGGTCGAGTTACCAAGACCTTTCCCGGTGATGACGATCTGGTGCGAGTGGTAGATGTCCAAACCGCTACTACGAAGCTTCGACGTCCAATCACCAAATTAGTGAAACTTCTCGACAGCGCGACGTTGGAAGATTGAAGAAAAGAAGACTGAATTCTACGCCATGAAATTATTTAGATTCAAATATATTTCGTGATGCGTGATTCATTAATAACGTTAAAGTTTTGATAAATTTTATAAGGTTGAGATCAACTCACATAATTCACGTAAAAAATTTAAATTTTGCATTTCAGCTTGATCCTAACCTTGCTTATGTTTTTTTTGAAATTATATCATTTTAAAATGTTTAAAATGAGGTGGGCGGTAATGTTAGTTATATGTTATGATCATGTTAGTGTTAATACATCATACATCTATGTAATCTCACACACTGTACAGTTACCATATCGCTCACTCACACACATACACTTTTTGCTGTTAGGCCGAGCGCCTCTATCGCGTCAGGCTGCAGGTGTTTCAGTCTCTCTCGTCGGATCGTCTCAACCACACACGCTAACCCCACCTCAAATCAATTTTGCTGGTGAATAAATAATCATTTAGTTTTGTTAATAATCGAGAGTGCAGTTATTTCACGGACCTGTTCCTTACATCCACTCCCAAGATCAAACAGAGGTCCTGGATAGGTGAACTAGGAGTATTGCAGACAGAACATCCCCGCATCCTGATCACGCCAGAAGATTTCAATCCTAAGTCACAAGTGATAACGCCAAGAAACACGGACCGGATGGCGGACGTAAACCAGAAGTTCCTGTACGTAGAACCAGCTTTCAAGAGAGATGTGTAACATCTCTACCTCGAGACGATACACTGCAGATGCCTTGCACAGAGGGACATACTCAGAACCCAACTGGCGATGGCACTAAACGGACTACAATTGTACCGAACTGTAGGAGGAGGATTCAAATTGATCGCATGTTTATGGACCACTCTGACATTGTGGATACTATAAACCCCAGGAGAGGAATCAACGGTCAACGAACGAGGGCGCAGAATCGGGCCACGAGTTGAGGAAGATGATCCAGCCGGATCAAAAAGATGACATCCGAGATTTATCCAAAAGTTTGCCGTTTCTCGCGTCGCGTGATCGCAACGAAAGTTCAACCGCGACATCCGCGTCAATGAACACTTTAATTAACGTACCGCAAGTGCATTGGACCAAGGGGCTGAAGGACGCTGTATGAATCGGGGTGCAATAGGGGAGTTAAAGAGAGAGATGGTAAGGGAAAGGAAGCGATGGAGAGTGTGTGCGCGAATCAAAAAGTTAGTGTCTACGACCGTGAAACCTAAATGTTACGCGAGTGCGCGAAGTGAGCAACATTGTAATTCTTAGGTTTAATGAATAATTGTTTGGATTGTAGCTGAAGCTTATCCTCCTTGGTTGTAGCCATTGTGACACATGTTGGGTTACTAGTTAGGTTACTCCCCGAAGATAATTTGAGAAAAAGTCATCGACATAAGAGTCGACGATTTTTTTGTAGGGGGGAGTAATGTAACATCCGGGGGATGTTACTAATTTATTTAAGAGATGTTTTAGAAATTGATTAGGTAAATGGGAAAAGGCTCCACCCTGTATAGTTGGTTTCGAAACTAAACGATTGAAACTATAACGAAATTTGTTTTGAAACGTAAAAAATGGTTTATAATTGAAACTATAACAAAAGGTCAAACGCCCGAAATTACAAATAATTTACGCGACGAAAGAGACGAAAACCCCGTCGTAATCAGAAATGAGCGTTCAGGGAAATGATACCTAAAGCACAGATTTCATAGGGGAGAGGTTTGCTCTGGAAAAATTCTTTTTTGAGGGTTCTTGACATTATTATAGGCCATGGGTGACGAAATAAATATTCCGCTGCACTTCGTAACTGGGCGAAAATTGATGACTTTGAAAAATACACAGCTCGCATTGAGGACGAAAGAACTTCACTTCGGTCCGGGGAACAGAGGTGTTCAGACGAGGTCATAGCAACGGGGTTGCTACGCGTCGGGGGCGCGATTTTCGAGTCAGTGTTTTGCTTTTGGTACTTATTGGTACCGAGGGTGTAAAGTAAAGTAAAGAAATTCAGTGGGAATTTGCTTTAACGTCAAATCAATTATTTAAATTTGATTTTAATTTTGTTGATATTTTTCGCATCATTAGTTTTGGGGTTGATTCCAAATTTTGCTATTTGGGGCCGTATCGAGTGTAGAGTCACGTTTCCGAGTGTCATACCAGAGCCGAAGCGACGAATCTTAGGGTGGAAGTCAGCGCAGAACTCCAAGGTGGTGAGTCGGGAATAAGTTACGGGTTTTTACTAATTTTCCAGAGACGGAGGACAGACGAGGCGATCACTTCTTTTGTTGATTCGTATTTATACTTATCTCTTTGACTGGGTTTCGTGTGTGTGGGTTCTATTCGAATTTCGACGACCCGGGACAGAGGCGTATCCAGGTTTAAACTCTGAAATCTAACGCGCAACTACGTAAATTCCTTGATCAGTTCACAGTTTGGTAATTTTGGTTAGTTTCAGTCACAAGTAAGAACTAGAGCTCTGGAAGTAAGAATAGTAGAGAATCAAATATTGATCTAGGTACAGGGTAGAGGATTTTCCCAAATAGGGTGGATTTTATTATATTTTCGATTGTTGGGGAAATATCTTGTATGAATTCTTGTAAGGGTAGCATGCGTAATTTTATATCTATTTGAATTCGGTTATTTTGTTATCTGTTACTTGGTTATTTTAAGTTCTTTCATTTAATTGATTCCTTTTTTTTTTGGTTCACTGTATAGTCATAAATTTTATCTAGTCAATATAAACTTTAATTTCATTCAAATTTAACACTTGGGTATTATTTCGCTACCGAATCCCCACTGAAATCGACAGGCATTTGCGAAGCCCTGGGGCTCGCGTTTCCTGTAGAGGTTGGTCAGAAACCTTGTCTCCGCTGGGCCAAAAACAGTGTCGTCCGTTCAGAGCGACATTTTAAATAAATAATTTCTGGGCTGGTGGCAGACGCTACCATTTCTTAGTACGTCCCTGTATGGTATACGGTGCGGCCTTACAAGACGCCATTGAGAGTTATTGGAAGTCTCCTATTCTCAATTGGGGTAATCTTGAGTTCGCCACCCTCCAGATCAATTTGAGGAGAAATGATAAGGTACATGATTTCACGGAGACTCAAAGGGAGCAGCTAGATGGATTACTACAGCGACATAACGCGGTTTTCAGAGAACATGGACCTCCAACACCATATGGAGAGCACACCATCAACACAGACACTCACTTGCCGATCAGTGTCCCCCCATACCGCATGGCTCCGCATCGGAAGGAGCTGTTACGTTCCGAAATTGAAGTATTACTTCAAGATGGAATCATCGAAGAATGTGAACGTCCGTGGGCCGCACTTGTCGTGGTGGTGACGAAATCTGGTGGAGGCATTCGCCTTTGCATTGATTACCGTCGCCTGAAACAGGTAACCACGCCTGACACCATGCCGAGGATCGGTGACCTACTTTAGACCACAGGAAGGACTCGATGTTTATCCACAATGGATCTACACGCGGGATATTACCAGATTAGCGTCAAGGTAGAATCTAGAGATAAGACGAGCTTCGTGGTCCCATTTGGAACATATAGATTTCTGAGAATGCCGTTTGGGTTGCGAATCGCTCCGGCGACATTCGAACGTCACATAGATCGATTTCGACAAGGACTACCAGATCTGCACTTTCTTGCGTACCTGCACGACTTAATTCTCATATCTGTGGATCCAGAGCAGCACCTAAAGGATTTAGAAGCTGTTCTCCTCCGCCTCGCGAATTTTAAACTCAGGCTGAATCGAGAAAAATGCCGCTATGAGTGGAGCACCCTAGCTCGGTCACCTGCTCAAGCCTCAGGAAAACCAGATGAACCCTGTGAAGGTCACAGCGATCACGGAGCTGGCAACACCCCAGAATGTGAAGCAAGTGGTCACATTTCTGCAGACATGCAGCTGGTATCGCCGCTTTACACCCAACTTCGCCCAGAACGCCAAACCTCTCAGCACTTTAATGCGAAAGAATGCTATTTGGAAGTGGAAGGAGGAACACAAGAAGGCATTTCGAAACCTGAAGCTGGCTTTAACTACAGCGCCGGTGCTGCGACAAGCAGAACATGGTAAACCCTTCATTCTTCGGACTGACGCCAGTGCTTACGCGTTAGGGGCAGCTCTCCTCCAGGGGGAGGGATCCGATGAGCGTCCGATCGAATATGCGAGCCGACTGTTAAGCGCCCCGGAGAGGAACTACACTACAACCGAGCGAGAAGCCCTAACAGTGGTATGGACAGTGGCCCGTTTTAGGGGCTATCTCGAGGGTACTTCTGTTATTATCATCACGGACGACCAACCCTTAAAATGGCTGATGTCACTCAAGTCATCAAGTGGACGCCTAGAGCGTTGGGCTTTACAGCTCCAACCTGATATCCTTCAGATACAATACGCCCCAGGGAAAGCTAATCCCGCCCGGGATTAGTCCAGGGGAACCCGTCCGCTAATCCGGTAGAACGCAGGAATAGGGATTTGAAGACCCAATTAGGAATCGGAGTAGGAGCTCAACATGGGAGGTGGCCAGAAAGTCTACCGGCTATTAGATTTAGTATGAACACAACATACTGCCAGTCAACCGGGTACACTCCAGCATATCTCGTATTCGGACAGGAACTCCGACACCCTATAGAGGTCACTCATGACTTCAGCGCTATCGTAAAACAACAAACCTTTATCCCTAACGTAACACCGCGCCTTGAGCAAATAGCACAAGTACCTGAAGAAGCCACAGAGACTCACGATAAACAACAGGACCAGCGAAAGTTTATGCCAACAAACACCGACAGCCCTTGACCATGTTCAAACCAGTGGATCACAAACCACACCCTCAGCAGTAAGGCACAAATGAGGACGCAGAAATTCACTCCAAAACGGGACGGACTCTACGTGATCGTAAAGGTAATAGGACCATGTAGTTACCACATCGCCATGCGAACTCGCAAAGAGGAAGTGCTCGGAACATATCACTCGTCATCACTCACGCCATACCAACCTGATGAGACCCGGTCAGAACCACCTCAACCAATTCAGCCCCTCCGGAGACGGGGACGACCAAAGAAAACGAACTAGTCAGAGACCATGGTCGGGATATCCTAAGGTCTCTGAAGGGGAGACTTGTAACGAAATCAATACCCCTACCGCCCCCTGAAGCCGAGTTCGGTAAGTACGGCATCCTCAACGCTGGGTAGGTGTAGGAACCCTCTCGATAGAACCCTTAGTTCCGCACCGATCCGCCCTCGCCGGCGCTCGCCGAACTACTCCCACGCGCAGAACCACCCCCACTCGCCGAACGACTCCCACTCGTCGAGCGATTCCTATTCATCCATGGACGAACCCCGCTTCTGACGTCAGACCACCCGCTGAATATAGGGTACAAAAGAGGAGCGCTGAGCCATGAATCCTCAGTTCGCTCCTTCTCTTCGAACTCTCCTCTTCTACATCCACCTGGGTGGGGTTAGAAGAGCACAGAAACCGAAAGAAGAGCAAACCATCCCCTGGTGCATCCACCTTTGCTGGGTCGCCATCTCACGGTACATCCACCTGTGCAAAGTTACCACCTTTTGGTGAATCCAGCTTTGCTGGGTCGCCATCTTCAGGTGCATCCACCTGTGCTGGGTCACCTTCCTCGGAGAAGCATCCACCTGAGTTGGGTCTCGTCCGTCCCCACCTCCCCTCTGGAGCAACACGGACTCGGAGCGCCCACCTAACCTGGACCTCCTGCTCCACTTCGGGAACCTCTTCGGGAATCACTTCGAGGACCTCTTCGGGAACCTCTTAGAGAACCACTTCGAGGACCCCTTCGGGAACCACTTCGCCATGGACGACGACGGAAGCAGCCACGCCCCAGGTTAACAAGCCCCTTCAAGACACAAAACCACGACCCCGCCCCGCCGCACTTTTCGTGCAGCCCAAGGACACGCAACCAACAACTCTACCACCACGGAGAACACCTTGTGTAAATAACCCTTCTTAGACATTGTAATAAAAGGTGAAAGTACTCTACTTGAGTTTGTGTTTCTTCGCCCCGCCCGGACGAACGAAATCCCCCCTCGAAAGGGGATCTTGCTACAATAGTATTTATTACGATATTTCAATTCAATTAGGGACGTTCAGTATACAGATTTGCAATTCTTCGCAATAAACCCTTGTCGGAACACATGAACTTTTGGATGAGAATGCTGAAGAGAAAGGGTTCTATTAACCGATAGCGTTCCTGTGGAGGATTAAACTTTATTTTTGGAAAGAGCAATACCTGTGGTAGGTTATATAACATTAAATATTTAATAACATTAAAAAAATCAGCATTTAGTTATGTTAATTTAGTTAGTTCATTTAATTATGTTAAAATTGCGTATTGGGCGCGCCATTTAATAATATTGTGGTTGATCCGTGCCATCAAATTTCTAGCAACAATAATTTTTTATATATGAGCCCATCTTATTTGAACAACTGATTTTTATACTATCATTTATTCCATGCGTTTCTTGACTACAAAATTTTAATGAATGTACGAAGACAGTACATGAAATAAAATTTTTAACTGTTATGAATACCTTTATTTATTTAATTGTGAAAAGTCAAAAAATTTTAATTCAGACACTTATTTCATTATTTATTATAAAATCACTTATCGTTTGTCGTATATGAGTAATTGAAATTATTATTAATTTGAAATTCTATGTTTTGTATTATGTGTATTAATTTTAAAATTCCATTCTCTTCTTGGGAACATCACACGTGCGGCTCAAGGAAAGATATCCTCGGTGAGAGGAACCTGAGAAAGCGTTCAAGACGTCCGGAAACGGGTAATTTACTTTACGTCTAATCTTCAAGCAGTCTTGTTTTGAGAGTTACCTTTTATCTATTTCGCATCGAATGTCTGGTTCACTGACAGTAAGTATTGAAGAAGGATGTCACTTTTCATAATACACGATGTGTACTTAAAGTCAATTCTCTTTAAGGGCATTTTAACCTTTGCACTTGTTGATGTTTGTATATGATATAAGTAATACAGTCAACCCCGCTTTTAACTGACCCGGATATAATAGACCGCCGGCTATAATTCACTAGATTGTCATCTATCTATACTATCAGGCTATTC
Source organism: Cryptocephalus moraei (assembly GCA_946251905.1). Classification (NCBI taxonomy): domain Eukaryota; kingdom Metazoa; phylum Arthropoda; class Insecta; order Coleoptera; family Chrysomelidae; genus Cryptocephalus; species Cryptocephalus moraei. The sequence goes on from OX276452.1 coordinate 4,705,787, forward strand.
TTTAACACCGCTCATATAATTGACCTCCGCCCGCTATAATTAACTATTTTAAACGGGCCAGTTGGGTCAATAAATATCCGAGGTTGACTGTATATGGTTTTTTATATGATCTTTTTTAATTTGTAAGCTCTTTAAAAGATATTTACCTCAATCTCCAACTCGAATCCTGGTAAATAGGAGAGCGGTAAGGGATGGAATGGATTTCCAAAAGCCGACGTGTGAAACTTCACCATCAGTTCCGAACCGCTGCTAATGATTTCCGGTATAGTCTCACCACTGCAAAGATGAGCTAACGTAGTAGCAGAAGGACCCCAGCCATCCAAGATTTCTATGTAGTCCTGCATCATATTGCACTGATCCCATATCCTAAAAATGAAAGACATAAAGAGATGTGAGGTGATGGATAAGTTGAAATTAACAGAATGAAAGTTTCAGTTCTCAAACGTTCTCGGAATCGTACCTGTAGGGGTGGCGGTTCAACCTATGGACAACAAATGTTTTTGTTACGCTCCCCTCCCCACGATATCTAGTCGACGGTTTCTCTGGTGACGTTGAATTCATTTTTCAGTTAGTCTTGAATCAAGCTCCTTTGTAAATGTTCATCTGTACATATATATCATGTATGTTCAATATATTCTTTCTCCACCCACTCAACGAGTTTCAATGTCGGAACACAAAAATAAGTAGGTAACTGCTTTTAAAACCAGTTATCATGAAATAGCATAAGTTTTGCTATTTTCTTTACATTATATTGTCACGAAGTGACCCCAATTAGGCGAAACCAGGTTGGGTCGTATCCATGTTAATGCAAGTCAGCACGGAACGGCTCCGACAACCTTCGGGCGGGCACGTTTGTCAACAAACGAGAACTATTTATACGGATCGATCAGATCGATCAGGGGTTCAGTCCATCAAGCACCCGCAACCCGTGTCGCCGCCCGTGGCCCTGCCGGCCACCCCTACTGGATTAATGTAAGCATTTTACCTTTGCACCATTCTAATTCTGCCTTGTTTGTATTGTTAACTTTTATATTTCTTCTTATCTTACCGCCCTTTAATAAGGGCCCACCCTCTCTCTCTCTCCCCTGTATGTTAGTGTTTAATAAATGTTTTAGCATTGCCCTGTACTTTTACAATCTCCACCGAGCTACCACCCCCAACCAGAGCACTCCCTTTGAGCTCTAGGCCCTCAGGCGTGTGACAATATCCTTTTTTTATTTGTTGTCTCTGGTCTGTGACTAGTTATTTTAAACTTATGACGTCGTCGTCGCCTCGACTCGACCTCCTATGACTGGCTCCACATGTCGCTACGAGAATATTCTCGTCGCTTCATATTTCGCGAAAGCGACACTCTTCGACTTGTGTTTATTTTACGGCCAGACTTTCCGGTACAATAGAAGTGCAGTTGCGAAGAACTATGAAAGCCTCCTATTTTTCTCTAAGGGTTGAGAGGTGTCATAAACTCATATGGTTCGATCAAGAACCTTGTGTACCCTTTTTGACAGAAATTGTTACACGTCAAAACTATAGTGATGGCGGCCAGAATTTTGTTTACACTTAAAATTTTAATTTGATGATTTTTCTTTCAACAGTAAGTATTTTTTTTTGTGAAACATATCTTTTTTAGTGTCGTTTTTCAATCCTGAAACGAAGCATTAATCATTTCAATGGAAAAGGACGTTCTCGCCGCCAACGAAAAAAATCGAATAAGTGACAGAAATGAATACAGAATTCAATACAAATAACTCATTACGCTACACCTCGCCAAACATTTACAGTTTTTAAGTGCCCGGTGTACAGCTCCTTTAGGAACTCTTTACCTCAGTACTCTATCGCTATTGTCGAACTTGCCCGCCTGCTCCTTGTAGTGAAAGTTCGCTTGTCTGACGGCGATTAGGGCGTGTTTCCCCTGCGGAACATTCCTCTCCCGAACCCTGTAGTGACAGCTGACGTTCCTCGGGTAAATCCCTGGGTAGTTCGGGGACTGAATTCGACAGGAGCGCTTTGAGCAGCCCTCCAGTAATCTGTCGCAGTATGTGCTCGAGTTGAGTTTACCCCTGGAAGAAAAATGAGAGGATCGAGAGATTTTATTTCATTTTAAAGATTCGGGAGATTTAATGTGTTAAGCGAGTTTTATATTTCAGATCGAACTGTCAATAATCATTTCTTTGACGCTCTTTACTTTTATTATGAAATTATAATTCTTCATTGGAAAATCGGAATTAGGTGTTTGCTAAACTTTCATTTTTTACTTAACCCGCTTAGACTAACATTATGCTAGCAAACAATCCTGCTTCAACGGGAGACTTAGTTCGTGTATTGCACTTATCTTTACAAAGATAATTTGCTGTACATTCAATACATCCAGCAAATTATAAATGATTTCGATAAAAATGAAGAAATTTAGACCACATTCATTCATAGAAGATAAATGTTTAATTTTTTCATTTGGTTTGAGCCATAAAAGAACACAAGTGTCACATCGACAAGTTGAAGTGTATATGGAGAATGGGAATTGTATTCTTGAATTTCGTTAATCTTAATATATGCGTAACACGTTGCACATTTTATAATATTGAAACCCTGAAAAATCATCACTTCTTCATGTGAATCCCTCTGCTCCGTAAACGTGAACTTCGTAAACACAAGTTTTCTCAACCGTTCCACATTATGATTTGCATTATAAGAAACAAGATAATCGGCAAGCTTCTCTTTTGTCGCGAGGCGAAAAGCTGGAAGCCGAAAAGCAAAGCCTAATTCATACATTTAGAGTAACTACCGTCTTTTTAAGGAAAAAGAAAAGCAAAAACGCAGCTTCTTCCAATTTGCCCTAAATTGTCTATAATCCTCCAGAAAACTATCCTGGTGTCAGCATTTTTTAGAAGAAACTTTATTTCAATCTTTTCCAGGAAGCAACGCGTACTCAAACTGTTTCCATTTTTCCAACGTTTAAACCTTCCCAAACGGGCATATCTTCTTTTAATCTGCTGCTAATTTACTAGAACAAAACACGAACTTCAACCTTTACCATTGTTCTTCAGAAAACGATCGCGATTTAAAATTTTCCCAGAAATAAAGTTTATTTTAACATTTTCCAGAAAGCAAGGCCAATTCAATTTTTCTTTTTAATTTCCAGCAAACAAAGCAATTTCAGTCATCTCCTGAAACAACGTTTCAGCTTTACTCAAAGAGCAGGTTTTGTTTCAGTTTTCCTCAATTTTTTTTAAAATTAAAAACTAGTTCAGTGCATCTTTCTCCAGAGAGCAAAGTCTAATCGAAGCTTCTCCTTTTCCTCCAGAAAAGAAGATAACTTTAGACTTCCCCTGAAACGTAGTTTGAACGGCCCGCAAAAGGCACAGCTCATTCCAATCTGCCCCAAATGTGGAATTCAAAACGAAGATTTTTGAAAAATTTATCCGAGATTTTCGTCAAATTTAAATCCAATATCAAAGATAAAAAACTGAAACTCCCACTTAGAGCGCACTAAGGTCAATATTCTCAATGATTATTATTAATAACTGCTTTTGTTCGTCATTTTACGTGGATATATTACCATGTAACTTTTGTGTAGTATTTACTTCATTATATGCAGAAAAATGGCGATGTCTCCATCGGACTACACTCTCATATTCTATTATAAATATTCAATAGTAGAATGAATATTCAAACTTTAAAAACAATTTTTCGGGCGGATTCAGAGAAAATTTCAAAAACGTTAGGAAACAATATTGAAGTGGATTTTGAGAAGTTTTCCAAAAACCTAAAAATGAAAGGTAGAAAGTGACCTTTAGAGGAAGTCTAGCCAACTAAATATTTCACTATAAAACTTCAAATATTCATTTGGCGAAGGAAATATTAAAAGTTGTAAAAAAATCGTTGGAGTAAATTTCTTACAGGATTTTGAAGAATTTGAGGAAAAGAAATATCACGTGTAAACTATCCCTTTACCACGGCCGATTTGAATAAAAATTTTATTGGGATGTGCTGGTGTAGCACAAAGTTTAAATTCAAAGTTGGAACCATTTGTAGTTTTTACTTTCGGAGAAATACGTACCACAGGCACATATATACATACATATGTATACAAACACATACATACATACATACATACATACATACTGTAACGGAAAGTCTCACCACAAAATAAACATAAGTCGGGGAGAGTCTGTTTCCTACGAATCGATTCCAGTTCATCGAATTCCAGACTGATCGACGAGAATTCTACACCCTTCGAGAGCGACCAGAAAGTGCGGGAGCTTCATCAGAGAGCGAGATAAAAGAAAGCCGTCTAACCGAGACAGAGTAGTAATAAACAGCGGAACTCGTCGTATACCTGACCAGAGCGGCTGTGCGCGTAAAGTAAATAAACAAGTGTAATATAAATTAAGTATTAAGTGTTAGTTCTTAGTGGAAATGAATTAGTTAAGACACTTCGCATCGTGTAAGTTATTTCGAACCCGTAAAACGTTACAATACATACGCACACAGAGAGAGACAATTTTTCATAAACATGTTTTCGAATATTTTAAGAACATACCTTGAGAACATAACAAAAACGTAATTTTCGACGATGCGTGAGAAAAGATCACCACCAGTAATTTTTTAGACCTTCAGGTAATGAACTTACCCACGATTCGGTTTCAATCAACAAATTAGACAAAACACAACCCTGGTACTTGTTTAATAATAAATTGTTAAAATGTCAAGCTGATTTCAGATCTACAAACATTTTATTTTTATTATAAGTAAAAACCCCTTATGAGTTTAAAAAGGAGACATGCGGAAAACAGCATTTTCGAATTGTACAGGAAATTAGAAACTGCACAAACACAATAAATTATTTAAGTTTTCCAAACGGCAATCCCTCAAAATTGCATGATTTTTTTTATCACTATTATGAATTAGGAGAAATGACTAATCTCCTATACTGAGCTATTGGGCGATTTTATGAAAAAATTATTTTTTATAATTCATATTTTTTAATACCAATTTTAGCAATTTCTGTTACAAAAATTTCAAGATTTCCTAAGAATATAAAATCATTAACACTGTAGGTGTTCCAAGGTGAACTATAATTTGGACTAATTTTGAATTGGAAAAAAAATTGCTGGTATGCATAACTTTGTTGAAATGTACTAAAAATGTAAAAATGCATTAGACAGTAAAACCAACGTATACCTACTACTACATCGATTATCTATTAAAGGAATTGCAGTGAGAAGAAAATAGAATAACTTAAGCAAGAAATATAATTATGATCACGATCACATTAATAAAGAAACTAAAGGTTTTCAGAAATTTTTACCTGTAAGATCTTTGGGTAGCGTTTCCATATCTTATCCTAGCCTCACTTAGCTTGAGAAACTTATAGGATATCTTGAATTCGAAGCTGTAGCCAGAGTTTTGCTGAAAATAATAAACAAACAGTAACAATGGTTACCATATACGCAAGAATAACACATAAAAAATTTATGAAATTATGAATGAAAAAGATGTCCATATTGGAATAATTTCTAATGTTGTCATGAGTAGCAGACGTTAAAATTTACTTGAAAGTTTCTTAAAAAATGCGAGTTATTCTGTACTAAACACAAGCCACAATTGAACTATCAAAATGTTATTTATTAATTACCATTGTAGATAATATGTAGAAATTTCAACATAGCACTAAACATATTTAAGAGGCATCTCAAAGTCTGAATAAATCTCTAACGATATCTTGAATGAATTGAATAAAAAAGATGTCCATATTGGAATAATTTCTAATGTTGTCATGAGTAGCAGACGTTAAAATTTACTTGAAAGTTTCTTAAAAAATGCGAGTTATTCTGTACTAATCACAAGCCACAATTGAACTATCAAAATGTTATTTATTAATTACCATTGTAGATAATATGTAGAAATTTCAACATAGCACTAAACATATTTAAGAGGCATCTCAAAGTCTGAATAAATCTCTAACGATATCTTAGAAATATTTAAAATTATTTTAAAACTAATAAAATTCATGGGTAAACTTTTAGAAACAAAAATGTTCTATGACGATGTCATTTTTCGCTAACCGTAGTTAAGTGTAGTTATGTTACCCACAGAACCTTTCAGTAAGAATTAACTGAATTACCTGCAGATAGTTGAAAACTACAAATTCGCAAACATGATACACTGGGGTGTCCTGTAGATAGAAGGCCAAGCAAAAAGGTCAGATTTGGCATTCTGATGAAAGTGCTCGTGATACACACTTTCCGTATAGAGCCAGTACACCGTCATTCCCTCAAGTTTTTAAATTGTTTTCCATAGGGTACGAATTAGACGCTTCCTTAGCGTTCCTTCTTTGGCGATCTGCCAGAGGCAATACAGCTATTGTGAAAGTGGCTGTCAGCTAGAAACACCGGAGCGACCAGAAAAATCGGCTATCATACCTTAGGCTACCGACTGAATTGTTTCCGAATTTCTCGTATTTCGCCAGCATTTTTGTGATTTTACCTATCGTCGCGATTTAAATTCAATGTTATTTTCGGCCAACAGATGCGATGGTGTCTTGATCATTTGATTTTGTCAAGTCCACGCATTTCCCGACCAAAGCGACTTAATTTCCCAGTTTTCCCGACTAAATCCACTAATAAGACGACCAGGCCGCCATCCCCTTAGACCTTAGCTGTTTATTACTTTGCGCATTTCCCGACCACCGTTGAATATAACTTATTTCTCCGACCGCCCCGCGCGAATTTGATAACAATCGACCGATCCGACAAGTCCTCAATAAATTCCAATAACCTCTATAAATCCCTCTTGCCAAGTGGTTAATCTCACTTGCTTTCACCCACTTGCTTTATTATTTATTAGATATAAGATTTTCTCTGCTTTGCAAACAATTATAGTAAATAAGCTGTTACATAGCGTCCCGTCACCTTTGTTAATATGTAGAATAGGTTTAGTACTTTATTGGACACCGGTTGCATATTGTCACGCGACGGGGTCAAATGGGCCATGAGGCGTTCTATTTGGGAGTGACAGCTCAGAACCTTATTATTATTATTACACGGATTTATTTTACAGCTGTCGCCGTCTATCCGTACCCAGTCGCCATTCTTTTCTATCGTAGCACGTATTTTCTTCTAAATTTCGTGTTTCCATTGCTTCTTTTATGTCATCTCGCCAACTCCTTCGTGGCCGTCCTCTCCTTCGTCGTTCAGGCGGTATCCATTCCAGTACTCTTCGGGGCCATCTATTGTCCTGCATCCTCTTCACGTGTCCAAACCAAGTTAATTGTTTTTTCTCTATCTGATCTGTTATAGTTCTTTCCGTGTTCATTTCTCTTCTAATTTGTTCATTCCTGACTCTCTCCCTTCTTGATCTACCGCAGCTGCGTCTTAGAAAGTCCATCTCGGTTGCTAATAATTTCCTTCTGTTTGTCCTGCTAACTTCCCAGACCTCTGAACCATACAGGACTATAGTTTCTACTATACTCTTATATATATGTTTCTTTGTTTCTTTAGATAAAGTTTTCTCCCAAAGAAGAGAGTTTAGGGTTCTAATTACACTGCGACCCTTGTTTATTCTGTCTTGGATCTCGTCCTTACTAGTTCCGCTTTTGTTGAATATCACTCCCAGATATTTACATTTTCCACCCCTTTGATTTCTCCGTTGGTCAGTTTTAAGTTTGATATAGTTGTATCGCCTACTGTTAGATATTCACATTTAGATAGGTTCATCGTAAGGCCTGCTTTATTATACTCTTCTTGTAGTTTTCTGATCATATATTCAAGATCGTCCTTATCTTCTGCTATTACGACCTGGTCATCTGCAAAGTATAGACTAAATAATGGGTCTTCTCCTATTATCACTCCCATATTTTTACACTTCCTTGTCCATGTCGTTAGGGCTCTATCCAAATATATTTTGAAAAGTGTAGGGGATAGACAGCATCCCTGTCTTAAGCCCTTTGTAGTTGTGAATGGGGTGGTTATTTTGTTTCCTATTTTAATACTGGCAGAATTTTGTTCATAATATTTTTTTGTCGCTTGAATTAGAGCTGGGTTAATTCCTAGATTCTTCATTTCTTTCCACAGTTGTGGGATCGGTACGCTGTCATATGCTTTCTCTAGGTCTATCATAGCCATGTGTGTTTCCCTATTTCTTTGAGTTCTTTTTTCTGCTACGATTTTAAGAGTAAATATATTGTCAATTGTGGATCGACCCGCCCTAAAACCTGTTTGTTCTTCAGGTTGTTTGTGTTCAATGTCTTCTTCAATCCGGTCTCTTAATATTCTAGAATAAATTCTTCCAATGGTGGGGATAACTGCAATTCCTCTATAGTTTTTCGGGTCCGCTTTTGATCCCTTTTTGTGAATTGGTGAGCGCAGAACCTGGGGTAGATTAAACAGGTCCAACATATTAACGACATTTATACAAACAGGCGTAACAAATAAATGGTGTACGGAGGCATGGAAAGTAATCCAGCACTAATAACCTTAATTAGGGGAGAATGACAGAGAGATTGAACACACGAAGGACGCACAAAATAATTGAAAAATAAAACCAGAAAAACAAAGTTAAAAGTAGAATACAAAAAGGGAAAATAAATAGGGGCCCAGCTTACACAAGTTTGGAGTGGGCCGGTAAATTCTTCGAAAAGAATTCTTCGAAAACATTTCTTCGAAAGAACAATTTTTATATTTACATTCAACCTCGCTTATAATTGACACCATGGGGACGGTCAAAGTAGTCAATTACAACCGAAGTCAATCAAGGCCGATTCATTTGAGAAATGCTACCAAAATAATAGGAGTGGTTAGTAGTTGGTTATCAATCAAATAAATGTAAGTATAATATTAATTATAATAATTTGACTCGGGAAATATGGCATGCAGAATACTCATATTTGCGACGCAACATTCTATCAGTATCCTCGAAAAATATGGCAACTGGTTCATGAATGGGAGTTTTAAAACAGTTTGTCGACTCTTCGAGCAGCTGTACACTATTCATGGAGTAGAGGCCAATGCATCAATTCCACTTGTTTACGTTTTGCTGCCCGATAAATCCCAGGTTTCGTACACCGCTAGGCTTCAGGAAATAAGGAACCTTTGCCTAGCAGCTGCTCCGTCCTCTATTATGGTAGATTTCGAGAGAGCGACATTAAATGCAATTGCTGCCACATTTCCTCAAGCATCCATCCAAGGATGCTTTTTTCATTTCTGCAAGTGTTTGTATCGTAAAATACAACATGTAGGCCCGAAACAACGATATGACAACGATGCGAAGTTCACACTGAAGATGAGGGGCATTTGTTCCCCCGGAGCTCGTTGTACACGTTTTTGAGGAGCTGTGTGACGAACAGGCATTTCCAGAAGAGGCACAATCCGTAATAAATTTTTTCGAAGATCCATGGATAGAGCGTCCAGAAAGGAGAAGAGGACAACGAGCGCCTACATTCCCACATACACTATGGAATGTCTACTATTCAGTAAGAATGGGAATGGCAAAAACTAATAATCATAGAGGCTTCGAAAGTCAGCTCTCGGCCAGCCCCTAGTATATGGAAATTTTTGGATGGTATTCGGAGAGAACAGTCTCTACAAGATCTTCAAATAGAGCAATACACTGCAGGAGTACTACCATCGCAACCTCGAAAGAAATACAAAGACATAACATTAATTATTAATTTTGGAAATGTAACGAAAAATATGTAACAAATATACTAGATTTTTTGAAAATTTTTAGTTTTTAATGTTGCTTCGATTAATTATTTTCGATAATTCGTTCTTTCGAGGAACAATTGTTCTTTCGAAGAATTGTTTTCGAAGAATTGTTCTTTCCAAGAATTGTTCTTTGGAAGAATTGTTTTCGGAGAATTTACCTAGATCCGTTTGGAGTACTTCCCGAGGGACAGCGTTTCCACCATTATGTAGATATAATCGTTAAATCATCGATGACTATCCAGTGATTCATTAGCGATTTCCTCGATAGTTTATTCTGTCTGTTATTTATTCGCATCGGTTGTTTTATGCTATTCTATTTGACGCTTAAATTGTTTTAATTTTAATAACGAACGTGTGAAATTTCTTTCGTTGTTGAACGTGTAGAAATTTACGTTTTTTACCTGGTTTAATTACCTAGTTCAAAGTATCGTGTTGTACGTAACAGCATATCTCCTTTTATCCATATTCCGTACTAACGTTAAATAGCTACTTCCTTACTTCCTGTGCAGAATTAAAATGGTTTATTCGATGGAATGATTTTTCGACTCCTGAGTTATGTTAACAGACACCGTAGAATTCTCCCGAGTATAAACTATTTCGGAGCGACATGGTATAAGCCGTACAAATCTGGTTCCCGAAGATGCCATAACTTAAACCCAGTTACTTCCGAAAACTTGTTCCAAAACTTTTAGAACAATTCAGGAACGTTCAAACAAAAGCCTTCGAATCTAAAAATGTTCTCAACGGTATTGAAGAAAAACCTCTGGTCATAAGCTCTATAATATGTTTCAAGTTTCCCGGGAGTCATTTGGAACCCATAAGAATGCCAAGAAATTATAATTTCAAAAGGGTTCAAGATGTAACGTAGGGTAAATTGGTAAGGCTAATCACGTTTTAAGTCTATGGTTCTTTCAATTATGTAAAGAGAAGGTTGGCGTTTTATTAGATATAGACGTACACGTGATTTATCACAATCAATAAAACTCTGCATTGTAACTGAATGCTTATTAAATTCCTGTTTTATTCAATAACAACAGGAACGGATTTTTTTTGGACCAAACCGGTGTGGAGAATAAAGCAGCATTGCGCAACATAATCAAAATTTAATTTTTTTTATTGGTACGCTATTTTGCCTATTTAAAACATGCTTTGGCGTGCGTAAATCGGGCTTTATCGCACCCGCGTGTTTTAAAGTCGCCATGGAAACGTATCAACAACGGTCATCTCAACCAATAACAGAGCGTCTTTGGCCGTAGCGGGACGAGCCTATTGGTCGCACGACGGGCGACGGGCCATCACGAAGTGTCACGAGTGTCGTTCAAATTAATCATATTGGGTATGCACTTGGTTTTGGTGTAAAAAATGGTACCAATAAAAAAAATAGCGTAAGTATTCGTGGATAACTGCTCTTTCAAACACTTGCTCTATTTCGAGCACTCCGGCTTCGCCGTCGTGCTCGAAAACTCGCTCGTGTTTGAAAGAGCTCAATATCCACTCATACTTTAATATACTATTAATTTGACGTTTCCATTTATCTTTCTTAACTTTAAAAAAATCTGTATAATAAATAATAAGTATAACACTACAACAAATTTTGTTATCGGTAACATTTTTCCCAAAAACGTTGGATGGTAGCGCCATATTACTTCCTTAGTCACTTTAGAACCCTGGGCAGTTAAGATCGGTCGTTTGATACCTTCTCTGTCTCTAAAAATCTATCTAATGTGCATAATGTAATAATAAATGTAATTAATGGCACCCTCCCAACCTCTTCGCGAATATCTCATGCAAATATCGCTCGAGACTCGTTTAACATTTATCTGACCCGGGGAACGTTATTTTTCTTTTCGGTAATGGCCCAAAGATGAAGGATCCGTCCTGGCCCATCTGAAACATTAATATCACCTTCATTCTCTGGGTAAACGTCGCGATCGTTAATGTGATACTGGATCATAATTTTAGACTCTCTCCCGTTTATCAGGTCAGAATTTGAATAAAATGAGAGTGAAATGAAGAGAGAACGACAGACAGGCTTCCTAATAGTGTCACAACATTAGCTCGTGGAATATAAAAGAGGCCGAAGAAAATAAAAGGAACGATCGACGACTAGAGGGAGAAAGAGATAGAGAGGGAGATAGGAGATTCGATTATTAAACGCTGACAGAGGCACTTTGACCAAAGGGATAATAACCGTGTTCGGGGACGCGGAAAATATGCTGGCCTAGTACTTCCGGAGGATTATCGAATAGAGAACTAAAAGAGCCCGATGTCGATTCATTACAGCACGTTAACAAGTGACCTATTGAAATATGTCACTGAAAAGGGATTTCTACTATAGAATTGGGATGAAACCATAATATTATAGGGAAAAGTTGGATTTCTGTTTATTTCGAAGGCACGAGATGAAATTCTCCGCAGTTTTTTATGAACTACCTACTATAAAATGTTTTAAAACTATCTTAGGTTTCTCATGGTGGCGGCAACTAGCAAAATTGTTCTAAATTATTAAATGTAGGAATGTAGAATTTTATTTCATTATTAGGACAGCTTTAAAACTGCTTCATAAACGTTTATAAGGCAGATTTAAACATTTTAGTTTACCGAACTTTCTTTTATAGCGATTTATAGTTACCTGACACTTGGTTTCATCAGTGTACCAACACCTATAATGATATATTGGTATTTTGCTAAACACTTATGAAATGTTGCCCAATACCTAATAGTCAATTTGTGAGCATTTATATAATTATTTAAGCGAAGGTTTCTAATCAGCACTTGCACTAATATCATAATTTTCAAATATTAGTATGGCATACAGACAGTTTCTAAAGAGTCGCAGGATGGGATAAGCATGAGAGCGAAGGAAAGGCCATATATTTCTCGTTAGCTAAACAGAGAGCGACCTTTTGCGATGTTGCTAGCTCGCGAAACATTACAGTCATCCGCTCCGCACACTGTACCGCACACATCCGAAAGTGTAAAGCGATACGCGACCGCGATACGTGTTGACTTGGACTGCCTGCTCGGGCGGCAACGTTGCAAAACTTCCCTCTCTGTCATGCTAACGAGCTACTGCTAGTTTCTCTTTTGCCCTTGTTGGTTTCCCACCATGCGTTTCGATAGAAAAGCTCCGTATGTGTGGTTGGCAAAAACAGTGTCGCAGCAATAGTCTTACTAAATCATTGCTAAACAAAAGTAATAATTGTACGGACACGGATGCTTAAAAATACTATTAAAAATAATTACAACTATTATAATTTTAAATATTAATATATTGTATATAATATATAATGATTATATCGTATAACTAAATATAAATATCATGTTATTATTACTTCGGAACTAGTCGTAATTAGTAAGGACAAATTTATGTGAAATTTAAAAGTATAGTTTCTTAGCAAATGAAAAAATAAATAAAAGGAAGACGTATGTTTTCCAGAAAGACTAAAGACTGTTGCAAAAACATCTTAAGTAGTGAAAATATTGATGATGACCCAAGCTTCCACAAGTAAAATTAAAGAATAATTTGTTGGTGCAGATAGGCCTCCCTCATAGAAATGCCTCTGACCAAGCGAGTTCCGGTTCTTTCTCCCACTCGCCGCGTCTTGAAAGGTCCTGGGTGCTATATCCCAACTTGGATGTAACCTAACTCGTCACCAACCCATCTATTAAACGTGGTGGGAATAAGGCTAACAGAAGGCAGACAGGTGCGAATAATACAACGAAAAACGACCAAATTTCTCTGCGGCGAGGGGCTAGTGGCAGCGGAAGGCTACGGCCTTTTCGTCAAAAGGTATTGCCAATTACAGTAGCTTGAAACCGAAGAAATTAACGATTCAGCCACGTGAGTTGGACCTTTTCGTACTGCTGGAATTGGACCGGCGTCGGATCGATGAAGGTTTACATCGGCAGCAAGCTGTGCTGGGTTAAGATATGTTTAACATTCTGTGATGTTGCCGGGTATTAGGCTCTTATTCCAGGGCATTCTGTTCGATGCTCCTATTGAGGGTAACTACTCGGGGATCCTGCCATCGCTAGTTGAAACATTCAGTTATATCTCGAAGTAGGGCAATTATCTCTGTAACGTTCGTTATTTTCTTATTTCAATTTTTTATAGTAAAGCCGGCTAGCAATTGAATATCTCGGGTCGGGTCGAAAGAATCTCAATTTATGATGCGGTTTAATTAGGTATGTTCAATAAGTAAAAAGCACAGAAATATCGATCATATACAAAAACCAACGTTAATCCAACAAATCAATTTGATCTTCCTAGATCGCACGTAAATCTATTGCAAGACAAATACTTAATTCTATTCAACAAATCCTAAAAAGAACGCAAAGGTATCCGGAAGTTACAGTTGTGCCTAACTAACTTGTTCAGATTACCAACAACCAAATGACAGGGTTTGAGACTAATTTAACTGGTCGGTCGATCGATTTAAACGTCTCAAAAAGAAAGGCCTTCTGTTCAACAGATACCTGTTCACTTTGCTCATATCATAACACTGGTGGTCAGCGGCTGGGGGCTTCCGGATGCTCACTCCTCTCCGTAGCTCACGGCGTATCGCCCTGTTAGCGAGGTCGGCGCTGGTGTTCGTAGCGGCTTCTCGTCAAGTCCAACGGTGCCGTTCTCCGCTCACAGCACGTTCGTTACGTATAGGCCGTGAGCCGAGTCCAAAAAAGTGTCTCATAGGAAACCATTTCAAATTTGAAACATAGATTGCTCTTCACGCGAATGACCAAAATGTACCAAAAGTCTGGCAGCTTTGAAGTGGGGCGTTAAATAGGAATATAGTTTAAAAGTCAGCCCTAATTGAGGGTGATAAGAAACCAAATAAAATTTCATGGGTTGGTTTGTTCGTGATGCACAATTCACTAAAAAAATATGCCAGACACATAGGATGGGTCGGTCACCCCGCCAGACATTACCAAACAGAGCAATTTTAGCGACCCCCTTTGACTGATAGGAAACCGGCTCAAACACCCTATGTGTCTGGCATAAGTTTTTTAGTGAACTGTGCATCACAAACCCATCAAATTTTATTTGGTTTCTTATCGCACTTTGGGAGCCACAATTCGGGGTAACTTTGACATTACACCCCCATTAAACGCCCCACTTCAAAGCTGCCAGACTTGCACATTTTGGTCATTCGCGTGAAGGGCAATCTATGTTTAAAATTTGAAGTGGTTTCCTATGAGACACTTTTTTGGACTTGGCTCACGGCCTAGTACGTCAATACGTGCGATCGTTGGTTGTGGAATCTCCCAGCGCACACACAATTCGTTTAACCGTAATTAACGAAGCGTACCAATTAACACTGTTATTTCGGATCGACACACGAATTCACCACACTGATTTACAATGGACTATTTTAGGACATGGGCCCCTCAAATTTTGGGGTTCTCCAGCAAAAGTTTGTCAAAAGAATCTCGTCTCAAACGCTATTAAAGCTCCTGACCGACTCCAAACTGATTTGAATTTCCAAACTAATTCCAAAAACTAGATAACTGGGCCGCAGAGGCCCAGCCATCCGAACCCTCTCGGGTTCCCGAGACTTGTCCTTTCTCAAACTCATTTACTCTCGCACTGTCCCCTTCCCTTGACCGCAAGTAACGTGAGCGCCAATTGCTAAACCTTACTTCTCTCTGTTTCTAGATTTTAAAACTCTCCGGGCTTTCTAAACACCCCACTTTACAACTATGAATCCCCCACCATATGATGACGTCAGTCACGTACACCGTTCTTCTGCTTCCTCTTAATATTTGCAAAACCGAATGTATGTAATAAAATATCTTCGTGCAAATGTGAGACAGATTTTCGAGTTTACAATTTATGTACTGATGGATAGTGACTAAACTAACCGGAGAATCGCGATCAAGTTTACACAACTTATGCTCAAATGGTACCATATTATTCTCTCAAAATCTCAGATTTTCACTTATTGTAGTTTTCTGCAGAGGGCGATGGCGACACGGTGTCGCGAGCATTCAAATAAAAGTTACCACACGTACTCGTAAGCAAACAAACATTCGACTCCTCTCAAGCACAGTTTCAGATCGGGTTTTTTGACCAAGCTAATTGGGATGGAGAGTATGGCGTAGCGCCGCGTTAATATTCGGGCTTAGTTCAAATAACAACCAAGGATTCAATTCGTTGGCTAATTTGTGATACGAAAAACGTAACGTAATATCTCTTTTTAGGAAGCAGCTTGGTATGAAATTCATCAATTTTCCCTTATCGTGAGTTAGTGGACATCTCTGTAGTTTCGTGGGATCTCCAATCTTGGCTGCTTAGTGCTTCCGACCTGTAGTTTCCAAAAATTTCAGTTCAGTCACGTTGTTGCAAGAAGACATGAGTTCTTCACCATGACATGCCAAAATGATTTCTTTACCTAATTTGTCGCCGTCACAACTTAAAGCCTACCAAATTTGCAACCAATTTAAAAAGCCTGTTATAAAACTGCTGTGATTAGAATTTTTTGCAACAGATTCATGGAAATGCAACAAATGTAAGAGAATCTAAAAATGGAATTTGTGGCTCAGCCGGGATTCGAACCTGGGTTTCCCAATTTCGCGTCGGGTGTTCTTACCACTAAACTACCGAGACACCTATCAATTTCATTTTCGATGTTCTTTTTTTTCAATTCATCCCCCCCCCCAATCACCGCTGCAGAGCCAACCCCGAGGCCTCCAGGATAATTCTAATGCCAGAATTGAATTCGGCATCCCTGAAAACCCCCGAGTAAAGATTTTCGAGCGCTTTTAAAGGACGCTGCAATACCCCCCCTCAATCACCCCTCGGGTACCAACACAGAACCGCCCCCGGGTAATTGTAATGCCAGAATTGAATTCAGCATCCCCGAAAACCCCCGTGTAACGATTTTCGGCTGATTTTCAGGGACGCTGCAATTTCCCCGCCAATCACCCCCCCCCCCGGGCACCCCCGCAGAGCCACCCCCGAGCGCCCCATGGCAATTTTAATACCAGAATTGAATTCGGCATCCCCGAAAATCCACTAGTAACGATTCGAGCGATTTTTCAGATGTTCCAATCGTTCTTATAATGTTGCAAATAATTATCTAATTGCAAAATGCATTTATTGCACCAGAATGCATTTTTCGAAAAATGGCATAACCATATGATATAGATTTTTTTCCTGGGAGCTTTCTGAACACAATGCAGAAAACCGCGTCTCGATATCTGCTGTCCCTAAAAATGTATTTATTTCGGTCGATTTTGATCTAAATGCCATGGACCAATAAACTGACGTTTAGCGGAGTAAGTCCAATTTTGAAGAGAAAATTTGACAAGAGACAACTTCAGTGCCGCAACCTTGGTAACGACGAAAACATGTTTAAACGTGTAAAACGTCACTTTATACGGCAAAATTGAATAGGCAGCGGATTAAAACATTTTAACGCAAGTTTGACAGTAAAAGACATGTAAAGTACTAAGCGATTCGTTGCGACAGGTTTTTGTAAAAGCTTGGTATATTAAATTTTCAACTTTAAGATTATTAATTGCTCTGTCTGTCAAATTGAACTTTAAGGATAGGCACTTAGATGTGATTACATTTCTAAGTGAATACATGAAACGGAAAGTTTTCAAAATTTTACCAGAAGATATGATTGCATCTGATAATAGAAAAAAAGTCTTACAGTTGAACAGAGTAATTTACGGTCACCAACAAGCCTCTCGGGTTCGATATATAGGAGTGGATATTTTTCTTAGAGCCATTTCTATATCTTCCATCCCCTATAATTTAATAGGGTTACTTAATAATTTGTAACTCACATATTTCATTATTCAACACTGTAATATTTTCACCGCAGTTGTGAATAAAGCTGGCTAATCAGAAAAGAACTATGTTTGTTTCCAGAAAATCAGAGAAATTTTATCATTATAGTTGCCTTATGCTGATAATTTGTTTTTATTCTCGAATCAGTATAGGTGTTAAAATTGCAGAGAAAACATTAAGTGAAAATTTCAGATCAAAGATTTGGGTTATAGGAACCAATGTCTTAGAATGAGAGTTAGAATTGATAACGAAGATGGTGTAATACCTCTAGATCAAGAACAGTATATTAAGGACATTTTAAAGAAATTGAACACACAGTTATAAACCACTTTTCACATGAATGAAAGCAAATATTAAACCTGAAAAGGCCAATAATAAATGTATTCTTCCATATTAATTGTTCATAGCAAACTAATGTATTAGTTAGTTTTAACTAAACCAAACATTTCTATTTCAGTAAGTTACTTGAGCCAGTTAAATAGCTTATGATAATTCTCATTGGAAATCTGTTAAAAGGATACTCAGATATTTATAGAAAATAAAAAAGTAAGAATGTAAGAATAGTAAGAATGACACATTAACAGCGCTGTGTAGACGCCGGCCGATGGGACGAGCGATACAACAGACATAAAGTTAGATCCAAGTTCTATTCCAATCTTTCAGATTCTCCACTGACTTGGGAAAGAAAAAAAGAGAAAACTCTAGACATCTTGGGTACAAAGGCTGAACTATTTTTAAGGGTGTAGCGAGTCATACGCTGGGGTTGGAAACTAACTCCTTTACTTATAATTCTGACTAAGAATACAACACAATGTTAATGAACGCTCCGAAGGAGGGCGAGGGTTCCACCGTGGGAAAGCTCCTGCTCGGCTTTGAAGGAGGAGTTAAGTCCTGAGCAAAGCTAGATTTCCAAAGAAAAGCAGAAGCTGGAAGTCTCAGAGTCAGAGATACTTTGCTTGAATGGGCCGGGTACGCCCTTTTATAGGCCTCGTACTTCCCGTTCCTTGGGGTGCGAGGGTGGTGGCTTCTGACAAGCGCCACTAAAAATCACGGAATCCTCGGAAGTTTTCGGCAATGGTCGGGTCGGTCGCCTCACTCGCCTCGTTGTCGACCTGTCTGTCGATTAAGCGCGGGAGCGGGATTTCCTGTGATTGCGGTTACCTAACCTCAAATTAAATCTTGTTTGTTTTTGCATCTGTGTTGTGTGTTCACATTTTCATCGATAATAAGCAAACGTTATTTGATATTTGGCTCTTTGCATTTGCTAATGCATAATTATGGAGGCCCAACTATTAAAAAATATATGTCCTGTCTGTAATTCCGAATTTTCTACTGTTTCAGCGAAAAATAAACACCTGAGAAATGTCACTGAAAAAAGAAAATAAGATCCAATTAACATGTTTATAAATACTATTTAAGTATAATTATTTAAAATGTTTGGTAAATGCTTATTTTCCTTGTTAAGTGGACATATTTTTCATGTCCTTTATATAGTAAGTTGTTCTCTGTATATTTTCCCAAACTAATTTTTTTTTATTTCAATTCTGTATCTCTAGATGGAAAGACCTCATTCTGATAATTATCAGGACAAACTTAATTGTGATAAGAGCTCACAAATTTACCGAAAGGGAAAATACCGAAGTAATAGAACTGGTGACTTCCAAGTAAAATCCTCAGAAGGTGACTATTATTACAAGATATAATGAAATATGCGAGGCAGAATGCAAAACTTCATATTGTAGAATATGTAAAATTGGTATTAATCGTTATAGATGTAATTGTTCACAAAATGCAGTAAAAAGTACCATTTGTAAACATATACACTTGGTATGTTTGTATGGGGAGCGATTCTGTTTTAGGTGATATTGCCGGAAGGCTTGACGAAGAAAAACCATCGTACATTATAAAAGGACATAGTGAAGAAATTGAAAGGTTTATTAGAGAAAAGCAATTAGGAGGTCAATGTGCTAGTAGAATAGATGGTAAAACAAAGAAAGAAATCGAAATTGAATCAGTAACAACCTTTTTGAGATCTTTGAATGATGAACCATATGACAAGTAAGAAAGGATTTATGCATGTATCTAAAAACTTAGCTTTCAATTTGTTATTAAGTTGTAGGGGAAAAATTAGTTTAATAATGGAGCAAGTTAACAACGGGTCAAAAGTATCATACAAGAGGAAAACGGAAAAGCAGGAATTCTTTCCATCTAAGAAAAAAACACATGTTATATTGTGTAAAAAATCTTAATTGGTGATTGGAAACGACAGGTTTTTTGTTTAATTCTTATGTGTGTATTATTATGCGTAAATTTGATGGTTGAAGGTTTTTGTTTAGTATTTTAGTATTACTTAAAGTGTGTATATGTATAGTAATTATATTGTATGATGGTATGTAGGGTTCTTAAGTAAGCAAATATTGTACAATGAATGGTGCTTATCTTTTTTGAGAAAATATTGATAATTTCTCTCATAAGTTTCTTGCAGTCTCTTCTTATGAAAAAAACAATTATTACCTAATAGACAAGTGAATTCTTTGTTTTCAATTGTAAAAGTAAATAAAGATATAGGTCGAAAGATTTTAATTAAGGGTTGGGTTGCTACCAGCTTTAATTCGTAACCAGATGACAGACGACCACCGGAAATTTAAAAATCCCGCGTCCAACCCACCCGACCGACCCGACCGTGGCCGAAAGCGTCCGAGGATTCCGTGATTTTTAGTGGCGCTTGGCGCTGACCGCTCGGCCGTCCGGTGGGGGAGGACGCGACGACGTGGTCTACGAGGGTGCCGCTGGCGATGGTGGTGCCGCGGACAGGTGTAGTTCGGAGCGCTTTGGTACTACTCGTTACAAGGGGATCCTTTTTTTTAAGAATTTTCCTTTTCTTGTAAATGTAAGTACAACATTGTTTTATGATAATCAAAGTGCCCCAAAACGACAGTTAATAATATTATGTTTTAGAAAAGTTAAATAGCTCCTCTTGTTACACATTCTGTATACTGTAAATTAAATATGTCTTATATGATATAAGTATAATGTATTATACCTGTAGACCGGAGTAGGAAACAAATCAGTTCATGTTGAACACTTAAACGCATCGTATTAATTTCCGCTGCTTCTCGCTTAATTTATAACAACTGTCTGTAATCATTCCAGATTTTACTCTATCATTAATGTCATCATTGCTATCACCGTCGGTTAAATATTTATTCCTTTAACGCGCCGGGGAATCCCCGGCACGTAAATTATCGCATTTTATCGCCTGGGACTCCACCAAAACTTTTAATACGCAACCTCCCTGGATTCCAATTTAATTCGCACCAAACACACACACACACACACACACACACACACACTCTGCGAGGCGAGAACATTTAACGGGATAGTCCCGCAAAAACCCACATAATTTATTTATTCTCACCCTCCCAAAATAACATTCCACACGTGAACTATTAGACTAGTAGAATTGGAGTAAAATCTGGCTTAATGTAATAAAACTTAACCTTGTTTCCCATAGAAAATAGCGAAAACATGATGGAAATGTTAAACTCTGTCGTAAATTCTTGGTAAAAGGAAAATGGAAACCATGCTATATAAAATGACTTTTATATTTCGAACTTAAAAGACTTTTCGACCCATATTCTTTGATAGTAAATCTTCGACCACACAATTTTTCGGCATCACAGTTCTTTGAAGGTAATTTCGTTGCCTATATTATATACCTTATACGAATAACAATTTCTAGGGATGATTTCTTGACAAATTTCATAAAATAACATTAGAGGGTTTTACACTATCTGTATAAGAATAAGAAAAAAAATGTTTACATCGATATATATAATGTATTGGTACTAGTTGAATATGAAGATTACAACTTAGTGCGTTCGCAGCCAAGTGTGGGCGGAAAGAAGACTCTATTTACCTCGGAATAATATATATATATATATATATATATATACTTTATAATAATCAAAATAACCCTCCTTTTTCTATTAATTTACGATTTTGTTTTGACCACACTATTTGCTCTGGATTAAGAACTCGCGAAAAAGGCATTAGGTTTATCCCATGTCGTCCCTAGGGAAAAACAAAAATATTTAATGAGAAATTCGCAGCCATTTAAGACTATTAGATTTTGTTTACGTTTTTTTACAATAAACGTAAGTGCTTCTATTGAAGCTTAGAATATAGGAAAAACGCCGATTCTCCCTTCAAATGATATATAGCAGTTAAGAACCGTAATCGTAAGGGTAGATGGTAATTAACTGAAATAAATCTCTCGAAACGATCACATAAATTCATGGGATGTACCGTATTTTAACTTGTCAAATGGATTTGAGACAATTATTCGATTTGAGAACATTTACTATTTATGACCATTTGTTACGTAAATACCTCTGAATAATATTTGATTGACAACTCAACAGCTAAAATTAAAATATTCAGTTGACATTTTCAGTATATGTCCTTACAGTCGATTCTAACAGAAAAAGTAAACCGAAAATTATGTGTAAAGGTTATTTCTTTTTATAAAAGTAGGAAAAATTTCATTAGAAATGTGAAAATTTTTAAAAGACTGAAGTGTGTATCCAGAATGACGATATTTAGCGACAAACTTTTTCCAAATTTGACAAAGAACATAATCATGTAACCGACATAGCTCAACGAAAATAAATGCAGTTCCACAATTAATGTTCATCAATTATTAATACCTATTGCTATCAGTGAGTGAGACTTGTTTTCTTGTTCGCACTACAAATTGCTGCGAATCATTTCATGCGAAACTTAACGCAATATTTGAATGTCACCATACAAACATTTTCAAATTTATTGAAGATTTAAAAAATTATCAGTGTGAAGTATACGTAAGAGGAACGGGAAGGCAGAACCGAAGAACTAGAGAAAAGAGTTTATTAGAGACACAATGTTATACGATTTAAGAATAAACAGTCAACTAGAATAGAATGTATTAAAGAAGTATCTTATAAATGTTAACCAGTAAAAATTTAAATGTTATTATCTGTTTTCAACGTGACATGACACATTTTTTTGTTAAAATTTTTAAAAACGCCAGTTATTGAAGGCTGCCAGTTCCAAGCCTGGATAAAGTGTGAGGAAATATTATCTCAAATTATCTCAAATATATCGAATTATCTAGGACCGAATTTGAACATAAGATTAAAATAATGGGGTCGGATTATCCGGGACCGAATTTGAACATAAGATTAAAAACCTCGGGACCGAGTTGATGCGTTGACAGGTAGCCGGGACCAAGTTGATGTGCACCGGAGTGAATACAAGCGGCAGCTTCTAAACTGTCACGTCTGGATGCAATTAAGAGAACAAATCGTAATATCAGACAACATTAATTTGAACCAGCTCTTCCAACTATATGTCTGGATATTACATTTTTGAAAGACCATACAGGACTTGCAAGGTAGACATTTTTTTCCGTTTTGTTCCGTTATTATTTCAAAAATTATATACAATCAAATTATCGTTCAATGAAAAACGGTTCAGTGTCTTTGGACTACGGACTACTACCGAATAAATCATAAATAAAAATATTGGAGTCAATCTATTACACTCATCAATCACTGCAGATTTTTAAAACTCCATAATTAATGCAGTACAGATACAGAAAGCATTTCCCAATGCAGGGAACAGATGAAGTATGCATATGGGTACAGTAGTGCGCGCCAAAATAGAGTATATGTTTTTAAGTCTTTATGTCTTTTATAATTAGGCAATTGATTGAATTTTACCCGTACTCTGATGTTAAAATATTTTTTGGCCTATTTGTTTTTTTCTAAATACCTATATAATTATTAGTCACTAAAATTTAAAATTCTATTTTCTGAAATAAAATTGTGCAGCTAAAAACTATTACTTGGTTACAGTACTTTTTTATATATTTCTGTATGACCCATAGACCCGCCCTGCCGCCAATTTAGGTTAGGAAATCCCGTCCGAAATAATTTGCAACGTATTATAGGTGACTTATTGAAAATCACATATTTATGCTTAGAGGGCAATAAATGATAAGATTGGTTTTCGAGCTATGTAGTTATCGAATAGTCTTAATGGAAACTGACTCTGCTTTCTCTTAATTTATATTTATCACCATCCACTTGCCTGTGGAAAAATTTCGGCAAATACCTACATGTTTGAAAGTGGAATAAATATCTTAGCAATAGCCATGTATAACAAAAATAGTACCAGCTTAGTATGTATCGATACCAGAGCCATGTTAAAGTATCCAGTAAAATTTTGCTGCCAAAGTGAAAAGAATCATAACAACTCAATTCGCACCTACACATTACAGAATTCCTGTGAATGAGAAATTTTAATATTTCTTTGTGATGGAAACCTTACATGAATGAAACAGAAAGTGAGTGACATTTATAGGGCCAAATATGTGGATTGACCTAATTAATGTGATGCAATGGACGATCACCAAGATTCAACAGAAATTTCTTAAGTCCGGTCATGTTACTTATATTAAAAAATTCCCATGGAAAAGCATTACAGATGACAAACAACTAGATATTATTTAACAAGTACTACAAGCAAATCCGACTTGAGTACTGAAGATACTAAGAAGAGAAAAATGTCATCCAATTAAAATTCAACTTGTTCATGAGCTCACAAAATTGATCTTGATCATCGTCTGCTATTTTGTGAAACAATGGATCATAATTTTCAGGTAAATGAACACATCCATTATCAAGTACTCGTTACGGTTGAATTAACCTTCCGTTTAAATAAAACAGTAAACCGCGAGAATAGTAAGAGATGCCTTTTCGAGGTCTACGAAAACTAGGTGAGTTCTGAATTTCTTGTTATTCTTTGGAAGTATGTTGACGCAATATAAAAATGTAGTCTGATTTTTGCGCAGTAAAACCTGCTAGATCTTCCCCTATTTCCATACGTCCGTACAGTGATCCAACATAGGATGTGACAGTGTTGCCCCTGTAACTATTGCATTACAGTCTTGTAACTTTCAGGTATTGTACCAATTATACCTTATCTCCATTCCGTAGGTATTTTGTCTTCTTTTATTAAACATTTATTAAATATAATCTGCAATTATTTGATAATAATAATAATCAGGACCCCTTGTTATTACATAGTTCCATTGGGGTACCTCCGGGACCTGGGGCTTTTCCATTTTTACACCGCTTTAACGCTTCATAGATCTCTCTCTTAGTTATGCTGCTTCTGTTGTCTCTTCGTCTTTGTCACTCAGAACTTTTTTACCATCTTGTTTATATTAATCACGATCTTCATTCAACACTGCTTCATAATATGTCTCCATTTGTCGTCAATGTTCATCCTTTCTCTGTCATTTTTCCTAATATTTTTCATAGTTTTCCAAGTCTCTTTTGATTTTGTTCCTGCGATATATCTATCAATTTGAGCACATTTCTGTCCCCGTTCTGGGTTTTTCGCCTTTTTCACTTGTTCCTTTACTACACTAATAAATTATCTAATTAATTAGATCAATTAATTTTGCAATGTTGTTCGTGACAATATAATAAAAAAAATTTAATCTTTAAATTATTATATATTTTCCTCCTATGTCACCTATATAAAATCCTCGAAAGGACAAATTGATCAGGCCCTAGGATAGAATCGATACTTAATCTGAGTTAGACCACGTATGTCTGTACAACATTAAGTTTTTTTCGTTACTTGGTTTAGATTAGACCATGTCTAAAAGCCTGACACAATATGTCGAAGACGATTTCTGTATCGCAGAAGTGGCCAATGTGGATCTGTTTGCAGCTTACGACACCGTCTCATCGCACAAAGCTTCAGAAAGTGAACAAAATACTGATAATAAATATACGCTGACTATCTGAGTTAGCAGTCCAAGCAAAGGATATTTGCTTCGTGGAGCGAGTATTTGCAATACATTTGTGTATTGGTTCAATTATTTCCTAAGCTATATTGCGATAGACCATTTTTTGAATGTCCTTGTATTATAGTTTGTTATTGTAACCATCGTAACTTTTCAAAAATTTTAGTCATTGTTTACTTAAAAATTCTCATGTTTATTGACTACTCTTTTAAATTGAATTTTCCTAAAAACTACACTGATAATGTTTTTTAAATGAAAAATATTTGTTGTTGTCAACAAAGTTAACGGAGCACAATTAATACACAAAGTATTTAATTAAAAGAGTTTTTGTTTTCGAACCTCCTTAATTACTCATTTCATCAGTAAAATTAGTTTAGTTGAACGGGACTATAAGTGCCTACTGATACCGACCTGTTGAGGGAGCCTGTCCAGGCTGAGGGTGAGATTAACGCTGGGCGTCTCGCTGTAATAGACGGTGTAGCCCCAAGCGCTTCCGCACCATTTCCCTCCCGAGGAGGGCCTGCTCGACTCCCTTATCGAAACGTAGCCGTCTGGGCATCCCCCGGACGTGAACGACTCGAACGTGCCGACGGCGAACGAGTCGAACGTTATCTGCAAAATTAATTCGGGTAAGGGGTGAGAGGCGAGATCGTACCTACCACGGATGATTTCTCCGGTTAGGATTTATGTTTACAAGGCAGGGGGATTAGTTTTATGTGCTGTACAGCGCAGAATGGGAAGAGGTTCGGGATGGAGTGTCTGTGATTTCGGGAACAAAAATTCCAAGTCTGTTAACGAAAAAGGTTTGTTAAGTAGAATTGTTGTTAAGATTATTCCTTACCCTATAGCGTATTAGGTCAGTTGGTTACGAAATAATCCTTTGATATGTAGCCCCTCTCATATATATTGTTTATTCCAGTAAATGTATACCGTGAACCGAGCAAAATGAGTTATCGTAAAATTTAAATTACTTGTAAAAGGGTACGAAAAATGTAAATAATTGGGTCCAATAATCTTCTAGTAATAAAACTCTCGAGATCAACACAAAGATACATAACATCAGTACGAGCATTGGAGATGATTTGACACTGTCTTGGACAAAAATATCAGGCATTGTACCTAGCAGATGTAACCAGGACTAAGTTTGGGTATAGGAATAGAGTTGGGAGATGAAAATGAATGAATGACGAGATATTGGGACTGATGGATGAACGTCGAACATATAAATTTAAGGATGACATCAAATATAAGAATATACAAAAAAAAATGATTAGATCAAAATAAGAACGGGAAAAAACGAATGGCTAAAGAAAGAAGGCGTTGAAATGGAACACCTGCAAAAGCAAAACGATGGTTTTAACCTACATAAAAAGCTGAAAGAGACTGCTGGTATGTATCGAGGGAAGAAATCTGGTATATTGATCGATGAGACCAATCAGATAGTTGTAGTTGTGAAGACTTTTAAACACTACCCCATCCAAATGAAACAACCACGTAGGTCGATTTTACTTTAATTAAAACGAGAAACACCTAGTGCCCATCATCAGTCCTTTACCTATGAGTAAATTCAGATGTAATACTGAAGAAGTGTGGAAGATCGAATAAGATGATGAGGGCATAAACGTTGAATGGAGAGAAGGTGAACCACCTACATTTTGCCGACGATATCGTGCTCATTTCAGACCGACTAGACGAGGCAAATGAAATGGTGTCAGAATTACTCGCAGCTTCCCAAAAAGTAGGCTTAAGAATCAATATTACCAAGACCCAATTTTAGTTCCCAGCTGTAACTTAATGCTAGAAGGAAAAGAAATTTAGTACGTAACATCTTACAAATATCTGGGAATGGGATCCAAATGAGAAGAGACCATCAGACCTCACCCAAATTAGTTTGTAGCACGGTAAATCGACTGTTTAATATAGTTGTGAAGTTTTCTAGTCAATCCAAGTATACAATTTTTTTTCAGAATCACTGGAGATTGTCTCTTTAAACAATTTTTTTGTGGTATATACAAACTATTCATATTTTTTTGACGCTGGTTCCAAGACTGCTAATGAGGCTCCATCCGGCTTGGTTGTGTTAGTTAGAGTTATTTCTACTTCATTTTCTCAATTCTACTCGATATCTACGAAGATATGGATGAATAATCAAGTACTAAGTTTTTAAAATTGGCCATTCTTTCATGTATAACTTTGGAATGATAACGACATTTAAGGTGAAATTATTCATTACATTTGAATTTCCATTCCTGAAGATCATTGTATTTCGGGCTGGAAGTCCCAGAACGGGTTAAATAACAAATCCATGTTAGGATAGGTTTGTACACGAAAATGATAATGTTTTTGTCAACTTTAACCCAACCCTAAATGGTGCACAATATGTGGGAATTTTGGTGAGAAGCATAAGTAAGTTCTGACGGACGATATCCACATAATGCGTGCACGGTGTTATCACACAAGGATAATCATTGATTATTGAATATTAAAACTGAAATCTAGAAAGTTATTAAACTGTAATAGGAGAAGTTGTGAAGAAATTCCATGTGTAGGTAATGAAATCTATCCATACAAATTACGCGTGTAGTCCATATGTCCTAGCTGAGAAAAATGAACCATCCTGTATGTCCAATAAAATTATTAAAACCGATACTTATTGATACAGTCACATAAATTACTCAGTAATATTAAAGAAATAAGCGACGGATGAAGAACTTTTAGAGTTGTAATCCCTGACAGCTAATAAGTATCCAATGTCAAGTAATGACGTTGCTGTTTTTGCTGCACATGTAATTATATATTTTCATAGTTGATTTCGATAAACAATAAAACCGGCCATTCACTCCGATTTTAAATCCCTAGTCCGAAATGTATAAATATTTGTAAACAAATAGTTTTTATATTTTTCCATTTTCCGTCCATCAACAAAACGTAAACAGGTGTCTTACTTATACCTTGTTGCCGCTACCATTTCGAAATAAATTAATCTAAGTATTTTCCGTTTTATATGTTTTATTTTTACGGACAACCCTGGCATTCTCCTGAGTAAGTAAACTACCCAGGCATACCACCCCTAACATGGATCTCTCCATGGTTCGTTGAAATATTCTTATTTTATTCACGGTTTTTTGTGTTAATGTGAGTGTTTCCGATCCATACGTCAATATGGGGAGGACGCATTGGTCAAACACCTTTCGTTTAAGACTTATTGGCATATCTGATTTGAATACATGTCTCTGCCTGCCAAAGGCAGTCCAACCAGTCCTATCCTTCTGTTTAGTTCGCAGGTCTCAATTTGGGAAGGGCAAAGACGACACATGATCTCGCCCTCACGACCATGAATAAGGGGGACATGAATGCAATGGTGGTGGCGAAGCCGAATAAACGGATCATCATGACGCCGAACTGGTTTACCGATTCAAGTCGACGTAGCTATATTTATAAACAACGATAAGGGATTGATTGTAAATGAAGTCGGATCGCGCCCTGGATGCGTCGCAACAGTAGTATGCGATATATGGATTGGAGGGGCGTATTTCTCGCCAAACATTATATACGCCACGTTTAAAGAGCCTCTTGACGAGGCTTTAGTCTAAATTAAGAAGTGTGGAACGTCCTATGTTATCCTCGGCTACTTTAATGAACAGTCGCTAATGTGGGAAGCCCCCATCTCGGACTTGAGGGGCGAACTTCTTGCAGAATGAGTTGAGAAAATTAGCGCAACAGTTTTAATCGACGGAACTCACATCTTTGCTAGACAACGTTTGAAGACACATATAGAGGGTACATTAAGGTCTGCGGTTGCGATTAAGAACGGTTACAACTGGACTTTGAGAACCCATTCACGTATCATGCCCATATCTCCCTGTCTGTTTTTGGAAAAAAAAATAAGCACAGAGCTCACAGCTCACTCGGAGAGCAGTAGATATAGACGGACTGCGTGCGGAAGTAGAGCTCTCCGTTGTGAGTGAGACTATTAGCAAAACTTGTGAAAACGCACACTAACACCGACAAAAGGGGTGAGCCGCTCACCAAACCATACTGATGGCGGGCAGGTGAAATAGAAATGATGAAGTAGGCATGTTTGATGGCCAGAAGGGGGCTGACTAGATGCCATCGCCACCGAAATCACCGAGAGGAAGATGTTGCCGCTGCCAGCGCCAAGTATAAGTCGCCCAAATCAGAACTTCGAAAGCTGATCAGGACCCAGAAGCGTAGAAGCTGGCTGGAACTCCTGGATCAGCTAAACGAGGATATATGGGGTGAATATAAAATTACGACTGGCCTGACCAGTGGAGTCTGGAGTCACATCGGATTAAAGCCGAAAAACGAGCTGAGATCGTTGCCGCGCTTTTTTTAACAGACGGCCAGGAATGGACGAAAGGTGCACAGGTCGCAGGAGTCCCGCCATTGGACATTAAAGAAATGATGTGCTGTGTCAACAACTTCCGTAACCAATCAGCGTCCGGTCCGGATGGAATAACCCCTCTCATTCTGAAGGAAATAGCAAAGGAAGTTCTGGAGCAGGTTCACAAAGTTTTGGCGTCCCACCTGGAAAATCAAACGTTCCTTTTGGAATGGACGGACACTAAGATGGTTTTGGCACATAAGAAGGGGGGACCCGGTGCAGGCTAGCTACCATAGACCGATATGCCTGTTATCTATGGCAGGTCACTTATACGAGATGATAATAAGGGACCGGCTAGAGGCGGAAATGGAAGATAACGGTGTAGTTTCAAACGCCTAACACGGTTTTCATAAGCAATGATCCAAACCATAAAGGCAATGATGAAGGCTGCTGCGTCCAGAGAAAGATGGAAGTCTATGGTACTGATAGACTGATAAACGCTTTTAAGACTGCACCTTGGCGCCTCATTTGCGAAAGCTTCCGGGAAGACGGGACATCCGAGTATTTACTAAGGATAGTTATCCAATTCTAATGTCAAAGAAGGATCCAGGTGTTACCGGCAAAATGGGTGTCGATAAATGTGGGAGTTCGTCAGGATTCACTGGGCCCCAGATTATGAAAGAAAATTTGTGACGGCGTTCTCCGGCTCGGGCTACCCCACTGGGGGAAACTGATCGCTTAATCAGACGACTGGTCCCTGGTAGTGCGTGCGGAGGACGTTAAATCGGTAACTAGAAGTATTGAGGCGACCTAAGATCGTATCGAGGAGTGGCTAAGTAGCCTTGAATTAAAGATTGTTCACGAAAAGACGCAGATCCTTGTTCTTAAGTGGCCCAGATAAGGCCGAAGGCTTAAATATCGCCTGGGGGGGGGGCAAACTCAGTAGCACGATTTCCCAGGTAAAATACCTAGGGGTAATGATATACGAGGGGCTGTTCTTCAAAAAGCACATTCCCTACATCACCTCAATCCCCGAGGAAAGAATGGGGACCTTAGACTGGCTCATACCAAACATCGGCGAGCTGTCCGGGGTCAAATGGGAAATATGGGAGGGCGTGATCCATTCGATATTACATGCTGACCAAGTATGGATTAAGATGATGAACATTGCTAAGTATCGGAACCCCCTTGAGAGGGTCTAGCGGACGGCACTACTTAGGGTAGTCCGGGCGTACAGAACGGTGTCCATGGAGGTTAACCAGTTAGTGGCCGCCATTCACCACCGTCCCCCCCCCCCCCACCATCATCGACCTATTGGGAAAGGAAAGGCGATTCTTAGACACAATCGGCAAGGGGCGACTCACAGGTCTAAGAACTATGACGAGAAGAAGAACGTTGATGGCATTGCAGCAAAGGTGATAGACAAACTGTAATACGGCTCGGTGGACCAGAACTCTGATCCTAGAGCTTATTCTGTGTAAATTGCCATCATAGAATGCACAACTTTTGTTTACCCAATTTTTGACGGGTCACGGGCCTCTTCAAACTTACACCTTTAGGATAGACAAAAGAATAAACGATATGTGTGACAGTGGAAAAGAACGAGACTCTCCGGAGCACGCGATCTTCCGATGCTTAAAACGGACATCATGGACGATGCTGGGGGACAGGTGGGGCTTGCTGGGTTAATCGAGGCCATGATTGCGTCTAGCGAAGTGTGGACGGCATGGTACGGCTCGGTGGTGAACGTTGTACGTCTAAAGTATCAGGACGAGCTGGCGCGGCGGGAGCTGGTGATTACTCTCCCCAGCACTCTTTTTATGACATTATGAGACTCTCAAATTTTTAGCCCAAAACATCAAAATGTAGGCACCCAAAAACATTTTTTTGTTTCATTTGAAACTTTAGAAGCATTTATTAATTTAAAAATGCAAAAAAGATTTAGAAGCTAGTAGGATCCTGCAAAACTAGTTATGTGTTATAGATGAGGGGACTATCAACGTGAATTTCTAACTGTTTCTTATGTAACAAATACTTAACAGTCTTGAAAATTGATAACACTATTTTTTTGAGTATTTTCAGTTTTGTTTAAACTTTCCTAGGAGGATGGCACGAGCCATCCTCAGAAACAGGTTATATAAAGGAAATAAATTATACACAGAATTTAATGTGGTGAAGGCTATCATTATCCAAATGTGAACTTTTCAAGCTACTCTAAGAGAATAAAGGAGTTACACAATTTGTGGGCAGCCAGTAGATCTTTTCTAGTCCTTCAACACCAAGATAACTTGGTTTCTAGGAAACAAATACTTCAGAAGGTATGATTTCTACAGCAATGTTTAACGCACAATATTGTACATAACTCTCTTTTCTTTAAATCATAGTTAGGTCTGAAGATGTCACAAGGCAAAACCCCTTATCTAAAGGAAACACATCAAATGAAAATCTTATTTATGGCGAACATTTTCATTATTCAGATGTCAACTATTCAAGTCATTTTAGAGGAATGGAAAAGTTACATAAAAATGACGAAGTTATGAAAAAAACACAATTTTTTATTTTTTGAGAATAAGTTGGAGTAAAAATTTGGAGATCATAATTTTTGATACCCAATATAACCTGATTTTTTCCAGATATCTCCTGGCGCACTTTAAACCATCCTATCGGTGTGTGCCCCTAATTTGGGTGCAAGTTAACTGTAATGTACATTAAAAGTTCAAATTGTGGTAATACGAACGATAATTTTACAATTTTTAGTCAAAAAAGTATGGGATGAAACTACCGTAACAATATTAAAAATTGTAGACTCATTTTTATTATTATTATCCCCATTGGTTTAGATATATTACTGTTTATATGTAAATATTATCCTTAACGAAGTGTGAAGTGGTCTCTATATAGAGAGTGGACTGTATGTAATCTTTCTCGTAGCTCGTGGGTGGCTGCGGAGATGAATCTTGTCTCCAGGTTGTAAGGCTGAAGACGGTCTCGTAGATTGGAGATCAGGGCGTGACGTGATCTCTTGAAGTTCTTGGAGTTGAAGTTCTAGTTGAATGGAGAGAGGGCGTGACGTACTTCTCCGGGGTTGGATCTGAGGGCGTATAGTGCAGATCCGGGTTTGAAGTTCTCGAAGTTTGAGGTTATCGTATCTTGAAGATCTCGTAGACTCTCAGGGCGTAACGTGAGAGCTTGTAGGTTGAGTTGAAGAATCAAGACCAGCAACACACGTCGTTTTTAACCATACAAAGTATACTGATTTATTTTCCCAAATTTCAAAGTTTTTATACATCTTATTTTACATTAGCTAAATGAGATATTATTTGTTTTGTTACCTCACACCAGACTGACCTTCTCGAAAAGCGCTCGCTATCACGTTACCTAGACGTTGTATTATGATTAGTCAGCTGAGTATGGGGATTTGAACTTGACCGGCTCACGTTCAATCGTAATTGTTTTCCTCTAGTAACGTGAAATGATCGCTAGTGTTTCGTGTGCGAACGATAAAACAATCAAATAATATTTTACACAACTATCCTCGCTCTTAATCATGACTTGTTTGTAGAACAACGCGTGTTAATTTCAATGATTAAATTACGTAAAAAGTTCCCTAAATTCGTTTACAATAAATTATGATTTCTTCACTTAAAATTCCCTTAAATAATGTTGACGCTAGCGTCAACATATCTCGTAATGGCGTATAATGAAGCTTTTTATTCTTATTTACAACCATAAATTCAATACACTTTACAAATATGATAGAAGTGGACTTATAAAGTTTTTACTTACTCTTCTACTCATTTCTTAAGTTATTTCATGGAGCAATTTCTTTCATACATAATCTTTTATTGATTTATACTTTAGAATTAACCGGTGAGTACTTAACGAATTTATTACAACTCACAAGTTTGCTTCGGCTCACTTCGGTTGTGTCTTTCTAAACTCGTTATTACTTTATGGGAAACCTGAACCACCACGCG
Organism: Cryptocephalus moraei; assembly: GCA_946251905.1. NCBI lineage: Eukaryota > Metazoa > Arthropoda > Insecta > Coleoptera > Chrysomelidae > Cryptocephalus > Cryptocephalus moraei. Next base: position 4,739,469 of record OX276452.1, read on the forward strand.
CATATCTCTGATTATAAACTTTCCTTAATGGCGTATGCATTTTCCCCGACTCGCTTATGTGCATAGCAATCTTTGGGCTTCTGCATCCGAAGCTGAATTAAGAGGAGTACACATCAAACAGACAAGTATGGGGAGACGAATTACGGAATCCGCACTCCGCAGTGTTAGTAATTAGCGAGAACTTCATAGCTCAAATTAAGAGTAAGAGTAAGTTCTTGAGGGTAAAAAGTAAATGGGTTCTCCTTTCATTGAGGAAAGGGGCTGCAATTAAATAAATAATATTGACTGTAACGAAAAAGAGAGGGTAAAATAATCGAAAGGCAGGTTAGGCAGGCATATATTAAAATGTGCCGTTTAAGGTTATATTCAAACAAAAATGTTTCTTAGGATGGAAACACATTTGCTTAGGTTTGATGAAGATAATCAGCAAAAGCTCCAAAGTAAATAAAGAATTATTCTAGGTAATAATATTGTAACGAAGCGCCCTCTATACCCGAAATACTACATATGGTAATTCCGTTCCACTATGGGAAACTGTAACTACCTCCTGTTTCACTAAAGGCTCTTCTAAACCCGCCGCAATTGTTTTCTCTTTCGATTGTTGGTGCTGGTTCCAATCCGCCAGTCTTTTACGCTTCCGGAGTACCGAGAACACTTCACTCAGGCCGAGAAGGTGTAGTCTTCGCTCTTGAGAGTATTTTCCTAGAGTGACTCCGCAGTGCCAACCGTCCATCTTTCGCGAGTGGTTCCGAAAGAATCTTACCGAGTCCGTCTTTCGCGAGTTCCACGAGAGGTTTTCCGCAGTGTCGCGTGCCGGTGCCGTTTCCACAGTCTCTCGTGAGTTGATTTTGCCGTACGAGTGTCTCCGCCGTTACCGACCGATAGGTACATCATCCAGTGTGAGTACTCAAAATCCGATAATATTGTATCTCTTTGGGTTAGGCCTTTCCTTCTCTCGCATAAAGTAGTTCGTAATAAAGCGTTCTCGGCGAATGGTTCCCAGGACGTCTTTATTACGATAATTAACCGTAACCCAACAAGGCCTAATTCTAACCCGAAAACTAAGAGCCGCACGCTAGATTTCCGCTTCCACCCTTGAGCACGCCCTTTAGGGTTTAATACCACCTTTGCTTGCTTGTTCCGCTCTCGCTTCAGCTTTCTCTTTCTTCCGCCTGTTTCTAACCGTCTCTACTGACTCTGCACGTTTAATTTCCTATTATATTTGAATAACTTGCAATTTCCCGCTTTGTCAATAGATTATTATTGTTCTAAATAGAAACTCTTAATTCTCGTATTTTCTCAATTCGTATTTCCATTCATTTAATATATTCTCGTCAGTGTGTCAGTGTAGATAAGAGCCGAACCGTTTTTACCCGAAAGAGCTGAGTACGGGCGCTCGTTCGAATGCGGCGTGCAATGGTGCCTATTCTTGCTGGTAGGTAATCCGTAAAACCGGCGTACACACCGTTGCCAAAACTCCCCGAAAGTCTGGTAACCAGCAAATTATTGCACCCCGCTGCCGAACTGTCCCCTGTTACTACGTACATATTGTAATTAATGATTCGCCATTCTAGTCGCTTTTAATTTAATAATCATCACTGGTTCCCGTATCATTTGTAAATAACTCAATGACCGTAATATAGATCATCCGTATTTTCCCCTGTACGGTGTGTTTTTATTTTAACGGACCCCATGGCATTCTCCTGAGTTTAAACTCAACCGTGGCTTTAGGGAGTAAACCCTTAGAAGTCTGGCGTCCGAGGTAAACCAACTTTAACTCCGTTTCCCGAATTCCCGAACGCCGCACTAAGCGCCAGTAAGTGTCGTAACTTTCCGACAGAGTCGTCGTGCCGCCGACGACGCTGCCTACCGAGGAAAGTACGTTACAATATGTACATACCACATCACTGTTAAAATAAATCCAGTATTCCAGTAGGAAATCAGTCTCGGATTCCCCTTATTGTAACATCAATTGTTTTGAAATAAAAAAAAAACATAAAATTAAAAGAATATTTTAGATAACCCGTTGAAATATTCATTGGAACGGATCTTGTAATTAAATTCTGACAGAATTGAAGATTTAAAAATTTAGTTAATAACAAACCCAAACTGTCAAAATCTTACCTGTACCAATTCACCTAAGCCGCCTCCTCCTGCTGTGAAATTCAAGAAGCACAGAAAAGGCATTTGTTGCTCTGTGGGCCTCTTCACTTCTATTTCGTAAGTCACGCCGACATTTCCATAATATGTCATGTTACAGGCTGAAAATACGCATAATAGTAAAATGTGGTGGAAATACCTATTCATAAAAAAGGTAAAATATCAGAATATTTACTCGAAAAATTACTGTAATTATTAAACACAGAACAGTCTCAAAATCATACCACCATTTATTCAATAAGAATGAGGATATGCTTCGTACTATAGTCAGAGAGACATAGACTAGAGTTGCCTCAGGCCTTCATAAATTAGTCGAGAACAAGAACAGATAAAAGACAAATTGAAGATTATCCCTCAATAAACGTTGAGGCAATCCAATAGAGCGTAAGATGGAAAATGGTTTGGAATAATGATTCTGATATATTGCCGATCTAATTCTCCGTTGGGTGCCTTATCGTAAAGTGATGGAGAATATCCAACCGACCAACTAACAAAAGAATACATTTCGTTCGAGATCGAAAGAATGGGGTTTACACAAATATGCGCTTGATCGTGTTGTTTTAAATACATCTGTATTCTATATTTTTAATAGCTGGAGTTACCCTGGCTTCGATCGGGCACAATAATAGAACATTCAAGAATATTCTAGAAGATACCAGGCAGCTTCTAAAAGATTTTGGAACGTTCTAGAATGGTCATCGAAGGTCCAGAACCGCCTGAACGATTCTAAAATGTTGTTTAACAATCCGAAACCTCGGACATTTTTCGGGAATTATAGACACTTCGGGAACATTTTACTGAACTACTGAAGATTTTCAAACATTTTGGAATGTTTCCCTCTGGGTGATTCTATAACATTCTGGAATATTCTAAAATATTGAAATAGATTCTGGAACGTTCTAGAATATTCAGGAACATTCTGGCCAGTCTCGACCATTTCGAACGTCGATCTCCAGCTGCTTCATTGCATTACCATAAAGGCGCATTTACACCAGCAGAGCATTGTTTGCGAACGTTCGATAACGTTTGCAACCATTTTCGAAGATTCAAAAGCATTCACAAACATGCATGAGGGGCTCGCATTCACACTACCTGAGCACGTCTACGAGCAGTTGTTCTCGAACATTCGACAAAGTTCCCAACATGGCACCTGGGTTATCAAAACTTTCTATTTGTGCTGCGTCGATAGTGATACTATCAGAAATCGAGAAACGCCGCCAGAGGAAGAAACGCAGAATGTGGAAATCTTAGTTTTTTAAAGGAAGAAATTATGTGCAACTGCTAGCAAATTTAAAGTCGGATGAAACGGGACTTTTCAAAAATTTCAGCCGCATGTCATCATCGGATTTTGATTTTTTACTTAACAGAATTGAAGAAAAAGTGTCAAGAGTCGATACTAACTACAACAACTACTAACAACACGCAAAAAAATAACAAGTTTAAATGAAAACCACAAAAGTTTATCCACTCAACGGCCGCTCGAGTTCTCTTTGGATATGCCGTTCACACTGGACGTGCAATGAACACTTAATCCCTTTGACCATTCGTCAGTTTACCGACAGGTAGCGGAACGCTTGAGAACGTTCTAGAACAGGGTTCGCAAACCCTGTTCGGCGCGGGCTAGTGTTTACACTAAGCGCGCATCTTGTTCATGAACGTTTGCAAACAGTGTTCGCAAACAATGCTCCACTGGTGTAAATGGGCCTTTAGAAGTTCATTGATGCGATTCCCTCGTTTGACTATCATTTCTCAGAACCCAACCCATCCAAACCGAAACGTTTTTCATGGATGGGGAAAGGAGGGCTACCATACCATATAATCCCGCTGACTCTGCGGCGCTGGGTTGCGAAATCACACAGACATTTAATATTATATATTGTTAAGGAACAGTTATTAGGTATAATTTATAAATTGATGCGAATGGGAGGTTCTCTTCAAATTCATTTTCAAGCGGAGAACAAGTAAAATTCACGGAGAAGGGTTGAAAATGATGTTTTAGTAAACCTTCAAGGCCTTTTCGTAGTAATTATATGAATAAATAAATAAACTCATTTATCTTCTCATGTTTGGAATGTTGGGCACGCTACATGACCCAACATTTCGATTGGACAAATTTATTTACTCTTGGAAATTATCTCCTGATTAGAGTAGAAAAGCTGGCATTCATAAATTTTACCCTTGACATCAAAATAATGACTTTCGGGGTGCCTTGAAGGAAAACACCTCATTTTCGATAATTTTCATAACTGTGGCAGACTTATCATGATGAATCCATCGAAATTACAGCCCTTATATTAATCACTTTAGAAATAATTCGTTGGTACGGGGACTGTTTTAAGTGAGTCAGAAATAGACAAGAATAATGTCGTGGTTTCGATACACGAAAAATTATTTCTCTCTTTTGTTGGCCTATTTAATGTACTATTTATTGTTGCTATGTTGCTGACGATAAGCACTAGTTATTGGGAGCTTGTCCTATTGTTTAAGAATAGATCTATGTGAAGAAACTTTGAGACTGTCCTGGATAAACCACCCCAGGCAATGAATTTCATTGAAACATGATATTATGAACCAAGGGTTAGTGATAGATATTTGTGATTTATTAGATTCCAGCCGTCAATTGAGTATGTTTCATTGTGAAATATTCGTGATAAATTAAGACGGTTTACAAGTATGTACGTTTTCATGTCATATAAATAATGTACTGTTAAATTTCGAGAAAAAAAACCTGTTATATTTATTAATTATCGGTCGCACACTGATTTACTAGGATATTTACATTAACAAATGCAATGGAAATGGAATTGAATCAGCATGCTCATTGGCATAGATTTTCCGATTTTCCACACATACCGTGCGAAAATACGTAAAAATTAAAACTGCCTAAAAATCGTTAGCTACCCTATGGCAACCCTTCATATACCTATTTATGTGTGATGTGAAAGGGATTGGAGCTATTCGTCGGTGCTTATGAAAAGTTTGATTTTCAATAAATCGTCAACGAAAAAAATAACTTTCGGATAAGAGTCGGCGAAAAAAATTATTTCCTCTACATTCCCGCGAAGAGTACAACTCCTAAAAGATTTGTAGAGAAAAAAATAATTTTCCAATGTGTCACTGCGAAAATTATAATTCATGTTAATGTGTCAAAGAAAACTACAATTTACAAAAGTTTAGGACGAAAAAAAAAATTTCTTGGGAAATGTTAGCGAAAGAAATTATTTTCATGTGTGCTTGCGAAGAGTATAACTTCTAATAGATTATCAACGAAAAAAGTAATTCTTCGATTAGTGTCGGCGAAAAAAATTATTTCAATCTACGTACCCACGAAGAGTATAATTGCTAATAACTATTAATCAAATTAAATAACGTCACTTATCAAGGAGTTATTGTTTTCGCCACGGATTATTATGAGTTAGTTTCCGCGGACACCCAAACAGAAATAGCTTTCCTCGTCGTCATCTATTAAGAAGTAATTTTTTTCCCAGCGTATAATGAGGAGTTAGACTCTTCGCGAACACTCAAATAGAAATATCTTTCTTCGCAGACATTTATTATGCAATCCATTTTATCGCCGCGTATTATCAGGAGTTATACTCTTCGCCACGTTTTTCAGAGTTATACTCTTCGTAGGCACCGGCGTATTATTCTCCGAACCTCAAAAACCCATATCCCCATTTCCGCCACAGCAAATGCTATCCTGCGACTGGGCAGGTTCCATTTCGCTGGAAGGAAACCCTAGTCCTAATCATGCCCAAGTCCTGATGTTAAAGTGTTTTTATAGAAGCTGAAAAAATTGTAGAAGACTCAAATTTTATTCTTCCTGGTGCATTTTGAAATTGTTTTGATAACTCTATTCGATTGTACTCTAAGGAAAACTTTAAGGTTTCAGAGCAATTATATACGAATAATTGAGTTTACTGGGTTCTGAGAAGCACAGTGATTTAATCTCTGCATCTTTTATTTCATCGATATTTTTCAGGTTGTGTTGACGATATCTGCATAAACCTTACGCCTCTATTAAGAATCATATACAGTTACTGAGAATTTCAGGGTTTTTAATAAGTCATAATGAGTCAGATCAATTGATAACTAAATACTGACAGATCCCCATTGTTTATTTAACTGCGTATTTATTCATTTATTCGCGAAACGAGCGCGATTTGTTAAATATAAATCGAGTACGTTGTTAAATTGTACTTTGGTTTATGGCCAGTTTAGAATAAAACAACGTGTGAGAATAAGAAGACATTCCTTCAATTGCTTAAAGAAAAAGAATCCACTCTTTTTCCCTGGCTTAATTATATGGTCCATATATTGCTCCCGATCGTGACAATATAGTAGAAATGGAAGAAGTGCTACAGTTGGTAGTATTCATCTAAAATATATTACTGGCTCAGTAAGTTCCTAAGAAAATTATAGTTTTAATTTCTGCAGTAAAAGGTGGTCGACTAGTAGCATACAAAGAGGAGAGTTAAAACTGTACGATTTACGACACAAATTTACAAAATTTACATTAAAATAGCAATGCATCGGCGAAGATAAGCAAAAGAACAGTGGTAACTATCAAATAATAAGCCGTTCAACAAATAGGCAAGAGCTGCATCACACTGGTGCAGCATGCAATTTTAAGCGGAAAACTTTACTTTTGACGCAAAAATTGATTTTTACGAACTTTTATATCTTCTTCTCGTGGATTTCACTCTTCCCAGATGTGTCAATGGTAGCTCGTAGATCCTAATTTAGGATCGATATTCTACAAATATTAAGCGCGACTCAAGACTATTCAACTCATTCCTGTTTCCTTCCTTTCTAGTTTAAAACCAACCAATTCAGTCTAAATAATTGAAAATTTAACCGATCACTAGCGAAGAATGTTACAAAATTGTATTATGTAAGGGAATGAAAAAATTAAATGGTTGCTTTAATACAAATAAAATCTATTTAAGGGTGCCTGTGCAAATGACTTTGGCTCTTTTAACACTCATACTACACGCAGGAAATGCATGCCAATGGTGTTCCTCACATTTAGTAATACAAGTGCAGAAAGCGCTGGCATACATTGCATACAACTTTTTTTATGACATGAAAATCTGCGACACTTGGAAAGCACCTTAAACCTATTGTGAATATTTCTCATTAAAAAATGCATAATTGGCAGCTGGTAATCCCACAACTGGGATCCTAATTATTGTTTTACTTTATAAGTAGTAATACTCTTTTAAAAATAATACTTACGCGAACAATTAGGGTGTTCGTCGCTCCCATCTTTACAGTCCACTATTCCATTACAGTATTTACTGACGCTATGACATTCGCCGTCCAAACATTTGTACTCGGATTTCTTGCAAGTTTGTGTCGTGCAATGAGACAACGTCCATAGAGTGAGAAGAACAAAAATATTTTCTCTTATACGCCTGAAATAGAAAGGTTGCAGGTTCAGTGGGGGCGGAACATGAGATAAAACAATAAAATCAATTCAAAATTAACTAGGAAGACATTTCATCGAATGAAAATTACAACACTTTGTAGATCATACTGTTAAGAAATGGGTAAATAACGCGATATTGCCAAAAAAATTCAATATGTAGTGCAAAATACAGCATAGTAAGAATTTAGCCGAACAATGGATCAACAAACTAATAAACTGATTAGAGGGCAATATCCAAATACGTATTATCTGAGTTTGAAATTAAAGGAAAATGTGGAAAAAGGGCATCAAAGTACAAACAATAGTGAAACAAAACTGTCACGTCCAGGGGTATGAGGTATCCCCAAGGATGAGAATAGGAAAGGTATTGTGTTATAAAAGGTGCGTTTACTTTACGCCACACAATAGTTAATGTGAAAACGATTTGCAACAAATGTTACACAAAGAGATTCTGGGGAAACGAATAATATTTTAAAGTAGTTGAAATTATATTTCTTATTTTTATTAATTATTTTGAATAATAACTTCAATAACTTGAAGGTCCTTAAAGGACTGAGATAAGTGAGTTACCTTGCGAGGGAGAAGGGATATTCGACGCTAGCCATAATTTGTCAAGCGGAACAATTAGATGACACTAGATGTGCACAAATAAGATGGAGTAATCGCAGTCATACACATGGTTGAAATAAAGTCAGGAGTAGTAAAGCGTGTGAGCTGGTAGTAGAAGGAAAAGCGAACATGTATTATGCGAACCTCTGTCGAGGTACGAATAGAGCGGTGAAGGGCAACGAGATTAAAAAACAAGTGAGAACGGTTCGACCAGGGACAAAGGGGATGGTTATAGTGTTGGAAATCAGAGATGTAAGGAAGTTTAAGGAGGCTATAGACCAAATACCCACAGTTATCTGCAGGAAACCGAAAGGCAAGGACAGCAAGAAGGATTTACTTGCAAAAACAAGTAAAAAGACTGGACCGAGAACCGAGACCCCAGTCTCCTTCTTACTCCACAATGTGGATATGGGCGCAACGAAGGAAGATGTGAGATGATAAATAAGAGGGAAGACAGGGGCAGACAGACAATCCTGATAAAGGTGGAAGAGGAAAACGTCACACGGGGCCAGTAGTAAAATTATTGAGGGTCAGCACACATGAAGTAATCTCCATATTGGAGATAGATAGATGTACGAAGATGGAGAAACTATCAAAAAAATGCAAGGGAGAGAGGAATTGCTGGGGATTTGGTATGACAGTGCATAGAGGAATGGAGGAAAAGTGAGCTAAAAGCGGAGAAAACCTTATTTTGTCCTCATTGACATAGAAACAGAAGGTGATGTAAAATGCCAATGCCCTTACCGATGAAATGGATACGAAAAGACGTGATAAAAGAATTGTGGTAGAGAAGAAACGACCTGTCATATTTTCTGTGAGTATATGCCTCTTTTCTTCCATGTACACTTTCTGTCTATTTACTGTAGACCTGTTGATTGATTTATTTATTTAGTTATTTGTGTTAGTGTTAATATCACACATCAGACTAACTTGTGAGTTCGGGAACTGCTCGCTTTTACTCTTATCTGTTTCGCTTTAACACCGTTTCACAGTTAAAAAAGTTGGGAGTGCAATGTGAGGATTATCTGTATAATCCTCACATTGTACTCCCAACTTTTTTACAACTCTCTCTAGAGACAAAAGAGCTGTTCTATTCCTCAGAAAACTTCGAAGATAAACTGAAATAAAAATAGAGAAGAGATGTCATATAATGACCTACTACTCGTAGAAAGAAGAGGTGGAATTGAGTTCTTGGATCATACAGATAAACCTGCGTAGAAGGAATGCCACACAAGACATCCAATATGTGGAGTTAAAGTAAATAAATCGATATCAGAGGAGCTTAATCTAAATGCGCCCACTGAGATGGAAAAGAGACAGGATGACAGGAAACAAAATTGCGCTGTCCATGTGTCTTCTTCTCACCAACCTAGCAATGGATTTGTAAGAGCAAAAATTATTAACTACACATATTATATATACACTTGTTAAATAAGACAGGGGAAACCTACATCGAACTCCTCAATGCTCTGACATAGAAGACGTAAGAGGAACAAGAATATGGGCATGGACATGCTGGCTGGGCCAGGACTACACATGTTAAACACAAGAAGGAAACACATCTACGGACGGATAAACGAGAGGTCGTGTGTTGATATAACGAAAAGGTCAGAGCCATACACAAACTTACACACAAACATACACACATAGCCAATACACATTCACTTTATATGGTCTAGCTGCCCTTTCAACATGGATGTGGCCAGAGTCATCATTACGGACCAGCGTGAAAAGCCCAATGAGTTATCTTTCGAAAGAAATAAATGTATACTTAAAAAGGCAAAATGGAACTCTGCCCCGAAAGTTAAACCAGATAGTACTTACTGGGTGTATGCCATACTGGTATACTCCTGATATCGACAAAGCAAAAAGGGAAGTACAATCTATAAAAAGCTGACCTTATAGACACAGAAAAAGGTGGGGGGATCAGTACATTACATTCCGGATCATGTACATGGGGGATGCAGGGGACACAGGAGACTAAGTCAGCTAATAAACGTTGAAAAGCGTAGATGTTGGGAAGCACTACTTGACGGTCTGTAGAACGAACCGTGGGGAGACGGTTACAAGATCGCAAAGAGGTATCTAAGACCATGTAGAGACGGGCTCCCCTTCACGGCGACACAAATGGAAAGTGCTTTAAGTTAGTCATTCCCACATGAAGAGGATATAATCCCAGTGATTGAGCCTACGCATATCATTCAAGAGGTGACACCAGAGTTAGTAAAAGATGCAGCTAGACTCCCAAAGAACAAAACGTTCCCTGGTATAGGCAGCTTTTGACCTACGACTGAGAGATTTATTGGGGTAGAGTTTACCCAAGAAAGACTGGCTACCTTTAGGCAATTTTCCCTAAAAAGTGGAAGACAGTCAAAAGACTGGTGTCGAAAATAATTTCGAACACCACGATCAGCCCGATATTCTTGCTGTACGCATTAAGTAAAGTATTGGATTATATTCTGAAGAGTAGAATCGAACATACTCTTGGAGCGAAAGTGCACTCAACCAGACAATCCAGCTTTATCAATGGAAAATGTACGCTAGACCAGCACATAACATACAACGTATTTTGGCGTAAATTTCAAACACGGGAACAGAGAAGACCGGAAAGTGGTGACTTCTGGTCTTTCTGAATATAAAAGAGGCTTTCAACTATGTGCCCTAGACGTCGGTTCTTTATGAGGCTTAAAGGAAAGAAACTGCAATGTATATCATGAATATGATTCGGTCTTATTTGCACTACAAGGATCAAAGGAGAGGAGTTGAATAGATCTCGATAGACGCTCGGTCATGTGCAACATGTTATATGATGGAGTCCTTGCCCTAAACCTGGGCGAAAGTTATCATATGGTGGCATAAGCCGACGACTTGGGGTTATTGGTCCTGAGGAAGAAGGAGACTGAAGTTAAGACGAATTGGGTCTTACTGGGTATAGTAACAAAGTGACTGGAGGGCAAGAATTTGATGGTGGCAACAACAAAAACCAAGGCAATTCTCTTAAAGAGAGAATCTGCCGTTTTCTAAATGTAAGCTGTTCTAAATAGAGGCCTTACAATAATTAAATTTTAAAACTGTAGATTAGTAGTAGGCTGTACGTGTTGTTGAGTGTATATCTGGGGAAAAGCCAATATGTGGGGTGAAGAGCTAGATTGGCTCTGATATAAATCCGAAAATAATAAAATACGAGCAAAAGAAATCACAAACCTTAATAGCTCCGTGGGAGTTACCTGTACGAAGTTGAGAAATTAAAGGGGAAAGGGAGATAAATCATACAGAAAAGTTTATGGAGAGGAATATTAAATGTAGCAAACTTTTCAGAACAACAAGACAATGAACATGAGTCGTAGGTGACTTGATAAAGATGAAAATGGGAAGGACCACATTTGAACTGAAAAGTGGTTTGTAATGAAGTTTTATTAGATTCAGACACACGAGGAAAATTTAGGAAAAATTTTTTAATGTGGGAGAATGTAGTTAGTGTCAACTCTAGACTCTAAAAATCATTAAAAAGTTTTGTTTTAACTGTCTTAAGATGTGAGAACATAAGACGAAAAGAATTTTTACATAGAAAACTCATTTTAAAAAAGATAAATTCTATAAACAACACATTTTTATGACTGTAATTAAAACTTCGACTTACAAAAGTATTTGAATGACCAGTATGAATTTTATTGTTACGCAATGTTAACTAAATAGCTATAACATGTAAGAACTAAACAATTATTGAGTATGTCTTCCATATAAAGTTGAAATATGGAGCATTTCCAATATGGGATACGATGTCTATTAAGCCACATCATCCACTTCATAAGTCAGCATGAACGAAAGTGTGAAGTGATCTCTGTAGAGGTAGAGAGTGGACTGTATCTAATCTCTCGTAGTTCGTGGGCGGCTGCGGACATTAATGTTGTCTCCAGGTTGTAAGGCTGAAGACGGTCTCGTGGGTTAGGGATCAGGGCGTGACGTGATCTCTGGGTTCAAGTTCTCGAAGTATGGAGAGAGGGCGTAACGTGCTCTCCGGGTTAGATCTGAGCGCGTAACGTGCAGATCCTGTTTGAAGTTCTCGTAGAGTGGAGAAAGGGAATAACGTGCTCTCTGGGGTGAAGTTGTCGAAGTATGGAGAGAGGGCGTAACGTGCTCTCCGTGTGGGCCTCAAGGCGTAACGTGCAGGTCCGGGATTGAAGTTCTCGAAGTTAGAGGTTCTCTTAGCTTGAAGATCTCGTAGAACTCTCAGGGCGTAACTTGAGAGCTTGTAGGTTGGGGTGAAGTTAGGTCTCCCGAAATGCAGTCTCACAGATCGGTGTAAGATAAGGGTGACTTGAATCAAGACCACAACACACCGTCGTTTTGAGCATACAATGTATACTAATTTATTGCCAAAAATTCACGAACTTTTATACACAGTCATGTTGAGTTACATTACCCTTTGGCTCCAATTATTTAATAACGTTGTTAATTTATTTGAATGTTATTTGCCAATGTCCGAGAATTGCTCCACTGACCTGACCGATGCGGATTTGCGATCACGTTGCCAGTGAGTAGGTATTATGCTGACATCCACAATCCGTACCTTAGTAGTACACTGTTGACCTCATTACCTTGGATCAGTGTTATGCTTCGTTTCGTATAACAAAGCGTGTTTTTATCAAATGATGTAAGAGGCTCCCTGAATTACTTCGCAATAAATTACAATTTCTTAACATAATGATTTCCTAAAATAATGTTGACGTTAGCGTCAACAGAGCATTTACTATAGGCTCATAGTTTATTGCTAATTTATTACGGAAACCACGATTATTGCCCCACCCCTTAGCGAAAAAAAGGGGATAATGTGACTTAAGACTTAAGCCACATCATCCACACCTGTGTCTCAGGAACCGCAAAAGTTATATACATAAACCAAGTGGCATAATTTATTGTTAATTTATTGCTGACGCTAGGGACTAGTAGCGCAATCCCAGAACCACCACTTCAACCCTTACCATTAAACTCACCCCCGAAATATGAGAAAAATTGTAAACAAATGTATGTCCGTAAAATACAGCCTGGGCTCTTTATTACTATTTAATTTCTCAACTTTCAAGTATTTATCTGATATTTCGTTGGTGAGTTTAATGCTAAGGGTTGAACGGGTGGTTCTGGGATTGCGCTACTAGTTCCTATCGTCAGCAATAAATTATCAATAAAATACGCCGCTTGGTTTATGTATATATCTCCTGCGCTTCCGGAGATACAGGTGTGGATGGTGTGTCTTAAGTTAGATTATCCCTTTTTTCTCGGTACAGGGTGGATCAATAAAATCATACTTTACTTGAAAGTTGAGAAGTTAAATAGTAATAAAGAGCCTAGGCGGTATTTAACGAACCTACATTTTTTTACAATTCTTCTGATATTCCGGGGGTAAGTTTAATGCTAAGGGTTGAAGGGGTGGTTCTACGATTGCGCTATTACTCCCTATCTTCAGTAATAAATTAGCAATAAAATATGGCGCTTGGTTTATGCGTATATCTCCTGCGGTTCCTGAGATACAGGTGTGGATGTTGTAGATTAAGTCACATTATACCCTTTTTTCACAAAGGGGTGGAGCAATAAAATCGTGGTTTGCGTAATAAATTAGCAATAAATTCGCAAGAAAATATTACCCTATCGTAAATGCTGACTTATGAAGTGGATGATGTGGCTTAATAGACATTGGAATACATAAGACAGTCTGTGATAAGAATGTTAAATACTGGATATTGGATGTCCAGTTCAATTCCACGAAAACATTTCACCGATGGAACAATTTGTTGAATAAACAATACACTGAATGAAATTAACAAAGGTTCTAGGCCCATTAAGATGGTCAACATAAGATAGGACACTAAGTTTCAACTCATTACATCCAAATAAAACCTCAAAAAATCCACCGAAAATCGGCTTCTGTTAACGATACCTTCGTTTCCTGTGCTAGAAAAAAATCTGTTTATTTTGCGAGATTTATTATTACATTAAAGATTTTTTTCCGTATATTCAATTAATTTTATGTGGTTTAAATTTTTAAAATTTAATATTTTTAAAATGAGAATGACTTTCTGTGACAAAAATATGTTTTGTTTTTTTTACCAAAAATAGTCCCAAGTTTCTGAAAAACTTTTTTTTTGTCCCTTTTAAACTACGAATGCATTCAGAAAAACTTTTATTGGCACATTTTACGAATTTGGTCCCAATTAATTCACAGTGCAACTCTATACCGTTTTGACATGTAAAAGTTACACACCTGATTGTTTCAGATTTGTTTACATGAAATAAGTTTAAATTCGAAATGGGATTGGAAAAAGAAAAAAAAAATTTGGTCTTTTTTCCGCTTCTTACCCATTTTAATGCAAGAAAAACATACTTGGCAGCTATAAAGACTATAAAGGCAACTATTTTCTGTCGCAACATTGTTTAGAACATATTGTCAACGTCCTAAGGGCCTAGGGCCCAGAGGGATGCTCTAAGTCCTAGGGGCGTCAAAAACAAAGTGAATGTAAGGTGAATAAATGACTAAACAAAAGGACAAAGTTATTGAATGGTGAAAAAATATGCTTACAGGAGTCCCCAAGTAGCCTGCAGGGGTAACAGGTGCAGGAATTTCAGGGTCTCTGAGAACGTCCTCAAAGCAAAACGGACCTGGCGGATACGTAGTTCAACCAGCAGCACAACGGGATATTTGATTGGTTAAATAATTTCGATCGCTCGTATTTATTCACTTAAAAATGTTTATCATTTCGCCTATGGCGCATGGCTTAATTAGCCAATTAAACATACGTGCCTCGCCAGGACATTCCTTTACATGATTATGTTTTGGTAATTCACGTTTTTCCGAGGGTGCGTGTCCTCGTTCAGGATTCCTGCGAGGCCGGTCGCGAAAATATGTACCTACCTACTATAATTTTTTTCAGATTTTTTAATGGGTATAAATAAACCGTAATTACAATGTAATCACATTTTTATCATTTTTTAACCATTAATATACATTATTTTCTTATTATTTCCTAAGGATGCAATACGGTTTTATCCCTGCAGTAGTATATCTCATTTACAGCTTGCTTCGATGTTTTTTGTCTTCCAAGAATTTTCTTATTTCTTTAGTTACATAATGGTTTTCTATTGTTTTAATTGCTTCATATTCTCTACTCTTCTTCGATAAATTCGTTTAACTGCGCTTTTTGTTTTTTGTGGATTTCATTTTTTCTCTCATTTCTTTATTTCTACTTACTTACTTTATTTACGTTATTGGTATAGTAGCAATTGTATTATACATTTAAATTTACGTATTTTTTTAAGAAGGATTCAAAATTGAATTTTCCAAGTGATATATTTTTCCGCGACGTGGACCAAAAAAAATTGTTTATGAGATTTTTTTCGAAAAAGCGAGATACATATTTCCAAAACTATTGTTGTTGGCGAAACGAAAGTTTAATGTTGGTCTTAAAGGAAAGTGGGTTTAACCCATTACTTCAAAAAAAATGACCCAATCTTAGGTTTTCCAAATTGGAGTGACAAACGAAAGAGGATGATTTTCTCGTGTCGACAGTGATAATTTCATGAAAAAATCGCGTAGGTTCTTTCCGAGACATGGACTATTAAAGGTTTTTTTTTTCGAAAAATCGAGATATGTTTGTAACGGAAAGTCTGATGTTAAAATAAACACAAGTCGAGAAGTGTCCGTTCGGCGAACCGATTTCAGTACTTGGACTCTAACTATTGTTTAAACGCGCGCGCGGCGCAGCCGCAAGCGCGTTAATATCGCGAGTTAAACGTTCATTGTACCCGCGAGTGTATTACAACGTTTTATTTATTTTTGCCATATAAAAACTGACGTTTAGCGGAATAAGTCCAATTTTAAAGAGAAAATTTGACAGATGACAACTTCAGTGCCGCAACCTTGACAACCACTAAAACAATTTTAAACATATAAAACGTCACTTTATACGGCAAAATTGAATAGGCAGCCTATTAAAACATTTTAATCCGCTGCCTAAACAAACAAAATAAACAATGACTTTATAGGTTCGATTTGATGTCAATAAACGTCAGTTTATATGGCAAAATTGAATAAAAAATATTTATTTCTTTTTCGGTGCTACTGCATGTTAGGACATAGACTTGTACTATTTTTAAAGAGTAACGATCATTCAAACGAGGAGTTAGGTAGATGAATGTATAACCGATGCTTCCGATGTCCATAATGTTCTAAATATGTCTCTTGTTTATCAGAAAGCCTAAACCGCCCCGTGCAAATTCGTTATCTCCCTTATGGTAAAATAGGTTCCCAGATTTCAATTCTATTTGTTTTTCAGCCTTTCTTCTTACCTCACTCAGACCTACAATATCCCATTTTATATGTTGTAATTCTTCCTCCAGTTGTAATAATTCCTCATCCAATTTCTCGTAATGTATGTAAATACAAAGAATTTACCGTCGGACGTAATATTTTATTAGGAACTTCCAAAGTAATGGACAAAAACCATTATCTTTTTTTTTCAGTAATTCATAATATTTATATCGGGTGTTTTTTTTAAATTTTACCTCATAGTAGGCTGTGGATAGTATTTGTGAATGCGCCTTACTAAAAAATGTCAAAATTGACATAACCTCACTTTTTTAATAAAAATTGAAACTGCTCCAATCGGTTAATAGTGTCTTAAAAAAGGCATCTCACTCATCTACGCCTAATTAATAGAGCCAAGCTGTCTTTTTCAAGACACTAGTAACTGATTGGAGCAGTCTCAATTTTTATTAAAAAAGTTATGTTATGTCAATTTTGACATTTTTTAGTAAGGCGCATTCACAAACACTATCCACAGCCTACTATGAGGTGAAATTTAAAAAAAAACACCCGATATTATTTACGTAGGTACCTACCTAGACAGTCGCGTCTATTATTGCATCACATTTTCTATGTCGATTCAGATACAATTTATTTCGGCAATTATTGAGTGGTTTGAATTGGCCTTGGAATCAATTATAGGTATACCTAAGCGAGGTTGAGTGTATTTTAATATTCGTCTACTCTAACTCTGTTTCTCTACCTTAATTTCTCCTTAATATTCTTAGTAGTCTTTTTTCTGTAATTTTGGTCTCCGTCTTAGTATCTCAATGAGAAAGTTGTTCAAATTATTGTGTCCATCCGCTATTTTATTAGCGATTCATATTATTTTGGTCTTTTTTCTGTGTAAGTTTATTCCTAAACAGTTTGAGCATTTCGTACAGCACTTTCTGATTTTGAAGAAACCAAAATTAATGGACAATACTTTTACAGGTAGGTATCGATGTGCAGTGTTGAGATCAGTTTTTTGTTGAATGATGTTTAAAACGACATTGTCACGTTTTAATGTTGTTAAAGTTCATATACGTATAGTGAGTCGTGTTTCCAAGAAGAGATTGTCCTGAATCCCGTCGGTACAAGTAGGTAAGTCGGTAAGTTTTCCTCTCTCAGATTTGTTTAAATAATTTGAATTTAAACTTGGCAATGGTCATTTTACACTTTTTATGAGTGTTAGTGCACTGAATTGTTTCCTTGATTTTGAGTTCATTAAACTTTTTCCTATAATTTAAAATGACGCGGAGTCATGTTTCACAGATTTCAAAATGAAGTGATTAAACATTTAATCCAGATAGTACCAAATGACATTTCCATTTAAAACCTTTTATACAAAAGTTAATAGAACAAGCGATTCAGTTTTTCTAATTCGATCCTATTGCATCAGTCTAATCCGACTATAGTCTGTCAAAATAACCCATGGAGTAATAAAATCTCATTATAAATGCAAAACCCATACAAGGTGGCATCCTCTAAATTTAGGGAGTTTTATGCCTTACGGAATCGTTTTGTATTTTGAGTGACAACCCGAAACACGTGCGAATATTGTACCTCTGACTATTGTAAACATACAGGAAATAATCACTCTCTGCGTACGGTCGGGGAAAATGAGTAAATACGCAATAGTCGGTAACTGGAGAAATTGTGTGTGTCCACACTCGCATCGGAATTATGATTCTTAATGGAATCGAAACAATTTAAAATTAAAACTTTGTCATTAACTGAGAACGGCGCTAATTTTGGGCGTTTAGATGGTCCCAGTAAATTCTTCATACTCCAAAACGTATCTCCGTAGTTTAAAAATACCACTATGAACACACAGGACTAATGGTTTCCTGGTAAACTCAGGTTTTTATTTTGAAATTCAAACTGTCCCTGTCTAATTACACACACTTGCACGTCTAGACAATGATGACTGATTACTGATAAACTGATTTTAAATGAAATAAATGGGCCGATGTTATTTACATAAACACCAGAGATGTTAACGCAAGCATTTGCAGCTGCAGTTCCCTTAACTTACCTAGAATTGCCGAGATGACAATATCCGTTGTGGTCTTTTCTTGGAATAGTTTGGAAAGCAAACTTTGAAAACATAACAAGTAAAGATCTTTATTGCGTAAAAAATATTCACTATGCCTCTTCACAATCACTTCCTGCTCTGACAAAATTAACATTAGTGACGTTAGTGACGGAACATTAGTAGAATCAATGAATGTGTATTAAATTAATGTAGCTACAAAAAAGTTGATAGTATTTGGTTGTGAAAGTCACTGAAATTTTTATGTAATGCAAGTTTTCACATTTCACAAAATAGTTAGTACATGCAAATCTTTCCATAATAATAATATAAAACAATGAATTAATGAATTAATGAAAATTCAAGATTTGATCACCAATATCTGAATCGACAAATTTGCAAGATAGACGTCAAAAATCCAACACATCGTTCTAAATAGGAGATATAAAAAATATTACCATAAAATATTATAAATAAATACCGAGTTCCGATATTATAATATATTATATTAATGACAAGTTAACAACAAATCAGGTAAAAATGGAAGCGTTTCTGAGTTGATAACATTCGCGGTCGTAATGCCTACCTTTTATTAAATCAATTATAATGGTTTTAAGCAAACTTATCATTACATATACGATTATAACTCATTTATTAATTTCCGTTCATTTCTTTAAGAACGCCTCTGGTTACCGGCGAAATAATCGTTTTATTACTCCACGGGTTATTTTGACAGACTATAATAATACTGCGAATATCCTCTACACTCAGATTTTTTTCTATATTGATCTCTTAATCTTAATAATACCTTCATAATTCTCTTAAAATTTAGTGTGGGCAATTTAGTGTAAAATCAATTATTTTCAATGTCATCATGGAGTAAAGGAAATATTTATTGCATAGTTTACTTGTTTTTGTTAACATTTTAAAAGAAAACATTCCTGAGTAGAAATTCTATTATATTATTATTATTGTTATTATTATTAGAATATACTAGATTCTTATCCATTCAGTTGTAATCAATTTCGTATAAGTATGTACTTATTGTGATGAGTGATAATCGAAAATTTAATTTCGAAGCTCCCACATATATATTAGCCTTTTCGGTAATATTTCATTTTTCCCTTACAACCCCTAATATTCCTTAAATAGCACAAACAACGTTTCCTTCCAGAAGATTAATGAAGACAAGTCTGTATAAGACCGTAAATGGTACAAATTATACTCGCTCGGTCGGAAAAGCTTCCGATGTTCCCAACCCTTTTCAGAATATGAATTTTAATCAAAACCCTCCCAAAGCCTAACATACTCAGTCAGAACTTTATTGTTCGAAGTTATTCCATTGTTGTAGTTGTCATTAATTCTTTCCCAGGCGGCAACGTCCCTTCCATTGTTTCCATCGCTGAACGTCAATTACGTGAAAGCGGCATTTTCGAAATGAAAACCGGCAATATAAGAAAACAAATCTATTGCGAAGCGTGTTGTACTCACATTTTAGTGGCGGCGTCGTCGGCGGCGGTTCGTCAGATTTTCCTTATTCACGGCACATAAATCTCTCGCTTTTGATAGACGAAAAAACGGTCAGTCGCATCGCTTCCTGAATAAAATACGAGGCCTGCCTAAAGTCCATAGCAGAGCGCACGCACACACACAACAAACATACGCACACTTGTACACGGACGCGTGGAAATTCTTACAGCCGCAGCGTAGACATCGCGGAAAGTCGTCGGGAAACTGAAGGGAAACGGGAAAGCTCGGGCAAGCAGTGATTTGCAACGGCGCATGAGTTTCCACGTCTCTCCCGATCGAAGTTTTACGACCATGAAGGGTGTATGAAAGTGGAAGTTTTTATTTTGGATTGCTCCTGGTTATTGCCCCTTTGCGGCGTGCTTTACGAGCTGATCTATTATGAGGGGGATCGGGATTATTTGGTCTCCCGGCGGGGGACGCTTCGTTTCCATTATCCGGGAAGGTAGCGGGATAATCCGGGGACGAGGAGATGGAGCTGATGGAGTTACTCGAGCGGGAGGCCGTACAGAAAAGCCAAAGGAAACTTATTGTATTTAAAGACATTCGTTGCCGTTCAGGTTTAGTTCTTGAAGCGGGATATCATAAATTTGAGTGTTATATCATCAAAAAGATATGCTTCAAGTTCTTTCCCACCAAAATGAGTTATAAAAAAACTTCATTTTTTGAAAATTTCAAGGTGTTCTGTCCCCTTAAAAACAAGTTTCGTTCCCGGTCTTTCTGGTAACTGACCGAATTATATATTGATAAGGATTAATTTAAATGTAAGTTTTCTTGGATTACTGTATTGTATATCATTTCTCAGAAGATTGCTTGACGACGGCTTGGCTCGGGTGGATGGCTCGCATAGGCGAAGGCACTCCCACGACGCGGCTGTACTTGGTTTGCGTCGGCTTGACGAGCCTTGTCTTTACTGTTCACAGTTTTCACAGTACTGTAGAGAAGATAAGTTCTAGACAAGTGCTCAGAAAATGAACTTGATCAGGTGACGAAGACGCATTGCAGCTTGTGCAGCGGCATTCTTTTTTCTGTCTAGTGGTGTGGAAAATGTCAAAAGTCGCCCCAGGAAGAGGCGATGGTGGAGAGCCTCTTTATACAAAAGCCGCAAAACGTAAGTTATTTAGCAATAAGAAATACCAAAGGTTACCATAAGTACACCAAATGTAAACAACGAGGTCAACATAGAACAGACCTGGATAAACTTAAAAGATACACTTCGAGAAACAGCTGTACAAACTTTTGGAACGAAAAGCCGAAAACCGAAAAAACCCTGGATGACAAAGGAGATACTTGAACTAATGGATGAAAGACGCAAATTTAACAACATACGTACATATGTATACAACGTATGTACACAAGTACAAACAGACAGACAAAGAAATCCAGAGAAAAATACGGAAGCCAAAGACAACTGGCTGCATAAAAATTGTGAGGAAGTAGAACAGCTGATGGCTCAACATAAAGACAGAGAATTACATCAGAAAATTAAAGAAGTGGCAGGCATATGGAAACCTAGACATGTGTCAGTGATCACAGACGAACAAGATAGAACAGAACTAGAACCCAGTAAACAACAAATTATATGGGAAAGATACTTGAGAGAATTGTTTGGAGATACGAGAAGAAAGAAGGATCATCCAGATCTAAACAAGGGTGAGGAGTTACCAATGTTGAAGGACGAGGTCATAAAAGCGATCAGGGAAACAAAAAGTAATAAATCACCAAGCGAAGATCAAATAACAGCAAAACACTTCAAAAACATGAGCCACGACGCAGTCAGAATATTGACCCAATTCTTTAACACTGTCTACGAAGCCGGAGTGATGCCAGACGATTGGGCGAAATCCACGTTTATACCGATACCGAAAAAGAAAGGAGCGAAAAAATGCGAAGACCATCGAACCATTTGCTTGATAAGCCATGCAGCTAAAATATTTATGCGGATAATATACAATAGAATATACAACAAATGTGACGCATATCTTGACAGATCTCAGTACGGTTTTAGGAGAGGTACAGGAACAAGAGAAGCTATAATGGCTTTGACCCTGACTGCAGAACGATACGTGGAAGTCCAAAGAAAACTTTATGTATGCTACATAGATTACAAGAAGGCCTTTGACCGACCGAATACAACACAAAAATTAATTGAAATTCTAACTGAAATAGGTCTGAATGGAAGAGATATTATGGCGACCGGTCGCTGGCTACGGCCACCGTTCTTTAGCTTAATTAAAAAAGAAGGTTATTACCGGATTCTATGTACATTGAAGCTTTTTACTGGAGAAATACTTATTTCTTTACTTTCTTTTACTTACTTTCTTTTTACTTTGGAGTCTACATATTTCGTGTTGCCGCTTTCCGTTCGGATGCATCCTTTATGGTTCCAGTATATGTTCCGTATGACTATAATATCGGTGATTGTTATAATCATACGGAACATATACTGGAACCATAAAGGATGCATCCGAACGGAAAGCGGCAACACGAAATATGTAGGCATACAGAGGGGTGTTAGACAGGGATGTATATTATCGCCATTGATTTTCAATGTATACGCCGAATACATAATCAGGGGTTCTCTCCGAGACGTTCCAGAGGGTGCTAGAATAAACGGAACTGTTATAAACAACATAAGGTACGCTGACGATACAGTGATACTGGCTGAGTATCTAGGCTGCGAACAATTGCAGACCTTGGTGAACAGACTGGCAGATGAAAGTGCCGAAATGGGTTTGGAAGTCAATGCTGCCAAAACCAAAACCATGTTTTTTAGCAGAAACCCGCAAGATAACATCAACTTAAACATAACAATAAACGGAGTACAACTCGAAACAACGCGGCAATACGTTTACTTAGGCAGAGACGTAAATTGCCAACTAGATCACTCCAAAGAAATCAGAAGGAGAATTGAAATTTCTAGGGCGGGTTTCCTCAACATGAGAAAGTTTTTATGTAACCCAAAATTATCAATAGCAACGAGGTTAAGGACACTCAAATGTTACGTCTGGTCCCTACTCTTATACTGCTGCGAAACATGGACATTAAAACAAGACGATATAAAGAAGTTGGACGCCTTTGAAACGTGGATGTACCGTTGAGTGCTTAGGATAAGTTGGACCTCCAGAACGACTAACAACGAAGTGCTAAAGAGAATGAACACCTGTGCACACCTGACCCGCACACTGAAAATAAGGGAAACAGCCTACCTCGGACACATAATGCGACATGAAGAATATGAACAACTACAGCTCATCATGGAAGGCAAGATCGACGAGAAACGCGGTATAGGAAGGAAAAAGAAGTCATGGCTGCGAAACATAAAAGATTGGACTCACACCGACGGAAACAACCTTCTACACCAAGCCCAGGACAGAGAGTCATATGCCATATTGACCGCCAACCTCACATGAGAAAGGCACCGAGGAGGAGGAGGAGATGATTAAGACGAGACTCTTCCAGCAACTAGGCAACCCACCTTGACCCCCGAAAATCATCTTGTAAATTCTGTGTCACTCCCAAATGATTATTTTCAAACCCGAAAAATTTTAAACAGACTCAATTTCCCGCTCTTACCCAAGTGTTGCGCAGGTTAATACCCCCTTCGGGGGCCCCTTCTCGCTGGCTTTTTTCCTTCTTATCTCACATACACCTACAAACGCTTTGTATTAATCCAACAGTTCAGTAAGAATACTGACGAGTATTGTGTTTTTTAAACCAACACGATTACTTTTGATGTTACATAATAGTTTTCTCATATCCTGACGAGACAGCCCATAGGACATTACATCCGATAGGGTCTCTTTTGTGTATTACAAGAGATACAACTCAACTTGTTATTCCTGTCCTGCCTAAAAGGGAAAAATTCCTTCAGGTAAAGAGGCAGCAGAAGTAAGAAATTCATATGCTGATCATTTTGCGGCGAACCGAGCAATAGCTTTAATCCAGGGCATTTAGATCAAAGTCGACCGAAATAATGAAATTTTTAAAGCCAGCAGATATCGAGATGCTGTTTTCTGCATTGTGTTCAGAAAGCTCCCAGGAAAAAAGTCTATATCGTCTGGTTAGGCCATTTTTCGAAAAATTCATTCTGGTGCAATAAATGCATTTTGCAATTGCATAATTACTAGCAATATTATAAGAACGACTGGAAACTCAGACAAATCGCTCGAAAATCGTTACTCGGGGGTTTTCGGGGATGCCGAATTCAATTCTGGCATTACAATTACCCTTGTATCGTCCATGAAAATCGCTCGAAATTCGTTACTCGAGGGTTTTCGGGGATGCCGAATTCAATTCTGGCATTACAATTTCCCGGGGGCGCTCGGGGGTGGCTCTGCAGGGGGTGCCCGTGGGGTGTTGGGGGGGGGGGGGAATTTCGTTATATCCCATATATGTATATTGTCAAACGAAAAACTACAATGAAATTTTTCCGAAATGCTACTGCACTGCGATAGTCCTATTTCTATCGAAAGAAGCCTAAAAAATACTGTAACTAAATCCAGCTTACATCGGAATCAACAGTAGCCTTTGGAGTGTAGATCCCGTGCAAAAAGCGATTCATAAAGTCAAAGGCGAACCAATCTGGTTTGTACACGTCCTCCGTTCCAGACCCAGTTTTCATGGACGCCTTGACTTTCGGAAGAAGTTTTCTAAAGGTCGCCATCAACGCATCTTTTCTCGTTTTCAACCCTTTAATGGAAAACTTATTTTTCATCTTCACTTCAATCCTCTTCCAAGCATCGTGGACTGAATTTATATTTTTATGATTTTCGTTCTTTGGATTCCAAATTGCTGGCTCACTTTCATAGAAGGATAGAAATTCGATAATTAAATCATTGAACAAATCCATCTTCGACGACGTTCCTGAGCTACCGGACATAGTGATGCCAGATGGGTATAGTTAAAAGTACCTAGATGTCGCTTACCGAAATCCCTAGAAATCCCCAGAATCTTATCAAGCAAAAATCCCTAGGTTTTCCCCAAATAATTTAAAAAGAGGATATATTTTTTTATGTGTACGGTGTGAGTATTGAATTATAAAAATATAAAAATAAAAAACAAATACAAAATTTAGAAAACAAAACATGTATATACTTAAAATTAGGAAAATAAATAAACGGGGAAAACTTTTGACAGAAAGTTTCAAGTCCATTCAAAAAAGTCCCCGCCATCAAAGCTAATAATATTCTGGGATCTACCTACCCAATGCAAACAGCGATACTTGATAAATCATGTTGACGGTAGATGGCAACAGTAGTGCTAATATTGTATTAATATTGTTAATTAAATTGTTTCAAACGTATCTGAAAAATTTATTTTGGCGTGATTGTTTATGGAAATTACAAATATTCGCTAAATAAGACCTAGAGGTCAAAAAACCCTAGATATTTTGAAAAATTCCCTTTTTCCCCATTATAACAAAAAATCCCTAGAACTAGGGAAAAATTCCCTAATCTGGCATCAGTCTGGACACCACTGAACACTGACAACGCCGGTTCGAACGAGCCGATCCTCGTGAGTCGTGGTGAGTCGTGGGATCGGGTCGGGACGGTCGGGTACACATACGTGAGCCGAGCCGGTGTGTTCGGCTCGGCATCCTTTGACTCATGTCTTTTTTACCGACAAGAGACGGGAAAGTCCAAGCCAGCTCGAGCCGCGCCAGAAAATACGAGCGTACCATTCCCATGGTGCGTGGCTCGGGACTCTTCGACGTGGTTGTAGAACCTCGAACCGAAACTCCGGGGTTGTCTCGGTGGTCCACTATTCACTGTTGATTTTTGTTACGTTTTGTTGTTACGGTACACTGTGTTATTGTTACTTTGCCTTGTTATCGCTATTAAGGTGCACTGTGCTATTGTTCCGGTTATTTGACATTTTGAATTATGCCGAAATCTAAGCCGTGTTCTTCTAAAGTGCACAAAAAATGCAAGATCAAGGTGTATGAAGAGACTGAATGAAGCTAGGTACGTATTTATGTTCAAATTTATCTTCCCACTTATTCATAAATCAAAAGCAATAATTGATTTGTCAGTTAAACCACCATTAGTTACATGATAAAATTAATCATGATTTTAATATTTCCCAGATGGGGTGCAGTTTAAATAGCTGTTGTAAACGAGTTAGGTGGTAATACTCGTACTTGCAATACTAGGTATATCTCACATGTCTACCAATAAGAGTAATGTGTAATGGGTAATATTTTTGTTAGGGCTGAAACACCTGAAAATTTGCCCGAAATAGAAGTAGAACCAGATTCTTCGTATAAAACGATAGAACTAATACCGGCACGTAGAATTGTTAGACTTAGGCATGTTCTCCAACAGTACGAAGTAATTGTCAGGCACTCCAGCGTTTTTACAATGGGTAAAATGTCTTTCGTCAAAGAAACCCGAAAATGAATGAATTCTATTCTTCACTTCTTTTGTGATAATTGCCAACATTCAAAATTTATTCGCAGTGATCCAGAAGATGATCTAACCGATGCGGTTGTTCGGGGCAATTTAGCGATAGGTATCGGTCGAAGTCAATGCGAGGAATTATTTGGTTTAACGGATATTGCATTTGTTGCGCAAAAGACGTGTTCTCGTAGGATTTTCTCCATTAAAAAGGTATACAGTTACATACTTCTAATTATATCATATTTGTATTTCAGCATACCTAGGTACACATTTATTTTGATACCTACTCGTACATATTTATATGTTAAGATTATTTTTGTTGTATTCAAGAATTTGGAGGAACAAATGATGAAAATCATGGAGGATACCGGAAAAGAAGAGAAAGCAATCGCTCTCACAAAAGATGTTGTGCCTTGGAACTCCGTTTATAACTGTAATTGTAGATGAAGGATGGAGCAAGAGAAGTTATGGACATGGTTATAACGCTGCATCTGGAGTTGTAAGTACATAATATAATTGTGATATAAGTTACTAATTCGAATCAAAAATTACACATACATATACCTATTTTTATTGTTTTATGGTATTATTATTGGGTCACAAACAAAAAAACCTTTAATTGTTGGTGTCCGAAATAAAACGTGCTCTGTATGCAATTATAGTAAAAATAGGAACATTGAGGCAACACCCCATTACTGCACAAAAAATTGCAGTGGCCCGTCAACTGCAGTGGAGCAAGAAATCATCGTTCAAGGATTCTCCACCAGTATTGACCAGCATGGTTTGTATACAAATACGTGACTGGTAATTAATAAATACATATATATATATATATATATATATATATATATATAACAGAAAAAATTTTTGCAACTCTAAAAAAGAACGTAAACAGTAGACAGCAAAGCACGTTTGCGTCTGCACAGGAAAGACCCTCTATTCGAGGGCAACAATGCGTCCGTGACGCGGCGGCCAGCTATAGCCAACTGTCACGAATCTTTCGTCGAAGGAATTTAGTAGTGAAATTCGCGACGGAACAAATGTACAAGAGAAAATCCACGACTTACCCGCCTAATTCCGTTAAGAAACGGTTAAAAAGGTTGACCGTTTTCTCTTGTTCCGTCGCGAATTTCACTACTAAATATATATATAATGTACATACATATATATACATATATACATACATATATATTACATTATATATATATATATATACAATGTAATTTGTGTATGTTTAATTCAATTAATATTGTAGGTGATGGAGATTCCAGCGTTTACGCGAAAATAATGAAATTAGTTCCCTATGGACGACAGGTCATAAAAATCGAGTGCGCCAATCACAGAGCCAAGTGCTTGAGCAACAAATTATATAAACCGGGAGCTACTACAACCTTTCCAATCTCAAGCAGAAGACTTCTTATACAAAAAAACTTGTTCGATATCACGTATCGACAGACTAGTGAAATCTGCTAGAGTAATAATAAAAAATAATTGCAACGACGTTGTAATGCTGCGAAATGATTTGAAAAATGCCCCGTTTCATGTATCCGGAAGTCATTCTAACTGCAGGTAATTTGTACAGTGACTTATTTCATTAAGGCACTTTGTAATGATAGATAGGTAGGCACATAATTTTGTAATTTGTTTTTTAAAGAGACATATTGTAACCAACGAAATGAGGAATATTTGACAAAAACCATGGACCAGGCATTTTTTCTAGAAATTAAAAAATTTATGGACCCGTTAGTGAATAAGGCTGATAGATTGGTATACACTCTTATCACAAACCAGGCAGAATTAGGGCCTATTTTTCCTATAGGCCCTATAGGCCCGTGCCTGGGGCCCCAGATGGTATATGGGCTTAGGGCCCAGTATATGGGCCCAGGGCCCACTTGAACCAAAAATAGGCCCTAGAAAGGTAAAAATCCAAAACAAGTTCTTATTGTTTTACACATTTTTAATTATTTTATATTTTTATACGTACACCTTGGAAGCATTGCACATCTTATTCTAGTGAAGATGTGTGTTTGCTGCGAAAAATAGTGAGAAGGCTCGGAAAAATATGAGCTATAGCTCATTCGACGCGGAATGCAAATTTGAGAAAGTCGTTTTGAGAATCTTTTGTGCTAAAAAAAATTGCAATTGTTATTAACAAAAAACGAAGAAAAAGCTCTTTCGATTTTTTATTCCAACTCAAAAACCATAAGAGATAGAGGAAATCGCAAAAAAGATCCTTAAAGAGGAGGATTTACGATAAAAAAGTCTGGACTCCCGGATTTCTATCTCTAATATTTATATTTTTAATTTGTTGCTGAAAGTGAGGCTCAGCGCGACCGTTACGGCATGCGCTCGCCGCTTCTGAAGCGAGTACGTCATAGAAAATACATTTTTTTATGGTACTAAGTATTAGTTTTGAGATTTAAAAAAAACTTTGGTGTAGTCTATACACTTGAAAGAATAAAGTCCTGTTGGAAAAAAAATTTACATGCATTTTTCAAAAAGCCAGCCTATTGTTAATGAACCATTTAGTTTTGTACTTCAGTCTTCATTGAAAGCAGGCTAAATGTTGAAATAAATTCCCTATAAATATTTTGCTCCTTAGAGTCCTTTCTATGAGTGTACTCAATAAGATGACGTCATAAAATTATTCCAAATTTCTTTATTTAGTTTACAACGAATTTTTAATGTCAACAATAAACGCAACATTCAGAAATTGTTATCGAAAAAGGTTTTTTTCTTATATATTCTATGGCTGTTTTTATATTCAAACTAAGGATTAAATAATCGTGGGAAAAATTTTTTGCAGCTATTCGTTTAAGAATTGTTTACAAATAAACGAGTTACTTTAACATTATTAAAGATTTCTTGTTTACCATTCCATTGATTACTAATATACTATATGATTTTTAAATTAAAACAAATTTGTTACAGTTTAAAATCGTTTTGTTATGTTTGCATGATCTACATAATTAGTTAAGGAATAATTTTGTCTCTAAAAATCATTATAAATGGCTCTTAATAGAATAGGAAATCGTAATTAATCGTAAACAATAGAATGGCGAACAATAAATTTTCAAAAATGTTAAACTAAACGTTTTATTGATAAACAATTCTCAAAACAATAGCTGAAAAAACTTGTTCACAATTATTTCATCCTTAGTTTGAATATAACAACATCCATAGCATTATATACAGTATGTCTCAGTAAGTTGGAACTATATGGAAAACTTTTTATTGTTAATTTTACAAAAAAAGATATTCTTCATAAAAAGCTCTGCATGGTATAAAACCTAAAATGCAACTATCAGATATTAAATTTTTCCCGGCGTATACGAGATTTGTCATAAAATAAGAATGTTGCCCAAGAGCAAAGTACCTTTATTTTTGACAATATAGAAAATTGTTATTAAGGAAAGGTGATCAGAACTAAAAACCATTATTAAATATGCAGTTACATCCATTTACGATGAAAAAAATAGGTTTTGTTATTTTTTAATAAAAAAAAATATTTTTCGCAGGAAACACACGTCTTGACTAGACTATCTGTTTCTTCTTCTTCTTCTTTATGTGCCATGTCCGGTCGCCCGAACGCTAGCGATTACTGCAGAGAGCGCGTCTCTATCTTCTGCAACCCTGAACAGGTCAACAGCGTTCCGGATGCCTGTCCATTCCCTGATGTTTCTCAGCCAAGAGATTTGCCTTCGTCCAACACCCCGCTTGCCTTCTATTTTTCCTTTCATAATCAACTGGAGAAGATGATACTTTTCTCCGCGCAGGATGTGGCCAAGGTAAGCAATTTTGCGACATTTTACTGTGACCATTATTTGTCTCTCCACCCTGGCTCGTCTCAATACTTCTTCATTGGACAGCAGATCAGTCCACGGAACTCGCAGCATTCTGCGATGAATCCACATTTCGAATGCTTTTAGCCGATTCATTGAGCTAACCTTTAAGGTCCAGCATTCCACCCCATACATAAGAACTGACCAAATAAAACATTTCACCATTCGCTGGCGCAATTTAAGGTTCAGGTTATCGTCACAAAAGAATGTTCTCATTCGTTGGAAAGTTGTTCTTGCCATTTCTATCCGACATTTTATCTCAACTTCGGGGTCCAAGGTGTCCGTTAATATACTACCCAGATATTTAAACTGGCTGACACGTTCTACCACCTTCCCATCAAGATTTAGCTGTTCGTTCTCGTAATTATTTCTGCTAAATATCATAAACTTGGTTTTCTTCACATTTATGCTAAGCCCGAACTCTTGACCAGCCACACTGATTTTATTTAATAATTGTTGCAAGCCATCCATGGTATCGCTCAAGATAACAGTGTCATCTGCATATCTAATGGTATTTAGCAGAACGCCGTTTATTTTGATTCCGTACTCCGCGTCTTCCAAGGCTTCTTTAAAGATTTTATCGGAGTAAAGATTAAACAACAGCGGTGAAAGAATACAGCCCTGTCGTACACCTCTTTGAATTTTCACACCAGATGTAGTCAGCATACCGACTCGAGCTTCAGCTGTTTGTCCCCAATATAGATTTTCGATTATACGGATGTCCTTATCATCCAATTGGATTTCTCTCAACATACTTATCAATTTAGAATGGCGCACCCTGTCGAAGGCCTTTTCATAGTCTATGAAACAAGCAAAAACATCCTTGCGTTGGTCACGGCACTTCTGGAGAAGGACATTCATTCCGAACAGTGCTTCGCGGGTTCCAAAGGCGTTCCTGAACCCCATTTGAGCATCATCAAGGTCGAATTCGCATTTTTTGCGGATTCTGGCATGGACGATT
Organism: Cryptocephalus moraei; assembly: GCA_946251905.1. Lineage (NCBI taxonomy): Eukaryota > Metazoa > Arthropoda > Insecta > Coleoptera > Chrysomelidae > Cryptocephalus > Cryptocephalus moraei. Next base: position 4,770,770 of record OX276452.1, read on the forward strand.
CGGAGGAAGGTTTTTAGCAGGTGGCTCATCAAGCTAATTAGTCTGTAGTCACTGCATTTTTTTGGGCGGGGTACTTTAGGAATTGTAATAAAAGTTGACTTGAGCCAGTCCTTTGGGATTATGCCGGTATTATATATCGCATTGAACAGACCTGTGATTTTGCCTATATTCTTTTCCTCTATAAGTTTCAATACTTCCATGGGTATTTCGTCCGGGCCTGGAGCTTTTTTGTTCCTTGCTATGCGAATGGCGTGCAGTACCTCTTCATCGAGTATATCCGGTCCCTCTATTGCGTTGTTGTTTTCCTGCAGGGGTGGTCTTTCGTCGCTAAAAAGATTTTCTATGTATTGCACCCATGTATTTTTAATTGTCTCCTCGTCTATGATGGGGTGGTTTGACGAGTCTAATAAGACGACAGGGTATCGTTTTTTATAGGTTCCCGCTATTTCTTTGATTTTTTTGTGCATTTGAAAAATATCATGCTTGTCCTCCAGTTCCTCCAATTCTCTGCACCTTTCTCTCATCCAACATTCCTTTGCTTTCCTGATTTCTCCCTTTATAACTTTGTTGATTGTTTTATACTTGTCCCTGTTACCTTTCGCCAGCCTCCGTTCTTCCATCAAGCTTAAGATATTGTCGCTCATCCATCTTTTCTTTTTGATTCTGTTACGGGGTCGTAGATTGTCTCGGCATACCGCAGTTAGGGTATTCTTTAGTTCCTCCCACGAGGATTGTACTTCCGACTGTTCTATCTGTGTTGCTAGTTCTGTGTTGAGTTGTTGACGTACTTGCTCTCTTACTTGCGGGTTTTCTAGGATTGATGTGTCTATTCGAGGGGTTCTTGCAGTGTTTCTGGTTAACTTCAACTTAAGTTCTATGTTTGCTACTAGTGGCACGTGGTCGGAGCCAATGTTTGCTCCGGGGTAAGTAGTTACACGCTTTACGCAATTTCTAAAACGTTTATTTATGGTGATGTAATCTATCTGATTTCTTATGGGTTCGTGATCTACTTTTTCGGCGGGTGATATCCAAGTGTAAAGGCGTCGTTTGGGTAGTTTAAACCACGTAATCGTGACCACCATTTCCTTTTCCTGACAGAATTCAAACAGTCTATCCCCTCTTGCGTTGCTTGAGCCCAGACCAAATTCGCCAACCAGGTCGGTTCGTCGGCCTTGCCCTATTTTGGCGTTAAAATCGCCGATAATTAAGGTAACCTCGTCTTTGCCGAGCTTCCTGAGGATTCTGTCAATCAGATCGTACAAACCTTCGACCTCTTCATTATGTTGTCTCTCTGCTGTGGGGGCATATACTTGTATTACATTGATATTGAACGGTTGGCCTTGCAATTGAAGAAGCATTATACGGTCCGTGATCGGTGTATAACTGCTGACGTATTTGTTGTAGGCGGCGGAGACAAATATTCCCACGCCGTTCCGATGGTGACGGTCTTCAGGTGCACTACCAGAGTAATAGAGAGTGCCATGTTCATTTTTGTTCATTCCTGAACCTGGCCAGCGTAGTTCGCTAATGCCCAGTATATGGATATTAAGTCTTTGGGCTTCTTTAATGGTATTATCTAGCTTGCCAGCGGCAAAAAGACTCCTGACATTCTAGGTTGCGAGACGTAGATGTGATTTTACTATGTTGAGCCGGGAGATTCTTCGCACCCCTTGCCCACTTAAGGGCTGCCCGGGACTGGGGGCCGTGTTTTTTTGTTTTCTCTCCATAGTAATATCCTGGGAATTTGTACACTGGGGTGGTTTCCCGTTGCCTTCCCCTGTATTGATTCAGCCGCTCCTGACATGGAGTCCGACGCTGTTGGTAGCCGCCCACTCTGGGTCAGACGCTACCCTGGTTTGCTGCCGCCCACTCTGGGTCAGACGCCGCATCGTTGTGGACTGTCTTAGCTTCACCTCTGTTACTTCGGAACCTTACCGGCAAGGGTGGCCCTACCAGTAGCTACGCTACCGCCGGCATCGCTTCCTGAACAATGAGGTTACTGAGCCCTCTCGCCCCGCCAAGGCGATAGTCCCCGAGAGAGTCTATCTGTTTACTGTTTAATAATGTAACCACATAAATTGATTTTTAGGTATATGGCATTAGTGGCGAAATTCACCGGAGGGAAGAGAATAAATTTTAGTGGGAGCATTTCTTACACCACACGAGCCTACGGTGCGGCGCTGTCACACGCCAAAGGACCTGCATGGCACCTGGATGCATGGAGGGGTTTAATAGGGTCGAATATGGCCAGGACCTTTAGGAACAGACAAAGGAGACATGAATTGAAGCGGACAAATACATCTGTTCTAAAAAAAAGGAAATATGTACGTGGTACCGGACATGATTTTAACTAAGGACCTAATCCTCTACAGCCGGACATCACGGAAGATGAGATGAAAATCCAGAAGGAGCTATTTATTGAAATATTAATTGAAAGAGTTTCCACAGGACAAAGTACGCATGATGGAAGAATGGACAAGGGGTCAGCATGACAATGATTTGTGGAGAACTCTACGCCGTGATTATTTGACAGCATCGAATTTTGGAGCTGTGGTGAAAAGGAAACCATCCACCAACTGCCACAATTTAGTGAAGAAATTGTATCAACAACAAATAAATACACCCGGTATTTTATATGGACGGGTGAATGGGCTTGCCATAAGAAAGTACGAGGAATATACTAAAAGCGAAGTATAAAAAATGTGGATTTTTTGTAAGTGGAGGATATCCGTTTTTGGAAGCTTCGCCTGATGGCCTTATAGGGCATGACGGTCTGGTTGAAGTGAAATGTCTACCTTGTATGAAAGAAAAATTAGCAGACTGTGCAAGTCGCCGGTGCTACACAGTCGTAGATAACGGCAAAATAGAGTAAGTCTAATAGGATTATCAATCGGTTCATATTAAAATTACTAATGTCTAAGTACACATACTCTTCTAAATGAAAATGATGTAATTTGTACTTTTTTTAGGTTGAAAAGGAATCACAACTTCTACTTCCAAGTTCAAGGTCAGTTGCATATTGCAAATAGGGAGTTCTGTGATTTCGTACTATACACAGACAAAGACTTTCATATAGAAAGAATTCATAAAATTGGAGAAATATGGAAAAATATGTTACCAAAATTGGATAATTTTAATAAAAAATGTATATTACCTGATATCATTGACGGAAGGGTGCCTAAGTGATTAAAAGCTAGAGAACCTGATGCAGGTAATTAAATAATGTTTATTTCTCATTTATGGGACGGTGGTAAATTGGGCTAGAGAGCAGATAGATGACCCTTTGGTGTGGTAAACTCGGGAGAGAAATTTGGAATGCAATATTAGTACATGTAAACTCGGCGTAATTTTAACTATTTTAACTGAAACTTATTTTATGAACGTAAGTCTTGAGTCCTATTAGCTGGCGGACATCTGTGGGACAATTTACTCTGTTCTGTTTTGTAGGTACTGAACTCATTTCATTTTTAGGGATTTAGTGAATTAGTTTTTAAAAAGCCATCTAAAAATACCTAACCTAACCATTCTACGCCAAAGTCCGCGATCAGAGTCATCACAGGCTCGAGAAAGAAATACTATTTCGCTTTCATAATTAAAAATTGGTAAGTATTAGCATGATCGTAAAGTTGAAATGACACAGTTTCTATGCGATAACTAAATCTGTTACTAGTAGTCTTAAAATTTTCTTTTCTTTTCGATTTATCTAGGAAAATATCTTTTTTGTATTACTTATAAGACTTTTATTTTTTTTAGGTTAGTACAGACTATGAGATTGCTTCCGGAAATGGGGAATTACTTGTAAATAATTGTGAAAAATGTTTTTATAAAAATGTTTGAAAAATATTTAAATAGGTGACTATTTAAAAGGTAAAAGGTAAAATGACTATTAATAAGAAATTACACTTGAAACATAAATCCAGAATCTTAAAATTCCCAATAACAATTACCACTATTAACTAAAAATTTAATTAAGATATTAAGTTAAGTAAATTTACTACTATTAACTTTTTCCCAAAAGACGGTGGTTGGTATGAATACCGAAAATGTATTTCCAATTGTATTATTTAAATTAAATATTGGTTCAGATCACTGCTATGGCTTTTATTAATCACTTGCCAGAATACGAAGGTAAGTTGGTAAGGTAAGGTTGAAATAATCATATAAACATGCATATAAACCAAATAATACCCGAAATCAGACATTATTAAACATTTACAAAGTTCCAAGAGAAAAAATTTCACGGCAACTACTACCTATACTCTTAAATACACAGTAAGTGGCTTTCCGAAACGGTAAGTAGTGTAAATTAGTTCTTTCTCCATAACTTTATCTTTGTAGGTAAATGGAGGAATTTTGTTTAAAACTGCATTATCGTTATTTATGACACTTGTAAACGACGAACACCCAATAATATTTATCCAACCAAAAGGAATTAATTTTACAACACTCCGGGTACTGCCGATTGAGCCTGTCAGTTGAATACATTAAATTTGGGCAGTTCCACTTGAGGGGCGTCATTTAATCTAATTTCCGTTTTATCACTGCAATACGTTCTCAATCTAATAATAATTAAGATATTATGGTGCGATACGTTTATATCGACAGATTCTCGTCTCCAAAAGCTAAAATTCTAATATTCATTAGATTTTAGATTTTTGTTCGGTTTTTAAATTTTTAAAACAATATTGTTCAATTTAGAGCAAGTTTTTTAGAAATACTGAAACGAGGTTCTATAAATTTATATTTTTTTCATAGACGGGTAAAATAAAAATTTGATTTCAATTATCCGGTTTTGAGATTGAATGGCAAAAAGATCGCATTACCAAGCATACGGTGCACGCTTGTAGTGCACAACCTTAAGATGTATTGATCCTTCCGGTGTAGATTCTAGTATTCGAGTATCGTTGAAGCACCACTGTCTTAATGTAAATCCTCCTGTTGTAAAACTGCTGTTGCTGCCACCGCTTTCACCGAGTTCATCTGTTCAAATTTAAGTACAACAAATTTTATTTTATTTATATTGCGGATTTTAAATCAGGAACTTTAAACTTTTTAAATTTTTATTGACATTAATTTTATATGGGTTAATATTTTCAATAATTTTTATTTCTAAGAGGATCATCTCCTTCAGTGGGGGGTTTTTTCCAAAAAATGACTCACAATTCGGTGGGTAACGCTTTCAGTTACAAATCCTGCGTCTTGTCAGTACATCTACTAGATATACGACAGAGCAGCTCGAGACTACTCCACTCTACGAGAGGAAATCAACCGAAGCCATGTTTGGAATTTAGGTAATGAGGTGACTGTAAAATTTTATATTCGAAATGGATATTGATGAAATCATAGTACTTAGTGATGAAATTTAAAAAAAAAATAATGGTGGTTTGAATTTAATACTATCAAGTAAAAATCATAAAATAAGAAATGATTGGTACAAGCACGTTCTTCGTCAAATAAGAATGGTTAATAAAGCTTTGACTTTTGGCGATATAAATCAGGGGGTACGAAACAAATTGCAATCACATTTAGGTCACTTGAAAAAATTCACATTATTAATCAAAAATAGTACTAAAGTAGGAAATGTAAGTAAAAGAAAAAATCGATCTGATAGAGTCAAATGGGAGGACGTTGCATCTGCTTTTTCTTGTCGAATTCCTAATGGTGTAATAATAAGCATGGTGCTTACTGGTGTTAATCAATTTTTTAACGATGCTTTTGCTCTTTTTAAAGCGAGAATCAGAAATATTCTAAAAACAAATCAGATGATTAAAGTTAATTTTTTTTTTCGGGTAATTTTATTAGAAAAAGTGTTGATGGTGAAATAAACGAGGTAAAATAATTTCAAACAAGAAATGGCATTACATATATTGGAACTGAATTGAATATTTGGTTTACTGATCACGCTAAAGATGAAATTTTTAATAAACTAGAGGAATTTCAAGAAGCGGGGAGTGGTTGGGCTTTAGAAAAAATATTGTTTTTAGAAGTTAATATAAACAGGTTATGTATGGGTAATGGGGGTTCATATATTGAACTACCAAAGTGTATTCAAATGAAACGTGCCTGCATAAATGTCAAAAACAACGATAATGCTTGATTCGCGTGGAGTATATTAACGTTCTTTATCCCACTGAAATTACTGCAACTAGAATGACATCTTACCCACATTGGAGTCAAATTTTGGATTTCACCGGAATCAATTTCCCAGTTAAGGTTATATAACAAAGTTTGAAAAATTAAATGGCATATCTGTAAATGTTTATAGTTTAGAATTTTGTAAGAAAAATGTTAAAAATGAGCAGTATAAAGTAGTACCCGCTCGTAAAAACAAAGCTAGGAAAGCACATAAAGTTGCTTATGGTACAGAACGTCGATACACAGGAGGATGCTAAAGTTCAATATCATTACTGTTTGATTAAAAATTTATTACGATTGGTTACGAGTCAATTAACTAAACACAGAAAAGCAATTGAAGTGTGTGAAAGGTGTTTATGTTATTTTCAGAATAAAAAATAAGCTTGATTTACATACGGAAAATTGTGAAAAATTAATACTTGTAAAATATCATTTTCCGCAGAGCTTACAATTAAATTTAAAAATTTCGTTCACAATCAAACAATACCCTTTATTCTTTACTGTGATACCAAATCACTACTAATGCCTCTTAAAAATTTAAATGAAATTGGTAAAACTCGTAGATATCAAAAACATGTACCACATAGTATCGGTGACTATTGTAACGTTTATTTTACTAATTTATATACACTATCCTAGTTAAACACTTAACACTACTTAATTTATCTTAGACTATTACTTAACTAATTAATTTATGTCACACTTCTTAACCGTTAATTTATTCCACTTCAAACGTTCTCACTATTTCGCTATTTACTCTTGCGGCTTCCGTCTACTAATAATTATCTCTCGTCCGCCGCGTACTTATATAGCCCCCATAATGTTTTCCCGAATTTGCTGGATGTTTCCACAAAGTACTCGATTGTTCTTTTAATAATGTTTACGTAGAAAATGTCCAGAACGTCATAAATTACTTTCCTTAAATAATAATCCGGGAGTATTCATGGAGCTTTCCTTTTTTTTATAGAATTCAATTAAGCGCAGCGCCGTCCCTTTGAGGCCAGCCGCCGACGTAAGACGGGAGTAAACACATTTCGCTCGGAACGTATCCCTGGTAGGCCTACGCAGGAATCTGCAGTTAGCCCCCCGCTTACAGCGGGACGTGGCGTCAAAATAACAGTGGACCGTCTTCCCGAGTCGACATGGTGCAGGCCCAAAACAGCAGACTAAAACTTCCTCTCCGGTATCCTTCAGCACTACTTCCAGCATATTCCGGACAACCCTCCAGTCCAGCTGATCTCGTTCAGCGCCTCATTTGGGGACAGCTAGCTTCCTGATGTCGAGCTCCAGCAGTTGGTCTCGTAGCCTATGCAAGGTTCGCCATACATCCAGATAACACGGTTTAAGGGACCCGATCTCCTTCGTAACCAGATAAAAGATGTGTCTTTCGTGGTCACGTAGTTCCAGAACATTGCCAATTTCCGGGAGTTGCGCTCTGAGTTGTTCCAAGCGCCCGTACTTCTTCTTGAAAACCGTGGCGATACCTCGTGATATTACCAGGTCGGCGGACACACAATGGGCCAACGAGTATTCTTCAGGTACGCTGAACAAGTCCTGTTGTTTTTCACAGGTTACCCCATACCGTAATTTTCCGGTGCGTCCGTAGGCGCTCATAAATTCTCCGAACGAAAGTTCGTTCTCCTGGGCCGTTGTTCTTACCCGGGGAACCTCCGCCTCATCGTGAGACCCCTCATAGGGTGCCAAACGATTGAAATGATTTTGAAGTTTTTGAAATTTTTTGAAATTTTGAAATGCTTGCCGTTTGGTAGTTTGCTCACCAGGTAGACCACGTCGTTAATCCGTTTCTTTACGACATTGGGGCCTTCCCAAGGGCGGAAGAAGTTTCGACGCGACCAGGTGTTTTACGATGGGTTGATGCGCATTTTCGACGACATGACCGAAAAGGTGGTTTTATTGTACAGGTATTTTCGACGGTAAAGGAATTTAACAAGCCCGTGTATTGGGTTGAATTAGGAATGAAAATAAGGGGATATATACGTCAAAACAACTTATTTGTTACTAGGTTTGGGAACAATATGACATTTCTTGTCCATTTTTTTTTTCTAAATGCATATGTACTATAATTTTTATTATTTTAAAATAGGTATTAGTATCTGAATAATACATAATAGGTATACAAACTATTACCAAAAATGTTACATTAAAAGGGCTTGAACTTGAACCGATCCTACCTACCTGTCTTAAGGAGTCGTCGAAATTTCTTGTAAGCTTATGTGACCCTTCGATTAAAGCAGGTACCCTCACTATTTGTCGTCGAAAGTTCGCCCGCCGCTTCCCAATTGGTCTGAAACTTAGGGGACAAACCACGTTTCTTCTGTGGGTTGTAAAGCCAAACCCGATCTCCCATTTGGTAGCCACCCTCTTTAGCGTTGATGTCGTAACGCTCTTTGATGCGATCACTTGCGATATTTAGTTGGTACCGGACTTGATCGTGAATCTCGTTCATCCTTTTCTGCATCCTGGAGACGTAATCTTCTCCCGAGATGTCCTCGTCCGGTCTAGCGCCAAAGATTAGATCGCAGGGCAGTTTAAGTTCTCGCCCGAACAGGACTTTGGCTGAAGTTTGTCCTGTCGACTCATGAACGGCCGAGCGGTAGGCCATAAGAAAGAACGGCACGTGTTCGTCCCAGTCTCGTTGATGTAACGAGACCATTTTCGCCAAATAACGGTTGAGGGTGCGATTCATTCGTTCTACCATGCCGTCAGACTGAGGGTGAAGGACCGTGGTTCTTGTTTTTCGTACCCCAAACTTCTCACAGATCCCCTGGAATACACCACTCTCGAAGTTTCTTCCTTGATCCGAGTGTAATTCCATGGATACTCCAAACCGGCAGATCAGCTCCTTCACTAGCACATCGGCCACTGTCTCTGCCTCCTGATTAGGGAGAGCGTACGCTTCTACCCACTTCGTAAAATAGTCCATTACGACCAGGATGTATTTATTCCCCTTTTCGGTCTCAGGGAAGGGTCCTGCTATATCAATAGCGATGCTTTCGAAGGGGCTCCCGACGTTATATTGTTTCATGGGAGCTTTCGGTCGTCTTTGTGGCCCATTACTTGCGAAGCATGTAGTACATTTCTTGCATCAGTCCTTCACGTCGTCTGAACAATTGATCCAGTAGAATCGCTCTCGTACTTTCTGCAGGGTTTGCTTGATCCCTAAATGTCCACCAGACGATTCGTCGTGAAGGATCCGCAAAACCTCCGGGATTTTACTGGAGGGAATTACCATTTGCCGTCTTTCCTCCGTTCCGTCCTGGCTCTCCAGTACACGTTTTAGTAGTCCATCCTCAACTACTAACGAGTCCCACTGTGCCCAGTAGCTCTTGAGTTTCGGCGAGCCAGGTGATACCTTCTGCCACTCCGGACGCTGTCCTCCCCTCTTTCCACGCCAGGATTTCTTTTAAAACCGGGTCTTTTTCTTGCTCTTGTCGTAACGAGGATGGTGTCCATTCCTCGGCGACCACGGTAGTTCGGTAGACTTTTTCGGACTTTTCCTCGGCTCTATGACAGTGAGGACACTCATCAGGGCATGGTCTTCTCGAGAGTGCGTCTGCATTTCCATGACTCTGTCCTGGCCGATGTTCTATGACAAAGTCATACCCCTGAAGCCTCTCGATCCAGCGAGCTATCTGTCCTTCGGGATTCTTGAACTGGAGGAGTCATTCAAGGGCAGCGTGATCAGTCCGGATCAGAAATCTCCTTCCACACAAGTATTTATGGAAGTATTCGATGGACTTGACGATGGCCAATAATTCACGCCGGGTGACACAGTAATTCCTCTCCGGTTTGGAGAGTACCTTACTAAAGTATCCAAGGACACGTTCTTGTCCCTCCTGATGCTGCGACAGAACACTTCCAATTCCCACATTGCTCGCGTCGGTGTTTAGGATGAACTGTCCTTCCGGCAAAGGGAAACTCAACACTGGGGCACTGGTCAACTTCTTCTTCAGCTCGTCGAAGGCAGACTGGCATTCCTCATCCCAACAGAAGTTTCGTCCTTCTTCTGTGAGCCTCGTCAACGGCTTGGCGACGTCGGAGAACATCCGGACATAGCGTCGGTAGTATGTACAGAGTCCCAGAAAACTCCTCAACTGGTGTTTGTCTGCCGGTATTGGCCACTCCTTCACCGCACTTATCTTGTCCGGATCAACGGCGATTCCCTCTTTGCTCATTACGTGCCCTAAGTAAGAGACCTTCTTTCTGAAGAGCTGACATTTCTTAGGGTTCAGTTTTAACCCCGCACATCGCAGTCTCTGGAAGACGTCCTCTAAGTTTTTCAGATGTCCTTCGAAGGTCTTGCCCATCACGATGACATCGTCCAAATAGACTAGGCAAGTTTTCCACGTCAAACCCATTAACACGCTCTCCATCAGCCTCTCGAACGTCGCTGGGGCATTACAAAGTCCGAATGGCATTACTGTAAAATGCCACAGGCCGTTATCGAAGGTGAATGCCGTCTTTTCCTTGTCGGTAGGGTCCATTTCGACCTGCCACTAGCCACTTTTTAGATCGAGGGTCGAAAATATCGTGGAACCAGCAAGGATATCGAGGGTGTCGTCGATACGTGGTAGCGGGGAGCTGTCCTTCTTGGTGACACTGTTCACCTGCCAGTAGTCTACGCAGAATCGAGTGGTCCCATCCTTTTTCTTTACTAGCACTACCGGCGAGGCCCATGGACTGCTTGACGGCTCGATGACCCCGTCCCGCTCTAGGTCCCTGATGATTTGCTCGGCTTCCTCCCGTTTGGCCAAGGGTAATCGTCTCGCTGTTTGTCTAATTGGTCGTGTCTCGCCCGTGTCAATTTTATGTGTCACGACCTTGGTCTTTCCCAGTTTTCCATTCTCGGTGGTAAATATGTCCTGGTACTTATTTATTAATTCGTTGGCCTTCTGTTTCTGTATGGGCGAGAGAAACGCACTGGTCTGGGAAAGAATTTGTTTCAAGTCCCGCGGCATGTGTCTGGACCTTTCTTCCTCACTAACGCCCCTTACGATGGCCGAGGCGGCTATACACGTGCCCAGCTTCGTAACCTTCTTGATGGTAACCGGGTACTGATTGATGTTAGGTAGCCGCACAGGCACCTCGCTTGAGAGAGTAACGATCGCCTTCCCTACCAGTACCCCCCGAGCCAGTCGATTGTCATCGTTTTCTGGTTCGATTACGGCTGGAACTCCCTCTTCCACAACACCCCTCAGACAAGTAGAGGTGATCGTTTCGCTTCGTTCCGGGAGAATCTTCCGCCAGTAGTACGTCCAGCACAAAATTGTCACGATTGTGTAGCAGTAATTCTTCCTGACCGATCCTCAACACTCGCTGACCGAAATCCAACTGGAATCCACGATTCCTCATGACGTCCATCCCCAGTATGACGTCTTATAATGTACCATACGTACCACGTACCATATAATGGTTTGTTAAAGAACTAGACGTTTTATCTAACATGATTGAATCGAAAATAAAATATATTGTACCTATGGTCGAACCTCTAAATTTAGTAGTCAGAAAAGTGGCATATATGTGAAACTCCATTTAAGTCAGATGATGTCATTATAAGATATCATAATCATTTCGATGGCTTCTTTAGAGGTTTTGCGCATCAAAACTGTAACGAGTCTTTTGTAACACCAGTAGTTATTCACAATTTATCTGGGTATGACGCCCATTTTTTAATTAAAGATCTTGCTAAATACAGTAACATATCTTTACTGCCCAGTAATAAAGAACGGTACATATTATTTGCGATATTCAATAAAACTAATAATAATATTAAATTTAGATTCATCGATTCTTTTCGTTTTTTGGGTGCTTCATTAGATGAAATGACATTTAAGAGAAAAATTTTCATCCTTATCTTATGAAAATTTCAAACTTCTTACATGAAAGGGGGTTTTTCCATACGATTATGTCGATTTAATTAATAAATGAAAAGAGACGTCTCTACCCACAGAAGAAAATTTTTATAATATTCTGAACGATTCAAAGATTTTCACCGAAAAATACCAACATACACATTTAATTTGGCGTAAATTCAACATACGAAACTTGGGGGAGTACTCAGATCTCTATCTTAAAACAGATGCGTTGCTTCTGGCTGATGTTTTTGAAAGTTTTCAGAAAATTGGATTTGCTACATACGGTTTAGACCCCGCGTGGTACTTTACATTACCAGATTATTCATGGGATTGCATGTTAAAATTTACACGTTGTGAGCTGGAAACAATACAGGATGTTGACATTTTGCTGTATACGAGGTAGAGTTAGTCAATTTTCCAATCGTTATTCTGAAGCTAATAACAAATACATGTCTAGTTATAACCTTCAGGTACCATCAAAATTTCTAATGTATCTAGACGTAAATAGCCTTTACGGCTGGGCCATGATGCAATATTTACCATATGGAGGATTTAGGTGGATTGAAAATTTTGAAAATTTAGATATAATGAAAATTTCTGATGAATCGGATGTTGGGTTTATTTTTGAAGTTGATATAGAATATCCTCGAAACTTGCACAATTTTCATAGGGACTTACCACTTTGTCCAGAGCATTTGACACCACCCGGATCGAAATTACCAATATTGATGACTAATTTATATGAAAAAAAGAAATACGTTATACATTATAGGAATCTCAAGCAAATTTTAGCAAATGGATTGGTTATTACAAAAGTTCACCGTGTTTTACAATTTAAACAATCAGCTTGGCTTAAACCATATGTAGATCTAAATACTTCTTTGAGAGCAAACTCCACTTTATCCTTTGGAAAAAAATCATTACAAGCTCGCCACTAACGCCATATTTGGAAAAACGATGGAAAATATACGAAAGCATCGTATAGTAAAATTACTTTCTAATTGGGAGGGTCGTTATGGTATTAAACATCTAATAGCTTCTCTACGTTTTCATAGCAGAACAATTTTTAGTGAAAATTTAGTAGCGATAGAAATGAATAAAACTGATTTAGTTTTTAACAAACCTCTTTATATATTATATATTATATATCTTTATAGATTTTGGGCATTGCTAAAACTTGTGTGTACGATTTTCATTACAGCTATATACTTAAAAAAATTAATATTGATAATTGTAAACTTTTATTCATCGATACGTATAGTTTAATCTACGAATTACAATGTAATGATGTTTACCAAGAACTTATAAAAAGTGATATTCATAAATTTGATACAAGTGATTATTCAGAAAATAATCCCTTTGAAATTCCATTAATTAATAAGAAATTACCTGGATTGATAAAGTATGAAAATCAATCTAACATAATGACCTGCTTTGTTGGTTTAAGATCCAAGATGTATGCTTTGTTGCTTGAAGGTGAGCTTTGTACAAAAAAATCAAAAGGTGTCAAATCTAACATAATTAAAAATAAAATTACCTTCAACCATTACGTTTAATGTTTACGAAATCGAGAGAAAAAATGCGAAGTGCAATATTCAATAATATCTAAAGCTCACGATATCATTAGGGCGAAACAAACCAAAATTTGTTTAAGTCCTTTCGATGACAAGCGTTATTTGCTGAAAAATTCATCGGGCACTCTCCCCTGGGGACATTATAGTATTCCAATTTAACTGCGATTGTAGTTTTCAAACCATTAGCTAATTTTACAAATAATGTATGTAGTTGTACATTGTTATTGTAAGCTCTCAGTGTAATAATTAAATGTAAGGTAAAGAGTAATGTTTGTAATTTTTGTAGGTGCATGTTAGTACAAATAAAAATATTGTACTTATTTGTCATGTTTTTAATGTAAACTACCAAAATGTAAGGTTAAGAGTAATGTTTGTATGAGGCTGGTGGTACAAATAAGACTATTATACTTATTTATCATGTTTTTAAAGCAAACTACCTATTCATTTAAATCCTCCAATAATTTTTCTGTATTAAAATACATCATTTCACTAATACAATGGCTTTCTATAGATGTGGTAATATCACAAAATGCCGAAACTACAGCCTCAATATTGTAATTTTTTACCTTATTAATAATTTTTTAAAATCCTTATAATACTCTAAAAACTCGATTCTTTTTAAACTATCTATTTTCGTAATGATAAATTGATTTTGCACATTGTGCAGTTCACGAACATTATTTTCGTGAGTGAAATAGAGTGTTTCGTTACAACAATCATTTTCTGTTGTTCAAATTGCTGCGTCGTAATTACAACATTATCACCGCAGATGTATTTCAGATGTGAAATCTCGTCAGGACCATTGAAATATCCATGTAGGAGCTAAGTGAGTTGATTGATAAAGATGTTCCACTCCGAAAACTCAAATTGTAGGCTGGTTGCACCGTTAATACATACGCTCCCTAGGAGCCACGAGACCTCACAGTTGGTGGGAGGGTGTAACCCGGCGGCCTGGCACATTGCCAGATTTCGGGGCTAAGGAGTGGCTCACCTCTTCGCATCGTCGGGGGTCCGGAAGATCGGGTGAAAACACCGGTGGGAAGGGCCCCCAGCACGCGGAGGGGCGTTTATCGCGGACACAGCATCGGCTACGGTTATGACTCCTTTATGGTTTATGGTTCGGTACAAGCCGAAGGATGGCGACTCTGCATGGCTTGGCTTTCGTCTGGAAGGAAAACCAGGATAAAAAAACCGGATGGGATGGAAAACCCGCCTGAAAAAAATACGCAACCTAAGGTGTCATGCGACCCGTGCCGATAGGTGGATGACAGACGCGTTAATCTGTCTTGAACGGAGCCCCCGGGGTACCTAGCGCACCCCGGGTATATGCAGCCTTAGTTAGGGTAAGGGAGATGCCCCGACTAGACGACCACTTCTGCCCGACTCGTGGGAACACAATGGATGATACTCGCATAAACAAAGACAAACAGTACTCGGAAGGATCGGATGATGAAGACTCGCTACCGCTCGCGGATATGAGACGCACGAATTTTCGGCCTGACAATAAGGAGGAGAAGGAAGCCAGGGGCCTGGCGGTGAAAGGAGCACGGTAGGACTACTCCCCACAAGGGAATAAGAGATACTCCGCAGGTGATGTGCAGGGACAGATGCTGTCGCCTATGCCACAGGGTAAAAAGAGCGGTGGAACCCAGGGAGACAGCCAAAAGAATGGGATGGCCCCCTTCGCTAACCGAAGCTCACTCACTATAAGGTCGCCTCCCTCGGCCTCCCAGCAAACAAAGGCTACAGAAACACTCGACTCACAACCAAGGACCCCAATGGGGAGTAAGCGGCTTATCCCGAGATATGCAATAACGAACCCGGCAATGGATAAGGCTATTGAGATGGAACACGAAAATACGCCACGCACAAGTGAGAGCGAGGCCTCCGAGGAGGAAGAGGAAGAATCGGGTGAATACGTTTTTCCCACCCCAGAGGAAGCATTCGCGAGAAAACCCAAACTCGTAAAATCCCCACTTAAAGGACAAGGGACTCCCTCTGACGCTAGAGAGAGTAAAGTGAAACTAACCTCGGGAAGCGGACAGGTCGACTCCAAGGGTGTTACGTTACGATTAATATCCCGGGTTACCGAGCTACGTCGTGCCCTCCGTCTATTTGGTTTGGTCGTAAAAGCGGCCTGAAAATCGCATAAAGCCCCACAAGTGCCCCTCCGTTCGGTTCGACTTAATTAGGTCAAGGAATTTTGTTTAACCCACATGAAGCGCCACAAGTGCCCCTCCGTTCGGTTTAACCTAATTAGGTGAAGGACTTTTTCTTTCAGTACACATGAAGCCCCACAAATGCCCCTCCGTTGGGTTTAATCTAATTAGGTCAAGGATTTCGCGCGGCCCTGTCAAAATTTGGTGCGAACGACGTCGGTGGGCGGAAAAGACCTAGATTATGCAGCGCTGATGTGGGCCTTAGGTGAGGTGGAGGGTGAGGGGGAGGGGCGTCAGGCGGGGAGGGGGCCTGGTGGGGGGACCTGGGGGATGGGGGGTAGCCCCAGGTCAAGGGGCTGGTGCGAGGGGGCGCGCGCATCGCCAGGGTGGTGGCGCGAAATTTAAATTCTGAAAATGGCGGTAAAAGTTAGGTTAGGTAGGTTTTCGGGGGTCAGAACCGGCCTTATTATTCTACTAAGTGCGTTAATATAACTTCTTGTGCTATAAGTTCTTTTATGGCCTTGAATGAATCTTCACATTCCTTTGTCCATGTGATCTTTTCTTGTCCTTGTTTTAGGAGATCATATATAGGTGCTAATATATTTGCTAGATTAAAAATGAACTTGGAATAATACTGAACCATTCCACAAAATGATCTTATTTGGGATTTTGTTGCAGGTTTCTCTGCGTGCATTATCGCATCTACATTTTGCTGTGTTTTTTTCAATCCTTGTCTGGTTATTTAAGTCCTAAATATTCCAATTCTGTTTTTAGAAACTCACACTTCTCAGGTTTCAACGTAAGTCCTGCTTCCTTGAGTCTGTTCAAAACTTTCTTGACATTTTTGACGTTGTCCTCTATGTTCGTTCCTGATATTACTATATCATCCAGGTAACAGCTCACTCCTGGTATGTCTTGTGATATTTTCTCAATGTTGCTTTGGAATATTGCGCTAGCACTCGAAATTCCAAATGGCATTTTTCTAACTTTAAAAATTCCCTTGTGTGTACTTAATGCTGCTACCTTTTGTGATTCTTCGTCGAGTTTAAATTGCATATATGCCTTGTTGAGGTCTAATTTTGTAAAAATTTTACCTTTATTCAGCTTTGTGAATATCTCCTCGATTCTTGGTAAAGGATATCTCTCCATCTCCAAGTATTTGTTGAGTGTTACGTTGTAGTCTCCACAAATCCTGATTGCTCGGTCCTCCTTACGTACTGCTACGGTGGGTGTTCCCCATTCTGAAGTTTGTATCGGCTCCAAAATTACTTGCTTC